>CM057454.1:1137633054-1140033054 GCA_016271365.2 Neoceratodus forsteri
GATGTGATTCTGCTTCACAAAAGTGGAAGCAGGGCAGAGGCAGGAAACTACAGACCTGTTAGTTTGACCTCAGTGATGGGGAAAATGATGGAATCACTTCTAAAGGAGAGAATTGTTGAGTACCTAGAGGCCGGAGGGGTAGAGGACCCAAGACAGCATGGATTCACAGTGGGTAGGTCATGTCAGACAAATCTAATTGATTTCTTTGACTGGGTGACCAAAGTAGTAGGTCAGGGAGGGGCTGTGGACATGGCCTACTTAGACTTTAGCAAGGCATTTGACACAGTCCCACACAAAAGATTAATATACAAGTTGGCCAGCCTGGGAGTGGGTCCCAAGATGGTAGCCTGGGTAAAAAATTGGCTGGAGAACAGGACACAGAGGGTAACAATGTACAGAGTCCACTCTGCAGAAAGTGGGGGGTTACTAGTGGGGTACCGCAGGGTTCAGTTCTAGGACAGGTCCTCTTCAATGTCTTTATAAGTGACATTGCTGAGGGACTGGAAGGAAAAGTACGTCTCTTTGCAGACGACACAAAGATCTGCAACAGAGTTGATACACAAGGTGGGGTGGAAAGGATGAGAAGGGACTTGGCAAGGTTGGAGGAATGGTCAAATGTATGGCAGCTTAAATTCAGTGCTAAGAAGTGCAAAGTAATGCACCTGGGAAACAAAAACCCAAGGGAAGAGTACACTATGGTGGGTGAGATACAAACAACAACACAAATGGAAAGGGACCTGGGGTAGTCATATCAGATGACCTAAAGGCGGGCAAGCAATGTGAGAAGGCAGTAAGGAGGGCTTGGGGGATACTGGGATGTATAGGAAGAGGCATCACCAGTAGAAAACAGGAAGTTGTTATCCCTTTGTACAGACAGCTGGTGAGACCCCATCTGGAGTACTGCGTGCAGTTCTGGAGACCCTATCTCTGCAAGGACGTAGATGGGAAGGAGGCAGTCCAGATGAGGGCAACTAAAATGGTGCAGGGTCTGCACCAAAAGACCTGAGAAGAGAGACTTAAAGAGCTTAATATGTATACTCTCGAGGAAAGGAGGGACAGGGGTGACAGAAACTTTTCAAGTACCTCAAGGGAATCAACAAAGTCAGAGGGTAGCATCTTTCAGAAAAAGAGATGTGCAAGAACAAAGGGGCACAATTTGAAGATAGGACGGCTCAGAGGTAATGTGAGGAAGTATTTTTTTTCACAGAGGGTTGTGGATGCACGGAATGGCCTTCCTGAGGAGGTTGTGGAGTCACAAACGGGGGAATTCAAGATTGCATGAGACAGACATAAGGCAATTCTAGGGGTTGGGGGTAGGAGGAAGTAGGCCGTTGGTTATCTCGGATCTGCAGCTTACCCATTAGGTAGGGAAATGGGCAGACTGGGTAGACCAAGTGGTCCTTATCTGCTGTCAAATTGTATGTTTCTATGTATTTCCTGTTTGCATTGGAAGATGCTGGAGATTGTAAAATTGTCTTCCAACTGGTAAAGACTTATCTTTGCTGTCAACCCATGCAGGATTTCCAGCCCCAGAGTACTACAGGAAAATGTTTGCAGATGAAGTCTGTCACTTACAAAGAAAAAATAAGACCATACATCAGGAGCCTCATAAAGGGAGCCCCAGCACTGGTAAGTGGTTGACCTGGAAAATTGATGGGCAGTGTAATAAAGTAAAAGTGGGCCATTGGCAGGTTAGTTAAGCTTTGAGTTGGGCCTCGTATAGTTGGTTTAGCTTTGAGAATTCGTCCAAACCACTTTGGATCCCAATACAGTAAATGCTGTAAGGTGAAACAGCAGACTACAAATAGGGGTTAATAAAAGCCTTGAGGTGAGCAACAAATATTTATTACTCTTGCTTCCTTATGACTAGGGCTACAAGTTCAGTTTGACCTTGGCACTGAAGTGGTTGATCTCCAGCTACTCACATGGGTGAGAACACCCCCAAACTTTACTCTGTTTTTAGTGAACTTCATTCGCTTCATGCATTTGGCTAACCTGGAGCCAGCTGATGTCCACTGCAAAGTGACTTCATACTGCTACATGGGGGCAGAAGGGGTGAAGCAAAGTAGGCAGATCGGGAGGCCTGAGGATTTTATTTCTGCATCCGGCTGTCCAGCATCTATGTGCCCTTTTCTGTATTTTTTTTTTTTTCCTTTTTCTGGATTTCTGCCCCCTGAAGCATGAGCACAGGATCTGGCCAGCACTTGTAGCCTGTCAGTCTGAGCATAATGGTCTCCTTGTCATGGTCAGTCAAATGTGTGGGGAGGCTGTGGCTGCAGAATGGATGCTACTATGCCCATCCTGCTATAGCTGTTTGCAGCGTTCGTGTGTGACCCGAACCAGAACTGTTACATTTTTTGCCTGCTCTAGACTGAATCTACCCCCCCCCCAAAAAAAAAAAAAAAATTAACCCAGATCATGTGAGATGAAAACCCACAATGGAGGCAGTAGGGTTGATTCATTAGAACTTGGACTGATAAATTACACGCACACAAAAAACAAACCTCTAACCCAAACTTCTACTGATGAAATAAGGGCAGAGAAAATGTTCAACTGCTGCTCAAAAGGTGATTTCGCACAGGGACACTGAAATTGACTTTCGGGAGGCAGAAGCACAAATGACGGCTGTTACATTCATAAGGTGCTGTAAAGATATGACTATCTTGTAAATTTGGGGCAAAAATATTGAAAATTGCCAAAGTTACAAGCATTAGTTACAGAATTCAACATAGCCACATAACTTTTTTAATTTTTGATATTGTTACACCAAATTTAGAACACCGCCGTCTTATGACCCCACCTTATAAACAATGGCAGAGACAATATTCAGCTCCTGTCTGAAAGGTGATTTCGTGCAGGGACTACGAAATCACCTTTTGGTACAGATTTACCTATTGTCACTTGCATTTTTCATGAATTGGTGTCCCAAACAAGATATTTTGGGGCAAAAATATTGAAAAATGGCTACGTTACGCTACGAAGTTCGAAGCTCTATTGAAATGCGATTGAACCGCATACTTGATTTCCTCAGTCTGTGGCCTGGCATTGGAGTGAAAAAGTGTCTGCAGTCCAGAGATGATTATGGCTTTGGACCCTCCTCCTCCCAATGGCTGAGTAAGGGCTTGGGGTGGTGGGAGGATTGGGTAGGGTCCAAAAACGTCTGCAAAAGACGTTGATGATATTGTTTTTATAGGATAAAAAAAAAAAAAAGCTGAGGTTCTGGATTGCAACACTAGGGGATTGGGCAAACACCCTTCCCCCCCATGTCACTGTTTTGGTGGTGTGGGGTTGCTGAGGAGGAGAGTAGAATATGCAAAAATTAAAAACCTTGTCTGAGTACTGATGGTGACACTGAGGGAATGTGGACTTTCAGTGTCATTCTAATGTTTTGGAGGTTGCTGAGAGGGGGAGACATAATAAATGTATATATGTAGGATATACAGTGGTGAGCTGTCGGATAAATGATTTATCTACACAAGTGCTGTTTGACCTCGGGTAACCTCACTAGTGGCGTAAGCCACGAGTAAAGTGTCCGAGGTCAAACAGCGCAAGTGTAGATCATTTATCTGAGAGCTCACCATTGTATATTTCATTTATGCAATTGGGATGCTTTCTATCAGTGCAGGAACATTTGGTTTTGACTGTTTATCTTTATTTTAAATTATAATTTCTGGGAGTTTTGGATAACTTGCCTAGAGTATGTCCTAGCATAGTGGTTGCTATTAAATGAAACACCAGTCATTTTGTAAAAAAAATCTTGCTGAACAAATGTCATGCTCACAGTACTATGCTACCTTTTTCATTTTAAAGTTATTCACGTGTGTTTGTCAAAGGAAAAAATTGAATTTTATGCTGTTTTTTTGCTAATTATAAAAAAAAAAAAATCTAAAAGGTATTATAAATGAAACCACTCATTTTGTAGATATTTTTGTGCTGAATATTTTTCACGCTCATAGTACCATGCTATCATTTTCGGTTTTAAAGTTATTCACGTTTGTTTGTCAAAAAAGTAAGCAAAAAATGTAATTTTCTTCTGCTTTTTTGCTAATTATAAAAAATCTATATGGTATCTATACTCGAAACACTGCTCATTTTGTAGATAATTTTGTGCTGAACAATTTTCATTCTCACAGTACCATGCTGTCTTTTTTTCATTTTAGTTATTCCCATTTGAGTATGGTTAGTGCTGCTTCTGAGGCCGAACATTCTAAATGAATTCTAAAGAGATTTGTGACATAGTAACTGAGTGTATAAATGGTCACTGTATGTATACATTTATTTATACATACGGTGACTCAGATGAACGCATTTATCACACTGAATATATGTCCACCCCATTGCATAAATGGATTTATCTACAGTGACTCGGATAAATTATTTCAGTTTTTATCCTGACACCTGTCGCATAAATGCATATGTGTGTAACCCCCCTGTTACCCGGAGTTACAAGAATCCCAGTTGGACCCGGTGGCAGGCAGGGAAGGCAGCTGGTGAAACTCCAGTTAAATGGATTTTATACTGTCTCACTCTGTTCTCAGTCTCAGCCAAGACCGAGGGATGACATCATTTTAGAACTGTTGCAACTGCATAAGCCACACTGGAATGTTGCAGCTAGGGAAGTTAGGATAGAATGTTGGGGAATTTGAAGCCAGTTCAGTAGTAGTGCTGTAGTAGAGTGTTGAAGAGGGAAGAGGTGTGCTGTAGTTGCAGGCCCTCATAGCTCTCGGGTCTGACACAGAGCTGCATTTTTGTTGGAGGTGTGTGTTCTCACCTGAAGAGGAACACAAGAGGAGCTAAGTGAAGTGGTAGAGACTGCTTCCAGTGGTTCAAGGCCCCATCCATGCAGGGATGGGGAGGGAGGAGGATTCAGCCTACTTCCAGGGTAATCTCTTGGTCCAGCTAGGGGAAGAAGAAGCTGCTTAAATTTAAGTTTGTGCTGAGGCGCCAGAAGTTTTGGATGAGATTTATTTGAAGAAAGTCTGTGGGGCACCTGCAACCAAGGGGTGAGTCTGCTCTGATATAGGGCTAATGTGTTTTCACCTAAGACAAGATGAAGTTAAGAGACTGTTACTGTGGAGTCATGAAAAGGTAGCCAACTACCGTTTTAAGAGTTGTGGGAATTGGACTGCTTAACTCTGTAGGGGGGTCTAGAGCAATGGACACAGCCACTATTTAAGTGTTTTCAAGTTCAGCACAAGTGGGATGGAAGAACAGTATGTAAATGTGACATACATTTAAAGAGAATCTACACAGTAAAATGTTTTCAGAGTATGAGGTGTTAAAGTCCAGAGAAATGGCCGGGTATGAATTATGGGAGCGAGAGGTAAAAGACCCCCGATCAGTAGTAACCAAATTCACCTCCGTGGATTTGCTTTGGGACACCTGTTTCTTTCTCTCTGGTACTTGGCCAGTGCCTGAGGAAACTACCCAGATGTGGGATTGATGAAAAATATTCCCTGATGGAGCCAGAAGTGCTCAGAGGTGGCTTAGGGAGACACCGAGAAATATTCCATGCTACATGGAAAGTGTCCAAAGGCTGGCATGAGAGCAGAGCCATGGAAGGAAGGTAGTCCAGAGGGCTTGCAAGGGAGCAGAGCCAGGGAAACCGAAAAAAGAGTTGAGTTTGGGCCGAAAGGCCAGAGTTTTTCAAAACCTGAAGGTTTCAGTGCAAAGAGGATGTGTTCTGATCTCCATAAATCTGCATTACCAGGAGTGTAGCCTCATGGGTGTCCATCTATTATTTTATTCTGTTTTATGTTAATAAAAGCCACACTTTAGAATCCCAACTTCTGGTATTGGACATTACAGTTATTGCTTCCTGTGTCCAGAGTTATTTGGGGGTCCCTGTGCAGGGTTTTAAATAATTGATTAGCAGTTTTTTTCTCGGGACAATGCTAACTGTACAGAAAGTATTTATATAGGTTTTCTAGAAGTGTTATGTTTGTTAAACACAATGAGGCAAGTGCTATGCATTTTCACAGTGTTTTAGCACTTTTATGAGCAAAACGCTAATCAATTTTTGGAGTTAAATAAAACCCTGCTGTGTAGACTAGCCAAACCTAATCACCATGCTGAGTGACACCTTTCTCCCCAAGTTTCAACGTGTGTGTGTCTCAACAATTAAAGTGCAGTTAGGTAGCTTGGATTTCCATCTTCCCCCATCTCCAGTGCCCTTGAGAGGATAGTTTGCTATAAACTTTTATACTGCCTCTGAAAATACATCCTCCTCTCATCAGCAACATGGGTTCAGAAAGGGCCACAGTACTACCTCTGCTGTCATAAAATACTTGGGCTTCATACATAAAGCCCTTGACCATGGCCACTTAGGTATATGTACACAGACCCAACTAACTAAGGCCCTTTGATACAGTCACACACTTCTGATTGAATCGCTTCAGTCTCTGGGCCTCTCACAAGATGCCACCACATGGTTCACTAACTACCTTGCTGAGAGATCCCAGCTGTTTAAAAATCAACACCACTCTCCTACAGTCTTCCAGTTCGTTAAGGGGTCCCCCAAGGATCTATTCTTGACCTGCTCCTGTTCTGCCTTTTTCCTCAGTACCCTCCTCCTTGCCTGCTCTGGGCGAATGTTACTATATGCAGATGACGCCGTAATCTTCAGTAGCCACCCTGACTCCATTCCACTGCAAAGTGATCTTCAAAGGTTCTTTTCGGAATCCGAATCTTGGCTCTCCCAGCATAAGCTCATTTTATACTACAAGAAAACTTAAGTCATGAGTGCCAGTCCACAGAACAAAAACAAAGGGTGCTCTCCACTAACCATTCTCAATTGTCAGCATGAACCCCTTGAGCAGGTGCCTAACTTCAGATATCTTGGCATCACTCTTGATTCCACCCTCTCCTTCCATGAGCACATCATCCAAGGTGGTTAACACCAGGACTTGCTTTCTCTACAGGCATTGGTCGTGCATGCCAGCTAATGCACTTTGACACTTACCAGTTCAGTCCTGTCACTAGTCGATTATGGCATCATTATCTATGGGTTGGCGGGAGACGCTTTACTAAGCAGAATAAAGGTCACCTTGAACAAAGCTTGCAGACTTGTGGTTGGTTGTGACTGTTGTACACATACCTGCGACCTGTACAAACAAGTTAACTGGTTAAACTTCGAGGGAAGGCTTTGCTGTCAGGTCTTCCCATTAGCCAAAAAGACTGTCGCTGATTTCTCTCCTCCTGCTGCTCACCGCCTCCTAATTCCTGCCCTTACTACTTGGGCAATCGGAAGCTCCTCTAAATCCACCTTGTTTGTCCCATTTAGTAGGACATCCATGGGCCAGAGGGCTTTCATGTACAAGGGCCCCACTCTGGCTGAATTATTTGCAGCCGAGGTCTTGGGTGTAAATAAATTAGGCTCTTTCAAACTTAAACTCTGGCAGCATCTCCTTTCTTCTAGTTGTTGCAGCTGCCACTAGCCAGTCCCTTATGCCTACATCTGCATTACCAGGAGTGTAGCCAATCATCTGCCTGACTTTTGCTGCTGCAACTGCTGCTAGCCTCCCTCCTTTTTTTACTCACCTATCCTGACCTTCTCCCCCTTAGCCACATCTCCTAAGACAATGTCTTTACCGACTACACTCAGTCCTGTTCCTCCCCACCCCTTTTTCCCTACTCCTTCCCCCCCTGCATCCCTGTTCCTCTCCCCCATCTTCTCCCACTGCCCCTCGCCTACTATCTGCCCTTCCCATACCTCTGACCTTTCAGAGTCTTGCTTCTGATTGTAATCAGTACTGCCCAGCAAGAAACCACATTACTTCCCTGGATAGTATTTATCTGCTTTGTTTCCTGTATTGCTACCTTGTATATTACATGTTTTTCTGTATTGTATCATGCATCATGTTTACCTATGTATATTGCATTTTTACTGTGTACTACGTGGCGTAGAGCATTTGTAAAGGAGCCTGTTATTTCTCATATAGCAGTTGCCAGTTCCAACAAGATGAATCTTCGATGGGAGACGGGATCTTCACACTGGGCCCTGTTCAGGCGAGTGAGGGTGTGTGGGGTGGTAAGTGCTCAGTGGGAGGTAGGGTGGGGTTGGAATCCTAGAGTTGTATAAATAATGGAGAGACACTGGAGTGTGGTCTGACTGCCCTAGTGAAGCTGCGCGCTTGCCATGTTGCCCAAGGACTGAGGTGCCAGCAAATAGCGGGAATCCTTCCTGAAACATAGGTAGTGGCACCAGCACACTGTTCTCACAGCAGTCCTGTAATGCACTGCTGATCCATTTTGGTAAGAAGCACCATTAAAACATGGAAATTATGACGTGGATGCACATTGTGGAGGCAAAAACGAGGTATGCTCTTTTTTCTTTGCTTGTATAAGCAGTGCTTTACTTTGATAATGGCACTACGTAAGTTTCAGGAATGCTTCCAACTATCTGCCAGCACCTCAATCTTCTGGTACTGTGGTGGACATGCAGTTTCACAGAGACCAGCATCAGTCCACACTCTAGCCTCTCTCCATTACTTATAGAATTCTGTGGTGGGAGTTGCATAACCACCCAGTCTGCCCTATTAATCCTTGTCTAGTGTGAGACTCTACTGCCCTGTGTCAAACTGAAATCTGGAGGGGCTCCCCCTTGCTTCCAGGATACCCTTGTGTCTATCCAACTCCTTAAATTCTGTGACCGTTCTAGCCCCTACCACCTCCTCTGGTAGGCTATTCCAGGTGTCCACCAGCCGATCCATGAAAAATATTTTCTCATGTTTCCCTGAACCTTTCCACCACTAACTTCATTTTGTGCCCTCTTGACTTGGAACATTTCTTACTTTGGAAGATGTTTCCTTCCTGTACTCTGTTTATACCAGTGATGTATTTGTCCCCCGCCCTCCTTTGCCCTCCATGGAACATATATTTAACTTCTTTAGTCTTTTCCTTACAGGTCTTATCCTGCAGGCCCTTTACCAGTTTAATTGCCCTTCACCACACCACCTCCACACTGTCTGTGTTCTTTCTCAAATGGGGCCTCCAGAACTGGATGCAGTATTCCAGGTATGGTCTCACGAGTCTAATACAGGGGCAAGAGGACTTCCCTCTTTCTACTCATATTAGCACTCCTTATGCATCCAAGCATCTGGCAAGCCTTTGCAGCCGCCTTATTACACTTCCTAGGTTCTCTTGAGTCCTCTGAGATAACTCCCCGGTCCTTTTCCTGCTTTGTGACTGTCAGCACCTTCCCACTTAATTCTTTCTTTGCCCTTGGGTTCTTGTGCCCCTATGTGCATGATCCTGCACTTCTTTGCACTGAATCCCAGCTGCCATACTTCAGACCATTTTTCCAGTTTAAGGTCTTCCCTCATTCTTTCAGCACCCCCTGGAGTGTCCATCCTGTTGCATACCATATCACCTGCGGAGAGGCATACCTTCCCTTTTAGTCCCTCTGCAGTGTCCACAATAAAAACTTTGAAGAGGATCTGCACAACACTGCTCCCTGTGGCATCCTGCTTGTCACTATTCCATTTACCACAACCTTCAGATTCCTGCTATTCGGCCAGTTCTCCACACACACAATATTTTAGGATCCACCCCTAAGCTGCATAGTTTGTCAGCCTTCTGTGAGGGATTGTGTCGAAGGCCTTTCTGAGTCCAGATGGGCCACATCCACTGCACCTCCCTGATCACTGCCTTAGATCTTATTTGAGAGGGCTTTGCAGTAGGTAGTAACCATTAGGACTGGAACAGTCTAGTGCTAGAACCACACAGAAAACTTTCAGTGTCTGACGGGGGACCACCCGCCCGATGTCACATGATGGATGACATTGTGACACTATATAGTGGGTGGTCCCCATGCCTGCCTTCCAGTTCTTTCCCACCATCAAGCTCCACACGTCTGGCCTCGCATAGAACACTGATTCAGTTGGCCGCCATTTTCAGATGAGTATTTTAATCTTTTTCTTATTTTTATAGTTCAGAAATGATCTTTTTTGTGCATGTCTTCTCAGACACCTTCCAAGTCGCATACATACAAGTGCGATTGTTGCGGAACTCTGCTCCCTCAGTGTAAGGCCTGTCAGAGCCTCAACCAGGCCACACAGAAACACCGCTAACAGACCCTGGAAGCCCACATTTTAAAATTCAGTATGGCTCCCATGGAGAAGGAGCTGCAGAAGCAGCGGGGATCTTCGTCCTCCCTGAAGGGTGGTTCTGACTCCCATGAGAAGGACAAGGAGAAGCACCAGGACTATGATCAGTCTCCTTCCCACCTGCACCCTTCTCTGGGGGCCACGAGCGGCCTCCCACGGGTGTGGGTACCACTTATCTGGCCAAGCCTTCCCCTCCTTGTGAGGAGCAGTCGGGGGGGCTGCTTGAGCTGGTCACGGTTCAAGTGGGCACCTCCAATCCTTCAGAGAGCTCCCCCACTCTTAAGCCCCTCAAAACCCCAGGGCCTAAACCTTGTGGCATGGACGGTAAGTCACTTGTCTACTTCTCTGATGCCTGCCCAGCCACTGCGCTTCCGTCTGGCCTCAATAACGGGCCTGACACCAATCCTTTGGATCAGCGCATGCTGCCACTTTGGCCGCATCCCTCTCTGGATGGTTCACCCTCTCAGCAGCCTCCTTCACCAGTGGTGCCTCTTGGCTCCCCTGCACAGTCTGAGCAGGAGGAGGTGCATCTACCCAACACAGCCCTGTTACCGGAACACCAAATGCTGGACCTCCCTGTGGGGGGAGCCAGTGTTTCCTTCACTGCAGGCTCCCCCATCTCGGACACTGCTGCCTTCTACAGGCTGTGGTGGAACCCTTGGCTCCTTTGAGGCCAGTGCCGGAACTTACTTGGGTCATTCCAGTGCCAGACTGGATGATGCTGGGCCCTTTGCACCCTCCGTCCAGGCCCCTATCCGGTCCATCAGCTCCTCTTTTGGGGCCTATGCCTAGCCATCCACCATCGGGACCCCTGATAGGACCATCAGCTGCTCCGTCTGGTTCCACACTGGGTTATCTGCTGTCAGGGCCTCCCATAGGTCCATCGGCTCCTCCGCCTGGCTTTTCAACGCCAGGTTTCCGTGTGCCTCACTACCATTGGGGTGCATGTCAATAGGGTATCACATGGCTGGGTACCTGGTGCTGGGCTGTTTGCCCTATGGGACGTTGGTCTATCAGTACCTGACGACGGGTTAACTGATGCCGGGGTTTTTCTTCCAAGGCTACCCATCTGTCTATCAGCCCTCCTCCTCCACTGCCTTAGCCTCAGGTGGACTTTAAGGAGGCCTTACAGTCTTGATGGTCAGTCACCAAGACTCGGCTGTTCATGGAGCTGGAGAGGCAGCAACAGGCTGTGACCTCAATGCCGGTCTACTTGGAGCTCACACTGCGGGCTCTCTCACTAGTAGAGTCTCACCCCTCTACCTCACTATAGACCTTGCATTCTACCATGACAGTATGCGCTGGCAGGGACCCGGCGATCTCCCTTCGGGAGATCCTGCTATCACAGGCAGAAGTCCATTGTCTGCCTTGGACTCTGACTCGGATGACTCTTCTGCCTCAGGATCCTCTATCCTCCCACTATAGAGGATCCCAAACCCAAAGACTTTCCCAAGTCTCTTCCGGAGGACCCATCCTTCACAGAGATCCTCTGGCAGATTCAGGAGGCAAATGGGTGGAAGGCGGAGGACAAAGATCTACTTCATAAGAGGTTGGCAGAACACCTGGGCATGCGTGAGCTGTCACTTTTGCTCATCCTTCCATGGACTAGACCACATGAGGACCTGGCTTCGGTCTGTCGATGGCCGCAGTCGCAAAACAAGTGGATACACTGTATTGGGCGCCAGAGGGGACAGACCACCTTTGCTGTTACCCAAAGTGGACTCAGTGGTTATTAATGCAGCCCATGACCGGTCAGCCAAACCTAGGCATATGAGCAGTTCTCCGGATAAGGACTCAAGGCATATAGACCAGTTTGGATGCAAGGCGTATTCCACCTCCACTCTGGCTCTTGGAGTATTGGCTTATATGGCACACATGGTGGTGTTTTCAGAAATCCAGTTTAGGACAGTCGAAATCTGAATTCGAGGCATTGCCAGATTCCAAGGCTAAAACCAAAATCTCTCAGATGGTCAGGATGGCAGAAATCTTCTGTCACTCCCTCAGAGCAACCCATGACGTGGCCGATGCCTCTACTTGAAGTGCCACCACAGCCATTAGCATGTGCCGATACTCCGGCTGTGTGTATCTGGTCTGGCCCCTGGCATCCAGGATGCCCCTTTTTAGAGGATCTGTCTTTTCATGGGTGACGTCAAGGAGATCATAGAATCATGGTGGCAGAAAAGGACCATTCAGCCCAGTGAGTCTGCCTAAGGTGGACCCCTTCCTCCCTCCCCCTTTGCCTTCTTCCCCCCCACCCCTTCCTAGTCTCCTGTGCTGTTTTGAATTTGTCCACTGTATCCACCTCTATAATCACGGAGCTCTAAGACAGTGACAAGCCACTGCACTCTATGCAGCCCATGTACCGCTGTAACACTAAGCCAAAACCGCCATTTCATCGCCAACAACTTTGCCAGAATAGGCAACAGTTAGCCAGATGTCTGAACAAACTGGTCCCTTGGGCCCAGGAAGGAAAGGGATATTACTCCCATTTCTTCCTGGTCCTCAGACAGACGGGATCTTAGTCCGATCCAGGACCTCAGCACGCTGAACCTGTGTGTGGAGTACAAGAGGTTTTGCATGTTAACCTTACTGGGTCTCCTGCTCCTTCTGCAACAGGGTCATTGACTTTCTGACCATGCAGGATGCTTACCTGCATACCCCATTTTTCCTTCCCATCGCCACTTCCTGAGTTTTGCTTTCCAGGGGTAACACTTCCAGTTCAGAGCGCTCCCTTTTGGCTTTTCGTCTGCACCCAGGGCCAGTGGCTTTACGCCACCAGGAGATCTGTTTTCCCATACCTCAATGACTGCCTCCTGTCTGCTCCTTTGGGGTGGCCTCACTGCATTCCAGCTGGAACCTGTTCAGGCACATAGGGATCACAGTGAATTACCCCAAATCCTACTCTGCTCCTTCCCAGCGCCTTCAAGTTATTTTGGCGGTGCTGTATATGGCTCAGGGTCAGGCCTTCCTCCCTTTGGACTGGGCAGAAACCTTGAGTCAACAGGCCATTCAAGTGGAATCCAGCCAGTGGACATCAGCCCATGAAGTCCTGCGCCTTCTGGGATTGATGGCAGCGGCTATTCCCACTGTTCCGCTGGCCAGGCTCCACATGTGGATTACGCAGTGGACCCCAGGGTCCAGTGGAACTAGAAAACAGATGACCTGGATCACAGGATTCTAGTGTCCAGCCCTGTGTGTCGGGATTTCCTCTGGTGGCAGGATTTATCCAGCCTCACTAGAGGGGTTCCTTTTCAGATGCCCTTGCCAACTCTGACCTTGACCACAGATGCATTCCATCCGGACTGGGGCCCACATTTGAGCAATCACAGACACAGGGACTCTGGTCTCAGAAGGAGCCATCTCTGCACATCAGTATGTAAGAGATGCGGACTGTACTTTACGCTCTTCAAGCCTTCCAGCCCCTTGTCCTCCCCAGACCTCTTCTAGTGCAGACAGACATGCGGTTGGTCAGGTACCTGAACAGACTGGGATGCACGTGGTCACCTCCACTGTGCAGGGAGGTGATGCGTGTGTGACAGTGGGTGATACAGCACAGCCTACAGTGCCTGTCCCGGGTGTTCAAAACTGTCTGGACACTCCCAGCTGCACACAGGCAAGGGCACATGAGTGGGACCTGAGGCAGTCAGTAGTCAAAGATGACTTAGATTGGTTGGGTTGCCCAGAGCTCAGTCTGTTCGCCTCCCCATCCAAAGCAAAACTACCCAGTTTCTGCTAGCTCGTTTTTAGGGCGTAGTGTTTTCCGGTGAGATGCGCTGTTTCTTTGCTGGACAGGGAGGTTCTTGTATACCTTCTTTCCCTTTTCGTTGTTGCAGAGGGTACTTCTGAATCTAGAACAAGAAGGGGCTTGCATGATCCTTATAGTCCCTTATTGGCCTCTCCAAGTGTGGTTTCCTCTGCTCCAACAGTTGAGTGTGGAACCTCCGGTTCCCCCTACTGCTCTGCCAGAACCTGCTGACTCAAGACCCAAGGCAAGCTGGTTCATCCAGCCCTTGAGTACCTTCACATGTGGCACCTGCTGACATAGCTGTTGCATGCTTTGGGGTCTCTTCCAGGGTGGTGCAAGTTCTTGTTGAGGTCAGAAAGCCATCCACAAGAACCACACGTGCCATGAAATGGAAGAGGGAAGAGGTTCTCCATTTGGGCATCTGCCAAGAGTTGGGACCCTTTCTTTTGCCCTATCCCACAGGTCGTGGATTACCTGCTGCATCTCTCTGACCTTGGTCTTCGTTGCTCTTCAGTCAGTTTTTATTTCATCAGGTGAAACATCATTAAGTAAAACTCACAAGATGAACCTGGTACACTTGTCTACCTACCACACTCCAGTGGATGGCAAAACCTTAGCTCACCTGGAGGTATCCAGAAACTTTCCGAAAGGAGTTCTCTGAACCCCCCTAATTAGGAACCCTGTTCCCCCAAGGGATTTAAATTTTGTTAAGCTCACTCTGCCTTCCTTTGAACTGGCTGCGAGCTGCAACCTGCACTACCTTCCCTGGAAAGCATTCTTTAGTTGACATTACTTACGCTCAAAGGATTTCTGAGCTTCAGGCCCTGATGTGCAAGGAGCCTAATTTGATTTGCCACAGAAACCGAGTAGCTCTGTGTACAAATCCTAAGTTTTTTTTACCAAAGGTGGTTTCTAAGTCTACCTTAAAGCAGACCATACACTAGCCAGTGTATTACCCTGAGCATTCTAATAGAGATTAGGCTATTCTGCATACAATTGATGTGCACAGAATTTTGCGTTTACAAGAACCAGACAGTTCGCAAAATGGATCTGCTTTTCATTTCCTTTGTGCCCAAAAGGGAGGACGCGGCAGTTTATTTTATTTATTAAAAGCTCTAACAACTTTTGAGCTAGAAGCTCTTTACATAGGTTCCACGTCGTGATCAATACACAACAAATTGAGTAATGACAACAGTTACACAGAGGGATAAGGTTAATACAGGAATTAACAGGCTATGTTGAACAAATAGCAACGTCTAACAAAATATAAATATGATGAGGGGTTACAGTATACAAAAGCGGATCATGTGCATGGGGAGTAGTAATAAGCACAACACTTGAGTTAAGTGATCAGGGAACAGGGCCCCGATTGTCATACAGGAGGAGGTGTACGTGGGCAGAAGAGGGCCAAGATGGCAGGAAGCATAGAGATTGGGAGGGAGAGTGGGAGAGTTGAACAGAGGCAGACAATGCAAATTTGTACACAAGATTACTGTACGCAGTCACAACAGGAGTTTCCAAACTGTTTATCCAAATGGTTAGCAAACTGCATTGAGGGAGCACTAGAGAGCCAATCTCCAAGCAGGAAACATTTCTTAAACGCTGTACATTTCGTCTCACTTACTTTAACTAAAATATTATTTATAACTGATCAAACTTTAAAAATCTCGTTGGAAACTAATTCCTTAGCTCACCAGCTTTCAAATATGGTGCAAAAAAAGAACTCTGCTCTTGCAGCCACTATATCTAACGCTGGAAAGGTAGGCAAGACCACTGAACCCTCATGCTCTGTAGCCGCCACTGCAATGGAACCCTTGATAAGCCCTCCGTGGCAGTAGATGCTCTCCAAGATGCAATCTGTTTACTCCAAAATGGAGAAAACCGTGGCGAGGCTGGAGAAGCACGACACAAGCTATTGTTGCTTCTACACAATGCTGTACAAGACTGTGACAAGTGCACGATTGCTATCCAGGAAGCCACTGCAGCGCTGAGAACACACGACTCCAAGGCCACAAATGTGGTCGACATAACTGGGTCGAAGTAACGTGGGTCGACAGCTAAGTTGTCGACAGACTGTCATAGATCTGGCTTTGACAGAGGCTCTGAACCCTGGGCATCATTCAGTCTCTCCTTTTACCAGCTCGACTTAGTTACCCACGCTGGGAAATCGTGGCAGTGGCAGTTGCGGATCTCAAAGATGCTGGAGAGGATAGAGAGAAAATTTGTCTCCAGAGAACCGAACATGGCAGGTGAAGTCGTCGCAGATGAGTCTGGTGAAGACTGATTTTATCTGACAGATTTCAGTATTTCCCACATATAGGACTTATGGATGGACTTGAGGGACATTGAGCCATTTTATCTATGTCCCTAGGGACAGTCAATAGTTATCGGATGTATGGCTTAGATTCTTTTTTGGTAAGGTGGGTGGGGATATTTACTTGTGTTTATTGTGGGAAGGGATCATGGTGCTGGTCACTGCTCCATATGGTGGTTTATATTACCCTCTCATTTTTTCCCGCTTGCCCTAAGGTAGTTAACACTTAATCCTACTAATCAATCATAAGGTTTTGTATTCCAGTTGGATTACCTATGGGCCAAGTGATTAATGTTATGTCTGTTTTAAAGAAGCTGATTTGTTAGTTGCAGAGTTTGAAGTCTGTTTGAGAAGTTGTTCAACTGTTTTCCTGCTAAATGTAGTACTCTTCTAGAAAAAGCATAATTTTTCCTATTCTGTACTTTTGAGGTACATTAATAGCAGTTTGTAGGGACTGTCACAGTGCCGAAGTAAATTCTACCTTTTAATGATATTCCACAGCCATTGAGATGGCTGGCATTTTCAGGACATTTACTTTGCAAAGTGCTGGGTTTACCCTTCCTTCTACTGTAAGAGATTACGGGGGTTTGTATTCTGAATATCGGCTGTATTTATGGATTTTTTCCTTGCTGTATCGGCATTTCCCTGTGTGAGGAAATGTGTGTGATTTTACATGAAATAAACACCACCAAAGTACAAAAAACACCTGCATTGTGTTTATCAGAAGTATAACAAACCCCTTTTTTGGGGGGTTAAAGGGCACTCAACCAGAGGCATGGCTGCATCTGCTCCTTGTTTCAGGAATGTTTCTGCCACTAATTTGTGCAGCAGCCACTTGGAGCTCTGTCCACACCTTTAACCAAACACTGCAGTCTGGACATTGCCTCTAGGCACAGGACAGGCTTTGGACTAGCTGTCGTCCTGGTCCTCCTGGCCTAATTATTTTCTTCTGCAGACCTTTCCTGCCTCCCATGCTTTAGCTTTTGTCTGAATTACACTGCCTGGGACTCGGTCCTAATGGTTATTACCTGCTGCAAGAGTCCTCTCAAAGTAAGATAGTACAGTTACGTAAGAACTTACCCTAACAGTGGGTCTTTGAGAGAGGCAGTAGGTACCTTTTTCCTCCCCCTGCTTCTGTTTGTTTTTGCCCCAGCCTTTCCTTTGGCTCCAGCAGCCCACTCCTTTCTCACCTTCTTATGTCTCCGGTGGGAGAACTGGAGGCCGGGTATAGGAACCGCCTACTGTATAGTGTCACATTGTGTCCATCACTTGACGTCAGGTGGGCTATCTCCCGCCAGACACTGCTAGCTAAATTATTCCGTGTAGTCCAGTAGTGTTTAACAGCTCTAGACCTAATGGATTTTACCTACTAAAAGAGCCTCTCTCGAAGATCTACTGTTACGGTAAGTGCTTATGTAACTGTACGTGGCCCAGTCATGCCATAGATTAGTACAATGAGTGCTTATCCTAAATACAGTAAACATTAGGGTAACATGTATAGGTAGATAAATTCCATATAAGGCAGTGTATTTGTGGCAGTGCACTGTGTGATAGGAGTGCCGCTAGTGTGGCAACTGGTCGTCTTCTGGGGCCTACACCATTGATGGCACTTCCTCTAGGGTGCAAGAGCTTGGTGTATTCCCTGGAACAATGGATTGACGTTTGAATCCCTGGTGTCATCAGTTGTCCAAAGTGGTTTCTACCACGTGAGGGATTATCTCCCGGATCAAAACCTTAGTTCTGCCTGAAGACCTTCTACTCTGGTTTATGCCTTTGTAACTTCCAGGCTTGATTGCTGTAATGCTCTTTACTTCGAGGTCTCGGGAAGCACCGTCCGCTGATTTCAGCTAGTGCAAAATGCAGCTGCCAGGTTGCTGTCAGGCATTTTGAGTTTGCCATGTAATTCCAGTGCTGCATGAACTGCACTGGCTGCTGGTCAGGTAGAGGGTTATCTTCAAGATGGACTTGTTCACCTTTAAGGCCCTGCATGGACTAGGCCCTGGCAATATGTCTGATCTAACACCTGCCGCCCCTGTCCGCTCCCTCCATTCCTCCTCTGGGGGCCTCCTGGCGATTCCCAGGATGAGACTTAAAACTACAGGCAACAGGGCGTTCAGCGTCGCCGACCCTGTGCTATGAAATTTGCTTCCTTTAGTCATCAGGGAGGCCCCTTCAGTTGAGGTTTTTAAAAGCCACCTTAAGACCTATCTTTTCTCTTTGGCCTTCCTAGACGCACACATTTGATCTGATGCAGAAATTATTGAAATTAGCTAATTACTGATTCATATACTATGTGTTTTTATTACTGTTTTAATATGTATTGATGTATGTTTTTCTACTCCCTTATGTTTTTTTGAATGTAGAGCGCCCAGAGCCTCCAGGAATGGGTGCTGTAGAAATAAACTTTTCCTTGCCTCTGTGTAGATGGTGCACTGTTATGTTATACTGGAACATGTATGCATATGTGCAGGTGTATGTGTATCACAACAATTAGAGAGTGCAGTTAGATGGCTCAGTGGTCAGTACAAAAAGTGCTAGTTTACACATTTCTCACTGCCCACGATATCGTTATTTTGCAGTCGTATTGGCTCTTGTTTGTTTTATAGAGGACTTGCTACTTTGTTAGCCTAGTTATGGTTTCTATCAAGAAGAGCAGTTGTCACGGCAGTGGCAAAAGACTACACAGTGTGCGTTGTTCCTATGGCGGCATGCTCTTCCTTTGTTTCTGGTGAGGGGCAGCTGTAATAAAAATATTACGCTGAACAGCATCAGCTGGCACAGAGAATTGAGGCAGACTGTACTTTTTTTAATTCAACAAGTAACAAGTGTGCATAACGGGTCCGACTTAGAGGAAAATGTCTGGGCTGCTATCTTGTAGTTCTATGTGGTTATCTAAACAGAGACCGTAATGGCGGCCAGTTTAAACTTATTTTGAATGCTTAAGGTCAGTCAAACTGAGTGTTCCGTGACAGACTAGGTGCTGGGGATCGTGCTGCTATACTGAGGCCTTAAATGTTTGTTTAAGATTGGGGGCCTAGTCCTAAGCAAGTCAAATTGGCACCACTTAAACCTACATTGCGATACATTCCAAAGCAGGTCTGCACTCCTATTAAGAGCACCATAAACACTCTTCTTGAAATGGCTTAAATCATCTTTATTCAATATTACAGCACAAAAGCAACTAAATTCACCACAGTGGATGAGAACCCAGTGCTCCGCCTTATTATGAGGCTACTAAGGGGTAATCGCCTGAAAACATTTAATCTCTTTTCAACGGTTAGGTTTTGTGACATCATACTTGTGCATCCTTTGCACAATTTAAATCAATTACAGGAGGTTGCTATTTCTAAATAGTTAAATGAAATAAAATACAAAGCATGTCAACTTGTTCCAAAACTACATGGAAAGTTTTTTCTCATTTCTCATCCTACTTGGAAACCTGAGTTATGTAAGCATGCTACAGAGGCTGTCTTAAATCTAGAGTCCATTATATCAATTTCAGGGAAAATACAATTAGTTTGCATTTTTCAGTCTCACTTTCTGCTTTTGGAATTCCGGATGGTGAAAAAAGTTGAGATCACCCATGAAGGCTTCTAGGCATATGCCTGGGGATCTTCTGACAAAATGCACCCTTGGTGTTCTGTTTCGTAGTTCCAAATTCCAAATGTATCATGGACCTGATTTAAGAAATTATATATAAAATCGTTACCTATGAACATACAAAATTTGCCAGAAGATAAAGGCCTAGTGGTCTATCAAGTCTGCTTGAATGTGCAGCTAGCAACCCTTATTCTGCAGCTGCCCTTCCCTTGACCCTCCCCTTAACCCTGTCCCAGCCCCTTTTGAAGCACTCCACTGTTCTACTCGATACCACTTCCACCAGTAGCACATTCCACCTAGCTACCACCCTCTCTGTAAAAAAGTGTCTCCTCATCTCCCTCCTGATCCTTCTTCCCTCCAGTCACATATCATGGCTCTGGGTGTCCCTCCCCTTCCTTACTTTGAACAGCCCCTCTGTACCTGTCTTGTTTGTTTCTTTCATGTACTTGAAGTTTTCAATTATCTCCTCCCTGTCCCTCCTCTCCTTCAGTGAGTACATACTAACATACTAAAAAGCCAGCTGATTAGGCCCAGTGATCTATTGGGTCTGCCTGGGGATCAGTACCTGCCCAGGGCACTGTCGTAGCCCTACCCACAAGGGTCCCCTTTTCCAACCTGTGAGGCTCTGGGATGCACCCTCTCCATATATCCATATACCTATCCCAGCCTCTCTTGAACCCCTCCACAGTTGTAACAGCCACCAGCTCTGCAGGCAGAGCATTCCAGGGCTCCACAGCCTTCTCAGTAAAGTAACATGTTCTTGTTTCCCTCTTTAGTCTCCCACCTTCCAGCCTCATTGAGTGCCCCCACCTCCCTCAGCTGCAGCACCTCATCAAGGCTGACCCTGTTTATTCCCTTGATATATCCACAGATTGTGATCATATCCCATCTGTCCCTCCTCTTCTCCAGCGAGTACAGGTTGGGCTTTTCCCCTAGACCCTGAATCATTCTGGTTGCCCTCCTCTAAACCCTCTCCAGCAGAGCAATATCCCTTTTTGAGTAAGGATGTCAAACTGCACACACAGTGTTCAAGGTGCTGACCTAACCATCTTAAGTAGTCCTGTGCTGCCCCCTCAATAACCAAGCAGTCGTCACTTCAATGATGGCACACCAGTACTGCACGCAGTACTCCAGATGTGGTCTAATGATCTATACAGTGGCAGAATCACCTTCCCCCTCTTCGAGGGTATACCTCTTGCAATGCACCCCAGCATTTTGTTGGCCTTTGCAGCTGCCTTCCTACATTGTGCCGAGTTGTTCATTGACCCCGAAATGAGCACCCCCAGATTTTTCTCGTTTGTCTCTGCTAGCTGCACTCCTCCAGTTGGTAACTCCTTGTTGTGGTGTTCGCCCCAAAATGCAGCACCTTGCACTCTTTGACATTGAACCCCAGTTGCCAGGCATCTGACCAGGTTTCCAGCTTTGCCAGATCATCCAGTAACCTTGCCATCCCCACAGCCATATTGATGTCATCAGCAAACAGACTGGTCTTGCTCTTGATGCCCAATGATAAGTTTGCAATGAATATCCCAAATAACACTGGTCCCAACACCGAGCTCTGCAGAACACCACTCGTCACTACCCTTGGGGATGAGAACTTCCCATCCACCACTACCACCCTCTGTTGCCTTCCCTGAAGCCAGTTCCCTACCCATCTCACTAGCTTTGCACCTGCCTCTTTGCCTTCTAACTTGCTTCTCAGCCTCCCATGTGGCACCGAGTCGAATGCCTTACTGAAGTCCAGGTATAGGACATCCACTGCATGACCCTCGTCCAGTTGCCTAGGTACCCAGTAATAGAACTCCACCAGGTGGGTTTGGCAAGATCTGCCACTTACGAAGCCATGCTGTCTGCTGTCTTATAGCCCTTTGGCATCCAGGAGGGCTGCCAGCCTCTCCTCCAGGATCGTCTCCATTAGCTTACTCACAGCGGATGTGAGGCTCACCAGTCTGTAGTTGCCCAGTTCATCCTTAGGAGGCTGCTGTTGTGGAGTGGCACCACATGAGCCATCCTCCAGTCCTGAGGTACACACCCTGAGTGTAGTGAGGCACTGAATAGGTTTGCCGAAGGTCCCGCGAGGACCTCTGTCAGTGCCTTCAGTACCCTGGGGTGGATGCCATCTGAGCCTGGTGCCTTGTCCACTCTGTGCCCTCAAACCTTCTAGGAGTCTGCCCTCTGTGATTTCCCCATCACCTTCTCCCCCACTATTTCTACCTTTCTTCCTTCCCTCTTGGGTATCCCCCCCCCCTTCTCCTTAGTAAATACTGAGCAGAAGTAATCATTTAGTATTTCTGCCTTATTGCCTCCTGCCCCCCCACCCTCCTTCCTGATCCTTACAGCTCCTTTTCCCTGATGTACCTGAAGAAGTCCCCCCCCACCAGTGCCCTGCACCAGCCTGAGCTCCGTAGATGCCTTGGCTGACGTTACTGCCCTTGTCACCACCTTCAATTTCTTCAGGTACTTCTCCCTGTCCTCCCACCTCCCTGTTTTTTTTTTTTTTTTGTACTCTTAAAGGCTGCTGTTTTTCGCCTTCCCTTTTCCATGACCTCCTTGCTCACCCAGCTAGGTTTCTTTGCCCTAGCCTTCTTGCTCTCGGCCTTGCTGCAGGTTTTGGTTGCCTCCACTATCCCTGGCCTTGTGAACTCCCACCTCTTGTTGGTGCCCATACTAGGCTGAATTTTGGCCAGGTACCATTTTACCACTTCCCCTCCATCCTCCTAGAGTCGGCCCTTCTGAAGTCTCACACCCTTGTGCTGGATTCCACTCCATCCTTAATCATAACCGGCGTGAACCATACTGAATGGTGGTCACTCCCTGCCAGCGGGTCTTCCACCCTCGATTCCCTCACAAACTCCCCATTTGCCAGCACTTAGTCAAGGGTACTCCGTAACCTTGTTGGTTCGCTGACCATTTACATCAAGAAGCCGTCCTGGAAGGCATCCAGCAGTACCTGCTCCCTTCTATTCCTAGTTGTTTGGGTACTCCAGTCCACTCCTGGCATGTTGACATCCCCTATGATCACCACATTGTATTTCTCGAAGGTCCTCCTAATCTGTTCCGCTAGCTCCCTGTCTTAATTTCTCTGTCTGAGAAGATAGCCTGTACACCACTCCCATCCTTGGAGTCCTATTCTTGGAAACCTGAATTTGCATCCATAGTGATTCTGTACTACCCTCCTCCCTCCCATACACACTCCAGTCCTTCCCTCACATATAGTGCCACCCCCTTTCCCAATCTCTCTGTCCCTATGAAATATCCTGTACCCTGGTATCGACAGGTTCCAGTCATTGTATTGGGTGGCCCATGTTTTGGTGAAGGCCATGTCCACTTCCCTCTCAGCCAAGAGAGTCTGTAGTTCCACAGTTTTCTTCCCAAGGCTCCTAGCATTCAGGGTGACCACCTTCTTCCTCACCTCCTGCCCTCCTTTACTAGTATCGCCACTAATACTTGCCCTTTGTCACTGTTATGGGGGTAGCTTCCCAACCTGTGGTCTCTGAATGTCCCTTGCCCACTTGCCACCCCCTGCTCCTAGCTTAAATTCCCTACTACCTCTATGTTTTCCTCAGTCTTCTGTTTCAACACCTTCTTTCCCTCCTCACTTCAGTGTAGTTTATCCTTGGAATAGAGACTACTGTCCTCCCTGGTTCTCTCCCCGCCCATACCCTTTAGCATGACACCAGTTTCTTAGCCATTCATTAAAATCCTTCATTCTCAGCTTTTTTGCTCTGCTTGCCCTGGGCACTGTAAGTGTCTCTGAGAAAGTTACTGATCTTCCTGCCCTCTCACGTAATTGTTCTTGTTCCTCAAACCTCCACTGGAGTATATCTACCGTCCTGTCAGCCAGGTTGTTTGTCCCCAAATGTACAATTAAATGAGGCTTTTCCCTACCCCTTCGAACATATTTTAGAAAAGATTGTCCCACCCTTTCCGCTGTCATTCCTGGCGTGGCCTCCACCCAAATGTGACTCTCTCTCTCCCCTTTGCTACCCCACCTGAGTCCTCCAGCAGTAAGATTCCACTCCTCTTATCAGCTGCCTGATTCCCTTCCTCCTCACCTCTTGCCCCAGGCTCCTCTTCTTCCTCCTACACAGTAGTTTCCCTTCTGCCCTTGTTGTAATTCCCCAGCAGAACCCCCCACACACAGATTTATCCGGACTTCTATTAGTTACTCTACCAGTCTCATTGCCTCCCTCCTCTACCCTTCCCTCTAGTACTGCAAAATGATTTTCTGAATGCCCATTTCCTCCTTCATACTAGACCATTCCTTCCTTTTGACTCCACTTCTCCTGTCACAAGTCTCTCTATCCTCTTTCCTGTGTGTTTTTTTTTTTTTTGTTTTGTTTTGTTTTTTTCCCTTGACCTGGGTTCCTCCGATGCTTTTCCTCTTGGTCTGATCTTCTGACCCTTTCCTCCCACCTGTTGGCCCAAATAGCCTTCCCTCTCCATCTTCCCTCCTCCTTCCCTCCAGTGTTGGGCTATAACCTCCCCCAGTCTGTCTTGCCTGCCTTGGCTCTTCCTGCAGACCCTTGATCTCCTTTTTAAGTTTCTCTATTTGGTTGCACACAAAACATCCTAAATAACCTGCTGCCAAGAGAAACCAAGAAAAAGCTATTTAAAAGCAGCAAGTAGGTGGCCCTCTACCTCAGGAAGGAGTAGCTGGCAATCTCTGAGCTCGTCTACCCCTTGGTGGAGGCTGGAGAAGCAAAGCCACTCCGAGAACCATCGGTGCCATGCCGTAGGCAGAGGGTGGCGGAGACCTGGTCTGGAGCTGTGGTGCACATGTGTGCTTCCATGCGCTTGCGCCACCACGTATGGGGGTCTCTGGCATAGAGTAGGTCCACTGAGAGTAATGGAGGAAATGGTGAGGGCCACCTAGGATGATGCCTCCAGACTGTCTCATCTGCCGGGGCGCACATGGCACTACAAGCCACTGAAACACTCAGAGTTCGGTAGGTTTGGCGGATGACGCAAGGCGACCTGCCACAGGAGGATAAAATACGTTTTTTTGGGGGGGGGGGGGCAGCTACTACACTAAAATGAATCTGATTCCTTCCCCTTCTAGTTTCTTCTGAGAAGCCAAAAGCAAACTGTTACCACAAACCTCATTCAGCTCCGCCTCCAGTTATCTGGTATGTGAGTGAGGCCCCAGGCCAGGCAATTGCCACCCTTCCTCCACTATGCACCAAACTTTACAGCTAGTGAAGACAGCAAAAAAACAATCACAACCCTACTAAAAGCACAAATAAAATAGGTCTCCAGTCCAAACAGCCACACCGTCAATGCACCAAAATAGGCTTGAAATTAGAAGATCTAGGTTTCCAGTTCAAAGAAACTGCCCCAATAAAAGCACACCAAAATGTGTTTGAAATCAGAAGAAACAGGCTTCCAACTTGAAGATATGACCGCCCCACTTACAGCACACCACCAAAATAGGTTTGTTTCAACCGCTCCAAAAATGTTCCCTGCTAGCTCCCTTTTAAAAGTAAGAAAAACTCAGCTTGCTACCAAGTTACAAAAAAATCTTTTAAACAGACTTTTTCAAATACAGTGTGCGTCGTATGTTAACTCTAATCGAAGAGGGTGGGGGAGGGGAAGAAGGAAAGAAGATTGGTCAGCTTTTTAGAGTAATGCCGGTAGATTTTGAGGGTTATGCAAGGAGGGGTCGAGTATGGTTTGAGAAAAAGGAAACGTTTTTTCATTTGACACTGAAATTGCATTCACAAAAAAAGAGCTCATAATTAATCAAGGGACTAGTGTACCAAATTATTTCAGTTATTTCAAATAGGGTTTCAAATCCCACATCTCATTGAGGCCCGAAGTGTTCACTGTGTTTAGGCTATATGCAACTCCCCTGCCAAATGGGGGCTTACCTGCCATCCTATAGCTGTCTCCTGCTCTCCCGGGCATCTCCTGATCCAGCCTGTAATTTTTTTTCTGGTCCCCTAGGTATTGTTCTGCTCCGGGTGCCCCACTCTAGCGAGCAAAGTGAAAATCCAGCCCTGCGGGGCTTGAAAAACCCAAACCTCGAACACCCATTTATTCTACCTTCAGGGCAGCGGGGATCACGCTGGCGCAACCGGCGCCTTTGATCTTTGACTACCATAATATTGCAGTCACACCAGTGGAATGTTCCATGGGTCATGGGATCCCCGTCAGCTGAGTGGGACAGGGTGACCATGGACAGGCCGCCAAGAGGCTGCTCTCCCCACAATTGAGGGAGAGTCAAAGGGGAGTTTGATCAGGGCTCATTGAAGGATTCATGCGCAGGAGCCCCAATCATATTTAAATATTCATTGGGTCTGTCTACCCACGGGGCAGCTGTTCTCGGCTACAGCTAGGAAAAAGAGAAAAGAAAAAGTAGTTAAATAAAATACTAACTGCAGCCTATGTTGGAGAATTGTTGCAAAAAGGAGAGAAGTGTTTAAAGAAATGCTTTTCTCCTGGCTGAACCAGAAACTGTTGGGACTTGGAGAAATGTCAGCCTGTCTGCTGCTGCAGTGCAAAATAAGGATTCGCTAAATATTGGCAGCATGGACAGGAAAACGGACCGAGAAATTCGGCTAATCTGTGCAGCAACGGCAAGTACACAATCTGGGCTAACGAACTATGGGTCGTTGGGGGCAAATATCTAACCATCTCTGGCTGCGCCAGGACATTATTTAGGACTGTATTTAATCTGCTAAGGGGACAGTGGGTTAATCAACCATTGTAAGCAGCCACAGTCAATCGGAAAGCCAGGAAAACAAAGCCAGGACTTGTGGGACATTCACCAAAGCTCATGGTTAAATGCCAAGTACTCATGGGGTCTTACAGGGATCTAATTCTGGACTCCAAAACAGCAGACCAAGAGTGCATCGAGTGAGGTTCATGCATTATTAGTTTCTGTTATTGACAGATCCTCCAGCCAATCTGAGGCCCTGAAGCCGAAACCCACAGCCGATTAGAAGCCTCAGGAAAGCTCTACGAGAGACTGTTTTCCAGCATTTTGCTAAATTCGAGAGCCAGATTTGAGGGGGTTAGAGGGAGAGATTCAAGTTGGAGGCCCCCATGGGTGGGGGCTCAGGCCCTTGCCATGCAGCTGGGTCTGGTCATTCCGACTAAGCCCCTATTTTGGGGGGGGGGGGTTATTTAAGTTAAAGTAATTTTAGTTAAGTTTGTTAATCTGCTAGTCTGGTGGTTGCCAAAGTGTCCTCCGGGTGCTAGCCCTCCCCTCCACATAGAGGAAAGATGTGGACCGGAACCAGATGACATCAAGCAGCAGTGAGAGCGCTGACCAGAAACCTCAGTCGTGAAGACTGAAGATGTCAGGAGCCTTCTGTAGCAGAGAGTGACCGTGGAGGACCTGCGGAGTACCTTGTACCCCCACCCACCCAGTGTGAGAGGAGAGATCCTGCAAGCTAAACTTATGGGCCTTTCTTCCCTTGTAACTGTTAAGCTAAGTAACTAGTACCCTCATCCCATCAGCCAAGCATCTCACCTGGCCCACATGTACCAGCTCCCTCTACTCTCACTGACGTTGGCCGATCCCACCCGACACTACCCATGTACCCTGGCCCACAGCAACCACCCCTGGATACCTTCCCACTGCCCACCCTACCTCCACGTGGCAGTTACTCGTCCTTGCCCTCCCTACCCTTCGAACCCTGTCCACACCTTGTTCCCTATGGCCTCTCTCCCATCCCTGCATACCCACCGTAAGCTTTCACCCTACCACCCCCTGATTAGGGCCTTGGTCTTCCTACTACTCCTATTGGGTAATATACATCCAAACCCAGGCCCAGTCTGCTCCAACCCACCAGCCGGGCACAATGGACTCCGCATAGCCTCCATGAACATATGCAGCCTAATGAAAAAATTTGATGCCCTCCAGACATCATAACCTTGGTTGAAACCTGGCTGTAGAAATCCACCCCTGACTCCTTTGTCTCCCTCCCAGGCTATACCTTATACCGTCAGGACCGAGTAGGCAAATGCAGGGGTGGCGCTGCACTCTATACCAGGGACACAATCATCGGACAAGCACTCCCTGCCCCTGCTCTCGTAAATGGGGCCCAGGCCCTCACCCTCAAACTTGCTCCTGACCTCTCTAGGGGCCCTCTTTATCTCACCACCGCCTACATTCCCCCAAAGAACCAGAGCCCGGCACTGGTGTCTTTAACAGAATATCTTACAACCCACCACCACAGGGCGGAACAAATCCTACTGGGGGACGTAGACGTGAACTGGCTCAGCACCTCTTCATCTACTACCCAAGATTCTTTCGCTGCCCTAGATAGACCTGACGCAACTCATTTCCCAACCCACCAGAATAAACCCAAAGAGAGGTACCAGTACCCTTCTGGAAGTCGTTATCACCAACCGCCCTGATTTAAAATTCATAACATCCAGGTCCTTCCAGACTCACTAAGTGACCACTCCCCTATCCTGTTCCTTTGAATGGCCCCCACTCCCAAACCCACTGTCCTGGCCACATCCCTCAGGCGCCTCTGCCCTGGCGGCCTGACTAAACTCAAGCATTTTCTAGCCCAGATCAACTGGTCCCCCGTTCACCTCGCACCCGACATAGACACTGCCCTCGCCTTTTTCTCCCACATCTTTAACGAGGCCTGTAACCTCTATGCACCCCTCACAGGAGGTTGACCCAAAAAACACAATGCACCCTGGGCTACCCCTGCCTACTACGTTTGCTCAGAAATGGAGAGAACCTCTGGCACATTGCCACTGAAACGGGACGGTTGACGGATAGACAAGCCTACAATGCTGCCCGGAACAAATGCACATGGGCCATCTGTAAAGCCAAGGCCGACCATTACCAGGCCACCCTCACCTCCTCCTGAGGCTGTGCCCGGACTTTCTGGGACAATGTAAAACAATTAAATGGGGAAACCATGCTCCCCCATCCCAGATCACAATTAATGGCGCCACCTTCCCCGACCCAGCTTGCTTAGCAAACCACTAAATACTGCCTTCACCGACCTTGGCTCTGTCCTCCCTAGTAATGTCTTTGACCCTCCCCCTACTTCCTCCCCTGACCTCCAACGCCCCAGTTTCCATCTATGTAGGGTATCTGCCCAGGAAGCCAGACCACTCCTAATTAAAGCTTTAAAAGGCAACAGCCTCGGCAGCAATTTCCTTGGACCCCAGCATTCTCCAGCTGGTTACTGGATGAAGTCCTTGAACCACTCACTAGCTTACTCAACCGATCTCTCTGCCTGAAGCAATTCCCCACTGCATGGAAAACAGCCACAGTCACACCCATCCATAAAGGGGGTGCCAGGTCCACCACCGGATATCACAGACCTATCTCCATCCATCCATCCATCCTTCCTTCCTTCCTTCCTTCCTTCCTCCTCTCTCCAAAGCCCTGGAAAAAATTGTGTCCATACAAATTACACAATATCTCACCAAACATAGCGTCCTATGCCCAGAGCAGCACGGCTTCTGTGCTGGTCACAGTATCAGCACTGCGCTAGTTGAGTTCTCCAGTTTCCTACACTCCTCTCTGGATGCTAGCTCACTAGCCGGCGCAGTGTTCATTGACCTCTCAAAGGCCTTCGACACAGTCTCCCACCCCCTTCTACTGAATGCCCTAGGCCACACTGGTTTCTCTGGCCCCATCGCTTGGTGCGCTAGCTATCTGCTCACTCCCAATGTGTAAAAAATCAATGGAACACTCCGGAACCCAACCCATCCACTCAGGGGTACCTCAGGGCTCCATCCTGGGGTCCCTACTCTTCTCTATCTAAACACCCTACCCAATGCCTGCTCTGGCAGTATTCTTATGTATGCCGACGATGCAGTCATTTTTGTCACCAACCGCAATCCCATCTCACTACGGGGCACTCTCCAAAAATCCTACGATGATGCTGAGGTGTGGGTTAAAAAGCACAGACTAGTGATTAATCTTAAAAAAAAAAAAAAAAAAAATTCTAGGGACATGGATATGTTCATCCACACTTATTGGCAAGTTCCTTGCCGCTTTAAATCTTGTCGGAAGGTCTTCAAGCTGGCTCCTCCCACCCACCCGGGTGGTAAAACTCTCGACTCCGCCCCATGATGCCAGATCTTCTTTACTGCTTGGAGGCTTAGGTTCCCTCCTTAACGCTGTGTGTTTTAGACTGGATCCTAACTCTTTGGTTTGTCTGAAACTAGTTTTGAATTTTTCTAAACTTCAGTCTTCATCATCCCTCGCAGCTGCGATGGACAGATCTGTTCCTGGATTTCGGAGGTGCCCTTGCGGGCAGAAAATGTCCAGGACGGATCCGTACTCCATGTGCGTTTACTGCCCTAAGCCCTAGATCACGACCGCGGCCCCTGCGGGATTTGTGCCACTCTTCTTTCGACCAGCGTCCTGGATGACCGCGCTGCATGATTGAAGCTCGGGTGCCCCAAGAAACGTTACCCGATGGTAAAATCCAAAGAGGCTCGTTGGGCGGTGTCTGTGGCGGCTGGCTCGGATGAGCAGCTCAAGCACATGATCACCCTCGAGGAGGTGGCCAAGGCCGCATCTTTCTTCTCGGCCGTGGCATTTATCCTACTCTCTTTGAGTTCCTCTTACTTGGCTTCGTTCAAGGAGCTTTGTCAGTCCCTTTCCATGAAGGGAGAGGGTCCATCGGGACTTTCCTCTTGGTCCAAGAAGGAGTCAAAGGGTAAGTCCCACTGTTGGCACTTGTGGGAGCGGGAGAGGTCTCCTTCCTCAGACAGCCGACCGTCAACTTTGGTCGAAGTTGCGGCTCAGGCAGCTGGCTTCATGGTGTCCCCATCAGGCCAGCCTGCCGAGACTCCCGTCGACAGTCGGTTTTCCTCGACTCATCGTATGGGTTGTCGACTGGTGAAGCCGACAACCCACCTTTGCCGGTTCCCCCGTTGGAGTCCGAGGATCTGCCTGTTCCTTCGGGGCGGCAGACCCCGGATAAAGTGCCCGGGCCGAGGGAAGAACAGGTGTCCCCAACCCCTTCCCAGACCCACCCTTGGTCACCCCAAGGGTCTTGGACTACATCTCGGTCAAGCCGTTCCCGCCGACATCTGCGGTCTCTGTACCGAAGCAAGCGGCGACACTGTTCTCCCCGTCCTCTTCTTCAGATGAGGAGAGGCCTCGGCGTAGATTACGTCGACATTACGAGGAGCTTATGTGGCAGCAGTTACTGTTGTCCGGGACTAAATCGACTCCGATTTAGCCCCCGGCCATCAAGTGGCTGTCACCCAAACGACCGAAGCAACCGCTCGCTCCAGTCGAGATGCCCATTCCTGGGCCGGTTGTTGGGCCGAAACTAGCTGCTCCACTGTTTTTTTGTGGTGGAACCTCAGCCTTCACGACCGAAGTCTGGGGCACCGACCAAGGATTCTCGGTCAGGTCACGACCTGCCCCACAGGTTGTCGGTCACCCTCACTCCTGACCGTCCTCTGCAGGTGGAGGGTGGCTTAGGGCCGAGGCAGCTCTTCGCAGACTCTTTGGAGTCCGATGACGACTCCGCTGTTCTCGAGGCAGGTCGACCTGGAGTCCTCCGGGGGCCAGTCATTGGACGATTGCCCATCATCCTTCTTGGGTCTGCTTCGACTCATCTCTGAGTCCACCAGGATGCAGCTCGAGCCCGTGTCCAAACGGGCCAAGTATCCCCTGATGGAAATACTGGACTGAGGGGATTCACTCACGGAGGCTTTCCCTGTTGCTGAGGCAATTGTCGGCCGAGCTTTGGCAGTGGCCTGCGTCCTGCCCTGCACCCTCGGCCAGGATGGCCAGGAAGTATGCGGCCCCTACCGGCTCTTTGCCCGGTTTCTCGGAGCACCCCTCTGCCGAGGGGTTAGTTACCGGCGTCTTCTGGCATTCCGGAAACACTCAGGATGTGGATGAGCCTCCAGACAGTCCAAAAAGCTGGACTTTACTGGGCACAGGGTGTACGCTGCGTCCTCCCTCGGCCTCGGACAGGCCAGCTCAGCCGTGCTGATAGCATACTTCTCCCATGACCTCATGGGCTCCCTGGATGAGGTTGTCCCTCATCTCCCGGCTGACCTGCAGACCATGGTCTGTCAGGTGTTGGATCAGGGTAGGGCGGTGGCGAGACAGCAGCTTCAGGCTGCTCTGGACATAGGTGATTCCTGTGCCAGGTCAGTACTAGTCGTGGCCATGTGCCGCAGAGCGTGGCTGAGGATATCCACCTTCACGGCGGATACCCAGCACAAGTTGGCAGATGACCCCTTCTTAGGGACTGACCTCTTCGGCCCTGGAGTGGAGGGACACCTCCAGAGGATCGAAAAGTCCAATGCCACTCTGGACTCTGTCACTTCGGCCCAGAGGGACAAAGGTCACCGTCAACAGCATAAGTCCTTCCGTCCCTCGGCCCCTGCAGCACCACCGGCCCAACAGCACCAGCAATAGGGCCAGCAGGCTCGCTCTTGGCATCCCAAACCCAAGCCGGCGGTTTCCTCCAACAGGAAGCAAGGAGGTAAAGGCCCAGGAGGTCCCTCGGCTGGTTCTTCCTCCAAGCCTTCCCAGTAACGGGTTGAGGGGTGTCGCCCCCCTGGGTTCCCCCCGTGGGGGGATGGCTCCGCCACTTCCTTTCCGCCTGGTCCGCTATTACCACGGACCACTGGGTGTTGGAGGTAGTAGGAAAGGGTCTGCCTCTGGAGTTTGAGCAGACCCCACCCTTTCGAGCAGTCGCCCCTCGGGGGGGGGGGGGCACGTGGTCATAAGCCTCGCTCTCGGCACGCCGAGCAGATATTGCCCTGCTCCTCGAAAAAGAGGTGATCAGGAGAGTGGCGGAACCTCCTCCAGACCCGGGGTTTGTGTCCAGGTATTTCCTGGTCCCAAAATGGACCGGGGGGGGGCTGGCGCCCCATCCTCGACCTGCACAACCTGAACAGGTTCATAAGGTCTCTGACCTTCAGGATGGTCACTCTGGCTCAGATAATCCCATCCTTGGAACGAGGCATGTGGCTCTGTTCCCTGAACCTCCAGGACGCATTCTTTCACGTCCCGATCAGTCCGTCTCATCAGAGATTCCTCCGCTTCAGAGTGGAGGGATCCCTTTGAGTTCCGGGCCATGCCCTTCGGCCCATCTCTGTCTCTCTCTCTATCTCTATCTCCCAGGGTCTTCACCAAATGCATGGCAGTGGTGACAGCATTCCTGCAGCACTGAAGGGTCCAGGTGTACCCCTACCTGGACGACTGGCTGACTGCAGCCCCCTCCAGAGCAGAGGTGGAGCGGTCCAGAGACCTGGCCCTCCAGGTTTGCTCTGATTGCCCTCCTCATCAACGAGGCCAAGTCAGAACTCGTGCTGAAGCAGGCGTTACTCTTCATCGGGGCAGAGCTCGACTCTCTTCGAGCCTGAGTCTGTCTCCCAGCGGACAGGGCCGAGTTTCTTTCCTCCTTTGCCAAATCATTTCTGGTTGGGCAATCGCACCCTGCCTGGGACTTCCTGCGCCTCCTGAGCCTCATGGCGGCCTGCACCAGTGTGGTCCGTTGGGCCCATTGGTACATGCGTCCCCTTCAATGGGGACTGGCTAGCCAGTGGTCACAACACTGCGATCCGTTGGACCAGCCTGTGACCGTGACCCAGGAGATGTGGAACGCTCTCCAGTGGTGGACCACTCCGGCACATCTGCAGGAGTGCATCCCATTCGTCTGCCCACGAGCCGACGGTCCCTCTATCGACCGATGCGTTTCTGATGGGTTGGGGTGCCCATCTGGGAGAGCACAGAGCGCACAGCCTCTGGTCCCCTCGGGAGTCCCGATGCCATATCAACCTGCTGGAGCTCTGAGCGGTCCGCCTAGCTGTCACCGCCTTCGCTCCGTTTTTATGGGGTCAAGTGGTTCTGGTCCAGATGGACAATACCACGACCATGTACTACCTAAACCGCCAGGGTGGAACACGCTCCATGCTGTTATGCAAGGAAGCTCTCCGCATATGGCCCCTCTTGCGCAGCCTGGAGGCGGATCTCCTAGCCATTAACGTGGCAGGAGCCTCCCAACACCCTGGCCGATCCCCTAAGCCGGATAGGGGCTGCTTCCCACGAGTGGTCTCTCCTGCCGGAGGTAGTGCAGGATCTCTTCTCCCATTGGGGCACGCCTCAGGTGGACCCGTTTACCTCCAGGGAGAATGCAAAGCTGAGACTGTTCCATGCTCGCCCCCTCAGCAGGGCTCACTGTAGGGGATGCCTTCTCGAGGCCGTGGACCCCGCGCCTCTTCTACGCCTTTCCCCATTTCCCTTGATCCACAAGGTGCTTCTCAAGGTGAGGAGGGACAAGGCGTAGGTGATTTCTGGTAGCCCCAGACTGGCTCCGCCAGCTCTGGTATCCAGATCTCCTCGGTCTGGGCTCCAGGCTCCCAAGGTGGCTTCCAGCCTGCCTGGACCTGATCTCAGTCATCAGGGGAAGGTATTCAATCCGGACCTTCAGTCCCTGCACCTGACGGCCTGGTTCCTGAGCTGCTAGATTTCCAGGCCTTGGGTCTTCCGACAAGGTCCTCAACGTTTTTGAGGCGTCTCGTAAGGAGTCGACCTGATAATGCTATGCCTTCAATGGAGGAGATCCTCCATTTGGTGTCGGGGAAAGGGCCTGGGCCCTTCCTCCTGTTCCTCGGCAAGTATTCCGGACTACCTGTGGTCCTTTTCTCATCAAGGGCTTCAGTCGACGACCCTTAAGGTGTACCTGGCAGCCATCTCTGCCTTCTGGGCCCGGGCCGGAAAACAGTCGGTGGCGCAGGAGAAGGTGGTCTGGCGCTTTTCTAAGGCCTTGATCACATTTCCCCTCCGGTGCAAGAACCTCCACCTCTGTGGGATCTACTGCTGGTATTGGCCATGCTCACGGGCAAGCCGTTCGAACCAATGCACAGGTCTGATATCTCCCACCTGTTGTGGAAGACCGGCTTCTTGGTGGCTATCACGTCAACCAGAAGGATGGGAGAGCTCCAGACGCTTCCTTTGAGTCTCCCTTTCTAGTCTTCTGCAGGAACAAGGTTGCCCTGTGCCCCACCCCATATTCCTTCCGTAGGTGGTGTCGGAGCTTCACCTTAACCAGGTGTTGACTGTGCCGGTGTTCTATCCCAGTCGCACCTTGGAGGCCGAATATAGGCTCCATATTGGACCCTAGTTGAGCGCTCGCTTTCTTAAGGAGTGTACGGCTGAAGTTCAGGGAGAGGTTGCCAGCTGTTTGTCACCTACGCTGACGCAGCTCCTGGCAGACCTGCAGCCAAGCAGACGATGAGCAGGTGGGTCACCTCCTGCATAGATCTCTGCTATAGGTTGGCGGGCATGGCGCCTCCCAGAGGGATAAGAGCTCATTTTACCCGCCATACCGCTGCATAGGTGGCTGTTCCAAGAATGTCCCTATCTAGGATATCTGCAGGGCTGCTACCTGGAAGTCTGCACATACCTTCATTACCTACTACCACATCGACCTTGAGTCATGCCGGGATGCTGGTTTTGGAGCCTCGGTTCTCCAGTCTTTGTTTCCCAAGTAAGTATCTGGTGGGTGCGCCTTGCCTTCCTCCTCCCAAAGAACTGCTAGGAGTCTGCCAATAAATGTGGATGAACAGCATATCCATGTCCCTAGAAATACAGGTTACTCACCTGTAACAGGAGTTCTAGGAATGGTATATGTTGTTCATCCACCCGACCTCCCCAGCTTAGACGCGCAACCTGGCTTCCAGCGGGCTAGATCTGGCGTCATGGGGCAGAGCCGAGTTTTACCACCCGGGTGGGTTGGAGGAGCCAGCTTGAAGACCTTCCGGCAAGATTTAAAGTGACAAGGAACCTGCCGGTAAGTGTGGATGAACAACCTATACCTTTCCTAGAACTCCTGTTACAGGTGAGTAACCTGTATTTTTCGCAGACCCCCAAAACAAAGCCCGCAACTTCCCACTCCACGTCCTCCCTAGTACCAATCAACCACTTGAGCAAGTCAGCTCCTACAAATACCTTGGGGTCACTTTTGACTCAGCCCTCACCTACCACACCCACAATGATGCCCTTGCCTCCGCCACCAGCACACGTCTCTGCATCCTCTACCACCATAAAAACTGCCTCTCCACCGACGCTTTCCGACTAGCAGTTACATCTTCAGTGCCGTCACTCATTGACTATGGCCTGCCAGTTTATGGTGCGGCTGACACCACTGCCCTCAACAATATTCAACTAACCCTAAATAAGGCCTGCAGACTGATTACAGGTGCCCCCAGGCTCACACATACCTGTCTTCTCTATGATGAAGCAGAATTACTAAACCTTGATGAAAGACTACACTATCAAATCTGCCTCCTCACAAAGAAAACACCACTCGGGCTGTCCCCGGGGTGACGGCCTCCATCCGCCATTCCCAGCCCTCCATCCTAACCAGAACCTCTAGCAAGTCCAGTCTTCTGGTCCCCAGATCCAGGACGACCTATGGGCAGAGGTCCTTCTGCTACAGAGGCCCATCTTGGTTTAACTCTCTCCCTGCATTGATCTCCCAAGCCCCCACAATCTCCACCTCTTAAAAATGCCCTTCGAAGCCAACTGTTTAGCACTTACAGCTGCACCTGTCTGTAAACAGCGCCTTGACATAAACACACTGGACAATGCCACTTAGGCAGCATTCTAACTCGCCTTCCCCTACTCTACCCACTATAGCCTTATCCCTCTGCTATTACCAGCATGCTATCAGCTATAACATTGTAATATCTACCAAATTGTTTCAAATGTACTCAACTACCCTATATAATCCTAAGTATGTAACACTTTTGCTGTAACTGAAAATATGCTGACTGTCGTATGTATGTAACACCTTACTGTAACCAAAATTTACTGTCTGTTTTGTCCTCAGTGTGACGAGGTACCTTTGGAAATGAGCCCCTGGCTCAAAGGTTGTAAGCTGATGTAGAATAAATAAATAAAACATGCCCTGTATCTACTCAAGTGAGAGAAAGCAAGAGAAATTAATCCAGGCCGCCTTACCCAAAGTGACTGCTAAAATCTAGTAGTTCTTCAATTCGCTCCTTGCGTGCTACCCTGACTGGCCCTGCACAGGTGAATCTTGGAACTGTTATGCAGATGCCAGCTGTTTCTACCCAAGAGAAGCCCACACAGCGTTCAATCGGGCAAAATCCTATAAATGTGCTGATATTAATCTGTACCCTTTGTCTAGTCAAGATGGTCCTGTGGAGCTGCCAGCCATAGCTGCAGTGCCACTTCAAGGGACAAGAGACCCTAGGGTTGATTTTTGAGATTATGTTTAGACCCTAGAAATGACAGTTTTCCACCTTGTTCTGTCTAAGAACACAGACATATTAGAGAGGTATTGGTATATGAATGTACTGGATGTGATTACAGTATTTATGTGCTGAATATTCAGGATTTGCGAATCCAAGATCTTGTCAAGGTAACCCGGATAGTTGCCTTTTCTGACTTGTTCAGTTCTGCGACAAACAGGGCCTCACCTGCTACTCTGTCAAAAGCAGGGCAACCTCTGTACCTCTGATAAGGATAGACTGTCATTGTTGATGTATTAACTTGGCCCTACTGCAAGCATGCATGCCACAACAAATTTAGAAATGTACAGGAATTGTCCTCTGTTGGAGATGTGTGAGAACCCTTATAATTGTATTTTAAAACTTGTCTGTGATTCTGCACTGGATCCCTATCTTCCCACTAGACCGGAAGAAGGAAGATATTAATCTGTACTGTAATCAAGATGTGGCTGAACAGTGTAACAGTTACTTCTACTCTGTTTTTAATCTTGGGTCACTAGCAAAAAAAAAAAAAAATTATCCATCAGGTTCTGGCCCATGGTTGACTATACAGATGGGAAAACGAGACTAAAAAAGCTAGATCCGAACAAGGCACAGGGGCCTGATGGAATGTACCCAAGAGTGATAAAGGAGTTGGATGAAACTTTGGCAGGACCAATTATATTTCTATTTCAGAAATTGCTAAATGAGGGGGAGGCATGGAGGCAGGCTGTGGTTGTTCCCATAAAAAGGGATCTAGGCAGGAGGTTGGAAATTATAGTCTGATCAGTCTGACATCGGTCCTATGGAAAATTCTTGAAAGTATAGTTAAGGAATGTATTACTAAATTCTTACTCTATCAGGGGCAGTAGATTCCACACAACATAGGTTCACTAGGGGCAGGTCATGCCAAACGAATCTCTTAGAATTTTATGGCAAGGCCAGTAAAGCCCTGGATGAATGGAACTCTGTAGATGTCATCTTCTTGGACTTTGCAAAGCCATTCGACAAGGTCCCACATGGGAAACTTGTCAATGCCTTAATTGAACTGGGAGTACATGGGGAAAATATCCCACTGGATTGAGGCATGGTTGACTGGAAGAAGACGGAGGGTTTGCTGGGTTTTATTTAACTCTTTTAAAAAAAAAAAAAAAAAAAAAAAAAATTAGCGTTTTGCTCATAAAAGTTTTAAAACGTTGTAAAAATCCATAGAACTTGCTTCACTGTGTTTAACAAACGTAACACTTCTAGCAAAACTATATAAATGCTTTCTGTACAGTTAGTATTGTCCCAAGGGGAAAAAAAAAAAACTGCTAATCAGTTATTTAAAACCCTGGTTTGCATCAAGGGGGAATATTCCGGGTGGACAGATGTGACCAGTGGGGTACCCCAGGGTTCCGTTTTGGGTCTCTGTCTTCAGGGTACCAAGGATATTGTGTAAGATTGTGGGGTTTCATACGTATCTGGGACTGGTACTAGGTGGTGGAAAAAATTGTGCAACATCTAATTAGCAGCTCAGATAACCAGGGCTCTGGGTATCATGTCTGGTTGGTGAACTGTAATTGCATTTTTTGTTCACCAGCACAAGAACAGCCTCTGTACATTTTGTAATTACTGATCAACCTAACCTCTATTCCTCCGGTTTCCGCTTCCTAGCTGTGTTCCCAAACAAGTCTTGTTGTTACTGTTTTTGCAAATCCTGGTGTGTGAGCGTATTATTATTATTATTATTATTATTATTATTAGAGAGGGTCATTAATTACAAAAATGTCTTAAATGTGGGGAAATGCAAATGCGTCATGTTTGAGGGTGGCTAATGGTATTTGTGGGTGGTATAACATCTCAAGGGGTTATACCAGGTAACAGCTAGCCCACATAAAGGTAACTCTCTGAGTGGAGGCACTGCGCACTTTTAATCTTCATACAAGTTCACGAACCCAACCCCCTCAGCCTAGCTCATAGGTAGTAGGGAGGGTGTAACTCAAGGATTAGCGCTACCTAGGGGTTACACACAGCTCCAGTAACTTTCTTTTTTAAGGAATAAATTCACTCTGTCGCGCCCTCTTATATTGCATTTTTCAACTTCAGTGCCCATGCACTTCAGTTATTTTGGATCTGAACGGGTTTTTTTGTTTGTTTGTTTTCAAAAAAAGTGTCTACTGCCTTGTCCATTCGTGCGTTTCCAATGTATCCTATGTACTCTTGAATTCTTTCCTTAAAACTTCTAATGGTTCTTCCTATATAAGCTAAATTACAAGTTCAGCAGGTAATGTACACCACAGAAATGGTGCTGCTGGTTATAAAGTCTTGAAAGTGGCTATGAACTAGTCTGTCTCTCAGATCTGGTGTTCTTAAGTTATTCTATGGTTCACACCTACAACCATCCCGACTCCTGTGTCTCTGTTATGGGGGCCTATGGGGCATAATTTTAAGTTATTTTTACAGTTTGAACATGACATTTAATACAAATCGGAGCCATTATTCTTCCCCTTCCTTAGGGGGCTAAACACATTTTACAAGTCCTATGGAAGAACTCCCATTCAGGTAAGGGAGCTTCTTGTTAAGCTGACAGTGGTGAAAAAAGCAATTTGTGGGGAAAATGCGCTTTAAACTCCATTTGAAAGGTGATTTTTGCAGTTCGACTGTGTGAACATGATCTTCATCAGGTTGGTTTCTGTGTGAAAATAGCGATTGCATAATCGTGACTTGCAAATAGAGTATTTAATAGTGAGTGGTAGTAATGCAACCTCACAGCATAGCACCTTAAAATATAGCTCCTGTGTGTTAATTGCGAGCAACTGGTTGTAGTGGAATCGACAGTCAAAAAATAAATTACCCCTTGAGCGGCCGGTGGCGCAGCTGAGGCGTTGAGCCACACCTAAGCTCACGCCCGGCGGCCCAGGTTCGAGGAGGCGGACTCGGGCAGCGGTGCAGGTCGGCGGGGGCTGGAAGCAGCGTCGGCGACAGCTCGCCTACTCGGGGTGGGATTTGGCGCATTCCGGCACTTATGCGACGGCCGGAGAGCTCGAGGAAGTGCAAGTCCTTGCAGGGATTGGCCGGGTGGCCGTTGAGCAGAGCGGGACATCGCCGTATCGCGCATGACGTCAGGGGGACGTGAGTCTGCCCCGGGAGGAGAAAACGGAAAAGAGCCTGCCTCATCCGGGAGGAAGCGAGGACCTGGACGTGCTCATGATTTGCCCGCACCACTGACAGTCCACGGGCCAACAAAACACTAAGTTACGGGGGTTGTCCCCTACCTCGTCCCCGCCCGGGGGGTAAGCCGCAGCTCCATGGGGGCCTGTGGACTGTTCGTGTAGGGTTGCGGGTAGTGGGATGTTCGCAGGTCATCGCCAAAGTGTCAGAGGAGGCAGGCTGAGTGAGGAGGATAAATTACGATTTCAAAAAAAAAAAAAAAATAAATTACCCCTGTGGGTAATTGGAGAAGGCAAGGTTTGATGCGAGTCAAGTCAGCAGTGTCTTGCTGGTGGGACTCTGGGGCTCCAGTGACCATTGGGGGGGGAGGGATAGTGCAGAGTACAGCAGCTCTCTCAACCTCTTCTTGCTCCCATGCTGCTTCTGATTCACACTACCTCTAGCGTCTTATCCTAACTGCATCTCTGTATAACAGTAGGACTCTAATTTGCCCATAGGTCAGCTTGAAACAGTAACAGTCTCCAAAACTAAAGGATGAGAGGAAATCATAACTTTGGAGGGAAAAGGAGTGTGTACCTTACACTAGTATGCCAGATAGTGTGCACCAACAAGCAAAACGGAAGCAGAAATGAAAACCTCTGTGACAGAATGAATACAAGGAGCATACAGATAATAGCACTGGTTCTAGGTCTGCAGCCGATCGTCGCTATTTCAATGAGGCACTATTTTTGTATGATGCATGGCGACAAGAATTGCTGTTTTGATTCACTCGCTATTATTCAGCTGTCACTATGTTTAAAATCACGATTATGTATTCGCCATATTGCACTCGCTAATATTCCATTGCAGTTTTAGCGGAAACCATCAGGTTACAACTTGCACCATAGGAATTTCACCGGTAAAGCATGATTCACACAGAAGACTTTTTCAGCAGTACAGCTGGGGCCACCCACGATAATTTGTCAGCCAACATTATCAACTCTATAAAAGCGTAGGCAGCCCCGCTCACTTCTCAGGTCTTTCCCTCCACAGACTCTATCTGCATGTGTCCTTGTGAAAGCTCTAACACAGTTCACACCTTTTTTATTTATTTGTCATTTACCTTTTTTTTTTGCACTAGCTTCCAAATCTCCTTTATTGGAGATTTCTTTCCAAGAGTTTCTTTTTTTTTTTTTTATTTATTTATTGAAATGTTTCAGCAGGAGGGCACACTAAACAACAAGTTGCTCGTCTCATGGTGCGACCTGGGGGGGGAAGGGGTTACATAGGGTTGTTGAAGGACAATCAGTTATAATAGTATGTGGGTAGTACAAACAATACAATATTGTAACAGGGAGCAGATGAGGCACTTTGGGTCACCCTGGAGACAGGAAATGGCACCACAATCCGCATGGGGGTTGTATACAGACCCCCATCTCAGGGGAAGGGAATGGACAAGGAAGTGATAGAAGGCTTTCTTAGAATGGCAGAAAAGGGGAGATATTGTTGATGGGGACCTGCATATGCAGATGTTAACTGGAGCACCTGCAGGCACATCCAAGAGCAGGGTCATTCTTGATGCCCTACAGGGGGCATGCCTCAGACAGCTAGTATCAGAACCCACTCGGGAGGGAGCAATCTTAGACATGGTACTTTCAAATGGGGATGGAGAAAGAATCTCAGATTTAGAAGTGGGTAGCCATCTGGGAACAAGCGACCACCAAACAATGTGGTTCACGATAAACACAGCCATACAAAAGCAAGAGTACTAGACTTTAGGAGGGCTGACTTTGGGAAAATGAGTGTGCCTCAGAAAAGCACTAGCAAACAGACAAGGAGGAGGGGTGGAGGAACAATGCAGAGTGATCAAAACAGCCATCACAGAGGCAACAAGCCTTTGTGTAAAGCAAATCAGTAAAACACAACAAAGGAAAAAACAACACTGGTTCACAAAAGAGGTGGCAGGGAAGGCTAAGGAGAAAAGGACAGCATTCAGGAAATATAAGGAAACGCAGGAGGAGCAGGACAGAGAACTTTATCAGTTAAAGCAGAAAGAGGCTGGGAAGGCAGGCAGAATAGCAAAGTCCCAAACCAAGGAAAGGATAGCCAATTCTGTTAAGAAGGGGGATAAGACCTTTTATAGGTACATTAGGGAGCGAAGAAAGACCAAAGGAGGGCTACTGAAGTTTAGTAAAGGGAAGGGAATGTGGGTAGAGGGTGACAGTGAAAAAGCAGGGATATAGAACGAATATTTCTGCTCAGTATTCACAAAGGAAGAGGAGGGGGAGTTACCTAAACCAAACAAGAGAAACACTCTGAAGACGGGGGTCGATACCAGTCCATTTACAGAAGAGAGTTCTGAAAGAACTAATAAAATTGAAGGTAGACAAAGCAATGGGGCCTGATGGGATTCACCCAAGAATTCTAAAAGAACTAAGGGTAGAACTAGTGACATCGCTGACTACTCTCTTTAACAAATCATGGGAGAATGGGGTGGTACCTGAGGACTGGAGGAGGGCAGATGTGACTTCTCTTCACAAAAGTGGGAGCAGGACAGAGGCAGGAAACTACAGACCAGTTAGTTTGACCTCAGTGGTAGGGAAAATGATGGAATCACTTCTGAAGGAAAGAATTGTTGAGTACCTATAGGCCAGTAGGGCTGGGACCCCAAGGCAGCATGGATTCACGATGGGAAGGTCGTGTCAGGCGAATCTAATAATTTCTTTGACTGGGTGACCAAAGTAGTAGACCAGGAAGGGGCTGTGGACATGGCCTACCTAGATTTTAGCAAGGCATTTGATAGTCTCACACAAAAGATTAATACACAAGATAGCCAGCCTTGGAATGGGTCCCAAAGTGGTAGCCTGGATAAAAAATTTGCTAGACAGCAGGACGGCAAGGGTAGTAGTAAATAGAGTACACATTGAAGAAAGGAGGGTTACTAGCGGGATACCGCAGGGTTCAGTACTGGGACCGGTCCTTTTTAATGTCTTTAAGTGACATTGCAGAGGAACTGGAAGGAAAAGTATGTCTCTTTGCAGATGACACAAAGATCTGCAACAGGGTTGATACACAAGATGGAGTGGAAAGGATGAGAAGGGTCTTGGCAAGATTGGAGGAATGGTCAAATGTATGGCAGCTCAGATTCAGTGTAAAGAAGTGCAAGGTAATGCACATGGGAAACAAAAACCCAGGGGAAGCGTACACAGTTGGGGGGGGGTGAGATACTGATAACAGTAAAATAGAAAGGGACCTGGGGGTAATTATATCAGATGACCTAAAGGTGGGCAAGTAATGTGAGAAGGCAGTAAGGAAGGCTGGGGGGATACTGAAATGCATAGGAAGAGGCATCAATAGTAGAAAACAGGAAGTTGTTATCCCTCTGTACAGACAGTTGGTGAGACCCCATCTGGAGTACTGTGTGCAGTTCTGAGAACCCCATCTCCGCAAAGACATAGACAGAGTGGAGGCTGTCCGGAGGAGGGCAACCAAAATGGTGCAGGGTCTGCACCAGAAGGCGTCTGAAGAAAGACTAAAGGAGCTTAATATGTATACTCTTGAGGAAAGAAGGGAGAGGGACATGATAGAAACTTTCAAGTACCTCAAGGAATTAACAAAGTCCAAGAGGGTAGCATCTTCCAGAAAAAGAGATGTGCAAGAACAAGGGGGCACAATTTGAAGATGGAGGGGGGACGGCTCAGGGGTAATGTGAGGAAGTATTTTTTTCCACTGATTGGGTTGTGGATGCATGGAACAGCCTCCCTGAGGAGGTCGTGGAGTCAAGAACAGTGGGGGACTTCAAGAATGCATGGGACAGGCATAAGGCAGTCCTAGGGGCGGGTAAGAGGAAGTAAGCTGATGGTTAACTAGGATCTGCAGCTTATCTGTTAGGTAGGAAAATGGGCAGACTAGGTGGGCCAAGCGGTCCTTATCTGCCGTCAAATTCTGTGTTTCTATGTAAGATTATGCAACAGCTGAAACACAAGGTATTGTACAACAAACAGTAGTGGAACATTGGGTAAATCAAAATACATGTCCAAAATCATACAAAAGAACATATAAACGTGCAAAACAGTAATAATACAACAGAACCATTATAGTGCTTGAGTGTGCCAGGAGCAGGCTTAAGGTAGTACGCAAGTGCTGTTGGAGTAAAAAGGATAGGGTAGGTTGTGCATACAGGTGACCCAGAAAGGCAGGTGGAGGGGCAAGAACTGAATATGAGGAGAAAGGGTAGCCATTTCCTATGTACCCCTTCAGGATATTGAGAATACCTGCCGGGGGGCAGGTAGGAAGGCAGAAACTGGGATAGGTAATAAGGAGGGCTAAAGCAGGGAGAGGTAATTGTGCAGGAAAGAGGTAAAGGAGTAGTTGGAGGAGGAGTGTCTTATTTTGGGGGATTCCAGATTTTTAGGGAAGCTGTGTGAAACCAGTCTGACCGATGAGGGTGGAGCAGTGAGGGACTGTCAAGGTGCGAGCGCCATTAGATCTGAGAGGGTGGGTGGAGAAAGAGAGAGGACGAGATGGGAGGGGAGCACTCTGAACCATATTTTTTCCCTTTGCAGTCGTGACTGACAGTATTTTGCCTTTCATTAGGGTTTTTTACCTTTTTACGGCATTTGGCATTCCACCTTTTTACCACGTGGCAGACTCTTTTTGGCGCTCCAGCAACTACTAGGACGTGGACAAGCCCCCAGATGAGTCCAAAAAATTGGACCACTCGGGTAAAAAAGTGTATGCTGGGCTGGAGCTGAGGGTTGAGGTGCTGCATGCCACGCCTCACGCTGCGCCTGCGACCCGGGTTTGGGAACGGACTTGGGTGAGCGGGTGTTGGTCGGGGGGAGGGAGGATTGAGTGTCCCAACGGATGCTCTCCTCCTTCAGGGAGGGATTCCATGGGCGCTCTGTGCGCCTGACGTCCTGAGAGAACCGGTGCATGCACCGTCTCTCAAGGGGTTGGCAGCTCTGTTCATCGGAGTTGGGAAGGGGGGAACACCGTCAGGTGATTGGGAGAGATGTGCGTAAGCACGTTGCCTCTCTGGACTTGCGTCCTCGCGCTGGCGTTCAAGGGGGTGGGGTTACAGGGGAAACAGAAAAACTCCCTCGACCGTCCTAGATGATGGCCGCACTGAGCCATTCAGACCACCACCAATTCTTGGGACAGACCCAGATGTGCAGGCAGGAGACTGGAGGAGAGGCACTCCAGGGGAAGATCCCAAAGTCGGGGGGATGAAATGGGATGGATGGCCCAAAGGAGTGGACACACAAGGGCAGGCAGGAGGGATAAAAAGAAAGCTAAAAAAAAAAAAAAAAAAAAAAGTGTATGCTGCTCCTTCGTTGGGCCTTTGCCCGGCCAGCTCGGCCATTACAATAACGCACTTCTCACACACCTTGTTGGACTTTCTGGATGAGGTGCTTCCTCATCTCTCGGCTGACCTCCAGACCACAGTCAAGCAGGTCCAGGATCAGGATAGGGCGGTGGCTAAGCAGCAGCTCCAGACTGCTCTGAACATTTGTGATTCCTGTGCCCATTCCGTAGCAGCCACAGTGGCCATGCGCCGCAGGGCCTGGCTGCGGATCTCTCATTTCACTGTACATACCCAACACAAGCTAACAGATTTCTCCTTTCAGGGCACCGACCTGTTTGGGCCCAGTGTGGAGGGCCACCTCCAGAGCATCAAGAAATCCAGTGTCGCATTGGACTCTCACATTTGCTCCGGACAAAGGCTCCCGCTCCCAACAGCGTAAATCCTTTTGTCTCTCTGCTCCTGCAGCTAGACCAGCCCAGCAGCACCAGCAGTAGGGCCAACAGGCTCGCTCTTGGGGCCCTAGAGCCAAGTCTTGGGCTACCTTGGTTAGGAAGCCTTGGGGGAAGGGCCCTGGTGGCTCCTCTGCCAGATCCTCCTTCTCCAAGCCTGTCCATTGACATATTGCGGGGTGCCTCCCCAAACCCATCATGCCTCCCCTTGGTGCCCCATGGGGGGCTGGCTAACAGACCAGGCAGAAAGGAAGTGGCTATCACCACGGACCGCTGGGTGCTGCAAGTGGTCAGCAGGGGCCTGCCTTTAGAATTAGAGCAGGTCCCTCCCTTTTGAGCCAGGGTCTGCAGCCTTCCAGTCAGTTCTCTGAGACTACATCGATCAGCAACTCCGCAAAGGGTTATCTGCAAGGTGGCAGATCCTCCTCCAAACCCAAGGTTTGTTTCCAGGTACTTCTTGGTCCCAAATCGGACAGGGGGGCTGGCGCCCCATTCTTGATCTGCACGACCTAAACAAGTTCCTTAGGCCATGCACCTTCCGGATAGTAACTCTGGCTCAGATCATACCATCTGTGGAGCAAGAAATGTGGTTCTGCTCCATAGACCTTCAGGACGTGGTCTTTCACATCCCGATCCATCCATCCCATCGACAGTTCCTCTGCTTCAAAGTTTCAGAGGGAACCCTCTACGAGTTCTAGACCAGGCCCTTCGGCCTATCTTCAGACCCCAGGGTCCTCACTAAATGCATGGCAGTGGTGTTGGCTTACCTGAGGTGCCATGGGGGTCCGGGTGTACCCTTACCTGAATGACTGGCTGATAGCAGGTCCCTCCAGGTTGGAGGTGGAGTGTTCCCGGGATCTGGCCCCCCAGACTTGCATAAAATTTGGCCTCCTCATCAATGAGGCCAAGTTAGAACTCGTGCCTTCACAGGTGATTCAGTTCTTCGAGGCAGAGCTTGACTCCTGTCGAGCCAGAACTCTGCTCCCGGTGGACAGGGTGGAGGTTCTTTCCTCCTTTGCCCAATCATTCCTGGTTGAGCAGTTGCGCCCTGCCCGGAACTTCCTGCATCTTCTAGGCTACGTGGCGGCCTGCACCAGCAAGATACAATGGACCACACTACCATAGGCGTTCCCTCCAGTGGGAACTGGCCAGACAGTGGTCTCGGCTCTCGGGTGATCTCGACCAGCTGGTCTGTGACCTAGAGGATGTGGGATAGCCTCTAGTGGTGGCTCGTCCCTTCCCACCTGCAGGAAGGGATCCAGTTTGTCCACCGAGCCGACTGTCATCCTGATGACAGACTCCTCTCTGAAGAGTTGGGGTGCCCATTTGGGGGGAACACAGAGCCCACAGACTCCTGATGACCTCTGCACCCCCCCCCTGCGGTGGCCGGTCAGCCTATTGCTCAGTGACCTCTCATGCCTCTTCGACCAGGCCTTGGAGGTGGCCAGGTGTCATTTTGCTCTCCATCTAGAGGCTTGGCAGACTATCACTTAAGATAAATGGCTGCTTCATTCAACCTGCTGGAGCTCCAAGTGATCCGGCTGGCCCTGACCATCTTCGCTCCGTTGGTCCGGGGTCAAGTGGTCCAAGTCCAGACGAACACCACCACAACCATGTACTGTCTCAACATGCAGGGCGGGATGTGCTCCTTGCCCCTGTGCATGGAAGCTCTTCGCATTTGGTCCCTTGTGCTTGGCCTGAAGGTGGATCTTCTAGCCGTTCACATGGTGGGAGCCTCGAACAGTCTGGCCGATGCTCTCAGCCAGATAAGCGATGCTTCTTACTAGTAGTTTCTCCTGTAAGAGGTAGTGCAAGACCTGTTCTCCCACTGGGGCACCCCGCAGGTGGACCTGTTCGCCTCCAGGGGAGAACATCACACTGAGGCTGTATCATGTCCACCCCCCTCAGCAGGGCTTGCTGCAGGGGGATGTCTTCTCGAGGTCACAGACCCCAGGCCTATTCTACACTTTCCCTCCTCTGTCCTTGATCCACATGGTGCTTCTCAAGATTAGGAGGGACAGGGCGCAGGCGATCCTGGTAGTCCCAGACTGGCTCCTCCAGTTCTGGTATCGGGATCTCCTCTGCCTCGGCTCCACGCTCCCAAGGTGGCTTCCAGCCCACCCAGACCTGCTTTCCTTCAATCAGAGGAAGGTATTAAACTTGTACTTTCAGTCCTTGCACCTGACTGCCTAATTCCTGAGCAGCCAGAGTTCCATGCCTTGGGTCTTTCCGACGAGGTCCTCAATGTTGTTGAGGCTTCCCGCAAGGAATCCACCAGAAAATGCTATGCCTTCAAATGGAAGAGATTTTCCATTTGATGTCAGGGCAAAGGACTTGGACCCCTTATCCTGTCCGCTGGCTAGCATTTTGGACTACCTGTGGTCCCTTTCCCAGCAGGATCTTTGGTTGACAACCCTTAAGGTGCATCTGGCAGCCATCTCTGTTTACTGGGCGTGGGCCGTTAAGCAGTCAGCACAGGAGAAGGTGGTCTGGTGCTTTTTCAAGGGCCTAGATCACATGTCCCCTCCGGTGTATGAATCACCACCTCCATAGGATTTACTGCTGGTATTGGCTAAGCTCATGGGCAAGTCGTTCGAACCAGTACACAGGTGACATCTCACCTGTCGTGGAAGACTGCCTTCTTGGTGGCCATCACGTCGGCTAGAAGGATTGGGGAGCTTCAGGTGCTTTCCATTCAAGCTCCCTACCTGGTCTCCCACAGGCACAAGGTTGTCCTGTGCCCCCACCTGAAATTTCTTCTGAAGGTGGTGTCGGAGTTTCACCTGAACCAGATGCTGACACTGCTGGTGTTCTACCCCAGTCACACCTTGAGGGCAAGAGTAGAGGCTCCATACTTTGGACTCGAAGAGCGCTTGCCTACTACAGAGTGTACGGTGGAAGTTCGGGGATAGGTTCGCCAGCTGTTTTTCACCTAATCTGTAACCGCACCTTGCAGACCTGCAGTCAAGCGGACAATAACTTGTTGGATTGAATCGTGCATTGATCTGTTCTGTAGGTTGGCAGGTAGGGAGACTCCCGTAGGGTTCATTCCACCTGTCCTGTCACTGCGGCTGTGACTGCTTCTAGGGACGTCCCTATCCAGGAAATCTGCAGGGCTGCTACCTGGAAGTCGGGCACACACCTTCATTTCCCATTACCACATCGACCCTGAGTCACGCTGGGATGCTGGTTTTGGAGCCTCAGTTCTCCAGTCCCTGTTCCCCAAGTAAGGGGTGTGCGCTTTGTCTCACTCCTCCAAAGAACTGCTAGGGGTCTGCCAGACGGTGTGGATAGAACAACATATCCATGCCCTTAAACAGGTTACTCACCTGTAACAGTATATCTTCTATGGAATGGTGTCTTGCAATAAGTCATTACTTCTGGGAGTATCCAGCAGAGGTCTCTGTTCACACGGCAGCTTATTCTAGCAGTTTTCAGCAGGTACCACCCACACATGACATCACGTACTGCTTTCTGTATGTGTGGGTGGTTCCTGGTATGCTTGTTCATTTTCCCGCCTTCTTCAGCTCGCACAGCAGCTAGTTCAACTTCTGTGAAGCAGTTCATCGATGAGAATTTGGTTTCCAGATGAATGTCTACTGATTCTTCATCCAAGCAAGCGTTATTTCGTTCCTGTCGGTGTGGCAGGAAGATCTTCCACTCTGATAACCATTTACTTTGTGTGAGATGCTTAGGACTCTGGCACAACGTTAGTTCCTGCAAACATTGCCAAGATTTTAACCAGGCCATTCATCAACGACGAGTGTTAGAACTTTAACTTTACATTGCAGAGCAGAAAATGTCTCAGCCTGAGAACAAGGAGGTCTGTACTAAGCACTCCCCAGCCAAGAGTTCTCATCATGGGCGAGGTAAGGAGAGGGTCATACCTTCCTCCTCCTCCCACTCAAAGCGTTTGGCCACCATGTCAATGGTCACACTGTCAACTGAGCACTTGGAACATGCCTCCCCATTGATGAGGGCTCCTCTCATTGATGGTGGGTTAAAGACATTCTTCCTTGTTGACGGGGGCTCCTCTCCGTCAACGACAGGCTTTAGGCATGCTGCCCCGTTGACTGAGAATATTCTCTCGACTATGCTTGTCACTGTCTTGAGTACAGTGCAGGAAATACCGGCACCATTGACTACATTCTTTCCACCATCGTTTACAGCTCTTTCAAGTTTCATGTATGCAACAAAACCCACTGTTGCTCCATCGATGGGGGCTTCTCCCTTGTCAAAGATTGCTGGTTCTTGTCATGAAATAAGACTTCAGGGTAAGCCCATGGCTTTTGCCTATCAGTATGCCCTTCCACCAACACTAGTGGACTCATACAGGGGTACGCCAGATCGAGACAGGGACCCTGGTTACTACCACCCAGGTTTGAGACCTGCCTGTTCTGCACATACTGTTCCTTCCATCATTCCAATTTTTCCCCCAACTGTTTAACCCCATTCCCTTACTCCCTCCCCGGAACAGGAATTCCAAAACAGTTGTATAGCAGGTCTTGTGCAACTACGCTGTGTCTCTCGACCCACGCTAGTATTTCTCCATTTCACAAAGGTTGCATGGACAGACCTGACATTGAACGTGCCTACTTTCTTCCCTCCTGTGGAATCTTACTTGGGGACTGGGAGACATTTGAAGATCTCCCTGATGACCTGGATGAGGAGTACTCTGCCCCTGATTTTTTCCGGGACAGAGTTCACCTTTTTCAGTCATCTCCTCTCTGGACGAAGACCTGCCTCTCCCAATGGCTACCTCTCCTCCAGATGATGCCACCTTTTATGATATGATGCTTCAAATACAAAAGGTGATGGGATTTTCCAGTACAGAACATGATAAAGAACGTAAGGATATGTCAGATTATTTATAATTGCCAGAGGAACCGGCTTTAGTGGTCCCACCACTAATCCCTACATACTACAATGCTTTATTGGCTGCTTGGCAGCAACCTTATAGTATTTCAGTGGTTCCTCGCAAGGCTAATCGACTATACCAGTCTCCTCTGGACCAGCCGTTCCTCTCCACTACGCTCGAGACTGACTCTCTGGTCATTACTGCCACTCGTGATCAGTCTGAGACCTAAACACTTTGTGCTCTTTGCCTACAGATAGAGTCCCAAAAGCTTGATTACCTAGGGAAAAAGGTTTTTCCCTCTGGTACTATGAATGTGTCCGTATCTTAAGTTATATGGGACATATGGTTAAATATCAGTGTACTTTGGGGACCTCTATCATGGAAACAGTGAATAGGCTTCCTCCTTCCCAGGAGAAAGACCAAATGAAGAGCATGGTTCCTACTTCCAATTCCATCTCCCACCACCTTCTCGGGTTGGGTTATGATGCTGTGGATACCTTGCCCGACTTTCAGCCACTGGTGTGGCTCTGCGTCACCATGCTTGGCTTTGTGTGTCAGGAATTAAGCCTGTCATGCAACATAGGATATCTAATGCACCCTTTAATGGGTCTAAACTGTTCGGGCCAGGTACACAGACTCTCATAGATTACTTACAAGCATCTGGAAGAACCCTTCGTACGGTTCAAGGGCTATATCTTAAACCCCAATCAACCCCACCATACATGTTTTTCCTCTTACTCCAGAACAGGTGGTAAGTATAAAAACTCTAGTAGAGATAGATTTAGAGGATGAAACCAATCTACAACAGGTGCTCCCTCTACCACCCATGGTCTCCACGCCCGCCTCTCTGCGGCAGCTGGTCAGCCTGTTGCTTAGTCACCTTTCATGCCTCTTCTTCTCTTCCCCCGCCTCTTCAACCAGGCCTCTGAAGCGGTTGGGTGTCATTTTGCTCTCCATCTAGAGGTGTGGTAGACTATCACTTCGGACAAATTGCTACTTCAATTAATCCAAATGGGTCACACTCTGGAATTCATTTCCTTCCCTCCTCGGGTAATCCATTACCTCCCACGGCATATTCCTGTCCTCCAAGATGAGCTGTCAGCACTCCTGGTCAAGCAAGCCATTGTGCCAGTACCAGCTGTGGAACACCAGAAAGGGTTTTATTCCCATTTCTTTCTTGTACCCAAAAGAACTAGAAATCTCAGACCCATTTTGGATCTGAGACATCTCAATTTATTTATTCAGTATAAACATTTCTGCATGGTCACGTTGCTACTCGTAATGCCGCTTCTAACACAAGGAGATTGGATGTGTGCCCTGGATATGAAGGATGCTTACCTTCATATCCCCATTCACCCTGCCCATCAAAAATTTCTGTGCTTCCACCTGCTGGGCCAAAACTACCAGTTCTAGGGACGTGGATATGCTGCTCAATCCACACTTATTGGCAGGTTCCTTGCTGCTTTAAATCTTGCCAGAAGGTCTTCAAGCTGGCTCCTCCCACCCACCTGGGTGGTAAAACTCTCAGCTCCACCCCATGACACCAGATCTTCCTTACTGCTTGGAAGCTCGGGTTCCCTCCTTAGCGCTCTGCATTTTAGACCTGGGTCCACACTCTTCGGTTAACCTGAAACTAATGCTCAAATTTACAAGATTTCGGTGGTCTCTTTCCCTCGCGGCTGCGATGGACAAATCGACTCCTGGCCTTCATCGGTGGCCCTGTGGACAGGTGGTGTCCTGGAGCAACCCGCACTCCACTTGCTTTTACTGCCTAGGACTTGACCACGATTAGCAGGCTTCCAATTTGTACAAATCCTCTTCGACTTCGGTCTTAGAGGACCGCGCTGCTAGAGGACTTCTGGGGCGCCGTGAAAAACAGTATCCGCCGGTCAAGTCGAAGGAGGCCTGTTGGGCTGTGTGGCGGGCTCCGGAACAGTTGAAGCAGATGATCACCCTTGAGGAGGGAGGCGGCCCAGGCCGTGTCTTCTTCCTCCTCGGTCGTGGCATTTATACCGCTGTCCTTGGGCTCTTCATACACAGCTTCTTTTAAGGAGCTTTGTCAGTCCCTCTCCACCAAGGGAGAAGGACCATCGGGACATTCCATTCAGTCCAAAAAGGACTCAAAAAGTAAGTGCTACCGTCGACGTTTGTGGAAGCGGGAGAGATCCCAGTCACTGGATGGTCGACTTTCGACTTCGGTCGAGGTTGTGGCTAAGGCCGCTGGCTTCAGTGTCCCCGTCAGGTCAGACGGCTGAGATACCAGTCGACGCAGTCGAGATTTTTCTCGACCTGTTGGACAGTTTGTCGACTGGTGATGTAGACAACCCTACTTCACAAGTTCCCCGGGTGGAAACAGGACTTGCCTGTGCCTCCTGTGCTGGAGTCCCCAGTTATGGTCCCTGAACCAAGGGAGGAGCGGGTTTCCCCGTCCCGTCTCTGACCCACCCTCTGAATCCCCAAAGGTCTCGGACCTTTTCAGGTCCAGCCGGTCCCGCCGACATCTGCGGTCTCTGTCTCGGCACCATGGAAAGCGGCATGGCCGCTCATCCTCATCCTCCTGTACGGAGGATAGGCTCTGGTGCAAGTTGTGTCGGCGCTATGAGGATTTAATGTGTCAGCAGCTCTTATTGTCTGGGGAATAACCAGACTTTGTCACCTTCTCCGGCCATTAAGTGGCTGTCACCTGAGCGGCTGAAACAATCCTTCGTAGTCTGAGCTGAAACCGGCACCGTTAGTTTGGCCCAAACCAGCTGCTCCACCTATTGTGGTGGAACCTTCGCCTCCACAACCGAAGACTAGGGCCCCAACTAAGGATTCTCGGTCGGGTCACTGCTTGCCCCATAGGTTGTCTATCACCCTCACTCCTGATCGACCTCGGTACGTGGAGGGTAGCTCAGGCGCTCGGCAGCTGTTTGCAGACTCCTCGGAGTCTGACGACTCCTTGTTCTTCAGGCCGCTTGACCTGGACTCTGCAGAGGGTCAGTCTGTGGACAAGAGCCCATCCTCTGTTTTTAGAAATGCTTTGGCTCGGAGTCCACTCGGATGAAGCTCGAACCCATTTCAAAACGGGCGAAGTATCCCCTCAGGGAGACACTGGACTGAGGGGATTCCCCTACAGTGGCCTTTCCAGTGGCCAAAGCCATTGTTGGCCCAGCCCTGGAGCTGTGGCAGTGGCCAGCATCTTGTCCTGCACCTTCAGCCAGGATGGCTTGAAAGTATGTGGTCCCTACCGGTTCACTCTCCGGTTTCTCAGAGCACCCCTCTGCAGAGGGGTTAATGACCGATGGCATTTTCCAGTGTTCTGGAAATGCTTGGGATGTAGACAGACCACCCGATTTAAGGAGTCCAAGAGATTGGACTGCTCTGGGCGGAAAGTATACGCTGCTTTCTCCCTAGACCTTCGTCAGGCTAGCTTGGCCATTCTGATGGCATGCTTTTCACATGCCCTTTTGGGCTCCCTGGATGAGGTGATTTCCTCATCTCCTGGCTGATCTTCAGACGACTGTCAAGCAGGTGCAGGATCAGGGAATGGTGGTAGCTAAACAGCAGCTCCAAACTTCGTTGGACATTGCTGATTCGTGTGCCCGGTCAGTAACAGCCGCAGTGGTCATGCGCCGCAGAGCTTGGCTGTGGATCTCCACCTTTACGGCTGATACCCAACACAAGCTGGCAGATATCCCCTTCCTGGGTACCAACTTGTTCGGGCCAGGGGTGGACGTTTATCTCCAGTGGATCGAGAAGTCTGCCACCTTGGACTTTGTCATGTCTGCCAAGAAGGACAAAGGCCGCCAGCAGCAGCGTAAGCCCTTTTGTCCGTTAGCCCCTATAGCACGTCCGGCCCAGCAACACCAGCATCGGGGCCAGCAGGCTCGTGCTTGGCATCCTGCAGCGGAAGCCTGGAAGGAAGAAGCGGCGGCTCCTCGGCCGAACCTTCCTTCAAGCCTGCCCAGTGACTGGTTGAGGGGTGCCGCCCTCAACCTCGTCACTCCTCCCTGGGTCTCTCCCCCCCCCCCCATGGGGGGATAGCTTCACTACTTCCTTTCTGCCTGATCTGCTATCACTATGGACTGCTGGGTGCTGGAAGTGGTAGGCAGGGGTCTGCCCCTGGAATTCTAGTAGTTCCTATCCAATCAAGCCATTGCCCCACGGGGGGGCTACGGGGTCCGCGGCCTCTGTCGGCTTGTCGAGCCGACATTGCCTTGCTCCTCCAGAAGGAGGTGATCAGGAGGTGGCGGATCCTCCATCAGACCCAGAGTTTGTGTCCAGGTAATTTCTGGTCCCAAAAGGACGGGGGGCTGGCTGGCCCCATTCTAGATCTACACAACCTGAACAAGTTCCTAAGGTCTCGAACAGTCGGGATTGTCTCTCTGGCTCAGACCATTCCATCCTTGGAATGAGACGTGTGGTTCTGTTCTCTGGACCTTCAGGATGTGTTCTTTCATGTCCCAATCCATCCATCCCACCAGCAATTCCTCTGTTTCAGAGCGGAGGGATCCCTTTACGAGTTCTGGGCCATGCCCTTCTGCCTCTCTCCAGCTCCCAGGGTCTTCACCAAATGCATGGCAGTGGTGACAGCATTCCTGCGGTGCCGAAGGGTCTGGGTGTACCCTTACCTTGATGACTGGCTGATTACAGCCTCTTTCAAGCCAGAGGGATCTGGCCCTCCAGGTCTGCTCTCAGATTGGCCTCCTCATCAACGAGGCCAAATCGGAACTCGTGCCAATGCAGATGATTCAGTTCATCGGGGCAGAGCTCGACTCTTGGAGCCAGAGCATGGCTCCCAGCAGACAGGGCCGAGGTTCTTTCCTCCTTTGCCTAATCATTTATGGTTGGGCAGTTGCGCCCTGCTCGGGACTTCCTGGGCCTCATGGCGGCCTGCACCAGCGTGGTCTGTTGGGCCTGCTGATACATGCATCCCCCTTCAATGGGGGCTGGCCCGCCAGTGGTCACAGTGCTTCGGTCTTCTGGACCAGCCAGTGATAGTGACCCAGGAGATGTGGAACGCTCTCCAGTGGTGGATCATTCCAACTCATCTGCAGGAGGGTATCCCGTTTGTCCACCCAGAGCTGACGGTCACTCTAACGACTGACTCCTCTCTGGTGGGTTGGGGTGCGTATCTGGGGGAGCTCAGAGTGCATGGCCTCTGGTCCCCTCAGGAGTCTCAATGTCGCAGCAACCTGCTGGAGCTTCGAGCAGTCCAACTAGCCCTCACCGCCTTCGCTCCATTCGTACGGGGTCGGGTGGTCCATGTCCAGATAGACAACACCACGACCATGTACTACCTAAACCGCCAGGGCGGGACGCACTCCTTGTCTCTGTGCAAGGAAGCTCTCCGGACTTGGTCTATCATGAGCAGACTGGAGGCGGATCTCCTAGCCATCCATGTGGCAGGAGCCTCCAACACTCTGGCCGACACCCTAAGCCAGATAGGTGCTGCATCTCAGGAGTGGTCTCTCCTGCCGGAGGTAGTACAAGATCTATTCTCCCACTGGGGCACACTTCAGGTGAACCTGTTTGCCTCCAGGGAGAATGTGCAGTTGAGGCTGTTTCATGCCTGCCCCCCTCAGCAGGGCTCACTGCAAGGGGATGCCTTCTCGAGGCCGTGGACCCCGCCCTCTTCTACACCTTTCCCCTCATTTCCCTTGATCCACAAGGCGCAGGTGATTCTGGTAGCCCCAGTCTGGCCTTACCAGTTCTGGTATCCAGATCTTCTCAGCCTCAGCTGCAGGCTCCCGAGGCGGCATCCAGCCTGCCCGGACCTGATCTCGGTTAACTCGGGGAAGGTACTCCACCCGAACCTTCAATCCCTGCACCTGACGGCCTGGTTCCTGAACGGTTAGAGTTCCACGCCTAGGGTCTTTCCAACGAGGTCCTCAGCGTTGTTGAGGCATCTTGTAAGGAGTCGGCCAGAAAATACTATGCCTTCAGATGGAAGGGATTCTCCATTTGGTGTCAGGATAAGGGGCTGGGCCCTTCCTCCTGTTCCTTGGCCAGCATTCTGGACTACCTGTGGTCCCTTTCTCAGCTAGGGCTTCGGTCGACTACCCTTAAGGTGCTCCTGGCAGCCATCTATGCTTACCGGGTGCAGGCCAGGAAGCAGTCGGTGGCGCAGGAAAATATGGCCTGGCGCTTTTTCAAAGGCCTTGATCACTTATCCCCTTTGGTGAGAGAACTTCCACCTCCATGGGCTCTACTGCTGGTACTGGCTAAGCTCATGGGCAAGCCATTCAAACCGATGCACAGGTGTGATATCTCTCACCTGTCGTGGAAGGTCGCCTTCTTGGTAGCTATCACGTCAGCCAGAAGGATCAGAGTTTCACCTTAACCAGATGTTGACTCTGCTGGTATTCTACCCTAGTCGCATCTCGGAGGCCGAATATAGGCTCCATACTTTGGATCCTAGAAGAGCGCTTTTCTTATTACAAAGAGTGGACGGCTGAAGTTCGGTGAGAGGTTTGCCAGCTGTTTGTCACCTACGCTGAAGCCACACCTGGCAGACCTGCAGCCAAACGAACGATAGGCAGGTGGGTCACCTCCTGCATAGATCTGTGCTACAGGTTGGCGAGCATGGAGCCTCCCAAAGGGATAAGAGCTCATTCTACCCGCCATACCGCTGCATCGGTGGCTGGTTCCAGGGACGTCCCTATCCAGGAAATCTGCAGGGCTGCTACCTGGAAGTCAGCAAACACCTTCATTACCCACTACCACATCGACCTTGAGTCACACCGGGATGCTGGTTTTGGGACCTCAGTTATCCAGTCCTTATTTCCCAAGTAGGGGGTGCGCACCTTGCCTCCCTCCTCCCGGAGAACTGCTAGGAGTCTACCAGTAAGTGTGGATTGAACAACATGTCCATGTCCCTAGAAATACAGGTTACTCACCTGTAACAGGAGTTCTAGTAATGGCATATGATGTTCAGCTACGCAGCCCACCCGACCTTCCCGGTGTCGACACACAACCTGGCTTCCAGCAGGCTAGATCTTGCGTCATGGGGCGGAGCCGAGAGTTTTACCACAAGGATGGGTGGGAGGAGCCAACTTGAAGACCGTCCGGCAAGATTTAAAGCGGCAACGAACCTGCCAGTAAGTGTGGATGAACAACATATGCCATTCCTAGAACTCCTGTTACGTGTGAGTGATCTATAATTTCAGGTTCTCCCATTTGGTCTCTCATTTGCCCAAAGATTCTTTACCAAATGCCTAGCAGTGGTAGCAACAGCCTTAAGAGGAAGAGGGCACTATGTCTTCCCATACTTAGATAATTGACTAATAAAAGCAGACTCCAAGGAAACTCTGGTAGCCTCTCTGACCACCACCTTCATTCTGTTTCACGACCTAGTGATCGTGATTGATTGGCCAAAATCCGATCCACAATCAACCCAGACTCTACAATATACAGGAGCTGTTCTGGACACAGTCCAGGCGAGGGCTTTCCTTCTGCCTGACCGCCAAGACACTCTAATACTGTGGCTGTACACATCCAGTCCCGGCTGAATGTCAGGCACAGACAAATACTAGGTCACATGTCATCTGCTATTCCTACGGTGGCATTTGCCCGTCTCCATATGAGATCTGTCTAGTGTACTCTACAGAACCAATGGTCTCGGAGAACAGGACAGTTCGACAACCAGATTCGGGTCATTCCCTTCCTAGTGTCGGCCCTTGCGTGGTGGACAGTCGAAACCAGTCTGTGAAAGAATGCCCTTCCGCACCCCACCTCCCACACAGACGTTGACCATGGACGCGCCTCTAGATGGTTTGGGTGCCCACATGGGTCCATATCGGACCCAAAGCCAGTGGACCACTCTGTCTCGTATCAGCCTTTTGGAAATAAGAGCAGTCTGTCTTGCCCTTCAGGTATTCCTACTCTACCTCAAGTCAGGACTGTTGCTGATTCAGACAATGCAGTGGTATCATACCAAAACAAGCAAGGGGGAACGCGCACTCACTCCCTTTGCAGGGAGTCCATTGCAGTCTAGCAGACAGCAATCAAACAAGGACTTGCTCTGACAACCGTCTGTCTTCAGGACGGTTCAATCAGTTGGCAGACAGGCTGTCGTCTGCTCACAAATGGACACTTCACGAGAATGTCCTACGTGACATATTCGAGTTTTGGGGGATGCCACAGCTGGACCTGTGTGCTTTCCCAGATGACCACAGGCTCCCCAGTTACTTTTTCATAGTCTACCGATGCCTATCCCAACCTTGGACAGGACTTTACTTATATGCTTTTCCTCCCATCCCGCTCCTTCTAAGAACTCAAACTTCCACTGGAGCCAGCCACCATGATACTAATAGCACTTCTGTGGCCTTAACAGTGGTGTCCTCTCCTCCAGCAATTATCAGTGCAGGATCTTAGTCCATTGTCATCCAGACTGGACCTCCTGACCCAGATTCAGGTGTCCCTCCTGCATCTCAGTCTCAAGATGCTCCGTGTTCATGTCTGGCTCCTGAGGACTCATTCATAATCCAAATTACAGGTGTCCTCCTCTTTTGCCAGTATTCTGCTGTCTTCTAGAAAGCTGGCAACCAGAGAAACCTATAACTCCAAATGGAAATATTTTTCATATGGTAGGCCTCTCACAATGTGGATTCTTACTCATGTCCACTTATGACCTTATTGGATTACCTTGCTTCCTTATCTGAGACTGGACTCTGCTACTCTTCCATCAAAGTTCATTTGGCAGCCATTTTGGCTTTTCATGAACCTCTGGATGGGTAGATTGCTCTATCAGCATCACTTATCCAAAATGTTTTTGAAGGGAATGCTTCACTCGAAGCCTCCTATCTGAAGACCCACACCTCTGTGGGATCTTAACTTCATCATAGAAAAGCTCACTCTTGAACCATTAGAGCCTGCAGCCACATGTGAACTTTATTTCCTTTAATGGAAAACATTATTCCTGGTAGCCATCACTTCCGATTGGCGCATCTCCGAGCTCCATGCCCTCATGTGCAGGGAACCCTACTTGATTTTCCATAAAGACCAGGTAGTAGTAGTCCATACTATCCCTTCCTTTCTACTGAAAGTAGTGTCTGAAAAGACCCTGAATCAATCCATGAAACTCCCGGCATTTTTTCTGGAACATTCCAACCTGGATGAGCATCTGTTACATCAAATGGATGTTCACCGTATCATAAGACGCTACACTAATCATACGAAAGACATCAGAAAGACTTCTCAGTTGTTTATCACCTTCACTTCTAGCAGAGAGGGGCTTCCTGTTGCTAAACGGACTCTGTCCTCATAGTTAGCAAACTGTATTACATTTTGCTACAAAAAGTACAAGGCTTTTCCCGGTCCAGTCCAAGCCCATTCCACAAGAGCTATGGCCACTACTGCTGCCTGCTTCAAGGAAGCCTCCATTTCAAACATCTGTAATGCAGCCACTTGGTTCATGATCTACACTTTCACTCTCACGACAATCTGGATGTGGCATTGAGACGTAGGATGGCCTTTGGCCGTGCAGTCCTACAAGGTCTGTTATCATAATTGTCCACCCTTCTGGGCACAACTGCTGGGTAATCTCCCAGAAGTAATGACTTACTGCAAGACACACTTCCGTAGAAGTGAGTGCAATTATGTATGCTCTTACTGTAACAATAGATCTTCAAGGACGGTCTCTTGCAGTAAGTATAATCCCTCCCCCCTACCCCCGCCTTCTCTGATTGAGACAAATTCTGTATGCTCCACAGAAGTAGGAGTGGGCTCCTTGCATCCTCTTTCACCTCGGATCACTCTTTTGTGAGCTGAATCCGGTGGTGAAACAAGGATACCAGGAACCACCCACACTTATATAGGAAGCAGGATGTGATGTCATGCATAGGTGGTCCCAGCTGAAAACTGCTAGAAGAAGCTGCCGTGCAAACAGCAACCTCTGCTGGATGCTCCCAGAAGTAATGACTTACCGCAACAAATATTCCTTGAAAATCTACTGTTATGATAAGCTCTTGTGTAACTGCACTTTCTAGGAGTGGTATATGTTGTTCATCCATAGAGACCCACCCGACCTCCCCAGCTTCAGCGTACAATCTGGCTTCCAGCGGGCTAGATCTGGCATCATGGGGCAGAGCTGAGAGTCATCACCCGGGTGGGTGGGAGGAGCCAGCTTGAAGACTTTTCGGCACATCTTAAAAACAGCACGGTACCTGCCAGATAGTGTGGATGAACAATATATGCCACTCCTAGAACTGCTGTTACAGGTGAGTAACCTGTTTTTTCAAACTAAGGGATCCCAGTCTCACATACAGATTCACATTTATTTTTAACCACGGAGAAGTATGGAGAAAGAAAAAAACCGCAAGTGAAGAAAGGCAGATAATGGGAAAATTGTGAGACTGTTGTTCTTAGGTTCTACAGGGAAAATATGCAGTCAGATAAGTGACAGAGCAGAAAATGAGAGAATAGATCCTTGCTTTGAACTCTGCATAATAAATGAGACATGGTGTTACCCAACCGTGTCACGTAGAGAGAGGTAGTATTGCCTCTTTCCTTCCTGCTATGGAAATCCCTTGCAGTACATCCCCAGCATTCTAGTTTCATTGCTGTAGGCATTGCGCATTAGTTGGCTGAGTTGCTTAAGGTAAATCCCAAGTCTCTTTCCTCTCTAGTTCTCAGCTAAACCCTCCCACCCAGCATTTCGTCCTAGGGTTCCTTTTCCTTGCCCTGTTGTTGAGGAAAATAAATAAATAAATAAATAAAAGACTGGTCCCAGGATGACCCTTGTGGCATCCTGCTTGCAAACTCCCTCTATTCCAACTTGGCAGTCCATGTCAGGGGTGAGGCTAGGGTATTAAACACCATGGATTTTAATGAATGGTTGCAAAACTGGTGCAGAGCACAGGGCTTTGGCTTCATTAGGGACTGGGGGTACATCTGGAGAGATGGTCTGTACTGGCACAATGGTCTGAATCAATCCACGAAAGAAACCAAGATTCTAAGTGACAGGTTTAAATGCTTCCTTGGCAAGCTTTTAAACTAGCCATGGGGGCAGGTGCTAATAAGAGGCAGGAAATTTCAAGCTTCCCCCCACAAAACATGCCCGGTAGTAAGGTAAACACTGAGGTACAGTGCTCGGCAGAGGGCAGGACAGGGATAAATGTAAAAATAGACAAGGGCAAAAAAGAGCAGGCATGGAGGGGGAAGGATAAAGCCAACATTAAATGGAGGGCAATGAGTACCAGTGCCCGTAGTCTGGGAAACAAGCTTCCTGACCTAGTAGCCTTGATGGAAGATGAACAGTTGGATATTGTGGCAGTCTCTGAAACATAGTACACGGAGAAACATGACTGGGATGTCAACATACCGGGGTACACAGTCTACAGAAGGGACAGGGAGGAGAAGAGAGGAGGCGGAGTAGCTCTATACATAAAGGAAGGGATCAAAGCTGCAGAACTAAAAAGTAAAGCAGGGTTGTATTTAACTCTAAAAATTGATTAGTGCTTTGCTCATAAAATTGCTAAAACATTGTGAAAATGCATAGCACTTGCCTCACTGTGGTTAACAAACATAACACTTCTAGAAAACCTATATAAATACTTTCTGTACCATTAGTGTTGTCCCAAGAAAAAAACTGCTAATCAGTTATTTAAAACCCTGTAAAGGGGGAGGACAAGAGGCACTCTGGGTCGCCTTGGAGACAGGGAATGGCATCACAGTCCACACAGGGGTTGTATACAGACCCCCATCTCAAGGAGAGGAAATGGACAAGAAAATGATGGAGTACATTTTCAAAATGGCTGAAAAAGGGAAGATACTGTTGATGGGGGACCTGAATATGCCAGATGTTAACTTGATGACATGTACTGCAGCCACATCCAAGAGCAGGGTCATTCTTGATGCCCTGCAGGGGACAGGCCTTAGCTTAGTGTTGGAACCCACTCGGGAGGGAGCAATACTAGACCTGGTACTCTCAAATGGAGAGATCATCACAAATTAAGTCAGTAGACATCTGGGAACAAGCGACCACTGCACAGTGTGCTTCACAATAAGCACAACCGTGGAGACGAGCTATACAAAAACAAGCATACTGGACTTTAGAAGGGCTGACTTTGGAAAAATGGGTGAATACCTCAGGAATACACTAGCAAATGGCCAGAAAGGAGGGGTGGAAGAACAATGGTGAAAAATCAAAGCTGCCATCATAGAGGCAACAAGCTTTTGTGTGAAACAGATAAAACAAAGCTGAGTAAAAAAAACACTGTTTCTCAAAAGAGGTGGCAGGGAAGGTTAAGGAGAAAAAGGCTGCATTCAAAAAGTATAAGGAATCGCAGAAAGGAGCACGACAGGGAACTGTATCAGTTAAAGCAGAAAGAAGTGAGGAAGGCAGTCAGAAGAGCAAAAGCCCAAACCGAGGAAAAAATAGCCAGTTCAGCTAAGGGGGATAAAACCTTTTATAGGTACATTCGGGAGCATAGCAAGGTTAAGGGAGGAATAGTGAAGATTAATATGGGAGAGGGGAGGTGGGCAGAGGGAGACAGTGAAAAGGCAGAGATACTGAATGAATGCTTTTGCTAAGTATTCACAAAAGAAGATGAGTTACCTAAACCAGGCAATAGAAGCACTCTGGGTAGGGGGATCGACCCCAGTCCATTTACAGAAGAGTCCTGAAAGAACTCCTAAAACTCAAGGTGGACAAAGCAATGGGGCCTGATGGGATTCGCCCCAGAATCCTAAAAGAACTAAGGGAGGACCTAGTGACACCATTGACCACACTTTTTAGCAAATCATGGGAGGATGGGGTGTTACCTAAAGACTGGAGGAGGGCAGATATGATTCCCCTTCACAAAAGTGGGAGCAAGGCAAAAGCAGGGAACTACAGACCTGTAAGTTTGACCTCAGTGATAGGGAAAATTATGGAATCACTTCTGAAAGAAAGAATTGTTGAGTACCTAGAGGTCAGCAGGGCACAGGACCCAAAGCAGCATGGATTTACAGCAGGAACGTCATGTCAGATGAATATAATAGATTTCTTTGACTGGGTGACCAAAGTAATAGATCAGGGAAGGGCTGTGGATATGGCCTGCCTAGACTTAAGCAAGGCATTTGACACAGTCCCGCACAAAAGATTAATAATCAAGTTAGTCAGCCTGTGAGTGGGTCCCAGGGTGGTAGCCTGGGTAGCAAACTGGCTGCAAAATAGGACACAGATGGTAATAGTGAATGGAACACATTCTGAAGAAAGGGAGGTCACTAGTGGAGTACCTCAGGGCTCAGTACTGGGTCCAGTCCTCTTTAATATCTTTATAGATGACATTGTAGAGGGTCCGGAAGGAACGGTATGCCTCTTTACAGATGACACAAAGATCTGTAACAGAGTTGATACACAAGGGGGGGGGTAGAAAGGATGAGAAGGGACTTGGCAAGGTTGGAGGAATGGTCGGACATATGGCAACTTAGATTCAGTGCAAAGAAGTGCAGAGTAATGCACCTGGGAAACAAAAACCCAGGAGAAGAATATACAATAGCAGGGAAGGTACTAACAACAACAAAAATGGAAAGGGACCTAGGGGTAGTCATATCAGATGATCTATAGGTGGGTAAGCAATGTGAGAAGTGAGTAAGGAGAGCCAGGGGGATACTGGGATGCATAGGAAGGGGCATCACAAGTAGAAAAAGAGAAGTGGTTATCGCTCTGTACAGGCAGTTGGTGAGACCCCATCTGGAGTACTATGTGCAGTTTTGGAGACCTCCTCTACGCAAGGACATAGACAGGATGGAAGCAGTCCAGAGGAGGGCAACTAAAATGGTGCAGGGTCTGCATCAGAAACCATATGAAAAGAGACTGAGAGCTTAATATGTATACCCTTGATGAAAGGAGGAACAGGGGGGACATGATAGAAACGTTCAGGTACCTGAAGAGAATCAAGAGTCCAGGAGGGTAGCATCTTTCAGAAAAAGAGATGTGTAAGAACAAGGGGGCACCATTTTAAAGATAATGGGGGGACGGCTCAGGGGTAATGTGAGGACTTTTTTTTTTTTTCATGGAGAGAGTGGTGGATGCATGGAACCACTTTCCTGGGGAGGTTGTTGGGTCTAAAACAGTGGGGGAATTCAAACATGCATAGGACAGACATAAGGCAGTTGTAGTGTTGTAGTGGGGGGTGGCAGGAAGTAGGCTGTTTAACTAGAATCTGCAGCTTATCCAGTAGGTAGGGAAATGGGCAGACTGGGTGGGACAAGTGGTCCTTATCTGTCGTCAGTCTATGTTGTATTATCCCGTTTACCACCATCCTCTGTGATCTTCCCCCACCCCCACCAGTCCTGTCTTGTTAACGTCAAGAATGCGCATGAGACTACTCTTACTGAGAGTAGTCCCTCGAGCCATATTAATATGTTAGATTTTTTTTTTTTTTTTTAAACCCAGTTTACCATCATCCAGTTGTCCAGTACCATGGTACTGGGTGTAAGGTACTGCTATCAAAATAGAAATGTTTTGCGAGCAAATGAAGAGTACTGTGATTGGTCAAGAGCATCAAATGAGACTCCCCAAGTGTATAATAAAATAAAAAGATCTGATGCACTACAATCATGGAGCCCATCAAGAGTGTTCCCTATTTCTCGGTAGTTACAGCATTTGCATTATTTGGTTTTTTCTTTTACTGTATTTTACTTGACATAAGTACTTGTGTGATGCAGTGTGTGTGTGTGTGTGTGTGTGTGTGTGTGTGTGTTAATAAAAGTACTACTACTGCAAACTCTTGTAGTCCTCATAAAGTATTAGTACCCCATTCCTATTTTTAGTTAATGTGATACAGTATTAATCTGTTTTTTAATTTTAATTTTTTTTAGTTAGCCCCAGAGTACTACAGGAAGACTGAATGCAGTGAGACACTGAGCAAAGAATCATCACTTCAGAGCTTACATCTCCTTACTGTTAAAGAGGACTTTAGTTCTAATTACCAGTCTGGACCCATACATCACACTGGAGATGGACCATATCAATGCACTGACAGTGAGGGTGATCCTTCCAGTAGCAAATCACAACAGGAAACTCTCACTAGGTACAAAAAACAGTATAAATGTGATATATGTGGGAAGAATTATGATAGCCGCACAGATCTCCAAAGACACAAGACGAATCATCATATTGGAGAGAAGCCACATAAATGCACACAATGTGGAAAGAGATATACACATCATGGTACCCTTGTACGACATCAGAAAATTCACTGTAAAGAAAGGCAGTATATATGTCCAGAATGTGGGAAGAGTTTTATTTGGTTAGCCCATCTCCAAACACATCAGCAAATTCACACCAAAGAAAAATCTTATAAATGCACTGAATGTGACCAGTGTTTTTTACATTCATATGAAATTCTACGACATCAACGAATTCACACGGGGGAAATACCATATTCATGTACTCCATGTGGGCAGACTTTTATGACGCTCGCTAGTCTCCGTCGTCACCAGCAGTCGCACTAGAGACGGACTGTATACATGTATTAAGTGTGGGAAGATTTTCACAGAGAAATGTACTTTCAAACTCCATCGGCGAATTCACACCAGGGAAGGACAATATTCGTGTACTCAGTGTGGGAAGACTTTTAAGTCACTCCCTGGTCTCCGTCACACCAGAGAGGCTATATAAATGTACTGAATGTGACACACTTGGTACATCTGTGTGCCCTCATAGGACATCTGCGAATTCACACTGGGGAAAGTGCAAGCTATAAACCTGCTCACCCTTCCAGTGATATCATACGCTTTGGTGTTATAGACTGATCACAGAAAGTATTGAACCAGCTAGATATAAAAACAAGAAAACTGCTTCATGCCCACCAGTTAATATATATAAAGCCAGTGCATGCCAAGATTATACATCCCAAGGTCAGAGGGAGGCATTGGCCTCCTTGAGATTGATTACACATACAAATCCACAGTAGTGGGGCTACATACATACTTACTGACATCCTTGGACCCACACATAGTCAGGGTCCTGCATCATGGAGAAAATGAGCCTAAAATGACTTCACTCATGAAATTAGGAGAAGCCTTCAGGAGGGTAGCAAAGATGGATGTTAATCCACTAGCAGATAAGGAACAGCCAGCAATAGAAAGTGGAAAGAATCAGAAAAAGGAGTATAAGGACAAAGACCAACAGAAAAGAAAAAAAACTGGAAAGCCCGTAATTATAGTGGAAAATATAGGGAGCTGTTGGAACAACTACAGGTTGATCAAGCCCTGACCCATGAGTGGTTAAAAAGAGGTGAATTTGAGTCATGAGATGAGATTGATAATGGCAGCCCAAGACAGTTGACTACGCACAAGATGGTTCACAAAATCCATAAAAAAAACAAAAAACAGGAGAAACTGACAAGTGCAGGTTTTGTAGTACAGAACTGGAAACAGTTGATGCGAAGTACTCATGGCAGAAGACCTATATACAGAAAGACACAACAACATAGCAAGATTGATCCACTGGAAACTGTGCAGACACTGTAACATACAGGTAACAGAGAAACACTGGAAACATGAACCACAAAGAATCGCAGAGAATGAAGAAGTAATGATCACATGGAATGGCCCAATACCAACAGCTAAGAAAATGGAAGCGAGAGAACCCAATATTGTACTACAAGAAAAAAGAACAAAGGTTGCATTGCTGATTGAAATAGCCACCCCTAGTGACTACAATGTCCTGCATACAGAGACACACACAATCATGAAATACCAAGATATGCAGTCAGAAACTAAACTGATGTGGAATAAGAACACACAAATTGTTCCAATAGTGCTTGGAGCAACAGGACTATTTAAAAATAACTTTCAGGCAATTTAAATATGCTACCAATACTTGACAACTTATGAACTTCAAAAGGAAGCCATCTTGGGGATGTTGCGTATGCTGAGAAGAGTGCTGTCAGCAAACATCAAAGACTAGTACAGTACTAATTTCTTGAGTTTTGAATATGCCCTGGCTAAAGAATGGGGTCCATTCTTGTCACGGTATCAGAAATCCATAAACATTTGGAGACACTAACCCAGGAAAGACCATACTTGTGTGATTCATGTGGTAAGAGTTTGTTCAGCAACCTCCAAGCACACAAGTAAATTCACACCAGAGAGGGACCATATACATGTACCAAGATGGGAATACTTGTATAGAGCAGAGTAGACTTGGAAGACCTCAGCAAATTCACACTGTGGAGTGTGGAAGAAATGCACCAAAACAGTCCCAGTTACTCTGGAGCCACACGAATAAAGACATTTTCAGGTACATCTGAGTATTCTGCTAATATCTGTGGCACTTCATGAACTACAGAAGGGAGCCACCTGAGAAATGCTGTGACTATAATGAGCAATTGCAGCATATATTAAAGACTAATATTGTACATATTTCCTCATTTATTAACATGCTTTCATGAAATGGGTCTGTTTTTGTCATTGTGTTAGAAAACTCGAGAGAGACCATATAAATGTACTGAATTTGAGAAGTGATTTATAGCTCAGAAGACTCTCCTATGACATCCGCAAATGTACCCAGGAGAAGAATTTGACTACGCATATGGTGTACAGTTGTGGGGCTGTAGAGCACACTTGCCTTTGTCTCAAGACTCTGACATAGTTAAGGTTCTGCATCAAGACATTAACGTGCAGTACAGTACCTCCATCAACAAATTAAGAAAAACCCTCATGAATGAATCAAATCTGATGCCAGTCTACCAGAAGATATGGAACGGACAGCAACAAAATGTGCAAAGCTGCAAAAAAAAAAAATTTAAAACCAAGACTAACTGCAAAGAAAAGTCAACTGGAGCACCCAGTGACTGCCTTGAAGATATTGGGATAATTGCAGCAACCTCATGTTGTTCAAGAACTGACGCATTAGTTGAAAGAGGAGAATTCAAGCCCTGAGATGAGTTTATTTCCTGCCTGGTGAAGTGGACTTATGAACAAGATGATTCACAAACTGCCCAACAGAAAAGTCACAATTGTAGATTCTGTGGCACTGAGTTACAGGCAGTCTCACGTCTCGTGGCAGGATGCAAAATATATGGATATATGCAATAATGTAGCTAGTCTGATCCACAGGAAACTATGAAAAAACTCAAATCGAAGTTGAAAAAAATACTAACAGTGAACCTGAAGAATCGCAGAGAATAAAATAGTGTTCTCATGGGATGACCTGATAAGGACTGTCAATCAAGCGGATACCAAAAAACAGATATTGCAATATAAGAAGAAGTCAGGACTGCTAAAAGTTTGTCCCTAGCGACCAGTGTCCTCTGCATTGATAGACCAACTATCTTTAAATAACAAGATATGTAAATGGCTAAAAACAAATGTGTAACAAAAAATATAATCCCAGTCATCCTTGGAACCACAAGACAAATTAAAAAAAAAAAAAAAAAAAAAAAAAAAGAATTTCCTGGTGCCATCGCAGCAGCAGTGTTGCAAACCATAATGCCCATGACTAGGTTCAGAAATGAGCCTAGGGGGCTTGCAGTCTTGGGAAAGAGAAGATTTGAGTGTCCCACAGGACAGTGTCTCCCACTAGCAGGGCAGACGCCTAATCCCTGCTGCATCGGTGCCACCTGGGGGCCCTCAAGTGGGATGAAGCAAGGATGGCAATGGAAGGCACAAACATGTCCATTGCTTGCTCATGTTGCTTAGTCATGCTGGCATCATAGGATGGGAAACTACATCCCACCCCAGTATGACAGAGTGACGTGACCAGCTGCATGCTCAGGTTCCATGGGGGAATGAAAAACTCATTGGGGGGTGCTCTCTGGGGAGAGTGGATACCAGTATGTTGAAAGACTACAGCTTTTACTAAAAGGAACCTCAACTTTGCTTTTCTTGTTGTGTTTTTTTTTTTCTTCTTCATCATATAATTAAACATTTGGACGTGTGTGGCCTGCTTACTCTCCTTGCTGTCTCTTTTATTAGCTTTAAAATCATTTTGTTGTTTCTTTGTTTAGGGCCCCTGTTTAATGCTGCCTTATTTCCTCACCTGATACTCATTGTATGATTACCAATCAGTTCCGAGCCTGGTGACTTCCACATGGTAAATCCCATCACCTTCCTTCTGTGTATACGAGTCTCACCACCGGCCTCGCAGTTCACTGTAAACACCATTTTGCATTTTAGTTATCTGTTGAATTACTTTCATCCAACACAGTGTGCTAGTCCTGATCTATTTACTCTTACCATCAAGCTTAAATACCTTTATTCTCAGCCCAGTAGTGCTTTGCTCAATACCAGCATTCGGTACAGGCAGAGTGAGAGGATCAAGATTGGCACCCTGCGCTGGATGAATAAGTAATTTATTTTAACAGATAATGAAGTGCAGAAGAGTAATGACTGAATGGGGATGGTGTGGTTCAGATAGGTGGGTGGTGAGGTTTATTATATTTGAGAGAGGCCTGTGTAAGGGTGGGGAGAAAATTGGGGGGGTCCCCCCCATTACAGTTAATATAGTACTTCTAACTGCAATGTCCCATGGCCATTTTTTATTTTATTTATTTAAGTCTAAGAATTACAACCCTTTGGGTCAGGGACTCATTTACAAAGGCTCCATGTCATAACAGAAAACTGAGACGTAATACAACTAATAATACAGTACCTAGAGTAAACGGATACAGTGAAACATATCCGAACATGCATACAGCAAAATTCAAGTAAACATTTAATATGGATACATATTACAGGGAGGGATGGGCCAAAAAATCGGCCCATAGGGTCTCAACTTGAGGGCAGAAGTTGAGAGCGGGGGGGGGGGGAAGCAAGAGGGATTATAGGCAGTCACAGTTGGAGCTGGACAAGATGTCACACAGCTCTATTTTGAAAGACGCCAGTCTGTGTATGGAGAGGAGGTGAGCTGGGATTGTTCTTCCAGAGGGGAGCCCTATATCGAAAGGACCTTTGGCCAGCATTGGATTTGGCAAAGGGGATGTGAAAGGCAGCAGTATCAGAGTATCTTGTAGTCCGCCTCTTCAGCCCCAGCTGAGGAAGTGAAAGACAACCATAGGCCCAGTTGGATTTTCTTTTGGCAAGTAAGGTCTGTCTGGTATAGGAGATGCCCTTGGAAATAAAGCTGTGCCGATCGTTGGTAGAGGTTACAGGTGTGTGTGAGCAGTTTGCTGCCTGTAGCCAATTGGCAGACCTTATTTAAGGCATGTTTGATTCTGGACAGGGCAGTGTCTGAGGCAGAATCATAGATAACTATGCCGTAGTCAACCAGGGATAGGATAGAGCTAGAGATGGCTAGACAGAGCATCGGAGGGGGAGTCTGTGTCTATGGGAGACCAATTCTAGAATTAACTGCAGAACAGATATATGTGATTTGGTCACTGAAGTTGAGAGCTCAGTCAGGGGTGATGCCTAGTTATTGAGAGCTAGTGACAGGTTCCAAAGTGTGGTTCCCTGGGAATTGAGTATAGAGGACATCGGAGTTGGTTTATTTTGGGGATGGACGAATGGCATTACCTTAGTTTTTTTTTTTTTTATGTATAGTTAAGGATAAGCTTATGAGAGGCAAATCAGGATTCTGTTTATGTGAAGGAACACTCTAATGATGGAGGTGTGCTGGGTTTGGATTTCAACTAAAATTCACTGAATCATCTGCATAGAGGATGAGATGTGCGGTGGAGGCCAGGGAGTTTGGGTACAGTGAAAAAAGAGTACTAAGAGTGGAGCCTTGGGGGACACCCAGTTGGACAGGAAGTTTTGTGGATAGGGTGCTGTTTATCTTCACTTGCTGGGTACATCCGTGCAGATAGTGGGAGAATCAGCCAGTGGCCTCCTGGGATGTGCCAGCAGAGAGGAGGAAGTCAGTTAGTGTAGGGTGATTGACCATGTCAGTGGCCTTGGTGAGATATGTGTAAACAGATCAGCCAAAGCCCCCTGGTCAAAGGCATCATGGATATAGGAGATATACTCCAGGAGGGTAGTGGTTGTGCTATGTCACTTTCTGAAGCCATGCTGTTGCTGGCAAAGTAGGTGATGCTAGTCCAAATATTCAGTGAGTTGGTCAGCAACAATTTTTTCTATTGCATTAGAGAGGTGATTGAGGATGGAGATAGGTCTGTAGTTTCTGTGGGAGGTACAGTCACCACTCTTATGGACAGGTGTTATGACTGCCCTTTCCACTGGGTAGGGAGCTGCCCAAGGCAGACATATGTTGAAGATTTTTGTTAGGGGGGGTTAGCACTGCATCAAGAGCTAAGGTGAGCAGCTTTAGGTCTAGAGAGTTGCCACTCTGGTTTTACCAAGAACTTGGAGAGATGGGGTTGGGGTGGCGCTAGTGGGGGATTGTCTACAAAAAGGTGGTACCCTGGGGGAGGAACTGACTTGAAGAGAAGAAACCGAGGGAGGCTAGAACTGAAGTCGGTAAAAGCACTGGCAATCTTGTCAGGGTCTTTTTATTGGGGGGGGGGGTCCTATCAGTGATCAGCAGGAAGGGGAGGAGGATATACCGCTGGGCTACTTAACTGCCCCTGATTTTCAGGATGTCCATGATTTTGCCACATTTTCCTCATTCACTCCTAAACTTTGTTTTTTTCCATGACTGAATGGTAGGTACTGTAAGCGCAAAAGATGACAAGTATGATTTATAGATTTTTTCAGAAAATGCTTTTACTCTATGACCTTCCTTCTGCCAGCTTCCTGAGTAGATATAACCACATTTTATGATCTGTTCCTTATTTTAGTCTTTTATCCCCGAATTTTTTTTTTCCCCAGTCCTGTTCCTGATTTATCATGCAAGAGGTTGGTGAGATGTAGGGCTAGGACTGAGGGAGCCAGTATACCTCACCCACCCTTAACTCTGTTCCGACAGATTTTCTGTGCCTGCTGTTTTAAGAAACTGAATGATTAGAAATCTGTCCCTGCAGGCAGCTGTCTGCATACGTTGTTGAGAGAAGTGGCATGTCTGATTCTGCTAGTTGAAATTGGATCAATAACCATGTTGATCCTATAATCGTATAAGGATAGATTGGGGCTGCATAGCCTGGAGGTTATAAGGCAGAAAGGGGATCTCGTTGTTTTTTTTTTTTTGTTTGTTTGTTTTTTGATATACTAAATAATCCTTCATTAATACTAGATCTAGAAGCTGAATTTAAAAACGACCAGTTGAACACTAGAGGACATCCATTGCATACTTCATACCCCTTTCGTTCTGGTTTCAGCTGTATGAATCACTGCTGTGGAGCTCTGACTTGTCATTTTTGTCAGCATTGCATACAGAGAGCTTCCTGCAGTGGATGATCTCTGATCATGCTGTTCCTTTAAGCAGCAGGCACTTTTGGGGCATTTTGTGTAAGCGTTTCTGGGACTTGCTGCTGAAATTTCAGAGCATCCAATGCCCAAATTGTGCATAAAGGACACTGGTACCCCTGTCCTTGAGAGCCCTGTCACTGGCCTTAAAAATTAAACTTAACCAATTAAAAATCATGCATTCAACAGTGTTCTGACTGACCTTTCCTCTACATTTTGTTAGTCCCATTGTAGGTCACATCTAACATGGAGATGGAAGGTCAACTGGCACACTGCAGAAGGCAGTGTCTTTAAATTAAAACTAAGTTTAATTATGGTTTACTGTCTTACAATATCATTTCCTGCTCTAATTACAGTCTGCATTCCCAGCACCTTTCTCTGGACAAGCAATAGCGTTCTCATGTGGATCGATATGGGACAAATATGAGACATCTATAATGTGGGACATTTGAGAAACATGATGGGGGGTCAGAACATGATGCCACACTAGGACCCTCCCAAAATTTGTTGGGACTCTCAGAATCATTTTGGGGACCCCATTATTTTTCATTAAGGAGTCATGGGTTCTCAAAACCAAAATACAGTACTGAGAGTTCTATCAGCAAGGAACTATAAAAACCAAAAGGGGTGGGGGATTTATTTCAGAGTGATCAAATGAAAAGTCTCTAAGGAGAATTGAGGTTATAACACACATATCCAGGTATTAAATTATATATAAAATCAAGGAATCTTGTTCCCTTTAACAAGCTCAGAAAAGAGTATCTGTGGATATGGCTGTTAAAAGAAATGAAGTCGGATTTAAAGATCAGTCATTGTGTGTGGTCTGATGGGTAGAGTACTGGCATGGGACGAAGTATCAGATCTCACCACTTGAACATTGTGTGACTTTGAACATGTTGCCTTACCTAAAAGTAGGGTCCTACTTAAACATAAGATGTTACAGCTCAACTGAGCTATCCTGAGTAAATTGTCAGAAAAAGGTGCAAGGTACAGAACAGTTTATTAGATGTAAGTGACTTGTAGTCAGGGGGCCCATAACTGTGGGCAGTAAATCACACTCCACAAAACAGTAACAAAAAAAATCTCAAAACGTTTCATCCTTACAGGGACAGTTGTTCACTGGTCAGCTGTCAACATTTGATTTTCAAAGTTTCATGTATGTTGCATACCACAGACAAGAAAAACCAAGAGAGGTACAGAAGAAACACCAGGAGCAGCAATCCAGAAGTATAGCAATTGCAAGTGAATCACTGCAAAACAAGCAATGGTCTCTCCTGTGCTTCAAAGGTCTCAGAATGTGCGGATGATGTTTCATTGTCAAAATGAACCTTTCCCAAAGAGTTGCTTTGAGAAAGGTGTATTTTGATGTGAAGTGTTGGCAAGCTGCGCGGAGGAAGCAGTGCCAATTCATCTGCTGTTACAGGGCATTCAGGTGCAACTGGATAGTCCTGTTATTTTGTAGCTGTTACATGCACATGCTGGTAGATTGCTGCTACCTTGTGTTTTTTTTGCACTTTTATACTAAGAGTCCTGTCTCTGGTATGAGCTATCCTGACACAAATGAATGGGTCGTTTGTTGAGATGGTTTACTTGTTTGTGTAGAAAAAAATTGGCTTACCGCTCACGATTGTGTCTCCTTGTACCTTGCACCCATTAACCCTGTGTGCAGCTGAGCCGTGGTGAACTTTTGATACTAGCTGCACCTTTTGGTCTCAGTGGAAGAGGCACAGTGGCTGATCTGGGGGAAGAGGCAGTAGTACTTCTCCATTGTAACCTGCTTGCTTGCTGCTGCTGCATTTCACTTTTCTGAAGTATAATTTATTGGCTGTAAGAAGAAAATATATATTCTAAACTATGTATCACATTTGTATTCTCTGTTTAAAATATAGAGAAACAAGATAATACCCAATTATATAAAGGATTTAAAAATGTGCATGTCAAGTCTCCCTCAACACATTGTAAAATCCTAGATCTGTCATTGGAAGGAGGTAGCTGAAGAACAAACACAAGGTAGCAACAATCCACCCTGTGCAGCTTTTTCAAAGCCACCTTTTGGTCTGTTTGTCTATAAATGGTTCTATGATTTATGTTTCTGACGTACAGTATTCTGCTTTTCCGTATGGAGTGCAAATTTGGGCTGTATGCATTTTTAGTAGCGTGCCCAATACTCTTAATCTTCCTTCTGGCCCTACTGAAGCCAGCAAATCTGTTATTGTTTTTGTTGAAATAATTTGTGCTTATGTGGCTGTGTATTGTGTTACAGATCTTACTTCGAGATACTGCTCTTGCAGCAGGTAACACCATTAGGACTGAAGCCGCCAGGCGTCAGGACCTCATGGAATTCTTCTAGCTAGGTATCTTCAGCGGGGACCGCCCCTGACGTCGGTCCCGCCTCCGACATCAGACGTAGTACATAAGGAGGCGGTCCCACCAGATTCCCCAGTTCTTTCCCGCCGTCGACTTGCATGTCTCGACCCTTGGGCTCGTTTCTAGTGCGCGACGCACGGTTAAGTTCTTACTCCAGGAAAACGTTCATCTCTTCGGCTCTGTTGCTGTCTGATGTCCTCTCCAACCTCCGTTGAAGGCCATCCCTCGAAGTGCGCCTGTGGGGAAACAAATCCCGTTTAAGGACCCGCACTCGGCCTTTGTCCAGTGCCTAGGTCCAGACCACAACACCCGGTCCTGCACCTTCTGCCAGGGGTTCAACAGCCGGACCCGGATCCGTCACCAGAAGGCCCTGCAGGCGTTCCTGCTCGAGGAGAAGATTAAGGCCATGGACACCTCCAGGGGGGATTCAGCAGAGAAGGCCCAGAAACACTCTGGAAAGCACAGGGAGAGAGTTTCTTCCAAGTCCCCGTCTAGGGCCTCTGACTCCCGTAGTTCCGGCTCCCGGTCCGACTGTTTGCCCTCCCGGGCCCGTTCTTAGCCTCCCCCCGCTGTGATGAAGACCCCTTCGGGCTCCTCTTCCTCTTCTCAGGCCAAGACCTCCAGGCCCTCTTCGTCTTCTTCTTCCAAAGCCCTGGTTAGGTCTGGGGACCGTCGTCATCACCAAAAGTTGGGTTCCCGCCATCCCGAACCCGATGTCAGGTCGGCCTCCTTGCCTCCTCCTCCCCAGTGGAAGACCAAGGAACTTACCTCCCTTAAGAAGCCATCGGACCCGACGTCGGCCCGTCCGACCTCTCATCACAGGTCCCAGGAGCCGTCGACCGCCAGACGCCTGTCGCTGGTCAGGCCTACGCCCTCTCGGTCGTTGGCAGGGGTGCCGACATCCACATCTGTCCATGTAGAGAAGAGGACCCCGACGCCTCCTACTGACGTCAGTCAGGAGACTATCACGGAGAAGGAGTTGACGCAGCCACGAGGACCAGATGGGCGACCCCGGCCCTGTCGCACCTCCCAGGAACCCTCCCCGCAACCTGAGGCCCCTGAGGAGCGGACGCCAGAACCCGAAGACCGTCCACCGGCACCCAGTCCGTCATCGGGCCTTTCCATTTCTGAGGTCAAGGAGCTTTTTACTTACTGGTGGGATACCATTAAAAGGGATATGGCTCCCACACCACCTCCTCTTCCTCCTCCGCCACCTGCAACTCCTCTGGCTCTTGCGCCCCCTTCTTCGTGCAGGGCCGCAGGCTAAGTACCTATCCCCTGAGCTTACGGACCCTCCAAGGGAGAGACCAGATAAAAGGAGACCACCGTGTAGATCTTCTTCAGGGTCACCCAGCCCTAAGAGACCCAGAAGATGCCGCCGTTCGCCTTCGACCGAGGATACAGGATCAGAGTTCTCAGCAGGATCCAGATCCCCCTCTCCATTTCACATCTCCTCTCCGGACCCACGTGAGCTTCCTAGATCTCCTCCGGATGACCCATCGTTCGCGGAGATCATGAGACATATCCAAGAGAACATGGTCTGGGATGCGGAAGAATTAGACCCCAAGAGACTACGCCTTGCCAGGTATCTTTGGCAGAAGGATCCTAAGCCTGTGGTGGTACCACCCTTGGTGGACACTTTTGTGGACGTCACCAAGGCAGTGTGGAAGCGTCCACACTCGCTCCCGGCGATGCCGAAGAAAGCTGACCACCTGTACAAGGCTCCTAAGGAGGACCAGTACTTGGCTCAACATCCTCTGGCCGTCTCTCTGGTCATAATAGCCTCTCATGACCAGTCCCAGAGACCACAACATTTGAGCACCCTGCCACCGGACCCGGAGTCCAAACAGCTGGACGCTATGGGTAGGCGCACGTATGCTTCCGCTACTTGCACCATCAGATCCCTCAACTACTTGACCCACATGGTGCAGTTCCAGAACACCTTGTGGGAACAGGGACTGGATCTGGCGGAGAAATTGCCAGAAGGTGAGCAGAAGGAGGAGATGTTGCAGCTCCTCCATACGGGTTCGGACGTGGGAACCCAGGTGCTGCGAGCCACGTATGATTCCGCGGACTTCTCTGCCAGAGCGGCAGCTTCAGGCGTATACCTCTGGAGATGCTTATGGCTCCGTGTCTCCGGATTTACCCCGGACGTCCAGAAGAACATCATGGACACTTCTTTCAAAGGAGAACTTTGGTGAACCCTCGGAGAAGGTCCTCACCAAGCTCCAAGAGGCCGGGAAGGCGGTGAGGTCGGTCCAGGCAATGTACCGACCGAGGTTTAGTTCCTTTCGTAGGAACCAAAGCCATTTTCGTGGACGGACACAGACAACAGTCCTGCACCGGTCCACAACAGAGGGGCTCCGGTTCCCGCAGAGCCCAGGGAAGACAGCCCACAGGCCGAAGTCAGCGCCCAGCTAAGCTGGCTCAGCCCACGGGCCCCTCCGCTGCCACAGCCTGACTCCTTCCTGGCCCCCGCCCCTCAGGATCAACGGGACATCATGGTCGGGGGTTGTATTGCGAATTTCCTGCCAGGGTGGCAGTCCATAACCACCGACAGGTGGGTTCTTCAGTTGGTCGAAAAAGGCCACTTTATAGAATTCGCAGACAAGCCACCTTCGAAGCCTCCTCTGCTCTCCCGATACTCGGGTCAGCACAGATTGCTTATCCGGCAAGAAATACTCGCGCTCCTGCAAAAAGGAGCGGTAGAGTATGTCCCAGAGAACCAGAGAGGGTACAGATACTATTCCCACTTCTTTCTGGTTCCGAAGAAAACAGGGAAACTCCGTCCAATCCTGGACCTCAGCGACCTCAATATGTCGGTCGCCTACAAACGATTTCGCATGGTGACTCTTCAGGGTCTTATTCCCATGCTAAAGAAGGACGCCTTCTTAGCATCCCTGGACATGCAGGACGCATACCTGCATATCCCCGTAGCTCAAGTGCACAGGAGGTTGCTGCATTTAAAGTTCCTAGGCCACCACTTTCAGTTCCAAGCTCTTCCGTTCGGACTGTCATCGGCCCCCAGGGTCTTTACCAAATGCATGGCAGTCGTGGCAGCGTCCCTAAAGAGACAGGGCCACTATGTGTTCCCATACTTGGACGATTGGCTTCTCATGGCCGCTTCCAGAGAGGTGTTGTTGATGGCCATCCAGAGCACCCAGGTTCTGTTTCGGACTTTGGGCATCATAATCAATTACGAGCAGTCTCTCCTTGTACCGTCGCAGAAACTGCAGTTCATAGGCACAGTTCTGGACACCGTTCAGGGGAGAGCATTTCTTACCGACAGAGCGGAATGCATCAGATCCCTCATCAGGGATCTCTCGGCGAAGAAGACTGTCCCTGCCAGGCTGGTCCTTTGTCTGCTCGGACACATGGCTGCGGCCATTCCGACCGTCCCTTTGGCAAGGCTCCACATGCGGGTAACTCGGTGGATGCTCAAGGTGCAGTGGGACCAAAGGCAAGACCACATAAAGCATCCGTTCAGAATCACGAATGCCATGATTCGTGACTGGCAGTGGTGGCTAGACACAGGAACACTCTCTTTTACAGCGCTGTACCCGGAGGTGATCCTTTCCACAGATGCCTCAGGGCTGGGGTGGGGAGCACACCTGAACGGGGTGAGGTCCCAGGGTACGTGGACCCCTCAAGAAGCTCATCTCCACATCAACATTTTGGAGATGAGGGCGGTCCTCTATGCTCTGCAGGCCTTCCAATCAGAGATCCCGCCGATTACTCTTATGATTCAAACAGACAACACGGCGGTGATGTATTACCTCAACAAACACGGAGGCGCACACTCTTACCACCTTTGCAGGGAAGCGATGAGAGTATGGGATTGGGTACTCCAACACGGCTCGAACCTGATTGCAGTTCACGTTCCCGGTGTGGACAACACAATCGCAGACGGCCTGAGTCGTTCCTAGGCCAGGGTCCAGGAGTGGGAACTTCTTCAGGGGGTTGCAGAGGATCTGTTTCTTCGATGGGGCACTCCAGAACTGGACTTATTCGCTTCCCCATCCAACGCAAAACTGCCCAATTTCTGCTCGCTAGATCCAGGGCCTGATGTTTTCTGGCGAAACACGTTGTCCCTCTCCTGGGCGAACAGATTCCTCTACGCCTTCCCTCCTTTCCTGTTGATCTAGAGAGTTCTTCTCAAACTGCGCAGGGAGCACGCAACAATGATCCTGGTAGCCCCTTTCTGGCCCAGACAGATCTGGTTCCTCTTGCTGACACAGCTGTCCTGGGAACCTCCGGTCCCGTTGCCTTTCAGCTCCCATCTCTTGCCTCAGGAGGAAGGTTCACTGGTCCACCCGGACTTACGTTCACTGAACCTGCATGCATGGCTCCTAGAGACATAGCCATTTTGTGACACAGGGTCTTGCAAGAGGTGGCAGAAGTTCTTTCCGTGGCCAGAAAACCAGCAACGCATGCGACATACGCCATGAAATGGCGCAATTTTTGCTCGTGGTCACAAGCAGGCGGCTTTTCCCCTCTAGGTTGCCCGGTGAATGCGGTGTTAGAATATCTGCTCTCCCTTTTCCATTCGGGTCTCGCCTACTCCTCTATTAAGGTGCACCTCTGTGCTATCTCTGCTTACCACTTCCCGGTGGGACAGCGCACAGTGGCGCAACTCGACGCCTCGAGAGACTTTCTGAGAGGGGTGTTACACCTTAGGCCACCCATTAAGGACCCTGTTCTTCCGTGGGATTTACTCTTTGTCCTGGAACAACTCACGCTCCCCCTTTGAACCTGCCGCAGATTGCGAGCTGCGTTTCCTGTCATGGAAAACGTTATTTTTAGTTGCTGTTACGTCAGCAAGAAGAGTTTCTGAGCTTCACGCTCTCATGTGTAAGGAACCTTATTTGATTTTCCACCAGGACAGTGTGTCCCTGAGGACGAATCCTAAGTTCTTGCCTAAGGTGGTCTCTGCACTCACTCTCAATCAGAACATTGACCTGCCTGTCTATTTCCCTAAATATTCTAATAGAGGAGAAGCGCTGCTCCACATCCTGGATGTTCACCGCTGTCTAAGGTATTACCTGAACAGAACTAAACAGCTTCGCAAGTCGGAGCAACTCTTCGTCTCCTTCGCTGAGAGGATGATGGGCCAACCAGTATCGAAGCAGTCCCTTTCTCGATGGCTTGTCCAGTGTATATCATACTGCTATGATACAAAGCAGAAGCCCCTCCCAGGTACAGTCCAGGGCCATTCCACTGGGGGGGGGGTGGCTACCTCCTTTGCAGCACTTCGTAACGTCTCCACCTCTGCCATTTCTGCTGGAGCCACTTGGAGCTCTGTGCATCTTTTATCAGGCATTATAGCCTGGACATTGCTTCACGTCGAAGAGCCGGTTTCGGCCTGGCCATGCTACAGGGTCCCTGTCCTAGAGTCAGGACTTGGTATGGATTTTCCTAGTTTTCTCCTCCCAGAATGCTTACAAGCGTTACTGGTTGGAAATCAGTCCTAATGGTGTTACCTGCTGCAAGAGCTGTATCGCGAAGTAAGATAGTACAGTTACGTAAGGACTTACTGTAACAGTAGATCTTTGAGAACAGCTCTTGCAGCAAGTACCTTCCCGCCCACCTTCCCCCTTGGAGGAGGCATGGCTTTCCGAGCCTTTGGCAGGGGCTTCAGCCCTTTAGTCTTCTGATGGTGGATCTCGGTCTCCATTCTGATGTCATCCTGTGGCGGAAGTCAGCGGAGAACTGGGAATCTGGCGGGACCGCCTTGTGTGACTCGCCTGGCGTCGGAGGCGGGACCAACGTCGGGGGTGGTCCCCACTGAAGATGGCTAGCTAGAAGAATTCCGTGGGGTCCTGACGCCTGCCGGCTTCAGTCCTAATGGTGTTACCTGCTGCAAGAGCTGTTCTTGAAGATCTACTGTTACGGTAAGTTCTTACGTAACTGTACTTTACATTGCTTTGGGTGTGGGTGAAATAAATTGTCACAAAATTTTTGTCTCTCATTAACTATTACATCATTGGTACTTTGCACCTGTATGCAGTTGGGGGATTGGGTTCTTGATCTGCTGCTGTGAGTGGTGAGGAGGACTAAGGATTAGCCACTGCCAAATTTGCACTTGGTGAACATTCTGAAATCTGGTCATTTTGGACACCAGCAAAGCATGTCTGAAGGAACTTGGTTTTACCTTTGGCACTTCAACATCTTTTGATATACGGGGCATCCAGTGACACCGCCTTGAACAGAATCCTGGTAATACTGAACGAAGCCTGACGGTTTGTGTTAGATGCAGACACTCACACCTGCGGTCTTTATACGGTCAATGGCTGGCTCACATTGGCCAATTGGATATCAGGAATGCCTTTTTGGGGGGGGGGGGTCCAAATTTGGCCTCACCCTACCATCTCTACAAGCCCTTTTCTGCCCCTCAAGCAGTCTGTGCACCGTAAGGAAGCACAGCCAGACAGGCCATCACAGTACCATTTAGGAAAACCAGCTTGTCCGGACAGTCTTTTGCTGTCCGAGCATGCAGATGGTTAAACCCAACTACCAGTGCATGTGGTAAACATAAACAGTATTGCATTGTTCAAGAGGGAGCTTCTCGGACTCAACCCAGCAAGACACTGCAGCTGCCCGGGGTGACAAGGTGATTCCCATGATCACCCCCCCTCCCCCATCCACTGTTCCCTTCCTTGACAAGACTTTCGTTGCTATCCACCTTTCTTTCTCCCTTACTGGTTACGTCACCTGTTAGTAACAGCAGTAAATACTGAGCTTATCCTACCAGTATAAAAACTTCTGGGTAACAGTGACCTTGTGTGATACAAAACTGGGCTGCAATGGCTTGTGTATAACTTTGTTCTGATCCTTGTATGCCATTGAAAAAGCACTGTTAAGGTCAATGATTTGCAATCGTCTTAAACTCTGTACATATTTCTCTGCTTGTCCTGTTTCATAGTTTGTAATGATTCCAGTTTCCCGGCTGTGCTTTGATGACTACAATTTCTATTGACATGGAACCTTTGCAAACAAGTTTGTAGCTTAAAGGTGTACCTCAGAATAATAAATTCAGCATTATGATGCAGCTTTTTTTTACAGGGGGCACACTGAGCATGTCCAAGTAGTTTTCAAGCCACAAAACCTGCAGCAGTCAGTCGGCAACTCTGGAGACTAAGAATTTCTCATGCTGTGCACGTTGTAGTGCCATTTCATAGAATGACCTATTTCAGGAGCTCTGAGAAAGAGTGGCTTTTGATAAAACTTTTGAAATTGTCAGAGAAGTGTGCATTATCATTCCAGTTAACTAATTCTCACTACAGTTAATTGTAATTTCAAGAAGGCAAGCTAGTGAAATCATACTGCAGAGGAGAGTGCAGTGTGAGATGGCACTGGCAGCTGCTAGGCAGACTTTTTACAATAGATTTTTTTTTTTTACTGAGTGCTAGTGGTGCAACAGGGCATAGAAGCTGTGTGTGAGCCTACCAGCCAGTCAGTAAGTGTTGACTGCAGTGTGAGGCTTCAAGGGCCTGTATTTTCAGAGGTGCCCAAAATTGATGCAGCTGCATCAACACTGGTAAATGGGCATGACGCAGATGTGGCAACATGCTTGCAGTTATACTTGCATGGTGAATGATTTGTCACAAGTAGAAACGTCAGAATTGCAGGTGTATAAATTATGCACATTTGTATATTGTCCAGAGTATCCTAGGAGTGAGGCAGAGGATGAACATTTATTTTTTGAATGGTGTTGACTGGGTAGGCACACAGACTAGAAGTCCCTTTTCAGGGGCGCCGGGGGAGGGGGGTACAGTTGGTAACTAGCGGATATTAAACCAGGTTAAGCTGTTGATATTTTTAATGAATGGAAGGAATTTGGCCAGGACACTGGGGAAATTCCCTTTCTCTTTTTAAGAAGTGCCATGGGATCTTTAACGTCCCCCTGAACAGGACCTCAGTTTAATGTCTGATCCGAAAGACACCTCAGGAGTGCAGCATCCTCCCTCATGATGCACTACAGTGTCAGTATTGGGATTTATTCCTAGTACATGGGCTAGAACCCACAGCCTTTCGATCTTTCGGCTTCAGAGGCGAATGTGCAACCTGCTGAGCCACTGACACTGCAAACATGGACAGTGTAGAGTGTGAGATGTTATACGGACTGAGCCTTGCATGTCTTGTCATGGTACATGTTGCTCCTAAAGGGTGCAGGAGGAGGAGGAGGGCTTGGATAAAACACAGGTGATATGTTGTGTTTTTGTGTGAACACACTGCTGTGTAGATGGGCTGTAATGACTGACAGAATGAGGAATGTGCTGGGCAGCATAGATTAGTATTTGACTGAGAATAATGCACTGGACTGGGCAATGTGGAGGGAGTCGGTGGAGGGTGTTGCTGGTGTGCTGTACTGTGTGCTGCATGAATGACTGTCATATACACAGAAGTGTACAGAGTGTTAGATTTGCACAGTCATGATTGTAAATGTAATGTATGTGACAGCACCATACACACAGACCAGTTATAAGCATCCAGTTGTTAATGATCCATATACTATGCACATATTGAGATGCGTTATAACACACATGGTCTAGAAGTACATTCCACATGGGACGTGTTTTGTACCACGTGGTCCCTTTTGATTTTTTTGTTCAGATGCATGCTATGTAACTTCTGTTTATAAAAAAAAAAAAAATAGTAACTGTTGTAAAGAATTGCTGCTAGGCTCTGCTGGGGACCCTAGGAAATTGCATCTTTTAAGTACCTGGAAATTCTTCTGGACCAGTCCCTGGACTTCAGCCCACATATACAATCTGCTTGCAAGGCAGTGAATGCTAACGGGAGGGGGGGGAGGTCGCTTACAAGTCCAGTTTCATGCTGACTCCCTCTGCTAACCTTGTTATTGTCAGAGGCATATTACTCCCTGCCCTCACCTACGGCATGCTGACCTTTGCTGCTGCGTGTGACACTTGGACAGCTGGTTCTGATTACTCTCTGATTTTTGTAATAGAAAAATGTAGTGTGATTGTCATGAGAAATCCTGTGCTCCTGGGATGACACCCCCCCCCCCCCCAAAGGTGTCACTTAAACTGACAGGATATATGTTAAACAGATCTCTGTAATGTGACTAACTTACAAAGACTGGCATTTTATGGTCTTAAGCTGTGCTTCTTTGAAGCCAGAGGAAATGAAAATATCAATTTTATGGCTTCTTCAGAGGAAGCACAGTTAATTGCACCTGGTGTTACAAAGCATATTACACCTCAGTGAGATCTGACAGTTTGTCATAAAAAGTTATTTGATGTCTTTGTGAAGCAGGAAACTGCTCATGGATAAAAGAAGATGCTGGAAAATCAGACTTGATTGGGAGGTCATATGGGGAAACAAGTTTTTGCTGATGTCACCTTATTTAACTTACCTTCTGAATGAAAAGACATTCTGGTTGTATAATTTTTAATAAACAGAGGAGCTGGGTGACATCATGGCGAAGGCAGGTTCAAGACAGTTTTTTAATTATGCTGTGGCTGACCTTTAGAGGCATACATGTTTGGACTCTGAAGAAGAATCATCTACTTCTGGTACTGTTAGAAGATGTACATTAAATAGATAAGTCTAATTGTCTGGTGGTAGGAATTTGCACTTTTAAACCTTGTTCTTTTAAGTGATTGTATGCGTTGATATATTGTTCTGTATTTATATTTTACATTTATCTATTTTAAAGTAAACCTCTGTTTTAAAGAGACTGCTTGATGTGCCTTCGAAATTCTTTCTTTGACAAGTGAGGCATATATAGTGAAAGTTGACACTGTGCATAAGCTTACTGGTTTACCAAACTGGGAGAAAGGTAAAGAGTTTGAGGTTTTTCGTAGAGTTTTTATGGGTTCATTTTGTACACCTGGTTAGGTGCCTGTAGGTGAAAGATATCTGGCATTTCCCCAAAGAGCAGAATTATCTGAGCCTGTACATTTGGGTACACTAGCAAGAGGTTCACAGTTTGAATCCCTCCAGAACTTGAGACCAAAGGTGATTTGAACCCACAAAACAGACAGGAGGGTTACTTGTTTCTCTTCCTGTTCACAATACTTTGCTAGGAGGTTGGTACTGTGGGAGCAGAGGGCCTGACCTGTTGAGTGGGGTTGTGATACCGCACACAAAACCATGCTTCATAAGTGGGATGTCACTTATAATGGTATCTGTCGATAACAGTGCTTAAGCCACAGTGATGAGGAGGAGTTATCAACTGTACTGGGACCTGGGCAGGTTATCCCCCTCAGCTTGCCATCAATACTTTCTTGGCTTCCTGATTGACTTTATACTCAGAAACCAGGCCACTTCAGTGCTCACATTGCTGGTACGTCAAATCTCCTATAGACTGTGCTTGGTAGATAAATCCCTGCTGAATGTACCTAGATGTACATAGATACATAGACAGTGTCGGCAGATAAGGGCCTATGGCCCACTCAGTCTGCCCATTTGAGCTTGTAAGTTCAGTTTGTTTTCCTAGAAGTCTGTTGCCCCTTACCCCATGACCTCCAGAATTCCTTTGTCTATCCCATGCATTCTTAAATCCCATGATTGTTTCAGCCCCCACCACTTCCTCTGACAGGGTGTTCCACTTGTCCATCACCCGTTCTGTGAAGAAATTCTTCCTCGCGTTTCCTCTGAATCATCCTCTCTCCAACTTCATCCCATGCCCTCTAGTCCTGGAACATCTTTTTTGCTTAAAATAGTGTATTCCTGCATCCTGTTCCTCCCTGTAAGATACTTGTATGTCTATCATATCCCCTCTCTCCCTCCTCTCATCCAGGGAGTACATGTTCAGTTCCTTCAACCTGTCCTCATAGGACTTGTGATGCAATCCATGTACCATCTTTGTTGCCCTCCTCTGAACCTTCTCTACCCTATGTCCTTATGTAGGTATGGTCTCCAGAACTGTACACTGTACTCCAGGTGGGGCCTCACTAGTGTCTTGTATAGTGGAATTATGACCTCCCTTTTCCTGCTGGTGATGCCCCTGCCTATGCATCCCAGCATCCTATTTGCTTTACCTGCTGCCTTGTCACACTGTTTCCCTACCTTGAGGTCATCAGAGATGATAACCCCAAGATCCCTTTCCTGCTTGGTGCATGCTATATCCTCACCTCCCAACTGATATATTGTGCCAGGGTTTTTGTGCCCCATATGCATTATCTTGCACTTCTTTGCCTTGAATTTCAACTGCCAAACCCCTGACCATTCTTCAAGTTTCTGCAGGTCGCTTCTCATTCTGTCTACAGCCTCTGGTGTCTACTCTATTACAGAGCTTTGTGTCATCAGCGAACAGTAAAAGACCGGTCCCAGCACTGATACCTGTGGTACCCCATAGGTCACTCTTCCCTCTGTGGAGTGATGGCCATTTACCACAACCCTCTGTGTCCTGCCACCCAGCCAGTTACCTACCCACCACACTATTGTCCTGCCCACACCCATATTCCCCAGTTTGTGTAATAGTCTTCTGTGTGGCACAGTGTCAAAGGCCTTGCCGAAGTCCAGATAGGCCATGTCCACTGCCCTCCCCTGATCCACCTCCCTAGTCACCCAGTCAAAAAATTCAACGACGTTGGTCTGACATGAACTCCCCCTGATGAAACCATGCTGCCTTGGGTCTTGTAGTCCATTGACAACCAGATGTTCCACCAGTCTCTCTCACTAGTGCTTGCATGATCTTCCCCACTACCAAGGTGAGGCTGACTGGTCTGTAGTTCCCCACTTCCTCTTTGTTCTCACTTTTGTATAAGGGGACTACATTTGTTCTCCAGTCTTTGGGTACCTCCCCTGTTTCCAGTGATCGGCTAAACAGGATAGCCAGAGGTTCAGCCACCACGCCTCTTAGTTATTTAAGGACCCTGGAGTGCACCCATCTGGCCCCATTGCTTTATCAACTCTTATTACATACAGTTTCTTCAGGACCCTTTCTCGTGTAAAGGGAATTGTGTCCATTTCTGCACCATTCTCACCCCTTGTACTTCCTTTAGACCCATTACCCTCCTCTTCCTCAGTAAAGACTGAGCAGAAATACCTGTTCAATATGTCAGCTTTACTGTTGTCATCCTCCACGTGGCTCCCATCCTCCCCCTTCAGTCTCACCATCCTTCCCTTTGCCTTTCTTTTTTCACTTATATACCTGTAAAAGGTTTTGTCCCCTTTACCCACTGATTTTGCAATGTGTTCTTCTGTCTGAGTGCTGGCTTCCCTTACTAACCTCCCTGGCCTCCCTTTGCTTCTCCTGGTACTTTTCCCTATCCCCTTCTGCCTGTGTCTTTTTGTATTGCCTGAATGCAATCTTTTTGGCTTTCACTTTCTTTGCTACCTCTTTGGAAAACCATAATGGTCTGCTCTTCCTTTTCCTCTTGCCGACCTGCTTAATGCATAATTCTGTTACTCTTGTAATCCCCATTTTAAATACTGCCCAGTGTTCCTCAACCCTGATTCCTGCCCCATTCCCTTTAATGCCTTTTCCAAGTATCTCCTCATTTTCCCAAAGTTTGCCCCCCTAAAATCCAGGATACTTGTTTTTGTGTAGTTTGGTTCTGCTTTCTATGATTTCAAACTACAATGACTGGTGGTCATTGTTCCCCAGGTGCTCCCCCACTGTTACCCCCATCACACTGTCCCTGTTTGTGAGCACAAGGTGCAGTATTGCCTTCTGCAGAGTTGGTTCCATGACCAGTTGCTTGAGGAAGGCACCCTGAAGGGAGTCCAGGATAAATCTGCTCCTAGTTGATGCTGCTGCTGGGATGCTCCAGTCCACATCTGGAATATTGAAGCCTCCAACCAGTGCTACCTCATCCTTGTCTGCCATCCTTTGGATGGCTAGCGTCCACTTCCTGTCTTCTTCTTCCTGGGCTGGTGGTCTATAGACCACACCTGTGCAGATGGCTGGCCCCATTTTTCCTTTCGAGCTTAACCCACAGTATCTCTCCCCAATTTTGTTCCTCCTGGATCTCTGTGGCCCTTGTCATTTTTCATATACAGTGCCACTTCTCCCTTCCTACCTGTCCTGTCTCTTCTGAATATGTTGTAGCCAGGTATGGCCATTTTCCAGTTGTTATCATTACACCAAGTTTCAGTGATGGCCACAATGTCCAGGTCTGATTGCACCATGACAGTCTCGAGATCGTCCATCTTGTTGCTAAGGCTCCTGGCATTGGCACATATGGCTTTCCATGATTTGACCTCCCTAGACTGTTTTGTTCTACTCCAGCCCCTTCCTTGGTTGTTCTTTATCACTGGTTCTCCTTGCTGTCTGCCCTTCTGCTGAATTTTGCCCCTTTTCTGCCTATCCACCTCTTGGGCACTAATCTCCATCTTTTACACACTGCTTTGTAGAGATGGCCACTCCTCCGGTTCACTGGTCCCACTGCTAGCTGAGGGGGGTGAGCAAGTAGGTACCCTCCTTGCTGTCCTGCCACCACCCTGTGCTAGTTTAAATGCTTGTCAATGTAGCATTTAAACGTATCACTGAGTGCTTGGATTCCCCTCCAGGATGGATGCAGGCCATCAGGCTTGAACAAACCTCCATCCCTCCAGGTGGATCCCCAGTCACCAATGAATCCAAACCCTTCCTCACAGCACCAGTTCTTCAACCATGAGTTAAAGTTCCTGGTGCATGCACCCCTGTGCTCTCCCTTGCCTCTCTTGGGTAGTACTTCTGAGATGTAAAACATTAAAAGGCTCTGTTGCCTTCAGTCACTCTGCTCCTAAGCTTTGGAACTCTCTCCCCCAGGCACTTCAAATATCTGGATCCCATGACAGCTTCAAAAAGGAGTTGCATCTGCATCTATCGCTTGCTGATCTCTGCACTTGTTTTAGTCCTTAATCCACTCACCTGTCAGATGCTTCCTAGCCTTTCACCTCCCTACCTCATAGCACTTCTTACCCTTACTATCTCCTTGAGGGCTAATACCACAACCCACATATACACATACACACGCACACCCGAGTCTTGTCTCGGAGGCTGTGATAATGCATCCTGTCCAGTCAGGAATTTGTCCTTGCCTTGTTCCACTACCTATTTGATCCTTCATTGTTGTGACTAATTTGAACAGTATTTCTTTGTTGCTATGTTGTGGTATCTCCTGCTAGACTGTGTAGGTTTTTCTATGCCTAAAAATTCTGTGAATTTCATGGATTATGTCCTGGCTGCATGTATTCATTACTACTGACTATCTTGACCTATACTATTGTAATTTCATTGTGCTCGTGCTGTGTACCTGTCTTTTCTAGGGACATGGATATGTTGTTCAATCCACGCTTACTGGCAGGTTCCTTGCCGCTTTAAATCTTGCCGGAAGGTCTTTAAGCTGGCTCCTCCCACCCATCTGGGTGATAAAACTCTTGGCTCCACCCCATGACCTCACATCTTTCTTACCACTTGGAAGCTCAGGTTCCCTCCTTTGCACTCTGCGTTTTAGGCCTGGATCCTAACTCTTTGGTTAACCCAAAACTAATTTTAAAATTCACAGGACTTTGGTCTTTTTCTTACCTCGCAGCTGCGATGGACAAGTCGTCTCCCGGTTTTCGGCGGTGCCCCTGTGGGCAGAAGATGTCCTGGACCGATCCGCACTCCACGTGCGCTTACTGCCTTGACCTTGAGCACGATTCGCAGGCCTGCAACTTGTGCAAGTCCTTCCCGGCCACGGTTCTTGAGAATCGCGCTGCCAGATTGCAACTTGGGGGCCCCAAGAAGCGGTGTCCGGCGGCGAGCTCAGCTGAGCAGCTCAAACAAATGATCACCCTCGAGGAGGAAGTGGCCCAGGCCGCATCATCATCTTCGATCGTGGCATTTATCCCACTTTCACTGGGCTCCTCCTAATGGCTTTGTTCAAGGAGCTTTGTCAGTCCCTCTCCACCAAGGGAGAGGGTCCTTTGGGACATTCTTCTCGGTCCAAGAAGTACTCCAAGGGTAAGTCCCACCGTCAACATTCGTGGAAGTGGGAGAGGTCTCCTTCTCCTGATAGTCTACACTCTACTTCAGTCGAGGTTGCGGCTAAGGCCACTGGCTTCACGGTGTCCCCGTCAGGTCAGCCGGCTGAGACACCAGTTGACGGTCGAGATTTTTCTCAACCCGTCGGACGGGCTGTCGACTGGAGAAGCAGACAACCCTTCTTCACCGGTTCCCCCAGTGGAAACAGAGGACTTGCCTGTGCTGGAGTCCCTGATTAAGGTCCCCGAACCGAGGGAGGAGTGGGTTCTCCCGCTCCCTCTCAGACCCACCCTCAGAAACACCGAAGGTCTCTGTTTCGGACCTCTTCTCGGTCCAGCCGATCCCCGCCAACATCTGCGGTATGTCTCGGCACCGAGGAAAGCGACGCCGCTCATCCTAGTCTTCGTCCTCTTAGGAGGATAGGCTCCGGCGCAAATTGCGTCCAGCGCTACAAGGATCTGATGTGGCAGCAGCTCCTTTTGACTGGGGAAAAAGCAGACTCTGTACCCTTCTCTGGCCATTAAGTGGTTGTCACCAGAGCGGCTGAAACAACCCTTTGTTGTTATAGAGGAGCCGAAGCCGGCACCAGTTCGGCCAAAACTGGCTGCACCACCCATTGTGGTGGAACCCCCCCCCCCCGCCTCCACAACCTAAAACTGGGGCACTGACCAAGGATTCTCGGTCAGGTCAGGGTTTGCCCCATCTGTTGCTGGTCACCCTCCCTCCTGATCGACCTTGGCAGGTGGAGGGTGGCTCAGGCCCTTGGCAGCTGTTTGCAGACTCCTCTGAGTCTGACGATTCCTCTCTGTTCTTCAGGCCCCTCAACCTAGAGTCCACTGGGGTCAATCGGTGGACGAGAGCCCATCCTCGTTCTTGGGAATGCTTCGGCTCATCTCTGAGTCTACTGGGATGAATCTCGAACCCGTTTCAAAGTGGGCCAAGTATCCCCTCGCGGAGATAATGGACCGAAGGGATTCCCCCTCGGAGGCCTTTCCGGTGGCTGAAGCCATTGTTAGCCCAGCTGTGGCAGCAGCCAGCTTCTTGTCCCGCACCTTTGGCCAGGATGGCACAAAAGTATGCCGTTCCCACTGGTTCACTCTCCAGATTCTCGGAGCACCCCTCCGGAGGGGCTCGTGACAGTGTTTTCCGGCACCCCGGAAACGCTCAGGACGTCTAAGAAACTGGACTACTCCGGGCGGAAAGTCTATGATGCATCCTCCTTAGGCCTTCTTCAGGCAAGTTTGGCCATTCTGATGGCACACTTTCCACACGCCTTTTGGGCTTCCTGGATGAGGTGATTACTCATCTCCCAGCTGACCTCCAGACTACGGTCAGGCAGGTGTGGGATCAGGGAAGGGCAGTGGCTCAGCAACAGCTCCAGACTGTCTTAGACATTGGAGACACTTGTGCCCGGCCAGTAGCGGCCATGCGCCGCAGAGCTTGGCTGCGGATCTCCACTTTCACAGCTGATACCCAGCACAAGCTGGCAGACGTTCCCTTCCTGGCTACCGACTTGTTCGGTCCCGGGGTGGAGGGTCATCTGCAGAGGATCACAAGTCCAGCGCCACCTTGGACTCTCTCACGTCTGCCCAGAAGGACAAAGGCCGCCATCAGCAGCGTAAGCCCTTTTGGCCTTCACCCCCTGTGTCAAGTTCAGCCCAGCAACACCAGCATCAGGGCCAGCAGGCTCGCACTTGGCACCCCAAAGCCAAGCCTGCAACTTCCTCCAGCAGGAAGCCAGGAGGGAAAGGTACAGGAAGTTCCTCGGCCTGTCCTTCCTCCAAGCCTGCCCAGTGACGGGTTGAGGGGTGTCTCCCTCATGGGGGAATGGCTCCATCACCTCCTTTCTACCTGGTCCGATATCGCTTCTGAGTGCTGGAAGTGGTAGGAAAGGGTCTGCCTCTGGAATTCGAGCAGGCCCCACCTTATCGAGCCATCGCCCCACGGGGGGCTACAGGGTCCACAACCTCTCTGTTGGCTCGTCGAGCTGACATTGCCCTGCTGCTCCAGAAGGAGGTGATCAGGGAGGTAGCGGATCCTCCACCAAACCCAGGGTTTGTGTCCAAAACGGATGGGTGGCTGGTGGCCCCATTCTAGACCTACATGACCTGAACAAGTTCCTAAGGTCTTGAACCTTCAGGATCGTCACTCTGGCTCAGACCATTCCATCCTTGGAACGAGGTGTGTGGTTCTGTTCTCTGGACCTCCAGGACGCGTTCTTTCACGTCCCTATCCGTCCGTCCCACCAGCGATTCCTCCATTCAGGGCGGAGCGGTCCCTTTACGAGTTCCGGGCCATGCCCTTCAGCCTCTCTCCGGCTCCCAGGGTCTTCACCAAATGCATGGCACTGGTGACAGCATTCCTGCAGCGCCGAAGGGTCCTGGTGTACCCTTACCTGGATGACTGGCGTACTGTAGCCCCCTCCAGACAGGAGGTGGAGCGGTCCAGGGATCTGGCCCTCCAGGTCTGCTCTGATTGGCCTCCTTATAGAGTCCAAATCGGAACCCATGCCAATGCAGGCGATTCAAATCATCAGGGCAGAGCTAGACTCTCTTCAAGCCACAGCACGGCTCCCGGCGGACAGCGCTGAGGTTCTTCCCTCCTTTGCACAGTCATTTCTGGTTGGGCAATTGCGCCCTGCCTGGAACTTCCTGCGCCTCCTGGGTCTCATGGCCTGCACCAGCGTGGTCCATTGGGCCCGCTGGCACATGCGTCCCCTACAATGGGGGCTGGCCCGCCAGTGGTCACAATGCTCTGGTCCTCTGGACCAGCCAGTGATAGTGACCCAGGAGATGGGGAACGCTCTGCAGTGGTGGATCGTTCAAGCTCATCTGCAGGAGGGTTTCCCATTTGTCCACCCAGAGCAGACGGTCACTCTGACAACCGCGCTTCTGATGGGTTGGGGTCCCCATCTGGGGGAGCTGAGAGCGCATGGCCTCTGATCCCCTCAGGAGTCGCGATGCCACATCAACCTGCTGGAGCTTCAAGCGGTCCAACTAGCCCTCACCGCCTTTGCTCCATTTGTACAGGGTCAAGTGGTCCAGGTCCAGACGGACAATACCACGACCATGTACTACCTAAACCGCCAGGGCGGGACGTGCTCCTTGGCTCTGTGCAAGGAAGCTTTCCGCACTTGGTCTCTCGAGCAGACTGGAGGCGGATCTCCTAGCCATCCGTTTGGCGGGAGCCTCCAACACTCTGGTCGATGCCCTAAGCCGGATAGGTGCTGCATCTCACAAGTGGTCTCTCCTGCTGGAGGTAGTACACGATCTGTTCTCCCACTGGGGCATACCTCATGTGGATGTTTGCGTCCAGGGAGGATGTGAAGCTGAGGCTGTTTCATGCCCGCCCCCCTCAGCAGTGCTCGCTGCAAGGGGATGCTTTCTCGAGGCCGTGGACCCTGGGTCTCTTCTTCACCTTCCCCCATTTCCCTTGATCCACAAGGTGCTTCTCAAGGTGAGGAGGGACAAGGCGCAGGTGATTCTGGTAGCTCCAGACTCGCCCTGCCAGTTCTGGTATCCAGATCTCCTCAGCCTTAGCTCCAGGCGGCTTCCAGCCCACCCGGACCTGATCTCAGTCAACCAGGGGAAGGTTCTCCACCCGGACCTTCAATCCCTGCACCTGTTGGCCTGGTTCCTGAGCGGCTAGAGTTCCAGGCCTTGGGTCTTTCCGATGAGGTCATCAATGTGGTTGCGGCATCCCGTAAGGAGTCTACCAGAAAATGGTACACCTTCAAATGGAAGAGTCTCTCCATTTGGTGTCAGGATAAGGGGTTGGACTCTTCCTCCTATTCCTTGGCCACCATTCTGGACTACCTTTGGTCCCTCTCTCAGCTAGGGCTTCGATCAACAACCCTTAAGGTGCACCTGGCAGTCATCTCTGCTTACTGGGCGTGGGCCAGGAAGCAGTCCGTGGCGCAGGAGAATGTGGTCAGGCGCTTTTTTCAAAGGCCTTGATCACATACCCCCCCCGTGTAAGAACCTCCACCTCCATGGGATCTACTGCTGTATTATTGCTCATGGGCAAGTTTATTCTCGAATCCTATGCACAGGTGTGATATCTCACCTGTCGTGGAAGACTGCCTTCTTGGTTGTTATCACGTCAGCCAGAAGGATGGGAGAGCTCCAGGCACTTTTCCATAGAGTCTCCTTATCTGATATTCCACAGGGACACGGTTGTCCTGCGCCCCCACCCAAAATTCCTTCCGAAGGTGGTGTCAGAGTTTCACCTTAACCAGGTGTTGACTCTGCCGGTGTTCTACCCCAATCACACCTCGGAGGCCGAATATAGGCTCCATACTTTGGACCCTAGAAGTGCCCTCTCTTATTACAGGGAGTGGACGGCTGAAGTTCGGGAAATGCTGGCAGACCTACAGGTTGGCGGGCATGGAGCCTCCCAAAGGAATAAGAGCTCATTCTACCTGCCATACCGCTGCATCAGTGGCTGTTTCCAGGGACGTCCCTATCCAGGAAATCTGCAGGGCTGCTACCTGGAAGTCGGCACACACCTTCATTACCCACTACCACATAGACCTTGATTCATGCCGGGATGCTGGTTTTGAGACCTCTGTTCTCCAGTGCTTATTTCCCAAGTAGGGGTGTACGCCTTGCCTCCCCCCTCCTGGAGAACTGCTAGGAGTCTGCCAGTAAGTGTGGTTTGAACAACATATCCATGTCCCTAGAAATACAGATTACTCACCTGTAACAGGAGTTCTAGTAATGGTATATGTTGTTCATCCACACAACCCACCCGACCTCCCCGGCTTTGACTCGCAACCTGGCTTCCAGCGGGCTAGATCTGGGGTCATGGGCCGGAGCCGAGAGTTTTACCACCCGGGTGGGTGGGAGAAGCCAGCTTGAAGACCTTCCGGCAAGATTTAAAGCGGCAAGGAACCTGCCAGTAAGTGTGGATGAACATGTACCATTCCTAGAAGTTCTGTTACAGGTGAGTAATCTGTATTTATTGTATATTCTTGGGACATGCCTGAAAATAGTCCTTTCTAGGATTGTGGATATGTTGTTCATCCACACTAATTGGCATGTCTCCTTCCACTTTAGATCTCACTGGAAGTCTTCAAGCTGGCTCTTCCCACACACCGGGGTGGTATATCCCTTGGCTCCACTCTATGATGCCAGATCTTCCTTTCCGCTGAAGATTCGGGTTGCCTCCCTTATGCTCATGCATTTCGTAGGCCCTGGCTTTCAAATTTTCTGTTTCACTGAAATTGAAACTTGTTCAAGTTAGCGATCACTCTTTTGCGTCTAAGATTATGGAAGAAAAATCTTCCCCCGGATTTCTCCGGTGACCTTGCGACCAGAAGATATTGCGCATCGATCCCCACCTCGTGTGCATCTACTGCCTAGGTGTCGGCCATGACACCTCGTCCTGCAGTTTTTGTTTTGGCCTTCTTCCCAATGTTCTGGACGACCGCCTGGCACATTTAAAGTTGGGGAGACCGGAGAAAAGTAACTCTCTGAAGTCCAAGGAGGTTAGGTGGGCAGTTTCTGTGGCTGTGGGCTCTGCTGAGCAGTTGAAACACATGCAGGCATATGAGGAAGAAGCGGCTTGTGCTGCCGAGACTCTGGGCTTCTTCGTTCCTCTCGAACTAGGCTCTTTCTCTGGCTCCTTCCGGGAGTTGTGCCAGTCTCTTCCCACCCAGACAGACGCCTGCGGGTTTGCACTCCTCCCGATCCCGTAAACAGGAGAAGGAACAGAGTAAGCCTTCGTCTCGGCGAAGGCGCTCTTGGGACAGAGAGAGGTCCCAGTCCGAAGAGCATGCGGTCTCTACTTCGGTCGAGATCGCTTCTTCGGCCGCTGGCTTTTGGGATCTTCCGTCGGGCCTGCTAACCGAAGCTTCTGTCAGTGAGGTCGAAATTGTCATTGACCCACTGTCGCCGGCTCCGGCCGACTCTTTGGAAAGGACCCCGTTCCTTTTCTTCCCTGATGAGGAGACCCAGCCCACTGGTGTTCTCATCGAGGACCCGGATTCCTGGAAGTCACCAGTCCCACTGGTGTTTCTGGAGCAGCAGTTGACCCGCCCGATCTCGGTCGAGGTGTAGAACTCCCTCGACCGACAGGCCAAGGAAGAGCCATAATCGCTCTAAGAGGTGACACCATTGGTCATCCTCATCCTTCTTGGAAGAGGAGAAGCTCCGGCGGAAACTCCGTTGGTGCTACAAGGAGCTCCATGTGGCAACAGCTTCTTGTCCGGGCACAAGCCTACTCTGGCTATTGGCTCTCGCCACCTAAGCCGACCCTTCTGGAGCCGAAATCTTCGGTTCCCCTGCCCGCAGGGCCAGCAAACCCACCTCTTCGGCCTAAACCGGTCTCTTCACCCATCGTGGTGGAACTGCCGCCTAAGCAGCCTGTGGGAGGGGCTCCTTCAAAAGAAGACAGACCATACACTGAGCTTCACCGGCGTTTATCAGTTACGGTCACCCGAGACTGCCCTTGGCGTGTCGAGGGTGATTTGGACAGCAGGCCGTTGTACCCAGACTTTAGAATTCTGACGTCACCGGGCTCCACTCTCATCCCGAGGATGACAAGTCTGTTGGTCCAAGGATCCTTCGCCTCATCTCTGAGTCCACAGGGATGCCCCTGGAACCCATCCAGAAAAAGTCAGAGTACCCTGTTACGGGCATCCTTCAAAGAGGGGATGCCCCGACAGAGGCCTTTGCTGTGGCTGAGGCCATTGTTGTTCTGGCACTCTAACTCTGGCAGCGTCCTGCCATGTGTCCAGCTTCATCTGCCCGCATGGTCTGCAAGCATGTGGTGCCCATGGTGTCCCTAGAGCACCCTTCGGCCGAGAGCCTGGTGACTGCCTCTGTATTCAGACATACTGGCAGTTCCGCCGACATGAACCATCCTCCCGCTAGAGTCCAAGTTCATGGACCATTTGGCCAGGAAGGTCTATGCGGCCTCCTCCTTGGGCCTTCATCAGGCAAGTGCTGTCATCATGGCGCAATTCTCTTACGCCCTTCTCGGTTCGTTGGATGAAGTCCTCCCACATCTCCCCATGGACATGCAGACTGTGGTCAAGCAGGTCAGAGACCAGGGCTGAGCTGTTGCTAAACAGCAGCTCCAGACGGCCTTGGATATGGGTGATTCTTGCACCTGGTTGATGGCCGCCACAGTTTCCTCCCATCGCAACGCTTGGCTGAAGCTCTCCTCCTTTACAGAGGAAACTCTGCACAAATTAGCTGACGTGCCCTTCCTCAGGACCGACTTGTTCTGCCCAGGAGTGGCCGGTCACTTTCAGCACATTGAGCAGTCCGCTACCTTGGACGTGACGTCTGCCAAGAGTTCTTTGGGCAAGAACCAGCAGAAAAAGCCCTTTTGGCGTTCTTCCTCTGTGGCTCTGCAGCCCTCCTTTCAAGGGGGACAGCAACATCAGCAGCAGGCTCATGCTTGGCGCCCTCGTCCCAAGTCTGGACCCCAACAGGCCTGTAAAAGAGGCCGAGGTTCAGGTCCTGGAGCCTGTTCCTCCTCCAAGCCTGCCCAGTGACAGGGAGGGGGCTGCCACCCCCTACTCCAGTTACAACAGCTCTGGGTCCTCCCATAGGAGGCCAGCTCCACCACTTCCTTTCCGCTTGATCCGCTATCACTTCGGACAGGTGGGTTCTTGAAGTAGTTGGTCAGGGACTGCCTCTAGAGTTCGAGCAGTACCCTCCCAGCCGAGCCTGTGCCCCTCGAGAGGAGCGGATTTTTGCTGACATCCAGTTGGCTCTTCAAGGTGACATTGCTCAACTCCTCCTCAAGGAGCCAATAACTCCTGTGGTGGATCCTCCAGCAGACCCAGGCTTCATCTCCAGGTACTTCCTGGTGCCCAAGTGGGCGGGTCTGGCGCCCCATTCTAGATCACCACGACCTGAATCATTCTCCGGTCTCGCACCTTTCGAATGGTCACTCTGTCCCAGATCATTCCATCCTTGGAGCGCAACATATTGTTTTGTTCACTGGATCTGCAGGACACGTTCTTTCACATCCCAATTTGTCATCCCATCAGCAGTTCCTCCGCTTTGGGGTAGAAGGGACCCTATGCTAGTTCCAAGCCATGCCGTTCCACCTGTCTTTGGCCCCACAGGTCTTCACAAAAAGCATTGCTGTGGTGGCAGCCCATCAGCGGCATCAGGCAATCAGAATTTACCCCTACCTTGACGACTGGCTTCTAGCAGGTCACACCCTACAGGAGGTGGAGAGGTCTGGGGATGTGGCCCTCCAGACTTGCTCCCAACTCTGCCTCCTAATCAACGAGGCCAAGTCTGAACTCGTGCCTTCTCAGGTGATGGGCTTCATCGGGGCAGAGCTTGACTCTTGTCAAGCCAGAGCTCAGTTCCTGGTGGACAGGGCGGAGGTTCTTTCCTCCTTTGCCCAGTCATTTCTGGTTGGGCAGTTACGCCCTGCCCGGGACTTTCTGCGCCTTCTGGGTTGCATGGCAGCGTGCACCTCAGTGGTCCGTTGGGCCCAGTGACACGTGCACCCCCTCCAGTGGGAGCTGGCCGCCCAGTGGACTCAGCGCCATGGTCAGTTTGACCAGCTGATCACAAGAGGTGGGACGCTCTCCAATGGTGGACCGCCCCAGACCGGTTGCAGGAAGGGATCCCATTTGTCCGCCCCAAGCCAACGGTCGTTCTCACGACTGATGCCTCTCTCATGGGCTGGGATCCCATGTGGGGGACAAAAGGGCCCATGGGCTCTGCACACTTTGAGTCCCGATGCCAAATCAACCTGTTGGAGCTCAGAGCAGTCACACTGGCACTGTCGGCTTTCGCTCCTCAGCTCCATGTTCAAGTGGTCGAAGTCTAGACGGACAATACTCCAACCATGTACTACCTCAAACAGGGCAGTATGCACCCCCTGTCTGCTATGCAAGGAGGCGCTCTGCACCTTGGCCCTCATCAGCCGATTTGGAGGTGGATCTTCTAGCCATCCATGTAGCAGGAGTCTCTAACCTTCTGCCGGATGCTCTCAGCCGCTTGGGCCAGACATCCCACGAGTGGTCTTTCCATCCAGAGGTAGCTTACAGCCTGTTCTTCTGTTGGGGCAAACTGTCGGTGGACCTGTTTGCTTCCAGGGATAACACCAAACTGAGGCTGTTTCATGCTTGCCCCCCTCAGCAGGGCTGGTTGCAGGGGGGATGCCTTCACAAGGGCATGGACCCCAGACCTCCTCTACACCTTCCTTCCATTTCCCTTGATTCACAAGGTGTTACTCAAGGTGAGGAGGGACAAGGCGAAGGTGATCCTGGTAGCCCCAAACTGGCCGCACCAATTCTGGTATCCAGATCTCCTCAGCCTCAGCTGCAGGCCCCCAGAGCAGCTTTGTACACACCCGGACCTGATCTCAATCAGGGAAAGGTATTCCATCCAGACCTTCCATCCCTGCACCTCATAGCTTGGTACCAGAGTGGCTAGAGTTCCAGGCTTTGGGTCTTTCCGAAGATGTCTACACCGTTCTGAAGGCATCCAGAAAGGAATCGACCAGGGAATGTTATTCCTTCAAATGGAAAAGGTTTTCCATTTGGTGTCGGGGTAAGGGTCTGGACCCCTTATCCTGTTCTGTGGCTAACTTTCTCGACTACCTTTAGTCTCTGTCCAAAGGGGGTCTATGGTCATTGACCCTCAGGGTGCACGTGGCAGCCATTTCTGCTTACTGGATGTGGGCTGGTCAGCCGACGTTGGCACAGGAGACAGTGGTGGGGTGCTTTTTTTTTTTTTTTTCCAAAGGCTTGGATCACATAATCCCCTCTGATGCGTGAACCTCCATCTCCGTGGGATCTATTGCTGGTATTGGCAAAGCTTATGGGCAAGCCATTCAAACCCATGCACAAGTGTGCATTGTCGCACTTGTGGAAGACTGCCTTCCTGGTGGCTGTCACATCAGCCAGAAGGGCAGGGGAGCTCCAGGCGCTTCCGGTGGACTCCTCTTATCTGGTCTTCCCCAGGGACAAAGTTGTCCTGCACTCCCACCCGAAATTCCTTCCGAAGGTGGTGTCAGAGTTTCACCTTAACCAGGTGTTGACTCTGCCAGTATACTACCCTAATTTCACCTCGGATGCAGAGTACAGGCTCCATACCTTGGACCTGCGACGTGGTCTCTCCTATTATAAGGAGAGGATGGTGGAAATTCACTGAGAGGTTCGCCAGCTGTTTGTCACTTATGCTGAAGTCGCTTCTGGCAGACCTGCAGCCAAACAGACCATAGCAAGACGGATTACATCATAGAAACATAGAATTTGACGGCAGATAAGGACCGCTTGGCCCACCCAGTCTGCCCATTTCCCTACCTGATGGATAAGCTGCAGATCCTAGTTAACCAGCAGCCGCCTACTTCCTACCCCCACCCCCTAGAATTGCCTTATAACTGTCCCATGCATGCTTGAATTCCACCACTGTTTTTGACTCCACAACCTCCTCTGGAAGGCTGTTCCATGCATCCACAACCCTCTCTGTGGAAAAAATACTTCTTTAAATTACCTCTGAGCTGCCCCCCTTCTATCTTCAAATTGTGCCCCCTTGTTCTTGCACACCTCTTTTTTTTTGAAAGATGCTACCTCTTGGACTTTGTTGATTCCCTTGAGGTACTTGAAAGTTTCATCATGTCCCTCTCTCCTCCTTTCTCGAGGCTATCATATTAGCTCCTTAAGTCTCACTTCATATGTCTTCCGTGCAGACCCTGCACCATTTTAGTTGCCCTCCTCTGGACAGCTTCCATCCTGTCTATGTCTTTGTGGAGATTGGGTCTCCAGAACTGCACGCAGTACTCCAGATGTGGTCTCACCAGCTGTCTGTACAGAGGGATAATAACTTCTTGTTTTCTGCTGGTGATGCCTCTCCCTATGCATCCCAGTATCCCCCCAGCCCTTCTTGCTGCCCTCACATTGCTTGCCCACCTTTAGGTCATCTGATATGACTACCCCCAGGTCCCTTTCCATTTTTGTTGTTGTTAGTATCTCACCCCCATTGTGTACTCTGCCCCTGGGTTTTTGTTTCCCAGGTGCATTACCTTGCACTTCTTAGCATTGAATCTAAGCTGCCATACATTTGACCATTCCTCTAACCTTGCCAAGTCCCTTCTCATCCTTTCCACCCCACCTTGTGCATCAACTCTGTTGCAGATCTTTGTGTCATCTGCAAAGAGACATACTTTTCCTTCCAGTCCCTCTGCAATGTCGCTTATAAAGACATTGAAGAGGACCGGTCCTAATACTGAACCCTGTGGTACCTCCCTGCTAACCCCCTTTTTCAAAGTGGACTCCCATTTACTATTACTTTCTGTGTCCTATTCTCCAGCCAATTCTTTACCCAGGCTGTCATCTTGGGACCCACTCCCAGCTGGCTAACTTGTTATATTAATCTTTGTGTGGGACTGTGTCAAATGCCTTGTTAAAGTCTAGGTAGGCCATGTCCACAGCCCTCCCTGATCTACTACTTTGTCACCCAGTCAAAGAAATCTATCAGATTTGTCTGGCATGACCTTCCGCTGTGAATCCATGCTGCCTTTGGTCCTGTGCCCTCTGGCCTCTGATACGCAACAATTTTTTCCTTCAGAAGTGATTCCATCATTTTCCCTACCACTGAGGTTAAACTAACAGGTCTGTAGTTTCCTGCTTCTGCCTTGTTCCCACTTTTCTGAAGGGGAATCACATCTGCCCCCTCCAGTCCTCAGGTACCACCCCATCCTCCCATGATTTGTTAAAGAGGGTAGTCAGTGGTGTCACTAGTTCTATCCTTAGTTCTTTAGAATTCAGGATGAATTCCATCAGGCCCCATTGCTTTGTCCACCTTCAGTTTTAAGAGCTCTTTCAGAACTCTTCTTCTGTAAATGGGCTGTATCAACTTCTGTATCCAGAGTGTTTCTACTGTTTGTTTTAGGTACCTCCCCTCTTCCTTTGTAAATACTGAGCAAAAATATTTTAGTATCTCTGCCTTTTCACAGTCACCCTCTGCCCACCTCCCTCCCCTTTATTAAGCCTCACTATCCCTCCCTTGGTCTTCCTTTGCTCCCTGACGTACCTATAAAAGGTTTTATCCCCCTTCTTAACTGAGTTGGCAATCTGTTCCTCGGTTTGGGCCTTTGTTGTTCTGACTGCCTTTCCAGCTTCCTTTTGCTTTAACTGATAGTTCTCTGTCCTGTTCCTTCTGTGATTCCTTGTACTTCCTGAATGCTTTCTTTTTCTCTTGAACCTTCACTGCCACTTCCTTTGAGAACCATAGTGGTTTCTTACCTCGTTTCGTTTTATTTGCTTTACACAAAGGCTTGTTACCTCTGTGATGGTAATTTTTATTATTCCGCATTGTTCTTCCACCCCTCCTTCCTGCCCATTTGCTAGTGCATTCCTTAGGCACTCACCCATTTTGGCAAAGTCAGCCCTCCTAAAATCCAGTACCTTTGTCTTTGTATGGCTTGACTCTATTGCTGTGTTTATTGTGAACCATACTGTTCGATGGTCGCTAGTTCCCAGATGGCTACCCACTTCTACATCTGTGATCCTCTCTTCATCTCCGTTTGAGAGAACCAGGTCTAAGATTGCTCCCTCTTGAGTGGGCTCCAATACTAGTTGTCTAAGGCATGCCCCCTGTAGGGCATCCAGAATAACCCTACTCTTAGAAGTGGCTGCTGCAACTGCACTCCAGTTAACATCTGGCATATTCAGATCACCCATCAGCAATATCTCCCCTTTATCTGCCATTCTAAGTATACTTTCTATCATTTCCTTGTCCATTTCTTCCCCCTGAGAGGCGGGTCTGTATACAACCCCCGTGCGGATTGTGGTGCCATTGCCTGCCTCCAAATTGACCCATAGGGCTTCTTCTCCTCCCTGTTTACCCATTTGTTCTGTTGCTTTGATTTCTTCTCCTATGTAGAGAGCTACTCCTCCTCCTCTTTTACCCTCCCTGTCCCTCCTGTAGATAGTGTATCCTGGTATGTTTACGTCCCAGTCATGATTCTGTGTGTACCATGTTTCTGACACTGCCACAATATCCAGATCTTCCTCCTCCATCAAGGCCACTAATTCAGGAAGCTTGTTACCCAGACTACAGGCATTGGTACTCATTGCTCTCCATTTTTTGATGGCTTTACCTTCTGTAGCGGCAACCCCCACTGACCTTTCTACCTTGGTCTTTTTCTCATTTAGTACCCTGTTTTGTAGGGGGAGGCTAGGATGTTCCTTCTGCTTATCAGTGCCTCCTCCCTTTACTAGTTTAAAGGCTTGTCAATGAAGCATTTAAACTGATTGCCCAAAAGACTTGTTCCCTTCCTGGACAGATGCAGACCATCCTGCCAGTATAGGCTGGTGTCCCTCCAGGTGGAACCCCAGTCCCCAATGAAGCCAAACCCCTCTGCTCCACACCATTTTTTTAACCATTTGTTAAACTGTATGGTGCAAGTACCGCCTCACTCATGCCACTGACAGGCAGCACCTCTGAGAAGGATACTGTGTGTGGTACTTGTCTTAAGCCTCTCCCCAACTCTACAAAGTCCTTTTGCACTGCTCTAATCTCATGATGAGCCAAGTTATTTGTCCCTAGGTGGACAATGATGTCCAGCTCAGACTCCCGCAACTGTTCTCGTGATCCTAAGGATGCGCTTCCTGTCCCTCAAGCCATGGCACCAGGCAGGCACCTTACTAGTTTTCCTGCTCCCCAGTTCTATCCCCTAATAATTGAGTCCCCACCAGGAGCTGCTTTTTCCTGTGGTGCCCTCTGCCTCCTTCCTGAGGGCCTCCCTTGTGACAGTTGTCTGCACCCTCCTTAGTCTCCTCTGCAGGTGCATCCATAGGGGAACTATGCTCCCCCAGAATGGTGTATGGATTGTGGAGTTTAACAACTGACTGGGTGTGCCTCTGTTCCACCACCCTTACCTTCCCTGAGCCCACTGTAGTCCAACTGCTGTGCTGTCTTCGCAACCTCTGAGGTAGTGGTGGTGGCTGTGGTGCTCCCTGGATGGGGGAGGTTCCCTTGCCACTGTCCAGTGCGGCCTGAAGATGGGCAACTTCCTCCCTCAGGGCAGATAGTTGTCTGCAAACAGGGCAGCATCTCGGCCTCCAGAAAGACTCCCGGAAGACTGCTGCCCCACAGCCATTACATTGTACTACTCCTCACATAACTGTCTACCTTGTTTAGTTTTTTTTTGTGTGTGTGTGTGATTGGTGCGTTATATAGAAATATATGTATTTATATAATGTGTGTGCTTATATTGTCAGTGCAGTGTGCTAGACAGGATATGACAGTGATTTGTACCTTGCCCTCTTGAGGAAATGTCAGAACCCCAGGTATAAATGAACTATTTCCAGGGGTGGGTGGGGTGAGGGTGGGAAGGGGTTGGGCCTAAACTGTGCCCTCACGAAACAATCAGCTAAACGCTCTGACCTACCGATGCGATGAGTGCCTTCCTGTCAGCAAGATGCCATACACGACAATTTGTAATACTGCTTCAAACCAATTTGACAGAGAAAATACCCTGCTAATCAAACAGAGAAAAATCCAAACATCCAAGTCAGACACAGGTAAACCTATCATGCATAGGTCTGTGCTATGAGTTGGTGGGCAAGGAGCCTCCCAGAGGAATAAGAGCTCATTCTACCCGCCATACTACTGCATTGGTGGCTGCTTTCAGGGACATGCCTATCCAGGAAATCTGTTGGGCTGCTACCTGGAAGTCAGCAAACACCTTTATCACCCACCCACTACCACATCGACCTTGAGTCATGCTGGGATGCTGGTTTTGGGGCCTCAGTTCTCCAATCTCTCTCTCTCCTAAGTAGGGAGTGTGGGCCTTGCCTCCCTCCTCCCAGAGAACTGCTTGGAGTCTGCCAAGAAGTGTGGATAGAACATATCCATGTTCTAGAACAGGTTACTGACCTGTAACAGTAGTTCTAGGAGTGGTATATGTGGTTCATCCACATGCACCCACCTGACTTCCCCGGCTATGGGCGCACAACCTTGCTTCCAGCGGGCTAAGATCTGGCATCACGGGGTGGAGCCGAGGTATGTACCACCCGGATGGGTGGGAGGAGCCAGCTTGAAGACTTCCAGCAAGATTTAAAGGGGAAAGGGACATGCCAAGAAGTGTGGATGAACAACATCTACCACTCCTCGAACTACTGTTACAGGTGCATAACCTGTTCTTTGGTCACCCAGTTAAATAGAAACAGAATTTGACAGCAGATGAGGACCACTTGGCCCACCCAGTCTGCCCATTTCCCTACCTAATGGATAAGCAGCAGATCCTAGTTGACCAACAGCTAACTTTCTCCTTCCCCAACCCCCCTAGAATTGCCTTACAACTGTCCCATGAGTTCTTGAATTGCACCACTGTTTTTGATGCCACAACCTCCTCAGGAAGGCCGTTCCATGCATCCATAACCCTCTCCATGAAAAAAAATACTTTTCATCACCTCTGAACCATCCCCCCCAGGTCTTTGAATTGTGCCCCCTTGTTCTTAACCCAGCACTCCTCAGCCATCACCAGCATGGTCCTTGATTCTCATCAAGGAAGAAAAGTTTGAATGCAATCCTGACCTCAGAATGTAGGAGAAAGAGTATGTGGAGGAGCAGCATGTCCCTGGTACCAGCTCTGTACTGTCTTCCTGTAGTGAAGACTCTATGGTGAGTACTCCAGAGGACCCCCCGTTTTCAGGCCGTGATGCAGCAAATCAAGGCTGCCACAAGATTTGCCTTGGAGGAGGGAGATTCCACCAAGAATAATTTATTGAAGGTCCCAGAAAAGTCTATTGTCATCACTCCATTATGCCCAGTGTGGAGGATGCCACCTATGTGGCTTGATATAAGCCTAATGCCATCCCAGTTGTGCCCAGAAAGGATAAGATGTGTCCTGCTCCATCTAAAAAGCTGTATGCCAACCAGCAAGAAATGGATTGTGGTGAGTACAGATGTCTATAATAGAACCATGGCACCAAAACACGAGCTCCCCCCACTGGCAAGGAATCCAGGAGGTTGGATGGCATGGGCAAAATAACTTGTGCTTCTGCAGGTCTGCGTATTGCAGATTATAATGCCCATATGATGAAATATCAAAATATCCTCTGGAGAAAGGTCAGGACTGCAATACAGACCTAACTAGGGGGCACTGCCATTAAGTTACTAGAAACCCTATGTGCAGAATTAGGTAAACCGTATAGTTTGTTTCGGATGCATCTGCCTAGGGTAGTTGACTCTGGCATTTGCATAAGGTGCTGTTCTTGGCTCAGGGTGGCTGACTTTGCCAATGATGTTCAGCAAGCAGTTCTGAGTGCCTCTTTAAGGGGTAATAAACTGGCTGTGATGCTGAAGAGGCATTAAAGAGCAGCTGACACCATTAGAACAACTTTATCAAAACATAATATTTGGACACAGTTCAGCTTGTGTTATATTAGTTCTGTACGTCTCCTTCCCGTTGTTTATTACTGAGGCCATTTGCATGGAAACTGAATCTTTGCTCCTGAAGAGTGTAAACAATCTGTCTTCAAGGGTGGAGCTCTTGCTGCAGGTAATACCATTAGGACTGATGCCGGCAAGCATCAGGACCCCACGGAACCCTTGTTGCTAGCAGTCTGAGGCAGGGTACTGCCCCCGACGTCTGCTCCGCCTGACGTCATACATGGTGTAAAGCGGCAGTCTCTCGGCGGCACCCAGTTTTTTTCCTGCTGCTGGACCATATAGTTGGGCTCCATGGACACCTCTGTCTGTAGCTCCATAGCTTGAACGCCAGATAAGTAGTTTTCTTTCTAGAATTAGTATTAATCTTAACCTTACACCTCGTTTATGTCGTCTCCCTCACCCCTGCAGCGAAAATTGAAGTCTGCCTGCGGGAAGCAGATTCCGGTGAAAGACTGCCACGCGGCCTGCCTCATCTGCCTAGGCCCAGACCACCAACCTGACTCCTGCGGCCACTGCCAGAAATTCAACCAGAAGACGTGCCAGGAGAGGCCACACCTTGAAAACTTTCCTTCTAGAGAAAAAGCTTTCGGCCATGCAGCAATGTTCGGAAGCCAGCTCATTCTTTCCCGCCAAAGAATCCCCTTCCAAAGATGGGCTCGGGGGAAGCATCACAAGGAGAAGGATCAGTCCAGGTCTAAATCCCTCCATCTGCCGCCAGCCAAACGGGCATCATCGTCATCTTCTTCCAAAAGCTCATGCTCGGTCCCAGCAACCAACTCTTCCCGCTTTTCTAAGTCCACACTCCCTCCTACTCAGGGTCTTCAACGGGCCATCGTTCTCCTTCCCTGGCTCATCGACCTCATAAAACCACAGGATCGACCCAGGAAAGCCTGCCTAGGGTTCTGGACAGGTCTAGCTCCTCAGAAAAGAAACGGGAGGAACATTCTGGTAGGCAGGGAGATGCCCAGGCTCGGACGCCTCTTCCCCCCCAGGCTAAGGTGTGCTGTACGCTAGACATCTGTCCACCTAGTCGCTCGCCTACCCTGACGACTCTCTCCCAGACTTCAGACACGGGGCGATCGCCGGACGAGGATCAGCTGTCTGCTCCTCCACAGACAGGCCAGACGCCAGCTGACACCTCGGGACACTGGTCGCCAGCCTTTGGATGCTGGCCTACTGGACCTGATGCCTGCCACTCCAGTAGAGGTGCCTGACCCCCAGATGCCCATCCCTAAAAACCCTACGCCGGCTCCAGCGGTCGTCTCAGTAGCAGATATAGGTAACTTATTTAATACCTGGTGGAATACTGTTAAAGGGGACCTCCTATACAGACCACCGGACAAGGTCCCCACTCCACCTCTTATGGGTGGTCCTCCTCCTACCCCAGACAAGGACCAACCGGATGATCACCCAATTCCTCGTCCAAAGGAGAAACGAAAGACACTGTCTCCATCCCAGTCTCTCCCCCAAATACGCCATTCTCAGATGAGGCAGGGGTCGACTCGGACTTCTTAGAAGACTGGTTCCTTCACCAGAACCCAGGGACTCCCCACAGTCCATTCTGGATGATCTCTCATTCCTTGACATCATGAGGCACATCCAGACTGTTTACGGATGGGATACCGAGGCTCTAGACCCAGAACGGAAATGTCTAGCCAAGTTCCTGGGTGAAAAGGAACCAAAGCCCTTGGTCATACCACCATTCGTAGAGCCCTTCCAAGACATTATTTGCCTTACTTGGCGTGCACCGTCCTCTATCCCAGCAGTTCCGAGGAAGGCAGACACTCTACACACCTCCCAAATCTGAACCATTCCTGGTGGAACAACCTAAGGCTAGTTCTTTAGTCCTTATGGCTGCTCGTGGATGGGGCCCAACTGAAGCATCTAAGCCCCCAGATCCCGTCTTGAGGAAACTTGACAGCTGGGTCAGTAAGGTTTTCTCCTCAGCTACTGGGTCCATCAGCTCACTGAATTTCATGGCCCACATGATTTCCTACCAACAATCCCTCTGGAGAAAAAACATGGATTTGGTAGACTCTGACTCCAAACAGGAGATTTTGACCTGTGCTCAGTCTGGCCTGGACATGGGCAAGCATGCCCTCCGGTGTTCTTATGACACCGTTGATGTGGCCTCTCGGGCCGCGGCATCAGGCACGTGCATGAGACAATGGTCCTGGGTCAGACTTGCTGGTTTTTAGCAAGATCTTCAGGGCTTGATCCTGGATTCTCCTTTTCAGGGCCCGTTGTGTTGTTCGGCCCTGAGGTGGAGCAGATGGTGAAACAACTGCAAGAATCTGGGAGAGCGGTAGTGGACATACACAGAATGTGCAAGTCCCAACCCCAATTAAATTGGCAACGCCCTTTGGCCGGCATGAGGCTCAAGGACAATCCGGCAAACAATCCCAAGGAAAGGGATTTAAGAGACGGGGTAACCGTGCCCCAGAAGATTCCCAGGGCCGTAAACAGCCTAAAGCTCCCAGGGCCAAGGCCCCTCCCACCCCCTCTACCTGACTCCCACTCCTGCCCTCCTTCTCTCGGAGACAGGCAGAACAAGCAGGTAGGAGGGCTGTTTGTGCTTTACCCACTCGAGTGGTCCAGTATCACTACCAACCAATGGGTACTGGATACTGTTCGGATAGGGTACTCTATAGAATTCACCTCTGTCCCACCAGACAACCCTTCCACCCCCCAATGTCCACTGCATCACAGTCTCCTCTTGGAAGGAGAGATCCAACAGCTCCTAGAAAAAAGCGATTCAAATGGTCCCACCGGGCCAGAGAGGGAAAGGTTTCTACTCCTGCTGCTTCCTTATCCCGAAGAAGACAGGGGACCTTCGTCCCATTCTGGACCTCAGCCAGCTCAACCTCTCTGTGAAATATCAGAGATTCCGCATGGTCATACTGGGGTCCCTCTCTCCCCTGCTCCAGCAAGGAGATTGGCTGTGCTCCCTGGATATGCAGGACGCCTACCTGCATATCAAGGTTCTGAAGACCCACAGGTTTCTTCGGTTCTGCTTCAGAGACTAACATTACCAATTCAGGGTTCTGCCCTTCAGCCTCTTGTCAGCACACAGGGTATTCACCAAATGCCTAGCGGTGGTAGCCGTGACCCTATACAGGAGAGGCCTCTTTGTCTACCTGTACCTGGATAATTGGCTTTTTTCCTCTCTGAGGAGGAGCTTCTAATCGCCCTATCAGAAATGCAGGCTCTGTTTTTGTCCCTGGGCATCACAGTCAATTGGCCGAAGTCGCACCCATGATCGATGCAAAAGCTGCAGTTCATAGGAGCCATCCTGGACACTGAACAGGGGAGGGCTTTTCTGCCCCTGGACAGAGCAGAATGCCTTCAGGGGTTAGCCAGAAACCTTCAAAGACGCCCTTCCTTCCCGGCGCGGGTGTCCTGCAGCTGCTGGGTCATATGGCAGCGGCCATCACCATAGTTCCCCTAGCCAGGCTGCACATGAGGGCACTGCAGTGGCACCTCAGGGTGCAGTGGGACCAGTCGGAGGATGATCTGGATCTTCAAATCCGGATCTCTCGATCAATCCACTGTTCTCTGGAATGGTGGCTCAGCACAGACAATCTGAGCAGTGGCATTCCTTTCCACAGACCTCAACCGCTCCAGACGCCTCTCTGTCGGGATGGGGGCTCACCTGGAGGATCACAGGACCCAGGGGTCCTGGTCTATCACTGAGAGCTCTCTTCATAGCAATGTCCTGGAAATGAGAGCAGTGATGAATGCTCTTTCGGCATTCAGAGACCATCTTCAGCCGGGTCCGCTTCCGGTGCAGACAGACAACACACCCTCCGGCTTCTTCATCAACAAACAAGGGCGAACTCACTCTTACTCCCTCTGCAGAGAAGCCATGAAAGTGTGGGACTGGGCAGTGGAACACAATCTGGACCTCACTGCTGTTCACCTGCCAGGGGTCCAGAACGTTCTTACTGACAGTCTTTTGCTCTTCCTCTCAGAAGCATGAGTGGGAATTGCTCCAAGATGTCGCAGGTGATCTCTTCAATGGATGGGACCAGCTAGAGTTGGACCTCTTTGCATCCCCATGCAATGCCAAACTGCACAATTTCTACTCGCTTGCTCCAGGGCATGGTGTTTTCTGGCAAGATGCATTATCCCTCTACTGGACAAGGAAGTTCCTTTTATGCCTTCCCTCCTTTTCCCCTGTTTCAGAGAGTGCTGCTCAAATTGCAGTCAGAGGCAGCCAGAATAATTCTGGTGGCTCCTCGTCAAATTTGGTATCCGCTGCTCCAGCAACTGTCTCTGGAACCTCTAGTCCAGTGGCCTCTCTCAGGAACAGGGGACTCTCATCCATCCTGCTCTTCACTCTCTTCACTTGCATGCTTGGCTCCTACAGTCCTAGCAGAAGAGAGATTTGGAGTGTCAAGCAGAGTGGCAGAAATTCTGGTGGCAGCATGAAAGCCTTCTACCAGAGCCACATACTCTCTGAAATGGAAACTCCTCTCCTTGTGGGCTTCTGCCCGTTCCCTAGATCCCTTGGGTTGTCTGGTCAGGCATGCGTTGCAGTATCTCCATCACCTTTTGGAGCTACTCCTCAATCAAGGTGCATAGGTGTGCAGTCTCCGCATATCATAACCCTATCGGAGACAAAACTCTAGCACAGCTGAATGCCTGCAAAACGTTTCTTAGAGTGGTATTACACATCAGACCTCCCAACAGAGACATCGTCCCTCCTTGGGATCTCCGTTTCATTCTGGAGAAACTTGCTCTTCCTCCCTTTGAACTGGCAGCCTCTTGCAAGCTGCTCTTCTTCTCTTGGAAGACTTCCCTTTTGGTGGCCATTGCCTCTGCTCGAAGGGTTTCGGAACTCCAGGCTCTGATGTATAAAGAAACTTGCATAGTTTTTCACAGGGATGGTGAATCTGTGCACGAACAAATTTATGCTGAAGGTGGTATCTGTACTGACTCTTTTAATCAGGATATTAACCTTCCGGTATACTACCCTAATATTTACAACCATGGTAAGACACTGTTGCATACCTTGGATGTTCATCGCATTTTGCGATATTATCTTCACAGGACTCTGTCCTCTAGGAAATTGGACCAGTTGTTCTTTTCTTTCGCAAAGAGAATGTTAGGAGCCAGTCTCCAAGGAGACACTAGTGCGTTGGCTAATGCATTGCATCACGTTCTGTTATCAGCACCACGACAGACCTCTCCCATGTGCTGTTGGGGGTCATTCCACCATAGTGGTGGCATCTTCATTTGCGGCCCTGATGAATGTCTCTTCAGCAGATATTTGTGCTGCTGCCACCATGTGGTCCTTTGTCCACACATTCATCTAGCATTACAGCCTGGACATCACTACTAGAAGGAGAACAGGTTTCGGACTAGCAGTCCTGCAAGGCCTTCTCTCATAGGTGTCCGCTCCATCTTCCTTTATATCCCCATCCGCCCTATCAGACCTGGGCCTATCCTTGAGACTCAGTCCTAATGGGATTTCCTGCTGCAAGAGCTCCACCCTCGAAGACTGATAGTACAGTTACATAAGAACTTAATAGTAGATCTTTGAGAGGAGCTCTTGCAGCAGGTGGCTTTCCCACCCTCCTTTCCCCAGGATAACGTAGGGGATCATAATTATCATTATTTTATTTTTGGTTTCTACAACCAGGCTGTGGAAATGTTGCTACCTGGTTATCCAAATTCTATCTAGCAGGGTCTCCAGCGGGAGAACTGAGGTGGCGCCAGAGAACCGTCCCTTTTATACCACGTAGGATGTCGGGGGTCCCCTGCCTCAGACTGCTAGCTACAAGTTTTCTGTGGGGTCCTGATGCCTGCCAGCTTCAGTCCTAATGGTGTTACGTCTTCCAAGAGCTCCTCTTGAAGATGTACTGTTACGGTAAGTTCTTACATAACTGTACTTTCCTGTTGCTTTCTCTTTACCTGAGGTCATAATGCTGTACTTTGAGACATCACAGTTGCTCTCATGGCAACAGATTGCGATGTCACAACGGAAGGCTTGACATGAAGTAGGGAGTAAGCTAAAGAGGCAGATGAACTGTAAGTCATATATAGCATGTTTCCATGCAAATTTCTAAGTAACGAATAATGTGAAGTTGAAATATATCAAATACACATAGAATGCAAAGCTAAATTGTTACTAAATATGTTTTTAATCATTTTCTTTGAGGTGTCCGTAGCCATTTAAGGGGCCTTCAGGTATCCAGAATGACTATTATGATGATTAGTAAAATCCATGTACCCCACATCAGACAGAGGTAGGGGCAGGTGTCAGTTTTGCCAGCCTACCACCAAAGATGACTGACAGGCTTTCAGACAGCAAGGCAGAGGTAAGGGTGCTGGAGTATTGCCTGCCTTCACTGGTTCAGCCTTACTCTTTGCTCTACCACCATTCCCTCAAGGGGAGATTGTGAGGGTCATCTCTCCTTTCATCTGAACCAGTGGAGGGTGATCACTACAGACAAATTGGTACAGGACATTATTGCAAAAGGTCATGCTTTGGAGCTTCTGGACACTTCTCTAGATCATTTGCCACCTGTCGACTTGTTCTCCTGTGACACGTGTTCCTGTTGAGAGAGTAGGTATAGGCATTACTCCACACACATGCCATAGAACCTGTTCCTCCAAGACATACAAAGGGTTCTACTCCAGATACTTTGTAGGCCCAGAAACTAACAGATCAGTGAGCTGCTGTAGACCCAAGAGGCTTCAACTTCTACACAGAGTACAAGAAGCTTCATATGGTTTCTCTGCAAACTCAGATGCCTCTGTTGCAAATGGTACTGGATATGAAGGTTGCATGTCTTCATAGCAAAATCCGGAAACCTCACAGAAAATGAGATTTTATGCTGGAAGGGGTTGGGGGGGGAGCATTAGCAGTTCAAAGTGTCACCCTTTGGTTTATCTTCTACAGCATGTGTCTTTAACAGATGCTTGGCAGTGGTAGCAGCAGCCCTCCACAGGGAAGGTCTATATGTCTTTCCTTACCTGGACAGTTGGCTCTTGCAGGTCCACACCAGGGAGCAAATGATGCACACCCTAGCTCAAACCAGGAAATTGTTCAACCTCGGGATTACAGGCAATCTGCTGAAGTCAGTTCTGATGCCTTTTTAAGGGCTGTCCTGGACATGGTTCAGAGCTGTTCCATTAGTCCTGCTTAACTTTTTTTTTTTTGCACCTGCCCTCAGAGATTGCACTAACCCCAAGATTAATGGTCCCCTATTCATTTCAGTGGCATTTTCTCTACTGGGCACAACTTTTTTTTTTTTTTTTAGGACATTTCAGTTTGTGAGAGGGACTTTAAATGGCATGTCAACAGCAAAAAATAGAAATTAATATAAGAAAGTTTTATTCCGGGGGGGGGAGAGAGAACACCACTGGGGACCCATTCACAATGCCATCAGGAAACAAAACATGCACAATAGACAGCCTTTAATAACCAAGTTCTGCAAAAAGCATCCCTGGCTAGAAGAGAGCAAAGCCTAATGCATTCTTTGCCAGATTGCCCCCCACCACCACCAACCTCTCTTCAGACATAAAACAGCATGACCAGAGAAGCAATTCTTTTTACTTTCTTGACTTGCACATTTATGTCTAGCAGTTTTAAACCACCACCAGATATTTAGTGCTTTCAGAAATAACATGCTGTGGCTGCCTTCTACCCGAAATGCTTCAAAACTGATGGGAAATACAGCGAGTCACAAATGTATGAGGCAGGTAAAAATGACTTGAGTCCACCCCCCCCCCCATTACAATTTTTGGCAGTGGTTTGCAGCAACCTGGAGGCACATAATGTGTGTTACCAGTAAGTAAAGTGTCTCCTTCACTGACCACGCCACATCAGCCTGCACCAGATGAGTCTGCACCTTTATGATTGCCCTTAAGTAACCAAAACTTTACCTACAATTTCATTGCTTGTGACCTAAATTTATCTATCTGGGTCTTTGGCACTTACCAGGTGGCAAAACAAAGGGCACAACATCATCCATCACTGGCAAGTAGCTCTGTTCTGCTGTACAGTCAGCACTTCACACACTGCAGGTATGCAGAGAGTCTAGGTGGAAATGGGCTGCAGTAGACTGGTGCCATATATCTTTCCCAGTCAGATGGCTCCAGGAGGCCCTCTGCGGAGTTGCCAGGATGCATAAATGAGTATTTGGACTAAAAAAAAGACTGCATTTCTCCAGTGATTTAATTTATTTTGTCTCCTTTCTGAAAGGGCCACTTACCAACATAAGAGCTGAATTTCCCTAGCCAAGCCAGAACAGTCCGGGGACCATTGCACTGACCTGAGGAAATTTGCACTATGCCCCAGGCCAGTAAAATAATGTTAAGCTTGACCTCTGTGTGCATTCCTGCCTCTGGACAGGGCAGAACACCTCATTGCTGAAGTGTAACTGTTTTATAGCAGTCGGTATGTCCCATCCTGGACCATTCTAGGTCTGCTGGGACTTATGGCAGCAGCCATTGTAACTGCCACTGGCTTGGTTGTATATGTGGATTCCACAGTGGACTTTGAGTCCAGTGGGACAAGTTGACTGATGACCTAGAATAACAGGTGCTAGTCATGTCCCCCTAGCACAAAGCATGGATGTGGTGGATGGACGTAGCAAAAAGGGCATCCAGTTCCTGATTCTAACTCTTACACAGATCCTTACCTTGAATGCCTCTAGATGCAGGTGGGGCACATAGCTGGGTCTGAATCAGACACAAGACATTTGGACTCAAGTGGAGTCAACATTACATATAAATGTCCTAGAGATGAGAGTTGCCTTATACAGTGTCCAGGTGTTTCAGGAGCATCTGATTCCAGGTTCTCTATTAATACAGATGGGCAGTGTCAGTGTGACCCTTAACATCAACAAACAAAGGGCACTCATTCCTAGTCACCATCAGGAAGCAGTGAGGATATGGTATTCGGCTCTGGAATACTGCCAAGAACTGTCAGCCATGCATCTCCAAGGCATCCAAAACACCTTAGCAGACGAGCTAAACAGGTCACAGTCTGGAATGCAAGAATAGAAATGGCTGACCTCCACGGTGAAAGACCATTTTGCAAGGGTGTGTGTACCCCCGAGTTGGACCTTTTTGCAAAACTGCCACGTTTTTGCTTGCTCCAGGGGCACGTGTTTTGTGGCAAGTTGTGTTGTCCTTCTCTTGGAAAGGAAGGTATCTGTATGCCTTCCCTACCTTTCCTCTAATACAGAGGATACTACTCAAGATGAAGATGTAAGGTGCCACACTCATCCTCATTGCTCCCCTGTGGCCTTGGCAGATGTAGCCACTGTTGCTGCAGTTGGCAGTGGAACTCCCAGTACCTCTACCACTGTGCAGAGGCCTGTTGTCCTAGGGCAAGAGGTCTCTGGTTCATCCAGACATTAAGTCCCTACAGGTACATGCATGGCTTCTGAAAACATAGCCATGGCATGCTTTGGACTATCGCAGAAACTGGCAGATATGGTGGTGGCTCAAAATCCCTCCACCAGACATACATACTCTCTGAAATCTAAGTGGTTTACATTGTGGGCCACTTTGAAACATCTGGATCCATTTACCTGTCTGGTTAATGCGGTGCTGGAATACTTGCTGCCCTTGTCAGACTCCAGTCTTTGGTATTCCTCACTCTAGGTGCATTTAACTGTTAGTTCAGCTTTTTATGCCCCTGTGGATAGACATATGGTTGCCTAATTAAAAGTTTTCCATACTGAGGGGTATACTGCAGATGAATCCCCCAACTAGCAATAGAGTCCCAGTGTCTTGGAACCTGAATTTTGTTTTAGAAAAGTTTACGTTGGCTTTGTTCGAACCAGCCATAAGTTGTGACTTATGCTTATCATGGAAAGCATTATTTTTAGTTGCAATCAGTTCAGCTCAAATGATTTTACAGCAGCAGACCCTAATGTGTGAGCCTCCCTATTTGATTTTCCATAAAGACAGAGTCTCTCTATGTATGAATTCTATGTTTTTACTTAAGGTGGTGTATGAGTTTAAATCAAGTCATTCACCTTCCAGTCTACTACCTGGAGTCTGCTAATCCAGGGGAAGCATTACTCCATACTTTGGATATACATATGTAGCCCAGGCGCTGTATTCCCATGGGCTGCTACCCCTGCCTGTTGATCTGCACACTGATTAAGGGGCCTGGGTCCTGCTACAGTGATGTTAGAGGTTCTTAACCCAAAGAAGTTAGTAAAATAGCGTGGTGCCTCCACTCGAGTGTGAATTGCAGTGAGGCAGGTGTTTGAGTGGTACAACCCCCTGGGATGCTGTACCTACCTGCCTCCCCTTCCAACCACCCCACACACTGGATACAAAATGGTTTCCCAGTACCATAAACCTCATGCTCTTTACAGTTGAATTCCACAAAGCACACTTCACACAGCAATTCCAAATAAAAAAAAATGCAGCTTTATTTAGGGAGAGAACCACCTGAAACAGGAATAGCTGTGGAGATAAGTTGTTAGTGCAGTTAACAATAATAACCAGGCCCGTAGGCCTAAACACCCTAGCACCCACCCCCCAGTGTTACCCTCTGTACTTTTTTGAGTACCCAGGAATTGCAGGCCTACTTGGTGCCATGCGTTTGTTGGCTGTTGTGGCCCTAGAAACAGATTAGGTGGATGAGACTAAGCAAATACACCCTCTTATTACCAGGGCAGGCCCTGGGTACTCACGGTCTTGAGGATCTTAAGAGTTACTGGTGCAGAGAGTTTTCACCAGTCCAGATTCAGGGGGGAGGCTACGTTCAAAAGAGAAAACAGCAAATTTATTTAGAGATTTGGAAAAGACCTGTGAGTGCAAGCTCTTTTACGAAGCTTCCATGGCAGATTGCAAAACAAAGTACAATAGGAGAAAGCAAAGGTACATTACAATGAATGATACAGCTTGGATTCAGAACTTGCAGCATAATTCAAACATGGGTACAAGTTAAAATCACAAGAAAAACACTTTTGGGGCTGGCCACAAAGTGCCTTGTCAGTAGTTCAGAGGGACGGGGATAGCTGGCAGTGGGGCGAAGAAAGGAGGTACGAGAGAGATGTATGTGTCACAGACCCACTCAGCAGGTCAGGCCCTCTACTCCCAAAGTGCCAACCTCTGAGCGCAGTCTTGTGAACAGTGTAACAGACAAGGTAACCCCCTCATCTGTTTTTGTGAATTCGGATCAACATTTGGTCTCGGTTATGGAGGGACTTAAACTGTTAACCTCTTGTTAGCATACCCAATGCACAGGCTCGGATATATCTGTCTTCGGGGGGGGCAGATATCTTTGCCTACGGGCACCTAACCAGGTATTCAGAGACGAACCCTTTAAAACTTTAGTAAAGACCTCAGACTTAACGCGTCTCCTTCCAGTTTGATACCACCATTCAAGCTTATGTCTATTGTCTGCTATAACCATGGACTTTTCTTACAAAATAAAAAGTCAAAGACAGACCAAGTAAGTTCTAAAAAGAATTTTATTAAAATAGTTAAAAATATGTGAAACACAAAATTCAGAACTCTTGTCAAAAGACATACAAATCTTTTAAAAAGAAACAAGGTTTAAACAGTGCAAATTCCTACTTCAGTACTTAGTCTCTAAATACTTGCTTAAGTGCTCCCTAAGATGTTTCATGGTCAGAGTCCAGGTCAGAATGTGTGTCTCTGTAAACAGAATTATTCCTAAACTGTATTGGCCAACCCGTTTTTGGTGAGGTCAGCTAGCTCCTCCTCTGTCAGATTATATTTAAAAAAAAATACATATCTTACACAACCACAGGATGTATTTTCAAAGTATTACATTCTGCAATCCTCAGCATAACTCGTGTGACAATGACATCTCTTTGATCCATGCTGCATGCTCCTCACACAGGCTTCATATGAGCATTTACAACCTCGCACTAGTACATCATAACCTGCTTTTCTTCCTTCAATGTCATAAACCTTTTTTATGATTTCCCTGTTAAAGTTAACTTAAACAACTCTGTAATTAGCACCTGGTCTGCTATATAACACATTGCATCTAAAATCTGAGTGTGTGTGATACACATGCTGTCAGTATTTCTCTTAGCGGGGGACTTCCGGTGACGTCGGCGTCGTAATGGCTGCCTAGCCCTGTTGTTCTGCGCCCCAACTGGCAATAAAAGTTTAAAATCTCCTACATCAGAATGTCGTCGCCGGTCAAAAGCAAGAACGGGTCTGGAAGACCTCAGTTCACTCAGGCGCAAAAATTACAGGCGTTAGTCCGTGGGGATCTTGGGGATGCATCGGATTCCCCGGAGGCCCCATCCAATATACTCCAGACAGGCCCGCATGAGGAGGAATCTTTGGTCTAGCGGCCATGATTAAGCAAACGGCCCTTACTGTTAATAAGATTGACCAGTCCCTGGCTGACCTCAGGGCGGACATAAGCAAGATTAATCACAAGACTGATCAGCTGGAACTATGCACTACTCAAATCTCAGATCAGATTGCCAAGACCGCCTGATTATGTACTTACTAGCTCGGGACAGCGAGCTTACACACCGCCTGGACGACTTTGAGGGTAGGAGCCGCAGGCAGAACCTCAGGATTTACGGGGTCCCAGAGGGTTCGGAGGATGGATACTCCAGTGTTATGGCTTTCCTCCAGAATTTGCTGCGAGACCTGTTGGAGCTACCACCAGAGTTTTCTATGGAAATGGATCGGGCTCACAGATCGCTTGTCCCCAAGCCTAGTGCTCCAGATTCAAAACCCTGGTCGATTGTTGTCAAATTAACATCCTACAAAGTAAAAGAGGAGCTACTACAGAAAGCCTGGCAGAAGGGTCAACTGATTTACTCCGGCTCGCATATTTCACTAGACAACGACCATACGACAGCAGTTCAGAATCCAGGAGAACCCTGTGGCCAGTGGTGAAACGGCTCCGGGCTAAAAATATCAAAGCGCAGATCTTGTTCCCAGCAAGGCTTAGAGTTATCACCAAATCAGGCCCGAAAGTTTACCCAGATCTCCTCGCTGCCTCCTCATTCCTGAGTTCTCAAGGGATTACTGCTCCCCCACTCATTAAAGAAAGGCTGGAGAAAGACTTACTTGCCTCGGCTTGGTCGATATCCCAAAAAGGAGTTGCAAAGCCTGGATCGGTGCAGAGGTCTACACACACGAACTTACGAGCAGATGTAGCTGCCATGCTGAGAAAGTACGGCGATTCCACCAGGATAAATAAAAAGGCTGCGCACCTGTCTGAGGACTCCCAGGGATCACCCAAAAATGACGCGCACCCAGCAACAACGAGCACTAGTCCTTCAACCTGATGAATCTTTTGATTCAGAGCAGGTCTGCACTTAGGAGAGGTTCCCTCTCTTTCTCATTTGCTCTCTCCTCCCTGCGATAATGCTTTTTCTCCGACTGGCCCTTTGGAGTCCTTTGAGCGATTGGACTGCTCTCCCCTTCTCAATTTTTTTTTTGGGGGGGAGGCTTTTCAGTCGTGTTAAGTTATGGCTTGCAAGCATTTTCAGGGAGAGACCTCGGGAGGAGGGAGCATGCGGGAAGGGGGGGCTGCTAACACCCTATCGCCAATTGGGGGGGTTGTTGTGATCTCCAACAGACAGAGGTCTGTACTGGGGAGGGTTCTGGCTCTGGGGGGCCTGTACTGTGGGATGGCCCTGGGGATTGCGGCGGGACTTGGTCTCTGGGAGCTTGGAGGCTCCTGCTCCTGAAGAAGAATCCCACTAGCATCCTGCTAGCCTATGCGTGGAGAGGGGTGTTGGGCTGGGAACATTCTGCCTCTGGTGGCCTCCTCCTGTGGAGCTCTCCTGGGGTGGGACAATACTCTTGGGGTGGCACTTTGGTTCTCTTCCCTCCCCCCAAATTTTTTTTTCCCTCCTCTCCCCCCCATCAACATTGCTTGGTTCTCTGCACTCTCTCCACCCCGCCCTGTCTAGACTATCCCTCCCTAGCTGGCTTCTGTAACCCCAAGTGAAATTGTGACTCAGCAATGGGGAGAGCAGACCCAAACGCACAATGATTGGCTTGAGAGTGGGTGGAATGCGGGGGCTGGGGGCGGAGGAGACCTGCTGGGGTGACCATCCTGAGGGGGGAGCCGCCCCCTGTAGAGAGGTGCTCTTTTTGGGGAGGCGGGTTGAGGGACTTTAAACTACCCAAACTGATAAAACCCTTTGTTCAGGGAAGGGATGTTGGATGCCTTCTGCCTGCTTCTCTCTGGCTCTTGCCCATGGAGCGCTCTGGGGGGGGGGGCCTGCCTCGGAGTTCACAGTGGACGGATGGAACCCTCTCCGGGACTCTTCCCCCCCCCTCTAATCCAAATAAATGGATGGTTCCAGGGGGAGGCACGGGCACCTAGCGAGGATCCCCTGCCCGTATGCTGAATCCAATTGGTTCGTGATTCCTGGAGGGACTTATCTGCTGGGTGGCTGGGCTGCATGGCCTACCTCCTCATGGGACAACAGTGGATGATGGGGGCGGTCTCTTCCCCCCGTGCCACCTGTGGCATCCCCGGACACCCAATCCCCATGGCATTCCCTGGGATCGGCAGCTTATTACACTCCATTAATAAAAACAAATTTGGTGATTTAATTCTATGGATAATTTATTTGATCCGGCTGGGACTCCGCTCAGGGCAGAGCAGCTTGGACATACCACCGCTGATATTAAGGCACACTCGATATAGGGACTACACTCTAGAGCTGGTGGGCCTCTTCCTCAACAGCAGAAGAACCCTCTCCATACTGTATTGTGGCAGTTGCCTTGAGGCTGAGCTACCATCTACAGCTAACCTTGGAAGTTAAGTTTAATTTTAGGAGGGGGGAGTATCCGGAATTCTCTGGTTAGGTCCAGATGTCTCCTCTCCCACTGTTATGGAATTGCCTGGTATTGGTCTGGGCATTGTTTATAGTTAAGGCATCTTTCAAATTTTCGCAAGATGTGTCACAATTTTTTTAATCGTTTCTAAACCTCCGTCTGCATTTGAGCAGGGTGGGAGATGTGCGCCTCCTGGGTTCCACCACCCTTCTGGAGTTACCGGGGAACGTGGATGGAACTGGCTGGGCGTTTGGTTCCTTGGGACCCGGGAGTGTTATATTAAGCGGTGGGACACACGAGGCAATTTAAATTACTCCCTAGTTTGTGCTGTTAAAACTATACGATTAAGCCAAGAGTATATTTTGGGCTTTTGTTATGAGAAGTTTTGGTTATTGAATATTATAGAGAAGATAGTTACATGAGAAAATACAGTCACAGTTCGTTAACAATGGTAATAGAGATAAGAATGTTACCTCACGAGAATATCAGGCTTAGTACAGAAGTAGAGCGTATTAGAAGTGAGAATGGCGCATAACCACTTAAAAATATGTTCATTGAATGTGAATGGTCTGAGCAGCCCGGTCAAGGGGTCTAGAATGACTATGTTAGCTAAAAAGTCACATGCCGATAGTGTATATTGGCAGGAGACCCATTTGACTTCCAGAGAACATGAGAAACTCTGGGGTAGGGGCCATTCGCAGGTCTTTGCCTCGGCTATGCCGAAGTGGGGTTACCATTCTGATTTCATCCCTTCTTCCATTCAGGAAAATAAAGGAATGGGTAGACCCTGCTGGTAGATTAATTATAGTCCAGGGTAATTTAAATGAGCAGGAATTAACGCTGGCCAATATATATCTCCCTCCGGCTTCAAACACCCCTACTATCCGCCAGTTGCGAATAAAGTGGTGGAGATGACTAAGGGGACCCTGATCCTGGCAGGTGACTTCAACATTGCCCCGAATACAGTCTTAGAGACTTCTAGAGCCCAGCCCAGTGTGCAACAGGCCTCACATAAATTCTTTAAGAGATTCACTGAGGGGATGGGATGGCTTGGTACGTGGTGATCCCTACACCCCAGAGATAGGGGATACTCCTTTTATTCTGCAGCCCACGGGACATACACAAGAATTGACCACTGCTACACCCAGAAGGAACAACTTGGCTCACTGGTCGAAGCCACTATGGGCCCCATAGCCCACTCAGATCATGCCCCACTCATCACTCAGTGGAATCTGGGCCTTGAAAGGCGCAACACTAGGTGGAGATTTAACCCCGTACACTTTAAAAGTGAGCAATTTAAGGAGTTCCTCAGTGATAAAATTGCAGAAATTATACAGGACAACGCCTCCCAGGAGCTCCCGTCAGCAATTCAATGGGACACGCTAAAAGCAGTCCTAAGAGGTCACTTAATAAAATATTCAGCTGGGTTGGCAAAGGCACACAAAGAAAGGCAGCTTCAGCTGGAACAGACCCTTCAGTTTCTTCAGCTTGCTCACCAACAAGGCGATGCCGCTGTTCTCCCCCAGATTAAGCGGACTAAGAATGAGCTGGACTCCCTATGCCTGCAGCAAACCAAGGTTGCCCTCGCATACCTCCGCCAGAGATATGGTGAGATTGGCCCTCGTGCCTCCCGATTACTTGCATACCGGCTCCGCCAACACCGTAAGTTGTCTACTATTGCAATGACAAAGGATCCTGGGACCGGGAAATATCATACTAAATTTAAAAACATATCTCGGGCCTTTTGTCTTATAAGGCCTTGTACACTCCGGATCAGGGGACAGATTTGTCATCCCCCGAATCATTTTTATCAACCCTAAATTTACCAATGCTTAACTGCGAACAGCAGGCTCTCTTGGTAAAACCTATATCACCGGAGGAGCTGTCGTTGGTCATCACTAAGTCCAAAACCCAAAAAGCCTCTGGGCCTGATGGTTACGGGGCGGAGTTTTATAAATCCTCAACTCAGTCTATTAGTAAGCTGTTACTTGCAGCATGTAATGAGGTCCTTGCTGGTGAATCCCCTCCGCCCAGTTGGGCATATGCCATAATTTCGGTCATCCTCAAGCCAGGTAAGGACCCGCTACAATGTAGCTCATATAGACCGATATCAGTTCTTAACTCAGATTACAAGTTCTTCATGTCCATCCTGGCCCGGCGACTAGACCTTATACTACTGGAACTGATTGACCCTGACCAAACAGGGTTCGTGAGTTCAAGATTCACTTCAGACAACATGCGTAGGGCTCTGCATCTGGTCCATGAGATGCAATCCTGGGATGGCTTGTTGGTCCTTCTCAGCCTTGATGCTGAGAAGGCCTTTGACCGAGTGTCTTGGCCTTTTCTGTTCGCCACAATGGCTGCTATGCGTTTTCCGCGACCCATTATCGATACTCTCAGGAAAATCTATGCGACCCCAAAGGCTTGTGTTAGAACATCTGGCCACCACTCTGAATACTTCCCCCTTTTTAGGGGTACACATCAGGGCTGTCCATTATCACCAGGCCTTTTCACTATATTCATTGAACCCTTGGCCCAGGTGATTAGAATGTCATCCAAGATTTTGGGGGTGATTGTGGATGGTATGGAGCACCGGGTAGCCCTATATGCAGATGATGTTCTGCTGATCCTTACTAAACCCGAGCGGTCTGTGCCTGCCATTTTCCACCTCTTGGAGGAATTCAGGTCACATTCGGGCTATAAGATGAATACCAGCAAGACCGATGCCCTCACCTTTCACTACGTCCCATCGGATGCAATTAAGACAAGGTACCCCTTCCGCTGGGGGCTTACCAAGCTAAAATATTTAGGAATCTACGTCTCACATCAAACTGAAGACACCCTAAATAATAACCACCCCATTACATCCCAGATGAAACAGGACCTTGAAAGATGGAACATTCTCCCACTGAATATGATGCAGCATATAGAGGTGATTAGGATGGTTACTCTTCCGAGGATTCTCTATTTGTTCCAGAATGTGCCCCTCAATCTGCCAAATAGTCTCTTTAAGGCTTGGAACAGGGCCATAGGGAAATTTATCTGGGCAGGAAGATGCCCTAGAATTAAACTGGAGATGCTTCAGCTCCCTAAAGTTCGGGGGGGCTTGGCACTCCCCAATCTAAAACTCTATTACTGGGCTACTCACCTCTCATATAATACAGCGCCTTGGGGGAGTAGCTCCGGCCAGATGGAGGGAAATTGAGGAGAGTATCCTTCCACCCTGGGAATACCAAAAAGTGATATTTCATAAAACCCTACCCTCAATGGCCTGGCCTGCATGGGGACCATGGATGGAGTACCAAGCACAGGTTTGGTACTCTATGAGAAAGGCCCTAGGGATCGCCCCTTTTTTGGTCTTGCTTTGCCCAATAGATCTACTGGAGGAGTTTCCCCCGGCCCTCTTAGATCATACTTTTCAGACTTGCCGGCACACCCGCCTCCTTCAGCTCTCGCAACTGCAAATTGGCCCCCACTTTAGAGAGTTTGGTGAAATCAGCTGTGATTTTCATCTACGACAATCAGATTTCTTCCGATATTTACAACTCCGACACTATTTTGAATTCCTAAATCTCAATGTCCGTTAGCCTGAGGCACACCCTCCAGTGATTCAAATACTCCAGCAAGTATTAAAATCCCGAGGACTCCCACACGCTCTCTCAGTGCTGTACAGGTCCCTTCTGGAGACAATGGGGGGGAGACACCTCACGGTTAAGGGAAAAGTGGAATGAAGAGTTGGGTTCACAAATCACACCCCAACAATGGGAGACTCTCTTCTGTATGACATCAAGAATCACCTGCTCTCACTCTTGGAGGTTGTTTTCATGGCAATTGCTGATAAGATTCTTTCGAACCCCAGTAATAACCTCTCATTATGGTGCTAACCGATCTGCAGCGTGCTGGCGTCTATGTGGAGAGACTACAGCTCACCACTCTCATATTTTTTGGACCTGTCCAAAACTGCAGCCCTTTCTGCAGGGTTTATTTGAGGAGTTAAAAGACCTCTTTGGGGTCGAACTACCTTATTGTGGCGATTTCTTTATCCTGCATTGCTTTCCCCTCCGGCCCACTTGATCTTCACGCCCAGTACTTATTAAATATTCTACTACTGGCAGCGAAGAAAGTTATTACTAAATGTTGGCTCACAGTTGAGCCCCCACCCTTTTGGGGGGAGAGAGAGACAGTCCATTTTTTATATCTATCTATCTATAACTTACAACTTAAATGACCAGGCTGGGTTGTTTGAAGTGGAGGAGATGGGTCATTTATACTATGGCCAAAGACCCTCTCTTCATGCCTTAATGCAGCACCTTATTGACTGGCTCCTCAGGTTATAGTTTAAGGGCACCAGGCCCCTGCCTAGACCTTAAAAGCTCAGTGGAGGCGAGATGCAGGGGGCACTGACTGGGCAAGTGGGAGGGCATTTGGAGGCAGGTAGTGGGGGTGGAAAGATGATTCAAATTTGAGATAGCTAGTAGAATGCTTCTGGGGGTGTGGTGGTGGGTTAGGACTGTTGTTAAAGTAATAGTGTAATTCTATTTATAGGCCAGTATCTTTGGAAGTCTGATGTAATGCGTATGATGGATTTTGACAGTCAATCTGTGTACGAATTGTAAAGCTTCTCTAATAAAAATATTTGCAAAAAAAAAAGTATTTCTCTTAGCTTGGATCTGTCCTTCAGCTGAAACCGGGGGTGAGTGAGGTTATTCTAAGGGCACTTGGTTTTTCAGCAGGAGACATTCAGTAATACATTTTATTAAAAAGAAATGATACAGCACTCTGAACAGGCTGTCTACGTCACACTCCTCCCCACCTAGACTGAATATGGGGGATCTATCCCTTACATGGGATGAGCTTCCCAAATTACTTCACTCCTCATAGACCCTAGACAGTCCATCTGAGTTCTGGTTCTTCACTCCAGCCCTATGTACGATTTTTAGATTATACCCTTACAAAGCAAGACTCCATCATAGCAGTCTCCCATTGTTCTTCCCCATCTGCCTCAGCCAAACCAGGGGCTTGTGGTCAGTCTGCACCACAAAATGCTGCCCATACAAGTATGGCTCTAATTTCTTTAAAGCCCACACCATGGCACGACATTCTTTTTCCACCGTAGAGTATGCTTGCTCCCTGGAGAGCAGCTTCCGGCTCAGGTACACTACTGAGTGATCTGTCCCTTGGCTGGATGTCTGGCTCAGTACTGCCCCAATACCTACGTCTGAGGTGTCCGTCTGAACTATAATAGTTTTGCTATAGTCTGGACTTGTCAAAACAGGAGCACTGCACAGTGCCTCCTTCAGTCTGGTAAAGGCTTCCTCACAGGCTGGGCCCCAAGTAATTTTCCTTGGCATTTTTTTCTTTGTCAGGTCAGATAGGGGAGCAGCCAGGACACTGTAATTGGGTACAAATTTCCTGTAGTACCCTGCTGTCCCTAGAAAGCTCCTGACCTGTTTCTGGTCTGGGTCACACCTGGATCACCTCTATCTTTATCTGGTTAGGACGGAGCTGTCCCCGGCCTACCACATGCCCGAGGTATGCCACTTCCCCCATGGCCACCTGGCACTTCTCGGCTTTGACAGTGAGCCCGGCCCTCTGTATCCTGCCCAGCACTTCCGTAAGGTGGGATAGGTGTTCGTCCCAGCTGGTACTAAAGATGGCAATGTCATCCAGGTACGCCAAGGCGTATTCCTCAGCACCATTTAACACTTGGTTCACCAACCTTTGGAAAGTGGCCGGGGTGTTCTTCATTCCAAAAGGCATTACTTTGAACTCAAATAAGCCTATTGGAGTGATGAAGGCCGACCTCTCCCTAGCTCTGTCTGTCAATTCTACCTGCCAGTACCCCTTGGTCAGGTCAATAGTTGTAAGGTAGGTCGCCCCTCCCAACTTGTCCAGGAGTTCATCTGTCTGGGGCATTGGGTGGGCGTCGGACTTTGTGACTGCATTTAGTCCATGATAGTCCACACAGAAATGAGTTGAGCCATCTGGCTTGGGCACAAGGACTTCGGGTGAGGCCTAGGGGTTGCGGGATCGCTGGATTACCCCTAAATCCAGCATCTCCTCTGCTTCCCTCCTAATGTCCTTTTGGACAGCCTCTGACACCCAATATGCTGTCTGCCGAATGGGCATCTTTGTCCCTGTCTCCACATCGTGTGTTAAGGGGGTTAGTCCAGGCTTGGCGCTAAACAAGGGGGCAAAGTCTGCCAGAACCTCCCTCACTTTCTGGATCTGGTCAAGGGCCAGTTGGGGAGACAGTTTTGCTGTCTCCACAGAGGACTCCTGCTTACTCTTTTCCAGCAAATCCAGAAGGGGGTCTCCTTCGTCTGTCCCTTCCCCATGACTACACACTGTGAACACCATGTCAGCCCTATTTGCATATGGCTTCTTCATGTTGTCATGATACATCCTTTCTGTGTATGGCCAGGTAACTCCACAATGTAGTTCACATCATTTACCTTCCTAACCACTTTGTACTGTCCTGCCCACTCAGCTTGCAGCTTGTCTTTCTGGACCGGAATAAGGACCATAACTTCCTGACCCATGATGTACGAGTGAGCTCTGGCTCTGCGGTCGTACCATACTTTGTGTTTCTGTTGGGCAGCTGCTAGGTTGCTCTGGGCTGTCCCCATAAGCTCCTTGAGACTTTCCCTAAACCCAAGGACATAATCCACAATGGGAGTTCCCTGGGTGGTGTGCTTGCCTTCCCTGTCCTCCCAGATCAAGTCTAGGGGCCCACGTACCTGGTGTCCATACAAGAGTTTGAAGGGGGAAAATCCTGTCGAGACTTGAGGCACCTCCCTGTATGCAAACAGGTGGGGAAGGTATTTCTCCCAGTCCCTCCCATGCTGTTCAGCAAATGCTCAGAGCATTGACTTTAGGGTACCATTGAAATGTTCCACAAGCCCATTGGCTTGTGGGTGATATGGTGTCTGGCATCTCTGCACCACCCTGCACTTCTCCCATAAACATTTCATAAGGTCCAACATGAAGGAGCCCCCTCAATCGGTGATTACCTCCTGCAGAAACCCAACAAGGGAGAAAATCCCAAGTAAGGCATCTGCCACTTTGTCTGTCCTCAGAGAGGATAGGGCGACTGCCTCTGGGTACCGGGTGGCATAATCCACCACGGTCAGGATGAATCTCTTCCCTGAGGAGCTGGGGGTATTTAAAGGCCCCACAATATCTATTCCCACCCTTTGGAATGGCTCCTCCACTTTGGGCAAGGGGATCAGGGTGGCTTGGGTTTTCTTGCCCTCCTTTCCTATTTCTTGGCACCGGTGACGAGACCTGCAGTACTCCTTCACCTGCTAGGTGAGGTTAGGCCAGTAGAAATTCTGGGCTTACCGCTGTGTAGTTTGTGCAATTCCCAGATGACCAGACAAGGGAATATCATGGGCAACCTTGAGCAACTGCTCATCACGATATCCCTGGGGAACGACGAGCTTCCTACCTAGCATCCCTCCCTCTGTCTGTACTGCCTGTGTATACATAAGTCCATTTTCCCAATAAACCTTATGTCTGCTGTCGCTGCCCTGTGTGCCCTCAGAGTCTGCCCAAGCCCTCAGGTTCCCTAAGCTAGGGTCACCCCTCTGAGCAGCTGCAAACCCCTCATACATTCCCAAGGCATGGGACAGGTCCCATCGCTAAACTAGGGTCCCTAGCATTAGCATCAGGGCCCTCAGGATCACTGTTAATCCCAATCCTCTGATAATTGGTCACCGCTCCCTCTTCGGAGTAACCTTCTGTAGCTGTGTGGTCATTCACTACCGGGGAAATTTCTACCCCCTTTTTATCAGTCTCCCCATCTGGACACACAGGCTGGGGAACCAGTCTCTTAGTGGTTTCCACACTGGTTTCTGTGGGGTTCAGGGAACTACTATTTTCCCTTGCTGCTTGGCTATGGGTAACTACATACCATCCCCTGCTGGAGATCGTTACCCAAAATTGCAGCCACTGCTAATGTGTTGGCTACAGCCAACTGTTGCACTGTTCCCCCTATTTCACCCCAGTCCAGGAGAACACTAGCGAGTGGCAATGTTTTCTCTTCACCAGTAAACCCTTGTACAGTTACGTATTTATTGTGTATAAGCTGACCAGGCTGTACCAAATCCCCCTTTACCAATGTCAGGGATGCTCCTGTGTCCCTTAACCCCTGCATCTGCACCCCATTTACTATGACTGGGTGCATGTGTTCCCTCATGTTCACTGACATGCTCTCAGGGACACACAAACCCACTTCTTTTCTAGCACCCTGTTGTGTATTGTGGCTTGCCTTTTTGGGGCACTGTCTGGCAATATGCCCAGTTTCCTCACACAACCAACGGGCATTTCTTGCTTAAGAGAAATCTTTTTGTTGAAACCTGGGGCTAACTGGTTTCGGTGGAGGCAGTGAGGGTTTTAGCTGCCCTGAAGGTGCGCTTTTCCCTTTCTGCTCTGCCACACCTGCCCCATTCACTCTCGGAGCAGGTCTGCTCTTGGCATAGCGGTCCAACTGTTCAGCAGCCTCTTGCACTGTTTTTGGGTCTCGGTCCTCTAGCCAGGTTTTTAGCTCTGCTGGGCATGCCCAATAAAACTGTTCTAATAAAATCATATTTTCAATATTATCAACAGAATTTGCCTCAATTCCTTCCCACCAACGTTTTAAAACTGACGTTTTGTGGCTAGCTCGTCATAGCTCATATCAGGGCCTCTCCTGAGCTTACAGAATTTATCTCTGTATGTTTCAACAGTTAATTCAAACTTTTTTAATGGTGCAGCTTTTAGCTTTCTGTAATCATTGCTGCCTTCATTGTCCATTTGACCCAATGCATCCCGAGCTCTCCCGGTAAGTAGCAGGGATAGCTGGAAGCTCCAGGACGCTCTAGGAATTTTAGCCTGAATGCAAACTTATTCAAAATAATTTAAAAAAGCATCCATATCTTCCCCTTCCTTAAACTCAGCTAATAATTTGGAGTTCAGTTTGTAACCCAGTCCTGCAGTCCCAGTTAAACCCAAGCCACTTGCCTGCTCTGGTGTTGCTGGTCGGAGTTGTATCTTCTCCAGTTCGTGTTGCCACTGGAGCTTCTCCCTCTTCTCCTCTGCAGCTCTGCATTCTCGCTCTGCCTTCTCTTCTGCCGGTCTGCGTTCTCGCTCTGCTTCATGGTCTGCCTCTCTGCATTATTGCTCTACCTCCAGTTCTATCCTGCGCAACTCAATTTGCAGTTTGAGTACCTCTGGATTCAGGATACTGGTGACCATACCCTGCTGCTCTGGCCCTTCACTGACAGTGGCCCTGCTGTCCTTTTCAGTCACGGTTGGTGACTCGCTGCTCTGGGTATCTGCTATAATCAGAGCCTCTGAGGTTCTGCTTTTTGGCTGTCACCTCAAACGGGACTCCCCTGTCCCTGCACAACTGCTTAAAGTAATCTACAGTGTGCCTGCTGTAGTTGTAAGCCATCTTCTTCTTCCCTGACTACAGCTACTCTGACTGCACTTTAGAGAAAAACAAATAAAATGGGTAGAAACTCGACTGTAAGCCAAGTGATATATAGTTATGTTTCCTTTTTAAAATCAAACTGTCTTTTTCCTTTCTTTGTAAGTGAGCTTAGTCTCAGCTGACACGGAACAATTATTTATTTATTTATTAGCTTTTGGTAACCGGGTAAGTGCGCTAGGCAACAGACCTGCCTATTTTCAGGCACGACCTGGGAGAGCACAGGACGTTGGTTACAATATGCAGAAATGCAGAGACATAATATAGGTGTACAGGAGCAAAACAAGATATACATTGGGTAGCACAGTAATAGTTACATAAGGGTACATTTTAGGCATAGGTCATAATAAGGATGTAAAATAAAACAATTAGGGTAACCATAAGACAACTGAGGACAGTAAAGACATCAAGGTTCATAGCCACCTAGACAAGCGTATTGCATGGGAGAACATTAGTACTCAGGGTCAGACCCGACAGCTGCAGTGGGACAAAGCAAATTAAGAGCATTTGCATTGGTAGACCCCGGAGTCAGTTGAAAAAACAATTATGACTGACTCACCACACATTCTGACTGATTTTTTTCAACTAGTTTGAAATTTCTGACTTCAACTAACTAAAGAAAATCCAACCGATTTTTCCAGTTTTCGCCATTGTTGAATTTTTTTATGTTGTAGTCTGTCATACTTTAACTTCATTATTTGGCATATGTTACATAATACATAGATATTAACATAAGAGGTAGGCTTTTAGGATCGGCACTACATACAGCGATCACCAGCAATTCAGCAAAATGTATACAAACATACTAATGAGAGGTTCCATCGAAACCCAGTGTCCCATTAAGAATACAGTGAAGTCCCACCACATGAGCAACAGCACATACATGCGATTATATAAACCTGCAAGAAATAGGTTTACATTATGCATTACAGGGGAACTGTCAGCAATAATAATCTGACAGCCTAACTGACACCGAAGTATGAGGCTAATCCTAATTAGGCCTTTATGTGCAACACTTTTATTTACTTACCGATTACTGCAGTGTAATAAATAAATCAGGTTAATCAATGTCATTGACTTGTAAGATGCCATTTCATATCACCAGACTTCCCAGAATCCCACAATGCTGACTTCAGAGAAAACTGCAGAGCTGGGAGATTCAACTGCCTTTAATAGCCAGCCTGCTGTGAATGTCAGTGTTTTGTAAGCTGAAATGTTCAATTTGCTGGACAGCTGTTCTTGTGGGGCTTGGGCTAGGTACAGTGAAGTCAGAGAGGACTGTACTAAGCACCATGAGCACAGCAGTACCAGCAAAATCTGATTTTTAGCTTACAAAATTTTTCACATGTACAGTATACTGCAGGGTGCAGGCTACTGAAGAATGAATCTCCCACCTCAGCGGTTCTTCTCTGATGTGGGCATCAGGGATTCTGGTATGTGTGGTTACATGAAAGTGCATCTAACAAGTCAATGTCAGTCAAATTAGCCTAGTACATACTGTACTATCGTGTAGTAAGCAGTAATTAAAAAATGTTTTTGTACACCAAGTGCAAATCGTGATCAGCGTCACACTTGAGCGTGAGGCTTTACTGACTGTTCCCCTTTAAGCTATCCCACTTCCATTAAGGCAGAGTAGTTTCACATGTCCACCAGGCCAATAAGGAAAATTTCACTCCTCTCCTCCTGACTTGTATAAATGGCTGAATAAAATAAACTCATTAACTATCTGCTTTGGCTGCCAAAGTTCAGTACTGTTTCTTTTAGCAGAAAGCAGATCAATAACAAGTTAGTATGCTATATATCCCAAGTTGATGTGCTGCTGTTTAAAGCTCAGAATTTGGTCATAAACAGTCTCTCAAATGCAACAGGAAAGTAGTAAAAATATGTATATATAATTATATAAGTAACACCTAGTGGTACTTAATGTGCTAATGAACACACACACAAAGAAAATATATAAGACGGGATAAAATGACTACTGTTGAGCTGACACTCAAAAAGCATGTCATCACAGACACATGCCCTAACCAATGACATTTATTTTTTTATTCTTTGGTAACCAGGTAAGGCCCACATGCCTGTTGTCAGGGGTAGCCCAGGAGCACTGGTGAAATTAAATGATTTGTTCAGAGTTGAGCACTATGCAGCTGGAGATTGTGGGAATCTAACCAAGGTCTGTCTGCTAGATGTACCAAGCTTATTCACAGCTCATTACTCTAACCCTAGGCTATACTGCCAGCTCCATGAAACAATGCAATGGCAGTTAAACAATGTTTTATGCAGTCTTTGAAAATCCTGCCTTTGGTTTTTTTTTTTTTCTTTTTTCATTCTACTGGATCCATTTTATAATCACAACAAGGCACTCAATGGTGTGCATAAAGCTGGATAATGTCACTTCTCAGGTGGTTAAAGGTACTCACATACACCTTATGCCTCACAACACACCAAAGTGGAACATTATTCTGAGGGGGGGAAAAAACACTGCATCATGCCTTTTGGCTTAATTATATTAAAAACTGGCAAAGAAAGATTTCTGTTCATTTTGACATAGTGCCAGCAGCTCTAAATACTTCTCTGTGCTACTACACATGGGTGTTCAAATCAGAACGTTTATCACTTGCCCGCCCAACCATGGTGACTATAGCAGATTATTCACTTGCCCCTAATAATTATAATACAATGAAATTAGCTCTGTTTTGTTAAGGCTGACCTACAATGAAATTTACTTCTTGCCCCAGACATGGACTGAGCTGTGAAAATGGGATATGCATACTCCTGGTGCTACGTTGTACAGATTATATTACGGAGCAAGAATTCAATCCCAATTTTCTATCTGAGCAGTGCAGTTCATTCACTGCATCTGTAATAAAATCCAGTAAACTGGGGGTTATTCATATTCACTAAACAAAATAATGTGTCCTTGGTGAATATACCCATAACCCAACTAACTGTTCCTTTCCTTCCTGTCCTACCATTCTTAGACTGACAGAACCCCCCCCCCCCAGGTCAATGTACTACACTGCCATTTCCAAGGTCATCCCTGAAAAAGGACTGTCTTGTGACTTGTCTTTATGGGCTTACCTGGTTACCAAAATTCAATAAATAAATAAATCAGACTAGTGAAGGTAGAACTCCACCCAGCTAGCCAGGTAAGCCAGCACCACCCCCCCGGCCCACAAAGCAAATCATATAACATACATCACCATCCTAAGAAAAATTCATGGCTAAGACTGTCAACAAAACCCCTTCATTGCACATGGCCATATGCACTCCACACTGCACAGCCTGCCGCCTCACAAACTATCTTTATTCATTACTATTCGTCTTGCAAGCATAAAGATATATTTTTATTTCAGACATTTTATGTATGCAGCTTCTTATCCTTAACCACCTCATTTAGCAAGCCTAAAAGAACATTAATTCACAAGAAAACTCTGCTTACAATATAAAAAACATTGCAGTCATTATGTTGTTTTTAAATTTTTTCCCCATTCCACCATCCAATGTCCAAAAACCTCAAGTCAGAAACACCAGAAACAAAAATGTATTCCCCTTAATCCCTTATACTGTTTCTACTTATAGCAATAGCAGTACCAGCCTTGTTAACTGAATGCTAAAACATATAATTCACATTTTTTGAGACACTGACTTACCTGTTGTCGCCCAATATGAAATAAGGCAGGAAGCTTGAGTACACTGACTTCAGCTGAGCTCTCTCGACTCTCGAGTATTCTTCTCTGTGTCTCCATTTTTTTCTTCACTCCTCCAAGTCCTAGGTGCTCTCTACAAGGCTCAGGCAGCAGCAGCCCACCTAACCAACCTCGTCCTACCTCACTCTCCTCCACACTCCACAGCGCATGGGATCCGGGCACACGCCGCACGACCTAGTAGGGGCCTACTGTAGTCTAGCAGCTGCATTCATGGTCACCCCAAGGCCTGTATCATGTGGTCTGGCTTGTCTCATTCCTCCAACCGAGTCCTCCCTCCTTGTTTGATCGATCAATAAGCTGCTAGCAGCCAGCTAAGGAAAACTAGTTAGCCTTCACCTGGCCTGCACCTGGTTGTGGCACACTTGCTCAGAAGTCCCTCACCCTGACCCTGAGACCATCTTGCAGCACCTGTCAGTTGTCTGGCTTGTCCCCTAGACCCCAACACTGACCACTGGGCACCACACCACACAACGCAAACTCCCTCTGCTGCAGTGCCATCTCTCTCTCTGTACTTGTCTGATGCAGCCAACCCTTGGCCCAACACTACTACTACTGCCACTGGCTGCATGCAGCTCAGCCTCTCACCAAGCAGTTGCCACTCACTGAGTCACTAGATTCTGTCTCTCTAGTCTCTCCCAGCCCAGTCACTAGTCTCCTTTTGCTCTCTCCATCCTCAAAAAAACACTGCAGCAGTAGCTGGACTAAGTTCCTTGGTCACTCGCTACCGTATTTCTGTCTTGGTGTGGTTCTTCTACAAAGGCAGGCACTTTGTTCTCCTTGCTCCTCCTCAAATCTCCTCCTGGTCTGGACCCAGTCCTCCCAAGATGGTGTGGCGTGATCTGACCGACAACCTCAATCACTAGCATGTGCATGGCGCAACCCACCTGCCCAGCCTGGTGCCTCCACCTCTTTTCTCACACACACACACACACACCACTAGTCTGTCACAGTCATGCTGGTTGTGGGCAGAGAGACCCCAGACCCTACACTCCTACAGACTCCTGATGCAGACCTTTACATTTTTATTTTATCAACTGCCTGTTGCTTCCTTCCATCTACCACTTTACTGCCCTGCTCGAGCACCTCAATTAACACTGCCACTGCCTGCTTCCCAATTCACTGCTCTCCTGCCTTGTGCAGCAATTTGGAGTGTGTGTACAGCTTCTCCCTCTCATTACTCTCACTGTCACTGGAGGGTGGATGGTAAGGTTGGCAAAGAGAAGCTAAAAACATCCGCCCCACACAATTTAAAAAAAAAAAAAAAATGAAACGGGCAAGATAACTCATGAGTGCATGGCTGCATGCAAGCATTTTAAAACAGGGGGAATCGTGAGGCAAGTCATCGACCTAAAGAAAATACAACTGCTGATAATTGCCACTGCAATTCCTTGCAATTACAACTAATTGCAACTGCTGTCAATTTCAGCTCACGATTCTGACTGCCGATTGTGGCTCCGGGGTCTATGCATTGGCCAGAGGCTAGGAGGTGGGTGAACAGCGAGTTTTTGAATTCTTGATGGGAGGCTGAAGTTTTCACCACAAGGGGGAGTGAGTTCCAGAATTTGGGAGCAAATTGGGCAAATGCCTGTTCACCCATTTTTGTCATGCAAGGTGTAGTGGAGAGCATGGGGACAGAGGAAGACCTGAGGGTACAGGTGTGTGAGGCAGGAGTCAGGAGGTTGGCAAGATAGACAGGGCATGGAGGTCTAGACAGGGAGTCGATAAATCAGCCCAGGGAGTAGGCTCAAATATCCTTAGGTGACAGCCAGTTTAAGCTAGCGTAAAGGAGACAATAAAGCTTGTGATACCAAAATATGCCACTGCTGCCAACCAATCTGTCACAAACCCACTCAGCAGGTCAGGGCCTGTACTCCCAAAGTGCCAACCTTTGAGCGCAGTCTTGTGAACAGTGTAACAGACAAGGTAACTCTCGTGTCTGTTTTTGTGAGTTCAGATCAACCTTTGGTCTCAGTTCTGGAGGGATTCAAACTGTTAACCTCTTGTTAGCATACCCAATGCACAGGCTCAGATATATCTGTTTTCGGGGGGCCAGATATCTTTGCCTACGAGCACCTAAGCAGGTATTCAGAGACAAACCCTTTAAAACTTTAATAAAAACCTCAGATTTAACGCTTCTCCTTCCAGTTTGATACCATTCAAGCTTATGTCTGCTATAACCATGAACTTTTCTTACAAAATAAAAATAAATCAAAGACAGGCCAAGTAAGTTCTAAAAAGAATTTTACCAACATGGTTAAAAATATGTGAAACACAAAATACAGAACTCTTATATCAAAAGACATACACATCTTTTAAAAAGAAACAAGGTTTAAACAGTGCAAATTCCTACTTCAGTACTTAGTCTCTAAATACTTGCTTAAGTGCTCCCCAAGATGTTTCGTGGTCAGAGTCCAGGTCAGAATGTGTGTCTCTCTAAAACGGAATTATTCCTAAACAACTGTATTGACCAACCCCTTTTTGGTGAGGTCAGCTAGCTCCTCCTCTGTCAGAATTTATTTAAAAAATATATATCTTATAAAACCACAGGATGTATTTTCAAAGTATTACATTCTGCAATCCTCAGCATAACTCGTGTGACAATGACATCTTTGATCCATGCTGCATGCTCCTCACACAGGCTTCATATGAGCATTTACAACCTCGCACTAATACATCATAACCTACTTTTCTTCCTTCAACGTTCATAAACCTTTTTTATGATTTCCCTGTCAACAAAGTTAACTTAAACAACTCTGTAATTAGCTCCTGTTCTGCTATGTAACACATTGCATCTAAAAACTGTGTGTGTGAGAGAGATACACATGCTGTCAGTATTTCTCTTAGCTTGCATCTTTCTTTCAGCTGAAACTGGGGTGGGTGGCGCGAGTGAGGTTATTCTAAGGGCACTTGGTTTTTTAGCAGGAGACATTCAGTAATACATTTTATTAAAAAGAAATGATGCAGCACTCAGAACATGGCTCTCTACGCCACAGTATGTACTGGGGTGGAGGTGAAGGGTGGGGGGAGAAGGGCGATAAGGTATAGGGAGAAATGCTGGAGTAAGAGGAGGCTGAGTGGAGAAGATGAGTGAGAGTAAAATGATGGGGTGTGAGAGGGCATGGTCAGGCAGCCTGAATTAGTAGTGAATGTTAAGGAAACTCATTGGACTTCGAGTTGTGAGGAGGAAGGGGGTGGCAGGTGCCAAAGGAGCATGGTGCAAACTGATTGCTGAGGCAAGTCATGAAAAGGAGCAGAGGGAAGGGGTGCCCAAGGCCTGCCTAGTGTGTGCTGGGGGCAGAGAGAGCAGGTTTGGTTGGACTTGGGGGTAGGTGGACTTGGAGAGTCACATTGGGTACTGTTTGAGGTCAGTTTTGAATTGTGCCAGACAGTTGGTGGCCAAGAGGTACCATGGGAGTTTATTCATCTATAGGGGGGCCCGGTAGGCAAATGCACGTTGCCCAAGTGAGGTGCAATGGAAGGGGATAGCCATAGCCCCTCTAGTACTCTTTCTTGTGACCTGTAACGAGTTGGCCACCTTGATCAAATTGTATACACAAGGTGGTGTTTTACCCAATAGTGCATTCTTCCCTAGGATGCAAGTCTGGAATTTGACTGTTTCTTAATGACAGCCAATTTGCACGTTCTTACAGAGTACAGGTGTGAGTGCCACACTCGGCATCCAGGATGAGTCTGCAGGCTTTGTTGAGCGCAGTCTGAACCCTCTTGAGTGCTGTATCCATTGCCACCCTGTAGACCACTAGTCCATAGTCAATAGTAGATATAAATTGAATTGTGGACTGAGAGGTGGAGGGCCCCTAGAGAGAGAGGTATTGCCTGTGCCTGAAGAGGACACCAGTCTTGATATTGACTGTCTTGACCAGAGAGTCAATATGGCATGCAAACGTGAAGGTATAGTCTATTATGACCCCCAGGTACTTAACCAAGTGAACTTCTTCCAGCGGCTCACTGCATGAGTTGGAGATGATTGGGGGGTGCTTTTTTTTGTTGTGGGAGCTGGACATAAGCATTGCCTTAGTCGTCTTGTAGTTTAGTAGCGACTTATGACTACAGAATCAGTCCTTGAGTTTGGAGAAGGAGTTCTGCAGCTCAGATTGTAGGGCAGCCTGAGATGTGCTGCTGCTCAGGAGCACAGCATCATCTGCATATAGTATGAGTTTGGTGTCACAAGCTGTGGGAAGGTCATTTAAGAGGCTGAAGAGTAGGGGCCCCAGTATTGATCCCTGGGGTACCCCTAATTATACCTTTCTTGCACTAGATACTGTTTGCCCAACTTTGACATATTGGTTTCTCCATATCATATAACCATCAAAGGGCATTGGGTGCCACACCCATGTTTCGCAGTTGGGTCAGTGACTGTATGGAAGGTTTTGGTGAGGTCAATAAAGACAGACCCCACCAGTTTGCCTTCATCCAAGGCCTCATGTGCATAGTTCATGTAGTCCAGCAAGGCAGTGATGGTACTGTGATTTTTGTCTGAAGCCATGTTGGTTGGGGCATAGTAGATTATGCTTATTGAGGTAGTCAATGAACTGACCCACCACAATCTTTTCCAGTGCCTTATAGAAGTTTCATGTCTATTCCGTCACTGCCCAATCTGGTTTTACCTAGTATTTTCTTGATCATAGTAAGGGCCTCCTTCACCTTCACCCTTTTAAAGTAGAAGGTCTGGTGAGAACACTAGATAGCTACAGTGTTGGAGTGGTTCAAAATGGGCAGGTGGTAGCACTGTGGTAAGATTGATGAAGGCCTTACTGAAGGCTTCTGCAATAGCGAGAGGGTCTGTAGTGGGGGTGTTACTAATGCTGAGCAGCTGAGGGTGCTTCTTGTCCTTCTTTCCAAGGATGCTTTTGATGTTATCCCAGAATCTTTTCACATCACCCCAAGAATTGCAAAGCTGGGCCTTATGATAGTTGGCTTTGGCAAGCCGAATTTGCTTGGTGCCGCGGTTCCTGACTGTTCTGTAGCACTGGTAGTCATGCTTACTACCTCTACTTCTGGCCTTCTCCCAGAGTATGTCCCTTTCTTTTAGATGGGAGAGGAGCTTCCCATCAATCCAGCCATTTGTCTGCCCCTGAATTTTTCTTTTTGTGAGCGGGGCATAGATGGAGCTAAAGGCCTTAATGAAGTAACTGAGGGGCTAATCAAGGGTAGGTGCCAGGTCGATAGGAGTCCAGTCATGCAGGCCAAGGGCTGATTTGAGGGCTTCAAGTTTACCCTTCCTCAAGACCCCGCTTTCAGTAAGGATGGGTGGGCTTTTGGTAAATTTTGTGGACCACAGGAAGGTGATTGGGGATTGGTCACTTGGTGTGTCTGGGAGAACCTTGATCTCAGAGATTGGGGATGGTGAGCTTGCTAGGACCCAGTCAGAGGGTACTGTTTCCTGTCTTATAATTCTGCCTGGCGGGGCAGGTGACAAGTTGTCAGGTTGGAGGTGGCTATCAGATCCCTGAAAGGGATAGCCTCCTTTCCATCCCAGTTTGTTAAAGTTCCCGGTAATGACATGCTTCATCCCCTTTGGAAGGGTGCAGATGATGTCCATAATTGTGGGAAAGCTTGTTGTGGCTTTCTTGGGTGGGGGGGGTAGATAGATTGTGTCAAGAATGAGAGTTTTGCCATTCTGATTGACCTGTGCCTTTATCACTATTATCTCATAGTTCTCAGCCATCCTGGTTCCAGGGAGGATGGTGCAATGCAGAGTCTCCCTGGCATAGGTGAGGCATTCCCCCACCTCTCTTGCCTATTCTATCAATCCTGTATGCTTGTAAACCTTGAAGGCAACTTTGCTATCTTTAATCCTATTAGTCAACCAGGTGTCCTTTAAGCATAGGATGTCAGGGGTATGGAGACCATCCATGCATGTAGTTGGTCAAATTTTGCAGATGTTCAATGAGGCTATTTTTAGGCCTTTAACCTTATGAACGCCAGGACTCATTGAAGTGAGTGGGCCTGGGTTTGAGTGCCATAGAGGAGCAGAAGCATAAAGATGACCTTTGTGGAAGAAAGGTTTATGCTAAATTTGGCTTGTACTTTCCACCACCGAGGCTTCAGATGATTCAGATGGTTGGACACTGACTTAATTATTAGGGTATAGCTAACCATTACTCCCCCTTTGTGAGGGGAGGGCATATGGCCACCCGTGTTTGTAAGGTAAGGCCGAGTGAGTCACTGCCCACAGCCAAGTGAGACAGTTTCTGAAGGTGCATTTGACAGCCATGCACAACCCAGTAATGGTTCAGAGAGGGGTAGCAGCGGCCCAGCTAGGCATCTGGTGCCAGCTGTACGAAGTCAGGTGGCAAAGAGCAGAAGTAGATAGCACCTTTTGATAGGGGATGTGACTGCTTGATTCAGTCATCAAGCCTGTTGCACTGGTGCCAAAGAGAGGCTATACAGTTAACCACTGTACCTGGTGGTTTTTAGAGAGAGGGGGAGTTGCACTAGGTAGGGAAAGTGTTTCACAAGAGACAGTGATGCTGTAACTCAAAGCTTGAGGACCTGGCTGGCACAATTCTGTAGGAGTGAGGTAGTAAACCGGGGCAGGGTTTAAGTGTATTTAAACAGGACCGGGGGTGGGTAGGCGGGCCAAATAATCAGGCAGCTAGGGCTCCCTTCCTGGAGGTAATCGGTCCCCGAGGGTGAGTCCATACCTGAGCTTCTGTGAGGGGCTGGTGGCTTCAGACCTGAACTGTGGATGGCAGTGTGGCAGGTCGAGTTCATCAGAGAACCACGGCTGTGGCTGTTGGACTACCTAAAATGAGAAGGACAGAGGGAAATTAAATGAGAGGCGGGGGGGGGTGAGTCTGCTTGTGGAGCGAAAAAGAAATGCAAAATGGCTCAAAGGGGTGTGTTGCAGACCAAAATGTTGGGAAGGTGCCAGAAGGTCTGAGAGAGTAAGAACAGGGCTATTTAAAATGCAATACCAGAGTAAAAAGCTGAAGGGAAGGGGGAGTTCAACACCTGAGCTGAGTTCGCTACTGGGTCTTATGAGGGAACACTCAACAGGTACGTAGATTAAATCGGCAAACTTGAACTCTAAAATGCTAGCAAGTCAGTATTAACAGAAATCAAAATCCAGTAAAGTATAATTCAGGCATTAACCGTGCAGAGCTATATGGAGCCAGTCTGCATGCTCCTGGGACTAACTGCAGCCAGTGGGTCACAGCAGTAACAGATGCCAGATTTAAACCCAGAAACAAACTGTCCTCATGTAATAAAGGCAAAATCTGATTACCTCCAGGAAGGGAGCCCTAGTTATCAGTCCCCCAAGGGCGGGTCCGTACCTGAGCTTCTGTGAGGGGCTGGTGCCTTCAGACCTGGATTGCGGCTGGAAGTCTGGCAGGTCAGGTTTATCAGAGAATCATGGCTGTGGCTCTCGGACTATGAATGGGCAGCAGAATATGTCCTGAAGACTTGGGCTTGATTGAAGGTCTGGCCACTTGTCCCCTTGATTGAAGGTCTGTCCGCTTGTCGCCTTCAGCTTCTTCTGGCCCACTGCAGAGCCTTTGCACAAGGCCCACCGACTACAGAAAGACCAGGCCTAAAAGTGGCTCCACAGCAGGTCACAGGTGCCCTAGCACCCCAGCGGCTCCCTGAAGCCAGCAGACTCCACTTGAGGGTTAGCAAGTTCCCCACCTGGCTCTGAGTTTGTAGTTGAAATCTTCTTAGATTCACTTCTCTCCCTGCAGTAGGAAAAACAGCTCTGATGTGCAGCCGGACAATTTCACAAATCCTGTACTTGCCAGTGCCATTTTGCAACAGGTTTCACAGTCCAATTCAGCAGTGCTTTTCCACAACTGGAGTACAGCAGCAACCACAGGTTCCTGAAGTGTAGGACATCTGCTCACTTTTTTCCCTTTCAGATTCTCTGGTGCAAACGGCATCTATCCTTTGTTCCAGCTGGCACACAGCTCTGACAGTCTTTTGGTTCCAGACACATTCACTTTTGCTCTGGCTGGCACCCAGTTCCCAAAGGTTCCCCCCCCCCCCCAGCAAACAGTCTCTTTACAGTCCCAAATTGGTGCAGGTTTGCTGCAGCGAAATCTCCTCCAAACACAGCAACTTCACTTAAATGCCTGGATCGCTAGACTCAAACACAGTTCCTCAGCAAGATTTCCTCTCCTTTGCTTCACAGACCACCTCAGATTTAAGTCCTCTGAAAGGCCTTAACAAGAATTCACTACACCAGCATTGAGATTTCGTGACTCGATCAGAGCCCAGCACAGACTAACTGAACTGCTCAAAGTCTCTGGGAGTTTTGCAGGGATCCCTGCCCTCTTGATTGGCTGCCCAGTGTTATCGGTCACTTTCATAAGCCCTCTTGGATTATTGACTGGGGAGGTTTCTTGGCACCTAATAATACATAGATAATGTCGGCAGATAAGGGCCTATAGCCCACCTAGTCTGCCCATTTGAGCTTGTAACTACAGTTTGTTTTCCTAGAACTCTGTTGCCCCTAACCCCTAACCTCCAGAATTCCTTTGTCTATCCCATGCATTCTTAAATCTCGTGATTGTTTCAGCCCCCACCACTTCCTCTGGCAGGGTGTTCCACTTGTCCACCACCAGTTCTATAAAGAAATTCTTCCTCACATTTCCTCTGTATCATCCTCCCTCCAACTTCATCTCATGCCCTCTAGTCCTGGAATATCTTTTTCACTTAAAAATAGTGTATTCTTGCACTCTGTTCCTCCCTGTAAGATACTTGTATGTCTCTATCATGTCCCCTCTCTCCCTCTTCTCCTCCAGGGAGTACATATTCAATTCCTTCAACCTGTCCTCATAGAACTTGTGATGCAATCCATGTACCATCTTTGTTGCCTTCCTCTGAACCTTCTCTACCCTGTCTATGTCCTTACGTTGGTAAGGTCTCCAGAACTGTACACTGTACTCCAGGTGAGGCCTCACTAGTGTCTTGTATAGTGGAATCATGACCTCCCTTTTCCTGCTGGTGATGCCCCTGCCTATGCATCCCAGCATCCTATTTGCTTTACCTGCTGCCTTGTCACACTGTTTGCCTACTTTAAGGTCATCAGAGATGATAACCCCAAGATCCCTTTCCTGCTTGGTGCATGCTATATCCTCAGTATAAATAGTTAACACCTTTTCCCATAATCCCTGTGGAACAGTTTTGGATGCCTAGCTACTTTATTGGCTGTGTCTGAGGGTTCAAAGCATCACAATTGTGGCTGCTCCCATTCGGTTCCATAGCAGTCCATATAGTGTCCCCACTTTTCGGTTCTCCTGCAGCCAGCATATTAACTTTTTGTTTTACAAATGCCCCATTGTCCAGTAGCCCTTCTAATGCCCTTTCAAACATTGGCAGCTCCTTAATATTTTATGCTAACCCCCAGCATGTTGCTAGCTCGGTTTTAGCTTGCCCCCAGGTGCTGGACAGGCTCTCTTTATTCACTTTCATGCCACCTCATTAATATTAAGGAGGTGGCACTTAAATTCTCTAGCACGATTGGCACACTGGAAAAATGCTCCCCTTTCTCTCCTGTTACCTCTCTGGACCTCTGAAGGTCTCCAGTCCCCATTTTGCTCAATCCAGAGACCAGGACCACCAGAGAGGCAACTCAAAAGACCGCCAAATGGCTGATATTGATGAGTTTCTGCACACGTGCAGAGCGCCAGCTCTACACCAGAGTGCAAATATGAGTGTCTGCTTCACAAGTTAGCTTCTCCAGCCCCGGTCTGACAAATAAAACAATGCGGGGCATGGCGGAAGGATCCACGGAATCATTTGAGGCACAGCCAGGAAGCAGGGAAAAACAGGATACAGTCAGCCCCCCAGGGGCAAATGGGTAAGCTCCCACAGGGGGGGTTACTCATAAAATTCTCAGATACTGTGTAAACCGCACCAAGGACTACAGAAAATCCCCTTAGCTTTTCATTTTGTTCACCGCTGGGAAAGAGGGTGCCCTGGTGTCTTAAAAGTGCTTGTCCAAATGACTAGCACATCATTTTATGTCCTGTTTTAGGAAGTATGGTAAAAAACTTCCTGGTGTGGTGCATGGTCATTCAACAAGAGGCATAGTCACATTGGTTACTTGTTTATAGTGTATATTCGAATGCTATAATCAGCAGAAGTCGAGCATTCACCAGTGTTGTACCATCGATGCGATACCAGATGTTATAGCATTGATGGGATGTTGCACCGATGGTCCAACAAGATGGAATCTGTTCGCGGTGACCCAGTGAGCACCTTGAATGATCAAGCTGTCAGAACTTAGTTCAAAGCTGAGCAACCTTAACGGCAAACAATAACTCAATCTGAGCTAGCCGTGAAAGTAACCTGCTAACAAACAATAATGGCAGACCAATATGCAGCTTAGATACGCTGGACCGCAAATCATTCATACAACAGCAGCAGAATAAGTGCACAATAAAGAAGACAAGACTCCGATGTCAGAATGCTAAAATCTTACCTTGCTGAGGTTGGTGAAATCTGTAGCATCGGAGATATCACACCAAACAAGCTTGACACCTTCATCACAGACTTCCTGTACAAAATTAAAAGAAACTATGGGACAGAGTATGAGCCATCAACTCTAAGAGGCATGGTGGGTAGCATAGATCGCTACCTTCTGCAGATAAATTATGGGCATTTAATTTTTCATGGTAATAGCAAAGACTTCCCAGAGACACTACCCTGTCAGATAAACAGAAATATTTAAAAAAGATGGGCAAAGGCAGCAAGCCTATGAGGGCAGAAGCCCTCTCTCCCTCAGACATAGAAAAGCTTTATACAAGTGGCACTTTGGGTTTGCATAACCCTGTATCCCTCTTGAATGTGTTATTTTTTAACAATAAGCTCTACTATGCACTAAGAACAGCAGTATGCCATCAGATGTGGTGACTTCTGCCTACTAACAGACACAGATGGCAACCAGTTCATAGAATATTCTGTGAGGCAGACAAAAACAAGAGCTGGCGGCAACCCCAGGGACATCAGGGCAATTAAGCCCAGAATGTATGAAAACGGATAAAGCCCTGAAAGACATCCAGTCAAGGCATACACTGCCTATGCCTCTCAAAGACCTCTAAGCATGCTGTCATCAGACTCCCCCTTCTACCTGGCTCCCAACCTGTACTTCAAGCCAGGTGTCACCCTGTGGTTCAGGGCAATGATACTAGGTGAAAATAAAGTGCGGACAATGATGCAGGTCATCAAAACGTCTGCTGGGTTACCTGTAGAAAAGCACATCACAAATCATTCTACTCGTAAGACTGCAATTCAGAGGCTAGTAGATGGTGGGTGCCCCCATCGAGGTGCAGCAGGGCTTTGGACATAAAAGCCGGCAATCTATAAATAATTACCACTTCCTATCAGAGGCCAAGCAGAAATGAAATTGTGAAATTCTGTGTGGACATGCAGCGAGTGACAATCAGCAGCCTTCCACCTCAATGTCAAGTGTAGCAATTTCAATTTCACAAGCTAGCCCCAGTGGGGAAAAAAGCTGATAAAGTGTCCTTTTTCCTCTGTCTGACTTAACAAACTTCATCTTGTTTGGAGACAACTGCATTTTCCAACAGGGTGTCACTATACACTTCCACAATCACTTCAGCCCACAGAGGAGAACATAAGCAGCAATCCTCTCAGACTCTGACAGTGATAGCTAAAACGGTAAGACTCTTCTCTGTTGCCTCCCTCCTCAGCTGTATTTTCGCATTACATAGCTATGAATGATATTAATGTTCGTTGTACCCCTTTTTGTTTTCTTGTGGCTCTTGTCTGTTTCTTCCAGGTCAGTGAAGGAAAACACTGCAAGTAGAATCCCAGGAGCGTCCGCCGCTTTACGGCAAATTCAATTGGATGTTTGTCACCTGACATAACTTAATTTGCAGCTTACTATAACCTTTACTTCATTTGCCAGTTGGTATTGAACCAGATAAAATGCATGTGTAATCTTTCATTTTGTTGCCTCTGTTATCTCTTTAAAATAAACAGTTCATTTTGATCTGTGCTTACAGTGTATCTGTTCTGTGTCAAGTGAATCACAGAAGGTAAGAAAGAACAACATAACAAATTGCTAATGTCTGCTTGTAATAGGTGTAAGGTGATAGCATTACCCATACACTGTAAAAAGACAATTAGTGGGCATCGCTGAACAACAAAGCTATGCTACCATCTCGTGGCAACCTCAGCAAACCTCTCAAGCTTCACTTTCGAGGTTTACACGGGTTGCCAAGGAAGCCACTCGGCAGCTTAGCTTTGTTGTTCATTAATGCCCATTCATTATCCTCTATCTGCTACTGGGATTTGTGTAGCTGCCATATGGAGCACTGTCCACGTCTTCACTAAGCATTACAGTCAGGACATTGCATCTCACAGATTAGCAGGACTTGGCCTCACTGTCTTATAGGGCCTACTGTCCTGAACATGTCAGAATATTCACCCAAACTGTCTGTTTTTGGTAATGGCTGGGACCCATTCCAAAGGTGTGGCCCAATGAAAGGGATAATCCTCTGAGAAGATAAAACAGTAATGTACTTACCGTAACAGTAGATCTTCAAGAGAATCTCTTTTATCAGGCCATGCTGACCCTACCTCCTTCATGGGTATGACCCTGGACTTCCTGCATTACATCATTCCATAACTGTCTTTTCCAGCAACCATTGTCATCTGGTATGCTGGGTGCTGGCATTATCACTTGGTTCCCCATAAAGAGGTCCTCTGAGCGTAATCTCTGGTGAGTAGCTGAGGAGCGATGGGACTGCCCACGTATATGAATGCTTATGCATGACGGGCAGCCCCTGGCTCCTTCCGGCCCTAGTGCTGATGCGGGTATAGTTCCAGTGGTGTAGCCAGATGAAAGATTCTCTCGAAGATGTACTGTTACGGTAAGTACATAACTGTTTTCTTCAAGCAGTGAAGAAAACAAATTAGTAAGTGGTATGCAAAGTCAAGCATGGTAACAGAGCTGCTAATGACAAAATACAAAAATGCATTATCTCCTTAGTAAGTGTTGCCTCAGAAACATAGAAGATGACTGCAGATAAGGACCATGTTGCCCACTAGTCTGCCCCCTTTCCCTATCTAATGCAATACTGCAGACCCTAGTTGATCTATGGCATACCTTCTCTTCCTTAGTGTGAGAGAATTCATGTCTATCCTATGCATTCTTGAATTCCCCTACTGTTTTTGCCCCCACCACTTCTGCAGGAAGGCTATTCCAAGGGTCCACTACTCTTTCTGTGAAAAAATGCTTCCTTACTTTGCCCATGATCCAACCCTCCTCTAGCTTCAAATCATGCCGCCTTGTTTTTGTACACCTTCTTTTCTGAAAGGTGTTACCCTACTGTACCATGTTTATATGCCTGAAGTACTTAAAATTTCCATGTCATATACCCCACTCTCCACTCTCCTCCAGGGAATATATATTGATGTCCTCTAGTCTTTCCTCATGTAACTTTTCATGCAGTCATTGCACCATTTTTGTTGCCCTTATTTGGGCTGCCTCTGTTTTGCTGTCCTTCCGGAAATGAAGCCTTCAAAACTGCTGGAATTCCTTTCTTCAGTCCTAGGGAGATCTACATGACTTGGTGTACTTGCTGATGTGCAATTACTATGGTGAAATACAAGTGGCTTATTAGAATTTTTCTGCCACATCTCTGTGAGCTTAAATTGTAAAGGGTCTATAGTATTTGTATAATTTGACTTTTTCCCAGCTGTTTCCTTTGTTTTAATTTTTTTTAAACCTCTTGGGTTGAATTTCTTTATCCATATTGTTTTTTCTGTCGCTATTCATGAGTAATTTCCCACTGCTAGTTTGCACCATCTATTCTAGACATCACTTAAAGCTCTTATTTCTACAATTTTCTGATATCACTATACTTATGTGTGTTTTCTATAGTCCAGATATTTGATAATTAATAGGTCATACATTAATTAGAAGAAACAAAGACAAGAAATTCAAAATTTAAATGAGATCATAGACAAAAATTTTTAGTAAGGTACCGAAATTCTAAAAACAATTATGATATGTATATATATAAACTTTTATTTTTCAGTATTTCAATTTCTAATCTCAATACTCCTAAATTTAAATATCAATAGCTGTAAGAGCAGTAGCATAAATAGCTGTTCAAAGGTTGTATTAACGTTTCTAATATTTATTGACGTTAGAAAAATTAACAAGTGCCAAGTAGAACCTAATTAATTAAGTAAAAGTCCAAAGAAACTTGAAATTTGAAGCTTCAGTTACTATATAATAAATGCTACAACATACTTCAAAATTTTCCAAGTCCTTCAGCTTACATACACTGCCACAGTTTCAGAGTTCTCTTTTCTGTTCTTTTATTCTTTCTGTCAGTCCCTTGATCAAACGCTGGGCTTATATCTACGTTGTTTGAAGCAGTTCAGTGTAGACTATGGTACTCAATAAGTCCTTCAGTGTTCTTTGTTTTGAATTCCCCTTCCTCCAGACGTCTTTCCTGTAGCTGGCGTCTTCTTTCTCTCCAATTAGTTATGGCCACTGAAAGTAAGGTAACAGAAAAAACCCAGGGAGTACAAACTGTTTGTTCATGACGCTTATGTTCTAAGTGGCTAGTTTCCCTATTTCCCTATAAAATTATGATTGCTTCTAATATCTTCCTTATTTTCTACTTAGAATTGTGCTTACTTACTTTTGGGTCTGAGCTCAGATAAAATCTTTCAGAGGCCCCGGTCTCTTAGATCCAATTCCAAAATCCTTAGAAGCTGCAAAAAAAACCTGCAGTAGCTTTTGTTTTAATGCAGTGTTTTTAATGGCAGCAGTTAGAAACCAAAAGGAATTTTATGTTAAAGCATTTCGGCCCCAACATGGAGAGCAGGAGGGGAGATCAATATCTATAGTTTCCCCAGAAGAAAGAATTGCTGCTCAGCTGAGCAGCTCCCGTTTTTCTAAATGTATATTACTGAGATATGCTGCAAGCCATGACCAGAGTGCTCCTTTCCTTCAGTTCAAAACAACTCTGAATAAATCTGAGCACGGGCCTGTTTGTAAAGCAAACCATGTGACATTTTTAATTAGTCCATTATACGGTGTACTAGTTAATTAGTTAGCCAGTTAATAATTAGAGTATTTCCAAATATTACAAAGGTCTAAAATTTGACCAGCTAATTCAAAATGGAACCTAACTGTAAAGCTTTTCTGAAATCGCACAATAGTTCATTAATAATTTAAAAACATGTTTAGCGGCAGCAAGTAATTTAAGAAAGGCTTGCAATTGCTGATTGTGCCATCAAGTCGGATAATTGGCACAGATTAGCACAAATCAGCACATCACTACCTCCTTTTCCTAATTTTTATAATGCAATTTTGCCAGCTAAATAGCTGGTTTGCTAATTTGCTGTGTGTCCATACAAACTCGTTTTTCACAATCACTATCCCCTGTGGCAGTGTCCGCATTCAGTAATGCCCTCAGTAACGCACCAAAATTATACCAAAATGTATGCTACCAGGTAAATCCCAGTAACATCGTAAACTCCACAGGACAAAAGCAAGCCAAAATGGACCAAAATACAAAGTATTATGATATTGAAAACTTCACTAGTAGCCGATAGCTCCACTTCACATCACTATCTCAACTTCCAGATTCACATTCACATTGAACTGCTGACTGGAACAACTTTGTCTGGGGCTGCGCTTCTATTACCAAGTGGACAGTAACAACTTAAGCAATTCAAACAGGACATTTTACACAGTAGATATTCAGAACACTTCTCGGTCTTTCACAGATTTACAGCATGCTGGCAAAATAGCACAATCATGAAACAGCAAATATAAATGTAAAGATAAATTAAAAATTAAAATTGGGCACAACAGGCACTTCCAATGTGGGCAGGAATAAAGATCTAGCAGTTCAAAATCCCACACAGTCTCTTAATGCAATCTCTTGTTACAGATTTCATTATTATTGCTGGAGTTGGAATTAGTTTTTCAGCAGGGATTCTGGTGGTTACCACAAAAAACTCCAGTAAAGCTCCTGAGATATCCTGGTGTGCACAAACAAACTTCATTTAACTTCAGTCGACTCTTGAATTGACCGACCCCCTGTGGGGTTGCCCCTTGATTACGGCCTCTGTGTGTAGGATCCTCCACTGTACTATAGGACTGAGCTACAGGAACAGCACCTAGGGAACTAAAAGATTGACTGAAGAACCATCAGCATAAGAAAGTCTGGATGGAAAACTGGACCAAAGGCAACCAAAATTCAATGCCAAGAAGTGCAAAGCGATGCACATGGGGAACAAAACCCTCAGAACAGAGTATTGGATAGGAGAGGTTCATCTGTACTCAAGATCAGAGGAAAGGGACCAGAGTCATCATTGGTGAATCCTTTAAGCAAACCAGCCAATGTAACAAGACCTTTGCAAGGTTAACAGGATGCTAGGGTGCATAGGGAGGGTGTTCAACAGTAGGAAACAGGAAATACTGTTACTTCCGTATAGGTCACTGGTGAAGCCAAATATGGAGTACTGCGCCCAGTACTGCAGTCCTCACCAGAAAAAGGACAGGGACATAATAGAGACAGTACAACACAGGGTGACCAAGATGATTTAGGGCCAGGAGGGCATATTCTGTGAGGACTGGTTAAAGGTGCTCAACATGTATTAACTCATAACCAGATAGGGGGATATGATAGATACTTTCAAGATCCTTATAGGAATAAACAAGGCAAACTGAAAACCTATTAACCAGGAACAGAGAAGCCAGGACATAGGGTCACAAGTGGAGGTTAATGGGGGAAAGGTTTAAAAAGGATGTAAAGTATCATTTTACAGAAAGAGTGGTTGAGTCATAGAATGGTCTGCCAGCAGAGGAGGTGGGTGCCTAAACCACAAATGACATCAAACATTTGTCAGACAGACCCAGGGGTATAGTAGTTACTTAGTGGGATGAGGGAAGTGGAAACACCAAAAGTAAAAGAGGGAATATGATAAGCAAAGACCCTTCAGACAACAGGTTTTGGGGTATGATAGGGTAATATGGGGAGACTAGATTGACTGCTGGTCTTTTTCTGTCATTAGCATATATGCTTCTAATTTGTTTTATAATAGAAGATTTAAAATAAAAGTCTGGGACCGTTCCAGCTTCTTAATTATTTATGACCTCTATTACATATTAGTCCAGAAGTACCAGCAAATTTATCAAATATCAAGTCTGCAGAGGAGAAATGAGCATCGAATCCACTTATAATTTTCTTCTTGTCCATGATGACCTCATTATTGAATTTTGGTTTTTGGCGGGGTTGTTGATGAATTAGATTTTCCTTAAGCATCTTTACTGGCCTACAGAATTTAGCATTGTCTCATTTCCTGAGCAAAAGCTAGGAAGCACTTCCTGTATTCCCAAGGGTCCACTAGCTGCCAAAGCACCATTTTCTTTGACCCTTTACTAGGCATTCATTCTCTGTACCCACTTTCCATGTAGACTTCCCTTTTACCTTCTCTCTACACCCCATGAGTCATGGTTCGACCTGGTGCTTAACAACCCCCCCCCCACTACTTGTCCAATCCCTTGTCACTAATCTACCTCTGCAAGCAATCTTTCACTGAAGTGCCCATTCCCTGGTGCTAATGAGGGTGACCAAAATGATTCAGCGGCAGATCTTAAGAGGATGGGTTCAAGGCACTGAGCATGTACTCGGTGGAGGCCAGACGAGAGAGGGGAGATGAGATGGAGACCTTCAAGTTCCTAAAAGGAATGAACAAGGTAAACTGTGAAGAACTATTTAGCATAAGTAGCAGAACAAGAACACTGGCATGAGTGGAAACTGGTGGGGGGAGGTTCAAGGTAGAAGTGAGAAAGTTTTATTTTGGTTATATAGGTTTAATTTAATTATATATCTTTTCTGTAGAGAACCAGGGAGCCCAAAGTGGAGGAATGATAAGTGGTGGATGGATTGGTAGAAGTATCAGAGGAACAACAGGGATTGAAAGGGGAGGGACTAGAAGAGGAACAGTGGGGTGGGAACAGAGGAAGGGTTGCCCTTAAAGAATAGGTATGCATCACTGTCTGGTGTAGGGGAGTGAGTGTCAGATGGTGGGGATGGAGGTCAGAATAAACCAGAGTCTAGGGTTAGAGGTAAGGGGTGGAGGGAGGAGACAAGCCTGGGAGGGCAGGTTAGAAGAAGTCAAAATGGAGCAAAGGATGGAAGGGAACACGATAAGAAAGGAGGAGGGGAAAGCATGATTAGCTAGGGAGGAAGGGCATAGGAGAAACAGTAAAGCAGATGGGAGGGACTAGTGAATGGGGTAAAATGTTAACCAGGGCAGAAGGGGTGCAGTTCAGTGGGGGAGTGGCTGGCATCACAGGCAAGGAGGGGAGAATGGGAGACACAGCTGCAGTGGACAGAAGCTTGGCAACCCTTTGGGACTCCACTGTTATAGGTATTCACAGGGGAAGGAATGGGGGATCCAAGAGCAAGAAGGAGGGTGGTTTGTATGCCACGGCTGACCGCAGAGAAGGTGGGACCAAGAATCGAGTTTGTAAGGGGAACCTATCTTGGCCATCCACATGGGAACCAGTGACATAGCTGCGGAGGAGGTGGAGGTAGTGCAAGGCAGGTTCAGGCATTTGGCAGGGACCTTCAGGAGGTAGGAAGTTTTGTGGTATTTTCAAAGGTGATACCAGTTTCCAGAATCAGCAGAGTCTGGGGGAAAAAGGAAAGAAGACTTCAATAACTGGATGAGGAGCTGGTGCAGGAAAGAAGGATTCATTCACCAGATAGACTACACATCAGTACTGAGGGCTTGAGGGTACATGGGGACAAACTGGGGGAGTACATTGCCAACAAGTTGAATTTAACTAGTTGGGGGGCAGACCTGCAGGCCAAAAGACTGGGAGGACAAGGTCAACAGACCCCCTCTCATACCAGTAGGGGTAGTCAGGAGGGTCAGTGTGGAAGGGAAGAGGAGCAATAAGCATCAGGGGGGATATGGGGGGGAGAAATGTAAGGAAACGAATAGAAGGGACAGTAGGAGGCTTGGAGTCAAGGTAGAGGGTGGTGTTACTAAATGCTTAAAGTCTTGGGAACAAGATGGAAGATTGCAGGCCCTATTAACTGAGGAGAAGATGAGCATAGCAGCAATAACTGAGACCTGGGCCACACCATGACTGGCACCTCTTGATCCCTGGATATCAGCTTTACAAGAGAGACAAGACAATAGGCAAAGAGGGGGTGGTGATTTATATCAGGGAGGATATAACATGCACAAGGGAGGGGAGAGGGTGGAACCATTGCTGTTTCAGTTACAGTCCAATAGAGGGAGAAAGGTGAGGTTTGGCATAGTGTACAGACCACTCAGGAAGAGGAAAGGAACAGGGAACTGAGCTCACAATTGTTGGAAGCTGTAGGGAAGGGTGAGGTGGTAGTGATAGGGGACTTTAACTTGCCCAAAGTGGACTGCAGCATACTATCCACATCCTGTGCCAGGAGTCCGGTGATCCTAAAAGCACTGTAGGATGGGTTCTTGACTCGGGGTGTCACAGAGCCCACCAGGGAGGAGGCAGTCCTTGATCTAGTGCTCACAAGTGGGGAGCATGTATAAGACATAACGGTTAAGGAACCCCTAGATGAGTGACAACTGCACAGTGTGGCTCAGGTTGGGCATGGGCAGGGAAAGCATCTCCACTAAGACTAAAATCCTGGATTTCACAGGCCCGTCAGCACAGCAGTTGGATTTCCGCTTGCGACGCCAGTGACCCGGGTTCAGGAATGAGCCCTGGGGCTGGAGGGCCAGCCGGTGGGAGGAGGCTTAAGCATCCCAGAAACCAGCTTGTCTTCTCTGGGGGAGGGGAGAACCAGGACTCAATGCTGCCTGGAACATCGGAAAAATCACTTGCAGCGCTCCCAGGTAGACAGAGCACCAGGCCCCATTCCCCAATGCCCCTACCTGTCCTGGTGACAGCATCCTGATGAAACCAGAAGACTTCAGGGTGTAAGGGCCCCCACTTCATACCCACCTGGGGGGAAAGCCATTGCTACATGGGGGATGGACTGCTCTGGGCTTCAGGTGAGAGGGTGGGGACAAGAAGCCTGTAGGTGTATTCTGAAGGGAGTGGAGTGCTGCAGGTAGGGGGAGCATAAATAGTAAAAAAAATCTTGGATTTCAGGCGGGAAGACTTCAAGAAGATGGGCCAAGTACTAAAAAGGCAGCTGGTGCACATCAGAGTGGATATGGGAGTGGACCAAAAATTGTCCATTATCAAAGAAGGAACACTGGCTGCCACAGAAGACTGCATTAGGCTTAAGGGGAAAAACTTGAGGGTTGAAGTATTTAGCTGGTTCAGTTCTGAAGTTGCCTAAGCAATTGGGGACAAGAGGTCAGCCTATGAGAGATGAAAAGAGACCATGAGGGAGGTGGATAGGGTAAATTACTTAAGGTTGGCCAATGTGGCAAATAAGGTAGTGCGGCAGGCTGAGACACAAAAGGAACTGAAGATTGCTGAAGGAATCAAAAAGGGAGAGAAGAGACAAGAAGGACAGGATTGTAAGGCTTCAGAAAGGGGATAAATGGGTAGAGGATGATGGGGAAAGGCTGAGGTACTGAATGAACACTTCCGCTCCATCTTCTCCAGGGAAGAAGATAGACTGGTGCCTACAGGATGAGAAAGGGAGTGGGGAGGGCACTGATGTGATAGAGGAGGATAGAGTGAGGGAGGGAGGGGTTGCTAGCACTGAAGATGGACAAATCGCCAGGCCTGGATGAAGGGGAGCAGGGGTGACGAAGCATTGATGTGGTGATGGAGGAAGATAGAGTCAGGGAGGGAGGGGTTGCTAGCACTGAAGTTGGACAAATCACCAGGCCCAGATGGCGTACAGAAGGAGCTAGCAAGGGAGCTTGTGGAGCTGGTAGTAGGCCTGTTCAGTAGTTCCCTGAAGTTGGGTGTGGTACTCTACCTCAGTATTGGAAAATGGCACATGTGATGCTCCTCCAAAAAAGTGGTCCCAAGGATGACCCTGGGAATTACAGACTAGTCAGTCTGACCTCAGTCATGTGCAAGCTCATGGAGACCATACTTAAGGAAAGATTGGTAGGGCATCTGGAGGAGGGTCTCCAGGATGAGAGACAGCATGGGTTTATGTGAGGGAGATTGTGTCTCACAAATCTAATTGACTTATTTTATTGGGTCATTAAGATGGAAGACAGAGGCCAGGCAGTGGACATCCTTTGTCTGGACTTCAGCGATGCCTTTCGTTCAATGTCCTCAGTGACACTGGGGATAGCACTAAGGGAAAAGTGTGCCTTTTCATTGACATCATCAAACTTGAGTGAGGGTGAACACAGTAGAAGGGATACAAGACCTGCAGAATGACCTGAGAAAACTTGAGAGGCAGGATTTGGCAACTAGGCTTCAATGCCAAGAAATGCAAAGTCATGCACATTGGAGCCAGAAATCCACGGGCAGAGTACTATCGTGGGGGGCGGATAGCAGGAACGGAGGAGAAGGTTCTAGGAGTGATGATTACTAATAACTATCGTCGAGGCACAGATCAGGAAGTATAGGAAAACCAGGAGCAGTTGTAAAATTCGCAACAAGAGATACATTATTAATAACAGTAAAATAAAAAAATAATATTTTTCAGTATAACTATTTACCAAGGCAGTTAAACAGAGAAAGTCCATCTGGGTTTCTTCTCAATTTCCTGTCTCAATGCCTCTTTTGCAGGCAACTGCAGCTGTTTTAATAAGTCTTTGCAAACCCCACTCATTAAGAAAACAGCATGCTTTGCACACAGTGTTCTTGTAAGCTTCATCAAGTCAAGCAAAAGAACACTGTGACCCAGAACTGGCTTCTTGCTTACAGCTTCTCAGAAAGTTTGCAAACTAGCTTCTCATGCTAACCCCTTGAGTTCCAAATAGCTTTGCAATCATTTCAGCAGTATAACTATATACATATAACTATACAGATACAGTTTTAAACAAGGGGATCCCAGTATCAATTACATTTCACCAAAATGATTCACATATATTTTTATAAAAGTAGATATGCATGGGGGAAGAAAAAAGAACAGTAAGTAAGGCTGGAGAGATAGCAAGAGGCAGAGATTTGCAAGACCATCGGGGGGTCAAGTCCTAGGTCTCATGAGAGGTCACAACCAGACAGACAAGGACAGATCCTTGCATTTGAACTCTTTCTCCAGAACAACTGGGATAGGGCCCTATTCAACCCTGTCACGGTAACCTGAAGCGCTCCACGGATTGCAAAAAAGGCAGCAGGAAGGGCAAACAAGATGCGGGGGTGTATAGCCAGAGGAATTAGTAACCAGTGGAAGGAGGTTATACTGACCTTGTACAGGTCACTGGTGAGTATGGAGTTAGATACTGGTGCCTGCACCTTAAGAAGGACATCAGCTTGCTGAAGACAGACCAAAGGAATGCAACTCAGATGATTGTGAGTCAGCAGGGTAAAACATATGAAGAGAGACTGCCCCCCCCCCCACATATGTACTGCCTGAAAGAGAGGGGATATGATAGAGACCTTTCAATACTTAAAAGGGATAAATAGGGAGACAAGGAAGGTCTCTTTAAGCTACATGGAGAACTGAACCACAAGGAGAAACAGTCTAAAGCTGGAGGGGGGATGTTAGGAAGCACTTCCTATGGCCAGTTGGAATGAGCTGCCAGAGGACATGGTCTTGATGAAGTCGGTGAACAGCTTCAGGAGAGGCTAGGATAGGCATAAGGAAAAAGTTAAGGGCATGGGGGAGCAGATGAAAAGGAAGGGAGGTTTGGGGAGGGGGGGCAAGGTCTATAGTGTAAGGTACAGACTCTGCAATATGAGCAGATTAGGTAGACCGAATGTCCTCATTCTGCTGTCTTCCCCGTATGTTTGTATTTTCATAGAAAGGATGGTGGAGCCATGGAACAATCTGCCAGCTGATGTGGGTGCCTGTCAATGGTTTCAAACATGACTGGGACAGAGTGAAGGGCTTACTGGTTGCTCTGGGTGGTAGCGGTAGGGCAGGGAGCATGTGGGTGGATATTGAGGGTTAGAACCCAGTACCCAAGGACCCACCATCCTAGAAGGGCAAGAGTAGCTCTCCGGCCCCCTCTAGCTGTTGGAGGTCTGCCTCTGAGCAAGTAAGTGGTCTACTGTGAAATATAGGATATTCTTGTCTCAGAACAGGACAATCAGGAGCTTAAAGGGCACACAGGCAGAAAGTAAGGAGAGAGAGAAAAAAAAAACAGAGGAAAGAGTAAAGATTGCAAACAGTTAAGGGGCCAGAAATAAGACATGACTGAGTGGTGCAGTGCAGTGGTTGTGGAGCAGCAGTCTCCGGGAGACGTTCTGGAGGATGCGGTGTTGTCCCATCTGCAGGCACCTCTCTGGGCTGAGGGAGGAGGTTGCTCATCTCCAGGCTGAGTTGGCCAGGATTTGTGGGACCTCCTCTTCCATCCAAGGGACCACCAGTGCCACTGCGTTACCTCAGAGGTTGCCAAGAAAGAGGAGGCGGTTGGAGCGACAGTGGGCTCGGGAGGAGGTGAGGTGGTGGAACAGAGGCACATCCTCACGTTGTACTCCACATTCCTATGCCATTCTGGCAAAGTGTGGTTCTCTATGGAGGCATCCACAGTGGAGACCAAGAAGGATGCTGGGAACCTCCACAAAGGAGACCCACAGGAGGGTGGCAGGGGACCCCTGCAGGGAAGGAAACAACTCCTGGTGGGGGACTCCATTGTTAGGAAGGTAGAACTGGGGGAGGAAGGGGAGAGGGAGGTAAGGTGCCTGCCTGGCGCCATGGCTTGGAGGGACAGGGAGCGAATCCTCAGGATTGCCAGAGCAGCTGTACAGGGGAGGGAGCTGGATGTCATTGTCCACCTAGGGACAAATGACCTGGCTAAGAAAGGGATTAGAGAAGTGCAGGAAAGTTTGTGGAGGTGGGAGGGGCCTTGGTCAAGTAGCACGCGGTAACCTCAGGTGCTACCCATCTATGGCATAGGAGAGGGCTAGGTGTTCCCTTCCATGGGATTCAATCAGTGGTTGAAAAACTGGTGTGGAGCTCAGGGATTTGGCTTCATTGGGGACTGGGGGTCCACCTGGACGATGCAAGCCCTATACTGGCATGATGGGCTGCACCTGTTTGGGAGGAACCAGGATCCCAGGTGATAGGTTTAAATGCTCATTGGCAAGCTTTAAACTAGCCAAGGGGGGAGGCACTGGAAAGGAGCAGGAAAATCCTAGCCCCCCAAATAATCATGGGTAGGTGCAAACACCAACATAGAGGTGTCGATAGGGAGAAGAGCAGGGTAAATGGAGAAAGTGACAAAGGCAAGAAGGACGGGATGGGGCAAAAGGGAGTAAGGCCATCAGGAAATGGAGGGTAATGAGTGCCAATGCCCATAGTCTGGGCAACAAGCCCTGAGCTGATGGCCTTAATGGAAGAGGGATGCCTGGATATCGTAGCAGTCACAGAAACATGGTACACAGAGAACCATGACTGGGATGTTAACATACCAGGGTACATAACCTACAGGAGAGACAGGCAGGGAGAAGGGGAGAAGTAGCTCTCATGTAAAGGAAGGATAAAAGCAACTGAATAAAAGAGTAAACAGGGAGGAGAGGAGGCACTGTGGGTCACCTTGGAGACTGGAAAGGCACCACAATCCGCACAGGGTTGTGCTACAGATCCCCATGTGAGGGGAAGGAATGGACAAGGATATGATAGAAGGCATTCTTAGAATGGCAGAGAAAGGGAGATACTGTTGATGGGAGACCTGAATATGCCAGATGTTAACTGGAGCACATTTGCTGCAGCCACATCCAAGAGCAGGGCATTATTGATGCCCTACGGGTGGCAGGCGTGGACAGCTAGTTTTGGAATCCACTTGTGAGGGAGCGATCTTGGACCTCGTTACTCTCAAGCGGGCAGGTGAGAGGATCTCAGATCTAGAAGTGGGTTGCCATCTGGGGACAAGTGACCATCAAACAGTGTGGTTCACAAGAACTCAGCTACAGAGTCGAGCCATACAAAAGTGAGGGTACTGGACTTTAGGAGGGCTGACTTGGCAAGATGGGAGAGTGCCTCAGAAAAGCACTAGCAAACAGGCTAGAAGGAGGTGTGGAGCAAACAATGAGGAATTATCAAAACTGCCATCACAGAGGCAACAAGCCTTGTGTGAAGCAAATAAACAAATCAAAATGAAAGAAAAGCCACTATGGTTCTCAAAAGAGGTGGCTGTGAAAGTCAGGAAGAAAAGATAGCATTCGGAGTATAAGGAAACACAGAAGGAGCAGGACAGAGAGCTGTACCAGTTAAGGCAGAAGGAAGCAGGAGGGAAGTCAGAATAGCAAAGGCCCAAACTGAGGAAAAAGATAGCAACTCAGTTAAGAAGGAGATAAAACCTTTATAGGTACATCAGGCGGTAGAAAGACAAAGGGAGGATAGTGAGGCTGAATAGAATGAGCGGTGGGTGGGCAGAGGGGACAGTGAAAAGCAGGAATACTGAACGAATATTTCTGCTCAGTATTCAAAGAGGAGGGGAAGTGCCTAATCCAATTAACAGAAGCACTCTTGATAGGGGTCGATCCCAGTCCTTTCACAGATGAAAGGTTCTTGCAAGAACTCCTAAAACTGAAGGTGGACAAAGCGATGGGTCTGATGGAATTCACCCAGAATTCTAAAAAGAATTAAGGGAGGAACTAGTGAAACCACTGGCTACTCTTTTTAATAAATCATGGGAGGATGGTGTGTACCGAGGACTGGAGGAAGGCGGATGTGATTCCCTTCACAAAAGTGGGTCCAAGACAGAGCAGGAAACTACAGACCTGTCAGTCTGACCTCTGGGTAGGGAAAGTGATGGAGTCACTTCTGAAGGAAAAAGAATAGTCAGTACCTAGAGGTCAGTGGAGCATGCAGGACCCAAGGCAGCATGGGTTCTGAGCGGGAAGGTCACGTCAGAAGAATCTAATAGATTTCTTTGACTGGGTGACCAAAGTAGTAGACCAGGGAGGGGCTGTGGACATGGCCTACCTAGACTTTAGCAAGGCATTTGACAGTCCCACAAAAGATTAATAGTCAAATTAACCAGCCTGGGAGTGGGACCCAGGGTGGTAGCCTGGTGAACATTGGCTGGACAACAGGACACAGAAGGTAACTGTAAATGGGTCACTCTGAGAAGAAGGGGTTACTAGTGGGTACCGCAGGATTCCGATTGGGTCCAGTCCTTTTAATGTCTTCATCAGTGACATTGCAGAGGGACTGAAGGAAAGTATGCCTTTTGCAGATGACACAAAGATCTGCAACAGGGTTGATACACAGGAGGCGTGGAAAGGATGAAAAGGGACTTGGCAAGGTTGGAGGAATGGTCAGAAGTATGGCAGCTAGGATTCAATGCAAAGAAGTGCAAATAATGCACCTGGGAAACAAGAACCCAGGGAAGAATACACAATGGGTGGGGAGGTAGTAACAACAAAAAGGAAAGGGACCTGGGGGTAATCATATCAGATGACCTTAAGGTTAGCAAGCAATGTGAGAAGGCAGGAGGGAGGGCTGGGGGTATACTGGGATGTATAGGGAGAGGCATCATCAACAGAAAACAGGAAGTTGTTATCCCTCTGTACAGACAGTTGGTGAGACCCCATCTGGAATACTGTGTCCAGTTCTGGAGACCCCATCTCCGCAAGGACATAGGATAGAGGCAGTCCAGAGGAGGGCAACTAAAATGGTGCAGGGTCTGCAAGAGAAGCCATATGAGGAGAGACTAAAGGAGCTTAATATGTATACCCTTGAGGAAAGAAGGGAGAGGGGGGACATGATAGAAACTTTTAAGTACCTCAGTGGAATCAACAAAGTCCAAGAGGGTAGCATCTTTCAGAAAAAGAGACTTGCAAGAACAAGGGGACACAATTTAAAGATAGAAGGAGGGTGGTTCAGGGGCAATGTGAGGAAGTATTATTTCACAGAGAGGGTAGTGGATGCATGGAACAGCCTTCCTGAGGAGGTTGTGGGGTCTAAAACTGTGGGAGAATTCAAGAATTCATGGGACAGACATAAGGCAATTCTTGTGGGGGGTAGGAAGAAATAGGCTGTTGGTTAACTAGGATCTGCAGCCTATCCTGTAGGTAGGGAAATGGGCAGACTAGATGGGCCTAGCGGTCCTTATCTGCCGTCAAAGTCTATGTTTCTATGGACAATAGGTCCTGAGTTTGTTAGGTTTTTATGGTAATTTTGATTTATGCCCCCTTGACACACTCTGAGCATGATTTCCTTCTGATCCCAAAAACTATCCACCATCCCCTTACCTGACCGAGCTCGAGGTGCCATCCTCCATTGAGCTGAGGTTTACCCCCCCCCCGGCAGGGATGAGATGAGTGCCGTTTCCCTTGAACACTTCTTGTGTTATGTGGCAGACTCAGCGGTCCAGGCAGGGAGGTCTGGTGGAGCCAGGAAGGATCATTATCACTGGGCTCAGGGCTCCATTTTACTTTTTTTTTTTTTTTTTCACCCAGGTCTCAGGAGCCATGCAGTCGAGGACTGCAGTTGTGCACATCAATGTGTGACATCACACACAGCAAGCGCTGCTTCTCCCACCCCTGGTCACACTGAGCCCTACTGTTCCAGTATCCAGGGAGCAGTGTGTCAGCAGCAGATGAGACCCTTCCTCCCAGGGAAGGACAGTGTCCTCTAGGATGCTTCAGCCTTCCTCCCTGACTGTTCCCCAATGACTCAAGCTCATTCCCAAACCCAGGTCATTGATGTTGTGAGCGGCAGCGCTACTATTGCACTGACAGGTCAGTCATAGGTCCTGGGCTTGTTAAGGTTTAATAGGCAGACAGGAAGGACCACTGATCTTTATCTGCCATCATAATATGTATTTCTGTGCAGCCAAGAAAACCATCCATTGCTCCATGTGTGTGTGTGTGTGTGTGTGTGTGTGTGTGTGTGTGTTTTGGTTAACTAACCAAAAAAAACTGTCCAGTGATGTCACCAAGCCCTCCCCCTGGTTCTGAGCAACCACCACATCTAACTCCCCACTTACAGCCATAGGCTCCTGCAATATACTCCCCTAAATGACCACTGATGTTCTTGCTACTGTGCTTGACTGCTAACTGAAAACAAACTAAGTCGTTACTTTTTTTTTTTTTAACTGCGTTTTCATCTTTTACTCCTAACAAGATTTTGACCCTAAATGTTTAACAATCGGGACCTTCAATTAGGGTACAAAAAACTCACGCAAGAGTTAATGTGCAAGTCTGAGTCGGGGGGAAGGAACTGCTATCATCTTTGCAGTTAGCTGGGTGAGGAGGAGAGCTGTAAATTGTGGTGTGTGGCTTAGGCAGAAGTAAACCAGGTGTTTGCATTTAGGACTTCCGTGTAGTTAGCAAGATTGTTCTCCAGACAAAAGCTATCAGAGCAAGGGTAAGGAGACAGCTGACTAAGGCAGCTAGAACTTTTCTGCTAGGACACTTCTGACTAGGTGGTAAACAGACAGATACGTTATTAGAAGTGTAGGGTCTTTAAGGTAAATTGGGACCTTCAATTACTAGTGACACAGCGAGGGAGCCGGAGCCTTTTACATGATAGTGTTGTCCTCCCACCTTTAGTCAGTTCCACTTTTATAGGCACTGGATCTGACTGACAACAGAAACTTGCTTTTTGGGAGCAGGAAGGGAAGGGTCATCAAGACGCATAAGACTTGCCATCCTTGAAGGAAAAGAGTAGCTCTCCTGCTCCCCCTAGCTGTTGGAGGTCTGACTCTGAGCAAGGAAGAAGGGGACTACCAAGGCACATAAACACTGAACTTGGAAGAACTACTAAAGCACGCTAATATCAGGGTAAAGACTTCTCAAGAGTCATCATCATTCTTTATTTATTTAAGGCACCTTTCGTAAACCAATGCGCCTTTACAAATTACATAAAACAAATATTTAAAACAAGATTAAAATAATTAATCAAGGTAGGGACCTCTGCATGAAGGACTACAGAATGGGGACAACATAAAAGAATTAACCAAAGCAGACTACACAAGCAGGAATGTGGGAACTTGAGAATTGAATCTTTCTACAGAGTTTTCTTGTCATGAAGCTGTGGAGATGGGATTGTATTGAATGTTGCTAAAAGGCTATTTGACTATTTTTGGAGAGGTTACTTTTATTTATTTACTTTGATCACCGGATAAGTACCCTGAGCAATAGCCCTTTTTCAGGGACAACCCAGAACTGCAATAATAGCAGCTAAAGATGCTACAAATAATATGTGCAGCTGGACCTCGATTATCTAGACAAGTTGCTCATACAGGCTTGTGTCTTGGTCCCAAGCAAATAGTTAAAATGACCTTTGATTTTTTTTTTTTGTGGTTTGCGGTTCTGTAATTATTGCTATCCCCCACAACAACAACAACAAACTACAAAGAAGCACTCAATCTGGTTGTTTGACAGTCTGAATTGTGACATTACTGCCCTGAGTAGGTGTGACATTAGGTGTTACATTCTTTTGTGCAGCACACCATTCAGCTCACAGTGTTAATATGTGACAACTGAGGCAATTAAAAGCTGATGCAACTAGCTGACTGCTGATTGTCTCCTTACTTAACCTAGTATGCTCAGTCCATTCACTAGGGCATTCATAACATCAGAACACCCACTGAAATGGCTGAGCAAAGCAATGCTGTTAAACACAAATGGTCGATTCTTACCCTGAGCGAAAAACTTGAGCTACTTCAGAGGCTTGATAAGGGTGACAAAGCTGTCAGCGTATTGGAAGCTTATGGAGTCAGTAAGCAACAAGTCTCAGTCATTAAGAAACAAAAAGACAAACTGATGTTTCATGCAACCAATGTAGTGGAGGAGAGGGAACTTAAATGTCGAAAGACACTGAAGCCAGCTGCTGCTGATAAACTCAAAAAGGCAACCTACGTTTGGTTTGCTTAGCGGGGTAGCATGGGTGCTCCTGTGTCAGGCCCCATCCTACAAGAAAAGGTTTTGCAGTTCAGCCAGGATCAATAAAGAAAATGAAAATCCCTCTGCTCCAGATTTTAAAGCATCAAGTGGTTGGTTGCAGTGCTTTAAACAGAGACATTCTATCCGCCAGCTTGAGATCCATGGGGAAAACATGTGAGCTGATGAAAACAAAGTGCAGCCTTACTGGGACAAACTGCATAAACTGATTCATGAGAAGGGGTACACTGATGATCAGGTGTACAATGCAGACGAAACTGGCCTTCATTGGTGTCTGGTGCCTGACAAAACCCTGGCACATTCAAATGAGCAGACAGAAGCTGGCTACAAAAAAATAAAGGACAGGGTCTCTCTTAGAATGCTCCAAAGCCACAGGAACCCATAGAAACATAGAATTTGATGACAGATAAGGACTGCTTGGCCCACCCAGTCTGCCCATTTCCCTACCTAATGGATAAGCTGCAGATCCTAGTTAACCAGCAGCCTACTTCTTCCTGCCCCAACCCCCTAGAATTGCCTTATGACTGTCCCATGCATGCTTGAATTCCACCACTGTTTTTGACTCCACAACCTCCTCCGGAAGGCCATTCCATGCATCCACAACCTCTCTGAAAAAATACTCCTTAAATTACCTCTGAGCCACCTCCATCTTCAAATTGTGCCTCTTGTTCTTGCACACCTCTTTTTGAAAGATGCTACCTCTTGTACTTTGTTGATTCCCTTGAGGTACTTGAAAGTTTCTATCATGTCTCCTCTCTCCCTCCTTTCCTTGAGGCTATACATATTAAGCTCCTTAAGTCTCTCTTCATATGTCTTCCGGTGCAGACCCTGCACCATTTTAGTTGCCCTCTTCTGGACAGCTTCCATCCTGTCTAAGTCTTTGCAGAGATTGGGTCTCCAGAACTGCACGTAGTACTCCAGATGGGGTCTGACCAGCTGTCTGTACTGAGGGATTATTATAACTTCCTGTTTTCTACTGGTGATGCCTCTCCCTATGCATAAACTCAAACCCCTGATGATAGGCAAGTTTGCGAACCCATGCTGTTTCAAAAATATTAACATGGGTGCTCTTCCCACATTTTATGAGAACCAGAGAAGTGCATGGATGAGCAGTGATTTATTCTGTCACTGGTTCCATAAGACCTTTGTTTCTGATATATGAAAACATATGCAGCAAATGAAGCTGCCTCCAAAAGCCCTACTCCTGGTGGATAACTGCTCTGCCCACCCTGCAGGACTGAAGTCGAGTGATGGCAAAATTAGGACAGAATTTCTGCTCCCTACCATGACTTCCTTATTGCAGCCCTTCAATTATGGCATTCTGGAAGGCTTAAATAAGCGCTACAGAAAAAAACTCCTGCACCACATTTTATCTGAGGGAGACCCAGAAATGTCAATTGTTGACACCCTTAAAAAACTTACTCTGAAAGATGTTGCTTACATGATAGGGGAGTCATGGGAGGAGGCCAGCCCTGACAGCATTGCAAAGTCATTTTCCTCCACACTCAGGATTGGTGGCCAAGAAACACCAGACAGTAATCCAGAGAGCGCACCTGAAAGCCTTGATTTGCCTGAGCCGGAGACGTCTGAAAATGAGTAGGTTGTCGAGCTTAGTGTGCATGACCAGGAGATTATGACCTCTCCTGACCTCAGTGACGGGGGCATTTTTCAGCATAGTTACAGATCCTGGAGTGCAGGAGGATGAGGATGATTCAGACAAAGAAGAGCCAGAAGAACAGCGGTAAGAGGAGACTGTGACCAATTTGCAGGCAGTGGAGCATTTCAGAAGGTGCATTTACTGGCTTGAATGCCAGGCAGATGTTGACCCAATACACCTTATCTCTCAGAACAGACTGCTTGCACTTGCATCTAAGAAAAAAGTACAGGGGGGCAAAACAGAGGACATTAATTTTTTTTTTTTTTTTTTTAAATCTGAGGGAAACTTTAAGTGTACTTATTTGTGCTTACTTTCAATATGCTTTTTACTAATTTTAACTGTTTACTGTGTGTTTAATTTCTGACTGCATTATAACATATTCAATCTGCATTGGCTTGCTTTTTTACCTGTACATACTTGTTTTTTTTGATTAACTGGTTGATCGATTATCTGGACATATTTGCTATCCCCATGAGATCTGGATAATCAGGGTTCAACATACAAATAGCAAAATATCACACAATGGTACAGAATATAAATTTGCAGCAGATTTAGGCAGCTGGTTTTATTTTAGTAACCTTGTCGGAGGTATTACCTGTCTATGTCAAGGAGGAAGAAAGGGTACTCTGCACCTGGATTTTCAACACATGGCTGAAGGACTGGTGCAGAGCAGAGGGATTTGGCTTCATTGAGGACTGGGTTCCCACCTGGAGGCCTATACAGGAGAGATGACCTACATCTATCCAGGGGGGACCTGGATCCTCAATGGAAGGTTTAAATGCTTCACTGGCAAGCATTTAAACCAGCCAAGGTAGGAGGCAGAAGAAAGTATAGTAGTGAGAATTATTATCCTGCCCACCCCATGGGAGAAAGCAGTCAGTAGGAAGGACTCTAAGGATGGGAAATCACCAAAGGTACCTAGAACCGGAAAAGGTAGAGTGGCAGAGAAAAGGAGAAGTGGAAGTAAAGACAGGAGAGATAAAGAGGGGAAGCATGAAGATAAGAGGGGAGCTGTCTGAAGGGGAGGTAGCACAACTTTGAAGACCATGTACATGAATGCTTGCAGCCTGGGAAATAAAATCCCGGACCTAGTGGCCTTGATGGCAGAGACTGTCCTGGACATTGTTGCCATTACCAAGACATGGTACAATGGAATCCATGACTAGGATATAGCCATGCCAGGTTATACACTATTCAGGAAAGATGGGTAAAAAGGAAGGAAGATGGCTGTATATGTCAGGGAGGCTATAAAAGCAACTGAGGTACAGGGAATGCAGGAAGGGAAAGAGGCACTGCGGGTCACCCTAAAGACGGTTAATGGCACTGTTGTTTGCACTGGCATGATCTACAGACCTCCAGCACAAGGGGAAGAGTTGGACAGGGTTCTTGTGAAAGCCACCCATACAATGACAACTAAAGGGGAGGTGCTGCTGGTGGGAGACTACAGGTTTCCAGATGTTAATTGGAGCATCCCAGCTGCAGTCTCAGCCAGGAGCAGGGACATCCTGGATGCCCTGCAGGGGACATACCTAAGGCAGCTAGTGGTAGAGTCCACCAGGAAGGGAGCGATACTGGATCTAGTACTTAGCAACAGGGACAGAGTTGCAGATGTCATGGTGGTGCAGCCACCTGGGGTACAGTGATCACCAGATGGTGTAGCTCAGTGTGAGAACAGTGGCAGAGTCTAACCACATGAAAATAATGGTCCTAGACTTCAGAAGAGCCAACTTTGCAAAGATGGGGAAATGTCTCAGAAAAGCCCTGGTTGGTGTGTGTACGTACATACGTACGCACACACACACACACTCACACACTCTCTCTCACACTCACTGGGCGAATCTAAAGGGAGCCATAGAGGAGGCAACAAAACTTTGCATTAGGCAATTAAGCAAGAGGAAGCAAAAAACACTATGGTTCCCAAAGGAGGTGGCTGGGAAGGTAAGAGTAAAAAGGCTGGCATTCAGTAGGTACAAGGATACAGAGGGAGGAAGACAGGGAAGTGTGTCTACAAAAAGAGAGAGAGGCAGGGGAAGCAGTCAGGAATGTAAAAGTGCAAATGGGGGAAAAAATAGCCCACGCAGTAACAGGGGACAAGATATTCTTCAGGTACATTAGTAAAAGAAGAAAGACCAGGGGTGGGATTTTTAGGCTAAGAGGGGAAGGAGGGGAGTGTGCGGAGGGAGCCTGGATAAGTAGTAGTAATAAAATATTTTATTCATAACATTTTTATGAATCGGGATGAACTCAATTGGTTTAACAACTCATTTACAATGAGGCCTCTTGAACACACTGTTACAAAATAATATTTACAAATCAGTAAAAAAAAATATATATAACATAGATTCTAAATGTATAGTAAGCAATCCTGAACAAATACTTTTGACAAAGCAGCAGTCCTGAACAAATATTTTTGTTCAGTATTCACACAAGAAGAGGAAGGTGTGGGACCTCAGTTAAGCGACAGGAGCATCAATGGAAGGGAGGTGGACACCAGGCCACTTACAGAGGAGAGAGAGGCCTAAAGGGGGATTTAAACTGGGGGGTTGTGAGGCTAGGGAAGGTATGGTGGGTATCCCTTTGCAAACTGTGTGAGAAGCCTTTCGGCACCATGCAATTCTGCTTAAAGTGGGACCAGCATAACATTCTGTGGTGATTTGCATATGCAGCCCATAATGCTTTGCATTGTGGAGGCATGTGTGATTTTGTATTTTCTTGAAACTTGGCTTCCCAGCCAAATGCCCGTTGGGGTAACCCTTGCCTCAGTGTTTGCGCACAGAGGTTCTTTGTCTTTTATGGTGGGTATGCTTGGAAGGCCTTTCCTAGATGGCACTCCCCTGCAGGAGGGGGCAGGGGACAAGGGGAATGGACAAAATAGGGAGGGAGTAACTAGGTGGAAGATGATGTCCACCAACATGAGGAGCATGGGTAATAGACTGGCTGAATTGGAGGCCATGATGGCAGATGAGAGACTGGACCTGGAGGCCATTATGAAGACCTGGTGGACAGAACACCAGGACTGGGATGTGGTTATCCTGGGGAATAGTCTTTTTAGGAGGAACAGGACTGGGGACAAGTTGCACATCACATGAAGGAAGGTACATGGATGACAGGCGGGAAGAACAAGGGAAAGCGGAGGCTGGAAAAGCAGTCGGGAGCAATATATGCATAGGTGTGATCTATAGGCCTTCTGCACAAGGGGAAGAATTGGACACTGACTTAATGCAAATGGTGCAAAGGATGGCCCACAAGGGGGAACTTTTACTTGTGGGGGACTTTAATCTCCCTGATGTGGACTGGAGGATCCCGCCAGAGACATCAGCAAGAAGTAAGGAGCGGCTGGACTCACTGCAAGGAGCATTCCTGCAGCTGAAAGTTAATGAACCTACTCGAGGTGAGGTGACACTAGACTTGTTGCTGATGAATGTGGAGAGTGTAGCTGATGTTCCGGTGGGAGCCGGTCTGAGGTCTAGCGACCACAGAGCTGTAAGGTTCCGGATCAGGATGGGGTTGGGGGTGAAAGCAAGTTACACTAGCACAAGAGTACTGAACTTCAGGCATGCAGACTTCAGCAAAATGAGGGATATCTTCAGAGAGGCTGTGGTGAGCAAGGAGGAACTAGGGGACATTGAGGAGCTGTGTATGTAATAAAGGGGGAATTTTGAGAGCCATGGAACATTGTATAAGGAGGATCAGCAAAAGGAGAAGGAGGCCACTCGATTCTCCAGTGAGAGAAAGAAAATGCGCATTCAGGAGGTATAAAAGAGCACAGAGGAAGGAGGATAGAGAGGTATACAGGGAGAAATTGAGGGTGGTAGGGTAAACAAATAGGAAGGTGAAGGTAGATACAGAGGAGAGGATAGCAAAGGAAGTCCAGAGAGGGGATAAAATTTCCTACAGGTACGTCAGTCAGAAAAAGAAATCCAAGCAGAGGATAGCAAGACTTAAAGGGGAGAGGTTGTTCCAGTAGACTGGGATTTCCAGAATGCAAACTTACTGAATGGATGCTTGTGTTCAGATCTTTGCACGCAGTAAGCAGTGATTTTATGCCACTTGCCAGGGGAGTTGTGTGGATGTGAACTGTATACCACTCCTAGAACAGTGGTTACAGATGAGTAGGCTATCATTTCAGGGGTATGGATATAGTCCTCTATCCACATTCTGGCAGACTCCTAGCAGTTCTCCAGGAGGAGGGGGCAAGGTGCACACCCATACCCGGCAAACAGAGTTTGGAGAACCAAAATCCCAAAAGAAGCATCCCAATGGGACTTTTGGTCAATACTGTAGTGGGAATAGTGGGAGATGAAGGTTTGTGCTGACTTCCAGGTAGCAGCCCTGCAGATTTCCTGGAAAGAGATTTCCTTGGAAACAGCCACTGAGGCAGTGATTTATCTGGTGGAATGAGCCCTAATTCCTATAGGAGGCTCCCTACCAGCCAGCCTATAGCAGAGGTTAATGCAGGTTGTAACACAGCATCAAACAGAAACAGCAAATAACATAATTTCATTGGACCAAATACAACACATGACCAAAGTTAGAGTGATGGTTTATTCCCCAGTAAGACCCGCTCAGCTATTAACCACCCAGTCACCGGGTCAAGCTCTAGCACCACTAGCTGTCACAGCAACAACCAGAACAAACATTGCGGCTATTACGGAACATCTCAATGCGCTGACACAAAGCCAAACAGAACTGTAGCTATGGAAACAACAACAACACAAGTATTGCCATGTTACAAGTGCATTAATGCCTTCCGGAGTCTGCTTCTACTGGGGAATTAATGCATGGTTGGGTGGCTGTAGGCACTTGGCCAAGGCTTCATGCCACAATCCCCATCCCACCAACCATGCATTAATTCCCCAGTAGAAGCCTCCTTCATCAGGCATTAATGCTTACATGTGATCCACCTGCCAGTTGTCCGCTTTTCTTTTGATCCACTAGGCACAACTTCAACACATGTTACAGACAGCTGGCAAGCCTCAACCTTAACTCCAGCTGTGCACTCCTTATAATTAGAGAGTGTCCTCTTTAGGACCACAGTATGGAGCCTGTAGTCACCCTTCAAAGAAAGGTTGGTAATATAAACCAGGAGGTCATCACCTAGTTAAGGTGGACCTCTGCTTCTACCTTTGGGAGGCACTTTAGGTGGGGGCTAAGGATGACCTTGTCCTTGTGGAAGACCAGATAAGGAGACTCCACCAGGAGCACATGGAGTTTACTAATCCTTTTGGCTGATGTGATGTTCACATCTCTAAGTAGTTTTAGTTTAAAGTTTTATTGATCAGCATACAAATGCCATTACTATTTTAAAAGGAGAAATACATTTCCACATACAGTACAATAACAAAGTGCATCTTGATTGATACATACATTAAAAGCTGATTTACAGTAAATAACGTATCAGAAATGTCCACAGCCATTGTACATCTTCATAAAAACATACATTACAAGCTATTTTATGTCGGGTATAATGTATCCATATTGTGCAACCCAATCTTTCCTTTACTTACTTATCTCATTAATGCATTATTACAAGATTTAGCATTCAGTAACTAGATCTAGCATTCTAGTTACACTACAGAATAAATAGGTAAATGCATGTTCATCAAACCAACCCAATAGAATCAGGACTTCAAATGAAATCCTCTTGACTCCATATAATTGAAGAGGGAGGCCACAGGGATCAGCACCCTCCTGTCCTGTGCTTTTAATAAGTATATCAATATATGGTCTGACTGATATGTCAGTTCTTGTATTATGTTTCCCAACAAGGAGCACCTTTTTTCATATAACGGGCACAGCATAACCCGATGGAACAAGTTATCCTGATCTATCCCACATTTACACATTAGATCTTCTCCACTCTTCTTCTCATATTCCCCTTCCTAGAGTTACTGGTAAGGCATTCAAAATTAAATCTGGTAAAGACGTTCCTATGATTCGGATTTTGTAAGATCTGCAGATATTTTTCTAGTTTGTGAGATCTCTTATTTTTGGCAAGCCACAGACAGGCTTTAAATAGTCTACAAGCCTCCAAATCTTTCTGAATGTGAACATCTTTAATTCTGGAGTTCACTTGTTCTTTTATCTGAGCTAATGGGACTCTAAGACTGTCTGTGATGGTTTGTAACAGCCCTAAATTTATAATTATTTCTTCAACAACCCTCATACATGGAAAGATTATGTGGGAACGCAGATATGAAATTCCTTCATCTAAACATAGATGAGGAAGTCTATCTGAATGAATCCTAAATGCTGTTAACCAATAATTTACTAGCCTTTGCTGTATTTGATATCCAACTGATACCCTGCTCTGCCCTTACTAATGCTGAAGGAGCACTATTCAGAAACCCCAACATTTTCTTATATAATTTATTCAAACAGGGATCCATGCCCATACTGATTTTGGTATTGATCCCCCATATTTCAGCTCCATATAGTAGTTGGGATTTAATCTTGACATCTGTTACCATTAAATTGCCTTTTATAAAGTTCCCCCCATACCTGCAGAAAAAAGACGAGAGAGCCAGAAAAAAAATTTTGGCTTTCAATTTTACCTCCTTTAAATGAGCATTCCAATTTGCAAATAACAGAATTCCATCATTCCTTCCAGCTTATGATGATTCATAAAATATTTATAATTCTTTCTGTTGCCCCCAAAGACCAGCACTTTGGTCTTACTATAATTAATCTGTAGATCTGCACTGCAACATTCGACAAATAATTTGTTCATAAGGGGCCAAAGAACAATCATGCTTAACCCCTATGTTAGATCTGAAACAGTTACTTAACTCTCCTCTGTTACACCTGACACTAGTAAAATTACCCTGGTGCATCAACCTGATCATTTCTAGTAGAGGTGGGTCTACTCCTAAATCATGTAGTCTTTCCCAAAGAAAATGTCTGTTAACTTTGTCAAAGGCTGACTTAAGGTCAATAAAAGTACAATAAATGTTTGTTTTTTGTCACTTCATATTTGTATATTAGATGCACCAGTGTATAACCTTGGTCAATTGTTGAGTGTCACTTTCTAAATCCAGCTTGTGCTTCAATTATATTATTTCTCTCTACCCAGTTAGTCTATTATTTAAGATCCTTGAAAATAGCTTCCCTACAGTGTCAAGGAGGCTAATTGGTCTGTAACAACCCAAATCCTTTCTATCTCCTTTTTTGAAAATTGGTACAATTATATTTAAATTCCAACTACTTGGGATAACCCCCGTTAGCCAAACAGAATTGAACAGTTTGTCTAAAAAAGGGATCTAATATTGTTTACTCCTAATTATAATATCTAAGGGAACTCCATCAGGTCCTGGAGCCTTTCTTCTTTTAAACAAATCCATTGCAATCTCTATTTCATTTATTCTTATCTCATCACTGGGTCTGTAAATTCAATCACTGGACTTCAAACCCATCATTTTTATAAGGTATTCAGGATCATCCCTATAAAATAATTATTTGAAGTGAGTTTCCTAAATATTAGGGTCAATATATGCATCACCTGTTATTAGTTTTCATGCCATAATTTACAATATGCCAAAACAATGTATTATCCCTTGAGTGGACTGCCCCTTTTAGTTCTAACCATAACTGTTTGACATATTTTCTTTTATTATTATTATCTAATACTGTTTTATATACTTTCCTTAGCTGATTCTTTTTTTATTATTTTCCTTTTTGTTTTTTTATCCTAAATTGTTTATTTAAATGCTTCCTTGCTGTCTTGCATTCTTTGTTATACCAGGGTTGACCTTCCTTTCTTTTTACCTAAACCTCTTTTGTGATTATGTATGCTACTGAGTTAATAACAGAGTTATAATCGAGGATTATTTGGCTATCGGATGAATTGTGCACAGAGTAATATTTTGGTTATAATCCCTTTATTTTGTAATACGGCTCCAAAGTTTTGGGCTTCAGTCATTTCCCACTCAGTGTTCTTTCTTTTCAGTTGAATGGGTAAAGTTTCCTTCTTCTTTTTTCTTGTTTTTATTATGGATCCATTCTTCTTTATTCTAAGTTCTAGACCAGAGTGTTGGCTTTCTGGTCTAACCTCCAAATGGAAAGAAAGGCACTGATCAATCAAATTTATATTTATCCATATAAGATCGATAGTTGAGGACCTATTCCCCCCATAAATGAATATTCTCCTTCTAGATCTAAAGCTATTCTTCCATTTAGAAGACAGAGGTTCATATTAATCATTAATCTATGTAAATCTATTCCCCTTGTATTACGTGTCAGATCTTTAGCCTTTCTTATATAACTCCTATTTTTCTGATCAGTTAAAGTCAGGACACCAGCCATGTTGTCCGAGCAAGCTTGTAAATTCCCTAATCTGGCATTAAAGTCACCCATGATCAATAACCTACCTTCAGGGTACTTGTTTTGTATGTTAACAATTAGATCATCCAAGGTTTTAAGATAATCCTGATCTCTATATTTACTCCCAAGGGGCTTAGAATAAACATTAATTATAAAACAAAGCCCCTTCTCTTTATCAATAATTTTAACCAATTGCAGGTCACTTCTATTACTGTTAAGCTCCTCAGATGTTATATCTATATCTAGCTTAATAAAAACTGCAAGTCCCCCAACCCCCTCCCATATTTTTTTACTTTCTTTGCTAATTCATTATAGGACTTATATCCATCTAGATAGGAATTACCTAGGGCCCATATCTCCTGAATACATATCAGCTGAATGTGATTTAAATATTTAATGAATTCTGGATCTCCAAACTTTTCCCCCAGTCCAGATGGGTTCCATGACAAAATATTAAACATATCTTCATTATCATTAGACGTTTTAGCTCCAAGTGACAGAGCATGGTCCCTTGCAGATGATAAATGAAGTTTGTTTCCCTGTGGCTTCCCTCTCATAGCATCCTACTGTCATTGGTCTACTAGAGGCAGAGTCTCATATCTGTTAGCTGTTTCAATCAGGACTTCCCATTGATGACCCTTAATTTGTTTAGTAATGTGCAAACTATCATATTTCCCTTTATTATTTTCAATACAGACATGAATACCTAATTCATCTAAAGCTGATTGGTTCTTCCTTATTTCCCTAAGAAAATTCTCTTGCTTAACCAGAAACACAATCTGTCCATCATATTCTTGTCTCCTAACATTGCAAATAAAAGGGCTGCTAACATGAATTCATAAACATGCATTTAAGAAGTCAGTTTCCCCTTTAGATAATATTTATTCTCATTTCATAATTGTTTCAATCCAAAGATTTAAATATATGATTCAAACTGAGTTAGACTGTTAACATTACTGACATAAAACAGTGGGAAGAGTTTATTCGGAGCCATCACATCCTCAACCTGACCCCCCCCCCCATTCTTTAGTTCTGAGTGTAATAGCATTTAAAAGATAGAACTGATCAGTGACCAGCAAAACAAGTTCAGGTCCAGGTAAGGGCCTGATTATACTGATAGAATCTCTCACCAGTTTGCAGCCATCCAGTATGATAAATAACAGATCACTTATCAGGCCTTTTAATTTATCCTGTGTTTCATTTGGCATACAAGACACTCTGTATAGTGGAAGAACAAAATCAGTGCCAAGTGTTTTTAACAGAAATCTTCTGAACTGTTCATCTTCCTCACTCTCATGACTACTCAAAAGTTTGGATTTTTGTGGACTGTGTTCCTGGATTAGATTCACTGGGGTCAATGAAGGTTCTAAGTTTGAGATCACAACATTTTTTCTGTTTTCCCCAGAATCTGTTTGCTTCACCATGAAGTTTCTTTTTCTTATGACTATTTGCCATTCTTTTGTTCTTATTATAATTTTTCTTAGAGGTCTTAAGTTTCTTTATTTTATTACCCTTATTTATATCACTCTCCATCCTCTTTTTCCCCATTTGGCACTTCTCGGGGCTTTGCTTAGCTTCCACAGAGGGCACCAAAGGTTCATTAGTTATCTGCTCATTCTTTTCTTGCATGGTCATATGAGTTTTTTGAGTTTTTGATTCACCTAAGACCTCCCCAACAATGCTCCTGTTTCCCCTACAGTGCCTATGGGTATTAACTCTACTGGATCCTATGTTACCCTTATTACCCTTACTACCTTTAGAAGTTACCTATCAGCATCTTGATCTTCTCCCTTTTTCCAAAGAGAGGGAAATTTCTCGGCCAATTCTTTGCATATACTATTCTCTCTTATGATTTTGTCAGGAAGCATAATACACTCAGACCAATCGCTCTTGGTATTAGACTTTGTGAGATTATCTACTATCTTACCAGGCCGATCAGTAATCTCTGAACTAATGGAACTCTGTTCCAATGAAAAATTGACATTTAAACTATCACCTAAGAGCAAACTAATAGCACCCTGATCAGAAGTTAAGTTTTCTTCAGCAGTATTCAAGGGTGAGCCCATTTCTCTCAGGGCATGTTCAGTTAGATTTAATTTATGTTTATTTTCAAGACAAACCCTCTTTATAAAAAAGAGGTCATGTTTAATATACATCAACTGTTTGAATAGAAAGATATTTGAGTTAGGAGGATCTCTTACCACATTAATCACGTCTTTTGTTATACCCTCCAGATCTGGTATTTTCAAATTATCCAGACTCATTGTTCATGAAGTATAAAAATTATTTCCTCTGTAGCTTTGTTCCAGGATCCCCTCTGCTTGAGTTTCTCCAACCATTTCCCTAGGTGAGACTGACTTTTCACCCCACCTTTCTAGCAAGTGTTTCTCATTTCCCAATTTAGAGACATAAATATTAGATGGATTCTGGTTAACAACCCTACACTCTTCATTGTCACTGATGTGTTCTCTTAATGTTTCTCTTAAGCTTCTAACTTCTGTGTCTAATATAGATAAATTACGAAAAATGTCAGTAAAATCTATTTTGGTAGTCTCCAAGTGCTCAACTTCCCCCCTGGCTGCCACTTTTATTGGAGTCAACAGCTATCTGAGTTGAGTTGGGAAAACAAACCTTCTCTTCCTTACCAATCTGGCACTCAGGGGTCAAACTAGTAACAATCTGTGGATTAATAGCACTTTGAGATATGGTTTTATGAAACTTTGCCTGATGGCTTGTAATACCAAATAACTTTAAAATACCCCCGTTCAGTGTAGATGCTAGCTGAGTACCAGTCCCTTTCTTATAGTGAGCTCATTTTTGATCTCCCTGCTATTTTTATGTAACTTAGTTCTATGTTTATTTATGTGGCTGCTATTACAAGACTTAGTTTGCTTTTTGCCAAGAGATTTCATAGCCAAGGATTTTAAGGAGGGGGGTTAAGGACCCCCCAATTTGACTTTCTTATGTGCACATTCAGACATTATTTGCTCACCACTACTTAAAATTTTGCTCCTAGTTGTAACCGGCATCTTTAAGTAAGATGCTTCCTAAAATAAAATCAAAAGGCACTATACAGCAATAAATAGAAAGAGTATTCAAATTTTGTATACAGCAGACAGTGCTCTAAAACCAGAACTAAAACAAGTCCTCAAAATAACTCTCTGAGCAAGAGCAACTGAGATAAAAAGAAAAGAGGTAAAGAAGTCCACAGCTTCACAGCATCCATCAAGGCCAAAAGTTAGTTCTGAGGTTTTAGTAGCAAATTCCATGAGTAACGTACAGTGTGGAAAACTATGTGTCCACTTTATATCTCACTTCTGTTCCAATCTGAGAACTTGGTGACCTGAGAATAAATATTCAGACCAACAGAGCAGCAGTCTTCAATCTCCAATGGTCCATGGACAAAAATTCTGCAACAACCAACACCATCCTGGATATAATCAGTCTTCGACCTTTTACCCAAATAAGTGTAAGGCCCCTTGAAAAGTCGGAGTTATTCAAATATCCGGTAATGAGAGTTTTCAAATCTTGTGCCTCATGTACTTTAAATGGCACTTTAAAAAATGCTCCAAGGTACAAAAATAGTGCTGATCTCAAGCAAAACACTAGAATTGCAAAAAAAAACCCACGTAAATAACAAGCTATAAAAAAGGAATAAAAAACAATGGTGGGTTAATATCCATCGTTTTTGCTCACTTAACTCGCTGATGCTCCCACAAATGCTCCCACTAATGCTCTACTAACAAAATCATCAAATCGGGCTGTAATATAAAACAGGTTTTTCACAGATTTTTCACAGCTTAAGTACCTAAAAATATGGTGACCAGATTAAAACTTCCTTTCCCTTTCCCTGTTCCTCCCGAACTTTTGATCCTGGTTATGGGTTAAGCTTTGATTCCTCAAAAAAAAAAAAAAACTTCAGTAGTTTCATAATTTAGCTAACTTACTTCTTGTGAGGTACCAGACAGTGCCTGGCATTCCGTTAGAAAAATAAACCTGCTGTTGCACTCGGAGCAAATTCAAAGCAGGAACTCAATGAGAGAACTCTGTGAGTAAATAATACAACAGTACAACACGGATTTAATGAACTAGCCAGCGAGCCAAACAAAAGCACATGCTAATAAACTGTTAAATATGCTATGCTGTGCAAAACTGCTCAGTCACTCACTCACTCAACACCTTTGCAGATCTGAGGACAGAAACGTCACGCATGCGCATTTATGCTCAGGTCACATGAGTACCATTCATTTTTGGTGTGAAACATTTTAAAACTAAATACTTTAACTATAAAACTTTTAAAAACTAATACCTGCTCCCCAAAAAACCTAACTGCAAATTACTTAATAAAAACCCATGTAATGTATGGAGTGACTCCACAGACTGTGGTATGTTAAGTAAAAACAAAATAAAATGCAATAGACCTTAAAAAACTTCCTAAAAGCAAGCTAACAACTAAATAATAATAACAATTTGGTCAGACCAATACATCCCTTATCTTTGTATGCTTTTCAGAGCAGATAGGACGACTACTCAAATGCTTAAAACTGGACCGGGCAATCTTCTCCACACTGCACGCCGTTCCGACTGGCTTTCTGTTTGTTCCACAGTCGGCTGTGTCTCGGGGAGAACCCCCCAGTTGCCACCACACCAATAGGCCTTCTTTCTCTAAGGGGGAACAAAAAAAAATGAAACAGAGCGAGACCCAATCCAACTTGGGGCAGAAAATAAGGTGTGCTGGAAAGGAGACAAACCTACTCAGGCAATGGTGGCATACCTGTACTAAAAAAATTCAGTAGTGTTGTCTCCCTGCTTCTCCACTTTACTCCCCAAAGAGAGTGAAAATTCAGTGCCAGTCACTACTCCGCCTCCACACCTGTAAGTAGGGTCAAATGGCTTGCCGATGAGCATAGCCAACACTGGCAGTATGTGCCGTGGTGGTGGTGGTTCACACACTGGCAGGTACAGGTGGTGCAGGCCTTTGACAAAGCACCAGGCCATCTCTTCCTGGGCCACCATCAGCTTACCATCCCATGCCTGGTAAGCAAAGATGGCTGCCAGGAGCACCTTAAGGGTCATTGCTTGCAGTCACAATTAAGAGAGCGACCAGAAGTACTCCAGGACACTTGCCACAGGGCAGGCAGGGGGACCAAGTTCCTTGCCCTGGCACCAGATGGGGAACCTCTTCCACTTTAAATGCAAAGCATGGTAAGTCAACTCATTTCAGGAGGCCTCCACAATGTGGAGCACTTCTTCCATTAGACAGAAGGCCTGGAACTCCAGCCACTCAGGAACCAGGTAGAGAGGTACAGGGATGTCAGACCCAGGTACAGGACTGTCCCCTGTTGTATGGTCAGCAGATCTGGGTGAAGAGGCAACTGCCATGGAGATCTGCTGCTGAATCTGAGAACATCCAAGTACCAGAACTATCTGGGACAGTCTGAGGCCATCAGGATTGGATTATCTGCACCTAGTCATTACAGGACTTGACCACCACCTTGTGAATCAAGGAGAAGAGAGGGAAGGCGTACATGAGGCCTCAGGTCCATGGCTTCACAAAGACATCCCCCAGCAGTGTCCCTGATGGTGGGGTTGGGGGGCACAAAACAGCTTCTGTTCAGCATTTTCCCAGGAAACAAACAGATCCACCATGGGAGTGCCCCATAGGGAGAACAGGTGGTTGACCAGCTCCTGATTCAGGAACCAGTCTTGCAGTGTGTCTCCAACCAGGCTGAGAATGTCTGCCAGCTGACTGTGAAATCCTGCAACATGGATCACCAGGAAATCTGCACCCAAGCTGTGCACAAGGATCCAGGCGAGGAAAGCCTTCTGACACAGGGGATGGAAGTGTGTTCCACCCTGCCTATTCAGGTATAACATAATCATGGTGTTGTCTGTCTGGACCTGCATGACCTGACCTCTGACTAGAGGAGCTAATTCTGTCAGAGAAAGCTGCACTGCATGGTGCTCCAGCAGGTTTATGTGGTGTCAGAACTCCCAGGTGACCATAACCTGTGGGCTCTGTGCAGAACCTGTGGGCTCTGTGATCTCTTACACATGCTCCCCACCCCATCTGCGATGCATCTGTCATGAGTGTGATAGTTGGCTTTGAGTGGACAAATGGGATTCCTTCCTCCAGATCGTCCGGGACTATGACTGGATGGTGTCCCACATTGACTGGGTCACTGTGACTGACTGTTCCAAGTGGCCTTGGGGCTGGGATGACTGATGGCCCAACTACCACTGCAGGTGTCACGTCTGCCAATGGGCCCAATGGAACACACTGTGCAGGATGCCATGTACCCCAGAAGCTACAGGAATTCATGAGTGGGGGATGACAGCCCAACCTGAAAAGATTGGGCACAGGAGGTAAGGTCCAGTTTCTAGTCCACAAGGAGACAGGCCTTGAACTGCAGGGAGTCTAGTTCTGCCCCAGTGAACTTAATCACCTTTGAGGGGACCAGTTTGGTCTTCTTTGGGTTGACCATCAGGCCCAAGTCTTGGCAGGTCTGGAGGACAAGATCCCTGGACCTCTTGATAGTATCTTTGGATGGCTCATCTGAGCAGTCAGTCATCCAGGCAGGGATACACCCTGATTCTTTTGCACTGCAGGAAAGCTGCCACCACTGCCATACACTTTGTGAAGACCCTGGGCATGGATGAGCCAAAGGACATGACCTGGAACTGGTAGAACACCCCTTCCACATGGCACTGGAGGTACCGCAGTGGGACAGACAGATTGGGATGTAGAAGAAGGCATCCTGGAGATCTAAGGAACCGAACCATGTGCCCTGCTTCAGAGATGGGTTGATTTGACTTGGGGTGACCATCCTGAACTTGCACTTCCAGATGAACCAGTTCAGACTGTGCAGACCTAGTATGGATCACCAGTCCCTTCCAATCCACTTTGGAACTAGGAAGTACTTGGACACATAACCCTTAGTGGCCAGGGCATGCAGGACACAAACTATGACTCCTTTCATAAGTAGCCGAGCGATGTCCTGTGACACCCTGAGCTTCTGAGGAACATGGAGTCAGCAAGGCAAGAGAGCCTTGAAGTCCAAATTCAGCCCTCTGCCTGCCACCTCTAGCACCCACTAGTTTATTGTGATAGTGGACCAATATAGCAAGAGATGGTGTAACTGACCCCCAATGGGGAGTGCAGACAGGGACAGGGTGGGTGAAAGGATGACACCCCCAACCCATTAATGTGCAGCTTTTGTGGCTTCCACCACTGGAGAGGCACTACCACCCCTGCCACCTCCTCACTTGGAGCCCTGACCACCAAACTTGGGTTTCAAGTGCCAGGTCTGGTATTGCCACTGCTGGGGTTGCTGCTGCCTAGGAGTCTGTGGCTGATAAGACCAGCACCAAAAAGCCTTTTTTAGGCTTCTGTTTCTGATCCTTCTGTGACAAATCCACAGAATCAAGAGTGGCACTGGACTTCTGTATGTGTGTGTGAGATGTCATTCCACCCCAGGACCAAAGAGGTCGGTGCCCATGAAAGGAACATTGGCCAGCTCATGCAGGGTGTCCACCATACCAGTGGATAGGTGTATCCAGGCCCTGTGGTGCATGGAGATGGCCACTGCTGTGGCACGGGCAAAGGAATCACCCATGTCCAAGGCTGTCTGGAGCTGGTGTTTAGCCAGCGATTGACCACGGTCCATGACCATCTTCACTGGCAGCTGCTGGTTAGCAGGCAGGTGAGGGAGGATCTCATCAAGCACTCCCAATAGGAAGTGCCCCAAGTGGGCGATCATGATGGAGTAATTCACCTGACAGAGGCCCAAAGATACTACAGTGTACACCGTTTTAGCTGCATGGTCAGTCATTTTTGACTCTCTTTCTGGAGGCTTGTCTGCCTCCCCTTTGCCTCTGGATGTGTGGAAGGCCAAATCAGCGATCAGTCCTTGACCTAAGGGTGATCTGACAACCCTGAAAAGGACCCAGTAGGGACCGCATACCTGCAGACTATATGGATGGAAATGTCAGGCAGGATGCTGGCTGCTGCAAAAGCTCCAGGGCCATTCCTGATATGGCCTCAGCCTTGGAAAAAGCAACCCCTGGAGACTCATCCTTATCTAGGATGTCTGTGAAAGACTACTTGGCCTTTTTCTGGACAGGCTGCAAATTGACATCCATGGACTCTGATATGTGTTGGATTAGAGCTCCAAATGATACTGACCCATAGTTGGTCAACTTCTCAACCGAGCCTCTGTCAAGGGTCTGAGTCCCAGAGGAAGCCATGGATGATTTTTATGAGGTGTTCAAGGACTCCTCCAAAATGTTCCTCAGTTGTTTGTTTCTCACTGTGAACCTCCTAAGAATCCTCGGATGGGGTGATCTCCACCAACAATCAGCCTAACAGGCCAGTGGCTGATGGAGTCTCCATGGTCAGAGTGGCAGAGTTGCCACTCTCTGGGTTGGAGAAGCAATTGTAGGGAGCACCTGCAATGTGTGGATCAGTGAGGGCATAACTGGCAGCTGCCAGTTGACCAATAGCCCAGGCAGTAGAACCCTACCTCACCCTGCAATTCCCCACTGTTGCTAGAGGAGTTTCTTGTAGCAGCAGTACATCACCTGTCAGTGCCTCTCCTCACCAAAGGATGAGGAGGTTAAGCAGCATTGGCATTGACACCTCCCAGTTGACCTGATCTAGAATAGGACCATCTTGATCAAGACCTCAACCTAGACCTCTACCCAAGGGATAGCCTTCCAGCTGGTCATGGTAGACCACATGCCTCCTCATAAGGAGGGGCTTATGAGGCTTGACTGCTGGTGGAGGCAGTTGCCAAGGTGATCTGTCTGGTGTCTTTGTCTTCTTGAATAAGGACAGTGAGAACTGGGATCTGAGAGATCGAATACTTGATCTCATCTGACAGCCGGTCGACAGGCTCGAGGAAGACTTCCACAGCCTGCTCATCCGGAGTCAAGGTTGGTAAGCCAGATGGGGTACCGAAGAGTTCACAATCTTCCCTTAGTCCGAGGGAGTCTCAACCAGTGTTGAGTGGTCAGGGAAATTGAGGGATTAGGAGGATCTCAATCTCTCCCAGTTCCACAACTGGTGCTGGCAGGGCTTATATTTCTTGCCATGGTAGGCAGGGCTCTTCCCGAAGGTCTGAACTGCATTGCACATCTCGGAAAATTTCTGAGAATGACCCTCTGATGCTGGCCTCAGTTGGGAGCAGCACTGAGACTAAGGAGGTTCCTACTGCAGCAGTTGCCACTTCTTCCTCAAAGGATACAAGTTGCAACAGAGACCCAGCAGCCACCAAAGCCTTGCAGCCTTTAGGCCAGGTCATCGGATCCTGCTCTGATGGCCAGCTGAGGGTAAGCCAGTGTTTTCTGTCTTCCAAAAACACTGGAAGTATGGACAAATAGAGGTCACATCAAGCTGTGTTGTGCTCCCTGCCCAGGCAGTACAGGCATGTGTTGTGCAGTTCAGTGACTGACATCTGCTTGCACCACATGTAGAACTTAAATCCCAGCTTCCTTGGCTCCGTCATTGATCACAAAGAGTCATCCAAGAACCGAGAACTGAGTCAAATACTTCAAAACATGAGGTTCACCAGTGGCACAATACTCAAAGCAGAAGCTGCTAGAGAGGTGACCTGTTCCTTATGCGGTAAGTCCTGACATCATGGGGTGGAGTAGGGGGATATATCGTCCAGGTGGTGAGAGGAGCTTAGCTTAAAGACATCTGATGCAATGCCTGATCTTCTTCGAGGCTATTCCTTTCATCAGACCATCTAAGGAACTATGTCAGGTGCTAGGACCACATAGAAACTTTTTGCAAGCAGTCCACTAGGGGGCCACCCATGATGAAGTCCTATGTCAGCACTTCCCATATAAACATGGGAGGCTCCTTTTCTTTTACTGCCTTCAAGCATATTCATCAGATCTTCCATGGAAATGCTGCCATTTTTGTTGACTGTTTTCAAAATATTTCTCAACTTGGTTAACTATCACGTTTTATAAAGTGGTTTTTGATGATGTTTAAGTTAACTAAAGAGCTGTCAAAACCCTTTAAGTACTGCAAGTGCATTGAAAAGATATACCTGGGCAACTCATACAGCATCTGCGTATACTGCCTCAGAATGTGAAGGCTTGACAGATCTGCAGAATATTCAACACTGCTACACATTGATGCCAAGAAAAGGCTTTAGAAACATGCCTTCTGAAGCCGCGGGTATGCAAGATGGAGGAAGAGCTCCACTGTGTCACCAGCCCACTCCTCGGGCTCTCACTCCTCCAAGTCCTGAGAGAAAACCTCAGGACAGCATAAGCATAAGCACTAGGAGAGGGGGTGCATCAAAGATAAAGCCTCCCCTGTTCACTCAAGGTCACCCATCTGGTCCAGTGTGGTCACTTCAGCATCGTTAACTGCTCCCGCAGTGATGCCTCCAGCTACTCAGGCCCTCTACACTCCTAGGTCCAGGCAGGTTATGAGTGCCACCAGGCCTATTATGGCTGGTGAGTCACTGTCCAGCTTGTGAGTCACTCTCGATGTCAGGGACTGTGCATTCCCATTCAGTATCAGCCAGTGCTCCTGTCGACCACATGGGCACTGACATCCAGGCAGTACTCTCGTCTTTTATGGACATTCTTAAGTGACTGCTACCTCCCCCTCCTGCACAAAGGAACACATCGATGGGGCCCACATGGTAAACCCCAGTGTCGATGCCTGATAAGTTGACACACCAGATTCCCCCCCTCAGGCATCAATGGATTCACCTGCTCCTTCCCTGCATCCCATCGAACACATTGATGAGGACCAGGAGTACAATCCTGACTTCATTATGCAGGAGGAAGAGGATTATGTGGGCTCCTGTGAAAGGACTAGCTCCACTGTATTCACTGGGAGTGCAGACTTTGTGGTATACACCCTAGATCCCCCCGAAGATCCCTCCTTTATCACCATGAAGCAGGAATTACAAACTGCCATGGGATTTGATTTAGAGAAACATGACATTACTAAGAAAAACCTAATGGAATTCTTAGAACTGCCTGATTCCCCACCCATCATCATTTCTTCCCTCCTACCTGCATTGAAGTATGCCTCCCTTGCTGCCTGGCATAGACCCAACATGATACCTACCGTACCTAGAAAGGCAGACAAGATGTATCAGGCCCCCCAGGTAAGTTCCCTTTCACAAGCTAACCTGGGGCTGATTCTGCAGTCATAAATGCTGCCCATGACAGTTCTAAGGCACAAAAACATCTTGGTTCTCACTCTCCTGATAAGGAGGCCTGATGTCCTGGGCAAAAGAGATTTTGCTTCTGCCTTTCTGGGCCTGAGAATCACGCACTACCAGGCCCATATGGTTAAATACCCAAATACTCTTTGGAGAAAGGCCAAAGCAGCTGCCCAGGCCATCCCAGAAGATACACCTAATCAGGAGGGCTCTCACAGCAGGTGCAAATGTAGGAAAACCTCTCCTACATTCCACATATGATATATCGGATGCTTCTGCCAGGGCAGCAGCCTCTGCAGAATGCTTCAGGAGGTACTCCTGGCTCAGGGTGGCTAGCTTTGTGAATGATGCTCAGCAAGCCATTCTCAATACCCCATTCAGAGAATATAAATTGTTTGGTGTAGATGTGCAAGATATCCTCTCTAACTTGCAGGCCTCAAGTAGAACCCTGAAATCGGTGCATTTCCTATATCATACTCAGCCAAAGAGTCAACAGAGGGTGCCATTTCATTTGGCCAATAACAGACATTGCTCCACTGCCAGACTACAGGGCAGGGGTAGAGCAGCAACACCTCTACTTCTTCCAGGAGCCACCCCAGGTGCCACTTAAAAGCCTCTAGAGGTGGCACTGCAGCAGCAGCCCCAGCAACTGGCACTGTTTGACTCCTCCATCCCCCCCACCACCCATGCCTCCAGGAGTGGTTGTTGGGAGGTCGCTTCTCCCTCCATCTGGACCAGTGGAGGAGAGCAACCTCAGATGCTTAGGTCCTGTAGCTAGTAGGACATGATAATGCTTTGGAACTACTTCCAGACCATGCACCAGTGCCTTCCCTTTACCATCCAGGGCATATCCCATTGCTTCTGGTGGAGGTTCAAACCTTAATTCAGAAAAGAGCAATATAACCTGTTCCCTGGGAACAAAGGAACACAGGGTTCTAGTCTTGATACTTCCTAGTTCCAAAATGGACAGGAGATCTGAGACCCATTCTAGATCTCAGAGATCTAAACTTTTTCACAGAGTACAAGAAGTTCTCTGCAAGGCCTATTTCCACTACTGCAAGTAGTGAACTGGATTTGTTTCCTGCATATCAAGATTTGCCACCCCACCCCAAGAAATACCTAAGTTTCATGTTTCAGAGGAAACACTACCAGTTCAGGGTATTGTCCTTTGGCTTATCAACTGTGCCACAGGTCTTTACCAAATGTTTAGCAGTGGTGGGAGCAGCCCTCTGCAGGGAAGGCCTATATGTCTTCCCTTACCTGGACGACTGGCTTCTCAAAGCTCTCTCCAAGGAGCAGCTTTTTCACATGCTAGCACACACAAGACACCTGTTTGATGCTCTAGGGATTACTGTCAATGTGCTAAAGTCAGTCTTGACCACTTGTCAACATCTACAGTACATAGGGGCAGTCCTGGATACAGTCCAAGGCTTAGCCTTCCTGCACCAGGACAGGGCCAAGCATCTGATTGCATAGGCCCAGATGGTGTACAACAACAGGTATGTCACAGCCAGGACATTCCTGAGACTCCTAGGCCTGACGGCAATGGCCATTGTCGCAGCGCTACTGGCCAGACTGCATATGAGAATCCCGCAATGGACACTAAGAGTCTAGTGGGACCAACTTACAGATGACCTAGAAAAGAAAGTTCTAGTAATCGCCTCTGTCTGAAAGGTACTTCAATGGCTGATGAAATCCAGACACTTACTGAAAGGGGTTCCTTTCCTGACCCCCTCACCGGATTCTCACTGCAGATGCCTCGGAGATGTGCTGGGGGACACATCTGGGGCCCCATCAGACACAAGATACAAGGACCAAAGCGGAGAGTACCCTCCACATAAATGTCCTAGAAATTAGACTTGTTCTGTATGGCCTACAGGCCTTCCAGACTCATCTATCCCCGGGTCCTCTATTAATATTGATGGATAACATGTTTGATGCATTACATCAAGCAGGGGGGGAACTCATTCCAAACCCCTGTGCAAGAAGACAATGAGAGCCTGGTACTGGACTTTGGAACACAGTCTAGAACTGTCAGCAGTACATATTCCAGTGGCTCAAAACATCCTAGCAGACAGGTTAAGCAGGTCACAGTCCAGGATGCATGAGGGAGCTGCTGACCTCTGTAGTAGAAGACCTGTTCGACAGATGGGGTCATCCAGAGTTGGACCTTTTTGCATCCCCACACAACACAAAAAAAGCTGTTTTTCTGCTCACTCATTCCAGGGCCTGGAGTATTCTGGCAAGACATGTGTTCCCTCTCTTGAAAGGGGATGTTTTTGTATGGCTTTCCTCCCTTCCCTCTAATTCAGAGTGTGCTAATTAAGATTCAAATGAAGGGTGCAACTCTGATACTTATTTCCCCCTGTGGCCTTGTCAGATCTGGTTCCCCTTACTGCAGCAATTGGCAGTGGAACTACCAGTACCTCTGCCATTATGCCAGGGCCTACTGTCACAGGAACAGGGAACTCTTGTCTATCTGGACCTCAAGTCACTCTACCTTCACGCATGGCTCCTGAAGACATAGCCATTGCTTGGTTTGTGGTGTCACAAAAGATGGCTGATGTCTTGGTGGCTGCCAGAAAACCTTCCACAAGAGCCACTAATTCTATGACATGGAAGCGTTTTGCTTTGTACGCCAGTTCTCACCAACCAGAACCTTTTTCTTGTCCAGTAAATCAGGCTTTACAGTATTTGCTGTCCTTGTCAGATGCCGGCCTGCAATACTCTTTTACTGAAGTGCACTTGGCTACCATTTCAGCTTTCCACGTGCCTACTGATAGTTGTACAGTTGCTCAGCTGGCAATGGCCTGTACCTTCCTAAGAAGCATTCTGCATTTAAAGCCTATCCACAATCCAGTCCCAGCTTGTGACTTGAATTTTGTGTTGGAAAAGTGTTGTATCCTGAAAAACCAAGCGATCTACACAGGGAACTTCTTTAGGAACTGTAGAGCTTTATTACATGCTTCTAACAAGGCAGCCTTCTTCTGAATACAGAGAGAGAGAGAGAGATTCTGGATCTTTCTAACAACAACACTACTACTGCTCAAGATCTATATTCGCTTAGAGTTTGTAAAGTCCATGCCCTCTAGTGGTGCCTCATAATACTACACTACAGTCGCATTCAGTATGTATCATTCCCTTCCCCCAAAGAGGTTACTACTTTTTTCTTTTTTTGATTATGATTATTATTTAACATTCATGGTCCTTCAAATATGAGGGAGGTCTTCTGCTACTTGAAGAGCATCTAAGCTCTAAATCTGGTACTGAACTATCTACAGGTGAGGAATTTCCAATCACAGTTGACGAAGTCACTTCTTTAATTTTTGGTGCAAACAGTATAGGTGTCATATTAGTGACAGATGTCTCTGGATTACTTGGGACTTCTGTGGTAAGTGGTAACTCTCCTGATTTCTCACTAATCTTGAAGGAATTGGGTTGGTTATGGAAATTGGACCCTTTCACAGAGTTCTCAGCCTCTATGTCCACAGCTCTGTCCAGTTCACTGTACCTCCTGTGGATTTGATCCACATGACGGCACACTAGTGGCATCTCCCAGCAGCACTTTGTAGGACAGAGGTCCTGTTATTTCCTAATTGCAGGTATCCATTTCTTTCCTTGACCAAAGTTGCAGCTGTATACTGAATCTCTTGTCACATAATGTCATGCTTTTGCATGCTTATCATGCTTTTCCTTGTTTTTTAACTGTTTCTGTATCACCTTTCCTTTAAAATCAGGGTGTAACAAATCCAAGGCTGACCTCAATTTCTGACCCATTAACATCTCGGCTGGTGACACTCCTGTTGTTGACTATGGTGTTATTCTGTAGCTGAACAATGCATGAGCTACTTTTGCTTCTAATGTACCTCCATTTTCTTTAAACACTCCTTGAATGTTTGTACTGCTCTTTCTGCTAACCCATTTGAAGAGGGGTCATATGGAGCAGAAGTTATGTGGGTAATTCCATTCCTTTCCATAAACTCTTTAAATTCCATGCTAACAAAAGGAGTTCCATTGTCAGATACTACCATCTCGGGTATGCCAAGGTTACTGAAGCTTATTCAGAGTTTCCCTACAGTAGCTGCTGATGTCGCTGAAGTCATTGGATACACATTTATCCACTTGGAATATGCATCCACAATAACTAGTAACATTTTTACAAGGAATGGACCAGCATAATCAAGATGTAATCACCTCCAGGGTTTCTCAGGCCACTCCCATGGGTGGAGTGGAGCAGTGGCTGAAACTTTCCTATGTTCCTGGCATGTGCCACAACTTTGAACCTTACTTTCAAGTTCTTCAGCCATCTTGGGCCACCACATATAACTTCTAGCCAGTCCTTTCATTTGTGTCATTCCAGGGTGGCACTGGTGCAACTGGTCAAGGACAAGCTGATGACCTTGGGGCGGCACTACAACATGATCCCTCATAAGACACATCCATCCTGCACACTGAGCTCAGTTTTTCTGGAGAAGTATGGTGTGAACTGAGTTTCCAGAACTACTTTGGGCCATCCTTGCAAGATGTACTCCTGGACCTTTGCGAGCACAGGGTCTTTTCCAGTCCAGAACCTGATCTGAGCAGCTGTCACTGGGGAGGCATATATGTGGTCAATTAACAACACTCACTCTTCACAAGAAGCTTTGGTTGGGCCCTCTGGTAGGGGAAGACGACTTAAGGCATCAGCGTTACCATGGTCCTTACCCACCTTGTGCACTATGGTATACTCATAAGCTCGGAAGTGTGACAGCCCACCTCTGGATCCTTGGTGAGGCCATCTGTGGTATGGCCTTCATCTCCTTGAAGAGAGAAATCAAGGGCTTGTGGTCTGTGCAGAAGACAAAATATTGCCCATAAATATACTTGTGAAAACTCTGCACCCCAAACATCACAGCCAATCTCTCCTTGTCTAGCTGTGAGTATTTTTTTTTTCAGCAGCTGTTAAAGTCCTTGGCACAAATCCAATGGGTTTGTCAGTTCCATCAAGCATGCAGTGCGACAAAAAGTACAGTTATGTAGGAACTAATCATAACAGTAGATCTTCAAGAGAGGTTCCTTCAGTAGGTCATCACATATAGGACTAGAGCCACCTGACGTCTGGGCTGCACCCTTAGTGACGAATGGGAACTAAGTCAGGAAATGGCAGAGTCTCTCTTCCTAAGGTGGCGGCATCTGGAACTCAACCTTTTTGTCTCACAATCCAACGCAAAATTTCACCATTTTGCTCGCTCATTCCAGGGCATGGTGCTTTCTGGCACGATGCGCTGTCTCTCTCTTGGACAGGGAAATTTTTGTACACCTTTCCTCCCTTTCTCTTGCTCTGTCCTTCAAGTCATGGAATACCTCCTTCATCTATCAGATTCAGGCCAGCTTATTCCCCTTTGAAAGTCCACCTTTCGGTCATTTCGGTGTACCATGAGCTGGTGGATGGCAAACCCGTGGTTCAGTTGGAAGTCTCAAAAACCTTTCTGAAAGGGATTCTCCATCCGAACCCCCATCTGCAGCCATACAGCACCTAGAGATTTAAACTGTGCATTGGAGAAACTCACTCTCCCACCTTTTGAACCAGCGATAAGCTGTATTTTATGCTTCCTGTCCTGGAAGACATTTTTTGTTGCGGTTACCTCAGCTTGAAGAATTTCGGAGCTTCAGGCTCTGGTTTGTAAGGAGCCTTATATAATTTTCCATAGGGAAAGTCCTCAGGACAAATTCTATGTTTTTGCCTAAGGTGGTGTCGGAGGACACACTGAATCAATTAGTGGAGCTCCCAGTCTATTTTCTGTCCTCTGCAAATAGGGATGTGGCACTCCTGCACACTGTGGATGCGCATCATATCCTCTGGTACTATACTCACTGTACGAAATAGTTCCATAAGGATGACCAATTGTTCATCTCCTTTGCTCCCAGGTCTTTAGGCAAAGATGTTTCTAAGCAGTGCCTGTCTAATTGGCTGGACAGTTGCATTCGCTGGGGCCTGTCAGAGGTCATTCTACAAGGGGCTTGGCTGCTTCCACAGCTTTTTTGCGCAACTTTTCAGCAGCCGATATCTGTGCAGCAGCAATGTGGAGTTCTGTCTATATCTTTACCAAACACTACAGTCTGGACATTGCTTCTAGGCAGAGGGCAGGTTAAGGCCTAGCTGTTCTGCAGGGCCTTCTGTCCTAGGCTGGTTCCACTCAGTGTTTTCCTTAGATGGAGTTTTTTCCTCCTCCCTTGTTTCTCTCGGTCTCTCTTCAGAGGGACTGCTTGTGATTCAGTCCTATATGTGATGACCTACTGAAGGAACCCTCGCGAAGTAAGATAGTACAGTTATGTAGGAACTTACCATAACAGTAGATCTTCAAGAGAGGTTCCTTCAGTAGGTCATATTTTTCCCTCTCTCCTTCTTCTTTTTATTTAGGGACTCCAGACTCAGTTTTCTTCTGCTATCAGGCCTATTCCAGGCTCCGGTAGGAGAACCAGAGGGCGGGCATGGGGACCGCCCACTATATAGGGTCACACTGACATTGGTCACATGTCATCGGGTGGGCAGTCCTCCATCAGGTACTGCTAGAAAAGTCCGCCATGCTGCCCAGATGTCAGGTGGTGTTAGTCCTATATGTGATGACCTATTGAAAGAACCTTCTCAAAGGAAGTTCCAAACACCATATGGTGAAGCATCACAGGAGAGAATGAGGTCTTTGTCTCTGTCATAGTGAACTAACACATCTGATGCTTGGAATAACTTCTTGAAAGCCTCAAAAGTGTTCTCTTGCTCGGCTCCCCAACGCCATGTCATTCCTTTCCTCAAGAGCTGATACAAGTGCATCAAAAAGGTTGATAGGTTTGATAAGAACTTGCTATAATAATTCAACAGTCCCAGACACACTTCCAACTCAGACACATTGTTGGGTGTGGGGCCTTTTGAATTGCCTCTACTTTTTCCTTTACAGGCCGCGGTACTGTTGCATCTATTTTGTGTCCGAAAAACACCACTTCCTTACCTAGGAAAGATACTTGCTCCGTTTTAACCAAAGTCCTGCTTTTTCCAGTCTGTTTAACACTTCTTCCAAGTTTTGCAGATGCTCCCCTTCTGACTGGCCTGTTACTAAAATATCATCAAGGTACACTACTCCTTGCAACAACCCATCCATGGTTCAATGGAAAAATAGCAGTAGCAGATGAAACACCGAAGTGTTAATGGTTACACCTGAACTGACCCTTGTGGGTATTCACAGTAACATACTGCTTGGAGTCTTCATCCAGCACAATCTTTTGGTATGCATGACTCATGTCTAGCTTTGTGAACCGTTTTCCTCCTGCAAGAACTGCAAACAAATCATCAATTTTTGGAATTGGGTACTGTTCCAAGCATGACATCCTATTAACAATCAGTTTATTATCACATATTCTCATGGAGCCATCTGGCTTCAGTACAAGAACAATGGTTGTGGCCCAGCTTGAATACCGACTAGTTCTATAATCTTTTCTCTCTGAAGACAATCAAGTTCGGCTTCAGCCTTGAGTTTCATTGCATAAGGTACAGATCTCAGTTTAAAGAAATGTGGAGTTGCATCACTGTCCACATATCCACAAATATTTTTGCTGTGGTACCCTTGTAAAATTCCCAGATCTTCCTTGAATACCGCTTCATGTTTTGCAAGCACCTCCTGCAGTGTCCACTGCTGTAATGGTGTCACCTGATTGAATGTTCTCCAGTCTACAGCCAGTTCAGTAATCCATTCTCAGCCTAACACATTTGGGCCTATCCCCATCACCACTACCAATGGCAATTCTTTAACTGTCTCTTTGTACAACAATATTACTCTCGCTGACCCCAGTATCTCTACAAGTTCCCCTATATAACTTTTCAATTTAATTGTACAATTTCCAGCTCTGGGACTTACTTCCTATTCCACAACTCAGAGTATTCTGCTTGATTCATGATGATGACACTACGTCAGGTGTCCACCTCAAATTGTACAGTTTTGCCATTAATGTTCAACATCTGAATGATCGGTGCTACTTTGGGAATATCTGCCTTCTTCATACTATGCATAGCATAAGCCTACTCTTCCTCCATGTCCTCACTTTCTTCCTCCCCCCTGCCAGTGAAGGGTACGCTGGAAGGTTTTGGGACTGCTCTTACTTTGTTTCCCTGTCTTTCTTTGTGTGCGTGCTTTCCTTTTCTCTTTAATCTTATTTCTACAGGCTTTACTGATGTGGTCTTTCATTCCACATATGTGGCATCTTTCATCTTTAAAGTGACACTCTTGCGGGAAATGCTGGTCTCCACAACGACAGCAATTTTTAGTTATGTTCTTAGCTGCTCTTTGTTCTTAAACATTTTATTTACAGAGTCCTGTGACTTTTGTAAACTACAACTGGGCCCAGACATTTATTTTGACTGCAGCCGTAAATCTTACATTCTGACTAGTAGATTCCACAGCTTGTGCCAACTTCAGTGCTGTTTTAAGCGTTAAATCTGTTGCTGACAATAACTTTCTTTGAATTCTAGCATCATTTATCCCACAAACCAGTCTATCTCTCAGCATTTGCTCTAACGTTTCTCCATAATTACAGTCCTGAGCCATTTTTCTCAACTCTGCCACATATGCTCCCACAGTTTCTCGACCTTGTCTACTTCTAGAATTAAATTTAAACCTTTGTACAGTTTCACTCGGTTTTGGGTTAAAATGATTTTTCAACAAGTTTACTAGGTCTTCATCTGATTTGTCACCAGGCTTTTCAAGGCTCAACAAATTTCTCATTAAGCTGTGTGTTTGTGCACCCACTCCACTTAGTAAAATGGCTCTTTTTTTATTAGGATCTGTGATATCATTTGCAATAAAGAAATGTGACAAGATTTCACAGTATTCCTCCCAGGTTTGAATTTGAGGATTAAAAGAAGCTACAGTTCCCACCCTGCCAACCATTTCCTCTTTGAATGTAGACTGCCACTTACTGTATGCGTAGCTCCCACTACTTTCTTTACTTTCACTCTCTCTATAATTTTCTTTTGCTCACTCTAGGTGAAAACATCCTCTTTTTTTATCCTTGTCACCAAATAATATGTTGTATCCTGAAAAATCAAGTGATCTACACAGGGAGCTTCTTTAGGAACTGTAGAGCTTTATTACATGCTTCTAACAAGGCAGTCTTCTTCTGAATACAGAGAGAGAGATTCTGGATCTTTCAAACAACAACACTACTACTGCTCAAGATCTATATTCTCTTAGAGTTTGTAAAGTCCATACCGCCCTCTAGTGGCACCTCATAATACTACACTACAGTTACATTTAGTATATATCAAAAAGCCTTTTTTTCATTTGCCCGTGGGAAAGAGGATGTGCCTGTCTCCAAACAGTGCCTGTCAAAGTGGTTGGCTAACTGTATTGCTTTATGTTACAGGAAGTACGGTAATGAACTTTCCGGGGTTGTTCTTGGCCATTCAACTAGAGGCATGGCCACTTCTGTTGCCTGTTTCAAGAATGTTTCTGCTGCTGAGATTTGTGCAGCTTCCACCTGGATTACTGTCCACACCTTTACTAAACTTTACAGTCTGGACATTGCCTCATGAAAAAGGGCAGGTTTTGGCCTAGCTGTGCTTCAAGGCCTCCTTTCTTAAGCCTTTAGGCTCCAGCCACCCAGGCTGTTTTAGTGTCAGTACTGCTTGGTACTTGTTCCATAGGTGTGGCCCGATGAAAGAGATATCCTTCAGGCTACAGTTTACCTTGGTGCAAATCCCCCTCCCCTACAGCTCACATCGACTTTCTTCTAATCAAACTCTTACTCCCGCACACCACTCCAGTGTACATTGCAAGCTCCTACTGCACCCCTGGCACCCCCCCAGACCAACATCCTAGACCACCTGGACACGTTAAACACCTCAGCTTCTGGAGGCAAGCTTCACGCCCTCAGTGATTTTAACTTCAACTGGCTAGCCAAAGAAAACGCCAACCTCTGGTCCAAAATCAAGGCATTAAACATCACCCAACTAATCGCGGACCCCACCCGGATGAACAACAAAATGCATAATCACTCACTCCTGGACTGGGTCCTATCATCCCACCCCCACAGGATCCTAAGAGCAGGCTTGCTCCCAGACTCCCTAAGTGACCACCACATGATCTACATGGTAAGGAAAGTGCACAGGCCCACTACACCCCCCCCAGATACTGCTCACAAGGTCATATAATTCCTTAAACCTAGTATCGCTCTTGCAAGACCTAGGATGAGTAGACTGGTCCATCATCCCAGCAGCTCCATCTATTGACTCTGCATTTGAAACTTTCAAGGCCAGTTTCCTAAGAGTGTGGGACTCCCATGCCCCCCTGCACACAAAAAGGGTCAGAGGCACCTACCTTCCCTGGATCACAGCTGATATCATCAGCCAATGCCACTCTAGAGACCACACATGGAAAGCCCACAAGAAACTGGGCACCCAAGCATCTTTCCAATGCTACTGAGCCCGCTGCAACTCCAGCACCAAACTCATTCGCCAGGCCAAAAAGAACTATTTCCTATCAGCCTTCAGTGCAAACCTTAACCACCTGACTAACATTTGGAAATCATTCAAATACCTCTTCTCCCCCCCAGCCCAACCGCCTTCACTGACACTGTCCATACAGGGAACTACCATCTCTGACTCCTGTGAGGTTGCCACCGCATTCAATACCTACTTCTCCAGCTGTGCGGACTCTCTCCTATAGACACTCCTGCACCCACCCACTCTGAGCATCCCCCTACACCAAGAGCACAGTTGCTGGCCATCCAGCTTCTCCTTTCACCCAGTATTCCTGGCTGAAGTACTCAAATCCCTATGGGCCCTGAACCCTAATAAAGGGGAAATGCCCCTCGGTCCTTGACACCAAGATGTTATACTTATCTGCCCCTGCCATAGCCACCCCACTGGCTGACCTTTTCAACCTCTCCTTCTCACTAGTCAAACTACCAACTGAGTGGAAGCAGGCTACAGTCATACTCCTCCCTAAAGATGGAGACTCCTCCTCACCGGGTAACTATCACCCCATCTCCCTCCTCCCAATCCTGGCCAAACTACAGGAATGTCTTGTCCTTGCCCAACTCTCTCCCTACCTAGACACATCCTCCTCCTTCTCCCCATACCAATCCAGCTTCCGCAAATCACATTCTACTGTCACTTCCCTACTAAGAATCACTTATGCCATACTCACCGGTATGGACAATGGTCACATCACCTTGGCCATCTTTATCGACTTGGCCAAGGCATTCAACACTATCTCCCATACTCTGCTCCTATCTAAACTAAAAGCTGCTGGCCTCTCTGAACTGGCCTCCAGCTGGATTCACAACTATCTGGTAGGTAGGCACCATTCTGTCAAAATCACCTCCCACATCTCTAGCCCCCTACCAGTTACTATCAGTGTCCTCCAAGTCTCAGTCTTGGGTCCACTGCTCTTCTCCATATTTTTAAATGATCTTCCATCAGTCTGCCTTGACTCATCCATCCATATGTATGCGGATGACACAGTGCTGTATGCTATAGGCCCCTCCACAAGCGATGTGGCTAATCTACTACAGCTGGATTTCAATGCTATCCAGCACTGGTCCAACCAGCTGTTCCTAAACCCTAAGAAGACTGTTTTGCTAATTTTTGGCTCACAGCAAAGACTCTCCCATCAAGCCACATGCCCCCCCTTCCAAACACTGGATGGGACCCCCCTGGAAGCACACAGTATACCACCTTCTGATACCTAGGTGTCTGGCTTGACCAGCACCTAGATTTCTCCACTCATATTTATTCCATCCACAAGAAACTACTCCCCAAACTTGGTGCCCTATATCGGAACAAAGGATGCCTCCCCCTCCAGCCCAGAAGGCTATTGTCCAAACGATGATCCTCCCAATACTCAACTATGGCGATGTAGTCTACAGCACTGCTCCCTCCTCCTCCCTAACCAGCTTGGACACCCTTTTTCACTCCTTCTGTTGCTTTATCCTGGACTGCCCACAATCAACCCACCACTGCGCCTTATACAGCTCCCTAGCCCTGATGTCCCTTCAAGACCGCAGACTGACCTACTGCACTAGGACCACAGCCAAATTCTGGTCCTAGTCCCTTCCTCCCTACTTGGCCTCTGTCCTCTCAACACAGCCTCCACCAGCCTACTCTCTCAGGAGCGCGGCCCACAGGATCCTCCACGTCCCTTTCATGCGCACAACCAAAGGCCAAGCCGCCCTCAAATACCATATCCCCAAGCTCTGGAATGCCTTGTCTGCCGATATTAGACACTCAACTAACTCCCATCACCTCAACCTCCTCCTCAGCACACACTTCTCCACCAGCTGCTCTTTTTTTTAGCTAGTTCCCATTCTGTGTCTACCCCCATGGGCCTCTACTTAACTACCATTGTGTGGCCTCAGTTGGTATCCTGTGTAAATGTATCCAAGTGTATTTCCTCACCTCCTTTGTACCCTACCTGCCTATTGTCCAGGCCTGCAGCCCTATGTGATGTAAAACTATTGTAAACTGTGTTGTATTGCTTATTGAGACTTGTCCCCTAGGATGCATCTGGAATCGAGCAACCCCTGCTCAGTATGCCCTCCTGGTTAAACTCTTAAATAAATAAATAAATAAATGAATGAATAAATAAATATCTTCAAAGAAGATTGAACAGTTATGTACTTACCATAACAGTAGATCTTTGAGATAATCGCTTTCATCAGGCCATACCGTTCCACCCCCCATCCTCCTAGGGATTACAGACCTATAAATCCTGTCTCTTTCTCCAGAAAGGTTTACCTGCTGCTTCCTATCTCACCTGGTAGGCAGAGCCACAGGCTCTCTCTTGGTTCCCTATAAGGAGGTCCTCTGAGCATGATCTCTGTCAGGGAACTGAGGAGGAAAGGGGCTGCCCACATTGATACAGGAAGTGCCGACACAGGACGTCATCATGGGCAGCCCCTAGTGGACTGCTTGCAAAAGGTTTCTGTGTGGTCCTAGCACTTGGTGGCTAAAGTTCCACAGGTGTGGCCTGATGAGACATTCTCTCAAAGATCACTGTTTTGGGAAGTATGTAACTGTTCTTTTCAGTGGAACTGCCAGAATGTGGATAGTGAACTGTATCCACACCCTAGAACATTGACATTTTTCAATGTTTACTCATAACGTTGGTGTTTTTTTTTTTTTAGGTTTTGAACCTATATTTTTAAGTCTTTTTTTACACCACTTTATAAACGACAGGTGTCATTTTCCAATTCCCCCTCCCCCAAAATGTGTTTTCACGATCATTCCGCCAAAATCAAGTTTCAAGTGAGATTTGCGAAATGACACCTGTCATGTTCGTTCTATGGGGTAATAAAATAGTGCATTTAAAATCTGGGGTTCTCAATCTAAAAAAAAAAGTTATGTGTGAAACTTTTTATTCCTGAATTATGACAGTTTTTATTTTTGAAACTCATTTACTTTTAACTGCCACACTATCTAAGCCCAACAAGTACACAACAAATACAAGCAAGCATATTTGGCATTTGCCAATGTCTGTTTATTCTTTGGGAAACTGTATTATAAATGCCCTGTTTTTGGCATATATAATGTCTCCACTCCCCTGACATTGTCACCTTGGGTTCAGGTTAAGGCTGGTTTATCTTAGGCTGTTTCCTTCCCCAAGTCCCCTTAAAACCACCTGATGTCCCTCCCCCATTGTGTCTATGTTGGAACATGTCACCTACTGGATGGAAACTAATCATCTTTTTCATCTGCTTCTGTAGTAGTGCTCTGAGTTTTATCCAGCTGCCACACCAGTAATTCTTCTGGCACAGTCCGGAGACATTTTGTTCCATCAAGACCACATCTTTTATTTGTTTTTGCATAAACTACATTAGTGCCCTCCCACAGTGTTTCTAAACAATTGCACAACTGAAAATACATTTTCATGTAACTGAGCCCTGGTGTTTTCTTTAGTACCTAAAGTTCAGCCTATATGCCTCAGGAATTAATTAAAAACATTTCAATATAACACATTTTTCACTTTAACACAATCTATGTAATCTGCATTGTCCATTCTGAAGAATTTCTATAAGGCTTTGACCATGAGTAATGATATGAAACGAGTAAGCCAACAAGCCCTGCCCAATTAAAATTGTCCACATAATCGTGAAATGACTGCAGGAAAAGATCCATGTCATCCCCATTCCCCGTAATGCAGAAATGTTTTGAATTTTTGGCTTCTTAGGGGTGACTTCTCATGCCAGTACTTGCGTCCTAAGGTGGGGCCTTTTGTCAAAGACTCCATTCCTCACTTTTGTCCATGTTGCCTCTTTCTGTTGCTCATGTTACTGCTGCTCCCACTCATCTTGCATTTGGATCTCATGCTGGTGCTTTCTACTGCATACCTCAGCCTCCAGCTTATCATTTTGCAGGTCTGCCTCCCCTTGCATCTTTTGCAGATCTCCATTTGCTTTTGCCATTACCATGGCAAGCTCTAGTTTCATCATCTCAATTCAGTCTGGTTGCAGCCACCATGCATGTGATCCCTGGTTTACACTGACCCTAGTCTTGCAATTCTGCCTAGCTTCCTCTTTCACCATGACATCATTGTTCTCCTAGTCACTTTTCTCAAGGGATTCTATGAGGTCTAATTCTGTCTGTTCCTCACTGGGGAGCCCTCCACTTTAGTATAAATCCTTGTGCCATGGTAACACTCTTATATGTTCCAAACATGATGCCTTTTCACTATACTATCCTCAGCTGGCCCAGTGACACTGAGGGTCGAGACACTGGACTCTACACCTTGTGCTTCCCAGCTTTGAGAATGAGCCCAGGTCGGTGGGGGGAAGAATGGAGGCGCTGGATTGAGCCACTGTTAGGTAGCTCTCCTCTCCAGTGGAGGGTTGGGCACTGATCCAACCAGTGTAAGGTGTCAGGAGAGGAGGGCACTGTTAGGCACTAGGCAGAAGCCATGTCTCCACACGGCTTCCTGCTTGGACCTTGGTCCTTCGCACCGGCATCTTATGGGGTAGAGGGTTAGGGTTTCCCATAGCTACCTCTGTAACCATGAAAAAAATCCACACCCTCTACCATGCCCTCTGATCCCCGTAAGGGGGGGATGGAATGGATGCTCTATACGCTGCCATCGAGCCTCGCCAGCAGTCAAGGAAAAATGTCCCCATTAAAAAAAGCAAAAACTGTGCTATCCTGTCTAGAAAAATATGAAAGGAAAAGAATCAAAACAGCAGCATATGCAGTATTGCCTTTATATATCCTGCTCTTTGACTGAACAGGTCATTTTAGGATCTCTATTATTCTGTTTGTTAATAAACTTAGTTCCGGAGGTTCTTCTCAAATTGTGAAATTATACTATACAGTACACTGATGGCTGGTGATTATCTTCAAGAGTTCTACATTTGGCTTTTTATCTTTGTCTGACATATTTAATTACAAGTCTTTGCTCTTTTTGCACTAGGTTAACATTGGTTTATTACCAGATTGCATTTCTCAACTATTTCCACTAAATACCAGCAGTGTTAATACAAGAACCCAAAGTAGGCATACTTTTCAAATTCCTTTGTATCACACATCATTTGCACAAAATTCTTTAAGTTTTTTGGCTATAAGACTCTATAACAATCTCCCAAGTTTTATAGTTAATTGTAAAAAAAAAAAACGGCAACTTACAGTAGGTCCCTCAAAACCAGTCTATTGTTTGTCTGTAAATGTTTTGATTAATTTTTCTTATTGTAATTGAATGTCTGTTATATACTCTGTTGTTATTTATGCTGTTTTTAGTGTAATTGTATATTTGGTCAAAACTGGACGCCTGTGAAAATGGGTATTTTTTGCTCACAGGCCTTTTCAGTATAAAATAAAATGAAACTGTTTCAGGAAATTACTAAATTTTTTGAATCTTGATTTTTGTGCAGTAAATAGATAGTTTAAAAGTAATAATTAGATCTTAAATCTCCCCCATACTAAGTCTATGTCTCTCTAATAGTATTGAAAAAAAGAGTTCCCCATTATTAGTTTTTGATTTGGACAGTTCCCAGACTGAGCAGATTGCTCTCTTTAAGTATTTGGGTGTCCCATTGAACCCCCTCTTATTTATTCAGAACAGAGTGGGAAGCTTTATAAGCGTATAAATCAGAGGCTTACAGCAGTATATAGGTTCTCACAGGAAACTCATAAAACTATTGCCATGAGTTCCCTTCTTCCTCTTTTTGATTTTGTGTTTGCTCGTTTCTTAATACAGATAAGCAAAGCTTTACAAACTTCAGGTTGTTTGCAACACTGTATGTTGTTTTGTCATGCTTACTCCTTCACGCATTCATCATTTTCTTCTTTATTCTCAACTAAATTGGTTTTCCCGAAACTTTCGTATGAACATTTTTTTGGTTGTCTAATTCACAAAGCAGTTTATCCAACTCTATTGACCTCCCGTAAGCAGTTGGTTAAAATCATGCAATTAAACACCGCTTTACGGTCATCTGAGTGCCCTCAATGGTTACTCCTTTGTGTAGGACAAAAACTGACTTTCAGGCCTTTTCAACGTCGGCCCCTCATTATTGTAATGCTTTGCCAGTTGCAATACGTACGATTACCTCTTTTAATTTATTTACAGTATTTCATTTTTGTTTACTGGGTAAGTGCACTAGACAAGAATGTTGCCTATTCATTTAAATTTAAACTATGGCAATATTTGAATGGGACTTGTAACTGTTTCTGACTCTTCAATTTTGTATCCTTGCTGTTATAATAATACTACTGCTTACTGTTATGTAATTTTATCATCTGTGTGTCTTTGGCCCAGGCAAAACCTGAAAAAAAGACCTTTGGTCCAGTGCATCTTACCTGGTTAACAAATTTAGATAAATGTTTACATTTTCCTTCCACACACATGCTTCTGAAGGCCAACTGCTTAGCAACTGTTCAGGAAGGAGCACACACTGTTGCATTGTTTTGCCACCATTTTATCACAAAAACACCAAAGACCACTGAGTGGTCAACCAAATGGCTTGCTTATTTTATCAATGTTTGCCACCATTCTGGTGATAACTTACTTGGGGTTGCTCCCTTCTCAACTCACTAGAGGCTCTTGATCCTTCAGTGCAAGGTCAGGCTCTTCCTCACACAGTACAATGTTAGGCTATGGAATATCACAGTGCAAGGCCTTCTGGGACATAGGAATCCCCTTAGTGATTACAGGTACATCCTATCCTATTTGTATAAGAAGGTTTACTTTTAGTATATGCTGTCAGAGGCAGAGCAGCAAAACAGAATAGCTAGTAAAATGATTACTTGTACCTATGAAAACACTGCACAGTCACAGATGTATATGAAATTCATAATATAAATATTTATCTAGTATTTACAAGATATACTGCAACTAAATAGGGAATACAAGCACACTAGGGAACTCAAAATAAAATAGGATTTAAACAAAATTACAAACAGTTAAATACTAACTGAACTAAGTCCAGGTTCTCACTGTACAGGTTTGGTCATGAAACTAGACTTTATACAATTCAGTTCTCACAAGCATTCACATGGACATAGTCAGAAGTCCACTGTTAGGTGTTGGGATCATAGCTCACTTCTGAATGACCTACATATCTAAATCACTGTAACTTATAGGACTCCCAAATGCAACAGGCTTTGTCTCATCCCTTCTTTTCTGTGACACGCCCCTTTGATAACTGAGGAGTTACTGGATTCTTCTCACAGAATCTGACTGAGGTAGGCTCTTGCAGAACAGCCACTTATGTCCAAATTGGTTACTGGATTCCTGAGCAGAGGCTCCTTACATAAAATTATTTCTTTGTGTAAGGCTGGCAAGAGTCGCAGCAGGGAGTCAATTGTTAATTGCTTGCTTAACAGAAATTGAGGGATTTGGTAGGTTTCCTTCAAAATAGATCAGTTCAACATTCTGTGGGGGCCAGTAGGCGTGAAAATATCAGAAAGTAAAAATGAACCAGCCACTACAAAAACTTATTCCAGTAAATGTTCTTTTTTTATTCCACAGTCATCACATGAGACCCATAAAACCCAACATTTCACCTCTTTAGGCTTCTTCAAGGAGTGGGATCTAACATATAATCAAATCAACACAACTTTTTAAATGCATGCTCATAGTAAAGAACAATAATAATTTGTGAAGACATCAAAATTTGGAGGCAGTATAGCACAGTGGTTTAAGGCTCTGAGCTGCAAATCTGGTAACATCCAGCAGACTGGACCTGGGTTTGAATCCCACAGCCTCCGCTTGCATACTGTGTGACCCTGAGCAAGTCGCTTAACTTCCCTGTGCTCCCAGGTTGTTCCTGTTAAAAAGCTTTCAGCTTAGTGTGCTACTCCAGGTTAAACAACTAAATAAAAAAAAAGTCATAATCAAACCTTTTATCACTTAAGCAGTGCTTTCTTGGTTCTATCTACACCTAGTCCATATCAGCAATGTTTCTCATATTTTTCATTACATTCATAATATTTACAGGTGAGATCCAAAAAATGGATCTCAACACAATATACTGCTTTCAGTGTTATTCCTTGCTGCCACCTGTTGACATAACCCAATACTGAAAGATGGCAAACATTTCATCAAAGTCATAATCTTGCAATGTATAAAGAAGTTTATCTACATACTGTTTACTCTCTTATTCATTAGTAAGTTGTTTCTCACTATATGATATTGTTATGCACCTCCAGTATCATATGCTGTGTTATTGAGTAAGACATCACATTTCCACTAGTTATTTTCAATAACTCATTTTACAAAAGACTTCTAAAGTCTTAAAATTCCCTGCATACCTTTATGCGTTCACAAAAAAATAAATTTGAGATGAAGAGCTTCTTTTCTGAGGATCTGAAAATTTTATTTGTACACAGTTTAACTATAAAACTCCATCTCTCAGTAATGTTCTCTCTTTTCATGACAATGCTGTTAATGGTTAATAGTTTTTCTTTCCAACTTTAGTTTTAATTTGTTTAGGTTGATCAGTCAATAAACAGGAAGCTAGCTCTAAATGACTAGTTAATGTCAGCAGGTGGCAACAAAGAGTAACATTGAAAGCAGTGTAATGTGTTGAGAACCATTTTAGGATCTCACCAGTAAATACTATGAATATAATGAAAAATATGAGAAACAGTGCTGATATGTCCTAGGTGTAGACATTACTAGGTAGTTATGGACAAAAGTAGGTCTAAGCCCACTGAGATTGTCCCCCACCTTGTGGGACATTATAATTATAATTTGAACCAGTTCCCCATAAGCCAGCTGTCAAAACCAGATTTAAAATGGTTTATGTTGATACTGTTTACCAATTCATGGGGAAACATAGAAGTTGATGGCAGATAAGGACCACAAGGCCCATCCAATCTGCCCATTTCTTTTTCTACCTTATAAATGTGCCATCGGCCTTTGCTTTGTCAGTGGCCTATCTATTCATAGTCATTTGTATTGCTCCCTTATGCCTATCCCATGCCTGTTTGAAGCCCTGCACTGTATTCATAGCCACCACTTCTTGTGGTAAGCCATTCCATGCATTCACCACCCTTTCTGTGAAAAAGAATTTCCTCACATTCCCCCTTAATCAGCCCCCCTCTAATCTCATGCTGTGTCCTTTTGTCCTGCTATTTTTCTTATATTTAAACATGTTAGACTTTTCACTTTGTTAATGCCCTTAAGGTGTTTGAATGCCTCAATCATATCACCTCTCCTCCTTTGCTCAAGGGTATACATATTGAGCTTTGTTAATCTGTCCTCATATGTCTTCTGTGCAGTCCCTGCACCATTTTGGTTGCCCTTCTCTGGACTGCCTCAATTTGGTTAATGTCCTTGTGAAGGTGTGGCCTCCAATACTGCACGTAGTACTCAGATGGGGCTTAAACTAGTGTCTTGTAAAGAGTGATTATTACCTCCTCTTACGACTTGTGATACCCCTAATACACCCTAACACCCCCCTAGCCTTACCTACTGCTTTAGAGGTCTGCTTGGATGATTTCAGGTCATCAGTGATGATGATGCCCAAGTCTCTTTCTTCCTTTGTGACTGCTAGCATCTCCCCTCCCAGCCTATAGGTGGCTTCACGGTTTCTCTTCCCTACGTGCATGATTTTGCACTTCTTTGCATTAAATCCCAGTTGCCACTCTTCTGACCATTTTGCTAGTTTATCCAGATCTCTTCTCATTCTGCCCACCCCATCTGGATCATCTACTCTGTTGCAGATCTTGGTGTCATCTGCAAACAGACAAGCCTTACCCTCCAGTCCATCTGCAAGGTCACTAATGAAGATGTTGAAGAGGACTGGCCCCAGGACTGATCCCTGAGGTACCCCACTTGTGACTTGCATCTCTTCTGACTGTATACCATTTACCACCACTCTCTGTTTTCTGCCCGTCAACCAGTTTGCCACCCAGTTGACCAACTTCTGACCCATCCTGAGCCAACCTAGCTTATTTATCAATCTTCTATGTGTAACAGTGTCAAAAGCTTTGCTGAAGTCAAGGTAGGCAACATCAACTGCTCCCCCTTGGTCCACCACTCTGGTTACTCAGTCAAAGAAATCTATGAGATTAGTTTGACAGGACCTTCCTTTTGTAAATCCATGCTGTCTTGGATCCTGTGCCCCTATGGATTTCAGGTGTTGCACTATCCTTTCCTTTAGGGAGTGCCTCCATAATCTTGCCCACTACTGAGGTAAGATTGACTGGTCTGTAGTTCCCGACCTCCTCCCTGCTACCACTCTTGTGGAGCGGTATCACATGAGCCCTTCTCCAGTCTTCTGGGACCTCTCCTGTGCTCAGAGACTCACTAAACAGTTCTGCTAATGGCTCTGCTAGTTCCACCTTTAGCTCCTAGTACCCTGGGATGTATGCCATCAGGTCCCATTGCCTTATCCACCCTGAGCTTAGCAAGCTCTTGTAGGACCCTTTCTTTGTGAAGGGAGTAGTGCTCACCTCCCTCCCGTGTCCATGATGCTGGAGCTGTGGCCCTGCCCTACCTTCTCTTCAGTAAATACTGAGCAAAAAGTATCTATTTAGGATAGGCCTTTACAGGTCCTCCTCCTCCTCACGTGCTCCCTTTTCTCCATTAATCTTAGCAATACCCCCCCTGGACTTTCTCCTTTCACTAATGTATCTATAGAAAGTCTTGTCACCTTCTTTTACTGTTCATGCTAGTGTTTCCTCAGTTTGGGACTTTGCCTGCCTTACTGCCTTCCCTGCTTCCCTTAGGGCAGTTTGTTATGCCTCCCTATCTTCAACCCGCTGTGTTCCCTTATATTTCCTGAAGGCCAGCCTTTTGGCTCTGACCTTTTCTGCTACTGTATTTGAGAACCAAAGTGTTTTCCTTCTTCTTTTGCACTTCCTTTTCTGTCTAACACAATGGGATGTTGCTTCAATTATTGCATCCTTAATGCTTGCCCACTTTGCCTGTACCCCTCACCTGTGTTTCTTTTTGCCAGGGCTAGCTTAACTCTGTTGGCCATCTTATCAAAGTCAGCTCCTCTGAAGTCCCATATTTTGCCTTGAAATGGGATGATTTAGATGTAGTAGCCAAATTGAACCATACCATGTGATGGTCACTGGCCCCAGGTGACCTTCTACCTGAGATCTGTGATCCCTTCCTTGTTAGTCAGTACTAGATCTAGGATAGCCCTGTCTCTTGTGGGTTGATGTACCAGTTGTTTGAGGCCCTCCCCCTGCAGGGAATCCACTATGTGTCTAGTTCTGGCAGATGTTCCTGCTGGTATTGACCAATCTGTATCCGGCGTGTTGAAATCTCCCATTATCAGAACCTCCCCTTTAGCTGTCATGTTTTGTCTATCTTCTAACAGTAATGTGTCTATGTCCTCCCCCTGGTCTGGGGGCCTGTAGACAACCCCAGTTCTTATGGCTGTCCCATTTCCTGTTTCCAGGGTGACCCAGTTCTTCTGGCTCCTTATGTGTATTCTGAATTTCTGTAGCTTTGATATTTTCATTGACATACAGGGTCACTCCTCCCCTTTTGCACCTCGGTCTCTTCTGAACAATACATAGCCAGGTACTGAAGTCTCCCAAGTGTGGTTACTGGTGAACCACGTCTCACTAATTGCTAATATGTCCAGTTTAGCCTCTGACATTATTGCCTGCAGGTCTGGGATCTTATTTCCCAGGCTGTGAGCATTTGTGTACATGATTTTCCATTGGCCAGATTTTGGTGTGTTAGTTGTTGGGTGAGGTTTGGCATTACCCCTGTGCATCATATGGGGAGACAACCCTTTTTTTCTTACCTGGTGATGCAAATGAACTGTAAACATGCTGAATGCCTGTTTGACCACTAGCAGAGGGGGGAGGGGTGTTCTTCCCATTCGACGTATGGGGTTCTGCACCCCTCTCCCCATTTGCTAGTTTAAATATTCTGCAAAGACATCAAACTTCTGCCCCAATGCACTGACTCCCTCCTTAGTCAGATGCAGTCCATCAAATTTAAAGAACTTTGCTCCCAGAACTGTTGCCAGTTCCCTACAAATCTGTGTCCTTTTTCCTGGCACCAGCCCTTGAGCCATGTGTTTAGCTCCCCTATCTCCCCTGCTCTGACCTTCCGTCCATCTGCTCCCCTCTCCCAGACTGGCAGGATCTCAGAGAAGGAGATGCCAGATGAAATAGATGATAGTTTGTCACCCAGCCTGGTCAGGTGTTCCTTGGTCTCCACAACTGACCAGCTGGCGAGATCATTAGTTCCTATGTGTACTAGGACATCAATGTTTTCTGCTTTATGAACAATTTTAGCAATGCGGTCAGTGTCTCTCCATGCTGATGTACCTGGGAGATATCTGACCATTATCCCTGGCTGGAGATGGGTATCAACTCCCCGAATCATGGAGTCTCCTATGATCAGAAGTTTTTTGGATTTCCTTTTTGCTTTTTTTGTTTTGGTTCCTGATTTGGGTGAGTTTTGTTGTGCTAGCTCCTGTGCTGCAGTGTCCTGCTCTGCAGTGTCTTCTGCCTCTTTGTTTGATTTCAGAGATAGAGGCAGATACCTGTTTGTAGTGTTTATATGGTTTTTGGAGGTAATATGTGGGAGAGCAGAGAGTGATGGGGCACCTGATTTGCCCCTCCTAACCACTTGCCAACCTCCTGGACCAACTACCCTCTGTGGTTGAGGTTTTTCTGTTGGATGCTGGGGAAATGGTGGGTGGTTCTTATAATGTATTTCCTCTTGAATATGAAATTTGAGGCGTGCAATCTCTGCCCATGCTGCCCGGAGCTCAGCCCTAAGATCTCCAATGGCCCAGCATGTAGGACAGTGACCTAAATCCTGTAAGACTGTCCTTCTGAAAATTGTTCCACAGTACCTGCAGTTAATGATATCCATTCCAGATAAGTTGCTGGGTTTATAACCTAGTCAGAGTAATTAGAAGGAAAAAAAAGAAAAAAATACAAGTAATGGTTTGATTATGTTTTGTTTAACTTGTTATAACAAGTTAAATTACTAGTGCCCCTGTAAATGAGCTCACCTTGTGGAAGCCCCACTGATCCACCCCTTCCTGCTCTGCCACAGGAAATGTCACAATTGTGGTACCCTATAAAAGGAGTGTAGTGTGGGGTGGTTGGGGATGGGAGTGGGTGGCTGGGCCCTTCCCCTGCCAAAAAAGAATAACCACAGATGAAAGAACAAGGAGGTAAGAGCAGAAACAATCAGTCAGCAACAAATGCAGTAACCCTGAAAGCTTATCCTAATGTTAGATAAAACTGTAAAACCTGTAAAGTACCACCTGTAATAATTTCAGAGAAGATATATGCTGTAAGAAACACTTTGCTACAGAGAAAAATAAAGCAATGAAATGTTAGCAACAAACAGTAGTAATCCCTGTGAGTAAAAATTAAAAACAACACCACACCGTAAATCTGATTAGCCAAAATAAGTCTTAATCCTTTTCCCTTGCTCTGGTAAGTTTCTCAACTCTGCCTTTCAAGCAGTCTTAGAAGGAAAGAGCTCAGGTGAAGCTAGGTGCCTCGGCCAGCAAACCAAGTCTTCTACTAGAGTGTTCCATAAAGTTGCTGATCTTATTGTAAAGAAATTATCCCTTTTATTAGTTTTAACTTTGGAAATGGTAATTTGCCTGTTGTGCCATCTTGGTACTATGCACCTAGTTGAAAAAGTCAGTCCATGCTGTTTCATATGCTCAGGGGATTGCAAATTATTGTATAGATATAACATGTCACTTGGTATTCTACATGGTATAGGGAGTGTAACCCCTAGATAGAACCAGGAAAGCACTGCTTAAGTGGTAAAAGATTTGATTATGACATTTTATTTTGATCTCTATATAAATAATTACTGTTCTTTACTATGAACATGCACTAAAAATGTTTTGTTGATTTGGTTATATGTTAGATACCATCTCTCCAAGATGCCTAAAGAGGTGAAATGTTGGGTTTTATGGATCTCATGTGATGTCTATGGAATAAAAAAGAACATTTACTGGAATAAGTTTTTGGAGTGACTGATTCATTTTGACTGTCTGGTTCTTTGCCCCTTGCTTCCCAGACAGCTCCTTCGTATCAGTTCTGAATAAGCCACACTTAGAAGAGTGATTAGATTTCAATTGACCAGACATCAAGGCAGAACAATAGCTTGCTGGGTTCCAGAAAATCAGCATTTTCCCACATAATATTTTATCGTTCAAAGAAAGAAAAAAATACAAGCTTTTTTTATACATTCTATGTCACACCTGTCACTGTCTTGTTTAGGGGTAATGTCTGAAAAGTTCATGGGTTTTTAAAACCATTCAGCAAAAGAAAGGAGGGTGTCCAAAATACATAGGGAGCTGGCTCTCTACAGCTAAGTTCATGATACAAGTAGCAAGTTGCTCAGTGTCCCCAGTGTGAAGGCTGGCTTCACATTTATTTGCAGGTTAGGATCACTAGTTGCCACTGTGTATGTATGAAAGAAAGAAGACGGACCTCTCAATCACTGCAGTAAGAATTCTGTATCTCCTTCATGATAACACCTCATAATCCTTAATGTTGCATGGAATCTTGTCACCTAATCATGGATGAGGGATCTAAAAATTAACTAAAGAAATACCATTGTTTGTGTTGACACTGTGGGCCTCTAAGCACAAAATACAGCTCTCTGCACTGATAATATGTTTACACCACTCACCCCAGAACTCACATGTGAGTCGAAATGTTCTGTGCTTAACCTTATTCAAAATGGTTGCCTGGGCTGAGTGATTTTTTTTTAGAGAAAGCTCAGGGAACAACACAGTATCCATAAATAGAAAATAATTTGTGGGGGTGGAGTAGACTCAATAAAATGATTAATGATACAATGTTTTGAAATTATTTTGAAAATATAAACTATGTAAGCTATAAGCTAGAAGCAATATGATATAAACAATAAAACATTTCATATTTAGATAATATTGGCTGAGTAGTATACAGTCAGCAAATCAAACTGTATGTTTTAAGGAGACTGACTATAACCTACTTTGTATTTTTAGTATACTGTAATATGTGAATTCATATGTTTGACATGTGAAAGTATTCATAAGACAAATGGTATAACTAGCATATAATAGTTCCAGGACAAATACACTTCTGTAAATATACTATACAAATTATTATATAATTGTAAACAATGGTATTTTGTGTATTAATTGTTAGAAGTGCTGACTGCAAATAAGTGGAGAAATTCCATGAAATATTTGGGATTCTGAGGTGGTAGTAATAACAAAATAATAAAGGATATTTAGATGTGCCTGCACATTCTTTCTAATTAGTTATGTGGCTCCAAGAGTGATTGGAAATATATTTTGTGTTTTCCATCCACATTTGTTTAGTTTTTTTGTTAGCATATCTTGTTATTTAAGAATCATGTATTTCTCCCATGCACATGACACTTCAATAAGCAGTGCTTAGTTAATTTGTCTTGTATTGCAATATCTGTTTTTTAGGCATACACTTGATAATTTGTATCAGGGGTTTCATGTGAATTTTACTCTCTCTGAGTCTTTCCAGTTTGAATTTGATTATGTACTTGGAAGTTACCTTGTATTATAAAACTCTTGCCTGATTCAGCACATTTATATGGTCTTTCTTCAGTCTTTATGAGGGCACTGCACTGTAAAATTCTTGTCAGATTCAGCACAATGATATGGTATCTTTTGGGAGTAATGTCTCCAAAGTTCCTTTTTCTAATACCATGAAAACACTGGACCCCATTCTTTAGCTAGGGTATGATTAAAATTTAGTACTATTTTAATTTTCAATATTTGCTAAAAGAGCTTTTTTTAATATGTGCAAGATTGCTCAGTTTCCCTGAAATGTGACTTCTCTGATGTTTTGCAAGAGTACTCTGTTGTGTAAAACTCTTGCTACATTCAGCACATTTATATAGTCTCTCTCCAGTGTGAATTCGATGATGGAGTATGAGATGACTCTGTTGTGAAAAACTCTTGTCACATTCAGTACATTTATATGGTCTCTCCCCAGTGTGAATTCGATGATGGATTGTGAGGTGATTACTCTTTGTAAAACTCTTGTTACAATCAGCACATTTATATGGTCTCTCTCCAGTGTGAATTCGTTGATGTGTTATAAGGCTACTCCTCCTTGTAAAACCCTTGTCACATTCAGTACATGTATGTGGTCTTTCTCCAGTATGACACAGATGGTGCAGTTTGAGATGAGACAGCCAATTAAAACTCTTTACACATTCTGTACATTTGTATGGTTTCTCTTCAGTGTGACTCTGTGTTTGTGATTTTAGACAAGGCAGGCATTTAAAACCCTCATCACATTTTATACACTGATGGGGTTCTGATTTTGTGTAAATTTGAGGATGCTTTATGGGAGTATTTAGCATGCTTAAACTACTCTCACATTCACTAAAATTATATAGTCTTTCTCCTCCGTGAAGCTGCTGTTGTACAGAGGTGAAATGCAGATCATGGAAATTTTTCTTATAAGGAGGACACTGATGTTTTTGCTCTTCTGTGTTACCCTTCTTGTATTTCCCAAGCAATGACTGCTGGCTTAGACTCTCATTGCACTCTGCCCTCCTGCTGACTAAAAAGAGACATTTAATTAGTATTTTCACACAATATGCAATATTAAATGTTGCAGATGTTTTTTTCTGAAAGCTACATAACCTTTACTGTGATCTAAATGTGGGAAATATAGGTTACTCATCTGTAACCATAAGTCTATTAGTGGTATTCGGTTCACAACCACACCCCAGCAGTCTGCTGGATAAAGTGGAGTCACTGGATGCCTGCAAGCTAAGTTTCTCCCACCACCCGTGGTGTATATCCTCTGGCTCTGCTCCATCAATGCCTAGATCTTACATGCTGGAAGCAGGGATCTGTGCATTTCTTGTCAGGGGATGTTGGTTGGGTTGTGTGGATGTGAACTGAATATCACCAGAACTATGGTTACAGGTGATCAGGTAAATAACCAGTATTTCTAATACAGTGGATTCAGTTCACCATCCACAATCTGGCAGACTCCTAGCAGTCCTGGGTGGGGCAAGGGATGCACCCCTATTAGGCAAAAACAGACTGGAGGCCTGATGCTTAAAAGACTGCATCATGACAACTCAGCACGTTGATGCAGTAGTGGGGGATAGGGTCCTTATTTGTATAGTGCCTTTTCTGGGCTCAAAGCACTGTACAATACTAATACAAATTATACATAAAACTTGTGAATATATAAAATACAGATACTGGAATATGATTAAGCTCAAGTGTATTAGCACAATTTAGTCAAAGCTATTACTCTCCTGACAATGTCTGTCTAAACAGGCAGATCCTTAATTGTGATTTGAAACTTTCCACTGAAAAGGCGGAATAAATGGATTTCAGTACAGTAATCCAAAGTCTCAGTGCAGATGCAGAAAATGCTAAGTCCCAGGCAGATTTTGATCTTGCTAATGGAGCTAGCAAAAAACCCTGGGTATCAGAGTGAAGAACTCTGGTGCCCAACAATCATCTTGACAGATTGCCATTAGTTCACAAATGTAGAGGGGGGTCTGGTCCATTAATGGCCATATAAGACAGCAAAATAATTTTACCATCTGATCAGCAGCCAATGCATCTCCAACAATGTGGAAGTAAGGAGACTGAATCTGGAAATACCAGTTAACAATCTGAATTCTGAAGTAGCTGGAAGGCTACAATAGAGTGTGCTGCAGTAGCCAAGTCATGAGGTGACGGAAGCTTGCACTAGTGTGTGCATATTGCAGTGGTCCAGGAAGGGACGCAACCTGGTTACATTCTTCAAGTGGTAAAAACCACTCCTAATGACAACAGAGATTTGAGATGTAAGAACCAATTGGCTCCAAGATTGCAGACTTTCTTCCTAATCTGCAGCACTGTCCCATCACAAGCAGGGGGAACAAGATTTCCTTTTGCCACAGACACCAAATGATCTGAGCCCACCAGAAGCAACTAGATCTTGCTGGAGTTGAGTCTCAGCAAGCACTCATCCAATACTTCAGCTCCATGATGGTCTTCTCAACCACTCACCAACACTATGGGCTGGTGGTGGTTTTCCAGGTAAGATGAATGTGTTATCCCAGGTTGCAGCCCTGTAATCTCCTTGATGGGGATATCCCTGGTAGCAGTCACAGAGGCAGTGATATGTACGACAGAATGAGCCCTAAGCCCCTTGGGCGACTCCTTACCAGCCAGCCAGTAGCGAGTTGGATGCAGGATGTAATCCACCTGGCAATCATCTGCTTTGCTACTGGTCTGCCAGGTGCAGCTTCAGTGTACATGACAAACAGCTGGCAAGCCTCACCATGAATTCCCACCATGTGTTCCTTGTAACAGTATAGTGCCTCTGCAGGTCTAGGGTGTGAAGCCAGTGATTGATGTCCAAGATCACAACTAACTGTGCAAATCCCTGTGCAACAAGTGCAAAGTGACTGTCGGGTCAGCCAAGGTCAGTTTTCTCAACAGCAAATAGTTTGGGGATAATACTAATCCCAGACAACTCTGGGACACCCTAAATAACCTCCTCGGCAGGGTCAAGAAAGCTGAACCTATCACCCTCAGGCATGATGACAAACTCCTCAACGACCCCTCCAATGTTGCCAACATATTTAATGCATTTTTCAGGGATTTGGACAAATAAAAACCTCCTCCCACCCAGCTACAGCCAAATCATCTTCCACCAAGTCACACCCAGGTACCATTCCCAATTTCTACTTCTGGGCACTGTCACCCTCTGGCATCATCAAGCTCATCTGCACAAATAATCCCAGATTCAGTAAAGGGGCAGACAGGATCGATTTCAGAATTATTAAGCTTGCCATTGCCCCACCAGCAGTCCCCTTCATCAGCATCTTAAACCTTTTGCTATGCACTGGCACCTTCCCACACATCTGGAAAACTGCCAGAGTTAAACCCCTGTTCAAATCAGGCTCTAAGAATGAGGTGAGAAACTACAGGCCTATCTCTCTTCTAGCCCCCTTTCAAGATTTTGGAAAAAGTAGTTCATTCCAAAATCACTTCCTTTCTCAGCTGCTGCAACATCCTGATTGATGCCCAACATGGCTTCAGAGCAGCTCACAGTACTGAGACCACCCTAGTTAGGTTCACTAGTGATATCTATGGTGCCATTGACAACAGTCTGTACATGGGCTCAGTTTTTGTGGACCTGACCAAGGCCATTGACCTTGTCAACCATGGTCGGCTCATGGGTACCCTTTCTGACCTCAGTTTCTCCAATAACACTGTCAACTGGTTTGGGAACCATCTCTCCCACAGAACACAGATGATTGATATAGATGGGCTGCTCTCCTTGGAATGCCCTATTAAATATGAGGTTCCTCAGGGCTCTATCCTGGGCCCCCTCTTTTTCACCCTCTTCATCAATAAGCTCCCAGAAGTCTGTAAAAACACCAAAATGGTCCTCTACATGGGAGATGCAATGCTGTACTGCAGCAATAGGAATCCAGACGAGATGCTAGCATGCTTATAATCTGATTTCCTGAATCTGCATTTATGGTTCTCCAATAAAGGTATGGTCCTAAACTCGAAAAAATGAAATTCATCTCAGGGCCCAGGAAAACCTACAACCCTACTCTTATCCTTTCAGATAACCATGGAGATTGTATTCAGCAAGTTGCCAGATTTAAATATTTGTGTCTTCTGCTCGATCCCCACCTATCTTTCAACCTCCACATCTCCAATACTCATAAGGTTTCCATAAGGCTGGGACTACTCTACAGGATATGGAAGTTCTTAATCCCTGAATCTAGACTCCATCTAGCTAGCTCCATCCTCCTACCACTTCTAGAATATGGATCCATCATTTACACCCTCACAGCCAACTCTCAGCTGTTCTGTAAACTTAGATCCATCCAAGGCAAGATGGTGGCTGCGCTGGGCTAGCCACAAGAAGCAGCAGTGTGTGTGAAGTTTTTAAGTTGTTATTTTGTACTATATAGTTGTTATTTTTTATTATTTTGTTTTAGTTATTTTAGTGATAATCAGGGGCGAAGCAGCGATTTAGTTTATGGAGAGAGCATATCAGGTTGGGTTTAAATGAAGATTTATCCTGGACTCCCTTCAGGGTGCCATACTCAAGCAACTGGTCATGGAACCAACTTGGCAGAAGGCAATACTGGACCTTGTGCTCACAAACAGGGACAGTGTGATGGGGGTAACAGTGGGGGAGCACCTGGGAAATGGTGACCACCAGTCATTGTGGTTTGAAATCACAGAAAGAGCAGAACCAAACCACACAAAAACACGTATCCTGGATTTTAGGGGGCAGACTTTGGGAAATGGGGAGATACTTGAAAGAGGCATTAAGGGAATGGGACAGGAATCAGGGGTTGAGGAACAGTGGCAGTATTTAAAATGTGGATTACAAGAACAACAGAATTATGCATTAAGCAGGTTAGCAAGAGGAAAAGGAAGAGGAGACCATTATGGTTTTCAAAGAGGTATCAAGAAGTGAAAGCCAAAAGATTGCATTCAGGCAATACAAAAAGACACAGGCAGAAGGGGATAGGGAGAAGTACCAGGAGAAGCAAAGGGAGGCAGGGAGGTCAGTAAGGGAAGCCAAAGCTCAGACAGAACACATTGCAAAATCAGTGGGTAGAGGGGACAAAACCTTTTACAGGTACATAAGTGAAAAAAGAAAGACAAAGGGAGGGATAGTGAGACTGAAGGGGGAGGATGGGGGCCGCGTGGAGGATGACAACAGTAAAGCTGACATATTGAACAGGTATTTCTGCTCAGTCTTTACTGAGGAAGAGGAGGGTAATGGGTCTGAAGGGAGTACAAGGGGTGAGAATGGTGCAGAAATGGACACAAGTCCCTTTACACGAGAAAGGGTCCTGAAGGAGCTGGAAGTAATAAGAGTTGATAAAGCAATGGGGCCAGACGGGTGCAACTCCCAGGGTCCCTTAAAGAACTAAGAGAGGTGGTGGCTGAACCTCTGGCTATCCTGTTTAGCCGATCACTGGAAACAGGGAGGTACCCAAAGACTGGAGGACAGCAGATGTAGTCCCCTTATACAAAAGTGGGAACAAAAGGAAGCAGGGAACTACAGACCAGTCAGCCTCACCTCGGTAGTGGGGAAAGATCATGGAAGCACTACTGAAGGAGAGATTGGTGGAACATCTGGTTATCAATGGACTACAGGACCAAGGCAGCATGGTTCCACCAGGGGAGGTCATGTCAGACCAACCTCATTGAATTTTTTGACTGGGTGACTAGGGAGGTGGATCAGGAGGGCAGTGGACATGGCCTATCTGGACTTCAGCAAGGCCTTTGACACTGTGCCACATAGAAGACTATTACACAAACTGGGAATATGGGTGTGGGCAGGACAGTAGTGTGGTGGGTAGGTAATTGGCTGGGTGGCAGGACACAGAGGGGTGGTAATGGCTGTCACCCACAGAGGGAAGAGTGACCAGTGGGGTACCACAGGGATCAGTGCTGGGACCGTCCTATTCAACATCTTCATCAGTGACATTGCGCAGGACCTAGAAGGCAGAATTTCACTGTTCGCTGATGACACAAAGCTCTGTAACAGAGTAGACACACCAGAGGTGTAGACAGAATGAGAAGCGACCTGCAGAAACTTGAAGAATGGTCAGGGGTTTGGCAGTTGAAATTCAATGCAAAGAAGTGTAAGATAATGCATATAGGGCACAAAAACCCTGGCACAATATATCAGTTGGGGGGTGAGGATATAGCATGCACCAAGCAGGAAAGGATCTTGGGGTTGTCATCTCTGATGACCTCAAGGTAGGGAAACAGTGTGACAAGGCAGCAGGTAAAGCAAATAGGATGCTGGGTTGTATAGGCAGGGGCATCACCAGCAGGAAAAGGAGGTCATAATTCGCTATACAAGACACTAGTGAGGCCCCACCTGGAGTACAGTGTACAGTTCTGGAGACCATACCTACGTAAGGACATAGACAGGGTAGAGAAGGTTCAGAGGAGGGCAACAAAGATGGTGCATGGATTGCATCACAAGTCCTATGAAGACAGGTTGAAGGAACTGAACATGTACTCCCTGGAGGAGAGGAGGGAGAGAGGGGATATGATAGAGACATACAAGTATCTTACAGGGAAGAACAGGGTGCAGGAAAACACTATTTTTAAGCGAAAAAGATGTTCCAGGACTAGAGGGCATGGGATGAAGTTGGAGGGAGAACGATTCAGAGGAAACATGAGAAAGAATTTCTTCACAGAACGGTTGGTGGACAAGTGGAACACCCTGCCAGAGGAAGTGCTGGGGGCTGAAACAATCATGGGATTTAAGAATGCATGGGATAGACATAAAGGAATTCTAGAGGTCAGGGGTAAGGGGCAACAGACTTCTAGGAAAACAAACTGAACTTACAAGCTCAAATGGGCAGACTGGGTGGGCCATAGGCCCTTATCTGCTGACACTGTCTATGTATCTATGTATCTATGAAGTAACCAAATTAATCACACAAAGTTAAAGTTACATTAAGGTTTTGTTTTATTTCCTGAGCAACTGACATTCTGTCATGGGATATTCTTATCTTTCCAATTTTAGAGTGGAGAACACTAGCATGTTCCCTACCTGGTTGTTTTTGCCCGGTCCGAGGAGGAGGAACTGGAGAGAGTCAATTTGGCCACCCAGAAGTGTGGATTTGTTTCTGGGAGCTTGAGTCCAGAGCCTGTGTCAGAGTTGCTGTGCTGTTTGACTGCTGGAACAGTATCGTGAGGGCTCTGTTTCGGTGGTGCTGCCAGGATTGGGACCCAAATCATTTCGTCGGCATTCTTGATTGATGGACAAGGGTCTTGGGTGATCTTCCTAGATTTTGGCCCATTGCTTATTTAGTGAGACTGACAGTGGTCCTGGCCTGAACCCAGAGGAGGGATTGCTGTGGTAATTGGCTGCATAGGAGACCAGGTCTGGTGCCGCTGGAGAGCATGCACTATAGTACCTAGAGCTCCGTGGTTTCTTAGAGGGAGGCAGGCTGGAGAGCTGGCTCCACTTGGAGACCTATTTGCAGCCTAAAGCATTTGGCGGTGACTCCTTGGGGGATGTCTGGGTGGTCAAACAGCTTAGATTGAAGGATTTCTGAAGTTACAATAGTGCCAGGGGAAGTTTCTTTGTGGAAGATCTACTTCTGGACATTTTTCAACGCTCCAGGGATGGTCAGACTCCTTTCTTTTTTCCACTATTTTGAACCTGGTGAGCAGTGAGAGTGCCCTGTTTAAATTGGATTATTTGATAAACTGTTGACTGTTCTCTCAGCCTATGTGGGAGATAGTGTTGGAAGGCAGTATTTTCTTTTCTCTGGAGAGGTGGGAGCTCTTCAGAGGTCAGTAATTATTCATTTTGGAGAGTTTGTGTGGCTTCTCTTTTTACTGAAATCACCTTCAAACTCTGTAATAGAATTTTATTGTATATTGTTTTGTTATGGAGTTGGGGGTTTTGGTTAATTATCTGTGTATATGTGGGAGTGGTATGGAAGTTTGAGAGTTTAATTTGAGTGTTGTGTGTTTGCGTGCTTGTGGAGTGCGGTGAAGATATGTTGGGAAGGCATAATGACGGTCAGGCATTAGTCCCCCTACAGGCTTAGGGACCGCCGCCCTCTTTCTTGTCCCTCGCTGTCCCCGGAGGTATATAGATGGTGCTGGGCTCTGAGGATTGTTAGGAGGTCAAGGGCGGAGACTTGGCCTGGTCAGGGAATGGAAAGGAGTGGGCGGATTGGGATAATGGAGACACTCTGGGGCGAAATGGGTCCAGGAAAGGGGTCCTACCTGTCTGGTTCCGCTACCCAAGGGCTCTGCCTGTAGCAGACAGGTAGCACAGTTTTTCTCGGTTACTCATCCTACTCAGATGGTGTTATGCAATGCCAGGTCTATTAAGATCATCTGACCTGGTTGCATCACCGACACCTGGCTGGATGAGAATACTGGTCGCATTTTGGCATCAACAATTCTGGCCGGGTACTCGGTGATACACTGTCTGAGGATGGATTGTAGGGAAGGGGTGTTGCAATCTGTTTTAGATCGGAACTGAACCTGATGGAGGTACCAGAGGGGACCATCAACTCCTTTGAATGTATCACGGGCGAGGGTGTGGAGTGCAGGATCCTTCTCGTCTACTGTCCACCAGGAGATGGGAATGTTTTCCTGCGGGAAGTTGTGGACTTCATTGTCGACCTGACATTGGGATCCCCCAGATGGTTTAGCCTGGGGGATTTCAAAGACTGGGTCAATGATGAACTCTTGCAGTTTGGTTAGGACTTCCTCCGGTTAATGAAACTGCTGGGCTTCACACAGGTTATTTCCTCCTTGACCCATATTGGTGGTCATTCATTGGACTTGGTGTTTCACCTGGGGATGGAGATATCCAACTTGGTGGTGAAACCAGTCAGGTGGTCTGACCATCACACCATTGTGCTCAGCTTCCTGCCCCCCCAGTAGGTCTGCCCCTACGGAGATGGTCCAGTACTGCCCTTTAAGGGGTGTTTTCACTGATGGTGGTGCTGGACCTATCGAGTTTACTGAGTGAATGCATGGATCCAGGGACCTGGTACTTGCCTATAACAAGGCAGTGACAGGGGCCCTGGATTCCACTGCTCCTGTTTGTGTTTGTCCCCTCACTCTTTGCCCCAGGTCTCCTTGGTTTGATGAGGCCTTCAGGGAGTTGAGGAGAGTAGGACGAAGGCTAGAGAGGTGCTGGCGGAAGTCGGGCCGGGAGTGTGACAGACTTAGTTTGATGGACCACTATGTGGTCTACCAATCAGCAATTACCCATAAGAAGGCAGAATTCCTGTCCAGAGAAATTGCTGCTGGGCAGAATCGACCAGCCCAGCTTTTCTGGACTGTGGACAGATTGTGCAATCCAGTCTGTCTCCAGCCTGGAAATGCTTTTTCACAAGAACGGTGTGAGGACATTGCTCGATTCTTCACAGATAAGGTTGCGACAATCAGATCCAATATCTGTCTGACCCTCTCTAATGGGAGTTGCGGTGGTCAGCAGAAGATGTCAGATGCCCAGTTTGTGTGGTGTGACTTCAGCCAGCCCACAATCAATGACATTGTGATGGTCGTCCAGTCATTGCGTCTGACCAACTTGTCGAGATAGTCTGGATGACTTTGGAGAAGGGGATCTTTCTGGATCCCCTGAAGGAGGCCATGGTTTGGCCCCTCCTTAAAAGGCCCCCCTTAGACCCAGACTGTCTGGCCAACTACAGGCCTGTCTCTAACCTACCCTTTGTGGGTAAGGTTATTGAGACAGTGGTTGTGTCGCAGACTGCACTGGCTGCCAGTACAGTGGCGGATCACCTTCAAGGTTGGTTTGCTGACCTATAAGGCCCTATACAACCAGGTACTTAGTTACCTGCAAGATCTCCTTCACCTCAACTGTCCCCTCCACCCTCTCCGATCCACCAACGAGGGATTGCTAGAGATTCCCAGGGTTCGTTTCCAGACATCTGGGGCAAAGTCATTTAGTTTTATGGCCCGACCCTGTGGAATTCTCTACCTCGTCGGGTGTGAGATTGCCTGACCATCCAAAGTTTTAAAGTTGCCCTGAAAACTTATCTTTTTAGGTTAGCGTTTTCTGATTTTTAATGCTGCTGTTGGATTTATTAGTTTTAATTTTTTGTACTGTTTATTTATTGTTGTGTTTTAATTAGTTGTTGTACAGGTGCCTTGGTTCTAGAAAGGCACCTTTTATAAATAAAGAATGATTGATTGATAGATCTAGCTACTATAGCTAGATCTAAGCACTTTGCCGCCAGTACTTTCATCTGTCTGCGGCTGATACCCATTGCGCCCTGTCTTGGGTCCTGCTAGCTGCTAGAGACACTAAGATTTCATCGCTATCTGCTGCTGTCCTGTACTTTGCACAGTAACACACTTTACAAGATTTACCTCTGGATGCACAGACTACTTCACCGCTTGTAAAATCTTTGCATGTTGTACTATGAATAAGGATGCTGCTTCCCTGTGCTCTGGTTTGGTTAGAGCTACGTGGTTGCGGGGGCTCTGCGGTGAGTCACTCAGCCAACCAGAGCAAGAAGGGGTGGGGCTGCAGCACATAAAAGGCCCATGCCAGCCTGAGGCACAAGCCCTCGGCACGAGCATGAGTGGCTGCGCCACTCCTAGAGAGAAAAAACTTAGAATATTGCTCTTTGAACCCTGATTCACTCTAAGTGTGATTCTGATAAGTCTACTAGATTACTGTTGGATATAGATAGAAGCCTCACACAGTAGTCTACACTAACATTTGCTTGGTTTTATATATATATATATTTTTTACTTTTTATTTTTTATCACCTTCCTCACCCCAGAGCTACACTTTTTCGGGAGACACCAAGGTACCACCCTGTGACTTGCCTTACCTGAATTCCCCAGGAGTTCCCCATGGAGCCATGGATATACTGTACCCCCCAAGCAGGTACAGGACTGGATCCCAGTGTCCCGATATCTTCAATGTCTTGTTGGGTCCCCTTGTGGTCAGGCAGGCAGTTGCCATTAGGGTTGGTACCAGTGCTCCATCTACCCGTGCTCTGGCAGTGTGTTTTTTCTTCCTTTCTGAGGAAGTGGCCAGCACCCTGACATCAAGGCATTCCCCTCCGACGTCCGCCACTCCCAACCCCTTCTTGCTTGCTCCTATGCTTGCTATGCCTCCGGCTTCCACCAGAGGCCAGCCAAGCGCCGAGCAGGTGCCCCCTTCCCTCCCATGAGAGGACAGCTGTCCATCGAATGCTCAGTCCTCTCCTTCCCCTGCTGACCCCTGGCAGTCTGGGCTCGTTCCTGAACTCGGTGTGCCGCGAGGTGTGGCGTCCAGTGCCTCAACCCTCAGCGCTACCGGGCCAGCTAGCTTGGTTATATTTTAATCTGACTTTGTAGGAACTGGAATTGTATTACTCAAGAGTTTAAACTAACACATCCCCTGAGTTAGATATTAATAAGTTTCTAGTGGTGTTGCAGATTTAAGTAGTGTAAGTTAGGGTATTTTAAATACTTAAAGTATTTTGCCTTTTTCATTTATTGATAATTTTAGCTAAGTTTTAAGTATGAAAAGAAGAATTTGTTTACTGATGTACTTACTAGCTGTCCTTATTTTCTTGGACAAATGTTTAGTATACATGTCTAGCTGCTCTGCACATATTGAAGCCCGCCAGGAATTTAGTGATGCTTTATTCCAGTTTACTGTGTAATTCCCAGTATATTATTCCTGATATTGCTAAATGTTTAGGAAGTCTACCTAGAAGAAATATTTGTGAAACTGGTCTATACTTAAATTCTTCCTCCCCACGGTGCGGACTGGGCCAGATTTCACAGCCACATCAATTACTTGGCTATTACTGTTTCTGGCAGGAGAAGTGAAGCTGAACCCTGGTCGACTTGCTATGGGAAAGAGATGAAGGATAGCACATGGAACTGGAATGGATTAAAGTTAATTCATTTAAATGTTAGAAGTTTTTTTCCCAAGAAGGCAGAACTTGAATCTTGATTACAGTTAAAAGACCCAGATATAGTGTGCTTCACTGAAACATGGATGAAACCTGATGTCTGCAATGACTTATGTGCCATTTCTGGATTTAAAATGTATAGAAAAGTTCAATTAGGTAGACAGAAAGGGGGAGGAATTTTTATTTTTTGTAAGGAACATCTGAAAGTGCAGGAATGGCATATTGCTTATCAACCCAAAACAAATTTGGAGTGGCTGGTAATTGAGTTAACACTGGGTGGATGTCATAAGCTAAAGAGCTGCACAATTTATAATGCCCCTAAAAATTCACGTAATGGCGTAACTGATTTTTTGACCTTAGTTGGGATGTTATAGCCTGGGGGTGACTTAATAATAATGGGAGATTTCAATGTAAATTGGAACCCTGCAGAAGAGCTGGAGTTGGAATCCCTTATTACTTGTGCTAGACTCATTCAATTAATTGGTACCCCCACAAGACTATATTTGGCCAGTGGGCATCATACTACTCTAGACTGGATTCTTAAAAATAAGTTAAATAGGGTAAAAAGTTGGGGTGTATTTTCAGACACTATTAGCAATCATATGTCAATTTATTTAGTTTGGAAGTTTAATAAGTTAAAGCTGCCTCCAAGATATATAACCATCAGGAAATTCACCACTGAACTAATGGCAGCATTTAGGGAAGACCTTGAACAAATTGACTGGTCTTATTTAGATGTGATTTCCTCTGTTGAGCATGCTGTAGATTTTTCTAACACTACTTTACTTAGTCTACTAAATACGTACTTCCCCCAAGGCAACCTGAAGAGTCAGGGGCTTGATAAACAAATGGATTTCACCTAACTTATTTAAACAAATGAAATACAAGGATAAATTATGGCTTAAGTATAAAAGATCTGGTACCCATGCTGATTTAAATGAGTACCATAGAATAAGAAATATCTGTAAGAGATTAATCAAACAGACAAAGTCTGATTATCGGTTAAAGAATCAGAAGGATGGCTTGACTGGCTCTAGGAGATTTTGGGGAGCAGTAAAATCTATTACAAGTCCAAAGACTAAACAGCGCTCCATTTCTTTATTGTATGAGGCAGTTGTTATTACTGATCCCGCTGTGATCAGTGAGCTGCTCCTACATAAATTTACTGATTTGACAGCTTATACCAAGGATTTTAAACAGAATGATTATCAGAGTTCAGTAAATAAATCACCTCCTAGCACTTAAAATGTACCCTCATTTTTTTTTTCATTCAGTTAGTTATAATTTGATCAAGAAACTTTTGAGTACTATTTCAGTTCATAAGAGTTCAGCTGGGGATGACCTGGAGCCCAAGTTCTTGATATTGGTTGCTGATTACATATGTGTTTCTCTGACTAAAAGTTTAAATCGATCACTGATAACTGGTTAGATCTCCCCAATGGAAAAGTATGGTGGTGATCTTGATTTTTAAAGGTGGACAAAGGGATAATGTGGACAACTATCGGCCCATATCCCTTTTGCCTATACTGGGAAAAATGTTGGAAAGGACAGTAAACATCCAACTTGAGTATCTTTCTTCCTGTGGTCTCCAGTCTCTCGTGCAGCATAGGTTTAAAAAGGGCTATGGCACCAGTACGGCCTTGGCAGTGTTCACGAACTGCATCAGCAGGGTACTTGATGATAGGGAGCTTGCTGTTGCTGTTTTCGTGGACCTGTCTAAGGCCTTCAGTTTGGTAGATCACCCATTGCTGTTTGGGAGACTGGGGGACATAGGACTAACAGACTCTCCATTAAACTGGGTCACACGTTATCTAGCTCAGTGTCCCCTGAGAGTTTGTAATGGAGGCCAGATGTCTGGGGTTGCTCTAATGAAACAGGGCGTACCCCAGTGGTGTATCTTGGGGCCGCTCCTTTTTTACTTTATTTATAGACCATTTACCAACTATTCAGAAGGACTTCTGAAGCAACGCACTCTTGTGTGTCTGTGGAAGAGACCCAAGAAACAGGGTTACACTGCTAGGTATGATATCATTGCCTATGCATGTAACCTTTCCAGTTCATCCTATTACTCTCGAGTCCTGGGTGATTTGGCTGTCCCATTCTGTTTTTTCCTCAAGGAAGAATTTTTGTGGAATTTCTAAAGAGAGCCAACATAGGTGTTTTGCCCAGTTACCGGCACCTGGCTGGAGCCATTGCCCATGTGGGGGGTAAAATTGAGAACCACCAGTTAGATGGAAGAAAAAGAACTGCTATAGTAAAGACTGAACTGAAGAAATTCTCCGAGCAACCCATTGATAAAAGGAATGTATTCCACCTCACAGTGACTTTTGTATATTTATGATATGATATGATATGGTGATATTTATAACACTTTTATGTGCTTATGTGGCTGTGTTTTTTTTATCACTACTTTGTTTCTCTCTTGCTGTGTGCAGCCCCCATCTGACCAACTCCCCTAGCTCCGTCCCCTGGAATTACCGGGGCATACCTTACGCCCGGTCTGGGAGCAGTGCCTGTGGAGAGTCAGTCGGCATCCTGCCGCTGGCTGCCTTTTTCTGTTTTTCTCCCCTTTATTTTCCTGAGGACCACAGGAAAAGGACGCATGCGTGTGGAGGCATGCATGTGCCTTACAGTCCTGGTAACAGCCCTCTTCTGCCCGCCCCATTGGCCTATCGCCAGCATCCTTGCTTGCGCAGACCCTTGGCCTTCACCAGGGGGGTAGCCAAGAGTGAGGGATGCCACCCCACCTCCCCGGAGAGGACAGCTGCCTTGCAGCCACTCCATCCTGCTCTGCCCACTCCCCCGTGCTGACCTCAGATGACCCGGGCTCGCTCCCGAATCACCGGCGTGCTGCGACGTGAGATGTCCAGCACCTCAGCCCTCTGTGCCACCAGGCCGACTATGTGGCTGTGTTTAAACATAGGCACAGCCATTGCAAGGCATTTTTTATCTGAGTGCTTATTTGAGTGTTTCAATTTTTTTTGATAGGCACACTGTTACAGGCTGGGCCGGTTCATACTCATGTAGGGAATGTTCTTAAAGCTTTTAAAGTTATTTTTTTAAAACTATTAGTTTTAATACTAGTGGGTATTGCTTTAATTTTTGAAAATCCCCTTTTTTGCAGTCTGTGGAGTACCACGTGACCACAGCCTTTTAGTGCACAGCTGCAGTGTTTGGTGTTCAGATCTTCACCAAATGCCATTACTGCTGATCATATGCCACACACTCCAATGGACAGTGCTGCAGCTTTCCTTTGGATCTAGCTATTTTACAACTGAGGCCTGAGATTCTTGTGTCTTCAGGAAACAGTAAGATTATACTATTTGACCTTCATTCTTTTTTTATAACTGTATTTTAATTTTTAATTTAAAAAAATTAAATCACAGGATAACAGGGCAGGAATTGGCCTGACATGGCTGTTGACTGACGTCCTGTTTGTTTGCTTTGACGAAGATGAACTGTGTTGCTGAGTTACTGTGGGTTAAGTTAAGCTAACAGAAGAGGAGTTAGGAGCAGTAAATAAGCAGTAAATATTTATTAGAAGATTTAGCTAGCTAGCTAGTTATAGCTAGAGACTTCAGTACTTAGAACTAAGCGCCAGTCATACAGTGTGGACTCTGTAGTGGCTTATGTTTCTTTTTGTAGTTCACTTTGTAAGCCCTGAGTTAAAAGCCAAATAGAGTTCTTCTTTCGTATGACTGGCAGTAATAAGTGGTGATTTCTTAAAAAGTATTCTGGCTAAATAATTTGGGCTATACATTTTAAAAAATCTGTTCTCTTTCCTTTTTGTGTTTTTCTTAGTGTATCACCTAGTGGAAAGACAACAGACTGCTGACAATGTTTTTGATGGTGTTACTATTGGCTGTTACTCCGCACTACGGATAAAGTCTGGGATTGAATTGGAAGATACATACCAGCTCTGTCCAGTAAACCTACAAGCCATTCTTGGAAGCTTTTATGGAGGAGTTTGCTTTCTGCTGGAACTTTATTTTGGACAAACAAGGCGCCGATTGAAAACTATCAAGAAGCTGACACTCGGGCTCCTGTTTGGGCTCCTGCTTTGGTAACTGGTGCAGATTGGGTTAACTGCCTATAGATATTCTGATGCTGAAATTATCCAGAGACAACTAAGAAGTTTTTAGAGGCCTAGTACTCCTGAACACTTTGCTTGCCTTGATACATAACTAGAAGGATCATTTTGTAGGGATAGTTGGATAGTTGGTTGATCAACTTCAACAAAGCGGAGGTGCTTCTAATTCTGTATTTCCCGTCATTTTTCTGATACTTGTATGCTTTTGTCTTCTGCTTTACACTGTTACTACTGTGATTGTTTTGTGCTGAGGGGAACAAGTGCTGGTTTATTTTTTGATTTACCCTGACCTTTGATCTACCCTCATTTCTCTATTATGGTATTAACCAGATGCCAGTTACAGGGTAAGGACTCCAGTTTTGTTATGGAGCCCTCCAGTTCCTCAGTTAAACTTAAACATATAGGAGTGGGTGCTGTTATGTTATCACAGAGCACTAATAACTCTAATAGCTTAAGTGTAACAACTCAGTATAGTGCAGAAACACACTCAACATCCATAATAGGAGGGAGAATAGCAAGAAAAAACAACAAGAAAGGCCCAACCCTTATTACAAAACAAGGAAAAGCTACACAAAAAAAGAAAGAACAACAAAGTTACTGAAGTAAAGACAGCATTGGAAGCAGGAATGGAAGTAGAAATGGAAAAAAAAAAGAAAGAAATAAATCATAAATAAATAAATCATCAAACAACCTAAAATAAAAGATCACTTTGCCAAAAGTGGGGTTTATTCAACCCTCCCCCAATAACACAGCGAATGCTGAACTGGTAAGCAACAGGACTGACCATAAGCAGTGTACTAAAACAGCTATTTCTCCCAAAGTACTTAAGAACAAAGGTATCTGAAGGGTAGATTCTATCCTCAGTAAGAGACAGGCAGAAGGTGTAGATTTACATATAACAATTGAGGCATCGGGAAGCCTGAATCATGATGACCTACCTAGTACTACTAACTCATTAGAATTTTCTCTGGACTACTTTTATGAATCAAACCCTAAACCTATGTGGCACAGTGAGCTTAGAAATATTGCTTGCTAGTGACCTACAGGAACCCATAAATGGCCTCAAACAGTTCACTACTTCTGTACAACCTAATCAGTACCCAAATTATTCACACAATGAGGCTGCTGCTACTTATCCATTTACTCTAAGTGAGGAGTTCAACATATTTGTGCATAATCCGCACACAGCACATTTGATGATTCTTGATCACCTGACTAATCTCAGATTTGAGCTTCATACAACTAAGGAAAATGTAGCCATTAATGGTTGCAGACTGGAGCAAGTGCTGTCAAAATTAAATAGAATAATTCCCCAGGAGGGCTCACCCTTGCTTGCTATGGATGATATTGTTCAGATAAGGCCTCGTTTTCCTTCTATTGGCTTTCCCAAGTTCCCAGTGCAAAAACAAAGTAGGAAAAATAGGAAGAAAAGCCAGGGAATATCAAGAAGAAAGGCTGAAAAAAAAGAGAATAAATCTGATCAGGCACCAGTAGCTGTTGACAGTATTTCCGACAACATTTTGTTACAGGCGGAGGTGCTTAAATCCATTGTGCCCAATGAGGATAAAACACAAAATGTGTATAAGAAAAAACAGACTGGGCAGGATAACTTAGGGACCAGCATACAAACTGAGGGTCCTTACACAGAGAACCTAATGTCACATATGAAAGAACTCGAACAGAATCTAAATTTGTTTAGGGAGGACTGGAATAAATGGAAAACCTGCCATAAGGAAAATAGTGGTTCTGTGACTGCAGAGGGAAACGGTAATCTTAAAAACAATGTGTCACAAACTCCCACTATAAATTCTGCATGTAACCCAGCTATAGATGTTGCTGATTGTGCAATCCTAAATTTGTGTGGCTTTAGAGGAGAACCAAAGTGGACTCCTATGTTGTTGAGAGATAAGATTGTGAACCTGTTAAGGGCAGCCACAGGGGCGGATATCATCAACTCAGATATTGCACAATTATGGAAGGACAGGGATATAGAGGGAGTGGAGTGTTTATTTATCTTTTGTACAGCACCACGAATAGCAAATCAAATCTGGATTAATAGGGAATCTTTGAAAATGTTTGGCTATACTATAGATTATATAAACAGGAATAAGATAAATAAAAGGAGTTTAATAAACAGAACACAAACAGTTCACATTTGCATTTATGGTTTAAAATCCATCTCCAAATGACTCAAATTACAAGCTAAAAAAGATCTAGATTAACTTGTTTACTCATGTGCTAAGAATCACGGAAAGAGAAATAAGAATATTAAAAGTGACAAGATGGCAAAACGACTCTAATAGAGGTCAAGTAGATGTATTACTACAGTCATAAGAAATGGTAGATATTATCGTGAATAGAGCTTCTTCACTGGATGAAGCAAGAGTACACATAGTAAATGGGGAGATTCTGAAGGATTCAAAGGCTAGATTGGTTCGAGACTGGAAAGAGGAACAGGAAGAAAATTCTACTAATATATTACATCTATATGGTCTAGGTAGAACCAAAAATGAGAACAATGCTAAATTGAAATGCACAGTGCTAGATTTGCTTGAGCAACTATTAAATGTGTCAATCGATAATCCTGAGGCATTGGTGGTTGAAAAGCAGAGGGGGGACCTAGATTGTGACACAGTTTTCATAACTGTCAGACTCCTGAGTTTATACAAAAAGGTAGTCAAAAATTTAGCACTACTAGTTGCCCTAAGTTCGTTTATAGTTCCTGCTACAGCTGACTCTTACTCAAAAGAAGGGTCAGAGTTATCCAATATTCCTGTCACCAAGGAGGTGGAACAAAACTCAGGAGAAAAATATATAATCATAACATAAAACACACCAATTTCAAATAAATTTTAGGAATTAGTCACGTGTGAGAAATGACTGGGTGGTTCTGACAATACCTTTGGGATGGAAGATCAAACTAGGCCATTGCTGGTATCTTGTAATATCTCAGGTTTAGCAAATAAATTAGTGGATAAAGACTGGAAGGATTTTGTGACTAAGTTTTGCATAATATATTTACAAGAAACATGGGACAGTAAAAAAAATGGCTCATTCAGGGCCACTAGAGTGGTGAGGGCGGCTAAGGCAAGGAAGGAGCAGAACCTGGCCAGGGAAATTAGGAGAGGGAACAAGGGGTTCTTTGGATACATTGGGGAAAAACGAAGGGTGAAGGGGCAGATTAGCAGGATTAAATCAGGGGAGAGATGGGCACAAGACCCGGGGGAGCAGGCTGAGGTACTAAATGAGTACTTCACCTCAGTTTTCACCAGGGAAAATGGGGTGCTGTCATACATGGGAGGAGACAGAGATACTGAGGAGGGGACCCCACCATCGGCAGGTCTGGGGAGAGGGAGGCATCACTGGCAGGTGGGGAGGGCTAAACAGGGAGATTGGGTACCGGAAGTGGAAATCACAGCAGAGAGAGTGAGGGAAGCCCTCAGCTCCCTTAAGACAGAGAAAGCACCGGGGCCAGATAAATTACATCCCAGAGTGCTGAAGGAACTTGCAGATGTCCTGGCAAAACCCCTGGCAGAGCTTTTCACCATCTCTCTGAGGACAGGGTGGGTGCCCCAAGACTGGAAGGTGGCGCATATAGTGCCTATCCACAAGGGGGGATCAAGGGAGGTGGCAGGGAACTACAGGCCTGTCAGCCTGACCTCGGTGGTGGGCAAGGTGATGGAGGGCATTGTCAAGGAGAGGCTAGGAGGGACCTGGATAAGTCAGGGTGCCTGGACGATAGACAGCATGGATTCATCCCGGGGAAATCGTGTCAGACAAACCTGGTGGAGTTCTATGACTGGGTGACAAGTGCCTTGGACCTGGGTAGACCAGTGGATGTCCTCTTTCTAGACTTCAGCAAGGCATTTGACTCTGTTCCTCATGTGGACCTGTTGGATAAGCTGGGAGAAATGGGGGTGGGGAACCAGATGATCAGATGGATAGGCAATTGGCTCCAGGACCGGACCCTGAGGGTCGTAGTTGGTGGGATAGTCTCATCCCCAAGGAGGGTCATTAGTGGGGTCCCACAGGGATCAGTCCTTGGGCCCCTTCTGTTCAACGCCTCGATCTCTTACATAAGGACAGGAATCAGGAGTGAGATGAGTCTCTTTGCAGATGACTCAAACTGGGGGCGGTGGTGGATGGGGAGGAGGGGAGGGTGGCCCTACAGGGGGACCTGGAGGCTCTGGAAAGATGGTCTAGAAAGTGGAAGCTGAGGTTCAATGCAGGGAAATGCAAGGTACTCCACCTGGGGGCCAGAAACCCAGGCCAAGTGTACACCCTGGGGGAAATGCTACAAGTCTCGATGGCTGAGAGGGACCTGGGGGTGGTGGTGGATGTCAAGATGAACAACTCTGAGACTTGTAGGAGGCAGCAGCCAAGGCCAACAGGATGCTGGGATGCATCGCTGGGGATCACCTCAGAAGGAGGAAGTGATACTCCCTCTGTATAACTGCTTGGTGAGGCCACACCTTGAGTACTGCGTGCAGTTTTGGAGGCCACACTTAAAGCGGGACATTAACCTCCTGGAGAGGGTCCAGAGGAGGGCAACCAAAATGATTTGGGGCTTGGGGACAGGACCTATGAGGAGAGGCTTGAAGAGCTAAATATGTACACATTGGAAGAGAGAAGGGACCGGGGACATGATAGAGGTCTTTAGGTACATGAAGAGGGTAAATAGGGAGGAACAGTCAGGGTGCTTAAGGAAGGAGGAAGGGCCACTAGAGGGCATGGCTGGAAGCTGGAGGGGAAAGATTCAGGGAGAAAGGAGGAGGTGCTACTTCACTGAGAGGGTGGTGGAGCCATGGAATGCACTGCCTAGGGGCTGGTGGAGGCAGAGACAGTGGAGGGGTTCAAGAGGGGGTGGGACAGGTACAGGGGAAGGGTTCTGGAAGCAAAATCCAATGCAGCAAGAATATCCGGAACTGGGAAGGGAGAAGCCAGAGAAGGCGAGTGGGACAGCAAGGTCAGCACCCAGGTTGGGGACTGACCAAACGAGCAGACACGAAAGACCGTTAGGCCTATTCTGCTGGCATTTTAGTATGTTAGTATGTTAATATTCTCTCAATGGTTATAGCATGTTTCAGTCATGTGGGGTAAAGGAAGCTAAAAAAGGCAGAATGGCAGGAGGTTTACTAACAAAAGTGGACCTATTATATTCCAACAATAACATATAAATAGTGCACGTTCAGCAAAAAAGGGATGGCATTTTGTTTAGCCAATGTTTATGCTCCCCCAATAAATTCCAAATTTTATGATCAGGCTATCTAGGAACAACTAGAAGATATGCTACACAAAAGCTGGGCAGTTACTGCCTGTGATGAGGTTTTGTTTTGTGGGGATTTTAATGCAAGAATTGGCAGACATGATGGTTATGCTAACAATGATTACCATAACTGGCTACACAGGGAGGCCTCAGATTTTCCAAGGGTGTCAAAGGACACTGGATTTAATAATATGGGTCGTAAATTAGTTGAGGTATTAAATTTATATAATTTAGCACCATTAAATGGTATAATACAGGGTGATAAACCTGGAAACTTTACTCATTTTTCATCAAGAGGTCCCTCAGTAATACATTATTTTTTCTGGAATGGAGACGTTTCAGTATGAGACACTTTAGTAGTCCCTGTAAAAGCTGATAGTGACCATTTTCCATTAGTAGTAAAAACTAGACAGTTGGATTATAACAACGCCAGATCGCAACCACTCCCCGAGTTACAACAAAATTAAATGGAATGTAACGGTTTCTGCCTAGATTAAAGATCTAGTAACAGGTATCATTGAAGAAAGCCTGGGGAAAATGAATGATCTTGCAGCATTGAAGCATGAGGTGGCCTCATATCTAGGAAATATTAAATCTCTTTTAACTAGGCCATGCACCAAAGGATATAGTTCAGGTTCAAAGTCAGCATCATGGTTTGATGAGGAGTGTTGTAGAGAAAAAATAAATTTAATAGGATCCTAAGGTTGGTTAAGGCACAAAAAGATGGTTTTACTTATAAAGAGTTAAATAAATGTAGAGAGTGGTATAAGGCTTTTTTAATGAAGAAAAAAGGAGATTTCAACAGAAGCAATGGCAGAATATGTTAAGAGTCATAAATAAAAAAAGACTATAAATCATATTGGCAATTACTGGTGAAAGGTACGAACAAGATTAGGTTTGAAATTGACACATATATTGAATCAGATATTTGGATAGCATATTACTCAAAATTATTCAGCAAAGAGCTAGAAGAAATACAGGTGTTATTAAATTCTTTGCATTCAGAGGTCTATCAGGCAATTGTTTCCTTAAAAACCTCAAAAAGCTCCAGGACCAGATCAGATTCCCTCGGAGGTATATTTAAACTCTCCTTCAGTGTGGGCTAGTCTTCTCACTATATTTTCCTTAATTATTGTTGCAGTAAACTGGAGTTTCTATCATCATGGAAGGGTGCCACAATAATTTCATTATACAAAAAGTGAAATAGGGCTGATTCAGCCATGTATAGACTGATTTCACTCTTAGACTACATGGGGACAATCTTTGCCAGATTAATTTTAAATTGACTTGGAGAACAATTTGTCAGATTAGGAGCTCTATCAGAATCACAAGCAGGTTTTCACATGAGTTATTTCACCACAGACAATTGTTTTGTAATTAGGCATTTGTTTGAAAAATACGTAACATTACAAAAACAAAAACTCTATGCATTTTTTATAGATTTTAGCACTGCATTTGATACTATATCTCGTAATAAACTATGGGTAACAATGAAGGAAAAGGGGTTCTCGCATGAAATAATTGTGATCATTAGGCAACCATATCCCCATACTTGGGCACAAGTAAAGCTAGGCACCACAGGGCAGTTGTCACCCACCTTTCCAACTAATATGGGCGTCAAACAAGGCTGCGTCCTTGCACCAGCCCTGTTCTACATTTATATTGATGAATTATTGAGAGTGCTGGAGAACACTGAGACTGATTATCTGAAAATTTTGGGTAAGGGCTATGCAACCCTTGCCTATGCAGATGACCTGATTTTATTCTCCCTTACACAATCAGGTTTACAGGCCAAATTAAATATATTGGATAAATGTACCAAGGAGTATAATTTGAGAGTTAATGAACAAAAAAGTCAGATTTTAATTTTTGGAGCTAAGGGTGGGACACATAGATGGAAGATCAGTAATAAAGATTTGATTACAATTAGGGAGTATACATACTTAGACCTCCAGCTTACAAGTGATGGAAAATGGACTAAACACACACAAAAATCAATCACTAATTTGAAAAGAACAGCTAACTCACTACACAGGTTTAATAAAATATATGGAGGGAATTCAATTAAGCCCCTTATATTAGCTATTAAAACTAAATACAATGCCCAAGCCCCATATAATGGGGAAGTTTGGCAACCTAGAGAGATAAACAAATTAGAAATACCAATAAATAAAGTTTTAAGATCCAGTTTAGGACTGGGGAAATCTGTTCCATCTTCTATAGCATTAGGATTAGCTTGCATTGGAGCACATTTTGCAATAAGAAAAATTAATTATTGGATTACAATTTTGCACCATAAGAACCATAGATTAACCCACTGTTGCCTCAAGGAAAAATATACTTGGTTAAACCTGGGACATTTAAAATCCAGATGGTTAGCCTCAGTGTTCAAAATCTTACAGGAATCTGGTTTAGAATATTTAAGGAAATATGTAGAGAAGGGCATTATGATTAGCCTGAAATATCAATCATATGTTTCGTCCAGGATTTTGGAGTACTATAAAGCCTTAGATTTGGAGTATATCTCCCATTTGAAAATTTTCCCTTGGTTCAGAGTAAATGATAATGTGCATTTTTATAGATATCATTATGATATTCTTACTGACCTAAAACAAAGGGCACTATACACCAAATATATGCTAGAACTGTTTCCGAGCAATTTTTTGGATGCTTTATATAGGAAAGAGTATTTCAGGCATATCAAATTTTGTTTGTGCACTAACAGTTGTGCAGAGGACCTTAAGCATGGCATATTTGTATGCCATTGGTATAATAAGCCCAGAGCCAAATGGATCTTACCAAACTGCAACACATTAACTGTTGACTCAGATCTCTTATTAAAATGATTTACTATGACCGATGAAGTGATTGTCAAGGCAGTTGTAATTTATTTAGTAAGCATTGTTAAAATCTGCCTAAGGTATAAAATTAAAGAGGTAGAAGTACTGTGTAGAAGGGTCACTGCAAGTGGAAGATGTTAAACACTATGTAGAGGCTACTTGTCAAACAAAAATGTGATGGATATGTGCCATTCTCCCATATACTGGTCTGATCAAGCACCTTACGTATGTAAGATGATTGTATATGTATTTTTTATTTGTGCTAAGTGGAATTCTTTTTGCATGTTATTTTGTGATGGTCTATGACTGATCAATAAACCACTACTACTACCAACTATTCTCCAGAAAACACACATATTAATGTACACTGATGATGTGATATTATATCACAGTTCAGAATCAGTTAATGTACTGAGTGAATCTTTAGGTTTTGATTTTCTTTTATTGGAAAAATGGTTTAGGGAACATCAGTTACTGCTGAACAGTAAAAAGACTAAATCAATGATCTTTGGGTCACATCCAAAAATATCGAAATGTTGTCCTTTAGAAATGTTTAATGGGGGGGGGGTGAATTGATTGAACAGGTAATATCTTTTAGATACCTGGGTATCCTACTGGATCCTCAACTAACCTTTGCCCAGCATTTAAAAACAGTATGTCACCAAGTAAACTGTAAAATCGGTGTGTAATTTAAATTAAAAAAAGGACTTGTCCTTGCCTGCCAGAACTGCCATTGGAAATAGAGTACTTTTACCAGCTTTATGCTATAATTCCTTTTTGTGTACTCAGATCTCAAAATCTGATTTATCTCTACTTAATACTACCTTTAACGCAATATGTTGGTTTGTGTTACAATTACCCCTTAGGACACACCATTCCACTTTGTACAGTAAGTTGGGTTGGTTACCACCTAAACATAGTTGTGAATTTAATCTGATGTGTCTAGTTGATAAGACCTTACATCAAGGTGTTACATCACCATTAATTTCCTTTCTTGATTATAAAACCGAGACTAGATATTTGAGATCTTCATATAACTCCTCTTTAGTTATTCCCAGAGTTAAAACTATTATGGGGGGTCATGATTTTAGTGTATGTGCTGCTAGTTGCTGGAACACTCTTTCAAATGTATTACATGAGGTGACCAGCTTTGCTTCCTTTAAAATGGGTCTTAAACAATTTTATCGTGACCAGTTGTGTTGCACTTGATTTGACATTTTATGTATGGTATGTCAAATTTATTCATTTTTAAATGTGATGTAAGTACTTATATTAAGTGTACTTAAAGTTTGATTTTTGCTATTTCTGTAACACCAATGGCATTATAGCCCCAGGTCGTGTATGAAAAAGGGCTTCGGTGCATACACTTACCTGGATAACAAAAGTTAAAATAAAATATATCATCTGCTTTGTCACTGGACTTCCCTGTAGAACACACCACTGCACCCTCTACAAAGCTCTGGACTGGCTCCCACTAGAGGGGCATTTCACACTAAAATACCTTTCCTTCCTCCCTCCATAAAATTCACCTAAATAAACTACCACCTTGCATGACATCCCTGTTCTCCAAATCTGCTCCTGCCTGCCAAACCAGAGGAGCCTCTAGCAATGTTTTCAGCATCCCATTCTTCCATATCCCACTAGCTCAAAACTCCATTGCTTTCAAGGGCACAAAACAGTACAACCTGCTCCCACCTGACATCCTTGCATTTAGCACTATGCCTTTCAAAGGTCCCTCAAGACCCACCTCCAAGTAAAACTCGCATGCACTTGTTCTTCTACTTCTGCAGGAATCTAACCCATGCTCCTTACTCCCCCTCCTATTTCACCCTGTTTCTCCCCTACTTTGTTCCCTCCATCCTCCCTCCACCCCTCCCCTTTTCCAGCTTCCACTCCTCCCAATTCCTCCTCCTCCTTCTTGCATCCTCCACCTGTTTCTCTCCCTCTGTTCATCGGCCATATTGATTTTGCAAATGACTCCAAACACGTTCTGTAAATTATGTCCTGTAAATTATTATCATACTATGCACTTTCGTTCTTTCATGCCAGTTTGTTATTCCTGTGTATTAGACGTTATCACAACCTGTATGCACTATGTATATTATAATTTGTTTCCACTGTATCCTTGTAATTTTATTTTCACCTGGGCATTTGTGAAAGTGGGCAGTTTTGCTCACATACTCTCCAGTATAAAATAAATTGATTGATTAGGTTGTTAAAATAAACTAGGAGGTAAATCACCTGGCTGTGGTGGAACTCGGACAAAACCTCTGGAGGAGTTTCGCATAGGGCTAAAGGACTATCTTGTCTCTGTAGAAGGCCAGGTAGGGAGACTCTACTGACAGCATCTGGAGCTCTCTCACTCCCTCCTCTGGCTGTTGTAATTGCCAACATGATGGCAGTCTTCCATGACAAGTATGAGAGCTCATACTTGTGCATAGGCTCAAATGACTTACCCATCACCACAACCATTGTGCACAGGATGAGACAAATGGTCCAGGCCTTTGACAAAGTGCCCGACATCAATCACCTGCACCACCATCAGCTTGCCAGCCCACGCCTGGTATATAGGGATGTCTGCCAGCTGCACCTCTAGGGTCGTGGCTTGGACTCCCTACTGTGACACGGACAAAAGGTAGTCAAGGGTAGTGGCAACTGAGCAGGCAAGAGGATCAAAATCCCTCCCTTAAAGTTGGCCCAGTGGTGCAGAGGGTTGAGATGCTGGATGCCATAACACCTTCCTCACCAGCGACCATGGTTCAGGCATGAACTCAGCATGCCAGGAACTGGTTGGGGGGAGAGACTTGAGCATCCAATGACTGCACTCCTCTCCCTGGAAGGGGGACAAGTCATGCCACTCAAACACTGCCACTATGTGGAGGCATGGTAGCAGAGCAGTGGGAAAGATTTAGAAAGGGATAGCCAGAGGCAAGAATGTAGTGTATGTGTGTCTCCATGCACATGTATAACTGCATCCTGCAGGCTTCCAGTTCAGGAAGAACATGGAAAATCATGAAGCCAGCAGATTATGCATGGCTCATGTAATGACCAGTACTGCCTCCCAGCATCAGCTGGTCTGGATTTAGTCATTGGGGGGGGGCAACCTCCCCCTCCTGGACTGGCCATGGGAGGTTATCAGTGGGGAATTGTAAGGTGAGTCCTGGGGTGGCCCTCACCTGTTGGGTAGGGGCTGGAGTTGAGTAGACCACCGGCTCCAGAGGAGAAAAAGATGATGGGGGGGAATGATTATACATAGATACATGTGCCTTGTTGACTGGATAACTGATTGGCTTACATGTAGAACCCAAAAAGTCAAATTTAGTAACATTTTATCTGACTGGGGCTTGGTTACAAGTGGGGTTCCTCAGGGCTCAGTGTTGGGACCCACACTTTTCAATTTATTCATTAGTGATATGCAAGCTGGACTAAATTATTATCTTTCAAAATTTGCTGATGATACTAAATTGGGGGGTAGGGTTAATGACCCCAATAATCTGGAAACACTTGTTACGGATTTAGGGAAAATAGAACATGGGGCAATTGAGAATGAAACATTTTTCAATCATGATAAGTGTGTTGTTCTTCATTTTGGAAGAAATAACCCAATGCGTGATTATTATCTTAATAATATTAAACTTAAAACATTGAGCTGTGAAAAAGATTTAGGGATAGTTATATCTAACAAACTTACATCTAGGGAACACTGTATAAAAACAGCCAAAATGACCAATGGTTTTTTAAAGCAAATTAAATGCACCTTCATTACCCATACTAAACAGTATATTATTCCCCTGTATAGGACTTTTATAAGACCTTATGTTGATTATGGCTCCCAGTTCTGGAACCCCTACCTCAAGAGAGATATATCTTGCCTGGAACAAATACAGAGAAGAGCAACCAAAATGGTTCCAAGACTTACACATCTTGATTATACTACAAGATTAAAACTTACTGGTCTACATTCATTAGAAACTAGGAGAAAAAGAGGTGATTTACTATTAACCTATAAATTATGTGAATCACCCACTCTTATGAGTCAATGTGGACTCGTTTATTCAACCAGAAGGATAGTTCCTAGATTACACAATAAGCAGTTAGAAATACAATCCTTTAAAACTAACAAAAGGGGAAATTCTTTCACCATAAGAGCACCAAAACTATGGAACACTCTGCCTCAAGAATTAATCACTATATGTAGCTTTGATGCATTCAAAAATAATTTGGATTTATGGATAAGGGAGAACTTATATTGAATTCTAAAATGACCCACAAAATGTGGGGGACAATCTCGATGGGCTGTGGCCTTCTTTTGTCCCTAATACCAAGTAATAGATACATACATATTGATGGCAGAGAAGGACCTCCAGGCTCACCTAGTCTGCCCAGGTATACTGCCTTTTTGTTAACAAAGGACCCTAGGTGTCTCTGGCAAATCTGTCCTTTCCTTAATTTTATTATTCCCATGCACCTATCCTATGCTGCCTTAAATCCCCATTATTGTCCTGGCCCCCACTACCAGTGCATTCCAACCATCCACCACCCTTTCTATGAAACAGTGTTTCCTTATGTTTCCCCTGAATCTATCCCCCCTTCAAGTTTCATGTTATGGCTCCTCATATTTGAGTGTCTCTTCTTCTGTAAACTACTGCTATCTAGCACCCTGTTTATACCCTTTTGGTACTTGAATGCCTTATCATGTCACCCCTTTCCCTTCCTTGTTCTAGAGTGTACATGTTTAGATCATTTAGCTTCTCCTCATGTTTTAAGTTGCTCAGGCCTCGCACCATTTTTGTTGCCCTCTGCTGGACCCTCTACATCATATCTACGTCCTTTCTGAGGTATGGTCTCCAGAATTGAACCCCGTACTCCAGGTGTGGCCTCACCAGTTGCTTGTACTAGGGCATCACCACCTCCCTTCTCCTGCTCATGAAACCCCTGCCTATGCATCCTAGCATTCTGTTTGCCCTCACTACTGCCCCCTCGCACTGTTTACCCATCTTAAGATCATTAGATATGATTATACCAAGGTCCCTTTCCTGCACTATCACCTCCAGTACATGACCTCCCATCTGTCATTGAGGCACAGGTCAGGAAGCATAGGAAAAACCAGGAGCAGTTGTAGAATTCACCAAAAATTATTTATTTACACTAACAGCATCATAAAACAAACTTGTTCAGTATAACTATTTACAAAGGCAAAATAAAATAATGTTTTCTTTCAGTCTGTGTCCCTTGTTCTCCTAATCATCTTGCAGTTGCAGCTTAGCTCTTTTATAAGTCTTTTCAACCCCCATCCTTAGCAAACATCCATTTTTTTGTAAGTTTCAGGAGCCGCTAGAACATAGTGTGCTTCTTGAGGCCCCCTTTGCACAGCTTTTGCAAAAGGCTCAAACATTTGCACTCAAGTAACCTCTAGAGTTTACAATAGCTTTCTGCAATCATCTCAAAATATAATTATATACATTTTAACAGTAACACTGTACATTTTCTAAACAAAAGGATCCCAATATCAGTTACATTTTCGTACAATGATTTGCACACATTTTTATATTAGTAGATCTGCAAAGGGAGAAAAACAGACAGCAAGAGAAAACCGAGAGACAGTGAGTGGCAAAGAATTGTGAGATTGTTGGGGTGAACAAATCTATTCTACCCTGTTACACCATCCCTGTACTCTGCTCCCTGATTTCTGTTCCCCAAGTGCATAATTGTGCACTTCTTCATGTTGAAGCTTAACTGCCACTCTCTAAACCACTCTTCCAGTTTATGTAAATCTCTTGTCATTTGTTCCACCCCCCCGAAGTGTCCACCTGGTTGCAGATCTCTTTATCATCTGTGAATAGACATACCTTCCCCTCAAGCTCTTCTGCAATGTCCCCTTCAAAAACACTGAAAAGGATCGGCAACAGTATCAACCCCTGTGGCACCTTACTGGTAATCCCTCCCTCCCTCCCCCGATGGAACCCTATTTACTACCACCCATTGCATTTTCCCTTTAACCAGTTTTTTACCCATCTCTCTACCTCTGGACCCACCCCAGGGTTCTTAGTTTGTGCAGCAGCCTTCTGTGCAGCACGGTGTCAAGTGCCTTGCTAAAGTCTAGATATGCCACATCCACTGCCCCTCCCTTATCTATTACTCTGGTCACCCAATCAAAGAACTCAATTAAGTTCATTTGACATAACTTCCCTGCTGTAAAGCCATGCTGTTGATGATCCTGCAGTTCCTCTGATTCCAAATAACTCACAATTTTATTCCTTCAGCAATTTCTCCATTATCTTCCCTATTACTGATGTCAGGCTGACCGGCCTGTAGTTGCTGGCTTCCTCCTTGCTTCCGCCCTTGTGGAGAGAGACAACATCCACTCTTTTCCAGTAATCTGGAACCACGCCTGTCTCTAGTGATCTGCTGAACAGGTCCATTAAGGGCTCTGCTAGCACTTCCCTCAGTTCTCTCAGAATTCTGTGATGCATCCATCTGGTCCCATGTCCTTGTCTACTTTTAGCCCTGCTAACTCCTTCAGTATCCCCTGCACTTTGAATGGGCTCCACTGGTACCTGTATGATAATCTCTTCCTCTTTATCATGTATGTTCAGTGAGTCAACTCCTTTGGGGACACCTCCACCACATGGAGGACATCTTCTGAGAGGCCCAGGCCCTAGAAATCTAGCAACTCTGGAACCAGGCCAAGAGGTGCATGGACTGAAGGTTTAGTTGCAGTACCATCCCCTGTTATTAGCAGGTCAGGGCAGAGTGACAACCACCACGGGGATCTGCTGCTGAGTAAGAGGACATCCTGGCACCAGAACTGTCTAAACCACTCTGAAGCAATCAAGATCAACCACGTCTTGTTTCTCTGGGCCTTGATCACTATCTTATTTATCAAGGGGAAGGGAGGAAAGGTGTACAGAAGGCCTGTGGTTCAGAGCTGCGGGGAGGTACCCATTTGTCATATTCTAGTTGGGGGGGCACAAAATAGCCTCAGTTTTATGTTCTCCCAAGAAGCAAACAGGTCTGCCAGAGGGGAGCCTCACCAGGAAAACTGCTGGTATAAAACATCCTGATGCAGGGATCATTCATGTGACATCTCTCAGACCTGGCTAAAAGCACCCACCAGCTGGTTGTACTCTTCTGTGACATGCCCTGCCTGGAGATCAGCATGCAGATAGTGCACCAGTGACCAAATGTGTACAACCTCCGGACACAACAGAAAGGACAGCATCTAGCCATGCCTTTTCAAGCAAAATGTGGTGGTTGTCCTGTCCATCTGGGCCTGAATAACCTGACCCCAAATCAACGGAATAAATTCCATCAGCCAGATGCACTGTATGGAGCTCTAGCAAGCTGATGTGGCACTGGGACTCCTGAGGATGACCAGAACCCATGGGCTTGTGGTCTCCCAGGTGAGCCCCCCACCAGAGATGGATCTGTTGTCAGTATGATGGACAGCTCTGGGTAGGCAAAGCGAATTTCTTCCTCCAGGTTCTGAAAACACAGCCACCAGTCAATGGCATCCTGCATTGGCTGGGTCACCCGAATCTGCTGCTCTAGGTGACGTTGGTGCTGAGACCAGTGGCAGCACAGCTCACACTGGAAGGGGTGCATTTGCCTGCCTGCCTAATGGACCACACTGGTCAAAGCTACCAAGTACCCCAACAGCCAGAGGAATTCCTAAACCATGTGCAACTGCTCAACCCAAAATTATCAGGCAAAGGACGTAATACAGCAGGAGCCAGGTGCATTTATCTATGTGTCTGGGTCTGACAGGTTTGATGACTGTTTGTCATGTAAAAAGTGTGTCAAATTCTGATTTACAACCCTTATTCATCCATACTTGTACATTTTCTTGTAAAATGCACTTTCTTAAGTGTAACTAAAAGTTCTACATTTATGTAATTGACTCGGTTTACTTAGTTATTTATTTAATTTATCTAATTCATTTAATAGACTCAGTTTACTTAATTATTAATGTAATGTATTTAATGTTTCAGATATGGCTAGCAAGACTTCTCACAAACCGCAGAGGCAAAGCATCCTACACACTGATGCAGGAATTAGCACAGACCATGGAGACCTGCTACCTTTTGATGATGCTCATTGGGAGAAAGCAGTTGATGCAAAAGAAAGGCGTTCTTGTCAAACACTGTCAAAGTACAACATGATGTGTCTTGAATTACCTGAATATTACTCCAGCAGTCATGGATATCATATCTGCTACAAGAACTTCACTGCATATAAATGTTCCAGTAAACTTGCAGCTGATGAAACTTTAAAAAAGACATTGTAAAGAGTTATCCAGTAAAACTGATTTGCTCTCATGTTCATAGTGCTCTATCTGAATCTGCAGCACCTACATCAGGCTTATTCCCAAATGAATGTACTGTATATTTTGCAAATCATACAAGAAAAGGAATCCTAAGGGGTCAAAGGAAACTTTTGAATATCCTACAACAAGTGTAACTTATGGGGCAGCAGACAGCATAAAAAATGCAGCAAAAGAAATGGACGATTGACAAATGGATATGATGGTAGGCAGTACTGATCTCATAGCCAAAGAAGTGAAGTACCACAACAGCTGTAAGAACAAGTATGTAGAAAAGGCAGAACAAATAAAGGGCACAGGTACAAAATGTGAATACAGTCAGTTGAGGGACAGTCACCAGGTTGCCTTTTCCAGACTTGTTAAGTATGTGCAGTGCATCATTTTTAATGGAAAAGGCAAGAAGAATCATTGCTGTCTCTACACAAAAGGTATATGGACATTCTTATGGAGTGTAGTGAGCATGAAACAAATTACGACCCACAGAGATTGCAGTCAAAACTGACAGATCTCTTCAAAGATGGTATCATATTTGACACCAGAAGCAGAAAAGCGGGTACAATTATCAGGTCTGCTGAGAAACAGGCTGACTGGAGGGAAGCACAAGCAGCTCAAAACATAAGAGAACAGTTGTTGGAACTCCTAAAGGTACAGCCTCATAATAAAACCAAAGTTAAAGTTGAAAACTTAATAGAAGAAAACATAAAACTGCCACGCGTTCTTCAGACATTCCTACATACTGTACTCACGGGTTCATCAGAAGTGGGCAGTGAACAACAGGAGGGGGTAGTTCAATCTGTTGTAGCTGACGTACTGTTTTCAGTGTCAAAGGGAATAATCAAACCACAAAAACACCTCTTGTTGGGCATGGGTATTAAATCCATTACAGGCAGTAAGAACATTTTAACTATTTTGAACAGGTTTGGTCACTGTGTCAGCTATCATGTTGTGGAGGAACTCAAAACTGCAGTCACAACCAATATAACAGAGAAGAATATGCCTACACCAGATGGGTTGCTCATACAGCCAGGTTTAGCCACTGCTTTGGCTTTTGACAGTTACAATGAGATGACAAAGACACTTGACGGTCATGACACTTTGCATGTCACTGTGGGTATAGCATACCAAAATATACCACCCAGTATTGAGGAGACAGCTGTACCCAAAGAAAGATCTGAAGAAGCTATGACAAGAACACACATGAATGACCAAGCGCCAGCAAGAAATGAAACACACACAATAGAAACAAACACAGATAAACAAAGTTCAGAAGTTGATGCCCATGACCAGGCCGGGCCATCTTTAACATCAAAGGCAAACTATGCAGAAGATCAAAGACAAAGGCTATCACTCCTGGCAAAAGGAGTGAAGGCCCAGATGCTTCTCCCAGCACGCCTGCTTGTTATGCACCAGCAGAAACCTAATGTTTTCACTTACCCAGAGGCTGGATCTAACTTTGCAGAGGCACTGTTTAAGTGCATGGAAGCCAGGGCCACAGACCAAGAATTGGAAGGAGAGCCAGACTGACTGTAGCAGGACTATGGTTTTATGGTGCAAATTAATAAGGCTGTTTCTGGCCCCCTTGGTCTTAATGCTCAGTTGTACCTGCTGAGTGCTCCTTATATAGTAACTTTGTAGGCAGGATGGATGGTGTTATTGCTGTTTGTTTAAAAAAACTGTTGGAATCTACTTATATCCATTGTCTGCCTGCAGTTTAAATTGATCAAACATTGGGAATGTAGAAATGTTGGATGTGCTAATGCACACTGCTCTGTTTGTGGACTGCATAATCCTCTAAAATAGATATTCTTTCCCCTAAATGGCTTCTTAACATAGGCCTAAGGCTGTAGGGTTTCAACATAACTTAACCAAGCTTAGACAATCTGGTTACTTAAACGTAGTATCCCTTTGTATCGTTCTTCCCCTACTATACTATATTATCTGTGAGTGGGATGAAAGTTCGGCATATAGATTGCTTTAAATCCTGTGGTGAGAACATGACTTCCTACAAACTTATTCTCATTTAATATTTACTCCTAAAGCATTTTGGTGGAGGAGGGCTCTTGTCAGGGATATTTTAATAAGAATATGCTAAAAATCTGATTTATCACTTGTAGAGACATTGTTGCCTCTGTCCCGAGTTGTAATATGTATGTGATATACGTACATGTCATTTTTAGTATGATAAAAATCAATAAATAATAAAGTTTAAAAAAAAAGACAAAGGCTGAAGGTTTTGATGAAGACAAATTTTCAAGTGTAAAGAAGCAGATATTTCAGCCAATGGCACAACAGGAACAAGACACTATACCCAGGCACATTCAAATGTTTCAGAGGACAAGAGCTCTAGATATTGGCGAGAAAGACATTCAACCATATACATCTGGAAAACCAAAAATAAGACAGTATCAATATAAGGTGACAGAAAGCTCTAAACCAAAAAAACTCATACAAGCTAAGAGAAGGGACATTGCCTGGATGATATCTTGTGCAAGTGTAGATGCTACTCCAGTGTGGTATGGATGGAATGCCCTTGTTTCTGAAGATGACCTGCCACAGTAGATCATATCATACATGGACCCTATAGGAAAGCCTCCTACAAGACACCATGAATACTGCTATCAAGGTTATGGATGAATGCCAGGAGGACTATATGCCTATTACTTATGACTTGGCCATAGCAAAACCTGCACTACAAATGCAGTCCACAAAGTTCTTGGAATATGACAGACTTTTCATATGTTTTGGACCATTCCATATAAAATTAGCATATTTCAGAGGTCTTTGATTCCTCCTGAATGGTTCTGGTGGAGATCACATTCTTGTTGAAAGTGGTGTATTGGCATTGGGATCCCTGAATGGACTTCTTCAAGGAACATTTTTCAATCAGGCAGGTTGGCTTCACCTGATGCTATCAGTGGCATTCAGAATCAAACATTTACAGTTCTTTATACAATATAAAAGTTTGTCAGACTTTCCAATCTCAAAGCATCTGCAGCAGCTACTTAATGACCCATCGCCTTCCTCAATGGTGCACCTAGAGAATATAGCTGAGTTCAATACATTCATAGAAGCATATGAAATGATCTCAGATTCCACACACCGTGGTGAGCATGGTGCAACTGCCCAATTTTGGCTGCAGTACTGCAGTTTGGTAGAGTTGTACCGACTCTTCTGCCATTTCACCAGGACAAATGACTTGCCTCTCTTTGTATATAGCTTGGAAAAGATGATACCTCTTTACTTTGCAACTGGGCACCACAACTATGCCAAGTGGATGACCCTGTACCTTATGAATTTGCTTAACATGGATGAGACCCATCCTAGACTAAGGAAAAAATTTGAGAATGGAACATTAATCATTGCAAGATCAAAGAGAGGATTTAGCAGAAATGACGTAGACTTGACCTTGGAACAGACAATTAATGCCGATGCTGCATCAAGACTAACCAGGATTTCTTCTTTGGCACAGAACATCAATGCAAGGAGAAGGTGGAACATTCTGCGGTCAGCTTGAAGTAAAACTGTTGGAAGTCATGGCTGGCCCGGTGGCACTGAGGGTTGAGGCACTGGACGGCACACCTCGCGCCACACTGGTGACCCGGGTTCAGGAGCGGACTCGGGCTGTCAGGGGTTGGCGGGGAGGAAAGGATCGAGTGTCCGGAGGATAGCTCTCCTTTCCTGGGAGAGAGGAGGGGATGTAGGCCTCGATGTCTGGAGACCCCTAGTGGTCACTGGGAAAAAATTCAGCTGTTGGGTCCTGACAAGTGGGGAACGGCACTCCTGTGAGTGGGAATGCTCATGCGCCACACTGGAGTGCATTGCACTGCCAGGTCAATGGGGGAGAAGTAAAAGACAAAATACCCTCTTCTCACTGGTAGGCGAAGGTGAGTCTAGGGGCACGGCACCACGTCCATTCCGGGCCAAAGTCATCCTTCGGGTCCTCCTCTCATTCTCTCCCACAAGACACTATAGATTGAGTGCTGGTTAGGAGTTGGCAGTCCTTGCTCCCAGGGGGCTTAGATCTGGGGGGGGGGTTTCAGGGCATGTGGGGAGACAGACAGAGAGAGAGAGGAGCATGGCCCAGGAGAGCCATCTGGACTTCAGGAGGATGGGATCAGCTGACTAGCCACATGACCCAGCTGGACAGAGTCCAGTGAGGCAGGGTGAAGAAATAGAATTGACAAAAAAAAAATTGTTGGAAGTCTTATGGAAAAAGTTGGTCTTGTCAGCCATGAAGAAGCCAGCTAAGAGCTAAAGAGTTTTAGAGTTGAATGAGATTTGAAGGATATAAACAAGCTGTTGAACAAAATAGACTCCTCCATGAATCCATTCCTGGATGCGTTTGAGGACAGCAATCTTTATTCAATAGGTAGTGGAAAAGCAGTATCACAAGAGGTAGCAAACTAAGTGTTACAGTTTACTGAGATAGGTGTTCAGATGTATCATGTGTTTAGAGACGAATGCGTTACCAAAGGTAGTAGGTTCAAGGAACCCATCAAAAGATACAAGCTAAAGAACTTTGCACATGATGTAATGAAGGTGAAGATTAAGAACAAGGACAAGAAAATCATCGAGTTGAAAGGAACTAAAGACCTCTTTTGACGTTTTCGACAGTATATCTATCTGCAACTTCAACAGTTGAACTTATGATGATGTTTGCCTACCTGCTAACCCCGGTACCTCTCTCCTTAGGAAATGCTGATGGATCAATGAACACAACAATGAAGTCAACACTGCTAAAGAAACATGAGATCAGAGTCCAAAGTAGCCACCCCGTTGCTGTAAATGCCACTGTGATTGATGCCATGTTCTTGATCAGAAGTCTTACAAACCTGCCACCAACATTCCACAGTGCAGCAAAAAAACATCCTGTCTCTTGTTTGTTGTACTTTCTCAAATGAAATCCATCTTGTCAGTGACTGTTACAAGTCACCATCAATCAAAGGTCTTGAATAAAAGAAGAGAGGAAAGCACAGCATCGCTCCACTCTCCTGTCTCATAACTGGTCCTAACCAAAGCCGACCAAGAGACTTTGCTGGATCCCTGTCTTTGTCTTCATTCAAGATGGCACTCTTAGGTTTTCTAGCTACAGCATGGAATTCTGATGTGTACTATGAAGTTCTAGGTGATAAAAAGCTCATGTATGCAGTAGGAGAAACTTGTTACTCATGCAAGGTGAAAGCTGGACATATGCTCAGACTAAAGTGCAAGGCCCTAAAAATCAAATACATAGAAGCAGACACAAGAATCATGCAACATGTACACTACATTTGCAGTCAAAATTAGGGTGAAGATGTCCATGTAGTGGTCAGGGTAGATGATACTGATATTCTGGTCATTCTGCTGTATCATGCAAGTCTAAACGATAATCTCAAACTGCACATGGACGTTGGCTATTTGGGGAATAACACAAGAAGATTCATAGATATGTCCCACTTGTCAGCAGAGCTAGGCAGACCTATGTGTGCAGCTCTTCCAGGTCTCCATGCACTGACAGGGTGTGACTATTCATCAGCATTCAAAGGCAAGGGGAAGGTGCGACCTCTAACAATTATGGAAAAGAATACAGAGTACACACAGGCATTTGGAAAACTGGGATGTCCACACTTGTCTAAAGAAACTGAAGATACAATTGAGAGCTTTGTGTGTACGTTGCATAGACAGAAAGTGAAGAGTGTCAACACAGACTGCTACTGTATGTTCAACATCAAGTATCAACTGTGTGACAAAGATGCACCCTTGGAAAAGATCAAAGAAGCAGACTCAAGCTCACTGCCACCGTGCAAATCAACTCTGACACAACACAGCTACCAAGCAAATTACATTTCATTGTCATGGAAAAACACAGACAAACCAGAAATTACACTACTGAAGCCAGAGGACAATGGCTGGACCTATGAGGATGGCAAATACAAGCCAACGTGGTTCACAAGTGAAAATGTACCACCAGCCTTAAGTGAACAATTGAACAAACATGACAACAATCCAAATAAAGAAGATAATGATAGTGACTGTGATGTCGATATTCACGAGACAGCTTTGCTTAACATATCAGATAATGAAGACAGTGAACAAGAATACTGATTGTTGTACTTGGGTTCATAAAATGTCATAAAAAGTTAATCATTTCAAGTTAAATATAGAATTAAATAATAATGTTAATATTAAGCCTTTGATACATATGTTGCTGTTTGTTACAATGTCTATAGTATTTTAATAAAAGTTTACAGAGTTGAAATTAAAGAAGGAACTATTAATTAAAATATACACTATTTTCAACGACAGTTCATTTTTTCATTGAAGAAGTGTATTTTCCAAGAAAACGTTCAACTTGGAGTGAATAAGAGCTGAAAATTTGGATTCTACACACTTTTTTACACAAGGAACAGTCATCAAACCTTTCAGACCTAGACACATAGATAAATGTACCTGGCTCCTGGACTATAAGGTCTGATGCTCTGTCCAAAGAAAGGCAGACCCTGGCCCAACGGGAGTACAGTTCTGCACCGATTAACTTGGATCACCTGCATAGGGACTAGTTCTGACTTGGCTGGGCTGACCAAGAGGCCCAAGTCATGAAATATCTGGAAGATCAGATCTCTACCACTCCACTGCCTGCTTGTAGATGCCTGCTATGAGCCAGTTGTCCAGGTATGGATACACCCTGATACCCCAGCACTAAAGGAAGCCTCCACCACTGCAAGGCACTTGGTGAAGATCCTCAGCATGGATGACAAGACAAATGACATAACCTTGAATTGGTAAGCACCCCTGCCACCCAGGACCTAAGGTAAAAGTGGTGGGAGAGACAGAATGGGATATGGAAGAACCTGTCCTAGAGCTCTAGGGAGCAGATCACACCCCTATCTCCAGGAAACTGTATGCTCTAGGGCAGTGTGACCATTCTGCTTTCACATGAATTTGTTTAGATTGTGCAAACCCAGTATGTGCCACTAGGCCACCCCCCCACCATTCATTTTGGCACCAGAAAGTAGCTGGAGATGTTCCCCTGTGAAGCCAGGGCATTAGGGACTTGATCTATGGCTGCACACATGATAAACTGGGCAGTCTTGCTCCTGAGCACAGGCAGTGTGCACTCTGGCACTTTGGACTAATGAGGAGCCCAAGGTCAGTATGCTGGGAAAGCCTCGATATCAAGAGGCAATCCCTTGTCCACCACTTCCAGAAGCCACTTATCCACAGTTATGGTGGACCATTGTGACACAAAATGAGTGAGCTGACCCCTGACCAGGAGCTGGGAAAGGAAATGAGAGGGAATGCCACCACTGCAACCTGTCACCTGGCAAATTTGGAGGGGACTTCAGCCTGCTTCGCACCAGATGCATCACCACCCCTCCCCCCTTTTTTTGCCCTGACCACTGAATGCTTGGTTCAGATGCCAGTGCTGGAACCACCCCTGCTGAGGATGTTTCTGAGTTTGTTGCAGCTGGAACCTTTGGAACCAAAAAGGCTTTTTCTCAACCTTGGGCAACTTAAGGTCCATCTGGGATGAAGCCACAGAGTTCTGGGTGGTGCTGGACTTCTCAGTATGTGTGAGATGTCTCTCTATTGCCGGGCCTAAGAGGTCGATGCACAGAAAAGGCATACCGGCCAACTTCTGCTGGGTGTCCACCATGAAGGTGGACAACCTCAGCCAGACCCTACAGCAAAGGGACAGGATCATAGCCACTAAATAGGCACCAGAGTCACCCAGGCCCAAAGCCATCTGGAGCTGGTGCTTAGCCAGCATGCAGCCCTGGTCACAAATGGTCTTAGCAGTAACTTGCTTGTCTGCTGGGGGCAAGGACAGAAATTCCCCCAAATGAGGCCAAACAAAGAAAGGCTAAAATGGTCCATCATCATGGCATAGCTAGTCTGCCAGGGACCCACGGAAGATGACACGTAGACCTTCTTGGCCGCAAGATCCAATTTTTTAGACTGCTTGTTCAGTGGCTAATCCACATCCCTTTGACCCTTTGATTTATTAAAGGCTGAGTTGGACACCAGACCCTTCACCATGGGTGGTCTGAGAACACTAAGGGGCTTCCTATAGGGGCCCTGTACTTGCATGCCATATGGGTAATCAATCAATCAATTAATCTTTATTTTAACAGGCGAAACACCATTGAGTGAACTCATTTTCAAGGTGGACCTGAGAAGTTAAGATGAGTATAAGGTACAATAAGAAAACAGTATACATAATGCAGAATATGGGTACACTGGATTAATACATAACGATGTGAGACTTATGCAATAGAGAAATCTGAAGAACAATACTCTGAGAAAGCAAAAAAAGTCTATAAACAATATGTAAACATAACTTGTAGTCTACAGTATATACAAATGCCTGCAAGCAGTACTATAAGAGTATCCTTGAGGCAACATATAAATAAATACCAGGCTACCCGTTGAGTGCCTCACATATGAGGAGGGAAGAGGAAGTGGGGACATCATGCATAGTAAGAGGGAGGAGGAAAGAGCAGGATGCAGAGGAGACAGGAGGAAGGAGGAGATACAAAGCAATAGGAGGCACCAACTTTATTTAGTGAGGATGGTGTCAAGTGCACCAAGGGAGGCAACTGCAGACAGGTAATACCAGGCCACAATCAGGGGAAGCATTTACATGCCTCCTTGATAGATCGTGAATAAAGTGTCTTGAATGAGGCCAGGGAGATAGGGTGGGCCACCTTAAGAGTTTTTTGCAATTTATTCCACAGTTGGGGTAGAGAGAAACTTAAAGAGTAAGAGGGTGCCAGGCCAGATGCTGGATGGAATCAGACTACCAAAGCTGGACCCATGATGGCCTCTACCATAGGGACAGCACCCCGGTAATCCTCCCTGTTGAGGATGTCATTGAAAGGGTATTTAAACCTCTTTTGCACTGGGTCCAAAGGGACTCCCATGGAATATGACATCTGTTGGAGCAAATCCCCAAAAGAGGTCAAGCCTGACTGGGAGAAGCGACTGTCAGAGGAACAGAAGTTGATCAAATGAGTTCTGTTCAAGGCCATGGAGAACTCCCAAGCCTGATGGATCCTTGAAGATGTAACCTCCCAGTTGTAATAAATGTAACATAACCTTTTAGGTATAATAAACAAATATTGCATCTCTGACGGCCTTGTTCAACCTATTACTGGATATGGGGGAGGTTCTGGAGGAATGGAAGAGGGCAGATGTGGCCCCACTTCACAAGAGTGGGAATAGGGAGAATGCAGGGAACTACAAACCTGTAAACCTGACTTTGGTGGTGGGCAAAGTTACGGAAACTCTACTAAAAGACAGGATTAATGAATACCTTGCAAACAGTGGATCACAGGATCTGAAGCAGCATAGGTTCACAGAGGGAGATCTTCCCAAACAAACCTGATCAAGTTCTCTCAGTGGGTGACCAGGGAAGTGGATCAGGGAGGAGTGGTGGATGTCTACCTAGATTTCAGTAAGGCCTTTGACATGGTTCCACATAGAAGACTGGTAAACAAGCTGGGCAGCCTGGGTGTGAGTCCAAAGGTAGCAAAATGGGTACAAAGTTAGCTAAGTAACAGGAGTCAGAGGGTGGTGGTAAATCGGGTTCACTTGGAAGAAGGCACGGTAACCAGCGGGGTGCTACAGGTGTCAGTTCTGGGACCGGTTTTCTTCAATGTCTTTATAAGCAACATCATAGAAGGGCTGGAAGGAAAAGTATGCCTTTGTTCGCGGATAACACAAACATCTGCAACAGAGTGGACACACCGGAGGGGTGGAAAAAAATGAGGGACGATCTGAAAAAGCTGGAGGAATGGTCAAGGGTTTGGCAACAAGGCTTCAATGCCAAAAAGTGCAAAATTATGTACACAGGACACAAGAACCCAACGGCAAGGTACCAATTTTGGGGGGGGGACGGTGACAATCACAAAACAGGGAAGAGACCTGGGGGTCATCATATCTGATCCTGAAGGTAGCAAAGCAGTGTGATAAGGCAGTCAGAAAGGTTAGTAGAATGCTGGGGTGCATAGGGAGGGGTATCGCCAACAGAAAGAGGGAGGAAGTGTTACTCCTGTATAGATCAATGGTAAGGCCCTACCTGGAGTACTTCATCCAGTACTGGAGCCCAATCTCCGGAAAGGCATAGGTTGGGTGGAGGCAGTGCAGAGGAGGGCAACCAAAATGGTGCATGGCCTACATCAAAAGCCCTACAAGGAAAGACTCAAGGAATTAAATATGTACTCTCTAGAGGAAATGAGGGTAAGAGGAGACATGATAGAAATGTTCAGATACCTCAGAAGCATTATAAGGTACAGGAGGGTGGCATTTTACATAGAAAGAGATGCTCAAGAACAAGGAGGCATGATATGAAGCTGGAAGGGGGGAGGCTCAGAGGGGATGTGAGTGCATACGTTTTCACAGAAAGGGTGGTGAACATCTGGAACAGCCTTCCAGCAGAGGTGGTGGGTACTAAAATGGTAGCAGGATTCAAGCATGCATGGGATAGACACAAGGGGACCTTAGTAACAGGGGCTAGGGGAGAGGGGGTAAGGCCGCTGCCATAGTCTATGTTTCTATTACCCATATAAAAAGAAATTGAAACTTACCTGAATAGGCAATTTAATCCAGATTTTGTGGAAACCTAGTGGAAACCTGTCCTGGTCTGTTTTTTCAGAGGTGTGGACCAAACTAGATCCCTGGGTGACCTCAACAGATAGCAGCTACTGTAGGTGGGACTTCTTCATGGAGGCCTTATCCTGTGACTGCGAAGGAGGGGCTCCACCACCAGGGGAGGGGAGACAGACACCACAGACTACAGAGTCACCTGTGGAAAGCAGCCACCAGGGTGACTCATGGCATCGAGGGTTCTGGAAGTAGAACCCTGCTCTGCCCAGCTACAGCCCACCATTGCCAGAGCAGGTCTTCTGCCTTCTACAAAGATGGGATCGACACTGATCTGAAGACAAGTCTGACTAGTGTTGGTATCGACGTCAATCGGTTGAGTGGAATCGAGACCATATACGGTGCCTCCATCTTAACCATTTGGCTGATGGCAGGTGTCCACCAGTGGAGCCAAATAGATCACCAGCTTTGGCAGGTTGACCATGATGTGTCTCTGGACTGAAGGGGTGACCACTGAGGTAAGCACAAGCCAGCCTGCCTCAGCTGTGACTACTAATGACCGACTCCTCTTTGAGAGATTGATGAAGCCTTGTCGACCTCACCCATCAACAACTGGTCAACTGATTCAGGAAAAATCTTAACTGACTGATCGACCAGAGTCGAGGTCGTTGGCTCTGATGGAGTTACCATGGAAGCCTCGACCTTCCCACAACCAGTGGAGGCTTGATCGAGGACAACTAGTTGAGGGACTTGAGGGAGCGGGAACAGTGGGATCATTCCCTGTCCCACAACTGACAAAGACGGTGCTTCTTGTTCTTATGCTTGTAGGGTGGGCTCTCCCATGGGTCTGGAGGGCTAGATATATTTCACGAAATTCATCCACAAAAGACCCTCCAAAAGTGGGCTCTGTCAGGACCATTGCTGAGACAAAGGACAAGCCCACCATTGCCAATGTGCTTCCTCCTCCAAGGCCATAAGCTGGGCTGCCAACTGACAGCTGCAGAGGGTAGTTTATGGCCCTTGGGTCTACCAAGGAAGAAACAGACCTTCTGTTCCTTCAATGATGTTGAATGGATGACCTGGCATGAAGGACACTGCTTCATGTCATGATATTCACCCAGGCAATGCAGACACGTGCCACGCTGGTCTGTGGCTGCAACGCACACAGATTTAAAAACTTGTTCCAGTCTTTCCATCCTGAAAACCATCAAGGGAGTGTGACTTGGTGTTTTCTGCATGCCTTGCTGCATGGCTGCCCACTCCTACCTCTAGGTCACTTATTAATATGTTAAACAGCACTGATTTGAGTATGAAATTCTGCAGTACCCTCCTGGGGACCAAGTGCCACCCTGTGTATACCTTGGCAAACACCTTTCCAAGTTACTTCCAGATGTAACTTTAAAATTCTCCTGTTGCTCTCCTCCTGTCTTTCTCTTCCTTTAAACATCTTTCACTTCATTTTCTTCCAACTAACCTCAAACATTCTATCACTATAAGCCCCAGTCTAAACCAAGCAGCTTTATTCTCAAACGTTTCTTACCATTTTTCCAATCTTGGCCTTCCTCCTCTAACACTGTCATTACTGGTGACTCCATGTTGATGACTCCCTCAACCTTGTTCTCCTCCAAGTTCCCATGTCCTCTCATTTCTCTCAGCCTCTCCCAATCTGTTATCTCTGCTACCCACAACTGTAGCCATATTATTGACTTCTTCATCATAAACCCAGCCTTTCACTTGAATCCCTCCATCATTAACCTCACATTCAGTAAACACTTCCTCCTCAGATTTGACCTTCACCTTTAAACCTCCCAACCGCTCCTCCATTGCTGCTCATAGACCACTCAATCAGCTCAACCCTTTTAATTCTCTGAGACAATCAGCTCTCTTGATGTATCTTTTACACACCCTTTCCCCTCTCCTGAAATTGATAGCCATATCTTCTTCTCCCTTATCACTGCCCTCAATCAACATATCACTATCAAATCTCTTACTGTCTCCCAAAACTCTAGGTCATCTTATTAGGTAGCTGACATGATGAATGGTGGTTATATAGGCAGGAGGCAGTATAGCGCAGTGGTCTAAGGCTCTGAGCTGCAAATCTGGTGACATCCAGCAGACCAGACCTGGGTTTGAATCCCACAGCTTCCACTTGCATACTGTGTGACCCTGAGCAAGTCAATTAACTTCCTTGTGCTCCCAGGTTGCACCTGGAAACAAGCTCTGGCTTAGTGTGCCTTTCCTGGTTAAACAATTTCCCCTTTCCCCCTCCCCTTTCCCCCCTATATTCCAGTACAGTATGAGCTGTGGAAGGCACAACACAATGCTATGTGGTGGAAGGAAGTACTACGCACATATAAGCTCAATAGGGCCCGGAAAAGGGTTGATTTCAAGAAATACTACTGAACACAGAGGATGGTTCATTTCTGGAATGGCTTGCTGAACATGACTGTAAAGGTAAGGTGTATGGGTAGTTGCCAGCACCCTGGAATGGCTAGAATGCCAGAACCCATGCAAGTAGTAAAATACAGAACTGCCTGAACACTGTCCATAATACAGGCATATTTTTGCATGGATTCCTACATTCTGGTGGTTCCAGATTTTACCACTTGCACAAGTCCTGGCATTCCAACCATTCTGGGGTTCCCAGAAATGAGCACAACTCCCACACAGGACTTCTTCATAACCATCACCCCAGAAATGGTGACACCAATAAAATCCAGAACCACAGGGACGCACGCAAAATGTGTGTGTGCACTGGCAGCTCTGGACGTTTCAGATTTCACAGCTTGCACGGGTTCCTGCATTTCAGCAGTTCATGACTTCTGGAAATTACCAAGTCCCAAAGTAAGTAGTACACAGAGTGTCAAAGTTAGTCTAGGCAAGTTTTTGGAAGAAAAGAATAATATTAAAAGTTATGACTTTTCAAATAGCAGGTGAAAAACTAGATTTTAATCAAACTTCATCTCTAGTTCATAACACTACTCTCTAAGACATTAACCAAATACAGCATTTCACCTCAATCATTGCCAAAGGTAAAGGTAACTCTGCTCCCTCCTTAACACCATTAAAGAGGAACAGTCAGCACCAAGGGACCCATACTCAAATGTGGGCTGACCCCAATGTGCACTTTGTGCATAAAAATATTTTGTTTTACTTACTGTTTATTGTAGCATAGTACATTGTATCAGACTAATTTTGCTTACTTCCAGGCTAACAAAGTTTGTAATTACAAATTCCAGAATCCCCTGCAGCTGACATCAGAGCAGAACTGCAGCAACGGGAGATTCAATAGCCTGCAGTGCATGCTAGAGCCTTTATAAGCTCCAATCAAATGTTTTACAGTTCTGCTTTTCTCTCAGGTCTAACTGCAGCCTTCTGTGACTGTTCTTGGCCCTGGGAGGACAATGGAACCAGCAAAGATCTGATTTGAGCTTATAAAATCTCTAATATGCACTATGGGCTATTGAATCTCCCACTGCTGCAGCCCTGACTGGATATCAGCTGCCAGGGATTCTGGGATTTGTAGTTATAGAAAATGTCAGCCTGGAAGTAAGCAGAGTTAGTCTGGTGCAATCTACTATACTACAGTAAACTGTAAATAAAGGAATGTTTTTACACACAAAGTGAAAATTGGGGCAGCTCCACACTTGAGTGTGGAGCTCTTAGTGCTAGCTGTTCCCCTTTAACTCTCTCCAACAGCTTCCAACCCCCCTCCACCACCACCACCATATTCCTCTCAAGCACTACATATGAAGAATTTGCCAGTCTTTGACTACAAAAGAGCAGACATCCATGCCAAAACCCTATTCTGCTCAATCCCATCCTGTTCCCCATCAACCCCCACCCCTCCAGAGTACTGTTTCATATCTATGTTGTTTCTCCCTAACTCACCTAATCTCTTTTCCCCCAACTGTTCACTTTAGACCTCTATTGAAATTTAGTCTACAACCCTGCCAGATTGGGCTGGGATGGGGTGGGGGGTTGATTGTTAAGTGTAACTGTGGTTAAGTGATTACAGCATCCTGTTGTTAACTTAAAGTGGCCCAGACGCTACGGCGCCCAGCCCCCCCACAGCCTTTTGTTGTGATAATTTAAGTCTGAATTGCCCAGCAGAAACGCTTGTTCCTGCCTAAATATTAACTCCTGTGCCATCCTCTGTCTCTTCCCAGTCGAAGCTCCCTGTTGGAAGCCCTCGTTGTGAGCCAGGGCTACACTATGCCAACGGGCGGGCAGCAACCACCTAGCCGCCTCCAGGGACCAGAAAACCAGGAGGAACAGCCAGGGAAGGTACAGGAAAGCCGCAAAATTTATGCCCACCTGCCCTGCCCCCCTCCTCGGATGTTATTTTTATAGGCATTTTCCCGCCAACGCCACGCTATCCAGTAATCTTTCTCATTGCCACTGCTGTACTGCCAAATCAGCAACCCTTCCTTATTGTTCTCCCTGCTACTACACTGTTGTTTCCTAGTTCCATTTAATCATCAACCTTGCTTTCATAATGGGGGGATCCCTTTGGATACTCCTGGCTATGTTCTTCATGTTGTTCAGGGAAAAAGACATCCTCCCTGCCACTGTCACACTGAAAAGTGCGTCCCACCTTCCTAGTCTCGCTATTTCACCATTATTAAAGAAGGACCGGATCCTTATCTATGCACTACCTATGCCACAATTTAACCAGTGGGGTAACCTCCATGTAGGGATGCAAATTGCTCTATCAACATATTGCTCGGTACCCCATTATTGGGTATACAGTTCCCCATTATGCCTGACCACCAGATTGCTATTGAGTGTATTGGCACGAACCCATAACCCTGACTGGCTTATCTTAAAACAGAAGCCCCTGAATAGAAAAAGGAGGACCAAAGATAGTCTCCTCATTTTCTCTCTTGAAGCCCTTATGAAACTTTTAATTTTTTTCCTGATCTGTGTTGGAAATGTGGAAATTAACCCCGGACCTCCACAGTGCATTACCTCACCAGCAGACTTAGCCTCGATCAAAGGTCTAAGCTTTCTACATATCAATGCCTGCAGTCTGCTAAAAAAGTTCACATTGATACAATCCTGGGTTGCCCATACTTTGCCAGACTTTCTTGTGGTATCAGAGACATGGCTCAGACCCGCCACAGCAGACAGAGACATAAACTTACCCAATTATCAAATATTCAGAGCGGATCACCAGACAAGGGTGGGGAGTTACATATGTCAAATCCAATATATCTGTAACTTGCTTAGATGCAACATCTATGCCCAAAGAATTCGAATGTCTATCCTCAAAGTGGCTCTCTCCAACACTGCAGCATTTCGGCTAGTTGGCTGCTACAGGCCCACTTCAGCGGATCATAAGCTTCTAGCCCACCTGGGGAATCAAATCAAGATGGATACTGAAGAGACCATAATCCTAGGTGATCTAAACCTTAATTGGCTATCCAAGGCCGCTGCTCCTTTAGTATCATTTTGTGATACATATGGTTTTTCACAACTTATATATGAACCAACAAGAATCAACAAAAAAAATCTGAGCAACAGCACATTACTTGACATCATGCTGGTGAACAAACCCCACCTCTTCACGCACGCTGGAGTGCTGTTCAGTGACATAAGTGACCACTGCCTTATTGCTGGAATAAGGTCATCCAGTAAACTAACACCCCCAGCTAAATTCCTACTGAGGAGATCCAAGAAAACTTTCAACTCTGAGGCATATCTTCAGGATCTAAATCACTCTACAAGATGGCAAGAGTTCTACCTAGCAGACTCAGTGGAAAAGCTCATCAGGTGTTAAATAGCATAATACTAGATGCCCTTAACACTCATGCACCAATTACTAGAGTTCAATTAAAACAAATCTTGTCGTTGGTTTTCACCTGACCTTAAATCAGCCCTGCTTGAGAGAGATAAGCTTTGGAAAAGGCAAGGAAGACTAAGAACCCAAATGACTGGTTGATATTTAAGAAAGCCAGGAATAGTTGTACCAAGAAAGTAAGGATGCTAAGGCTGCCTACTACATGGCTGAACTCGACTCTCATACCACAATCCTGCCAGGTTCTGGAGCACTATTAAGGGCATAACGGGACAAGATCCTAGCACTTCACTACCAGCTCAAATGCACCACAACAAGGTGACAATCTTGGACAGAATGGAAATACTGGATGCATTCAATAATCATTTTACAACCGTTGGCCTTGCATTTGATACCTCTCCAGCCAATCTGCTACATGCTTAGTTAAGCTCCCAGTATACAGGATCTCAGTTAGCTGAATCCTCCTTCTCCTTCAAACTGATTCTGTTGAAACAAGTGGAGGATCTAATCTCGCAGATGGATATAAAAAAAAGTGCAGGTGCCGACTCCCTTGACCCCTACTTTCTAAAGATTGCAATGCATGCACTTGCAGTTCCTTTAACACACCTTTTAACTTGTCCTTAAAATCTGGTTCTATTCCTGCAACTTGGAAAACAGCCCAAGTTTCCCTCTACTGAAATCAGGGACCCCATGGACCTTAACAACTATAGGCCAATCTCTATCCTTCCAGTACTATCTAAGCTGCTAGAAAAACTGGTAAGCATCCAATTAAGAGATTACCTTGAAGAATCTAATCTTTTAAATCCAGCACAATCTGGGTTTTGGTCTAAGCATAGTACTATTTCTGCACTGGCTAAAGTTACAACGATTGGCAAACCGAACTGGATAAAAAGAATAGCGTTTGTGCTGTATTCCTTGATCTAAGCAAGGCATTTGATACAGTGGACCATGAGCTGCTACTCTCTTCCTTGCACTCCATAGGCTTGGATCCATCCTCCCTTACATGGTTCAGGTGTTACCTAACAGGAAGAACACAGCAAGTGAAAGCTGAAGGAGACCTATCTCCACTAAAACCGCTTCTAAGAGGAGTTCCACAAGGATCTATCCTGGGCCCTATCCTTTTCGCCATTTATATTAACAATATTGATTCGAATCTTACCAAAGCCACTGTACACTTGTTCGCAGATGACACTGTTTTATATGTCAGCAACCCATCGCCTGCTACAGCTTGTGAAGTTCTACAAACAGAATTCTCTATACTACAACATCAATTATTGGAAAAAAAGCTTTTAAATGCAAAGAAAACAAAAGCAATGTTTTTCTCCACCCAAAGCCATACAAATCCCTCATTACTAAACAACCTCCCCAGCTATCCACTATCCTTGGTGAAAGCCTTGATTATGTAGAAAATTCAAGTATTTGGGGTGTGGATAGATAGCAAACTTGACTACACAGTTCATATTGAAGAACTTTTAAAAAGCTTCGCCAGAGACTTGGTCTATTTTTAGAATAAGGCACTTTCTAAACAGAGATTCCAAATGAGGTTGGTCCAGGCCACATTTCTCTCAGTAATTGACTATGCAGACTTCCTCTATAGTCACTGCCCTATCTCCTACCTATGCAAATTGGATACACTATACCACAGAGCTCTGAGGTTCATAACAGATCTACCATTTAACACTCACGCTGTTCTCTCTATGCAGCAGTCAGTTGGACATCGATACATCTCAGAAGAAACAGAAATGCTGCAGTGTGGACATACAGAATTTTGACTAAGATGCTTCCAAACTATATATTAGACTGCTTCGCACAGGCCACAGCTGGCACCTACGCCCTAAGAAGCTACAATTTCATTATGTTCAAAGTGCCTAAAGTCAACACCCGCATGGGAGATCTGCTATCAGCTATAATCTAGCTATATCATGGAACACGATTCAAAAGTCCTTGAAGCTGATCAACTGGGTATCCTTAGCATCCTTCAAGCATCTATACCTAAGTCTCTTCCCTGAAAATGCAATTGCTTCCACAAGTTCTAGTTTATTCTGAGTTCTTTCCTTCCCCTCTCAGGCTGCCATCATATCATGGCACTTCACTTCCCTAGAATTCATCTCCACAGATACCTCACCCCCTGGCTATAATCTTTTCTCATTAACTCCAGGCTCCTACCTTAGCCCTTATCACTGCCTTTCACCTCCCAGTTCTAGCACCAGCCCCTGCTCTAGCCATGCATATCCCTTCCTACCATGTCACTTGTCTCAGTCTATGACCACCTCTTTCAGTCATCCAATCACTATTTCTCTTTGTCCACATTGACTTCCCTTGGATCTTTGGAATCTTGGGTATATCATGTTGAATGTATACCATGTTTACTGTCAATGTTGATATGTATATACTGGTTTACCTAGCGTGCATCTCATATGTTCCTACCATATCCTGTTATGTTTAAACAATTTCTGTTCTTGATTTCTGTATATAAGTGTTTTAATTATTCATGTACATATACCAATTATTGAACCTTGAGTACTGTATATAAGTATATACGTGTTTTAAATCTTCCTATACATGTACCAATTATTGAACCTTGACCTAATCAGGTCCATCTTGCAAATGAGCTGTACTCAATGATGTTCGTCTGAATAAATAAAGATTTGTTTGATTGATTGATTGTTTGCTTTGATGCATGTCTGAAGGAGTGGTTCAGGGAAGAGGGATGGGGCACTTGGAAGATTGGGGCCACTCTTGGAGGGACAGAAGGCTATTCAAGCAGAATGGCCTTCACACCTCTGAGGAGGGCAACAGGATGCTATGGCTCAAGTCTAAAGAGCATATTATGGCACTATTAAATTAGTGGGGGGAAGGAGGCAGCTTAGATGAGGATAGGTACACTTGCTCAACTACAGGAGGTCTGGATGGACTCCCCCAGTACTAGAAAACATGGAAGGAAAAATAACAATTGGGGAGGCTGGGGCAAATTGCAGGAGAGGGGTTGCAGGGGATATGGAGAGGAAGTGTGAGGAGGGAGGAAGGGGCAAGGCTGTAGAGCAAGTCAGGAAGGAATGAGAAGGGGTCGGGGATAAAAGTGTACTGGGGCAGGTGAGCTGGAGGGCTATGTCTGCAAATATAAGGAGCTTGAGGAACAAGACTGAGGATCTGGAGACAGTGGTGGCAGAGGCACACTTGGAACTTATAAAGCAAGGGCTTGGGCTTGGACTTGGCTACACTGAGGACTGGGGACCCACCTGGGAGGATAAGGGCCTATAAAGGGGTTATGGCCCGCATCCATCCAGGATGGGAATTGCAGTCCTCAGTGGATAGTTCAAATGTTACTTTGATGAAGATCTAAACTAGCCAAGGGGGAGTTGTGGAAGGAATCAGGTGGCAGAAACTGCCCTTCCACAGGCTAAAGTAGAAAGTAAGGAGAATGTGAGGGGACAGAAATCCCCTAGGGTGCAAAATAATAAAGGAAGCAGATGGTAGAAACAAAGGGGGAAGGGAATGAAAGCATTAAAAAAGGGGGGTGGGTGGGAGGAGGGAGGGAAAAAAGGGAGGTAACACGCAGAGTGGAAACAAAATCTGGAAAAAAAGCAATGTCTGCAAATGATAGAAGTCTAGGAAATAGGATTGTTGACCTAGAGTCTATCATGGCAGAGGCCAACCTGGATATTGTAGCATTTACTAGGTCATGGTGCACTGAAAACCATGACTGTGACATGGCCATACCAGGCTGTACTCTGTTCAGAAAGGATTGGATGAGAAGAAAAGGAGGGGGTGTGGTGCTTTATGTGAAGAAAAACATAAATGAGATGGAGAAACAGGGAATACTGCGGGAGGCAGAGGGACTATAGTTCACCCTGGAGATGGGGAATGGAGCCACTATTTGCACTGAAGTGATTTACAGACCTCCAGCACAGGGGGGTGAATTGGATAAGGTACTAGAGGAAACCACTGACAAGATGGCAGAAAAGGAGGAGTTACTGCTGGTGGGGGACTTCAACCTACCAGATGTAGATGGAAGCCTTCCAATAGGGGCTTCTGCTAGAAGCAGGAGCATCCTGGACTCTCTGCAGGGTGTACTTCTCAGGCAACTAGTCAGTGAACCCACTCATGATGGGGCAATACTGCTCTTGGTACTCACTAACAGGGACACTGTTGTGGATGCCAAGGTGGAAGACCATCTGGGGACCAGTGATCACCTTATGGTGTGGTTCAGTGTAAGGACACTACGGAATCTAACCACACAAGGGTAAGAGTCCTGGACTTCAGGATGGCAGATTTTACAAAGATGGGTGACTGTCTCGGAGATAACCTGACACAAGTCAGCTGCACAAGTTCAGATTCATGTTGTCGGTTAAAGTGGAGAGTTTGGGTGGGTGGGGAGTTGGAGTTGGTGGGGGTTGCCAAATAGAACTCTAAAGCTAGGAGTCCCAGTACAGAACAGTGTTCTTGGTTAAATGTCTGCCACACAAGAGGCATGTCATCTTTTTTTTTTTTTTAAATAATGAATCAGAGAATTGGATCGGGTGAGGAGTTCAGGTTAATGTCACAGTCAGTGACAACTGGAAGAAAGAAGCCACATGGCAAGGTATAACTTAGAGTGATTAACTTTTTTCTGAACTGGAAAGCCGGGGAGTCTGAGTGGCAATATTTAGCTTCTCTTTTTTGATAGACAAATTTAAAAATGGCATGCTAGTTCAGGACAATTGGTCTGGACAAAAATGGTAGTCCCTAAGTTCCGAGTGATAGTCAGTACATTTCACTGGAAGTTTTTTTTATTTATTTTCTATAGGCAGTTAGTCGAATGTGCCCTTTATGGACAACAACAAAGCCTCTTCGCCCCTTGCTCTCTTCCTCCTTTACTTTTTTTTTCTTTTCTGTAGACACTAGGCAGTAGGCAGCTAGTCAAACTTGACCTTTACTATGGGCAACAACCACTTTGTAGCCCCCTTGCCCTCCTTTACTTTTTTTCTGTAGGCACCCTTTTCTTATAGGCAACAACAGAAAGCCTCATAGCTAGCCCCTTGACTCTCTTCCTTCTTTACTGTTGCCTTTGTTTTTGTAATCAGTTGTCTTTTCAGTTAGAAGAACAGCTCAAGGACTAACACTACTGCCTCCCACTTATCTTCTTCTGCCCAGTGCTCTGTTTTTTCTAGGCAACAGAAAGCCCAACCCTTGCTCTCCTCTTTAACTTTACTGTTGCTAGTTCTTAGTGGCCAGGGGTCCACCCGTCTGAGTAGCAGAAAGAAAGTCCTCCCACTGTCTCTATTTTGTTTCTCTGAGTTAGTCCTTTTGATTGTAGTATTATTATTTACTCCTTAGTTATTTTTAGGCAGATTTTTGTACACACACACACACTCTTTACATTTTGTTTTACTACCTTATGCCCAATTCTGTTAGGGAACACAAAAGCCCAACCCTTCTTAATATTTCCCATCTACACTCCTTATTATAGTCTCTTTTGTGTATAGTTGGCACTTTGGTAGGAAGATTTGTCAGATACAGCAGTCTGCAGCACTGTAGTCTGCAGTTATCATTGAATTCCTCGCTCTGCCATGTCACCTCCGCTCCACCATGGCACCTGCCCTACCCTTTCCCTTCTCTTCACTCTCACCCTCCCTCTTTAGCTTAGTACTGCTCTTGTTTAAACTTAATTCAATTTTTTTTTGCTTTTCACTCCACACACACAGTCAGGCTACAAAGTAAGTTATAGTAGGCAGTGGTCTCTGTCTCTTAGGACTCAAATACAACAGTCCTCCAGCCGACGACCAACTGCGATGAACAAGATTGGCTGCTGCATACACAACATCCGTTCTCCACAAAACCAGACAGTGAAAGAGGAACTGAGCATGATGTGAATCTCTGATCTGCCTGCAAAATCACCGCCCAGCCAACTGGCATCACTTACTGTTGGAAGCCTGGTCGCTGATTTGGTCCCATGCCTCCCAGTCCGATGCCGCTCATTCTCGTCCAGCAGGTGCTCGTTCTAGAATCCAGATCACACGCGTGTCACTCCGGTGGGTCAGACAACCACTGGGACAGCTGAAGCAGTGAGCACCCTACTGGCAGAAGCTGGTACTGCAACATAAATGCACTAAAGATTTTTAAAAGCAGTACTACGCCGTGGACAAGTAGCACAATAGAAAATGCTTGTCCCTGCAATTTAACTGGTAGCGCAGGACATTGGACTACAGAATTTGTTGAACCCTGATATCCAGAAAGTCTGAGTGAGTGAGTAGTTCTGGTTAATGCTGCAATCAAAGGCACTTGGCAGAATGAAGCTGCTTGGCAATGTTTAACTGTTGTGAGTCTGGTGGGACTCAAACTGCAGCAAGGGGGATCATGGAATGATTTAATTTGTGTAGTGGGATGAGGTAGGACTGCACTGGATTGTCCAGTACAATTCATTTTTTTCCTTTGGTAAGATGGAATTGGTGTGTGAGCAGACTGAAGAGGCGCTGCTATCAGTGATGTCAGGGTAGCCATGACATTTGTGGGCAAAGTGAGGGCAGATGTGTTCAGGGATCTGTAAGGATATTAAAGTCTAATGACAGGATCTTCTTTCGACCCAAGACGGTTTACTGGAAAATGATTTCAGCCAATCAGATTTCAGGATTTTGGCCAGCCATTTCATAGTTAAAAATATTTAAAAAAAGCTTTTTGTTTTAACACTAATGAAATATTGTTTCCTGTATGAAATATTAGCAGGAGACAACAACATAAGTTCCAGCTGAGGTTTATTAATCTTGTGGCTTAACTTGATGCACAGGCTAAACAAGAAGGGGAGTGCAACTGAGCCAGATAATTACACTCTTGCACTTTTACCCAAGCAGGTGGCTAGAATGCCCAAATCCCTGTCTCTGTGTTTTAGGGACAAACTATAACGTTCAGAAACCCCCAAGTTTAGCTAGCAGCTTGGATGCAGCACAGAACACTAAAGGGTTGGTAACTCAGATGTATCAGAGCCGGATGAATTCATTGACAGGGAAAGGGTCAAGCCTCTTCATAACTGGCAAGCTGAGCTTGGAAAAGACAATGAATCTGAAGACTGGTCTGAGATTTTAAAAAGGGGATGATGTTTTACATTATTTATTTTTATTTTAGTCTTTTGTAACTGGATAAGGCCCACTAGGCACAAGTGCCTGTTTTTCAGGGGTGACCTGGGAGCACTAGGCGGTTAAGTGACTTGCTCAGAGTCACACAGTCATTATCATTATCCACCTAGGTACTAATGACCTGGCAAATGGGGAGCCAAAGGAAGTTCAGGAAGAGTTTAGGAAACTGGGGAGGGGTCTCAAGCAAGTAGCTACTTCTGTCACTTTCTCAGAAGTACTACCTGTGAGAGGCAAGGGAGAGCATAGGAGTGCATGCACCAGGAACTTTAACTCATGGTTGAAGAACTGGTGCTGTGAGGAAGGGTTTGATTCATTGGTGACTGGGGACCCACCTGGAGGATGGAGGTTTGTTCAAGCCTGACGGCCTGCATCCTTCCTGGAGGAATCAAGCACTCAATGATAAGTTTAAATGCTACATTGACAAGCATTTAAACTAGCAAAGGGGTGTGGCAGGCCAGCAAGGAGGGTACCCACTTGCTCACCCCCAGCTAGCAGTGGAACCAGTGAACCAGAGGAGTGGCTATCTCTGGAAAGCAGTGCAAAAGATGGAGATTAGTGCCCAAGAGGTGGATAAGCAGAAAAGGGCAAATTCAGCAGAAGGGCAGACAGCAAGGAGAACCAGAGATAAATGACAACCAAGGAAGGGGCTGGAGTAGAACAGTGAAGCAGTCTAGGAGGTCAAATCATGGAAAGCCATGTGTGCAAATGCCAGGAGCCTTAGCAACAAGATGGAAGATCTGGAGGCGTCATGGTACAGTCAGACCTGGACATTGTGGCCATCACTGAAACCTGGTGTAATGATAACCATGACTGGGAGATGGCCATACCTGGCTACAACATATTCAGAAGAGACAGAGCAGGAAGGGAGGAGGAGTGGCACTGTATGTGAAAAATGACATAAGGGCCACAGAGATCCAGGAGGAACAAAATGGGGGAGAGATACTGTGGGTTAAGCTGGAAAGGAAAATGGGGACAGCCATCCACACAGGTGTGGTCTATAGACCACCAGCCCAGGAGGAAGAAACAGATAGGGAGTTGATGTTAGCCATCCAAAGGATGGCAGACAAGGGTGAGGTAGTACTGGTTGGAGACTTCAATATTTCAGACGTGGACTGGAGCATCCCAGCAGCAGCATCAACTAGGAGCAGATTTACCCTGGACTCCTTCAGGGTGCCTTCCTCAAGCAACTGGTCATGGAACCAACTCGGCAGAAGGCAATAATGGACCTTGTGCTGCCAAACAGGGACAGTGTGATGGGGGTAACAGTGGGAGCACCTGAGAAACAGTGCCACCAGTCATTGTGGTTTGAAATCACAGAAAGAGCAGAACCAAACCACACAAAAACACGTATCCTGGATTTTAGGGGGCAGACTTTGGGAAAATGGGCGATACTTGAAAGAGGCATTAAGGGAATGGGACAGGAATCAGGGTTGAGGAACAGTGGGCAGTATTTAAAATGGGGATTACAAGAACAACAGAATTATGCATTAAGCAGGTTAGCAAGAGGAAAAGAAGAGGAGACCATTATGGTTTCCAAAGAGGTATCAAAGAAAGTGAAAGCCAAAAGATTGCATTCAGGCAATACAAAAGACACAGGCAGAAGGGGATGGGAGAAGTACCAGGAGAAGCAAAGGGAGGCAGGGGAGGTCAGTAAGGGAAGCCAAAGCTCAGACAGAAGACACATTGCAAAATCAGTGGGTAGAGGGACAAAACCTTTACAGGTACATAAGTGAAAAAGAAAGACAAAGGGAGGGATAGTGAGACTGAAGGGGAGGATGGGAGCCGTGGAGGATGACAACAGTAAAGCTGACATATTGAACAGGTATTTCTTCTCAGTCTTTACTGAGGAAGAGGAGGTAATGGGTCTGAAGGGAGTACAGGGTGAGAATGGTGCAGAAATGGACACAAGTCCCTTTACACGAGAAAGGGTCCTGAAGGAACTGGAAGTAATAATAGTGATAAAGCAATGGGGCCAGATGGGGTGCACCCCAGGTCCTTAAAGAACTAAGAGAAGTGGTGGCTGAACCTCTGGCTATCCTGTTTAGCGATCACTGGAAACAGGGAGGTACCCAAAGACTGAGGACAGCAGATGTAGTCCCTTATACAAAAGTGGGAACAAAGAGGAAGCAGGGAACTACAGACCAGTCAACCTCACCCGGTAGTGGGGAAGATCATGGAAGCACTACTGAAGGAGAGATTGGTGGAACATCTGGTTATCAATGGACTACAGGACCCAGGCAGCATGGTTTCACCAGGGGAGGTCATGTCAGACCAACCTCGTTGAATTTTTGACTGGGTGACTAGGGAGGTGGATCAGGGAGGGCAGTGGACATGGCCTATCTGGACTTCAGCAAGGCCTTTGACACTGTGCCACATAGAAGACTATTACACAAACTGGGGAATATGGGTGTGGGCAGGACAGTAGTGTGGTGGGTAGGTAACTGGCTGGGTGGCAGGACACAGAGGGTGGTGGTAAATGGCTGTCACTCCACAGAGGGAAGAGTGACCAGTGGGGTACCACAGGGATCAGTGCTGGGACCGGTCCTATTCAACATCTTCATCAGTGACATTGCTCAGGATCTAGAAGGCAGAATTTCACTGTTCGCTGATGACACAAAGCTCTGTAACAGAGTAGACACACCAGAGGGTGTAGACAGAATGAGAAGCGACCTGCAGAAACTTGAAGAATGGTCAGGGGTTTGGCAATTGAAATTCAATGCAAAGAAGTGCAAGATAATGCATATGGGGCACAAAAACCCTGGCACAATATATCAGTTGGGGGGTGAGGATATAGCATGCACCAAGCAGGAAAGGGATCTTGGGGTTGTCGCTCTGATGACCTCAAGGTAGGGAAACAGTGTGACAAGGCAGCAGGTAAAGCAAATAGGATGCTGGGATGTATAGGCAGGGGCATCACCAGCAGGAAAGGGAGGTCATAATTCCGCCATACAAGGCACTAGTGAGGCCCCACCTGGAGTACAGTGTACAGTTCTGAGACCATACCACGTAAGGACGACAGGTAGAGAAGGCTCAGAGGAGGGCAACAAAGATGGTGCATGGATTGCATCACAAGTCCTATGAAGACAGGTTGAAGGAACTGAACATGTACTCCCTGGAGGAGAGGAGGAGACAGGGATATGATAGAGACATACAAGTATCTTACAGGGAGGAACAGGGTGCAGGAAAACACTATTTTAAGCAAAAAGATGTTCCAGGACTAGAGGGCATGGGATGAAGTTGGAGGAGGACGATTCAGAGGAAACATGAGAAAGAATTTCTTCACAGAATGGGTGGTGGACAAGTGGAACACCCTGCCAGAGGAAGTGGTGGGGGCTGAAACAATCACGGGATTTAAGAATGCATGGGATAGACATAAAGGAATTCTAGAGGTCAGGGGTAAGGGGCAACAGACTTCTAGGAAAACAAACTGAACTTACAAGCTCAAAAGGGCAGACTGGGTGGGCCATAGGCCCTTATCTGCTGACACTGTCTATGTATCTATGTATCTATGTAGTTGAAGGTTGTGAGAATCAAACACAGTTCTGGTCTGCTGGATGTACCAAGTTCATTCACAGCTTGTTACTCTAACTTTTAGGCTATGCTGCCAGCACATGATGTTTGCTCATGCAGGCGAAATACAAAGTAATTCAATACATGACCATCAACAGAGGGTACTACATCACAGCACATCTGGACAAATTTGCACCCCAATATGATGGTACCTGCCCTGGATGTGCTCATGTAGATGTAAATATTATACACATGATGTATAGCTGTCCACAACTGACAACTTATTGACAGAGGATAGAGTCAGCCCTTTCAGAAATGCTGGCTACACAAATAGATATAACACCAGGAATGGTATTATTGGTGGGATTTAGCGGGCTGTGAAGAGGTACCTGCTAAATATAGAAAACTGGTCCCTGAAGTGCGTTCTACAGCTAAGCTAGGCATTCTTACCAATTGGAAGCAAGTATGTCCTGTTACAATCAGTTATTGGACAAAAAAAACCTAGGTCAGCGAATATGCTTTTGGAAAAGACAGTGCATAATGCCAAGGATAAGCTGTATATCTACAAAAGAGTATGAGCTTCCTATGGGGGTAAGCTGGAAATTCCCTGCTCTTTTTCAGTGCCTCCCCCCTTGGCTAGTTTAAAAGTTTGCCAATGAAGCATTTAAACCTGTCACCTAGGATCCTGGTTCCCCTTCCGGACAGACACAGACCATTGTGCCAGTAAAGGCCTGTATCCCTACAGGTGGAACCCCAGTCCCCAATGAAGCCAAAACTCTGTGTTCCACACCAGTTTTTCAACCATTCATTGAATCCCAAGGTGCGGAATACCCTAGCCTCACTCATGCTATAGACAGGCAGCACCTCCGAGAAGGCTACCGTGCATGCTACTTGTTCATGGCCCCTACCCAACTCCACAAACTCCTCCTGCACAGCTCTGATCCCATTCCCAGCTAGGTCAGCCCTCTGTACAAACAGTTGGTGAGACCCCATCTGGAGTACTGCATGCAGTTCTGGAGACCCCTTCTCCGCAAGGACACAGACAGGATGGAGGCAGTCCAGAGGAGGGCAACTAAAATGGTGCAGGGCCTGCACCAGAAACCATATGAAGAGAGACTAAAGAAGCTTAATATGTATACCTTCGAGGAAAGGAGGGAGAGGGGAGACATGATAGAAACTTTTAAGTACCTCAAGGGAATTAACAAAGTCCAAGAGGGTAGCATCTTTCAGAAAAAGAGATGTTCAAAAACAAGGGGTGGGTACAGTTTGAAGATAGAGAGGAGATGGCTCAGGGGCAACGTACGGAAGTATTTTTTCAAAGAGAGGGTGGTGGATGCATGGAACGGCCTTCCTGAGGAGGTCATAGGGTCAAAAACAGTGGGGGAATTCAAGAATGCATGGGATAGACATAAGGCAATTATAGTGGGGGTATTTTATTTTATTTATTACAATCTAGGAAAATACTTTTGAGTCAGAGACTCATTTACAGAGGTTCCACATCATATTAGAAACACAATAAGACAAAATTGTTGCAAATACAGATAGAAGGACAAATTGTACATCACAGGGAACAGCACAGCAGGCCAGAAAGCTATCATTTACAAGACTAGGTACAATACGTTTCAATTAGCCTGAACATGTTTATGAGAAAATGACAATTCTGTTGTCAAAGTGCAAGGTGAGCAAGGTGATACATACGATACCTCAGGTGACAAAATGAGCTTTAGAGGAGGACAACTAGAGGTAGTTAAAGGAAGCATGGGGAAGATGGAGAATAGGCAGGTTGAGGTAGGGTGGGAGAGAGAGAGCTGGGAAGTGGAGACAGAAATAGGAGGGTGAAGAGGGGAGGAAGGTGTGAGAGGGAGAAGAAGCAGTAGGAGCAAGGGGTAAAGAAAGACAGAGGCAGGCTGGGGCAGATGGAGAAAAAATGAGGCCATCAAGGGAGAGTATGGAGGAAGGGCGGCAGGGGTGGATTGAGCGAGGACAGAGGACGAAAGTGGGTAAGGGTGAGTCGAAGAGCAGAGAGAGAGAGAGAGAGAGAGAGATAGTACCAGCTATGATAAGCAGAAATTGCCATTCATAAGAGGCTCTTATGGGATGTTGGTGGGGAGTGCCCATGGAGAGGGGAAACACGGTATAAGGAAGAGGGAAGAACAATGGAAAGGATGATAAGGAGAGGAGTGACTGGGCAAAGATGGGATAAAATGAACTGTGGAAAGATGAACTGGTAGAGGGGGGACGGTTAGGGTTCACAATCACAGACACTGGTGAGAGCAAGTAGAGATCAGAGTTTTGTTTTAAATGGGCCTAGTTTGTCTTCTCCAAGAAGTTCTTTGCTGAGGGAGTTGACCCAGGTAGGGGCTTGATGTTCATAGGATCTTTGACCTTGTGAGGTCCTCCGGAACGGGACTTTCAGGGTTTGGTTGTTTTGACCCCTAGTACATCTGGGTGAGTTTTGAGGAGTTAGAAGATCCCTTACTCCAGAAGGTGTAATTCCAAGTATTGATTTTTTGGCGAGCAGGCACATCTGGTATCGGATTCGGCAATCTAAGTTAAGACAGTTACTTTGGGTGTATGGTTCACATGAGTGGACTACAGGCCTTATTGAGGGTCGTTTTAATTTTTCTGAGAGCCGTGGGAGCTGCTGCACCATGCACAACCAGGCCATAGTCAATAACTGAGAGCACTGAGCTTGATATTGCTATCTTCAGGGCCATGTCAGTAAAGCTAGGTTTGTTTTTATAGAGTAATCTCAGTTTAGCGTTTGCAGTTTTGGCGATGTGTTGAGAGTAGGAGAGAGCACTGTCTAGCGTTATGCCCAGATATTTAAAATGGTTAACCATCTCAAGCGGGAATTTTGGTTATTGACAACTTGTAGCTGGAAATTTCTGTGTATGTTGCGATTGGTTGCAAAAATCATGGTCTTCGTTTTTTTATAGTTTAGGATCAATTTTGAGTCCAAAAACCACTTCTCTGCCTGGGAGAAATTGGCCTGCATCTGTAATTCCAGCTTGATGGGGTTTGAGTGGTTCAAGTAAAGCACAGCATTATTAGCGTATAGCAGTATTTGATTGCTGACTGCTAGATGGAGCCGGTTTAGAAAGAGGCTAAAAAGCAGGGGTCCAAGGATGGCGCCTTGGGGCATGCCAATTGTGACACACCGGTAGTTCAAGCAGACATCATTTATTTTGACTTTTTGTAGTCCACCATGGAGGTAGCTTCTAAGACAGGAAATGGATTTGAGGGATAGACAAGTAGCGGATAACAGGAGGAAGTAGGCTGCTGGTTAACTAGGATTTGCAGCTTATCCAATAAATACAGAAATGGTGTCAATGGCTCAGCAGGTAGCACACTCACCTCTGAGGCTGGGAGATCAGAAGGCTGTGGGTTCTATCCCCACACCAGGCACTTGGGTTAATATCCCAATACTGACACTGTAGTGCAGAATGAGGGGGTTGCTGCACTCCTGATGTGCCATCTTTCAGATGAGATGTTAAACCGAGGTCCCATCTGCCTGTTCAGGTGGATGTTAAAGATCCCATGGCACTTCTAGAAAAGAGTGGGGGAATTTTTTTTAGAAGAACAACATCAAAACAATACAAAACAGTGTTGTCTCACACAAAATAAAAGAACAAATCATAAGAAAAGCAAATAAGTATTACAGTCATACATATCCAAACAGGCTGTCTAATACAGAAATAGAACTCAAATCTAATCCCAAGACAGAAATAACCACCCCCCACTAAAAAAGTAGGTGAATTTTTAGTGACAAAATATAAAAGCATGATACAACCAAACAGTAATATGGCACATGAAAGCATAAAAAACAGGAAAGATACGAAAATAAGTATTACATCATACATGTAAACAAAAGTAAACATTACAGAGTATTTCTACCTGGAATCAAAGAAAAGAACAACATAAATGAACAATAAACAGCGTATATCCAAAAAAACAGTTGGTAAAGAGCTGCAACCCCAAAAAAGGAAACAAACACCCCCCCATCCCCACATATGGAAATTTTAGGAGAAATGTTTGGTGAAATCATATCAAAACAAACATAAAGCAGCATTACATCATGCAAATCCAGAAAAAAAAAAATAAAATAAAAATCAAGAACATAAAAAGTATTAGGTCACACAGTAGCCTCAACCCGAAAGAAAATAACAGACACCAACCCTCTTCTCTTTTCTACTGACCGAGCAGGGGGAATCATAACAGAATAACAGCAAAACCAAAAAAATGACAAACAGTGTGAAACCACACAAAACAATATACAAAACAGAGAACAAGAGAAATCCAAAAAAATACAAGAACGGTGTTAAGTTATACAAAAAGTACACAAATCAAAAGGAAAGCAATGAAGTAGGACATGAATACAGGTCCTAACAACCTAAAAAAGAAACCAAGAACAAAAAATTGTACAGAATACAAAAGGAAACTCCTTCCCCCTCCTCCCCTAAAACAGCAGGGGAGATAAGAGAAACCATAAAAAGCAAAGGAATGAAAAGCAAATTGCAAAACTAAATAGAAAAAAAAACAGAAAAGAGTAGATAAGGTCAAACTCTCAGTAAACACAGCAAAAAAACAAAAGGAAGAATAAAAAGTCCTCCCCATCCCCTAAACTGAATAGTCAGGGAGACAATGCAACAAATCAACAACCGAACAAAGAATAACAAACAGCGGTAAGACACAAAAAAAAGAACAGACTAAGCAGAGGGGAAAAGAAATCAGAAAAGAAAATAAAGCAGGAAAAAGAGATATGAATAACATAAAGAACAAGAGCAACAAAGCAACCACTCCAAAGGAGACTCAAGTCTAAACAAAGCACAATAAAGGACACAAGAACAGAAAAACTACAACATAGACTAAAAAGTATGAGCCCAAAATAAAACTGACTACCACCCTCAAACCAAAACAAAACACAGACAAGATCAAGCAGCAGAAAGCCACTCACATGAAGCCCAGTAAAGCTGGTACGTATCACAGAACAGAGAAGCACGCTCCCTATCTTGAATAGGGCTTTGCAAAAATCTGATCCATAATATGAGTGCTCGTATAAGATTTCTGTTGCAACAACTGAGCACAACGGGCCTGCCATAGAAAAAACCTACAGAGGGCAAAGACAAGGCAGAGGGTACTAGGATAATAATGAGAAAGGGAGGCAGGAAACAGCCCATACACAACAGTGTCATACGAAATCGATGTAAGATGCTTTTCCTTCCATTTATGGAGCCAAAGAGTCCAAATATCCTTACTAAAAGGACACTCCAAAAAAACATGACTCATGGTTTCCAGTACGCCTGGAGAAGTATCCCGAAAACACATATGCTCCTCCAAAGACTTGTGCATGTGATTACCATGTACCCCCAATCTCCCATGACACGACAACCAAGTAACATCCCATAACTTTGCAGGAAGTCTAGGGTCAGTAAACTGGCAAAAAATCACAGCAGTATCCAATTCAGTACCAAGAGCATTCAACAGCCTAGGGGTATCTGAAAAAGAGGAAAGCAAAACAGTATGATATAACTGCTTCCTAGACTGAGATCGCAGAACTTGAGGGGTTAAGTGCCATTGTCGGATTTTACGAAAAGTGGAAACAAAAAGGAGGGAATACCAAAAATCCTAAAATTCTGAGGGACTTCTGAAGGAGGACCAAGCCATTTTGTACACAAAGGAGTCACCTAGGCACCTAAAATAGAAACCCAAGGAGGGGGAGAAGGCTGCAACAGAAAAGGAAGCAAAAACTTAAGAAACAGGCAATGAAAAAAAAACTCAGGATTCAACATCCGAACACTTCCCTAATGATAATCATGATATAAAAAAAAAAACGCCGGACAGGATTTAAACGAGAACCCCAAAAACCTTGAAAAAAACACTATTGACATTGGCTTCCAAAACAAAAGGAAGAGGGAAAACAGTAGCCACATGTAAAAATAAAGGAAGAACTAAAGTCTTCAAAAGCAAAACACGTTTCTTCTTGGAAATAGACCAACCCTTCCAAGAGGAAACAAGCTGGAGACCTTTATCAATAGCTACATTCCAATTATACAGAGAATCATTAGGACTGCCAAAATACATATCCAAAATTTTAAGAGGACCAGAAACAACAGGAATCCCAGCCACAGAAGTAGTAGTTGAGGAGGGCACAGAGCAGGGAAAGGTCTTAGCCATACTTATGAAAATTCAACCGAGAACCAGAAAGAGAACTAAAGTCAGAAAATAGACGTGTGAAACCTGAAGCAGAAAGAGAGGACGTGGTACAAATACATAAATCATCAGCATATACAAAAACAGTAGGTACAGATGGATCACCTGGAAGGAACAAGGGAGGAATATCAGGACAGGAGCTCAACTTACTTAACAAATGGGCAATTTGGAACAAATACAAAAGCGGACTCAAAGGACAACCCTGCCGCACTCCGCGTTTACTCAAAAACGCAGCAACAGGAGAATGGTCGTCATGAGAAGTGATCCAGGCAGTGTTATATAAAAGCTTAAGCCAAGAGATAAAACAAGAAGGAATATGGTAGTGTGCCAAAACGAAAAACAAAAAGGAATGCTCCACCCGAACAAACACCTTTTCTTGATCCAAAGAAAACACTACATCCCTACTTACATCAGTACAAGAAAACACCACATCCCTAAGATGAGACAAAGTATGTAGCATGGAATGACCCGGGATAGCATAAGTCTGAGCTGCGGAAATAACGACGTCCACTATAGGCAGGAGCCGCCCCAAAAGAATGACAGCCAGAATCTTATAATCCACATTAAGGAGGCTCAAAGGTCTCCAGTTCCGTAAATCAGAACGGTCGCCTTTTTTATAAATCAAAAGCAAATAGCGTCCGAAAAGTGTCGAGGTGACTGAAAATGAAGCCAAGACATCATTAAAAACAATAGTCAGAGCAGGGGCAAAAAAATCAGTGAAAGAGTGGTAAAGCTCAGCTGTCAAACCATCCAACCCTGGAGAAGTATGCGGTTTCTGTTTCTTAATAGCAGTCATCATTCCGAAACAGAAATGGGACGCACAAGAGCAAGAACCAGGTCCTCAGAAACCTCAGGAATGACCAAATCAGAAAGATACTCAGCCAGATCTAAAACAGACGAGACAGTACCAAACATCCCTTCCACATGGGATTGTACAATGTGCTTCAAAGACAGAAGAGAAGTATGGTGCACTCCTGTAAGGGGATCAACCAGATCGTCAATAATCATGGAATAGATCCTATTGGAACAACTCCTATAAGGATCAAATGCAGCCTTAGAAGCCTTCGTACCACACTGAGCTTCAACCTTCAAAGAGAGGGCACAATCATACCGATATCGTTCCATAACAGACTTCAAAGTCTGAATTTGGCTGGAGAGATCAAGATGGGATTCAGAAGCCCTAGAATAAGTATGTAAAAGCTGCTGACAGAGTTGGGAATACTGAAAATAAGTAGATCGGGACCGAGAGCTGGCAGATTTGATAAAAAAACAATGAAGGTCAGTTTTAGTATCCTCCCTCCAGAGGACAGAAGAATAAGCACCCAGTACAGAAACTCCAGCTCATAACAAATTCAGACAACCCTGAGAGATAAGAGAATCAGTCAACAAAGAACTATTCAACTTCCAACAGATACAAGAAGCAAACGGATAAGGACCAGCACTAGAAGAGCAAAGCAAAGCACCTGCTAAATAATCCGAAGTCTCACAGGGAATTACAAAAGCCTGGGAGACCGAAACATTCCTGGAAATGAAGAAAAAAATCAATCTGTGTTGCAAGAGCTCCCTTATAAAAAGTTTTTGCACCCTTCTGGTGAACAGAGGTATAAGCATCCACCAAATGGGCCGAAATAAGGATTTTAGACAAGGTAGCAGCATCACTAAAAAGCTTGTGGGCATTACTAGGTCTATCAGAAACAGAAAGACCACAGTTGAAATAACCCTCAAAGTAGACTTGTCGAGTGGTAAATAAATAAGGTTGGATAGCAAGAAACAAAGCAGACCACGCCGCAATACTCTGTGGCGCATAAGTATTAATCAAATGAAAAGGAACAAAATCAAAAGAACCATCAATATGGAGAACCCTCCCCAGGAACACATTGAGAACTCTATAAATCTTAAACCGATGGCCAAAAAACAAAATGCCCACCCCATCACAGAGATCCTCCCCATGCGACCACAAGGAGGGCCCCACAGTTCATCGATGTCTCACCTGTGCAACCTCAAACCAAGATTTAAGCTTGGTATCCTGAACAAAATAAACATCCTGTTTCAAGGAAAGCAAGAAACCAACAGTAGAAATCTGTTTACGGAAAGATTTCACACTGCGCACATTCAAAGTACAGCACCTCAGAATAGGCTGCTGAGGCATGGGCACTAAAGGTCAAAAGTGATGCAGAGAACTGCAATGGGTATCAGAGGCAGGAAAAAAGAAACGATCTGACCAAAACAGAAAGCCCAGAACAAAGGAACCCTCAAAATCACCTATGAGGGAACTGCGTTCTCTGCATCTTTTCCAAACAAGGAGGTTCTCTACAAGATTCAGAAGAAAAGTCCATATGAGAGGAAGAGGCACGAGAAGAATCAGAGTCCTCTTCCTCACCTTCAGTATCCCCCCATTGTCTTCTTTTAGCTAGCAACTGGAACTTATTTCGAGTAATAACAAGGCATGAGACTCAGACTTACGCTTACCCTTCCCATGTTTAGTAGAAGGGACAGTAACAAAGGGCAGATCAGTTTTGGGGGGGAGGCATAACATCCATCAAAATCGGGAACAGAGAATGGATAGCAGCAACCACAGGGAAGCCTGGGCAAACTCCAGAACCAGAGTAACAGTCTGAGAAAGAGGGGGCTCCTGGGGGAGAGAAACCGAGGAACACACAAGGTCCGGACCAGTAGTAAGCACTGGGTCGGTAGGCACCAGAGAGAGCTCCTGCTGCCATTTCTGGGCCTGTAACTGGGAATCGGAGATAATGGTAGAATGGTCCCGGAGGACCCTATCAACCCTATTATGTTCAGCCCAGGGACATTGGGGGTGGTTATGACTGTGATCCTCACACAGGTTACAAAACTGAGCATTAGGACAACCCAAGCTAACATGGCCATAAGCAAGGCACAAGGTGCATCTAGGCTGATCACAAGTGTAACTCAGATGAGTCCAAGAGCCACACTTATGACAGGTGCGAGGCTGGCCAGGGTAGAAACAGATACCCCTATCCCGACCAATGTAAAAGCTACCAGGAATATGCAGGACCCCCTGCTCAGTTTGCTTAAGCTTAACTTTTAATCTCCCAGCCACCCGTCCACACCAAAAGCAAAATAAATAAATAAATAAATCTTCATCAAAATAGGATGGGGAGAATCCAACAGATCACATCTCTGACGAAGCCAAAACTGCACATCATGGATATTTACTCCTTCACTACGAAATAATAAAGTAAGTACTTTCACCAAGGGTTTAGTAAGGGGTATGATTAAAAAAGAGGCCCAAATCGGAGTGTTCTTAACCAGTTCATACTGAATCCAAAATTTTTCCAGAGTCTGAACAGTCTTGAAACTAACATCGTACACAGTTTTCCCCTTGATATGAATGAAGGCAAACAATGCTGAAGGGCTAATTCCCAGAGAGTCTCTAAGCATAGCTTGGAAAACAGTACGGCGTGTGGGGGCCATAAAAGAATCACCCAGGAACTTCAATCGAACCACATTTTTCCGCTGAGCGGGTTCCCCAACAGATTTAAACAAATCAGACATTTTGAAAGAAGGAGTCGAGTCCTCAGGGACAGGAGCAGAAGGAGAAGATTGGTGAGCAGGAGAAGCACAGTGTTCTGTCGGTACCTGTAATTGGACCACAACGTTCAAAGAGTCAGCGGTGTTCTCAGTAGCAAGCGGTGGAACAGAAAGATCCGTCTCGGGTTCCACAGGGGAAGAAGATCGAGTAGAAACCAAAGCTGCAGCAGTAGGAAAAACAGTCGTAGGCATTCCAATAATAGCAGCAGCAGAAACAGGACCAGGCGAAGTCCAGGGCCTCCCATCTGAAGATCTCTGCCAGCCAGCAGCACGCACAGCAGCGTCTGGAGACCAAGTAGCACTCGATTCAACAGCGGTCCTCGAGGTAGGTCTAAGGTGCAAATGGGAGGGTGGGGGAAAGGCAAATAAGCAGGGAGGGTTTCAGAGGCCTGATGAAGTGGAGTCTGAGGAGCAGAAGACACAGAATAATCGGCATCAGGCAAAGTGTCTTGTGTAGAAGCATTATCACGTATCAACTGTAGAATGAACTGTTTATGCTGAGAGAACATCTGTCGCAACATAGCATCAGGAATCACAGCAGTTTCATGGCTGTCCAGTTTAGCAGAAGTCTCCATATCAGATAAACCAGCAGGAACAGTAGAATCCTTATCAACAGCAGAAGCAGAAGGAAACACACCGTCAATGTGAACTTGAGAAGCCTCAGAAGCAGGAACACAAACAGGCTCAGACACCAAGATAGGATCCAAAGGCAGAGCAGAGCCTCCACCACCACCTCCATCTCCCACAGCAGGAACGTCAGCCATCTTGGAGTCACCAACAAAAGGGTCTCCCCTTCTCACAGGAAGCAGAGTAGGGGATCTTCCCCGGTGCCCTGGCTAAATTTCCCCCCATTCACTAAAAATACTACCAACAGCCTAGTCTGATTCAAAGTCAGTTGGCATTCATCAGTATCCCCCTCCCATGAGTCGTGCCTGAAAATAGGCAGGATATGTCTAGTGCACTTACCCGGTCAACAAAAATGAAATAAATAAAAATAAATAAGTGGGCAGACTGGGTGAGCCAAGCGGTCCTTATCTGCTGTCAAAATCTGTTTTTATGTTTCTATGAGCAATATCAAGCTAGCCACCCAACTCATACTAATTACGTACAGCAATCAGTATGATATAGCACCGGGGTGGGGATTCTTTTAGTAGAATCTCTCCTAGTTGCTTCATTTTCTCTGGGAGTGGAAGACAGTATATCACAAAACCTCTACACATGGCATAAAGTTGGGCAGATATTTAAGTTGAATAGGGTATATGTCTGTGAGTGTACTGTTTTGTTAAAGTGTGTTTTAGTGTATGTACTGTGGAAAAACACAAATACTACCTCTTTGTACCAAAGATGTGCTCATGTATCAGTTCTATGGATTGTAAGGTATTTGTGCCATACTTCAGTAAAATGTATTTGCAATAAAAAAAACTGTCTCTTTTGGTCACGCAGCATTAGCTGAGTGTGCTTTTTGTAACTTACTTACTTACCAGTGTACTGAGCATGTAATTCTTTGGGTAATTGCTGCCACCAGCACCCATCTCTGTACAACTCTGGCTAAGCTGACAGCAAAGAAAGACCCAGTGGCCAATCTTGTTTTATTTATTTATTTAATTTATTTGAAAATTGGTGACCAAGAAAGGCACACTGAGTTGAGGCTCATTTCCAGGTGTGACCTGGGGTAGGGGATGGGATACAAAATACATAGCACAGACACTGTCCATGGTTACAAGAAACTGCAATCAGAATAACATGAGTACAGGTACTGTATAAGCAGAGCATGAATAAGCTAGGCAAAAATCAACAATTATGCCTCAGTCACACCTGCACCGGGGTAGGATAGCAACTGCAGGTGAAATGTCTGGTAGAGGGAAACAGGAGTGGGTGGGTGGGTGGGGGTATTTCAGCTGATAGCGAGGGGCTAGATGAGGCAGTGAAGTAGAAGGATGTGTGGAGCTGGTTTTAAAGTGTGGGGAAATGATAGAAAAAGGATGTTTGCCCAGCAGAGGGAAGAGTATGAGGAATGGCGAAGGTAAGAGGATGCCTGGAGTGGAGGGAGCATGAAACAGAGGGATGAGGGAGAGGAATGATGAAAAATAAGAGGGAAGGGACCCAAACCAGTACTTGCATATGAAGGAAGCACAGCAGATCTGGTGATATGAGGGTAGGGGGAGAATGGATAAGGAGAGTAAAGTGAGCTATGATACGTACGAGAGGGGGAGTTGGTAGCAAAGCGGCAAAAGGATTTGCAGAGTGTGTCCAGTCTGGTCAGGAAGGGGGAGGGAGCGGTCCCATAGACCACATTCGCATAGTTGAAGACCAGGAGCACCATTTAGGTAACAACCTTCCGGTGGACCTGTGGAGACAAACAATTTTCATTGTGGTACAAGGCACCAAGTGTAGGGTGGAGCTTCACAAGGATGGCGTCAATGTGGGCAAAGAAGTCAAACCTGCTGTCTGGCCACACACTGAGGTACTTGAAGGACTAAACCACTTCTAGAGGGGTACCATCTAAGGAGAAGAAGACTGGCAGAGTAGGAAGTCTGGACAGTTTCTGGCTAGTGCCAAAGGCCATGGACACAGTTTTTTTGTGTGTTGATCCATAGTTGGCTGGATTGGAACCAGCGCATGACGTTGCGGAAGTCTTGCTGGAGCAGATCTTCCAAGGCTGTAGTAGAGAGAACAGAGGTGTAGATGACTGTGTCATCTGTTACATGTGAGTATGCAAGTTGATACAGGCAGGGCAGAGGGGAGGTCATTAAGACAGTTTGCCTGTTTACCTGCTTGAAACCATGCCCAGACTAACATCAGACTGGAGTTATTTAGCCAAAGCCTCCATGGTGACTTGGCACCCCTTTCCTCAGATTGCCCACCTTTCTCCTTTGTAGTCCACATTGTTCCCTTGTGCCTGTCCCGCCTATGCTTGAACACCATCATGGACCTTTGCTGACTAACTCACTAGGTAATTTATTTCACTTTTTCACCACCCTTTTGATAAAAAAGAACTTTCTCACATCCTTTTTGAACCTCCCCACCTGACCAGCTTCCATGCATGCCCTCTTGTCACAGTGCACTCACACCTAGTAAACAGCTCACTGCAGTCCACCCTAATAACTACCTGCAGGAACTTGTAGGTCCCAGTCATGCCCCTCTTCCTCCAGGCCATCAGTGCGTACATATTAAGGCTGGCCAGTTTCTCTTCATACCAGTTTCCCTGTTGACCCTGAATCACTTCTGTGGCCCTTCTGTAGATGGACTCTAAGTGGTCCCTGTCCTTTTCTAGGTGCAGACTCCAGACCTGCTCACAGTACTCAAGATGTAGCCTCACCAGGGATCAGTACAAGGGCAATAGCACCTCTTCCCTTCAGCTAAGAAAACCCGCTTCCTGTGTAACTCAGAATACTGTTGGCTTTCCCAGTAACTTTCTTGCATTGGGCAATCAGTAAAACAACAAAACATGCTGACACCTTCTAGGTGCAGCCATCCCGGTGGATCTGACCAGCAGCCTTACAGACAGCATGCACGTACGTGGATACATGCACCAGTCAGCTGATGTTTTGACTAATGTCTTCCTCAGAGAGCTGATTGCCTGAGTTCAATCACCATTCCACTCTGCATCTTAAGCGATGCAGATTTGTAACAGCACTTTAAAGGAGTAATACATCCAGAATTTGTTATAACATACAGTATGTTGTGCAGAGTGTTTTGATTTGTGTGTGAAGTCCTAGTGTGTCCTTCCTTCTGTCTGCTATTAGGAGTTTTTCCTAAATTAGCCTGCTAGCTTTATAGTAGTTTTATGACTCCTGTGGATCTCCATCTCAGCAAGGTTTATTGCTTTTCTTGCACCTACAGTGCATCCTGCTTCATGTGACAGTGATGTAGCCAAGACCATAGCTTCAGTAATAAGCACTGCCTTAGAATCAGTTCACAACAGCAGAGATGGCTGTATTTTAAAAACTATATAGAGTTCAGCTTATTGGCTACACTCATTGTAAAGGTCTTTTTGTCCTGAACAACTTTGCTGCTGGTCATTTTGTGTAGCTTGTAAAGTTTTCAAGATATTTCGATTTGTTTGGCATGTGTGCAGATGTGCTTGCAAACAGCAGATGATTTTTCTTTCTCTCTGAGTGAACAGTCTAGTAGACATGCCAAACAAATGTGACTATCTTAAAAAACATTCAAGTTACACATACACAACTGGCATGACAATTGTTCAGGAGAAAAAGACCTTTATGATGAGAGTAGTCACCAAGCTGAACTCTGTATAGTTTTTAAAATATAGCCATCTCTGCTGTTCTGAACTGATTCTCGGGTAGTGCCAGCTACTGAATCTATGGTCTCGGCTACATCACTGTCACATGAGACAGGATGCATTGTGGGTACAAGAAAATCAATAAATCTGTCTGACATGGAAATCCCCAGGGGTCATAAAACTAGCATAAAGCTAGCAGGCTAATTTAGGGAAAATAACTGATAGCAGACAGAGGAACGACACACTAGGACTTCACACACAAATCAAAACACTACACAACATATGTTTTTACAACTTCTGGGTATTCTACTCCTTTAATTCTGCACTGTGAATAAAGCTTTCTCATGTATAAGGTAAGCTGGTTTGCTTATTATTTAGAGCTAGCTGCTCTAGGTTAGCGCCACAGAATAGGAAACTTTGTTTCCACCTTTTGTCTCTTTAAGTGTCAACCTGTATGTCAGGCTTGTTGGTGACTAGTGAGGTCTTAGCCCCTATTTACACTATTTATTTGCATTGTCTGCAAAGAGATAGATCTTCACTAGATTCTCTCACCTTCTGTATATCATGTATGAATATGTTGAATAGTACTGGTCTCAGGACTAATTCCTATAGTACCCCACTTATTACCACCCTAACCCCTGAATATTTTCTGTTAATGATCACCCTCCGTCCTTACTCTGTCCCAAACAGTTTCCAATCAAGTGGGTCAGCTTTCCCCCACTCCCAGTTCCTCTAGCTTTTTTACAAGCCTTCTATGAGGTACATGATAGCAAGCTTTACTGAAGTCTAGATATAATATACCCGCAGTCTGACCATTGTTCACTGAACTCATATCCCAATAAAAAAAGGTCAATCAGGTTCATCTGGCATGATCTGCCCATCACAAACCCATGTTGCCACCTGTTCAGTAGCCAACTGACCTCCAAGAAGTCTACTGTATGTTCTTTTATGATGCTGTCCAGCAGCATCTCGATGGTTGACATCAGGCTGACCCATCTGTAGTTCCTCAGGCCATCTCTATCCCCAGTCTGGTGGAGTGGCACCGTATTGGCCACCACCCAGTCAACCAGAACCACCCCTTTTCTAGGGAACAGTAAAAGAGGTCAGCCAATGGCCCCTCCAAGGAGAGCACAACTTCCCTCAGCACCCAGGGTATAACTCATCAGGGCCTGGCAATGTGCCACTTTCTGGGTCCTGAGTCCTTTGAGCACCCTCTGTTCTGTGACTGTCCCCTGCACCCTCTCTCCTTTGGCCTGTACTCAAGATTCCGGGAGTGGTCCCCATCCTCTATCATGAAGACTGAACAAATGTATTCATTCAGAATTTTACCTTTTTCCATCCTCCTCCATCTTTCAATCTGACTATTCTAACCTTTGTCTTTCTCTCTTCCCTAATGTAACAAAAGAAGGATTTCTCCCCCCCTTTGACATCCACTGTGATTCTGAGTTCAGCCTCCACCTTAGCTTCCCTCATCATTCTGTTGTTCCCTCTTAACTTCCCTAGACAGACTTTTCTGTTGCCCTTGTGATACTCCTCTTTGTACTTTTTGAAGGCTGCCCTTTTTGCCCTCATTACCTCCCCCACCTCTCTGGAGAACCAAATCAATTACTCTTGCTTTTCACCACTTGCCTCATTCAGGAACTGGTTACTTTTGTTATCTCGTTTGTTATTATGTCCCAGCTGGTATCTACCCCTTCTATTTCTCTCAGAACTCCCACCTTCCCCAAATCTGCCCTTCTGAAATCCAGGGCTATCGTCTTCGGATAGTAATGGTGTATTTATAGTACAGTGGCTACACTAAGTTTTGGTCACTATTCCCTAGGGGTTCCTCCACTGTGATTTCCTACTGAAGCATGCCAAATTGAGAATAGCCCCCTCCCTGGCTGGTTCCTTAACCCACTGTGCTAGAAAACATTCCTGCATCATGTTCACAAACACTTGAGTCCTAATGCATTTGGTTGCTGGGATTTCCCAATCCACATTAGGCAAGATGAGGTCCCCCATTACCATTAGTGCTACCTCAGCCTTCGTTATTTCTACCCCTCGCACCCTGTCCTCTTTCTGGTTTGACGGTTTCCACATCATCCACACTCTGATGCCCATTTCCTGTTGCTGTTGTTAACTGCCTCCAGACTGACTCCATCTCGCTATCCACCCCCATGGCCATAGCCTCAGTAGTCTCCATGCTATCTTTTATTCTTGTAACTTGTTTATTGCTTTCAAACAAAAAAACAGTACAGAATATATCCTCATGCAAGATATTAGGAAATAATATAGCAGCAATTGCTACTGAATGAATAAATGGAATGCTCACTACTTAGCTTTACATTCTGGCACAATAGGAATGAGGGGGAAGAAGATTATATGGAAACAGTCCCAAAATGTCCAAGCTTTGCCAGTCGCTTCAGTGGCTATGGTTACTTACTGCAGAAAAAAATACAGGGAGCAAACAGCACTAATTCAAAGTGCTATTAACCAGTCAAAGCTTAGTTCCAAATAGGAAAAATAGTCCTTTCCACACTCCATATCTCTATCACATTATTAGGAAGAAATAGGTTGTAACAGATAACATAAACCCTTGTACCTTATGCTGTCTCATAACAGGAAACGTAGAATAGCACACTCACTAGAAAATGAGAAAATAGACACAGAACATAATTATTGCAGAGGGAAAGAAAAATTAAATGTTCAGATAGTAACTCCAGAAAACTTATTCCCACAGACTATTCTAACAAGTCCCTCTGACTCACAGTCTAATTAGTTACCCACCTGTGTGGCACAGCAAGATAATATAAATTAAACTCAGTTTTCTACAAAGTCTCTGTGGGAGGTAAACAGAAGAAATACATCTAACCAGCAAGATGTTGGAAAAATACTCAGCCTTTGTCTGACTCTGACTCTTCAGCCAGGGGCCCCAAAACAGGTTGAGATGAAAATGTGGCCTCTGTCCTCTCTAGCCACCTTCCTGCGTCCTTTGGATAAGAAAACTGCCAGGATTTACCGGCGTAAGTTATCCGTAGCCATGCGGGTAGCAAAAATGAATGAATGATGCAGACAGTCCTGAACCTTTGTCTCACTGCATCAAACTGCTTCCTCCTCATGCGTGTTTGAAAGAACAAGTCCAGGAAAAACTTAATGACTTTATCCTGCAATGTGATTGGGTATCTCGCTCATGTGCAGCAATAAGAGTGTCTTATACATCAGGGCTGTTGGTGTTCAGCAAAACTGTATGAGGCTGGTCTTTCGAAGCAGGTCTGATCCTTGGGTTAATCCGATATGCTTGTCACAGATGTGACCAGTCAAAATCAACTGGTACCAAGCGTGTCTCCGTCAGCCAGCGCTTCAGAAAACTGAGCAGGGGAGTACCCTCAACATCCTCTGGTACTCCCACAAGATGAATATTGCCAGTTCTAACTTCATTTTCAAGGGCATCAAGTCTCCAATGAAGCTGAGTGTTCTCTTTCGTGAGCATCGCTGCCACAACTTGTGTCACCAGTGACCTCCTATCCATCTCTGCAACGGTATGCTTCAATGCAATAACTGCCACATCATGCTATTCTAATTTAAAGTTTTTTGCATTTTAGCATCCATGGCCTTCATAGAATGCTGCATGACTTTCCAGAGAGGTTCACTCACTGAGCCAGCCACATCAAGCCCAGGTAAATCTGCTACTTGGGTAGGCTGAGCAACTTGAGGCATGGAAGACTGCAAAGCTCCCGAGTGCTGCTGCTACACATTCCTTATAAGGCCCATTACAATTTTGGTACCGTTCGACAGCCAAAAGTACAGGGAATCCAAAGATCTTAAGTAGAACCAGCTGTTCGATATTCTATAAACTCAAATTTAAGGTTTAATGAGACTGCAATGCAGAGCATGCAAAGAGAATGTGCTGCCTGGAAGCTGGCTCTCTGGCACTCCCTCTATGCTATCTTTAACATACAGGGTCACCCCTCACCTCTGTCTTTCAGCCTATACTTTCTGTAAAGAGTGTAACCAGGTACAGTACAGCCAACCCACAACTGTTGTTTTGTGTCACCCATGTTTCAGTTATGGCCAATACGTCCGCTTGGGCATCCGCCACCACTTCCTGGAGCTTAGCCATTTTATTACCCAGGCTCCTTGCATTCATACAGGCTGCTTTCTTTGATTCATTTTCTCTCCTTCCCCTATGTTCTATCATTGCTCACTACCCACAGTCCCTAGTCTTGTATCTTACCTATCACTGTTCTGTTTTCCTGCCATTTCTTCCCCAGGTTGTCCTCGAACTCAATTTCCCTCACTGTTAACGCCCTTTAGAACTCCTTGCAGGCTCTGCAGAATATGGTGATGTTTATCTGTCAATATCTATCTGTTACCTTATGCTGTCTCGTCTAAGAGCTGCCTTGTCATTCTTGCCCAAGAACATAATAGAAAATGCCAGTGTTGTATCCATTGACCCTCCAAGCAAAATAATCATTCATTCAGCAAATAAATAATATGTCTGCAGTACTACTGGAGTTGTTACCTAGACCCCTCTTTTGCTAAATCCCATGTTTGGGCCTCTGTCTCCCCTCATCTTGACTAGAATTATTCCTACCACTCTGTACTTCTAAAGTCCCTCCTTTTTAAATTTCAAAAGGTTTAGAATTCAGATGCTTGCCTACTCACCTACTCCTGGAAAGAAAACCATACCAATTCAATTCTCCATCATGTTCACTGGCTCTCATCCCGTCCCATAGCCACTATAAAACTGCCCTGTTCCTTTTAACAATGCTTCTTAGCTTTGCTTCTTCCGATCTTTCCCACCACATCACTGCCCTAATCCCATACTTTCTGCTACTCCAGCTCATGACTTCTTTTTATCATTCACAACTTCCTCTCCACCATTGTTGGAAAACTCCCATACAAGTTTCTAAAGAAGCCATCTTGGCTGGCCCATCGGCACAGTGGTTGGATTTCCACTTGCGACGCCAGTGACCCAGGTTTGGGAACGGACCTGGGATGCTGTAGGGCCGGCTGGGGAGAGAAGGCTTGAGCATCCGCTGACTGCTCGCCTTCTCTTGGGGAGACGGTGGGGTGATGACCCAGCACATACTGACTCCTGGTGTAGGCCAGGAGTACGGCAGTGCACTGGGTCCCACTGACCAAGAGGGGTGTGGTGAACATTGGCGCATACCTTGATGTTAGTGGCACACCATGCCCCCTGGGAGTAAACGAGGAAAACAGCGCTCCATGGTCAACCAGATGACGGTCACCAGCTCTCACTGCTGCTGAGTCCTCTGATGTGGCCCAGATCCACCTCAGCAGCACCTGGGCCAAATAGAGAGTGTGCTGGGCACCCTTCCCCAGCACCTATCTCCCTTGGAGGAGGGGGACCCACCCAGTGAAGGGATACACTGGGTTACCCAGGGGGCTGCAATGTGGGGTGGTGGTGGCTGGCATCAGGGCATGAGTGCCAGCGGGGATCTAGGCAGCCTGAAGGAGAGGCCAACCTGGAGCCGGGGAAGGCACACAAAAAAAGAAAAAAAGAAGCCATCTACGCACTGCTGCAGGTGTCTTCAAGCTGATCTTTTTCTTCAAGATTATCCTTCTTCTGTTCAGTCTCTTCTCCCTGTACATCAACACTGGGGAGTCCCTCATCCCTCTCAGACTGCAATAGCAAGTATTCCTTTGGCATTCTGCATCCTGCACATTTATTAACAAACAGAAACAAGAGAACAGAAATGCTAACAAAGACAGATTATTTTAAATGACGCATCACCAGAATAGCATACTGAATTGTGCACAGAGTATTTCCAGGTGCATCCTTGGGAAAATGGGAGCATGGAAAAAGAAGCAGAATGGTAGCAGTTATCAGAGGCAGAGGAGTCACAACATTTGTGAAGGCGTATAACTTTAACCCTTTTCCATTGACTAGGAACTGTACTTGTGCAGAAGGAGAGGTTAAGGAAAGTAACATAGAAACATAGAAACAAAGAAGTTGACGGCAGATAAGGACCGCAAGGCCCATCCAGTCTGCCCATTTCTTTTTCTACCTTATAAATGTGCCATCGGCCTTTGCTCTGTCAGTGGCCTATCTATTCATAGTCATTTGTATTGCTCCCTTATGCCTATCCCATGCCTGTTTGAAGCCCTGCACTGTATTCATAGCCACCACTCTTGTGGTAAGCCATTCCATGCATCCACCACCTTTCTGTAAAAAGAATTTCCTCACATTCCCCTTAATCGTCCCCCTCTAATCTCATGCTGTGTCCTCTTGTCCTGCTATTTTCTTATATTTAAACATGTTAGACTCTTTCACCTTGTTAATGCCCTTAAGGTGTTTGAATGCCTTGATCATATCACCTCTCTCCCTCCTTTGCTCAAGGGTATACATATTGAGCTCTGTTAATCTGTCCTCATATGTCTTCTGATGCAGTCCCTGCACCATTTTGGTTGCCCTTCTCTGGACTGCCTCAATTTGGTTAATGTCCTTGTGAAGGTGTGGCCTCCAATATTGCACACAGTACTCCAGATGGGGCCTAACCAGTGTCTTGTAAAGAGGGATTATTACCTCCCTCTTACGACTTGTGATACCCCTACTAATACACCCTAACACCCCCCTAGCCTAACCTACTGCTTTAGAGGTCTGCTTGGATGATTTCAGGTCATCAGTGATGATGATGCCCAAGTCTCTTTCTTCCTTTGTGACTGCTAGCAACTCCCTTCCCAGCCTATAGGTGGCTTCAGGGTTTCTCTTCCCTATGTGCATGATTTTGCACTTTTTGCATTAAATCCCAGTTGCCATTCTTCTGACCATTTTGCTAGTTTATCCATATCTCTTCTCATTCTGCCCACCCCATCTGGATCATCTACTCTGTTGCAGATCTTGGTGTCATCTGCAAACAGACAAGCCTTACCCTCTAGTCCATCTGCAAGGTCACTAATGAAGATGTTGAAGAGGACTGGCCTCAGGACTGATCCCTGAGGTACCCCACTTGTGACTTGCATCTCTTCTGACTGTATACCATTTACCACCACTCTCTGTTTTCTACCCGTCAACCAGTTTGCCACCCAGTTGACCAACTTCTGACCCACCCGAGCCTACCCAGCTTATTTATCAATCTTCTATGTGGAACAGTGTCAAAGCTTTGCTGAAGTCAAGGTAGGCGACATCAACTGCTCCCCCTTGGTCCACCACTCTGGTTACCCAGTCAAAGAAATCTATGAGATTAGTTTGACAGGACCTTCCTTTTGTAAACCCATGCTGTCTTGAATCCTGTGCCCCTATGGATTCCAGGTGTTGCACTATCCTTTCCTTAGGAGTGCCTCCATAATCTTGCCCACTACTGAGGTAAGACTGACTGGTCTGTAGTTCCCGCCTCCTCCCTGCTACCACTCTTGTGGAGGGGATCACATGAGCCCTTCTCCAGTCTTCTGGGACCTCTCCTGTGCTCAGAGACTCACTAAACAGTTCTGCTAATGGCTCTGCTAGTTCCACCTTTAGCTCCTTAAGTACCCTGGGATGTATGCCATCAGGTCCCATTGCCTTATCCACCCTGAGCTTAGCAAGCTCTTGTAGGACCCTTTCTTTGTGAAGGTAGTAATCACCTCCCCCATGTCCATGATGCTGAGCTGTGGGCCCTGCCCTACCTTCTCTTCAGTAAATACTGAGCAAAAGTATCTGTTTAGGATAGATGCCTTTACAGGGTCCTCCTCCTCACATGCTCCCTTTTCTCCATTAATCTTAGCAATACCCCCCTGGACTTTCTCCTTTCACTAATGTATCTATAGAAGTCTTGTCACCTTCTTTTACTGTTAGGTGCTAGTGTTTCCTCAGTTTGGGACTTTGCCTGCCTTACTGCCTTCCCTGCTTCCCTTAGGGCAGTTTGGTATGCCTCCCTATCTTCATTCCGCTGTGTTCCTTTATATTTCCTGAAGGCCAGCCTTTTGGCTCTGACCTTTTCTGCTACTGTATTTGAGAACCAAAGTGGTTTCCTTCTTCTTTTGCACTTCCTTTTCTGTCTAACACAATGGGATGTTGCTTCAAGTATTGCATCCTTAATGCTTGCCCACTTTGAGTTGGGGACATCACAGTGGGAGCAGAGTGGTACTGTAGGAGAGTCTGAGATAGAGCCTGTCAGCACTGTTGCATTTTTAGAGGTCTAAAGGCAATAGGATAGAGGGTAGCTATGGGGGAGGTAGAGGGAAAGGTGAACAAGGGGAAGGAGAGGGGCAGCAATGGGAACAAGAAATCAACGAGGAAGGGGGAGCAGGGAGAGAGCACAAATGGCAAGGAAACCATTAAAGAAGGAATCCATATCAGCAGGGTCAATCATGGAACAGGTTCTAGTGTTTCCTTTTTTGGGGTTCCTTGTTAGCATAGCATTTTCCCACCTAATATAATTTTTTTTAATTACTTAGTAGTTCCGGAACCCTGTGACCTCAGTTAAGTGGAATCTCTGCATGAAAAGCTTCAAAAGCTTCTGCTTAACTTATGTCACTGGGTTCCGAGACTCATAAGTAATTAAATAATTAATATTGGGTGGGGAAAACACAGCATCAATGAAAGACCATAAATAAGGAAAAGATGACTTCCTGTAATTCAGAACAGACCCGCAAAATAATACACGGGAGCTATCAGACTTCACAATGCCCATACTTACAGTTACATTACGACATGTAAGCAAAAGGGTTTATGTTCCCGTTAAGGACCGAAATGGATGAGTGGGTGATAGAAAAGAGAGTGGACAACCTCCTAGAACTAGAAATGACAATTAAGGTCCTTCTGGAAGCTGGAAGCAAAACAATTCAACTTAACCAAACTAGGTAGCTTTCTGGGCAAACATATTACAGGATCCTCCCAGGAGTGCCTGCATTGTACCTGTTGCTCAGAATTGAAAATGGGCAGATAATGATCAATAACCTTAACAAAATTGTGAAGAAAGATCTGCCACCTCTAACATTTAAGACTTCCCTTGCTACTTTTTTTATATTGATGTTACTGAGTTATTATTAAACAGTCCCCGGGGGATGTTAAAGTTGATCATTCTACACATATACAATTTTTACAATGCATAAAAGAAAACACCTTGTCTTATTACAATCATATAAAAACAAAAAAAAACACATAATAGGTTCCTTGCTACAGTATATTATCTTAGTCCTTACACATCAAAAATGTACCCTTACTGTCCGGCCTGGTGGCGCTGTGGGTTGGGGTGCTGGACGCCACACCTCGCTCCACACCAGCGACCTGGGTTCAGGAACGGACTCGAGGCTGCCGGGGTCAGCGGGGGAGGAGGATTGAGCATCCCAATGGATGCTGTCCTCTGCCAGGGGTGGTATCCTGGGGTGTCTTGCACACCCAATGCACCTGTGCTGGTGGAAGCACGGGCGTCGGTGCATAGGCAGCTCTTCGAGAGCTGGGGAGGGGAGGACGTTGTGGGCATTTGTCTGTGGCATGCGCCAACATGCCGTATGACTGGACATCAGTCCTACATGCCGACGCCCTCAGGGGAAGGAGGGACTAAGAGGAGAAAATGGCCCCCCCCGGGCCAAGATGATGACCGATCCACCTCAGATCGCCTACCCGCAGACAGACCCTGTTGTGCAGGCACTCCAAGGAGAAAGAGTAAGGTAGGAGGGATAAAGGAGTAAGCCTGGCACTCTAGGGGCAGATCCTGTGGGAGGGATCTGCAGGGATGCTCAGTGGTCTGAAGGAGTGGAACAAGGGGGTAGTAAGGTGGTGGGATAAAAAGAAAAGTGTAAAAAAAAAAGGTACCCGTACCAATTTACAAGTAATATAAAAATGATGCAAAAAAATGATACTTGCACATCAAAGGCATCTGCCACCACTGGAGTCGACTTTGCAATGCTTCCGACTATACCGAGATTGCGCAATTGTTACATCTATGGAACCGGACATGAGTGTGCACCCGTACAAGACTGGTTTGGATGTTGCAGTAGTTGTGTGGAAGACTGCTTTTGGACAACTTGGCTGTCATTTTCATTACCTCTGACATACCCTGCCATGACAACAGGGTCAGATGGTGACTGATCACCCAGTCAGGTACCACAGCCTGAAGAGAGCCACAAGGCTCCTTAACTTGTAAGGCACATAACTAATTCAGATGCCTTTACAGCCACCAACTGCCTGTCGATTGCCAGACCTCTAGAACTTGCCTACTGTTACTGACACCTCACTCAACCAATTCAGAGCTGCAAATTCCCTAGTAAACGTCAGGGGCTGTTTTGAACCCAACGCAGATCAGTGTGAGATCTCAAGTGAGCAGGACCACTGTGAGCTGTGCTGCAGAGACTGACTACATGTCTATGTGCCAAAGATGAGAGAGAAGTGATAAAGTAGACTCCCTGCTTCAGAAGTAAGGCATTCGCGTGCTGAGCATCACACAGTCTTGAAGTCAAAGTTTACTGCCACCCAGAGAGCAAAACTGCGCTAAGCTGCATATGAAACTGCTACAGGATCTTCTTAGTCTGTATCATAGCCCTGTACCAGTTATCAGGTGGTCATAGTGGGGGATTTCAACCTGCCAGGGGTGGACTGGACCATGCCGGTCACCTCCAGCACTTGGGAGAGGGTCCTCCTGGATGCATTACAGGGGGGGTTCCTGACACAGCTGGTTGCTGAACTCAGTAGACTAGTGAACACGCCGGTCCTGGTACTATCTAACAGTGAGGCAGTGAGGGACATAACGGTGGAGGATCCGTTAGCTGACAGCAATCATTAAATGGTGTGGTTTAATATCGCAATGAGCAGGAAGCCAGAGGGATCCGCAAAAAAAGGTGGTGGATTTCAGGAAGGCAGACTTTGGGAGAATGAGGGACTTGTTGAAGGGGAGACTCGAAGGAATAATGTGGGAGATGGAGACAGTGCAGAAATGGGGCATAATAATACAAGGAATCATAGAGGTGACAGAAATGTGCACCAGGCTACAGAGTAAGAAGAGTAGGGTAAAGAGACCATGCTGGCTTAACAGGGAGGTGATAAAGGGGGTGAGGGCAAAAAGAGTGGCGTACCTGAAGTTCAGAAGGATGGGGAAGGAGGAAGACAGGGAGGAGTACACCAAATGGTCTAAGGAGGTGACCAAGAGAATAAGGGATGCAAAAGCCACAAGGGAACTCAGATTAGCACAGGGAATAAAAGGGGGGGATAAAGACTTTTTTAGATACATCAGGGAGAAAAGGAAGTGCAGGGACAGTATTGTGAGGATAAAAAGGGGGGAGAAGTGAGTGGAAAAGGGGAAGGAACAAGTGGAGGCACTGAATGAGTACTTCTGCTCAGTGTTTACAAGGGAGGGGGTCCATTACCACCCTGATCGGGAAGGGGGTGGGGGGTGAGGTAACAGATGGCAGGATAGAGGGTAGCATAGTTTTGGAGGGTCTGAGGGCACTAAAGGTGAATAAAGCACCAGGACTAGATCGTATCCACCCCAGGGTGCTGCGGGAGATGGTAGAAGTTCTAGTGGAACCACTGGCGGACCTGTTTAGCACCTCCCTGGAAATGGGGGAGGTGCCTCAAGACTGGAATATGGCTCATGTAGTACTGTTACATAAAAGCGATCCAAGGGATGAGCTAGGGAACTATAGGTCAGTCAGTCTGATGCCCATAGTGGGAAAGCTCATGGAGACGATACTAAAAGAAAGGATGGTGGTATTTCTGGAGGGAAATGACCTGCAGGACGGGAAGCAGTATGGGTTCGTTTCAGAGAGATCCTGCCAAACCAATCTTATACAATACTATGACTGGGTGATGAGGGAGTTGGATGGGGGCCATAGAAACATAGATGCTGTGGATGTGCTGTACTTTGAGTTCAGCAAGGCCTTCGATTCAGTGCTCCATGGGCGACTAGGGGTGAAGTTGTCTGGGGTGGGAGTGGGGGCAAAGATGGCATGTTGGATCTCAAACTGGCTAAGGGGTAGGCAACAAAGGGAGGTGGGGTTGGGGGAAGTCTCAGAGCCTAGCTCTGTGATGAGCGGGGTGCTGCAGGGCTCGGTGCTGGATCTGGCGCTGTTCGGGCTATTCATCTTGGACATTGCACAGGGGGTGGTAGCAGGATTAGCCTGTTCACCAACAACACCAAAATGGGTGCAGTAGTAGACGATGAAGAGGGATGATGCAACTACAGAGGGACTTGACCAAGCTGGAGGAATGGTCAGGGAAGTGGCAGCTGGGGTTCAATGCAAAAAAATGCAAGGTGTTGCATTTTGGGGCTAATAACCCAAGGAGAAAATACTGGCTAGGGAGGATCAAGCTGGGGATCACTGAGGAGGAAAAGGACCTGGGGGTATTGACAACAGTGAGCATGAACAATACTGCCCAATGCAGAAGAGCGGCGGCGAAGGCAAACAAGATACTAGAGTGCATAGCACAGGGATTCACGTCCAGGTGCAGGGAGGTGATATTGCCCCACTACAGGGCACTGGTTAGGCTGCACTTGGGAGTACTGTGTGCAGTTCTGGAGGCCGTACCTGAGGCGGGATGTCAAGCTGCTGGAGGGAGTGCAGCGGAGGGCGACGAGGATGATTCAGGGGATGGAGGAAATGGACTACGAGATGAGGCTAAAGGAACAGAATATATGTACTGGAAGGAGGTGGATGGGGGGACATGACTGAGACCTCAAGTACCTAAAGGGTATCAACAAGGGGAGGCGGAGGGGTGTTGAAACCAGGAGTGGAGGGAAACTAGGGGGCATGGGCTATGAATAGAGGGAGGGAGACTCAGGAGGGAGATGAGGAGGCATTACTTCACAGAGACAGTAGTTGCGAAGTGGAACGCACTATTAGAAGGGGTGATATCAAGCAAATATGTGGTTGGCTTTAGGAACGCTTGGGACAGGGTACTGGGGGTGGGTAAGGGTGCGTGAGGAGAACAACAATGGGAAGTCAAGGGGATGGGAGAGGGGCAGCTGCCTGCTCGGGAGCTAGCTGCACAATCGAACAGACTTTGATAGACTGCTAGGTCTGTTCTGCTGGCACATCCGTATGTTCATATGTATAAACACCCCTCAGACACCTGTCAGGACTGAATGCCACAATGTGTAGGGTGGTGCAGATGCCCAGTGTCATGAAGGGCTGGAAGACAGCTGAATCCCTAGCTACACAACAGCCCAGGGAAAAGTATTGATTTGGCTGTGCCTCAGAGGGCACAGAAGAGCAGCCAAACTGTTAGTAGAGCACCAGGACTAAAATCAAAATGTTGCATAAATTATGCCACAGTTGTCAGGCTTAGATAATGTGACATAATTTTGAATTGCTAATGTGCCTTTCCCACATAAAACATCTCAGAATGATTTATAAGTACGTTAGTTTGGCACAACCTGTGTTAGGACTGTAGTCAAACAAAGACAGCAATCATTATACATTAATACATACTGGTTGTGTACGGATTGTAGCAGTCACTACACATGAATAGATAACGGTAGTGTTTGGACTGTATTCAGACAAAGACAGCAAACATTATACCCCAATTTGTTAGATACTGGTCATGTAGGGGCTATATACAGAAAACAAGGCAGTCTACTTCTAAGAGTTCAATACCAGTTGAGCAGGGAGTTTAAACAACAAACTCTCATCAGAGCCAAAATGGCTGCTAATGCATTAACCTGAAAAAGAGATATTATACTGTAGATAAAAATGCCAGGGACTTGCAACCTCCCTCAGCACCCTAGGATGTAAGCCACTGGGGCCCGGTAATTTACTACCTTCGGGATCATAAGTTTCTTGAGCACACTCTCTTCTGTGACCATCCCCATCGCAAGTACCTTGTACTGTTGTCAATGACCTCCGTCGTAAGTCAACTGTCATATTCAAATGTATGCGGATGACACCATCCTGTATAATCAGTACAACTGCAATCTCCAACACTCTTCAATCTGATTTTGGCATTTTTTTTACCTGGTTCGCAATGAATTGCATAGCACTCAATCAGAGAAAAACTGTCTCCTTGACATTTGGCTCCAAGAAAGTTTGACAGGTTGCCCAAACCTAGCCACTGAAACCTCTGACGGCAATACTTTAAAAAAACAGTGACTGAATATAAATACTTTGGTATTAAACTTAGAAAGATAGAAGCATAGACAATGATGGCAGAAAAAGATCACAGGTCTATTTAGTCTGCCCAGAGTTCCCCATCTCATCTGCCCTGGGACCTATAGTCCATGCAGGGTTTTATTCATCCCCATCCACCCTTCGCTCCCCTTCCGACCACTATCGATCTGAAAAACCACCAAACCCTTCACTCTGTCCTAACTATGCTTGACACTATTTTTGGTCTTGGTGCACACCACCTCCTCTGGCAGACTGCTCCATGGCTGCACCACCCTTTCTGTTAAACAGAACTTCCTCAAATCTCCCCAACCAGTTTCCACTCGTAACCCCACTTCTTTTTGCTATACTCATGTTGAATAATTCCCCACAGCTCACTTTGTTTATTCCCTTCAGGAACTTGAAGGTCTCTATCATATCCCCCTCTCAACTGAGCTCCTGCGAGTACATGTTCCGTGCCTTCAGACGATTTTCGTAAGATCTGCGCTTTTGGCCCTGAATTATCTTGGTCACCCTACAACCAATCAACTTGATCAATTCCCTAGACTTTTTTCCCCATATCACTCATTGGTATCAAACTCATACAGAAACCTTGATGTCCTTTACAAGATAAATGACTGGCTCTCTCAAGGTATGAGGAAGTACCTTACCATGAACTTACCTGTGATTGACTTTGGCAATGTAATCTGACACTGGCCCAAAAGTGTCAACTACCTAAACTAGATAACCTGCTAAATGCCCTCTGCTGTTTTACCTTTAATGTGCTATCGAGATGCATCACTGTACTTCATATGACTGTCTGAAGTAGCCATCACTGAAGGATAGGCATACACAGCTAGTACTCTATGGCTTTAAGTTCTGGCTCAATAAACTTCTCAGTAATCTAACCACCTTGCTCACTCCCACTGCTCGCTTCTGCCACAAACTTTGTTCACACACTGCAGACAGGTCCCTTATTCCTAGGTGCAAGCAAAAATCTGGCCAGCTTGCTTTTCGTCACAGACTCTCATAAGTCTGGAATAGCCTTCCTTTGGGTAGCAGTCTGCCCACCAATATCACCTCTGCCAGACAGTCCCCAAGCTTTTTACTGCACCCTGTTGTGACTGCACCAGACTGCTTCCCGTACACTGTACTTTCTGTATAATGGTTCTACTTTGTTGTACTGTATTTCACTTACAATCGGTTTGCAATTCCTGTAAATACGTAAACTCCTATACAGCTTGTTTTTCACTGTTTATATTATTTTGTTTCTTCTCTGACTGTATGATCTCCTACCTTTCCCTTTCCATCCCCTATCCCGGTCACATCTGCAGACAAGATTCTTATTGCACCTCTATACAGTATGTTTCACTGGTGAAACAGCTTTAATAAATAAATACTTGCACCCTCTCTCCTTTGGCCTGTACCCCACATTCTTACAGTACCCCTTCTCCTCTACTGTGAAGAATGAAGAAACATATTCTGAATATCTGCCTTTTATCCACGCTCATCCACCCACACATCCTTTTCTCAATCGGACAATTCTCTCTTTTGTCTTCACTAATGTAACAAAAGATAGATTTCCCCCTAACATTGACACTTGCTGTGATTCTAAGTTCAGTCTCCACCTTAGCTTCCCCCATTATTCTGTTGACTCATCTTAGAAACATAGACAATGACGCCAGAAGAAGACCAATGGTCCATCCAGTCTGCCCATGTTTCCCTGTCTAACCACAATATCTACTGTTCACACAGGAGTCTAGCTCTCCCTCTCCGCCCCATCCTCCACCATGTTACTGCTGCCCTGAGTAAACACTATACCGTCACTCTATCCCAGCTGTGCTTGAAACCATTAATGGTTTTGGCACCCACCACCTCGGCTGTTAGTCTGTTCCATAGTTCCACCACCCTTTCTGTAAAATAATACTTTCTCCTATCCCTCTTGAACTTCCCTCCTGTCAGTTTCCAGTCGTGCCTTCATGATCTCAAATCTTTATTCATGCTAAATAATTTCCCTCAGTTCACCTTGTTTATTCCTTTCAGGAACTTGAAGGTCTCTATCACATTTCCCCTCTGCTGTCTGTTCTCCAGCGAGTACATGTTCATTGCCTTGAAGCAATCCTTGTTAAGATCTGCTCTGTTGGCCCTGTATCATCTTTTTCACCCTCTGCTGTACAGTTTCCAAACTGTCCTTATCTTTCCTGAGGTGAAGACTCCAGAACTGGGCATAGTACTCCAAATGTGGTCTCACCAAAGATCCTATAAAGAAGTAATATTACCTCTTTTCTTTGGGAGGGCTTGCCCGAGGTTCAATGTGGGGAATAGCTCCTCCCACAACCTCAACATAAGCCCTCCTCTAACATACTGCTCTTGCTTAGGGAGTGTTTTTCCCCTGGGCTCCTGCGTGGCTTGTGTGGCTGCTCCTTCGTCTCGCTGCTCTGGTTTGTTTTTTCCCTCCCTCCTCTCCTCCTGCATTTGGTGTTCATTTTCTTGCCTTGTCTTGGTCTCCTCAAACACTGCTGCATAACTTTGACGCCTCAGGCTTTATTTTACTTTCAATTGCTTGTGTTGAACTTTGCGGGGTTAGAGCTGGCACCTACTGTGCCACCATTTTCTCTTGCTGGTGCCCCCACCCTCTCTCTCTCTTTCTTTCATCCGGTTTTTTTTTGGGCTTTCATTGCACTCAGCACTTGTAGCACCTCCTCTTTCTACGCTCCCATGCACGCTACTTCCCTTTCCGCCTCCAGCCCGGTTTCATCAGTGACTGTATCACCAACTCCCCTGCTCCATCCTCACGCTTCCTCATCATCCTGTCATGGTAATACATGCGCTCCTCCACTTGTTTGGGACTTCCTGGACCCAATGATACCTGGACCGACTGCCCAGCAGGATTTCCTATCTCCCCTTCCTATTTCGGCACTGCCTCCCAGCCACACCTCGACTCTCCCTCCATGCCTACTGCAGCCTGCAAGTACACCATTTTGTTGCTTCACAGCACATTTCCGCCTTATGCTACCTCCTCTTGCCATGTGGAACTCCCATTACCAACTAGTGCCAGATTGTTTCACTACCTATCATTGCTTTAGCTTCATTTTCTTTGCAATCAGAATCTTGAACCAGTTTGACACTGTGTTGAAATAATGCTTGCAAACCTCTCCAATTCTATTATAATGCCAGTGAAAACAAGTGGTTGAAATACCTGATTATTTAAAGAAATTCAAGTCTGTGCAATATTATATATGGAAAGGAAATGTACGGTCACCATGACTAAGGGCATCTGTTAGTTATCTGGGATGCATACAAGAACACTTGATCTACCGGATACATTCTGCATTTATATTACTGGTTGGGCCTGTGAACTGGGGTTAAACAATCTTTTAAGTACCCCACTAGTCCATGTTTTATACAGTTTGTGTCTGCTTTCTAGCACTGCTGCCACCATCGGGGGGGGGAGCATTTGGTTGCTACTACTATAGTGCCTGCTTGCAACCCATTCAGAGACCCACACCTTCCTATGCTATCTGGGTCATGCACTCTCCACCTGGCACTGTCCCATTTTTACCTGATTATACCCAGATGCTTCGGAACAATTTTTCCCTGAGGTTCTGCTCCTTTGCTTTCCTTACCTTGTAAAAGAATTCAAGCTCTATATGGTATACCATCACCGATGCGACTCCGGCTCCGCAAAGACCATCACAGTGACAGGAATCAGGCAAAACCCACACATTGCTGTGATGGTCTGTGCAGTGACTGGGACAGCCTCGCTGGATGTTTGCCCCCCCGGTCCAGCTCTGACTCGGAGTATGAATCCTAGAGACCGAGTTGGTGTGGGGAGGTGGTGCCCCCTACAAGGGGGGGTTCGGGGGCGCAGCCCCTGATTGTATGCACCAACATCCCTGAGGCTACAGTGCTGACAGTCAGCATGGTAGCTGTCACTGTAGGGGATGTCGGTGCTAGCACTGTTGAAGCGCTATGGTAAAACTGCTCTGAATACCTCATTCATATCCCTCAATTCCTCAACCCAGTCACCTGTACCAGGAAGCAAAGCCTTTCCAGCATGGATAGCTAATTCAGATCTGCAATTCTACCAGCTTAACTCATATTTACATATCCAACCATGTACAACTTTCTCTTCGCAATACATCCTGAGCTCATTCTGTTCATTCCATCATCTATCTATACCAATTTGTCACATCATATGTTGCCATTCTGTCCATTAACTTTATACCTGCCATTTCGTCTTCTATTTCTTATACTGTTTTATACCTGCTCCATCACTTCTCTACTTTCTGTACAGTGATGTTGTGTGTTGGCCAGCCCATACCAGCAGTATTTCGGTCTCCATCCCTAACTCGCACTTTCTGAAGTGCTGAGTGAGGGTAGGCTTACCCTGTCTACCGGGAATGGGAGTCTGTTTCCGTGGGACAGATGGATTGGGATGTGAAAGAACGCGTCCTGGAGGTCCAGAGAACAGAACCACATGCCTCGTTCCAAGGATGGAATGATCTGAGCCAGAGTGACCATCCTGAAGGTTCGAGACCTTAGGAACCTGTTCAGGTTGTGCAGGTCTAGAATGGGGCACCAGCCCCCCATCTATTTCGGGACCAGGAAGAACCTGGACACAAACCCCTGGGTCTGGTGGAGGATCCGCCACCTTCCTGATCACCTCCTTTTGGAGGAGCAGGGCAATGTCGCTCAATGGGCCAACAGAATGCTGCGACCTGTAATTTCTCGTGGTGGATGGTGTGGCTCGGAAGGGTGGGGCCTGATTGAACTCAGAAGCAGACCCTTTCCTACCACCTCCAACACCCAATGGTCCATGGCGATAGTGGACCAGGCAGAAAGGAGGTGGTGGAGCCATCCCCCCCACGGGGAAGCGACAAGGTTGGGGGCAACAACCCTCAACCCGTCACTGGGCAGGCTTGGAAGAAGGACCGGCTGAAGGACCTCCTGGGCCTTTTCCTCCCGGCTTCATGTTACAGGAAGCTGCAGGCTTGGCTTTTGGGTGCCAAGTGCGAGCCTGCTGGCCCTGGTGCTGGTGTTGCTGAGTTGGATGTGCCGCAGGGGCAATAGGGCAAAAGGACTTATGTTGCTGTCAACGGCCTTTGTCCTTCTGAGCAGACATGACCGAGTCCAAGGTGGCATTGGACTTTTCAATCCTCTGGAGGTGGCCTTCTACTCCAGGGCCGAACAGGTCGGTCCCCAGGACGAGGACGTCTGCCAACTTGTGCTGGGTATCCGCAGTAAAGATGGATATCCTCAGCCAGGCTCTGCGGCGCATGGCCACTGCGGCCGCTACTGACCGGGCACAGGAGTCTCCAATATCAAGAGCCATTTGGACCTGCTGTTTCGCCACTGCCCATCCCTGATCCTGCACCTGCTTGACCGTAGTCTGCAGATCAGCCGGGAGATGAGGGATCACCTCATCCAGGGAGCCCATGAGGGTACGGGAGAAGTGCGCCATCAGTACAGCCGAACTGACCTGACGGAGGCCAAGGGAGGACACAGCGTATACCTTGCGCCCGGCATAGTCCAGCTTTTTGGACTCCTTGTCGGGAGGGGGCTTGTTCACATCCCTAGTGTTCCCGGAACGCCGGAAAACACTGTTGTTGACCAACCCCTCCGCAGAGGGGTGTTCTGAGAAACCGGACAAACAGCCAGGAGGGACCGCATACTTCCTGGCCATCCTGGCTGAAGGTGCAGGACAGGAAGCTGGCCGCAGCCATAGCTCCAAGGCTGGGCCAACAATGGCTTCAGCTGCTGGAAAGGCCTCCGTGGGAGAATCCCCTTGGTCCAGTATCTCCGTGAGGGGATACTTGGCCCACTTGGATACGGGCTTGAGCTGCATCCTGGTGGATTCTGAGGTGAGCTGAAGCAGACCCATGAACGATGATGGTCTCTCGTCCATCGACTGCCCCCCCCGGAGAACTCCAGGTCAAGAGGCCTGGAAAACAGGGAGGAGTCGTCGTCAGACTCCGAGGAGTCTGCAAAGAGCTGCCTAGGGCCTGAGCCACCCTCCACCTGTCGAGGACGGTCAGGAGTGAGGGTGACCAACAACTGGTGGGGCAGTCCCTAACCCGACTAGGAATCCTCAGTTGGGGCCCCCGATTTCGGTTGTGGAGGCAGAGGTTCCATCACAATCGGTGGGGCAGCTGGTTTCGGCCAAACAACCAGCCCAGGCTTGGGCACCTCGACCACTGTGAGGGGTTGTTTTGGCTTTTCAGGTGACAGCCACTTAATAGCCAGGGAAGGTGACGGCGTTGGCTTGTTCCCGGACAGAAGAAGCTGCTGCCACATTAAGTTCTCTCACAGCGTTGACGCAATTTGCGTCAAAGCCTCTCCTCTTCCAAGGAGGAAGACAAGGATGAGCGGTGCTGCCGCTTTCCTCGGTGCCAAGACAAGATTGCTGGTGTCGGCGAGATCGGCTGGACTGAGACGAGGTCCGAGACCCTTGGTGTTTTCGAGGGTGGGTCTGGGAGGGAGCGAGGGAAACCCACTCCTCCCTTGGCTTGGGAGCCTTGACCGGGGACTCCAGCACTGGAGGAGCTGGCAAGTCCTCGGTTTCCACCGTGGGAACCGGTGATGAAGGGTTGTCGGCTTCACCAGTCGACAGCCCGTCCGAAGGGTCGAGAAAAATCTCGACCGTGTTGACAGGTATCTTGGCCAGCTGACCTGACGGGGACACCATGAAGCCAGCGGCCTTAGCCGCAACCTCGACTGAAGTCGAGTGTCGACTGTCCGGGGAAGTGGACCTCTCCCACTCCCACAAACGTCGACGGTGGGACTTACCTCTCGAGTCCTTCTTTTTTGACAGAGAAGAGTGTCCCGATGGCCCTCACCCTTTGTGGAAAGGGAATGGCAAAGCTCCTTAAAGGAAGCTGTGTAGGAGGATCCCAAAGAAAGAGGGATAAATGCTGCGACCGAGGAAGATGAAGATGCGGCCTGGGCTGCCTCCTCCTCGAGGGTGATCATCTGCTCGAGTTGCTCAGCCAAGCCAGCCACTGCGGACACCGCCCAACGGGCCTCCTTGGACTTCATCGGTGGATAACGTTTCTCGGGGCGCCCAAGTTGGAGCTGGGCAGCACGGTCTTCAAGGATGTTAGCCGGAAAAGACCTGCACAACTTGCAGGTCTGCGGGTCATGGTCAAACCCGAAGCAGTAAACGCACGTGGAGTGTGGATCGGTCCTGACATCTTCTGACCCGCATGGGCACCGCTTAAAACCGAGTCGACGGTCCATCGTGAGTCAAGGAAGAAGTAGACCAAGTCTGGAAAACTTTCAAATTATTTTCGGGTGAACCAAGAGTTAGGATCCTGCCCTATACACACAGCATTAAGGAGGGAACCTGAGCTTCCAAGTGGTAAGGAAGATCTGGTGTCATGGGGCGGAGCCGAGAGTTTTCCCACCCGGGTGGGTGGGAGGAGCCAGCTTGAAGACCTTCCAGGAAGATTTAAAGTGGCAAGGAACCTGCCAGACAGTGTGGATGAACAACATATCCATGTCCCTAGAACTAGATATTTGGGCTATGTGTTGGGAAATGGAGAAGTCAAACCAGAGGTTTCTAAAATAGGAGCTGTAGCTAACAGCTCTGTATCTAAAACAAAGAAACATGTCAGGTCATTTTTAGGGCTGGCTGGTTATTATTGGAGATTTGTTTCCAACTTTGCTGAATTAGCTACTCCCCTCACCAAACTCACAAAGAAACGGTACCCAAATAATGTGAAATGGACTCCGGAGTGTGATGAAGCTTTTCAAGCAATAAAGGCTGCATTATGTTCAGCACCTGTTTTAAGAAGCCCAGACTCTGAGAAACCATTCCTGTTACAGACAGATGCATCTGAAGTAGGCCTGGGTGCATTCCTAAGCCAAAATATAGATGGGAAAGAACATCCTATTCTTTATATAAGTAGGAAATTGCATGACAGAGAGAAAAGGTATTCCACTATTGAAAATGAGTGTTTAGCAGCAAAGTGGTCCATGGAGTCCCTCAAATTTTATTTGCTAGGAACTGATTTTGTTCTTGTAACTGACCACAATCCTCTCTGCTGGCTTAACCAGATGAAAGATAAAAATCCCAGAATCACACGGTGGTACCTGGCACTGCAACCATTTAAATTCTCTGTGATTCACAAATCTGGTAAAGAGAACAGTAATGCTGATTTTCTGTCAAGATATTGATCAGGAATTGAGGGTTCTGATGGTTAAAAAAAAAGAAAAATGTATGGCTTTGAACTGCACTTTTTGCTGTACTGTTAAAAAAATTGATGCAAATGTGCTTAATTTTTGAAAGTAGAAAATGCTAGCACAGAATAGAAAGTTTTGGAAACCTGTTTAATAAAACAGGTTCTCTCTTAAAGAGGGGGGGTATATGCGGCAGGGTAGACTAGGACCCTGTACCATTTTTCATGAAGAAAGTGTTTAAATGCAAGATCTTTCCTTTTCTGTCTCTTCTCTGTCTGGTTGTGCAACCAAATTTTCCTGTGAGACTTCGGACTTGATCAACCCAACCAGTCTCACAATCCTTAGCCTCTCACTGTCTCTCTGTTTTCTCTTGCTTTCTGTTTTTCCTCCCTTGCATATCTACATCTGGTAATATAAGAATATGTGCACATCAATATATGGAAATGAAGCTGATATTGGGATCACTTTTGTTTAGAAAATATGGTGTTACTGTTGAAATGTATATATATTTATAATTTGAGATAACTGTAAAAAGCTAGAGGTTACTTGGGTGCAAATGCCTGAGCTTTTTGCAGTTGCTGTGGGGACCTCAGGAAGTTCTCAATGTTCTAGCTGCTCTTGAAATTTACAAAGAACAGGATGTTTGCAAAGGATGGGGGTTGAAAAGAGTTATAAAAACAGCTAAGCTGAGCTGCAAGGGAGATTTTTTACAATAAATTTTATTTTGCTTCTGTATATAGTTATTCTGAACAGGTTTATTTTATTTTATGTTCCTGCAACTACAAATAAACAGTTTTGTGGAATGTTAGAACTGCTCCTGGGTTTTCTCTGTGCTTCCTAACCTTTGCTTCGTCGACATGGCCCGGTGGCGCAGAGGGTTGAGGCACTGAATGCCACAACTTGCGCCATGCCAGTGACCCGGGTCCGGAACAAGCCCAGGCCATTGGGGATCGACAGGGAGGAGAGGATTGAGCATCTGAGAACAGCTCTCCTCTCCCAGGAGGAGGAGGGGGTCCATGCTCAGCACTTGACTGGCCTCTGGTGGAAGTCGGAGACACGGCAAGTGCAGAGTTCACTCCTAGGGGATGGGGAGTGGTGACGACCATGATGCCATGACATCTGGGTACGTGCCACTCTCCCAAGAAAAAGGGAAAATGCTCTCCAGGCTCCAGGAAGATGGAGCACCAGAGCAGACACCTAATTGCTCGCACCTGCCTGGCCATCCGGTTCCTGACGAAAACCTGAATTGTTCAGGGTGTAGCAGCCCCACCTCATCCCTGACTGAGGGAAGAACCATGGCTCCATGGGGTGAACTGGAGGATTCGGGTAAGATGGCAGAAGTGGGTGCAGACTCCATTGGTGCTCCCGATGGTGCGGAGCCTGGATAGATGGCGGTGGATAAGAAGACATTTAAAGAAAAAAAATTTAAGAAATTTAAAGAACTGCCCCGAAAACACTGACTGAAAAACAGTTGTCTCTGCCGGCTCACCTACACTGTCACTTTAAGCATTAAATAAAGTACTTTGTTCGGTGTTGCTAGCTGCTCAGTTCTCACCTCTCTCCCAGCACTGGGCCCCAGGTAACTAGTGAAGTATGCGAAGATCAGCTTCACACATTGTATCCTTTATTCCCTGTCCAACAAATGCCATAAAGAGTACCAGGAAAATTCTCCAGGTGCATTTTAAAACATCAACATACTTCCAGCATCCAGAGGCCTGGGTGGTCCCTGGACTCCCAGCCTACTTGTGAAGTCCAAGTGGATCCCTAGGTTTAAGACTGCCAGCAGCCCCCAAAGTCCTAAATATGACCCTGTCCCCAACTGTTTCAGATACAGTCAGCACTCACTTATCCACCTCTCACTTACCCATCATACAGTATGTGTTTTCCATCCCTGCGGCTGAGCTACCTTTTGCTATGTGTGTCACAGAATCCGCACTCAGATAACTGTCACCCTCAGATATCTAAGGCTACGGAAATGGATGAGGCTGAATACCTGAGAGCTGACTGTACTGAAGTGCACTGTTTCGCCTCTGAAATGCGCCTCTAAAATATTAAAGGGACACTGCCAGCCCCCTAAGGTCTCAAAGTGTCCCTAGTTTAAAAAAACACATTTAATGATTGCCAACATTCTGTAAAGATTGCTGATGTAGCTGGTAGTTTGATTCGGACTCTTTTTTTCTTTAAAAAGTGAAAAACAGACCGCCCACGCCCACCATAGTGGTGTTACTACGCAAACACAGATTTGTTTACATTCCTTGATCAGCTCCAACTGCATCTTTCCTGAACTTGGGAACACCCACAACACAGTCTAGCCCTCATGATGCAGTGGGAGTTTAGGAGGCTACTGCCTCATGAGAGACTGCGCTGTTTGGGGATGTTTCTAATGCTCAGGAAGCATGCAGTAAGAACAGAGCCAGGATTGTAAACAAAACAAGGTTGTTTATTAATATACATTAGCATGCATTTCAGTTCTACTAAACAAGGAAATGGACAAAACAAACAGCAACACCAATGAATATTAGAGAATTTAAGAACTCATAAAATGTAGGTTTTTAACTAGAAATAATATGATGAAAAACAGGTTGACAGTGTCCCTTTAAAATCAGTTCATTAATATTTATATTGAGCTGCAGCAAGGCAGGGGCTCCTGAGCATGGTAAAATCCCCTAGTCCAGCACTGTGGGGAGGTGGGTACGCCACCCTAAAGATGGGACGGTAATCTTAGGTCCCTTATTCCAGTCTCTAGTGGCTGTTCCTAATGACATAAATCTCCCTTGGCACTTATCATAGGAGTAAGGGATTTTTCCCAATGCACTGGTTAACATTCCAAGTCAGTAAAACAAAACCATGTAAACACACAGACCCCTTAACCCTGGACACACCTGGAAATGAGTGGTCACAGCTCAATGTACCCTTCTTAATCAAAACAGAAACTGCAAATAAAAATTAAATATACAAGACGGCCCAGTGGCATGGAGGGCTGAGGCACCCATGTCTCGCCTGTCGCAATGCTGGCGACCCAGGTTCAGGAACGAGCCTGGGCCACTTGGGGGGTCAGTGTTGGGGGGGGGGGATTGAGCATCCCAACAAATGCTCTCCTTCTTCAGGGCGAGAGGGTAGCCTGTTCTGCTATGCTACCACCACCTAGGTGACCAAAGGTGGAGGTGCAGGCTAGGAGCAGCTGTTTGGGAGGGGGACACTTCCAGCGGAATGCATCAGCACATCCACTGATCTGCATATGTCAAGCTGCCACACCCCCAGAGTGCCTGAAGGTGAGGGACCTGCAAAAAGTGGAAAACACCTTGACCAGCAGGATCAAGCTTTTTCTCCTCCTTTTTCTCACCCCACCCACTGGGTGCACCAACCCGCAATCAAGCTAAACTCCTCCTGGGAACAGGGTCCCCTGGGAGGCTCTGCCACAGGGGGTAAACTGCGAGACACTGCAAGGGTTGACCTGGTAAGTCCCAGGAATGGTGGGCTGACAGGGCTGGGGGAGAAGAGGCTGACGGGAAGGTTGGGCGACCAGGGGATAAAAATGAAAGATTAAAAAAAAATGAAACATACATGTACCCCTTATCCTAATGTAGCAGTAAAAATCTTTATTTTTAGACAGGAAAAGTTGGTATATCACATCACTAGGACCGGAGTCCTATTTACAAGATGGTCCTGTACAATTTCAGTGAACATACAAAACAGCTTTTCAACATAAAAACAAGTGATTTTGCATTCTTGACATACAAGCATTACTTATAGTAACACATTATAGTCATTCACAGGAAAGTTCAGAGGGGTGTACAGGTACACTTACACATCAATGTACACATCTTGATAGCCATAGTATAGCAGGAATATGTTGTTTAACCCTTCCAGGTCTGCGGACTGATGTATCAGTCCAAAATTCCTATACATTCTAATTCTACCAGTAGCCTAAGGGTTACATTATGGTTAACCACTGCACATGCAGCGGATTTTTAGCTCATGTTTCAATTTGGCCATAAAAGATTTAGTATTGCTATAAACTGCATTTGTGATGTTTTTGAACAAATTCCACAGTTTAAATGTAATTGCCGTAAATCACATATTTCCCTATTTATTTAACGGTCTCAGTGTTTTAAAATTTTCTAAATTAATATTTCTCAAATTGTGTTTATGCTGTTTTTATACAATTTATCAAATAGATATATTGGCTTACTGAAATGTAATACTTTGTAAGTCTGATTTGCCCATTTAAGGTTTCTTTTTTTTTCTGGGGTTAACCATCCCAATTCCTCGTATACAGCACAATGGTGCGTTTTACAGTCCCTTCTCAGAATAAATCTTGCCAATCTATTATGGATAACATCAATTTTTGATAATATTCCTTTATTTGCAAATCCATATACATGGTCGCAGTATTCAAGGACTGATAACAATAGCTGATTAACTATTAATAATTAATGAGGCTCCCCTTTTTACCATAGGGAGACCATGCCGTAATTTGCCATTATAAAGGAGCATTTACAATGGCAAACACGTGCACAGTCCCCACGCTCTGCGCATGCGCCTGCTACCGTGGATCCCTTCCTGGTTCATCACTTCCCTCTCCTCACATCTCAGCCGCCACCGAAACATGGCAGTAAGTCACTTTAACAACAACAAAGTTATTTTTTTCTCCAAATATGGGCTAGCAAAAATATGTTTTTAACAAAATGTAAACGCTGTGAAAAGAAAATATGTCGAGAGACTCGCGGTCTGAAAACCAAACTGGAGCATAGCAACAGGAATGGCTATTTTATATAATTGCTGTGGCCAAGGAAAGGCCAGCAATTATATAAAATAAAATAAATTAGTGTGTGTAAACTCAAAGTTGCACCCCTCGAAGATTAGATGCTTTGCACAAACCCCTTGAGCTTCACTGTCGGGGTTTATGTAGCATCTAACCCCTCGGGTGTGTGTAAACTTCTCATTACACACACCACCCCATACTTTATTCTATTTGTAATAATGCTCAGTTTACTGGAGCGCAGCCCTGTTCCCCCCTTAGTCTCATCAAACTGCTGTTCTGTGAGGGCCGGCCCGGTGTCGTGGAGGGCTGAGGCACTGTGTGCCTCACTTCCTGCCATGCCAGTGATCTGAGTTTGGGAAAGAGCTTGGGTTGCAGGAAGTTGGCCAGGGTGGGAGATGACAAAGCATCTGACAGACTGCTCTCCTCTCTCAGGAAGGGGTGGCTTGTTATCCCAGCACTAAGATTGCTGCCAGGTGGAGGCCTGGTAGAAGTGCAGCTGTGAGCAGCGAGAATGGAGGACTGCTATGACGTGCCATGTGTATGTCTCCACAAGCATGGTAGCACATCTGATGGCAGGGGCACAGGGAAAAAAATGGAAAAGGAGAATCAGACAGGCATAAGGAAGACCAGTGGAATGGGAAGGGGGTCAAAGGACTCAACTGTGCTTCACAGCACAGATTTTCTTTTCAGAAAACAGCCTGATGGAGAGGAAAGGAGGGGAACAGTGATTCCCACATGCTGCACCACACGTTAGTTAGCTGAGGGATCACAGCCACTGCGTGTACCACGGAACACACTCTGGGATCCTAGTTGGGTGGAGCACACCTTTCTTCGGGAACACAGGTTCTAATTGTAACCCCTTTGTTACCCGGGGTTACTAGAATCCCAGTAAGACCTAGTGGTAGGCAGGGAAGGCGGAATCTCCAGCTCAGGGAGTGAAGTTTAGAACTTTGGGAAATTCAAAGGGGAGTCTTCCGTTTGTCCTTAAGCAAGAAGGAAGCATTAGTCTGCAGTTTGATCTCTCACTAAGAAAAAAGGAGGTGTTCCTGTATTTTACCTTTTTTAAAGTGGTGGAGACCGCTCCCCCAGTCTCAGTGCCCCCCTCCCTCGGGGGGGGGAAGTTCTCTGTGGGTTCCAGGGGCAATCCCCTTCTCCCACCCTGGGAAGGAAGCTGCCTGATTTAATTTCAGTCTGTTCTTGTATAACAGCAAAGGTTACAGTACTTCGCCTGTGGGGCACCTGCAACGAATGGGTGAGTGTTTGGCTCCATTTGAAGGGGCAAACATCTTGTTTTCTTCAGTTGGGAAATAAATGTGGACTGCTATTTGGGAGGACTATGTCAACTAGGACAAACAAATAGAGCAGTCAAACAGTTTAAAGTTTTAAATGGATTTAAAGTTCGCTGTAGAGGGGGTGCTTCAGGTCATCCACCATTCAATCTACATTTTAAAGTCTAAAGTTTTCTGTGTGTCTAGAGAAATGGCTGGGTATGGGCTGTGGGAGCTGGAGGTGGCAAAACCCCCCATCTTTAGTAACCAGGTCCACCTCTACGGATTTCTTCTGTGTTTTTGCTACTTGCCTCATGCACTTGGCCAGTGATGGGGTGGTACCCAGACGTGGGTCTAACTTGAAAATCTCTAGGAGTCGAGACTCTAAGTGGTGTGGGAGCCACAGGATGGGAAAATTACTCCTTGTCGGATGGGAGTCTCCTTGTTTGATGGGAGTTTCGATTGGAAGTACAAAAACAAATCTCTCTAGGAGTCGCAGACTTCAAGTGGTGTGGGGAGCCACAGTTTGGGAGTCTCCTTGTTTGATGGGATGTCTTTCCAAGTAAAGTTTGGGTTCATTCTTCAAGTGGACTGTCAATCGAGTGGCCGGCAGGGGAGCCCGGCCAGTCGGGCTATGTATTCAATGCGCATGCAAAGTCCGGGCTGAGTGCCTGGTGGGTCCAAAGCCATACAATTGTAGTAATGTGTTCATTCCTCAAATGGACCGCTGTGTTTAACCTCTAATCTGCACATACAGTAACGTAGCCCTTTGGGGGACCATGCAGTGCTTTGTTTATGTTCAGTTAGTTAATAAATAAAGCCACACTGAAAAATCCCAATTCTGGTTCTGGACATTACAGTTATTGCTTCCTGTAGTTGGATTTACTTGGGTGCCCCTGGGCAGAGTAGCCAAACCTAGGACCCTTGTGCCAGGTAACCTCATCCTTCCCTGAACCCGTAGATATATATATATGTTACAAAAATGGAGGCACCGCTTTGGATTTGTTTGGGAAGGAAGGTGCTTGGGCAAGTAGGCTAGCGTTTTGGCTATCTGGCAGTCGGTAGCCCAAAAAAGTTAAAGCAATTTCCCTAGTGTGTGCTGTGTGCTGTGAATCTTGTGCTGCTGTTTAAAAAATGCCAACTGTTTACCGAGGAGCTGTAAAGCCAAAGTGTGTGTCCTTGTCCTGCATCAACATAGTTTACAACGTTTGTCAGTTTTAAAATAAAGTTCTGTGAAGGAAAGTGTGGAAAACTAGGGGTAGCAACAAAGAAATTATGCCCTGGACGTTGGAAATGCTTTCTGTGCAATACTAGAGACTGCAGAGTTAATGGCAATGTTACATGGTTGAAATGGACATCCATGCGTGGAGTCAGTTGGAAAAAAAAGTGCATCTTTTAGTTTAAATTTGCCTGCTCGGCGATCGCCGTGAGGAGAGGAGTCCTCGGAGGAAAAAGAGGCTCATTTGCATGGCGTCGTGTGGTTGGTCAGTTTGCCATTAGTCCCACCCTCAGCCAGCTCTTCAGAGTCTGCTTCAGCATTCGAGAGGAGACAGAGAGTAAGCGTGTACTGGCAGTGGAGGAGCGTTCGCGAAGTGTTCAAAGCGCTGTAAACAGTAAAAAAGTGACTTTCCAGTTAAAAATCGGGCTCAACCCGCTTATCGATCATGGGATCAGTGAATTGTGTGGTTAATACTACGATCGCAGAGACTGCCCACCCGTTTGCAATCTGAGGCCTTCAAAAATCTGGCTGCAGGCCGTTTTACCCCATTGCAGCAATCTGCTACAATAACAGTGAGTAAACGAATTAAAACTGCTCAAATCAGTGATTTTCAGTAATGCCATATAAAATGTGTGTGCAGCTGTATAGTCGCTTTGCAAGTAGTGATTGTGTGATGTCCTGCTGGCAAGTGCAAGTCTGTAAAGCTATTAAATGTGTGCATAGCAATGAAAGTAGCCTCAGTTTAAAGTTTGCAGCCAGAGAGAGACTGTGTTGTAAATAAGTGCAACACTAGTAGAAGCAGGCAATCCTGTGCTGAAACCTAAAGTTTTAAAAGGACTGTAATTAAATGAATGTTGCCAGCATGTGAAAAGTCCAAGGAAAATCCTGTAAATGTGTGAACAGCCAGAACAGAGCAAGTTGTGCAGTTTGAATAAAAGTTATTAGTAGCTGATGTAAATCGAGTGTGCAGTGGCTTGACCCAGAGTCTGAATGTTGATGCACAGGAGTGCTACCGCCGCCATTACAGGGTGGGGTAGTAAAGTAAACACAGCAGCAGCAGAGGAGCCATTTTAAAGCTACAGAGTGTGTTCATTAAAGTGGGACTTTCAGTTACAGTGAACTTTTGTTTGTTTTTCTGCAGTTACGGCCTCAGGACCAGCTTGTTACCCGGATCATGCCCGGGTTGCAGTAACAGCAGCAGTAAATAGATTGAGAGATATTGAAAATTGGTGCTATAGAGGGCAATTCCCTCCTGATGTGGCAATTCCTAATTACCCAGTGCGTGTATGCCAGATGTGCTTGAGTGCTGGAAGGGATGTCTTCATGATTCCTCACTGTGCTGGATGTCTACAAAAATATGGCTTGTATAAAGCACCTCAAATTCATTTGGCTGTCACATGGACACAACTTCAAGAATCTGCAGTTGGCAGCGCACAGCATCAGGCGGAGCCTGTGGAGGAAGGTCCCTCGGGGGAGTGTGTCACAAAGTTAGAGAGTGCAGAATTAGAGACTGAATCTGAAATTGAAGCATTGGATGCTGGATCTCAGAAGGCAAGTTCAGATAAAGCATCAATAGTCCCCTGTGGGGGCCTAGCCCAAGTCTCAAGGTGAAGATGAGATGCGGAGGCTTTTGAATGGGAGGTGTCGACCTCCGCTCCCAGTGATGAATGGATAGTCTCGGGTGAGAACCACTGCTCACTCCTGGGCTCAGATCCTCAGTGAAGAGGAAGATGAGGGGAACCTATGTGGCCTTGTGAGAAAGGAACGGGTACACAGCCTCAAGATCTTGCCTCAGAGGAATGTGTTCAAGATGGTGGTGATGCCACTGCCCTGGCTTCACCAGAAGAAGAAGAAGTCAGGGATCCGTTTTTAATTTCATTGAGGATGCAAAGCTGGCAGAACCAGGACTGGCCACCCCCAAGCCAGGCCAGCGGTCTCAGATTGACCAAAGCAAGTAAAGAGGAGACTGGTTTGTAGAAAGGCCAATGAAATCTTTGGTATGACCTTTCCTCGGGGAGTCTGGGAGGAGATTGAGAACTGCAGGAAATCCTGGATCTGGGATGAAGCAATGAAACATGTGCATCCTGGGGCTAACCAGCATGTAAAGAATAGACTGTTCCATGAAAAGTATACACAGTGGAAGAGAGGCAGGACACTGTTTATGGACAGAGTGAGAATAGTGGACGGAGAGGGACACGAAATCTCCCACTGTGTGAATTATGTGTGTCCAGACGGAGTAATAATTCAAGCCCCTGACCCCCTCTACTATTGGCCTCAGTGCAAGGACCTCCCAGTAATTAAGCCCGTGCCTACAAAATGGAGAGCCGAGCAGTGGTAGTCAATACTGCCACATCTAGACTGTGAAGTGCCCTTATTGAACTGCCAATATGAATAAACAAGGAATCAGGTGCCCCATATTCTTCAGTCCACAGTGTACTGTCCTGTTCAGCAACCATCTACTGGCACCACCAGATGACTTCAGATCCAGAGAGGACACCAGCCCAGCTGTTTCCTGTTCATCGCCTGGTAATCGGATGATGCCAGACCAGCTGTTTCTCCTTTTGTTCCTGTTCTAAGGTTCCTTCTCCAGTTATGACATCAGCCCAGCTGTTTCCAGATGTGCACTCCTGTGGGTTCCCGGAAGATGTCCGCCCAGCTGTATCAGAAGAAATGCTGCCAGGGAGAGTCTTCAGAAGGGACCAGGTTTGTGAAATCCGAATACTTCAAGAGGCTGGTAAGTCTGAAAAACCCTTTTTATTCTATCTTTATGACATTGCAATACACACCCTACACTACAGACTTCAAACAGTTTGTGAACTGTCCGCAAAGACTCTCCCCTTCGGGATTATGGCCTTAAAGGACTATGTTCACGGGGCTCCGGCCCAGGAGACACTCTTTAATGGACTGGCCTTCGGGCCTTGTAGTCACTAGTTGGGACATTTAGGGCACTCCATCCCCCCCAAAGGTGTATCGTTACCAATGTCATTACTGTACTTTAATGTAAATACTGTTTTTCTACCTTTTTCTAAAAAAAAAAAATCTTTTCCTTTTTGGGATTGTTCAGTGCTTTTTCTGTATGGTAAGGGCTGTTGTTGTCGTTGTTGTTATTTAGATAGACTGTACATGCAGATTAGGATGTTTTTTTTTTTGTTTTTGTCTTTTCTTACAGGTGTTCCTGGAAGACAGAAGAGAAGACAAGAAGAGGAGGAGGGGCTCATCGGAGTCCCTCGTCAGTTCTTATGTTGTAGAATTCAAATGTACTGTGTTATTATTGCTAATGGTTGTAGTTGCAGGGTGTCCAAGGTCGGGGAGGTCCCCGGGTTTTGTTTTGTTTGGGATATTATGTTAGAGGCAGATAGGTTTTCCCTAGAGGGTTAGTGGGGATAGACAGGCTGTGGTCCTGAACGTCAGAGATTGCAGTGCTGATCTATCAGGGCTATGCTCTGACAGTTCTACCAGAGCCACTAGGTGTCCATAGTAAGTGGAAGAGTAGAGGCTGACATGTCAGCTATAGGCCTCTAGGCCCTTAGTGTTGCCTACCTGTGCTTGCACATGGTAGGAGGGGGCCTGATCACCCCCCTCCGCAGGTAGCACATAGGGTGGAATGGCCTAAGGCCGGGTGCATAATGACTGGGGACAGTCATTTTCCTGGTCAAGGGTGAGTGTAACCCCTTGTTACCCAGGGTTACTAGAATCCCAGTAAGACCTAGTGGTAGGCAGGGAAGGCAGCTTGTGAAACTCCAGTTAAATGGGTTTCACACTGTCTCACTCTGTCCTCAGTCACAGCTGAGACTTGAGAGATGACATCACTATAGAACTGTTGCAGCTGCATGAGCCACTTTGGAATCTCCAGCTCAGGGAGTGAAGTTTAGAACTTTGGGAAATTCAAGGGAGTCTTCCGTTTGTCCTTAACAAGAAGGAAGCATTAGTCTGCAGTTTGATCTCTCACTAAGAAAAAGGAGAGGTGTTCCTGTATTTTACCTTTTAAGTGGTGGAGACCGCCCTGAAACTAGTGCCCCCTCCCTCTCGGGGTTCTCTGTGGTTCCAGGGACAATCCCTTCTCCCACCCTGGGAAGGAAGCTGCCTGATTTAATTTCAGTCTGTTCTTGTATAACAGCAAAGGTTACAGTACTTCGCCTGTGGGGCACCTGCAACGAATGGGTGAGTGTTTGGCTCCATTTGAAGGGGCAAACATCTTGTTTTCTTCAGTTGGGAAATAAATGTGGACTGCTATTTGGGAGGACTATGTCAACTAGGACAAACAAATAGAGCAATCAAACAGTTTAAAGTTTTAAATGGATTTAAAGTTCGCTGTAGAGGGGGTGCTTCAGGTCATCCACCGTTCAATCTACATTTTAAAGTCTAAAGTTTTCTGTGTGTCCAGAGAAATGGCCGGGTATGGGCTGTGGGAGCTGAAGGTGGGAAAACCCCCCATCTTTAGTAACCAGGTCCACCTCTACGGATTTCTTCTGTGTTTTTGCTACTTGCCTCATGCACTTGGCCAGTGATGGGGTGGGTACCCAGACGTGGGTCGCAACTTGAAAATCTCTCTAGGAGTCACAGATTCTAAGTGGTGTGGGGAGCCACAGAATGGGAAAATTACTCCTTGTTGGATGGGAGTCTCCTTGTTTGATGGGAGTTTTGATTGGAAGCACGAAACAAATCTTCTAGGAGTCGCAGACTTCAAGTGGTGTAGGAGCCACAGTTTGGGAGCCTCCTTGTTTGATGGGATGTCTTTCCAAGTAAAGTTTGGGTTCATTCTTCAAGTGGACCATCAGTCGAGTGGCCGGCAGGGGAGGCGGGCCAGTCGGGCTATGTATCCAATGCGCATGCAAAGTCCAGGCTGAGTGCCTGGTGGGTCCAAAGCCAGACAATTGTAGTAATGTGTTCATTCCTCAAATGGACCGCTGTGTTTAACCTCTAATCGGCACATACAGTAACGTAGCCCTTTGGGGGACCATGCAGTGCTTTGTTTACGTTCAGTTAGTTAATAAATAAAGCCACATTGAAAAATCCCAATTCTGGTTCTGGACATTACAGTTATTGCTTCCTGTAGTTGGATTTACTTGGGTGCCCCTGGGCAGAGTAGCCAAACCTAGGTCCCTTGTGCCAGGTAACCTCATCCTTCCCCGAACCCGTAGATATATATATATGTTACATAATATATATATTTTTTTAACTATTTTTATCTCCACTACACTCAGGCATCTGGGTGGGATTGTGAGGCTAAAAGGGGAGGAAGGAGAATGTAAGGAGGGGGACCTAGAAAAGGCAGAAATACTGAATAAATACTTCTATTCAGTATTCACGGAAGAAGAGAAGGGTCAGGGAAACAGTTAGACAACCAATACAAAGAGGGGGGAGAGGTGGACACCAGTCCATTTACAATGGAGAGAGTCCTGAAGGAGCTCACAAAACTGAAGGTAGACAAAGCAATGGGGCCAGATGGCATACACCCGAGGGTATTAAAACAGCTGTGAAGAGAGTTAGCAGTGCCTCTGGCAGCTATGTTCACCGAGTCACTCAACATAGAAGTGGTCCCAGTGGACTGGAAGAGAGCGCAGGTTGTCCCTCTACACAAAAGCGGGAGTAGGGAGGAGACAAGGAACTACAGGCTGGTCAGCCTTACCTCAGTAGTGGGTAAGATCATGGAGGCACTGCTTAAGTGTTTAAGGAAAGAATACTTGCGCACCTAGAATCCAACGGAGCCCAAGATCTGAGGCAACAGGGATTCACAGCAAGAAGGTCATGTCAGACAATTCTGATAGACTTTTTTAACTGGGTGACGAAGGAAGTAGATCTCGGGGGGGGGGGTGAACATTGCCTACCTCAATTTCAGCAAGGCCTTCGACACTGTACCACACAGGAGGCTGGTTAACAAGATGGGAAGTCTGGGCATGGGGCACAAGGTGGTAAACTGGGTTAGGAACTGGATTACGGATAGAAGGCAGAGGGTGGTGGTAAATGGAATCCAATCCAGGGTGAAGGGGGGTGACCAGCGGGTGTACCACAGGGATCAGTCCTTGGGCCAGTCCTGTTTAATATCTTCATTAGCGACATTGCGGAAGGGCTGGAAGGAAAGGTCTACCTGTTTGCAGATGACACCAGGCTCTGCAACAGGATGGATACTCCAGAAGGGGTGGAAAGAATGAGGAGGGACCTGGGGGAACTTGGAAAATGGTCTGAAGTGTGGCAACTGAGGTTTAATTCTAAGAAGTACAAAATTATGCACCTGGGATGAAGGAACCCTAGGGAGAGTTACCGGATGGGGGGAGTTGCTGACGATCACTAAGGAAGAAATGGGCCTAGGGGTCATCATTTCTGATGACCTAAAGGTGTCCAAGCAGAGTACAAAGGATGCAGGGAGGGCCAGAGGTATGCTGGGATGCATAGGCAGAGGTATCACTAGCAGAAGGCAGGAGGTGATGATGCCATTGTATGAGACTATAGTGAGGCCTCATCTAGAGTACTGTGTGTAGGTCTGGAGGCTGCACCTTCGAAAGGACATTGACAGGACGGAGGCCGTCCACAGAAGGACAACTAAGATGGTACAGGGCTTGCACCAGAAAACATGAGGAGAGATTAAAGAACCTCAGTATGTACTTTCTGGAGGAGAGGTGGGACAGCGGGACATGATAGAAACATTCAAGTACCTTAAAGGCATAAACAAGGTGTGGGGGGGGGCATCTTCCAATATAGGGGGAGTACAAGAACAAGGGGCATGATATGAAATTGGTAGGTGGCAGATTAAGGGAAAATGTGAGGAAGTTCTCCAGAGAGGGTGGTGGACACATAGAATAGTCTGCCACAGGAGGTTGCGGGAGCGAGCACAATGTAAGGATTTAAGCATGCCTGGGATAGGAATAAGTGTACCTTGGAGGTGGAATGGAGTGGTGAAAAGTCACTGACCAGATAGGGTCAGAAGACACAGACAAGTGTAGGGCTTACGGGCAGAATGGATGGGCCTTGTGGTCCTTATCTGCCAACAAATATTTCTTATACTCACTTCCTGTTGGAACACTGTGAGCCGGCCTGCCGGATACATCTGGATTATGTTTCTGGGGAATGGCCTTACCCTTGGCTCCACAAGGGGGTGAAATCAGTGGAGGATGATCAACCACAGGATTGGAGAGGTGTGCGACAGCCGGGATGAGCAGGGAGGGGGCTGACAGCCTAAACCTCGAAGGGAACAAAGCATTATGGAAAACAAATGCTATTTTGTGGGTGGGGCTGCACAGAACATTTTGTAGTACTGTAGGAGAAAGAATAACTATAAGTGGATTGTTGTAAGTTAAAATTCTTGCAAACCACTTAATGAAAACTTTCTTTCAGTCAGACCCTAGAGCAAGCAGCTGCTTTGTGTGAGTTAGTACCCTGTTCTACTTCTGTTAGTACCCTTTGCAAACTGTGTGAGAGGCCTTTCGGCACCATGCAATTCTGCTTAAAGTTGGACCAGCATAACATTCTGTGGTGATTTGCATATGCAGCCCATGATGCTTTGCATTGTGGGGGCATGTGTGACTTTGTATTTTGTGTGAGTTGCCTGCCCCAAGGGAATTATGTGTCAGCTGCTCTTTAGTAGAACATTTTTCTGTAGCAACAATTCCATAGTTGCACTTTCTTGCCAACAATTCGACCGAATATGAATACCATTAAAAAAGTCACTATTTGTACTTTTTTATCAATAAATTTTTATTGAATTTTCAAACGAAAAAATACAAACAATAGATTGAACATGTCAGGGACAAATTACAATCACTCAGGCAATAACAATTTCAGACTGTACTGATAGAAATTGTATAAAACACAGAAACAAACTCCTTCACTAGTCCGGTGTGTACTCCCAAATGAAGATCTCCACCGTGATGGTGGCACTCTCTATAAAAATTACCTATGCTCATCTGCACTTTTAAGAAATACCATCTTTTCTTGTTTTTGCCACAGAATTTTAGCTCCCTTAAATATTAAGCCAAGGAGACACTTAAGCCAGAACCACCTCCTTAAACACAGAAATGAGGAACCAGACTATATGTTTTCAACCGATGTACATACATGACATTTTGTTGCAATGTTTCAAGGCACTCATCCTCTTCTGGCAGCATAAAAAAATGCCTCCAACCCATATCTGCCTCCTGCAGTTTCATTTGTTGACTCTTTCCATGTCTAAACCTATTATGTTTTATCTTGTATTTTATTGTAATGCACCTTGATTCTAAGAAAGGCGCAGAGAAATAAAGTTTATTATTATTATAAACCTGAGCCCCAATAAACCAAATCTCCAGCAGTCCCTTCCCCAGAAACATACTACTGCTTTGTTTCCCCACACTGAATTATTGGCCTACCCCCTACTGTCTTTTAATGTATCTCAGCATTTCACCTGGCAGCTGAACATTGTGGAGGGACTATGGAAGAGGGGAAATGTCTGCCCTAAAGAACAGCTGACATCCCCTATACTACCAATCCAGGAGGGCATACTGATCCCCAATGTACAGTACATCACCTAGGCAAGGTTAAAACATTTTAACACTTCATACATTTAACAGGGATAAAATATGGGCTAAAAATCAACCATGTTATATAAAAAAAATAATAGTATTCGAAGAAGTAGCAATAAAACGCACATTGATTAATTTCCCTTTTTAAAATGTTTTCAGATATATGAAGCAAATGCCTTTAAACATGTAATTTAAAAGAAGACCACACTACAGTACAATGGGAGAGAGCTCACCTTAGCTGTGTTGTGCAACTACACATGTACTTGCAGAAATCCAAGAGGTTGACTATGTATTATTAACAAATAAAAACTGAAATTCTGTGATACAAGGTCTAACCCAACTCTAAGTCACTAGCTGCCCCCCAGGACCCCAGGCCCGGACCTCACTGCTGACTGCTGTTCTGGGTTGCTGTTCCAAATCACAAGCTATCCCATGACCAAGTCCCACAATCCCTCGTCCTAAGGCTCTCTCCCTGCCCATCTCCCGGTCTCTCTCTCTGCTGCTGCAGCCGAGGAATGCTTGCTGGACTCCCATCAATTGGGCCATCATACTAGCTGCCATTTTCTAGCCATATCACTCGCCTGGTGTTCTCATCAGCCTGTAACACGGGCACTCCAATTTGTAATCACTTTACTGCCCAGCTCTGCAACAGCTACAGCACAGTTTCTGCTCCAGGCCACTGCTAAAGGGATTGCTTCTGGGCAATGTACACTGTAGCTGGGGAGTTGGTGCCACTGTATTTCAATAGGATGCAGGTGCAGAAGTGGTGGGTGAGAATGACTGACAGTCCAGTCACCAATCAAACAGAAAATGGCAATGACCAAAGGGTGGGGAATCAGGATATTCATTGACAGCTTGCACCCCTGCAACCCCTTATCATTACAAAACAAGGATTTCAACTACATAAAAAATGCAAAAAACAGTACCTTAATAAGAAAAACATTGAGGCAAGCATCCACGATCTGCACACTGCAACCCCCCCTTCTGATTTGGCAGATGCGGATGCGTACCTCAGTGCTCACAGAGTGCCACCATCAGGATCTCCACTCAGAACATTTGTTTCAATAGAGTTGAAGCAAATATTTACCCCATTGTTATCATAACAATTTTTTTATTTAGTACAAATTAAATAATTCTGATTAAAAAAGCATGTCAAACTGAGTTTGCCCTATTTCCACTTTTTTCCTTTGTTTTTTTCACATCAGCTCATCCTTCCTTACCTCCAACTTCATGAGCCTCTGTTTAGACTAAAGCACCACACCACAATCTGCACAGGGGTTGTATACAGACCCCCATCCCAGAAGCGGGAATGGACAATGATATGATATAAGGTATCTTTAGGACGGCAGAGAAAGGGCAGATATTGTTGATGGGGGACCGGAATATGCTAGATGTTAACTGGAGCACCTTTGCTGCAGCCATATCCAAGAGCAGGGCCATTCTTGATGCCCTACAGGGGGAATGCCTCAGACAGACTCACTCGGGAGGGAGCAATCTTAGACCTCGTACTCTCAAATGGGGACAGTGAGAGGATCTCAGATCTAAACGTGGGTTGCCATCTGGGAATAAGTGACCACCAAACAGTGTGGTTCATGATAAACTCAGCTAGAGAGTCAAGCCATACAAAAGTGAGGGTACTGGATGTCAGGAGGGCTGACTTTGTCAAAATGGGAGAGTGCCTTAGAAAAGCACTAGCAAACAGGCAAGAAGGAGGGGTGGCGCAACAATGGGAAAATGCCAAAACGACAACAAGCCTCTGTGTGAAGCAAATAAACAAATCAAAATGAAAAGAAAAAGCCACTATGGTTCTCAAAAGAGGTGAAGGGGAAGGTTAGGAAGAAAAAGATAGCATTTAGGAAGTATAAGGAAACACAGAAGGATCAGGACAGCGAACTGTACCAGTTAAGGCAGAGGGAAGCAGGGAAGGCAGACAGAACAGCAAAGACAGCCAACTTGGTTAAGAAGGGGGATAAAACCTTTTATAGGTACATTAGGGAGTGAAGAAAGACAAAGGGAGGGATAGTGAGGCTGAATAGAATGGACGGTGGGTGGGCAGAGAGGGACAGTGAAAAAGCAGGGATACTGAATGAATACTTCTGCTCAGTATTCACAAAAGAGCAGGAGGGGGAGGTACCCAGTTCAATTAACAGAAGCACTCTGGATGGGGGAGGGGGTCAATCCCAGTCCTTTCACAGAAGAAAGGGTTCTGAAAGAACTCCTAAAACTGACGGTGGACAAAGCAATGGGGCCTGACGGGACTCACCCCAGAATTCTAAAAGAATTAAGGGAAGAACTAGTGACACCACTGACTACCCTTTTTAACAAATCATGGGAGGATGGTGTGGTACCGGAGGACTGGAGGAGGGCGGATGTGATTTCCCTTAACAAAAGTGGGAGCAAGACAGAGACAGGAAACTACAGACCTGTCAGTCTGACCTTAGTGGTAGGGAAAATGATGGAGTCACTTCTGAAGGAAAGAATTGTTGAGTACCTAGAGGCCAGTGGGGCACAGGATCCAAGGCAGCATGGATTCACAGCGGGAAGGTCACGTCGGATGAATCTAATCAACTTCTTTGACTGGGTGACCAAAGTACTGTAGTAGACCACAGAGGGGCTGTGGACATGGCCTACCTAGACTTTAGCAAGGTATCTGACACAGTCCCACACAAAAGATTAATAAACTCATTAGCCAGCCTGGGAGTGGGTCCCAGGGTTGTAGCCTGGGTAAAACATTGGCTGGACAACAGGATGCAGAAGGTACTAGTTAACGGAGTCGACAGTGAAGAAAGGGGGTTTAATAGCGGGGTACCGCAGGGTTCAGTATTGGGTCCGGTCCTTTTTAATGTCTTTATAAGTAACATTGCAGAGGGACTGGAAGGAAAAGTACATCTCTTTGCAGACGATACAAAGATCTGCAACAGGGTTGATACACAAGGTGGGGGGGGGGAGGATGAGAAGTGACTTGGCAAGGTTGGAGGAATGGTCAAATGTATGGCAGCTTAGATTTATTGCAAAGAAGTACACAGTAATGCACCCGGGAAACAAAAACCCAGAGGAAGAGTACACAATGGGGGGTGAGATGCTGACATCAACAAAAATGGAAAGGGACCTGGGGGTAGTTATATCAAATGACCTAAAGGTGAGCAAGCAATGTGAGAAAGCAGTAGGGAGGGCTAGGGGGATACTGGGATGTATAGGGAGAGGCATCACCAGTAGAAATCAGGATGTTGTTATCCCTCTGTACAGACAGTTGGTGAGATCCCATCTGTAGAACTGCATCCAGTTCTAGAGACCTCATCTCCGCAAGGACACAGATAGGACATGGGAGGCAGTAGCGCAGTGGTTTAAGGCTCTGAGCTGCAAATCTGGAGACCTGGGTTTGAATCTCACAGCCCCCACTTGCCTACTGTGTGACCCTGAGCAAGCCACTTAACTTCCCTGTGCTCCCAGGTCACACCTGTAAACAAGCTTTCAGCTTAGTGTCTCTCTCCTGGTTAAACAATTGGAAATAAAAAAGAAAAAGGATGGAGGCGGTCCAGAGAAGGGCAACTAAAATGGTGCAGGGTCTGCAAGAGAAGCCATACGAGGAGAGACTAAGGGAGCATAATATGTATACCCTTGAGGAAAGGAGGCAGAGGGGGGACATGACTGAAACTTTTAAGTACCTCAGTGGAATCAACAAAGTCCAAGAGGGTAACATCTTTCAGAAAAAGAGATGTGCAAGAACAAGGGAACACAATTTGAAGACAGAGGGGGGACGGCTCAGGGGCAATGTGAGGAAGTATTTTTTCACAGAGAGGGTGATGGACGCATGGAACCACCTTCCTGAGGAGGTTGTGGGGTCTAAAACTGTGGGAGAATTCAAGAATGCATGGGACAGAATAAGGCAATTCTTGTGGGGGGTAAGAAGAAATAGGTTGTTGGTTAACTAGGATCTGCAGCTTATCCAGTAGGTAGGGAAAAGGGCAGACTAGGTGGGCCAAGTGGTCCTTATCTGCCATCAAAGTCTATGTTTCCACCTCCTTACAATTCAGGGCTGCACTGTTTGGACCAAGACCAACGCTTCAGAATTTCTGACTAGAAGAACGAGCTCCACAGAACTTTACAGCAGCAACTTGTGCTTCTGTCTCTATTTTCAAAGACTAACCTGCACTTCCAGTCCATCCCTAAAAATGTGTCCCTAAACTTACTTATATTCAGTTCATTAATATTCATAAAGTGCTATAACAGGGGAGGGGTTCCTATGCATGGTAATCCCTCAAACTGTGGACAGCACAGCAAGATTTGTCTTCTTACTGAGGCAAAGCCAATCTGTCTGTCAGGATGGAAATACGGCACTGAGAGGATCAGTTAGTTCTTAATGTCAGCCTTCTTAGGCTGGAAACCCATATTTAACCAAATTGTTTGTAGCAGGAATAGGATAACTGTTGGGTAGGAATAAGATCCCGACTGACGCCAGGTCATGGGGTTATATAGAGACCCATGGACAGACTGGATGGACCACTGGTCTTTTTCTGTTATCATCTTGTATGTTTCTATGTTTGTCCAAGTCAAACCAAATAGGACTATCAGAAAATTCTGAATCTCCATGAAGTACAGTGGTTCAATGTGACTGTGTTTCTAAGATGGCCTGGTAGTGTAGACGGCTGAGGCGCTGGCGCCTTACCTCTTACCACACCGGCGGCCCAGGGTCGAGAGTGAACTCAAATTGCTGGGGGTTAGCCAGAGGAGAGAGGATTGAATGTCTGATGGACAGCTCGCCTCTCTCAGAGAGGGGTGGGTTGTGGATCCCTGGCAGCAGTGACACCATGTGGAGGCATGCTGTGCAACAGCCAGGGCCATGTAAGGGACTGGGGGGCAACAGTGGATATCCGAGGGTGGAATATGCGAGTGCACCTACACCCGTGCTGGACGTTATTGCAAGTCTACGCCTCTGGGGGAGGGGGTAACCACGGAAATAGGAAAAATCCCGAGCATTGGGAGGAAGACTCCATTCTAGCCCACCTTTTCCCCCGCTGGCACCTGCTCTCTGGACCTGAGCACCCCTGTCCTTCACCTCTGCCTGGTACTACATGAGTGGAATGACTGTTGTAGAGCAGAAGGTGGACCCGCCCTGGGGGGGGGTCATGACTGGGGGGCACCTCACAGGTAAGTCACGGGTGGGACGGGGGAACAAGTCTCTAGCTAGAGAGGAGCACAACAGGACGGGATCAGGGCAGTGCTGCCTGATGGGGCCCCAATGCACGGTGACCACAGGAAAAATAAAAAGAGTAAAAAAATAATAATAATAATACAAAATACAACTCCTAAGGGTGAAAAGCGGAATGAGGTCAGAACTGTAATTCATCTGGAACTGGATTACAGCTAGGGCCAGCTCTATTTTTATTCTTAGCATTACAGTTCTGTGTGGAGCATTCTAGTGTTGGCTGCATTCTAGTTCTGGAACTGGAATATTAAAAAGTAAAGGAGCTAGGACAAGTCTCATTCTGTTTTTTTCCATTTTAGTTCTGGATGCATTCAGTTCTAGATGCACTGAAATTCCAGCTTCATTCAATTTTTTCTGGGTCTCACCTAAAAGTACTCCACAGTAACAATAATTTAAAAAGCCCCTGATACCATTAGAAAAGTTTCAACAAATGTGAGCTTTAGACACTTATAGATCAAGGCAGCACTCCTGACCAATCAGAGCACTCCTTTCTCCTGCACGTGAGACACTCTTATTCTGTGAAGATCGTCTCATGCGCAGATGCGCTAGAAACAGGCACGTTCTGGGAATTTGAAAAAAATGTATATTATTGATCACTCTCGATCAATAATATATTAATACATCCCCCATCGACACTTGTTCCTATATCAGAGTGGTTTCACTTGCCTTCAGCTTGAGCCAGAACAACTCAGCTTTGCTTCGCTTTTCTCGCCCAAGCCGAAGGTCCATGAAACCACTCTGATACAGCAACAAGTGGCTCTGGGGGACATATTAACATTTAATTCAGTTTATATTTCATATATTTTCTGTAATTCTTTACCTTTTTTCTTTATCACTGAGGACAATTGTACTGTATTAAAGAGGATTACTGTCCCTTCAATGTTATCTGCTGTTTCTGGTTGCCTACATCTGACATCATAATCCCATTTATTTATTTATTTGAAAATTAGTAACTAGGAAAGACACACAGAGCCAAGGCTTGTTTCCAGGTATGGCATCATAATCTGTAGCGTCATTTCACCAGAATCATAGGGGTTGCAAAGTTTCATTTTAGCAGAGTCATAGGTGCCGCAAAGCTTCCTGCCCACCAAATTCACATAAAAAAATACTATGGAAACCTTGTGTTAAGGGTTTCTAGGGGTTGCTAGAGACACCATAGGGACTGCAAGGAAATCATAAGGGTCTCAATTGCAGCAACCCCTGGCTACCCTAAATGATGCCCCTTATCATAACTATCTCCACAGCAACAGATTGTGATGTCAGGTGTAGGCAAGCAACCAGAACAGATAGGGCAGCGATCCTGTTTACATGCAAATGTCCTACATGATGAAGACACAAGGGCGAGAATTACGGAGACAATTGTTAAATATAAGCTAAATTGTGTCTAAATATTACATTTTTTCAGAAGTTGTCATAACAGTGGCAGGAGCTCTTTAAGACTGGAAGGAACTCAAGGTCCATCATCCCTTTCCGACGCTTCACAAGGAAGGACCAACAAGAGTGCTGTGCAAACAGTTACTAACCCATAGGGATATCCCCACAAACTCCACTGCTCAGGCTGACCTGTAATTCCCTTGGAAATCAAAGTTGTCAAGACTTACCCTCGATGGCCAAGGCTGTCTTCATATTAACTGTCTCCACTGGTGCAGTAGGCTATTCTATAGGTTCAGCACCCTCTGGGAGAGAAAGGGCCTCCTACCATTAACCCTGCATGTACTCCCTCAGAGGTTTAGGGCATGTGTCTACATTCTTCTGGAACACACCTGTTTGTTAGTATAGCAGACGAGACGACTCTTACGGTTGTAAGAATGGTCTCATGTGCATTCTTAGGGTATGAGAATCGCGAACCAAAGGTAACCAGTTCCGATACCCTAACAATGTGAGACCACTCTTACCATCGTGGGAGTGGTCTCATTGGTCATATTAATGTATTACTGATCGAGCGTGATCAAATAATGTATTATATATTTAAACACCTTACCCAAACAGGCCCATTTCCAGGGCAGCTGCACGTGAGACACTTAACAGAATAAGAATGTCTCATACATAGAGGAAAGGAGCACCCTGATTGGTTGGGAGCACTTCCTCGATCTATGATGATTAAACATTATGGGAGGTAGTATAGCATAGTGGTTAACAGCACTGAGCTGCAAACCGGGAGAGCTAGGTTTGAATCCCACAGCTACCACTTGCATAATGTGTGACCATGAGCAAGTCACTTAACTTCCCTGTGCTTCCAGGACAGTCCAGGAAACAAGCTTCAGCTTAGTGCGTCTTTCCTGGACAAAACTTGTAAAGTGAAAAACATCTCTGTTTGCTCTAGTCAATACACTTAAGTAAGTGGAAGGCTAAGATCTTCCTCTCTCTGCCTCCTTTTTCCTCGGGCATGTTAAGGGCCTCTAGCATCTCCTCAGAGTTTTTCTCTCACATACACCTGATCACTTTGGTGGCCCTGTACTGCACATTCGAGCTATGAACAGCACGCGGTTCTCCCTGTGGACTCTGATCTGGGCCTTATAATGTGGAAGAATTACTACTCCTGCTCTGCTGGTCACTCCCTTTTGATGCACCCCAGCAGTCTCCTGGCCCCCCAGATGGTGGTCGTGTGCTGCATATCATATCTTCAGGCCTCTGTTGATTATAATACCCATGCCCTTCTCCTCCACTGCAGCAGGAGAAACCCTAGAGTGTAAGTCCTACCCCGGTGTTCCAGCTCACGTGCGGCACCTTCATTTGGCTATATTGAATCAGGGACTCCCTACAGTCTGACCACTCACTCAACTTGTTCAGTTTCTCCTGAAGTTAGTCCACATCCCGAAGGGAGGTCACCACAGTGTCCAGCTTAGTGTCATCACATGAAATTAAGCAGCCTGCTGGACCCCCGCATCAAGATCACTAATGAAAGGGTGGCCCTCCGGCACAGTGGTTGTGCTACCACCTACAACGCCAACAAGCTGGGTTCAGTAATAAGTCCTGAGCATCTGAGGGCTGGGAGGGAGGTAGCATGAGTGCACCATGGACTGATCTCCTCCAGTAGGGAGTTATAAGCATCCAGCGCATAAATGACACCCAGCAGAAGCTGGGAGTACACCGGCTGGGACCTCATCGATGGGGAGAAGATGACAGCGGATGTCTGTGGAGCATGCATGGAAGCACACATGCCCTCACGCTGATGTCACTGCATGTCCATGTCTCCAGGGGGACAACAAAACAGAAAATCCCTATGGATGAACACAATGACACCAGGAGTCTAGCAGGCACTACCCCAGCCTGCTCCAGGGATGCCACAGTCTGGATTAGCATCTCAGTCCTCCCCTCTGGGCTGCAGTTTAGCCCCACTGTTGGGGGGGGCAAGCCATGGTCTCCCAGATTTCCAGTAGGTCCCTGGGGTCGGCACAGCGTAGGGGCAAACCTGAAAGAGGTCTAGGGTTGATAGGTGGTAAAACTCCACCACTCCCAGGTGTAAAAAGAGAGTATATAAAAAAAAAGATCACTGATAAAATTGTTGAACTGCAGTGGCCCCAGCACTGATCCCTAAAGGACACCACTGAGCCCCCTTCCCCCAACAGTAGCGCCATACACCACAACCTACTGCTTCCAGCTTCCAAGCTAGTTAGCAATCCATCTTGTGTATGTCTTGTATTTACAATGCTAGTGTACTTTGCCCAGAAACTTGTCATGTGCTGCAGTGTCAAAGGCCTTGCTGAAGTCCAGTTAGACTACATCCACAGCTCGGCCCCTGGTCACCTTCTTGGTTCCCTCCTTGAAGAAAATGATCAGGTTGGTTTGACAAAATACCTGTCACTGCCACTAAACCCATCATACCACTCTTATGTTACTTAATCACACTCCAAATGACACTCCTAGGACCATAACAGGTCTGCAATCGCACAGGAAGTAGTAGACTAAATACAACAGCTATAGATTTGATCCCCACGACCAGCTTACAATACTCGTCACCTTCAGATCTCCTTATCACACTTTTTTTTCCACTCTACTCTACTGGTCACAAGCCTCATCTTTTGCCTCCTTACCCTACCATTCCTTCTTAAACTCCCCCTGCTGTCTTCATGCCTTTCACCTCTAGATCTCATCACACCTCTTTCCACCTTACCCTGCTAGTCCCTAGCCTCACCTTCTTTCCCTACAATTCCTTCTTGTACTCCCCCTGCTGTCTCTGAACGTTAACTTTCACCTATAATGCACTTATCATTTATGTATGCAACCTTACGCAAACACTTGCTGATACAGCATCAGACTCCGACACCAGAACCATGCCTTAACCTGGCTGTATCATGTCAAGAATTGTCAACTATGAACTGTGTGTATATGTACTGTTGGCTCGATTAACAATGACACCTTGTATGATACATTTGACTCGATTAACAATGTTACCTAGTATGTTTGTATATCTATGTAAATGACCCAGGACCTCCTTGTGAATGAGCTTGCTCAATGGAATTTTCCTGCAATAAACTTGAACAATCTGTTTCTCATAAAGCCATGCTGAGTGAGGGTGAGAGCGCTGCTCTCAGTCAAGTGCTCCATTATTCTATCTTTGATAAGGGCTTCCAGGACCTTGCTCAGAACTGATATTCAGCTGACTGGTCTACAGTTGCTTGTGTCTGATCTTTCTCCCTTCTTCATGAAAGGGACTACATTCACCACTTTCCAGTCCTCCAGCATCACTCTTGTCTAGATAAATCTGACAAAGATTACTGTAAGTTATCCCAACAATTGTTACTTTGGTTCCACAGTGATCCAGGGATGTATCCTGTCTGCCCTTTGAGACCTATATAGCCCTTCCCCTAGCATCCAGTTCACAACCTGTGCAAGAAGGACTTCACTGCAGGCGGACACAGCAGTCTGTGGTTGGAGGCTGTCATTGCCAACTGGTGGACAGCTAAATACAGTGTGTAATGCAGGACTGAGACTGGGCTTGCACCCGTGGCAAGGGACTGATTTATGTTAACTTGTGCCACCAGGTGCATTCTGGATAACAATCAGAGCTGCCTCTGATGAAATGAGCATTAATACAAACTATGATAGGTGTAGCCATACTGTGTGACCCTTGACATAAGACTCTTGGAAAAGGGGACCAAAGGTCAGGAGGAAGATGAACGGGTTGTGAGGCTACATGAGCTGTCAGCAGTGAAGCCCAGCCTGGACTTCTGGGTGAAAAGGTCACAGGAATCCTGCACATTTGGTCCTGATAGCTGGAAGCAGAAGAGCCTTATGAACATGGCTCAGAGCGACTAGTTTTAGCCATGAGCCACTGCTCTGCAAAAGTCCTAATGCACAGCAGACAAGGGGGAAGAAAGTCCCCATCAGATGGTGAAGAGAAAATAAAATCACCTCATGGGGAACAGGCTGCTGCACCCAGACAGATCTTTTGACCCTGGACAACTACTTGCATAAGGCCTTGGACAGTGGGTAGTTGGTAGTTGCTGCGTTTTTAGATCTAACCAAGACCCCTGATCGGGTTAAACAAGGTCACCTCCTCGCAAAGCTAATAGACTTTATTTCTCTCAGAATTAGACAAATTGGTTGACTGATTATGTTTTGAAAACAGTATTACACTCCCACTGCATGGAAAGCAACAGAAGCTCCCACAAGTGATATATGGCTAAATAACTTACTACATAATGCAACTCTAAGAAATGAGTATATAAAACTCAAAGACATATAGGCTGGTACAAGGCAACCTGTCTGAACCTTGATGTCTATCTAGGCCTCATATTACTCTGACACTTAGCCCTCTGAAGATGTTCTCTGCGTTGAATACATACAGGGTGGTTCCTGCATCTGGGGAGTTTAGTTTAGGTTGTGCTTTTCAATGTACATTATTTTTGGATTGTCAAGCTGTACCGCACTATTATATTTTAACATAACAATAAATTGTATTTTCACTGGTACTCTGGTGTGCTGAGACTTTTCCTGTCTGCTGGATACAAACATAGAAACACAGAATTTGATGGCAGATAAAGACCACTTGGCCCACCTAGTCTGCCCACAAAGCAATCTGTCTGAAACTTGGTGTCTACCTAGGCCTGATTTTACTGACACATTTTTTTTCCCATAAACCTGCTTCTCCTGCTCGGCATCTACCTCCCCCAGACTCACCTTGCCCATATTTCCCCCCTGAACTGTCCCCCCATGACAGAGCTAGGAAGGGGAGAGCTATCCTCACCCCCATCTGGAGTCCATCATCCAGAACCAGGGTCGGTGGTCCAGGTGGCGATGTGGGGACAGGCTGGGAAGGCTTCATTAAGATGGCGTCAACCCTTTTCCATTTTCTCCCCGAGTTCTCTAACCACGTCAGCAAGTAAGCATATGAAGGTGCACACACAATACAGAACTGTGGCCCCTCCCTTTCTACGTTGCTCGTAATTCTGGTGCTACCACCCGGCTTCCGCCAGATGGCAGTCAAAAGATTGAGATAGTGTTTCTCCACACAATGGAGAGAAGAACAGTCCAGCAGATGCTCAATCTTTCCCCCGCCAACCCCGCAACCCAAGCTCATTAGTGGGAGGTAAGGTGCATAGCACCTCAGCCCTCTGCACCACTGGACTAGCTTTTTACTCTGACACTTGATCCACATAGGCCCACATAAAGTTCCCATTGACCGCTCAACAAAAACACTGAGAGCATCTCATATTGAAAGGGGAGCAGCAGAGAGAGTGGGAGAGAATGAATTCTGGATTTAGTAGTATTACTAGACCAGCAAGATTACAACTATGCTTAACCTAGCCACCCTACCAGGGAATGTATTTGAAGTGCTATTTTATCTTGAATGTTGATCACTTTAAAGAGCTGGTGACACGTTCAGGAGAACATTAGCAAAACCTAATATTTAGACACAGTCCAGCTTGTATTTCCAATTAGTGCTGTATTCCTCCTCCCCATTATTTATTACTGAGGTCATTTGTATGAAAACAGGATATTTGCTCTAGAACAGTTAGTCTATTCCTGCTGTTTTCTTCCTACCTGAAGTCACAGAGCACTGCTTGTGGTATCACAGTTACTCCCAGGCAACAGATTGTAATGTCACGACAGAGAATTATGACTTGAAATAGGGAGTAGGCTACAGAAGTAGATAGACTCTGAAGGAACTCTAAGAGGTAAAGATCATATAGTCATGCAAATTCCCTTAGTAATAAATACTAGGGAGGAGAAATATATAAAATATAAATGTAATGCAGGCAGAATTGTACCTAATTATTACATTTTCAGTTGTATATATCGCACTCTTCGATAAGGCCCTGCTGAGATACGTTTGGGCCCCTGGCCACCTCCTATGGTCACTGTACTTGCCTTGTATATGTTCTCTGCCTGCACCTGAACGCAGTTTGCTGCCTATTCCTGTCTGTACCTTGTTAACTGTTGCTACCTTGTTTCTTAATTTGTTATTGCCTGGGTTCTCTGCCTGCACCTGACTATACCTTACTGATTACTGTTACATTGTCTCTGAATTGTTATTGCCTTTGTAATTCTCCCGGGTCGCACCTGAAAATAGGCACTTGACTGTCTAGCGTGCTTACCTGGTAAACAAAAGCTAAATAAATACATTTAACATTTTCTTTGAGGTGTCAGTAGCTTTTTAAGTACTTGTCTGGGTGGGGTAGTAGCCACTGTTGGCAAAAATGTGATAATTTACTGGAAGGAAAGGTAACCCGCTGTAGGCTATAATAAGCTGTACTCTGTTTTATGTGTCATTAGAATTTCAATAAACCTCACTTAAAAAAAAGAAAGACAGCAAACATTATGTTTGCCTAGTAAATGTGCATTCTTGCTTTATTAAGTACGACATATGGGTTCCAAGAGGTCCATACGGCCTCTTTTTTGTTTCGTTTGTATGTAAATGACTTGCCAACTTTGGTTAACGATTCCAAAATGTTACTGTATGCAGATGACATTGCCTGTTGACAGGGGCAACGATCAGTCCCATATTAATAGTTCTGTTCAGCAGGACCTTTCGAGGGTCAAGTCAAGAAAATTGATTTTGCATACACAGAAGACGAGTATACTGTTAGAAATTAAAGGAAAAGGGAGTTGGATTCCCTGCCCCTGGAGATCAGGACAATGGATCAATCAACAACTGAAATGGTCAAGTTTTAAATAAGTAGTTGGGATTTATGCTGGACAACATAGTACAACAGCACATAACATATACACTAAATCAGAGTGACATGTCGAGACACACTGAAATGCATAGAATACAGTTATGCAGGATGATTTCACCTGCTTCCCCTGTTGCTGGTCGCTGCTACCATTTTTATTTATTTATTAAGATGTTTTCTCCAGGAAGACATGCTGAACAGTTTGCTAGTTTCCAGATGTGTCCTAGGGGATTGGGGAAGGGATGGTTACAAAGGATGGATTATATAATAAACAAAAGTGCTGTACATAATAACAACAGGGTACATATACAATATACAACATATTCAAGAGGTATTGTGTACATACAAGCAAGGGTTACAATGGAGTACTGGTTTAGAGACAAAACTTGATGACACAGCTGTACACTAAGTGCTGATGGATAAGTGCAGATGGGTCATACCAGTACATCTTGGCTGGCAGTGCCATATGGGAAGGAGGAGTCCGAGCTAGGTTACCATGAACTGGACACAAGATGCTGAAGCTTCATGTGATTTTGGGAGGGGAAGGGAGCAAAAGGCAACCATGTTCAAGTAGCGGGCAAGACAGAAGCAATCTGCCAGAGATCTTAAGGTGTTTTACCAAGGTTCTCTGGTCATTTATAAACTAAGCCTCCTGTGCACTACAGTATCAACTGCTTAAAAGAAGTCCAGATAGACAATATCCCCAGACTTCCCACATCCCATTCCTTGGGGACGCTTTAACAAAACAACGAAGTTTGTTTGGCATAGTATTGCCTTGCAGTATTCCTTCAGAGTCACAGAGTCCAAGTTGTTTTGTACATGTCTTACAGTTTTGTTTCTCGTGACCATCTCCAGCAGCATCCCTGGTATTGATGCTAATCTAAGCTCACTAGCCTATAGTCCCCAGGTTCTGCTCTGGATTGAATACTGGAGTCACATGGGCCACTCTCCAGCCATTGGGTATATATGCCATTCTGACAGACTCACTGAATATAACTGCCAGTGGTATGGAAAATTTCTCCTTCAGAATTTTTGGATGCATTCCATCAAGCCCCATGGCCCTATTTACAGTCATCGTTTTTAGCATTTTCTCAGGTTCTTCAGCTGTTACATTTATTACATTGTTGTAGCCTGCTCTTTTGTTCACCCAGGAGTAACATTTCACTTCCTGATGTCACTCTATTAATTTCCTCTGTAAATACTGGGGTCAAGTATGTATTCAAGTATTCTGCCATCTGGCTGTCAACTCATTAGTAATTATGTCATCTGTGTTCTAATCCTGTGGAGGGCCAGCATTACTTAACCAATAAGACATGAAAGAGGGTGCATTATGGTGCGATAACAGCCCGCCTTGGATTGGCTGAAGCATGAGGTGAAGCCAAGTGCTTCCACCACCTGAGAAAGGCCATTATCCCACCACAGTGCACCCCCATCATGCCTCACTGCAATTATGAAATGGATTTATTAGTCCATTTGATTATGAATTAGTTGCTTTTAAAGAATTTTAGTTTATATTTCTACAAGAAAAGAAAAAAAAATAGTCAAAAAAAAAAATTAGTACAAGAAAAAAGTAATCCCAGCAGCTTTTGCAGAGTTGCAGTGTTGGTGTCTTGCCAGAAGGTGGCACCAATACTGCATGGTCAGTGCTGCTTTTTTCAAAAGCCAAGTAAGGGCAGTGGCAGAGTGCAACAGGCTTTATGGGATCAGCACAGCACTGGTCACTAAGACAGCTGGCAGCATGGGTCTGGGCAGGAAGTTAGAGGCAGTGTGGGGCATGGTGGTCTGTTTACCCACATTTATGTTGACAGCCTAAGCATGTCCTTGCTTGGGGAGGGCTTTATGTGAGGAACGTGGCTGACTGTTAAATGACAGAGCAAGTGTCTATGCTGAAGTTGCATGGTAGTAAGAGTGGGCATCTGTTTTGGTTTAGTCAGCAGACTGTTATAGACCACATACCTTGTTAAAGTTGGTGGTACCAAACTGCAGCAGGTGGCATCTGTAGCAGGATGGCAGAGCCACAGTCTGAGCTGGGAGCCTTGTTTACAGGCAGTAGGTGGTGGCTGTAGTAGGAGGAGAGAGACGTGATCAGTCGGGCCTCTGCAATTATGCCACAGCAGCCATATCTGGTGTGGTCATTTTTGCCCTGAACAAAGGCGGAGGACTCTGCTGATGACTGCAGTGCCTGTGTGGATGGTGGTACTTTCAGCCAGGCTGTTGTGCTGGGATATGGCCCAGCTGAAACTACCTCTATGCCAGTCAGGTTATAGTACTTTTACTATCCATTTCATAAGCTGCATTTTCCTCTTTTCATTTATGTATTTCTGTTTTGCATGCCCACTAGGCAGAGAATTAGATTTCTGGCATAGTAATAGCAGTACAGTCCTCTAAGCTGCCCTGTCAAGAACATGTTGGTAGCTTGCTGTGTCTCCCCTGTTGTTTTGGGACCATAACCTACTGTATGAGGTTCTGGTACCAGGGCAGGAGTGCTAAGGTTTACTGAGGATATCTCACCGTCAGACAGACCAGCATTTGTTTTAGTTCAAAAGCGTGTGCTGGGCATTTAATTTATCCTGAGAGCTGTGATTCAAGCAGGCAGATTCATTTATGTTCTGATCCACACAGTTAGTTTTATTTTGGTCAGATTCTGTAAAAACAGGCTCCGCTATTTAAAGGCACTCACCAAGGCTTGAGTGGGAGGAAAAACAAAACAATCTGACTAGTGGCTCTCTTGGTGATAGTGTTGCAAATGTTCATGTGCAGCAAAATGAGATCTGGTGCGGAAAATCATGTCACAGTCGGTACACCGATATGGACTTGTGTGCATCCGCCGGTGCTTTCTAAGACATGCCATATCTCTAAATTTTTTACCACAGTAATTGCATTCAAACGGCAGCTCTCCTGTGTGAATCTGTTGATGTTTTATGAGGTTAACTTCCCTTCTAAAACTTTTCTTACAATCAGTACATTTATACGGCCAGTAACTGCATGGAAATGGTAGCTCTCTTGTGTGAATTTCTTGATGTTTTACGAGGTAAGCCGCCTTTTTAAAACTTTTCTTACAATCGGTACATTTATACAGCTTCTCCGGTCCTGTGATGTGAATTTTCTGATGTTGTAGGAGGCTACTCCATTCTGTAAAGTTACTGCCACATTCAGTACATTTATATGGTCTCTCTCCAATGTGACACTGGTTGTGTAACTTGAGATGAGATAGCTGATTAAAACTCTTACCACAATCAGCACATTTATATGGTTTCTCACCAGTGTGAATTTGTTGGTATGTTGGGTAACTACTCTGTTTGGTTTCACTGCTTGGATGTGTTCCTTCTCCAGTGAGACGACACTGGTGTGATTTAAGATGAGATATCATAGTAAACCTTTTCTCACACTGAGTACATTGATATGGTTTAACTCCAATATGCATTAACTGATGCCTTATTAGGTGATTCTTCAGTGCAAAACACTCATTACAATCAGGACACTGATGTGGTTTCTCTGTTGTGGGACACAGTTGGCAATTCCAAATTGATGACTGCTGCCTCAGACTCTCACTGCATTCAGCCTTCCTGCTGACTAAAAACAGGCATTTCATTAGTATTTTCTCAACATTGCGTGACAAAGAATGTCTCAGACTGTGTATTTTCTCAAAGTGAAGTAGCAAATATTTCAGATGTTCTGGCCTGAACTTTTCTCAGAACCACAGACTTTGCTGATATGCAACCTCAGTAACGTGAGAAGTTTTTCTCAGTGCCCAGCCTGGTGGTGCTGAGGGTTGAGGCGCTGGATGCCACACCTTGCATCATGCCGGCGACCCGAGTTCGGGAACGAGCCCGGGCCACTGGGGGTCGGCAGGGGAGAGAGAGGATCGAACATCCGGAGGACTGCTCTCCTCTCTAGGGGATCCAGGCTCCTGCCCAGCACCTCAGCAGCCCCCGGTGGCAACTGGAGGCACTGCAACATGCAGGGCACGCTAGATGACAGACAGAGCTGAGGCAGGCGTGCCTGGCGCCATTGCACATCCGAGCTTGGCCAGGGGGGTGGAGGAGGGATGCACTGCAGCCAAGAAAATCCCCACTCCTGAAGATAGGCGACAGCACCGTCCCCTCAACCACACTCCACTGGCCGGACTCCTCCAGCTCCTGGGCCGAGCCCAGCCTGGCCTGAATTACAGATAGAGCGCCCTGGATGGATAGGGCAGTCCCACCTTGGGAGGGCTCAGAGCTGAGGGGATAGCGGAGCTGGTGCCAGGAAGCTGTAGAGTTTCAGTCCTGGAGGTAGAGCTGAGGGTGTGTGGATGCCCGACAGAGTTCTCCAGGGCCAAGAGGAGCCAGAAAAAGAATAAAAAAAAAAAAGTTTTTCTCAGAGATTTTCTAATCTCACATCAAACATTTCTCAGCTGGCATCCGCAGAACTGAGTTAACACAGAAACCTAAAAGTTGTCGGCAGATAAGGACCACTTGGCCCACCCAGTCTGTCCTAAATTCCCTACCTATATAGTGCCACCAGAGGCCCTACTTGGACTCCGACTTGCACCCTGCTCTTGCTTCTAAAATTCCCTTTTGTCTATCCCATGCATTCTTAAATCCTGTGACCATTCTAGCTTCCACCAGTTCTTCTGGGAGATTGTTCCAAGTGTCCACCACCCTCTCCATGAAGTACTTCCTCGCGTTTCCTCGGTGCCCCCCACCAGCTTTGTATTGTGACCTCTTGTCCTTGAGCATCTTTTCCTTCGGAAAATGCTCCCTTCCTGTACCTTGTCTACCCCTCTCTTCCAGGGAGAACATGTTTAAATCTTTAAACCTCTCCTCATAGCACATTTTATGTAGACTCTGCACCATTCTGGTAGCCCTCCTTTGCACCGCCTCCACCCTATGTCCTTTCAGAGATGGGACTTCCAGAACTGTACACAGTACTCAAGGTTGCGTCTCACCAGCAATTTATGCAGGAGTATTATTACCTCCCTCCTTCTTCTGGTGATACTCCTCCCGATGCAGCTAAGCATTCCACTAACCTTACCCACTGCCTTGTCACAGTGTTTAGTTAACATTTAAGTCATCAGAAATGATGACCCCCCCCCCAGGTCCCTTTCCTGCTTTGTGACTGTTAATACCTCTCCTTCCAGTTGTAATGTTTCTGTGCCCCATATGCATGATTTTGCAGTTTTTCATGTTAAAACTCAACTGCCAAACCTGTGGCCATTCTTCTAGTTTTTTAAATCGTCCCTCATTCTCCCCTCTCCCCGGTGTGTCTACTCTGTTGCAGAGTTCTGTGTTATCTGTGAACAGGCATACTTTGCCTTCCAGACCTTCTGTAATGTTACCAATAAAAACACTGAAGAGGACTTGCCCTAGTACTGATCCCTGTGGCACCCCGCTTGTCACCTTGCCTATTCCAGAGTGTGTGCCATTTACCAACACCCTCTGACTTCTCTTGCTTAGCCAACTTTCTACCCATTTACTACCTCAGGACCTATTCCTATGCTCCCCAGCTTGCTTATCAGCCTTCTATGTGGAACGGTGTTGAAGGCTTGCTGAAATCCAGGTAGCCCACATCCACCGCTCCTCCTTGATCACCTCTTTGGTCACCAAATCAAAGAACTTGATCAGGTTTGTCTGACACGCCCTCCCCTCTGTGAAATCATGTGATACCCTGTTGCCTCAGATCCTGTAGCCCATTGGCAACAAGATACTCCCCAATCCTTTCCATCAATAGTGTTTCTATTACCTTGCCTACCACCAACATCAGGCTGACAGGCCTGTAATTCTCTACCTCCTCCTTATTTCCAGTTTTGTGGGGTGGGACTATATCTTCCCTCCTCCAGTCCACCGGTACCGCCCCTGTTTCCAATGACAGGTTGAAAACGTCCGTCACGAGGTGCAGTCAGCTCCTCTTTCAGTTTCCTCATTCTGTTCTGGTCCAGATCTTATATCAAACCACACTGTATGGTGATCACTGGTCCCCAGGAGGTCCCCCACTGCTACAGCAGTCACACTGTCCTTGTTTGTCAGTACTAGATCCAGTAATGCCCCCTTAACAAAGTCTGAAGTTCCTTGACCTTCTATTTTTACTACTTAAGACATTTGTTTTAACTGGATGTTTTCCATGTACATGGAAGTCATAACCCTCTGTTTATTTTTTGTAGTTAGTGATGTTTCCCCTTTGGCTCCAAGCTGCCCACTGGACACTCCAGCCCTGCTTCCCTGCCTTTCCTCCAGGGTTTACCTTTGTGCTAATACTGTGTGGCCTGGGTACTCGTTGGGGTGCAGAGCTACTACCTGGCCAGGGTCAGTGTCCACGCATGAAGCGTCAGCAGCTTCCCCTCCCACCACCCTACGCTGACAGTCCCAGGCTGCTCCCCCCCCAGCCAATGCTATTGGCGAGGCAAACACAAGGCACTGAAAACCTCCCTCCCTCCCTCCCTGGGACAGCAGAACAGTCCTCGGGATACTCTCATCCTCTCTCTCACCAGCTGATCCCCCAGCAACCCAAGTCTGCATCTGAACATGGGCCACCAGCACGGCACGAGGTGTGGCACCCAGCACCTCAACCTTTAGCACCATCATGCTAGTCTATAATCCTCTGCTTATGACAATACAAGTTGCTGCTACAGAAATTATTCTGATGCCACAAATTCATGGTTATGACATCAGGGAAGGAAAATCAGTAGAAACAAATAAGGTATATGGGCAAGAGCCCGTGTTCAGACAAATGTCTTCAGTAAAAAGAAAGGAATAACCTGAAATTCATTTTTTTAAATGTTATTGGAACTGACTGGACTCAAATCTCTCAATGCTCTCCCAAAATGTGAATATCTGGACATTTCATTCACTTATAAATAGACATTTACTAAAAAAACAGGCTCTTCAACCGTGAGACATCTGGGGCCTCGTTCTCATTACTATTATTCTCATTATTAAATAAGTTAGCAAATCTGACTCTAATATTAGTCATCTTGTTTTCTTTATTCAACAATTCTACTTTCAGAGTGCTGTGCCAACATTTCGTGGCAGCACCACCTCATCAGGGCTTGTGGTGGTTCCTTATTTCCAACATAGCACTTCTTAGCCCGCATATGTACTAACATCATGTATCTCCTTAATGGATTCTTTCATGTAAGTGGAGCCTGCAGGGCCATGCGTCAGTTTTCTCTGTATCTCTACTTATTCATCAGCTAAAAGTGTCCTACTCTGAGGGTGCCTAGGGAGTTGCTGACTCCTTTGCTGTATATAAGGAAAGGCTAGTAGAATAATATCTTGAAGCAAGGGGGCTCCAAAACCAAAGGCAGCATAGATTCATGAGGGGGAGGTCATGTCAGACAAATCTGATTGATTTATTTGATTGGATGACCAGGGAACTAGTTTAGGGGAGGGCAGTGGACATGACCTTTTTGAACTTCAGCAAAGCCTTCAACACTGTACAACACAGGAGACTTATACAGAAACTGGATAGTCTATGGGTAGGAGCCAAAGTTATAAACTGGGTAAAAAATGGATTAATGGATAGGAAGCAGAGGGTGGTGGTAAATGGCACGTATTCTAAGGACAGAAGAGTGGCCAGCTGGGTGCCACAGGGTTCAGTAATGGGACCAGTCCTTTTCAACATCTTCATAACATTTTTTGTTCTCTTTTCCCAACTTGTCCTCACCTAGTTCTGCCCCCTGGCAGAGTTTTCAGCATCCTGGAGGGGTCCAGCACTTGGAAATGATGCTTCCTTCCGCCCCCGCTTCCCCTCCATCCTCTCTACCTAACTCGTCCTTGCTTGACTCTGCTCTCTGGCAGGGTTCTCAGCAGCCTGAATAGGCCTAGTCTTAGGCAAGTTTCTCCCACCCATCCTCCTTCCCTTTACCATCCCCTCTACTATCTCTACCCAACTTGTCCTTGCCTACTCCTGCCCCATACACTAAGTCTGCACCTCATTCTGCCACTGGCAGCTATCTCCGCACTCTGAAGGGGCCAGTTCCAGGTTTAACTCATCCTTCCCTTCCCTATTCCCTTACCCACCTCTCTCCTGCCCCCCTCTCTACCTCACTGCGCTTAATCAAAGGAATTAGTTCACTTGAGCTAATAATTTGCATCTTTGCTCTGTCTGAAGTGCTCCCAGAATGCACTAGTACTGTGTTAACTTGCCCTTCACAACTGAGTTTTTTTTGCTCACTTTTCTCCAGTAATGTTCCCCCATCTTTATCCTCTCTTCCGCCAGCTTGTGTCCCCTGTCTACCCGTTTACCCTCCTTGACGTCCCCCCACTGGACCTCATTTATTCAATAATTGCTAAATAATCTACCTCTTAACTGTGAGCCATTCCTGCAAGGAGTTAGCTCCAAGGCTACATTAAATGTTTGTACTATGTTTCTCAGATATGCCACTTGTAATTAAATACTTATTCCACAGGTATGATATATTTAATTGTATGTTATGTTACACATGTGACTGTATGATTATTTATATTTTTTAACTGTATGTCTTGTTACAAATGTAATTGAATGTTTAATTTCTCTGATATGATAAATGTTAAACTGTATGTCTAATTCTTTCTTCCAGTTGTACTCCCCCCCCGCCCCAGGTTGCACTGGGAGACAAGCAACTTGTTGTTCAGTGTGCCTTCCTGGTGAAACATTTCAATAAATAAATACATAAAAAAATAAAATAAATGACAGCTCATAAAAGCCTGAAGGGAAGGTGTACCTTTTTGCAGAGACACCAAGATCTTTAACAGGGTGGATACTCGGGTGGGGGTGGAGAAAATGAGTAGGGACCTTAAAAACTTGGGAGAGGTAATGGGTATGGCAGCTGGGTTTCCATGCCAAAAAGTGCACAACCACGTACCTGGGACACAGAAGTCCAGGAGAAGAGTATAAAATGTTTGGGGGCTGGGGGAGTGCTGTCAGTCACTAAGAACGAAAGGGACCTTGGGGTTATAATAATGATTACCTAAGTCACAGGACAGTGTGAAAAGGCAGTGGGCAGGGCCAGTGGATTGCTGGGGTGCGTAGAGAGAGCTATCACAAGCAGGAGAGGTGATATTATTACTGTATTGGTCATCGGTGAGACCACACCTGGAATCTCGTGTACAATTCTGGAGGCTGCATCTCAGAAAAGACATGGACAGGGTAGAGGCTGTCCATATTCTTAAATGACCTTCCCTCTGCCTGCTCATCTACCTCAATCCATATGTATGCTGATGCCATGGTCCTCTTCACCTCAGGCCAATCCTCTGTTGATGTACAAACCAGACTTTAGCATGATTTCAACAAAGTTCAGCACCGGCTTTGCTCCCATCAACTTTCCCTTAACGCCAAGAAGACAGTCTCAATGACCTTAGGCACCTGCCCTCCTTCCATACCCTTGATGGGACAATCCTTGAGGACACCTCCTCCTTTAGGTACTTGGGAGTTTGGCTTGACCAATACCTCAACTTCTCTGGTCACGTGGACATCATCCTGAAGAAACTGTGTCCCAAGCTTGGCGCATTATACATGAACCGTAGCTACCTCCCTCTACCAGCTAGACATGAACTTGTCCAGAAGATGATCATACCTATTTTCAACAACTGTGATGTGGTCTACAGTGCTACTCCCAAGTTTTCCCTAGCTAGATTGCAGTATACCCTTTTTTCGAACTCCTTCTGTCACTTTGCTCTTGACTCCCCCTCTCTCACCCATCACTGTAATCTCTACCATCCTCTAACTTTTTCCTCACTAGAAAATCGCCACCACCTCCACTGTACCAATTTTGTGTCTAAATTTGGTTTGGCATGCACCCCCCATATCTTGCCTCCCCACTAGCCTTCCTCCCCACTCCAGCCCATTTCCTTAGATCTTATGACTTTCGTTTAATGGTAGTTTCTCATCTGTCAACCACGGTAGGCCAGATGGCTTACTCGCATCACTTCCCTAAACTATGGAATGCCGTTCTTCACCAGATTCGCCACTCATCCACTCCCTCTCTTTAGCCATACATAACTTCCTCTCAGTAAATTGTACCTGTGGCTAACTCCCCTTTCCCTGTTACCCTTACTCTGCTCTGTTTCACCTGCTGCTTGTTCACTGTTATGTATCTCCACTCGGTAAAATCTTGTACACTAGATGCGAGCACTTCCTATTCCCTAAGTTGTTATCAATATATATTGTCTTGACTGCACTTATATTGTACATTACTTCTTGTAATCACCAGGGCTGTGTACACTGCATTGCATAATGTTTAATTATCTTTTGTTTGGTTGATTGACTGTATGTATGTTATGATCTCCCTGTACCCCTCTCCCCCAGGATGCACAGGGAGACGAGCAACTTGTTCAATGTGCCTTTCCTGGTGAAATATTTCAATAAATAAATAAATAAACAAAATGGTACATGGGTTTTATAAGAAACCATATGACAAGAGACTGAGAGATCTCAATATGTTCAGCCTGGAGGAAAAGAGGGAGAGAGAAAGGACATGACAAAAACCTGCAAGTATCTCAGGAAAGTGAGCATGGTACAGGTGAGAAGCCAGTTTACAATGAAGAAGTGCAACAAAACAACAGGGCATACAATGAAGTTGGGGTGGGCTTAGGAGGGATGTGAGCAAATACACTGAAAGAATGGTGGACACCTGGAACAGCTTGCCACCAGAGGTAGCCTGGCAAAAACTGCAGAGGGATAGACATAGGGGAATACTACTGAATAAGAGAGGGTTCGCCACACCCACTGGACAGAACAGGCAAGGAACAACTGAGCAGACTGGGTCGGCCAAGCAGTCCTTTTCTGCTGACAAAATTTATGGTTCAGTGATTTTATACATGCCTCATTCTCACCCCTAATGGGTGGCAGCACAAAATGGGGTACAATACTTTAACCCTTGTGCCCACTCTCCCAAAAACACAGAAAGATGGAACATCCTGCCAGATAAAGGCCTAGCAGTCCATTCAGTCTGCCTGAGCCTGTCTAATTTCAGGACTGTGCCCCTGTCAGTCCTTTATTTTTTTTTTCCAGCTTTCTTTACCACCCACCCTTACCGGACTCTCTCTGATGTGGATTCTTGGCATGACTTTCCTGTCCACCTGAAGTCTCCAACCCTCTGATCTCTGGTTGGCCCTTCTCCACTCCAACCTTGCTCAGCTGCATGACCCTCTGGCTCTGAGCCCCCTGAAGCAGGGTTGCCAACTCCTCCGACGCTCTACCTACAATTTAGTGGAGTGACTGGGAGGAGGAAGACCAGAAGCAGGGGCTGGAAGAGCCCAGCACTAGACATGGGGCTGACCACTGATCTTGCCCTCGCCTACCGGCAAGGTGGGGGGCTTTTGGTGCTGTAGTTGGCCCAGGAGCACGGACGTGCAATGCTGCCTTGAACGCAACGGGCACACTTCTATGCCTGTGTGTAAGGCATCCACCACTGCTCCACCCCTGTGAGAGTGCCACAAGTTGCGGCACCCCCCAGCCACCGCTAGGAGCCGCTCGAACTGCTGCATGTGAACCCACCCTCCCCCAGGAAGGGAGAGCAGTCTTCTGGATGCTCAATCTTTTCCTGCCCCTGCCGACCCCCAATGACCCAGGATCATTCCCTAACCTGGGTCACCGGCATGGCACGAGGTGTGTCGTCCAGTGCTTCAACCTTCAGTGTCACTGGCCCAGCTCAGTCCTTCCTACTTCTGCTGCCCCATCTGCCCCCTTATGCACTATTCCCCTGTGCCTGTCCTAGTCCCATCCCCTTTTGAATCCTCCCATAGTTTCAGTCCTGGTGATCTCCTCCAGAAGCTTGTTCCAACCCATCATGACTCTTTAAAATGTTGACATCCTTCTTGAACCTCCCCCCCCCAACAGTTTCAGAGAGTTACCCCTGGCACCTGGTACCAAACTTGTACCACCAGTGAATTCCTGTAACACTGACTGCTTTTTTTAATCTATGTGTTATGTATTGTACTGTTTTGTTTGCTGTGATGTATTGCTCTTTTGATGAGATGCCTTTGTAAATGAGTCTTTGACTCAAATGTCTGTAAACCAATGATATAATAAATAAAATAAAATCCATGTCACCACTCATTTTGAAAAACTTGCTTCCTTCCTCCAAGTTTATTCTGTGGAAAAAGTTAAGCCTCTCAACTGTGCTGCCCCACTTTCTTCTATCCTCCAGCGTGTACATGCTGAGATCTTCCAAGTGCTCCTCACAGAACCTACCCTACTGCGCTGTATTTAGCTGGTGGCTAATCTTTACACCACCTTAGGAGGCAGTAATAGCGTAGTGGTTAAGAGCACTGAGCTGTAAACATGGAGAATTGGGTTTGATTTCCACAGCCACCACTTGCATATTGTGTGATCATGGGCCAGTCATGTAACTTCCCTGTGCTCCCAGGACACACTTGGAAACAAGCCTCAGCTTTTAGTGTATCTTTCCTGACCAAAAATTGTAAAATAAATAAATAAAAATAAATAGTCCTCTACCCTGTCCATGACCTTGCTCAAGTGTGGGCCCCAGCTGGTTCGGTGGCGCAGAGGGCTGAGGCGTTGAAACCCTTACCTCATGCCACGCTGGCGACCCAGGTTCGGGAATGAGCCAGGGTCGTCTGGGAGCCAACCGGGGGGGGGGAGCAGGATTGAGTAGCCATAACAGCAGCTTGCCTCTCCAGGGGAGGATATGTGTCCATCCCCCCCCCCCGTAGTTCCACTGCAGTTCAATGGAGGTTCATTGGGCAGCATAGGTGGCCTGGGGTGGCAAACTAGCAGGAAGGGTGGCTTGGCACCACGGCATGCGCATGCCTTCACAGGCACGTATGTGACTTGGAATGGGGTAGGCAAAACCGGGGGGGAAAAACTGGGCCATAAATTATAAATTTAAAAAAAGTGTGCGCTCCAACTCCACACAGTACTCAAAGTAAGGGTGAAGGAGGGATCAATACAGGGGCTGTATTACCTCCCTCCTTTTGCCAATAATCCCTCTCCCTGTGCACCCCAGCATCCATCTGCCTTGCCCACAACCCTACTACACTGCACCAATGCCTTCATGTTCTCCATCATTAAAACTGCCAAGTCCCATTCCCATTTGTACTACACCCAAACCATGTTCTTAGTCACACAGGAGAGAGGTCCCCACTGCAAAAGAGTCACAATGAACATTAGTTATCCATAGTTAGTGGGTGCAAAAAGGGTTTGCCCAAGCAAACATCCAGGGGCCAAGTGCCAAGTCACATAGTGCAAAATGTCCCACAATGGCATTTGCGAGTACAAACGTGACCATGCCAAAGGATTGTTATGCACAGCCATTTGTGAAACACACATGCAGTGTGCAAAAAGTACTCTCCATGGGCTGAACAAGACATCACAGAAGTATACAGCATTCGTTATCCTTGGTGGCACTATACACCTTCCCCAAACACTCACTGAGGGGTGCCTGTAGGTGACGGAAGAACTCCCCTGAAAACCCAAAAACGCCACCTTATCGCCTGTGCCACCTCTTCTACCATTATTTGTACCCCAAGCATTTCAGGCTGTTCTTCTATAATCTGTGGGATGGGGACTTGGTCTAGGAAGTGATTAACCCTCTGTTGTCTTTCCTGGCACTCTGACATATATAGATTTTTATAAAAGGAGGCAAAAGCCATATCCATCTCTGCTGCCGTGTTTACTAAGTAACCATCCCGATTCTTAAAGTTAGTGATCACATTTGTAGCTCTTTTACCCTGTGCCAGCCTGGCTAGCAGCAGGCTAGACTTATTGCCCCACTCAAAAAATCTTTGATGTAAAATAAGGAGGCACGAGCCCCCTCAATGAGGAGGAGAGTAAGGGTTTCCCAAGCAGTGCCAAGTTGCCTAAGGCAATCTGCCAACTTATCCATGTAGGATTTATGTTTCAGTTCTTTTAGCTTGGATTCTGAGGCCTTTTGTTTATCACGTTTAACCTTTCTCATTGCCACTACATAGGATATTGGTATACCCCGTCATACACCCCTTCCCCGCTTCTTAAAAGACCCTTGCATTCAGGGTCGAGGCCTGGTTAGCAGATCTGTAAATCTCCCAGAGGGTAGTAACATAATTTCTGAACTCCTCTGAGGTCAGCACCTGTGTATAGAAGCACGAACACGGATGTCTGTCTGGCACCCCCCCCCCCCAAAGCTACACCCGTACTTGGGCATGGTCTAAGACAGCAGTTTCACTGATCTCTGCCTTATACACCCTACAATACCAACTACGAGACAAAAAAATATAGTCAATTCAGGACCAGGATGCATGAGGCGCTCAAAGTTCTTGAAATAACTGTGGGTTTAGAACAGTGGGGGTATAGACAGAACCAAACGTCACCTTCTGTGTTCCGAGTTCCCCTGATGCAAATAAATAGTGCCCCTCCTCAGGGTCTGCCACCACCCAGTCCAAACTGAAAGGTAAAGTCTTGTGCAGTAAGACTGCGACTCCTCTCTTGTGAGGCAGCAAAGCATCTGCTCACCCAGTCTCTTTCCAACTTGGTGTCCTTGCAGAGTGAAATGACGTTCTTGTAATAAAGCCACTTGTGTGGCACACCTCTTTAGTGCTGTGCTGTTAATAGTTTCTTTCTCATTACAGGAGTGTAGGACTCCCAGACGTTCCAGGATACAGTCTGTGTTAAATCTATAGACATTTGAAGAAAATGGAGGTCAGGTGGGGGCTGCAACCCTCCCAGTACAGAACCCACCTTCGGTCGTCTGGTTTGTCTACACCCCTGGAGAAGCAGAGAGGGTGAAAATACAGTCACACCTATTGTAATCAACCTTCCGAGACAGTGAAGTAACAATAACCTGAACCTCAACATTATAAACAGTATTAACAAGGCCAAAAAACAGTGAATATAAGCATTCCAAAAATGTTGTGTATCCATTTGTGAAGTTTATCATTCTACAAGATCTGGAAGATTGTTAAAGTAAGACCAGTATTTAAATCTGCTAGTAAGAGTGAGTTGGGCAATTATCGGCCCATCTTGCTGCTGCCGCAGATTTCAAAGATTTTTGAAAGAATAATATTACGTCAACTAAAGGAGTTTTTAGAAGGCAGTAACAAATTGCCTCCCTTCCAATCGGGCTTTAGGTCCCTCCATAGCACTCAAACCGCTCTTACAAAAGTAGTTTGTGATAGCCAACTGAGTCTGGACAGGAGGCTATTGGTAGGTGCCCTATTTATTGACCTTTCGAAGGCTTCTGACACCCTGAACCATCGGATGTTCCTGTCCAGATTCAGTGGGATCAGTTTGTCTCCCCTTGTGGTGAAATGGTTTTCTTCCTATTTGATAGGGCGTAGTCAGTTTGTTGAAGTGGGCTCATATAAATCTGGAGTTCTGGAATTGAGAAGTGGAGTGCCCCAGGGATCAATTTTGGAGCCTCTACTTTTCAACATCTACATAAATGAACTTAAGTTCCAGTCTCCAGATGTTCGGTATCATCTGTATGCAGATAATACCATACTGTATGTTGAACAGATGTCACTGGACCAAATTGGACCAAAGCTCCAACCAACTTCTGATGAGGTTCAGGACTCTTTCAAGAAATATCATTTGGCTTTAAACGCAAGTAAAACACAATCAATCTTGTTTAGAAATAAACATAACAAAACACACTATCTTAGTTTGGCAATTTGGATGGCATAATAATAAAGCAGGTTGACCAATATAAGGACCTTGGTATCTGGCTCAATTATTATTTAAGTTGGGCCTTCCATATAGATTTTCTCATTGAAGGCATGAATATAAAGTTAGGTGTCCTTTATAGATATAAAAGGTACATGTCTAGAGAGGTCCGCCACATTGGTGTTAAATCATTATTATTTCCAATTATTGAATACCGAGGCTTATTTTATGGCGATGCTATCGGATCGCTTTTAACTACAGTGGATCTGATGTACCACAGATTGGTCCATTTTATTCTGGACGCACCTTACAGAACCCACCGATGCATTCTATTTAATGAATTAAATTGGGTTAAAGTGCCAGTGATTAGGAATTTACATTTACTTCACTTGATGTTAAAGGTCTGGGGCCAGTAGGTTCCGGATTATATTGCTAGCTTATTTGGGGTCAGGGAACTTAGAAAGGGACTGAGGTCTTCTCCGTGAATTCAATTTGCTCTGCATAACTGTAACTGAAATGTTGGGAGATCCTCTGTCCCTTTCAGAGGAGCCTCCTTATGGAATCACGCCCCCCCCCGGGTCTTTTAGACACCCTGACGTGAAAATAAATATTTTGGAATTTAATGATTGGTGTACTACTTGGTCTAACAAAGTCTTTAAGTGTAATCTTTGTAATGCACTTTAAAAACAGATGCTTAGGTCAAACGTTGCTGCTTATTCACTAAATTAATGTGTTCTGTCTAGTCTGTTTTTATGCTATTGTGAATATGTTTAACTTATGCACCTTACTTGGCCTGGAACTTCACTGTAAATGACCTTTGCTCAACTGAATGTATTCCATTATTCATATGAATAAAAAATAATTTACTACTACTACTGTATGTACCACATGCCACTAGTCTCAGCAGATGGGAGTTGGCAGTTGAAGCCACTGGGGATGGTGTGGCTATGGTATTCCCCCCCCCCATGCAACAATTCTGAATACATGCCTCAGGTCATTATACCAACTGCCTACTCCTGCCCATGTTAAACTCTCCTCAGACTCCACTTGTTATAGTAAGAGTGCAGTTCGCCCACACAGTTTGGAAAGAGTGGTTAGCCCATTGCCTGGTTGTTATTAAGCTTCCCACAGCCCATGTGAGGGTTCTCTGTCGTCATCCCCCCCCCCGTCCCACTGCCACGGTGGTAATAGCCTCCCCATAACAGTCAGCATTAACATCTTGATCAGTGATACATCCTCTTCCCTTATGGGCCCCCACGTGAAAAATAAGTAGGTTATCGATCTGTCATAGTATCCAACAGTTTCTAATAACATCCTTGCGAGAGTCCATCCTGCTGCTGCTGTTCCACGTAGTTCTCCAATCAGCCCTTCCCCACCCCCAATACCGCCAAGTCAGTTCACAGCACCACTGTTTACATCTGGCCATGACTCGATGTAGAGGAGCGTACATCCTGATGTACAGGAAAGCATAAGAATGGTTGGTGGGCCCAAGAGATGCAGAAGATGGCAACTCTGCATGGGAAAAAGGACAAATCTGTGCCATCTTGCTTTAAGTCCAGTGCACTCTCAAGTGGTTCCCATCCTCCACCCCATGCGGCTCAGAAGTGCAGATATATAAAAAGGCAACATTTTTGCACCAGCACTCTATGTTACACAGGCTAGTTCCCCAAGTTAATGTGCAAAGTCGAGATGGTCGTGCAAGGAAGGGGGGGGGGGAATGAGGAGTTTAACAGTACCTGTGCCCTCCAGGGTCCTGCAGCTAGTCCAGCATGTCTCATAATGTCTCAGATGCCTCAGACGCACAGGGGCTCCTCTGATAGGGATCAGTGCAAAAAACAAACATACTGCCTGAGAAAAGGGGTTTTGATGAAAGTACCTTACAAGCCAATTTGTAAATCCACCTCAGGGGAAGGTTCCCCGTGGTACACCCAGGGATTCCAGTTTCCAATCAATGGTTTAGTCACAAGACGAGGTTAGAAATACAGGTTAAGGAGGAGTTAAGCAGACAAACACTCTTCAGAACAAAACAAGGTGAAATATTGAGACCCCCAGACCTTATCATCAATGCTTATCCATTATGTCCTTTATGAAGGGCTTAGCCTCCACAGCCTCCCAAAATGTATATGTGGTTCCATCATACTTGAAATACAAGACTGCTGAAAATGCAAACAGAAAGTCAATTTTCCTAGATCACAAATCTTCCATGATGAGGCCGAAACTCTGCCTCTTCTTCTGCTGCACTCACTGCGAGTAATCTTGGTACAGGAAGAGGCGATTTCCCTCATATTTTAGAGATTTGGCTGCAAATATGCTTTTAGGCTCTGCTGCTTGTCACTGAAATTGTGGAGCCTCATAATGACCTGGTGAGGTTGCTCTCTTGGCGCTACCTTCAAGGCCAATGTGCGCAATGCATCCTGTCCACTTTAATGCAGCCCCCTTTGCAGTCCAAGCTGAGCAGCTTCGGCACCATATTATTTCTAGTTAAAACCCACATTTTTGATTGCTTACCTTTTCTAAAATTCACTGATGCTGTTGGTTGTCTTATCTGCCTCCCTGCGTAGCAGAACTGAAATGCATGCTAGTACTCCACGTAACAGTAGATATTTGAGAGAATTTCTTTTATCAGGCCACACCTATGGAACTTATAGATACCAGGCACTAGGACCACATGGAAACTTTTGCAAGGAGTCCACCAGGGGCTGCCCACGACAACGTCAAACATCGGCTACTGCATAAACATGAGTGGCTCTTTCCCTCCTAGGTTCCCCGCCTGAGATTATGCTCGGAGGACCTCCCTGTAGGGAACCAAGAGAGAACCTAGGGCTCTGCCAACCAGGTGAGGCAGAGAAATGTAGGTACACCATCATAGAGAAGTATACAGCACTACCAGAGTCTTAGGATCCTAAAGGGGTAAGGAGGTTGGGATAGCATGGTCTGCTGAAAGAGATTCTCTTGAAGATCTACTGCTACAGTCAGTATGTAATTGTTCTATCTTCCTCAAGGATACCTCTTTCATCATGGAGTACTGACCATAAACCGTCTGGATGGCTGGAGCCTACAGGCCTAAGAAAGTAGGCCTTGAAGCACAGCTAGGCCAAAACCTGCTCTTTTTCGAGAACCAATGTCTAGATTGTAGTGTTTAGTGAAAGTGTGGACAGTACTCCAGGTGGCAGCACAGATTTCTGTAGCAGATACATTTTTGAAACGTGCAACAGATGTGGCCATGCCTCTAGTGGACTGATCAAGAACAACCCCAGGAAGTTCTTTACCATACTTCCTACAACAACCATTTAGACAGGCACTGTTGAGAAACTGGAGCGCCCTCTTTTCCAGGGCAAATAAAACAAAAAGGTGTGAGGATTTCCTGCAATCCTTTGTGTGGTGTATATAGTACCTGAGTATTCTGTGTACATCTAGAGTATTGAGCAATGCTTCCCCTGGACTGGCATGTTCAGAAAATAAACTGGCAGGTGGATGGCTTGATTTAACGTAAACTCATATCTCTGGTAAAAACTCAGGATTACTATGCAAAAACACCCTATCTGTGGAAAATCAAATAATAAGGCTCACACATTAGAGCCTGTAGCTCTGAAATCCTTCAAGTAGATGTAATGGCAACCAAAAACAATGCTTTCCAAGAAAGTCTAAGCCACAAGTTGTGGATGGCTCAAAAGGAGGCAAAGTAAGTTTTTCCAAAACAAAAGTCAGGTCCCAAGCTGGGACTGGACTGTGGATGGGAGGCTTCAGGTGCAGAATGCCTCTCAAGAATGTATGGTCCACCTAGAGCTGTGTAACCGTACAACCCTCTGTGGGTACAAAGAAAGCTGAAATGGCAGCCAAGTGCACTTTGATAGAGGAATATTGCGGGCCTGCATCTGACAAGGACAAAAGATACTCTATAACCTGACCTATTGGACAGGTAAATGGATCTAAGTGATGAGAAGCAGACCACAAGGCCAATCGTTTTCACTTCATGGAATAAGAGGCCCTGGCAGAAGGCTTTCTGGCAACCACGAGGACATCAGCCACCTTTTGGGAACCCCAACCCTTGCAACGGCTATGTTTTCAGGAGCCATGCATGAACATGAAGAAATTTGAGGTTTGGATGGGCCAGGGTTCCCTGTTCCTGTGACAGAAGGCCCTGGCATAAGGGCAGGGGTACTGGTGGTTCCACTGCCAGCCTGTTACAGTAGAGGTAACTATATCTGGAGAGGTTATAGGGGAGCAATAAGGATCAGAGTTACCCCCACCATCTGAAGCTTGAGTAGAACCCTCTGAATGGGAGGGAAGTACATGACCCTCCCTTTCCAAGAAAGGGACAATACGCCTCAATAGAAAACTCCAGACCCTGGAGCAAGACAGCAAGCAGAAAATCTGCAGTTTTGTGCTGTGTGGGGATGCAAAAAGGTCCAACTCTGGACGACTCCATCTGTCTAAAGAGCTTCTACCACTGAGGTCAGCAGTTCCCACTCATGCATGCTGGGCTATGACCTGCTTATCCTGTCTGCCACGATGTTTTGGGCACCTGGAACATGTACTGCTGACAGTTCTAGACCATGTTCCAGAGTCCAATACCAGACTCTCATTGCTTCCATGCACAGGGGTTAACAGTGAGCTCCCCCTTGCTTGTTTGGCTTTTTTCTTTCTTTATGTTGGCTCAGCGTGTGGGTGCTTCATTTATCGTAACAACTCCTGAAGACTTAACATTTCATCATAGTGAACTTACCAAGCCAAATGTATATATATTTATGCCCAATTATTCAAATATGTCACAAATGATGACCAAATTAAATTATATTTTTCAAGCTTATCCTCTAACAGATATAACGTTTTATCTACTTTACTAACATCTAACATCCGCTCAATCCATTCCTTATAAGATGGGAGCCCTAAATCCTTCCAGTGCTGCAATAATACTTTTTTTGCTACTGTTAAACCTATATTGAAGAAGATGTTATGGTACTTAGCATAATCGAGATGCCATATCTGTTGTTCCGATATGGCAATACCAGGGTCAAAAGGAACATCCTGGCCTATAGTTGTACCCAAAGTTAACCAGATCTTCTCCCAATAGGGTTTTATCAAACAACAGTCTATCAGCATATGCATAAGCGTTCCCTTAGCCCTGGTACATCTCTGGCATAATGGAGAGAGTGAAGTATCTATCTTATGCAGCCTGGTAGGTGTCAAATATGCCCTATGAAAACTGTTGAAATGAATTTGAAACAGTTTCTTATTTTTGATTCCTAATGATTCCAAATTACTAATTTTGGTCCAGTCAGATTCAGAAATAGGGTCAGTCATTTCTTTCTCCCAGGATATTCTAAGTGGAACAACAGGGAATGGGATTTCTTCCAACAATATATTATATAGTTTTGAAATCAGATGTTTATTTGATTCTGCCTCTTTGAAGAAAGACTCCAGTGGTAAGACCTTTATATGGAAAGAGTTATTATTTTTTTATAAACAAAGTTTTTAACTTGAGTATATTGCCAAACATGCCTATCAAGAATTCCAAATTCTAATCTGACTTTTCCAAAAGTTTTAAAAAAGAATTATTACAAAAGAAAGTCTTCTATGGTGCAGGGCCCATTACCGAAATACCACTGTCAGTATGTTTCATCTGTCAAAGAACGAGGAAAGATCTTATTATTAAATAATGGTGTTAACTTAGATAAGCTGTCTGACCCCATAATATTTTTAGAGGCCTGGACTCAGGCATGTTTAACTGTCTTTTGTTGTGTCTATAAATGCATCATTTTGATAGTATGATGAAAGGGCGCTCATTAATGCCAATCCCTTAAGAGTCTCCTGATCCAGACACGTGCCTGGTATTAAAGGATTTTCTGGTCGATGAAACCAGTAATACACTATTTTTAACTGGACTGCTACACAATAAAATCGAAAGTTTGGGCAACCCAATCCTCCTTTAGACTGCTGTAAGTATAACCTTTGAAGTGCAGTTCTAGGGTGTTTCCTTGCCACAGAAAGCTTCTAATCATTTTGTCTAGTTTGAAAAAAAGAAGCATTCTTCAGAACAACTGGAATAGCTTCAAATAAGAATAAAAGTCTTGGTAGTGTGTTCATTTTCTGAATGCTGATTCTACCTTTTAATGTTAGTGGGAGGTACTACCATTTATCCAGATCTAATTTTATTGCATGCGGTAATGGATCAAAATTTAGTTATATTACTCTATTCATATCCTGAGCTTACTGCACTCCTAGATATTTAATATTTTTCTTGTTCAGGAGTAATAACTGTTGATGGGTTATATTTATGGGATCATCCAAATATAAAAGTTCGCTTTTATCCCAGTTCAAGCGATACCCTGAAAAAACACCAAATTCCTTCAAGATATCAGTAATAATTGAAAAATAAGAATTAGGATTTTTAAGAGAAATTAAGACATCGTCAGCATAAAACATGATGGTATTGAAAGAATTCAATACTGATATGCTCAACTGTGTTTCTTGGGATCTTATTTTGGCCGCTAATGGCTCTAAGAACAAGGCAAAAAGTAGTGGGGAAAGAGGACACCCCTGCCTTGTCCCCCTGTATAGGGGAAAAAAGATGAATATTTGCTGTTTGTCGTTATTCTTGCTTGGGGTAATTATCTATTAAACCAATTTGATCTAAAAAGCTACCTTTAATCCCGAAGCTCTTAAGGGCTTCTATCAGGAACGGCCACTGCACCCTGTCAAATGCTTTTTCTACATCTAAGGAAAGGAGTGCAGTGTCCGTTCCTGCACAAGCCTGGATGATATTAAAGGCCCGTCTTGTATGATGACGTAATCTTTTATTCTCCATGAATCCTATTTGATCAGGGAGTATTAGTTTACCAATAATTTTAGCTAATCTATTACAAAAAATCTTTGTATACATTTTGTAATCACAATTTAACAAAGAAATAGGGCGGTATGACCCATACTGTTCAGAAGATTTTCCTTTTTTAAGAAATAAAATAATATCTGCCCGATTGAAGGAGGGCGGTAGGCTGCTATCCACAGAGATATGTGTGAATACTTCTTTAAGCCTTGATGCTAAAGCGATAACTAAATTTTTATAAAATTTAAAGGGAAGGCCATCAGGGCCTGGACCCTTTACATAAGGTAAGCTATTTATAATAGAGGTAATTTCTTCCAGGGTTATTTCTTTATTTAACCATTCTTTATCCTGCTCTGTTAATTTAGGTAATCCTAGTTGTACCAGATAATCAGTGATTTGAGTGGTTTCTGTTTGACATCCGGGAGTGTATAACTTTTGCTAATATGTTTTAAATGTAATATTAATTTCCTCCTCAGATGACAATAGGCAGTTATTCTCACCTCTTATAGCATTAATTAGATTTTTCTTTGAGTCATTACTTAATTGATAAGTAAGAGTTTTCCCCGGAAGATCACTGGAATAATAGTATTTCTCCTTTGCCCTATACATTTCATTGTTAGCTTGTTCTTGTAATATCTTTTTCTAGTTTATCTCTGGCTATGATAACCTTCATTTCTGCTTGTTCTGTTCTATTTTCTGTATGTTCTTCCTGGGCTGAGAGAAGTTCAGACTCTAATTTTTGTATCTCTCTACCCCAGTTTTTTTTTCTAATACCTATTTGTGCAGGGATCCAACCTCGAATATAGGCTTTCATGGTATCCCAGACAACCAAAATATTTTGTCCTCAGTTTGCATTAATTTCCCAAAACCAGTCTAATTCCTGCTTTATTTTCTCTATAAACCCTGGATAATACCAAAGAGAATTATCCATTGACCATTTGATATCTTGTACTGTATGATGTTGAGCCATTTTATTTTTTAATAATACTGGTTCATGGTCTGACACTCTTATTGGTTCATAAGTTATGTGTACAATATATTTTATAAGGGGCTGAGACACTAAAAAAAATCTATCCTGGAATAAGTATTATGCACTTTAGAGTAATGGGAACATTTCTTCAAAGAGAGAAAAAGATATCTGAAGGGATCCTGAAGCCGTTGATCTTTCATGAATTGTTTAAGTAACATTGTTACATTTCTTTTCCTTTTGGGTGATGGAGGGACCCTACCTAAATGATGGAGAGTTAAATTAAAGTTACCACCAATAATGAGAGCAGAATTAGATTGAACTACTTCCAATATAAGTTCCATAAAAAACCTCGGCTCTTCAATATTGGAGCCATATATTGAAACCAATGTATAACTTTTATCTTTGAAAAGTAACCTCCGCTATCTCATACCTCCCCAATTGATCCACTGAGAGCCTAAGGAGATTATGATCCAAGTGTTTTTTAATATAAATAGCTACCCCCCATGCCGGATTGGTTTGAAAAAGTGGTGTAATATCCTGTAGCTTTAAATAAATAGCATCTTTATTATTGAAGTGTGTTTCTTGCAATAATAAGCAATTGACTTTCCTTTTACAGTATTAGCAATCGTTATTACCTTTCTAATCTTGGCCCCATCTCTGCATCTGTTCAGGTTCCAATACATAATATTAAACTCAACCATGGTGAATAGTTAGCAGACCCCTACTCTGTGGCCTGATACCAACAACACCCCTCTCACATGTATGAGATCTGTTAAAACATCCAGAAAAACCCAGGGCCAAAAAAGAGTCGTTGCACCTGCTGTAAACAGTTTTGTATTTTGCATTTACTGTTAGAGAGAAGCCTACCTTTTGAAATAAGAAAATCAAAAGAAGATTGGTGCACCCACACTTGAACATTTTATTTATTTATTTTCTTTGAGCCTAATTTTAGAAAGACAGAGAAAAAATAAAGGACAAATCCCCCTGCCCCCATGCCTGTCTGAAGATTATGGCTTAGTGTAACCCCACTCTGGTTCACTCATTTTAGGCATCCTAAAAACAAACAGACTGCCTTTACCACCCCCCCAAATAGTTTACTGAACCTCCACTGAGCGTACAGAACTAGTTAAGCAGGAGAAGGCCATCTGTTCCTCTCCAGGAGACAGAAAATGAGGAAACACTCTTGTTCTCCCCAAACCTCCTGACCCCTCTCCCTCTCTCCGCCCCCCAAAATCACCAAACAACCAATGATAAATAGTTCCCCTGCTTCTCCAGCCCTCCCCAACCCCCCTCCTCATTACTGCTCACTCAATCTGAACAATTCCCTCTAATAATTCTCAACTTTCAGCAGCATAATCATAACCTATGAATTAGGGGGTTCTGAAGTGGATGAGTGTGGGCCAGGGTCTGGGGGATTCACTGTATAAATAGAATGAGTAGCCAGGCCTCCTCTACCTCCAAAGGGGATTGGACAAATAATAATTTGCCATCAAGGTTTACTCTGAGCTTGGCTGGATATAACATCATAAATGGGATGCCTTCTTTTCTGAGTTTATCTCTAATATTGTCAAAACATTTTCGCTTTGTTAAGATAGAGAGGGGAATGTCAGGATATATCTGCAGCTTGAAACCTTTATAGTACAGCCCCTTTTCAATGTGAGCTTTCAAGAGGATTTTCTCTTTATCTTGATATCTGAGAGTCTTCACATACATAAATCTAGGTCTGGTCTGATCACTCCTGGGGCCAAAAGCTCTGTAAGCCCTATTGAGCTCTACCTTTTGCTGAGGATATGATAGGCCCATAGCGACAGTTAACAGTTCCTCACAGTATGCGAGTGGGTCTAGGCCTTCTGATCCCTCCGGCAAACCTCCAATTTTCAAATTTCTCTGTCTGGATCTGGACTCTAGGTCCTCAATTTTGGCTTTAACTATTTCATAGAAACATTGAAGTTGACGGCAGATAAGGACCGCAAGGCCCATCCAGTCTGCCCATTTCTTTTTCTACCTTATGAATGTGCCATAGGCCTTTGCTCTGTCAATGGGCTATCTAGTCATACTCATCTGTATTGCTCCTTTATGCCTATCCCATACCTGTTTGAAGTCCTGCACTGTATTCATATCCACCACTTCCAGAGGTAGGCTGTTCCATGCATCCACCACCCTTTCTGTGAAAAAAGAACTTCCTCACATTACCCCTTAATTGGCCTCCCTCTAATCTCCTGCTGTGTCCTCTTGTCCTGCTATTTTTCTTATACTGAAACATGTTAGACTCTTTCACCTTGTTAATGCCCTTAAGGTGTTTGAATGTTTCAATCATATCACCTATCTCCCTCCTTTGCTCTAGGATATACATATTGACCTCAGTTAATCTGTCCTCATATGTTTTCTGATGCAGTCCCTGCACCATTTTGGTTGCCCATCTCTGGACTGCCTCAATTTGGTTAATGTCCTTGTGAAGGTGTGGCCTCCAGTATGGCACGCAGTACTCCAGATGGGGCCTAATCAGTGTCTTGTAAAGAGGGATAATTACCTCTCTTTTCCAACTTGTAATACCCCTACTAATACACCCCAACATCCCTCTAGCCTTACCTACTGCTTTAGAGGTCTGCTTGCATGATTTCAGGTCATCGATGATGATGATGCCCAAGTCTTTCTTCCCTTGTGACTGCCAGCAACTCCACTCCCCGCCTATAGATGGCTTAAGGTTTTCTCTTCCCTATGTGCATGATCTTGCACTTCTTTGTGTCAAACCCCAGTTGCCACTCTTCCGACCATTTTGCTAGTTTATCCAGATCTCTTCTCATTCTGCCCACCCCATCTGGATCATCTACTCTGTTGCAGATCTTCATGTCATCTGCAAACTGACAAACCTTACCCTCCAGTCCATCTGCAATGTCACTGATGAAAATACTGAAGAGGACTGGTCCCAGGACTGATCCCTGAGGTACCCCACTTGTGACTAGCATCTCTTCTGACTGTATACCATTTACCACCACTCTCTGTTTTCTGCCCGTCAACCAGTTTGTCACCCAGTTGACCAACGTCTGACCTACCCCAAGCCTACCCAGCTTATTAATCAATCTTCTATGTGGAACAGTATCGAAAGCTTTGCTGAAGTCAAGGTAGGCAACATCAACTGCTCCCCCCTTGGTCCATCACTCTGGTTACCATGTCAAAGAAATCTATGCGATTAGTTTGACAGGACCTTCCTTTTGTAAACCCATGCTGTCTTGGACCCTGTGCTCCTATGGATTCCAGGTGTTGCACTATCCTCTCCTTAAGGAGTGTCTCCATAATTTTGCCCACTACTAGGGTAAGACTGACTGGTCTGTAGTTCTCTGCCTCCTTCTCCCCTGCTACCACTCTTGTGGAGCGGAATCTCGTGAACCCTTCTCCAGTCTTCTGGGACCTCTCCTGTGCTCAGAGACTCACTAAACAGTTCTGATAATGGCTCTGCTAGTTCCACCCTTAGCTCCTTTAATACCCTGGGATGTATGCCATCAGGTCCCATTGCCTTGTCCACTCTGAGCTTATCGAGCTCTTGTAGGACCCCTTCTTTTGTGAAGGGACTAGTGCACCCCCCCCCGTGTCCATGATGCAGAGCTGTGGGCCCTGCCCTACCTTCTTCAGTAAATACTGAGAAGTATCTATCTAGGATAGATGCTTTAACATGGTCCTCCTCCTCACACGCCCCCTTATCCCCTTTCATCTTAGCAATACGCCCTCTGGACTTTTTCCTTTCACTAATGTATCCATAGAAAGTCTTGTCACCTTCTTTTACTGTTTGGGCTAGTGTTTCCTCGGTTTGGTCCTTTGCCTGCCTTTCTGCCTTCCCTGCTTCCCTTAGGGAACTTTGGTATGCCTCCCTATCTTCATCCTGCTGCGTTCCCTTATATTTCCTAAAGGCCAGCCATTTGGCTCTGACCTTTTCTGCTACTGTGTTTGAGAACCAAAGTGGTTTCCTTCTTCTTTTGCACTTCCTTTTTTTACTAACACAATGGGATGTTGCTTCAAGTATTGCATCTTTAATGCTTGCCCACTTTGCCTGTACCCCCTCACCTGTATTTCTTTTTGACAGGGCTAGCTTAACTCTGTTGGCCATCTTATCAAAGTCAGCTCCTCTGAAGTCCCATATTTTTGCCTTGGAATGGGATGCTTTTGTTCTAGTGGCCAAACTGAACCATACCATGTGATGGTCACTGGCACCCAGGTGACCTTCTACCTGGAGATCTGTGATCCTTTTCCTGTTAGTCAGTACTAGATCTAGAATAGCCCTGTCTCTTGTGGGTTGTTGTACCAGTTGTTTGAGGCCCTCCCCCTGCAGGGAATCCACCATGTGTCTAGTTCTGGCAGATGTCCCTGCTGGTATTGACCAATCTGTATCTGGCATGTTGAAGCTCTTTGCTACTATTCTCAATTTTCTCTGCCATTGTAGGAATGGTGTCCTCAATTTTTCCAATTCACTCTTCACATTCTGTAGTGCGCAAAGCCAAACCTTCAAATTTTTCCACTACTTCTGAGATTTTTAAGGTTAAGGTAGACACAGTAGAGTTTACAGAGGAGAAACCTTGTGTCATTTCCTTTAAAAGAATTTATTTTATAGTCTCCTCATTTTCACTTGAAAACTCTTCAGCCATGTTCCTTTCTTTATCAATATCTATTCCTGTCTTTGTCCTGGTTTCTGGCATTCCTGGCTTTAGCTAATGCAGCCATGGACTCTGGTTCTTTATTTGTTTTGATGATATCATAAAAACAAATTGGAGAATTTAATACTTCACCAGTAAGAGGGGATGTATGAGATTTCAGTACTCTAGAACCCCCAGACAGATGTTTCTTTCTGAGTTTTGTTCCTTCCGTGAACTCATAGTGGACATACATTTTGTATTTTTTCCCTTTATACAAAATGCTTGAGATTCTAGCTCAGAGACAGTACTTTTTGCATTAATATTTTTGAAAGAAAGAGAACCCTTGACCTGGTGTTCCCAAGCCAAGGGATTACCTGTCCCCAAACTAGGTGTGTGAGAAAATGGCTTTCTTGGTGACTCCTCCTCCTTTGGACTGTCGCCGACTGATAGCTTTTCATTAGAGAGGCTCTCTGTACTAGACGAGGAAGAACAACTTCGGGCACGGTCCTGTAGCACACGGGAAACCTCTGCTACACGGCGACAGAGTTTTGACATAACCCGCCATAAGCAAAATATCAAGGTAGAGACAGCATATTTACCGCTTGGTTCTATGCCCGATAAAGCATCACCAGAACTTTAGCACTACTTTTTTAGCACAGCTAAATAGAAACAAAATAAAGGAGTGAGCGAGCGGGCAGCGGAAAGGAGAAACAGAGGCTTGAAAATTCAATTCATTTAAAACAAATTTTTCCTCTCCACATTCTTCTTCCTTGCTTAGTTCTCCATGGAGGCGGCATTCTTCAACACGCAGCAAGCTTCAGCACAAATGCCCCAACATGAGCAGTCGGGCGTAACTCCTCGGGTATATAGACAATCAAAGATGTCGCTCCCCCTTGCTTGTTGATGTAATGCATCACACTGACATTGTCCATCTGTCCTAACAGAGGAACCGGGGACAGGTGTGCCTGGAAGGTCTTGGCTGTACAGGACAGCTCACATTTCCAGAACATGTATGTACAGGGTGCTCTCTTTGACTTGGTCCTTTTTTCCTCTTTCTAGCACAAGCTTACAATGCAAATTTGACCAATTAAAAGTAAAATGTGACCTCCTCAAATTAAAAATCAACTTAAAGAAAACTAAACTCATGATATTTGGGGAACATCACTCTCAAGCGAAGTTATATTTAGAAAAGTCCTAATAGAAGTAGTACCTTCGTATACCTATCTTGGAATTAAGTTTACTTCCAATGCCACCTGGACAGCTCATTTTAAAGAACAACTAACAAAGGCAAGACATGCAGCTAAAGCTCTCTCACATTTTAATTACATCTTTGGAGAACTAACAGTGGTCCCTACAATCACTGCCAGTGAGGTCAAAGTAAATCCTTTGCTTCTCTATGAGGTGGAAGTTTGGGGGGCCCAAAAATGCTCCCAACCTAGAGCTCCCTCTATCATATTATTATAAAGCCATTCTACAAGTCCCTTTAACTACTTCTAACACCATAGTCCAAACAGAATTGGCAGGATCCCCATTTCACATTTAATAGATCTACGTCTAGTTTCATACTGGCTCAGAACAATTAATAATAAGGCAAATCTCATGCCCTTAGATTGTCTAATTGAAAAAAATCACCTGGACTAAAAACAGATTTACTTCTCCCTGGTTGAAGAAACTCTTTGATATCTTAAAAAAGGTTGATCTCCTCCAACTTTGGGAGGATCATCTCCAGGGAATTATCAGTTCCCACTATACAAGTATACACTCAAACATAAACTATTTAGTGACGCTCCAAAGAATTTGATGGTGCAAGTAAAAGTACAAAAACAGGCCCCTTGGTATTTTCCGAATAAAACAGACGCTGCCCTCGAACATTACCTCATTCTTCCAATCTCCTCAAAAGATAGAAAATGGATCACATGGGCCAGCTTTGGCCTTTTTTCTTCCAAATATACATATTTTAATAAATACTACACTGCAGGACACCTCCCTGATAGAAACTGCCCCGTAACAGAGGCTTTCAGGAGACAATCGCTCACATAATTACCCAGTGTCCATTTTATAACTCTTACAGGGACAGACTTCTCAAAGAATTTTTGGTTAGATATGCAAACTCAGAATATGATTCAGTTTTTATCTTGCTTCACCCCATGATTAAAGAGGAGGCCGAAATGATATCCAAGTTCCTTTCTGATGTGGTCAGACTCAAAAGGATAAGACATCAGGCCTTGGGAAGTTAAATGCTAGATAATCACAATGAGAATGCCATTTAAATATCTAGGTTGCCTCCTCCTCCTCCTTATGAATGTCACTAGTATTTGTGCTTTTATATTGATACTGCACATTTGTATCTCAGAATGTTTTTTAACATATGTGACTTTTTTTATTTTTAACTTTTGTATAACTTGAAATGTCCAGTTCTGTAATGTCTTGGAAGATCAATGAACCTGATTTGATCTGTACTGCTAACAGTTCTAGACCATGTTCCAGAGCCCAGTACCAGACTTTCATTGCTTCCATATACAGGGGGTAAGAGTGAGCGCCCCCTTGCTTGTTGATGTAATGCATCACACTGACATTGTCCATCTGTGCTAACAGAGGACCCAGGAACAGGTGAGCCTGGAAGGTCTATAGACTGTACAGGACAGCTCACATTTCTAGAACATGTATGTGCAGGGTGCTCTCCACTGGGGACCATACGCCCTGCATCTGATGGAGCTCTAAATGTGCCCCCAGCCCATCCCTGAGGTATCCATAGGTAAAATCTGGTGACGGAAGGGGATCAGAAAGGTATGCCCTTAAACAAGTTGCTGGGTTCTACCCACCACTTGAGCACTTTGCATACAGGAGAGGTTACTAGAACCCTCTGTTCATTCATAAGCTGATCCTACTGGACACTTAGGGTCCACTGAAGGATCCTCATGTGTTGTCTGGCCAGAGGTACTGTGACAATGGGCACTGCCTTCAGACCCAGGAGCCGAAGAAAAGTCCTAGCTGTAACATACTGGCTGTTGTGAACCATTTGGGTCTGTGCAATCACACATTCGGCCCAGTCCAGAGGTAGGAAACTGAGCCTTGGGCCACATCCAAAACTTCTCCTATGTACAGAAGGCACTGACAAAGTATTAAGACAAACCTGGATACACTGACAGTAACCTCTACGGCATTGAACATCTGCCTTGCTCAAGCTAGGGTGTGTAGGAGCTGCCCCTTAGAGTGGACTTTCAGTAGCCAGTCATCCAGATAAGGGAATACATAGAAACCTTCCCTGTGAAAGGCTGCTGCCACCACTGCCAAACATTTGGTAAATACCCCTGGCGCAGAGGACAAGCCAAAGGGCAATCCTCTGAATTGATAGTGTTTCCCCTGAAATAGGAACCTCAACTATTTTCTGTGAAGTTTGCATATTTTGATATGAAGGTAGGCATCCTTCATGTTGCGGGAACAGAACCAATTCCCTGCTTGCACTAGTGGGAGCAGGCCATGTAGGGTGACCATTCTGAACTGTTTGTACTCTATAAAAAAGTTCAGGTCCCTGAGATCTAGAATAGGCTGCAGGTCTCCTGTCCATTTTGGGAATAGGAAGTACTGAGAGTACCCTCTGGCAAGGCTTCAGAGGGTACACCAAACAGGAACTTCTCAAGGCTCTCACGGCTGCGGCTGATGTTGGGAAAGCATCTACTTTGAATGGCCTATGATGTATGTACTGCGTGCAGTTCTGGAGACCCAATCTCCGCAAAGACATAGACAGGATGGAAGCTGTCCAGAGGAGGGCAACTAAAATGGTGCAGGGTCTGCACCGGAAGACATATGAAGAGAGACTTAGGGAGCTTAATATGTATAGCTTTGAGGAAAGGAGGGAGAGGGGGACATGATAGAAACTTTCAAATACCTCAAGGGAATCAACAAAGTCCAAGAGGGTAGCATCTTTCAAAAAAGAGGTGTGCAAGAACAAGGGGCTCAATTTGAAGATAGAGAGGCGGCTCAGAGGTAATTTAAGGAAGTATTTTTCATAGAGAGGGTTGTGGATGCATGGAACGGCCTTCCGGAGGAAGGTTGTGAGTCAAAAACAGTGGTGGAATTCAAGCATGCATGGGACAGTCATAAGGCAATTCTAGGGGTTGGGGGTAGGAAGAAGTAGGCTGTTGGTTAACTAGGATCTGCAGCTTATCCATTGGGTAGGGAATTGGGCAGACTGGGTGGGCCAAGCGGTCCTTATCTGCCGTCAAATTCTATGTTTCTATGTGATGCTTTTGCCATGGCTGCTGCATCAGTTATTTTTATTTGAAATGGTTCCAAAGCCTTAAGCTGGGCAATCCTAAATGTCTCACAATGGAAAAGACCTTTTTGACCTGCAGCTTACACCTTCCATTAACAGTGGAGTCTTGAGAACAGATCCTGCCTAGTCTAAGTGGATGACTGCATAGAATGCTTTTTATAGTGTATTTGGGATGGTAGGACTTGACTGAGAGGTAAATGTGTTTGTCAATTGGTTCAGTGCACATGCCTGTTTTAACTCTGCCGTTTTGTATCGGTACCATAACATGAAAGTTTATCTCTGTTTTACAAAGGTGTAAACTCATTCACTCCACTGCAGTCATTTCAGAACAATGTGTCTACTCCCACAGCAGGAGGTGGCATTTTCTGGTACTGCACAGCTAAAAATGGGTATAAATACCATATGCCAAACAAACCCAAAGAACTAAAAGCTCCACTCAGACGCAACCAGTGGCAAAGTTACTCAGGACAAGCAGACCTTTCAAACGATGCTAGTGACTACAATCAAATATATGTATTTCTTTTCTGCATTTTGCCAAAGTTAAAAAAAAAGTCACATTTTCACTTAAATGCTCCCACTTAAACTATGTTGTCACGTAAAATATTGTTCCAATCTACCAAATGGTAATACAGTTATAAAGCAATAACGCATGTTTTTTCTCATATACATTTTATCCCTCTGGCCATGGCAGGTCAGGCTCCCTTCAGCCAGCTCAGCCACCACTATTCATCATCCATTGTCCCCCTGACTTACCTGTTGGCTTGTATCCTCATGGGTCTTCTCCCATGGTGGAGTCAGCAGGGGAAGGGCCCTCACCCCCCGAAGTGCAATCCAGTATTCCCCACATTTGCCAGTGATGTGGCAGATGGTGGTGTGGTGAGCAGGTGTCATGCAACCCTGCTGCACTGACCTTTTTCCTCCTGTTTTCTCCCTGGCCCAAGGTCATGGCAACAGAGGATACATGCATGTGGAGGTGCACGTGAGCTCCCGGCCCACTCTTGGGCGCATGTGCATGGAGGCAGGCATGCGCTCCCAGCTCACTCCCCCTTCCACCTTCCCGGCATTACGTCAACCTCTGGGCACCCGTGTTCTGACATTTAGCTGCCACTAGGTGTCAGCCAAGACAGAGATGGCCTGGAATCCCTCCCCAGGAGAGGAAAGCTGCCTGTCAGCATGCTCACCCCTGCTCCTGCCCTCCAGCAACTTAGGCTTGGAAAGAACCGAGGCCACTGGTGTGGCACGAGGAAAGGCACATTTGCAGCCCCTCAGCGCTACTGGGACAGCTTCAGTGAGATGTTTTTAATTGTTTTGAGTAGAACAGGTAAATTTTGCATGAAAATGCTTAATAAATGTGTCTCTTTACCAGTACCAACACTGAGAGATAACCTAAGGATGTCATCAAGGGATGTTAAATAAAAAGCTTTAATTGTGTGGCGTGTTTTGTTACTTCATTATGCTAGTGATGTCTATATCTTCAAATATATATGTACCTATATAGATAGATACAGATAGATAGATAGATAGACAGACAGACATGTTTCCCCATTAGCCAATTAGCGTATTAGGATGCCAATTAGCTAATTAAACTGCATTAATGTGTTAACACCTTAATAACACATTACTACCCAACACACTACAACCTATGCCAATAACACCTGTAACAAGCCACTTAACACAGGTACCAAGCCCTTTAACACATGTAAAAAGACATAGCAAAAAGTGTCCAACCTAATGCATTATGTAATTAAAAAAAAAAAGATGGCAAAATCTGGCATACTCCCGAAACAATTCCATCTCAGTGCTTGTCTGACCTGGTATTGTTGCTGTCATGCTGAAATATTTCAATGTAGAGGTCAACTGAGGGAATGTACCCTGGGACTATTACTGTTGTAGAGATGAGGGATTATTACTGTTGTTTATAGTTAGCTGATTATTACTGCTGTTGTTTAGAAACGCATGGATATAGTATTACTTAAGCAATAAGCCATGAGGGGGTGTGGGTTATCAGGGGATTTACCACAGCTGGAGTGGTTTGCCCATGAGGCGCCACCAAGTGGGTAAATCCTCGCCAGCTGTGGTAAATCCCCTGATAACCCACATCCTCCAAGTGGCTTAATGCGATTATACCGAGGTTCATTTTTTTTACTATGTTAAAATGCAACTTTTAAAGAGGTTGATTGTTTTTTTATTTTTACTGTATTTATTCTTGTGCTGCAGATGATTAGGATTTGGACTGTATACTCAACAATAGCCATTGATTATCAGAGGATTTACACCGGTGGTAAACTGCCAGTCTGACGATTTCATTGGCTGTTCACTAATGTCCATGGTATAATTATTTTGTTAGAGCCGAGGGATTATTACTGTTGTTAAATGAGAGGGGATTATTAATGCTGTTTACAGATGAGGATTATTACTGTTGTTTAAAAATGAAGATTATCACAGTTGTTTAACAATAAGGGATTATTATTGCTGTTTACAGATGAGGATTTTTACAGTCAGTTGTTTAAAGGTGAAGATTGTTACTGTTTACAGATGAGGATTATTACTGCTGCTTACAGGTGAGCGTTATTACTGTTTACAGGAATTGGCCAGTAACATCGCGGCCCAAATGTTGCGGAAAGAAAACCACAGAAGTAATATTGTGGTCCAAAATACCGTGAGACACAAAGGAAAGCCGGGTAAAAATGCTGCATACTGAAGAGCCGTGCACAGCAACAGCGGTGTATGGAAGCATGTGGGGGTGGGGACTGAGCAGGAGTATCTGCTGCCAGGGCTGAGACCGGGACCCCGAGCACAGGAGCACACAGGAGGTACAACAATGCCCCACCTGAGGCAGGCCCCGCCACATGGCAGCAGAAAGGGGCAAACACTGAAGATAGGCAAGGAAGGCACACAGCAGACAACAGGGGGAACATGGCGGAGGATGTCACTCTCCGGAACAGAGGACACAGGACACACAGGTTGCACTGGGCATGGGACAGCAGGAGGAGGCTACGGCTGCACCTGGAGCCCACAGGACAAGGCTGAGAGGTACGGGAAGGGTGGGGATGGGGGCAGCCAAATGACACGGCAATGGCATTGAGTCCTGCTGAGCAACCAGATGTAAACGAGGCGAACACCCAATGTGCCCTGCCACAGTCCAGCAGCAGGTCAGGGGCCATCTGTGAGGACGCACGAAATACGCCATGCAGAAAGCAGAGGTGGGGTGCTGCACAGCCACAAGGGGAAACACGGGAGGAAGGACTGTGCACGTCAGTGAAGCACAGGGAGTGGGAAATGCGTGCAGAAATTGTGCAAATGGGGATGGCAACCAGCACCAGTGAACAGGCAGTGGACACTGCCGGATCACACAACACTGCACAGGTGGAAGTGGCCACACAAGGGCATGGAGTGATGTTACACCCCAGGGTTCAGACCCAGTGCACACACATCTCACACCTGTACATCACCATCCACCACTACAGTGTGTCACGGTGCAGGCTGCGTGCTTTGTGTGCATGGCTGGTTACACATATGCCACATTTCACACTTGGGACAGTGGGGGGTTTGCAGGCCTGACAATGCACACCTTCAGGGCATCCATATGGGCGGTGGTGGGGACCATGGTGTGGGACGGACTGTGGTGGGTACTGCCCGCCACTGTGTTGCGGACGGTGCACTGTTGCATCCAGGCATGCATTGTCAGCCAGTGGTGCCAGGGTTGTGGCTGAGGCACCAGGCTGGGGCGGGGGTCCATGCTCTTCAGCCGGCAAGTGTGGTACTCTTAGCTGCTCTCCAGGGCCTATGGTGTAGCACATCCACACCCCATCATGGGCTGTACATGGCCATTTGGGCAAACCTACACCATGGGTGTGAGCCTCCACAACTTGTGTGCTGGGGGGAATGGCCACTGTACTGCTTGCAGGGGCATGTTCTGTCAGTATGTGTCTGGCCACCTGCGCATCCCTCCCCCCCCATTGCTTCCTGCTAGACCCCAGTGCACTGTCTCCTTGACATGGCGTTCCAGGTGAGGGTGCCCCCCCCCGTGTGAATGCCTGTGCCTGTCAGCACTCATGGTGGGTGTCCTGTGTCCCGCTCATCCCAGTGATAGTTGCCCCCCCCCCGCAGTGTTCCCTCCCTATGTACCCCTGTGCTGTTCTCGTGCACAGGTGCCTGCTGCTGTGCTTTGCTGGCAGGAATTTCCATGTAGCAGGCAGCATTTGCTGCCTGCATGTTCTCTGGCATGCACTGTTATGTCCTGCAACATTATGTGCTGCTGACATTGTGGGTGGTGATGTTACTGCCGCTTTATTTTTGTCTGCGGTTTTTGGACCTGTGATGTTACTGGCCCGGTTCCCTGTTTACCGATAAGGATTATTACATGTGTTTACTGATGATTATTATGTTGTTTATTGCTATGGATTATTACTGTTGTTTAATTAATGGCCAGCATTTTTTACATCTGGATAACCATAGTTTTATTTTTCAGTTACAACCTCCTGGTTGATATTTTCGATTACAACCAGGAGACTGTAATCGATGCCCATCAATTGAATTTGGCTTAACAAACCTCACTGGCCGCTTAACTTTCTGTGGGTGGGCCAAGCATCTTGAAAAACATGGTGGCTCTGTTCCTCCAATACCGAGCACTCCGCTGCACTGATCTTTTGCCTCAGACTAGCGGAAAGGTACAAACTCTAAAATATTTTCTTCATACCGATCTGGCTGATACTGCCTTTGCAACCACCTCCCGCTGTAGCGAGAAGCAGCAGGAATGAGCAAACAGTAAAAATAGCACGGGGGAAGGGAGTGTGAGAGAGAGAGAGACACACACACACACAAATCGCATAAAACCATCCTTAAGCATGATAAACCGCAAAACGGCTCTGGTACCACGGTCTGACATGCCCACTCGAATAATAATAATAAAAAATTAAAAATAAGCAAATGAATGTCTCTATTAAAAAGAGACAAAAGTGTGTGTGTGTGTGTGTGCCTCTCTCTCTCTCTCTCTCTCTCTCACACACATAATAAATGCTGGCCATTAATTATATAAAATAACACATGGGTAGATGTGTGTAAAACCAGAATTTTAGACACACCCTCAGGGTGGGATGCTTTTAGAAACCCCTCGGGCTTCTCAAGCAAACAAGATGCTGGGATGCATATCTAGGGGGATCAGCAGTAGGAGAGAGGAGGTTATACTGCCCTTGTACAGGTTCCTGGTAAGGCCTCATCAATGGTACAGAGTTCAGTACTGGTGCCCACACCTCAAAAATGACATTAACCCACTGGAGAAGGTCCAGAGGAGGGCTACAAAGATGATAGTAGGTCAGCTGGGTAAGGCATATGAGGAGAGGTAGAGGCCACTTAAAATGTACTCTCTGTAAGACAGGAGAGAAAGAGAGGGCATGACTGGGACCTTCAAGTACTTGAAAGGGATAAATAAAGAGGATAAGGAGAGTTTCTTTAAGATGAGTGGCAACCATAACACGAGGGAGCACAGTCTTAAACTGGAGGGTGGGAGGCTTAGGAGGAAGGTTAGGAAGTACTTCTTCACAGAGAGGGAGGTGGACACCTGGAATGCGCTGCCAGAAGAGGTGATCTCATTGAAGACAGCAGGCAGCTTTAAGAGAGGCTGGGATAGGCTTAGGGGGAAGGTAAGGATCATGAGTAGTGAGGATGGGAGGAATGGGGAGGGAGGGCAGGGACAGTAGCTCAAGCGGTGGATCCTGCAATATGAGCAGACTTGATAGACCAAATGGCCTTCTTCTACTGGCTTCTTCATATGTATGTATATATGTATTCTACTGTTTGGGTGTGTCTAAAATTCTGGTTACACACACACACCCATGTACAATTCTATATTTAAAGATAAGGATTACTACTGTTGTTTAAAGAACAGGATTATTACTGTTGTTTACAGATGAGGATTATTACTGGTCATATATAAGGTTTATTGTTTTAAAATAAGGATTATTACTATTCACAGATGAGGATTATTACTGTTGTTTAAAGATAAGGACTATTACTGTTTAACAATGAGGGGTTATTGCTGTTTACAGATGAGGATTATTACTGTTGTTTAAAGATGTGTATTATTACTGTTTACAGATGATGATTATTACTGTTCTTTAAAGATAAGGATTATTACTGTTTAATAATGAGGGATTATTACTGCTGTTTACAGATGATTATTACTCTTGTTTAAGGATGGGGATTATTGCTGTTGTTTAAAGATAAGGATTATTACTGTTTATATGTAAAGATTAATACTGTTTAACAATGAGGGATTATTACTGATGATAAAGATAAGGATACTTACTGGTTACAGATGATGATTATTACTCTTATTTAAATATATGGATTATTACTGTTGTTTACAGATGATTATTATTACTGTTGTTTAAAGATAAGATTACTGTTCACAGAAGAGGATTATTACTCTTGTCTAAACACAAGGATTATTACTGTTGTTTAAAGGTAAGGAGTATTACTGTTTAACAATGAGGGATTGTTATTGCTGTTTATAGATGAGGATTATTACTCTTGTTTAAAGAGGGACTCCAGCCAAAAGTGCTATTTTGCAGAATTAGAATAAGTATACCTCCCATAAATCTCATACCACAATTCAGGTTTCTACGTTACTTCATTTTAAAGTTATGAGCTATTTTGTAACCCTGATTTCACTACCTGTTCAAAAAAAAAAACAGTGTCAGTGAAGAGCTGCTGCTGATTTCATGTCCTGCACTCACAGTCTAGTCCTCCCTGTCAGCAAGTTTATAGGACCCGTTTCTCCGAAGTTTAAATATCACGTACAATGGTTTTCACGAGTAAAATAAGCAGCACCATTCAAAACATAAAAACTATGTGTGTTTCAGGTTTTGTAACACAGTTGACAAATGTGTAATTTTAATGCCTTTTTGGTGTGGTCCATTTCTCCAGGGTTGGTAGATGCTGAGTCAGCATGCCTCCAGGCTGCTGATACCATTTGGAGTGCTACTGTTCTGTGCCTGTTAGGAAGTTGTATTGCTACTAGTATTGTAATGTTGGTAACTTCATTGCTGTTTGTCAGTGTCTGCTTTATAATACGTTTTAATAGTGGCCTTATATGTGTTAATTCCTACTAAGGGTAGAAGTGGTAGCCCTGGTAAAATGATCATTTTAATGTAGAGTACCACACAGATGAGCCTAAATGAAGGTCACACAATAGTCTGACAGGAAGAAAACATTGGGCTGGCTAATGCATATAAACTCATAGCGAGGTTTCAAAACAGTATTATCTCTCCAACCCCCACTGACATGGAGACGAATAATTGCTTTAAAGTGCCATCCTGAGAAATCACCTCAATTGAATGATAGGTGTGATTGATCTCAGACTTTTGCCACATCAGAATGTTATTCAGTCTGCAAACCTCATAGCAGTGTGCCATGACCAGCATCCAGCAACACTGGAGAAAAGGACCACAACAAAAAGGCACCAAAAAAAAAAAAAAAACAACACATCTGTCAACTTTGTTACAAAACCTGAAACACACATAGTTTTTAAAGCAATGTTTATTGAATGGTGCTGCTTGTTTTACTTGTAAAAGACACTGTACGTGGTCTTTAAAACTCTGGAGAAACAATTCCTATAAGTTTGCTGACAGGGAGAACTAGACTGTGAGTTCAGGAGATGACATAGGCAGCAGCTCTTCACTGAAACTGGCTTTTTTGAACAGGCAGTTAATTTAGGGTCTTGAAGCAGCAGTACTACCTAATCAGGAAGTGATCAGTTTCCTGTTTTTGTTGTGCTACAGAAAAGATGGCGGATACCTCGGCTGCCTATCTTTTACTGCTGCTTTCAACATGGCGGGTGACAGAAATGTAAACGAAAATAAAAGAAAACTGAGCAAATTATGGGGCGATAGTACAATGCCGACGGGAAAGATTACCAGGTAAATGATCATCACAGCACAGGGACAAACTTGTTGAAAAAGCACAGATTTTTTTTTACATTGTACTGCTGCTATTAAATGACTTGTAACTTTTAAACAAAGTAACACAGAGATCTCATTTTTGGCATGGGGCTGATTAGGGCTATGCTGATCCAAAATCTGAATTTATTGATTCTAGAAATTTTGACCATAGTAACTCTTGAAGATGAGAATTATTGCTGTTTAAAGAGAAGTATTATTACTGTTGTTTACAGATAAGGATTATTATTACTGTTTTCAGATGAGGATTATTACTGTTTACAGATGAGGACTATTACTCTTGTTTAAAAATGAGGATTACTGCTGTTTAAGATAAGGAGTATTGCTGTTTACAAATGAGGATTATTAATGTTGTTTAAAAATAAGGATTATTACTGTTATTTACAGATGATGATTATTACTCTCCTTTAAATTTAGGGTTATTGCTGTTTAAAGGTAAGCATTATCGCTGTTGTTTACAGATGAGGATTATTACTGTTGTTTAGAGATAAGGATTATTACTGTTTACAGATAAGGATTATTACTGTTGTTTAAAGATAAGGAGTATTATTGTTTAACAATGAAGGGTTATTATTGCTGTTTACAGATGAGGATTACTACTGTTTAAAGATGTGGATTATTACTGTTTACAGATGATGATTATTACTGTTGTTTACAAATCAGGATCATTACTCTTGCTTAAAGATGAAGATTATTGATGTTCTTACAGATAAGGATTGTTACAGTTTAACAATTAAGGATTATTGTTGCTGTTTACAGATGAGGGTTATTTCTGTTATTTACAGATGAAGATTATAACTCTTGTTTAAAAATGAGGATTACTGCTGTTGTTTAAAGATAAGCATTATGACTATTTACATATGAGGATTATCTGTTGTTTAAAGATACGGACCATTACTGTTATTTACATATGAGGTTTATTACTCATGTTAAAAGATAAGGATTATTACTGTTGTTTAAAGAAAAGGATTACTGCTGTTGTTTTCAGATGAGGATTATTACTGTTTAAATATGTGATTACTGTTTACAGATGATTATTAAGGTTGTTTAAAGATGAGGATTATTACTGGTCACAGATGAGGATTATTACTCTTGTTTAAATCTGAGGATTATTACTTTTGTTTAAAGATAAGGAGTATTACTTTTTAACACCGAGGGAATATTATTGCGGTTTAAAGATAAGGATTATTACTGTTGTTTAAGGATGTGTATTATTAATGCGGTTTACAGATGATGATTTTTATCATTTTTAAAGATAAGGATTATTACTGTTTAACAATGAGGGTTTTTTATAGCTGTTTACAGATGAGGATTATTACTGTTATTTACAGATGAGGATTATTACTCTTGTTTAAAAATTGGGATTATTGCTGTTTAAAGATAAGGATTATTACTGCTGTTTACAGGTGGAGATTATTACTGTTGTTTTAAAATGTGGATTATTACTGTTTACAAATGATTATTACTCTTTAAAGATAAGATTACTGCTCACAGATGAGGATCATTACTCTTGTTTAAACATGAAGATTATTATTGTTGTTTAAAGATAAGGAGTATTACTGTTTAACAATGAGGGATTATTACTGCTGTTTAAAGATGAGGATTATTGCTGCTGTTTACAGATTATGCTTATTACTGTGGTTTAAAGATAAGGATTATTACTGTTTAACAGTGAGGGATTATTACTGTTATTTACAGATGAGGATTATTACTTTTTTTATCAATTCTATTCATCCTCCTTTGGCAGGCCTCCAGCTCATCTATCACTCTACCGGACTCAGGGTCTTATGGCGCCATGCGCGCCCCGGCAAAACTCCCAGAGCCAGTCCAGAGGCTTCATCCATGGTGGCCCCTGATGTTTCCTCTATTTGGCCCCTTGTGTGCGGTCCTACCCTGAGGCCCTGGAAGTGGTGATGCACGTGCGTGGAGGCACACGTGCACAACCGCAGCTCCAGTACCAGCCTCTTCCGCCCTCCCTCAGCCTAGCGCTGGCACTCCTTGTGAGCAATGCAGCCACTCTAGCCTCCACCAGGGGGCAGCCAAACTCAGCAGAGACCTAGTTCTCCCTCCCGAGGCTAAGGGCTGCCAGCTGGCAGCCACTCACATCCTCCTCCCCCCAGCGATGAGCGACTACCCAGGCTTGTTCCAGAACCCAGGTTGCTGCCGTGGCACAAGGTGTGGCATCCAACACCTCAACCCTCTGCGCCACTAGGCCATCTTATTATTCTTGTATAAAGATGAGGATTATTGCTGTTGTTTAAAGGTAAGGATTATTACTGTTATTTACAGATGAGGATTAGTACTGCTGTTTAAAGATAAGGATTATTACTGTTGTTTAATGATGAGGATTATTACTTTGTTTTGAGATGAGGATTACTGCTGTTATTTACAGTTGAGGGATTACTGCAGGGTTTTTAGATGAGAGATTATTACTACCACTGCCTTAAAGGGTCTTTGAATTTCACTGTCGATTTCTTCTGTATCCATGTAACCAATGAATCCTGAACAGACTTAGTGAATTTACCTAATTACAAGGGAGAATTTTTTTTTGTGCATGCAGACCTACATGTCCATATATTCAAAAATGCATATCTGAAAGAAAATGGTAGGAAAGTCACAAAATTTAAGATTTATTTTATAAAAATGTTTACACAGAACACAAGTTAAATGTGTCACAGAATCACAGAGCAATGATTAGAACTGAATTTCCTGTCTACAGTATACAGTGCCTCACGGCACAAAGTACATTACATGCCAGTCAATCAGATATTGGAACAACTACTAGAAACATGAGGCTGGGCTGCTGGCGCAGCAGTAGAGCCACCACTTCTGGCTCTGACAGTCAAGGTTTGGGAATGAACTCGGGGCATCAGAGGGTCGGCCAGGGGAGGAGAATAAGTACCTGCTGGACTTCTCTATTCCTCAGGGGAAGGAGGGTTTGGAGCTCGGAAACAGACTGACCCTTAACAGTAGCTGGGAGAAAGTGTGCCAGTGACCCAGTGCTGGTGCAGGGATAGGCGAAGTGGTGGATGTCTGCATGCTAGGAGCAGGAGTGTGCCCTGCAAGCAGTAACGCGATAGCACATCTACTCTTTTGGGTGAACTACTAAGAAAATCTCCATCAATCAGGCATCATGAATCCAGGGAGCTCACCACTACACTCTCACAAATGATGCCCAGACCACTGATCAAGGAATTCTCTTAGCGATCACTCCCCAGTCCTCTGTCTCTGGTCATCCTCCACTCTGAAGCCGGTGTCCCAGGCCACTCTACGCTGCCGTTTACGCCCCAGCGGCCTCAGAAAATTAAAACAATACCTAGCCCAGCTAGACTGGTCCCCTATCCAGTGCGCCCCTGACACTGACTAAGCTCTTGACCACTTCACAAATGCCTTCTGTAAGCCTTGTGACCTTTTGGCCCCCACACCAGGATCCACTCCAAAAAATGCAATGCCTCATGGATCACCCCACTTCTCCTCCAGAGACTCAAAAGCAGAGATAATCTCAGGCGCATTGCTGTAGAATCTGGAAAGACATCTGATAGACAGGCCTACAACGCAGAACGCAATAAGTGTACTTGGGCCATTAGGCGGGCCAAGGCAGAGCACGACCAGGCCACCCTCGCTTCCACTTGGGGTTCAGCCCAGACCTTCTGGGATAATATGAAAGAGCTAAATGGGAAGTCCTGCTCCCCCCACCATCTCAGCTGTCCATTAATGGCACCCCCACCACAGATCCACTCCTTATAGCCGATGGCCTTAACACTACCTTCTCTGACCTAAGCTTAGTCCTCCCCAGCAGCTTCTTTGACCTAATCCCCACCTCTCTCCCTCCAGTCCTGCATCACCCACCATTCTACCTGCACACCCTATCCCCCCCAAGAAGCCAGGCCGCACCTACTAAAAGCCTTAAGCAGCAATAACCCTAGCAGTGATCCCCCCTTGACTCCAGGATCCTTCGTATGGTCTTGGACGAAGTCCTAGTCCCCCTGACTGACCTTCTAAACTGGTCTCTATGCCTGGGTCAGTTCCCAAGTGCTTGGAAAACTGCTGAAATCACACCCACACATAAGAGTGGGGACCGGTCCACTCCCAACAATTACCGGCCGATCTCAATCCTCCCCCCACTCTCTAAAGCCCTTGAAAAAGTGGTGTTGATCCAGCTCTCTGAATACCTAACCAAGTATGACATTATGTGCCCAGAGCAGCGCGGTTTCCACCCAGGACACAGTACAAGCACAGCTGTCCTGGAATTCTCCCAACACCTGCATGCTGCTCTCGACTCTGGCAACCTTGCAAGAGCAGTGTTCATTGACCTCTCCAAGGCTTTTGACACTGTCTGTCATCCCCTTCTACACGACTCTCTCCACCAACTTGGCTTCTCTGGCAGTCCCATTTCCTGGTTCTCTAGCTACCTCTCTGCTAGATCCCAGCATGTCAAGATCAGCGGCTCCCTTTCCAGCACTCTTCCCGTTTGCTCTGGGGTCCCTCAGGGCTCCATCCTGGGTCCAATACTTGTTAGTCTCTACCTCAACACCCTCCCCAGCTCATGTACCGGTAAAATGCTCCTCTACGCCAATGATGCAGTCCTCATTGCCTCACATCCCAATCCCACCTCCCTCCAATTATCCCTCCAGCAAACTTACAACCAAGCCGAAAGGTGGTTCGGCGACCGCAGACTGGTCATTAACCTAAAGAAAACCAAATCAATGCTCTTCTCCCACCTCCAAAATAAAGCTAAAAATACCCCACCTCTTGATTATCCCCAGCACTCTGCACCCGCTAGAAAAAGTGACCACATACAAGTACCTAGGCATCACGTTCGATACTGGCCTCTCCTTCAACACCCACATTAATGCCCTGTCAGTCGCCATTAACTCTCGGATTGGCCTGCTATACCGGCACAGGGACTGCATGCCTCAGGATGCCCTTAGGCTGGCCATCATCTCATCCGTCTTGTCCCTTGTGGACTATGCCTTGTCCATCTATGCCGCAGCTGACAATGCCCTCTCCAAAATTCAACTCTCGATCAATAAGGCCTGTAGGCTCCTGACCGGTGCCCCCAGCCGCACTCACACCTGCCTTCTCTATACTACCACCAATCTGCTCAACTTTGAGGAGTAACTGCTCTACCAGACTTGCCTTCTTGCTAAGAAATCACTGCTAGGACTCTCCCCCCGGGGATCTCCACCTCCCTACAGCAGTCATCATCGTCCGTCGCCACCCGTAGCTCTGTTATGGCCACTTTCAAGGTGCCCAGAACCAAGACCTCTCTTGCCCAGAGATCCTTCCTCTACCAAGCCCCCACCTGGTTCAACTCTCTCCCTAGCTGCATCTCCAACTTGCCAAAAATTGGTTCCTTCAAAATCGCCCTTTGGAACCATATATTTAATACCCGCTGTTGTAGGTGCAACTAACCCCCTGTTGTAACCTGTGGTACCTGCCCGCCTTGCCCCCTGGCTCACAATGTCCACTGGACAGCCTCTCCCTCCCCCAGACCCACTCCTTCCCTATTAGGTCCAAACAGAAGGTAAAGCTATCAAAAAATGGAGAGCAATGAGTACCAATGCCCGAAGTCTGGGTAACAAGCTTCCTTAATTAGTGGCTTTGATGGAGGAGGAACATCTGGATATCGTGGCAGTCACAGAAACATGGTACACACAAAACCATGACTGGGACGTAAACATACCAGGATACACTATCTACAGGAGGGACAGGGAGGATAAAAGAGGAGGAGAAGTAGCTCTTTACATAAGGGAAGGAATCAAAACAACAGGACAAAAAAGGGTAAACAGGGAGGAGAAGAAGCACTGTGGGTAAATTTGGAGACAGGCAATGGCACCACAATCCGCACAGGGGTTGTACACAGACCCCCTTCTCAGGGGGAGGAAATGGACAAGGAAATGATAGAAAGTATACTTAGAATGGCTGAAAAAGGGGAGATATTGCTGATGGGTGATCTGAATATGCCAGATGTTAACTGGAGTGCAGTTGCAGCAGCCACTAAGAGTGGGGTTATTCTAGATGCCCTATAGGTGGCATGCCTTAGACAACTAGTATTGGAGCCCACTCGAGAGGGAGCAATCTTAGACCTGGTTCTCTCAAATGGAGATGGAGAGAGGATCACAGATGTAGAAGTGGGTAGCCACTCGGGGAACTAGCGATCATCGAACAGTATGATTCACAATAAACACAGCAATAGAGTCAAGCCATGCAAAGGCAAAAGTACTGGACTTTAGGGGGGCTGACTTTGCCAAAATGGGTGAGTGCCTAAGCAATGCACTAGCAAATGGGCAGGAAGGAGGGTGGAAGAACAATGGGGAATAATAAAACTGCCATCACAGAGGTAACAAGCCTTTGTGAGAAGCAAATAAACAAAACAAAACAATGTAAGAAACCACTATGGTTCTCAAAGGAAGTGGCAGTGAAGGTTCAAGAGAAAAGGAAAGCATTCAGGAAGTACAAGGAATCACAGAAGGAGCAGGACAGAGAACTGTATCAGTTAAAACAAAAGGAAGCTGGGAAGGCAGTCAGAACAGCAAAGGCCCAAACCGAGGAAAAGATAGCCAACTCAGTTAAGAAGGGGGATACAACCTTTTATAGGTACATCAGGGAGTGAAGGAAGACCAAGGGAGAGATAGTGAGGCTTAATAAAGGGAAGGAAGGGTGGGCAGAGGGTGACTGTGAAAAGGCAGAGATACTAAACAAATATTTTTGCTCAGTATTTACAAATGAAGAGAGGGAGGTACCTAAAACAAACAGCAGAAACACTCTGGATACAGAAGTTAATACCAGCCCATTTACAGAAGAAAGGGTTCTGAAAGAACTCTTAAAACTGAAGGTGGACAAAGCAATGGGGCCTGATGGGATTCATCCCAGAATTCTAAAAGAACTAAGGGTAGAACTAGTGACACCACTGACAACCCTCTTTAACAAATCATGGGAGGATGGGGTGGTACCCGAGGACTGGAGGAGGGCAGATGTGATTCCCCCTTCACAAAAGTGGGAGCAAGGCAGAAGCAGGAAACTACAGACCTGTTAGTTTAACCTCAGTGATAGGGAAAATGATGGAATCACTTCTGAAGGAAAGAATTGTTGAGTATCTAGAGGCCAGAGGGGCACAGGAACCAAGGGCAGCATGGATTTACAGCAGGAAGGTCATGCCAGATGAATATGATAGATTTCTTTGACTGGGTGACCAAAGTAGTAGATCAGGGAGGGGCTGTGGACATGGCCTACCTAGACTTTAGCAAGGCATTTGACACAGTCCCACACAAAAGATTAATATACAAGTTAGCCAGCCTGGGAGTGGGTCCCAAGATGACAGCCTGGGTAAAGAATTGGCTGGAGAATAGGACACAGAGAGTAATAGTAAATGGAGTCCACTCTGAAGAAAGGGTGGTTACTAGTGGGGTACTGCAGGGTTCAGTATTAGGACCGGTCCTCTTCAATGTCTTTATAAGCGACATTGCAGAGGGACTGGAAGGAAAAGTATGTCTCTTTGCAGATGACACAAAGATCTGCAACAGAGTTGATGCATAAGGTGGGGTGGAAAGGATGAGAAGGGACTTGGCAAGGTTAGAGGAATGGTCAAATGTATGGCAGCTTAGATTCAATGCTAAGAAGTGCAAGGTAATGCACCTGGGAAACAAAAACCCAGGGAAGAGTACACAATGGGGGTGAGATACTAACAGCAACAAAAATGGAAAGGGACCTGGGGTAGTCATATCAGATGACCTAAAGGTGGGCAAGCAATGTGAGAGGGCAGCAAGGAGGACTGGGGGATACTGGGATGCATGGGAGAGGCGTCACCAGTAGAAAACAGGAAGTTATTATCCTCTGTACAGACAGCTGGTGAGACCCCATCTGGAGTACTGTGTGCAGTTCTGGAGACCCAATCTCCGCAAAGACATAGACAGGATGGAAGCTGTCCAGAGGAGGGAGACCAAATGGTGCAGAATCTGCACGGAAGACATATGAAGAGAGACTTAAGGAGCTTAATATGTATAGCCTCGAGGAAAGGAGGGAGAGGGGACATGATAGAAACTTTCAAGTACCTCAAGGAATCAACAAAGTCCAAGAGGGTAGCATCTTTCAAAAAAGAGAGGTGCAAAACAAGGGGCACAATTTGAAGATGGGGGCGGCTTAGAGGTAATTTAAGGAAGTATTTTTTCACAGAGAGGTTGTGGATGCATGGAATGGCCTTTCGAGGAGGTTGTGGAGTCAAAAACAGTGGTGGAATTCAAGTATGCATGGGACAGTCATAAGGCAATTCTAGGGGGTGGGGATAGGAAGAAGTAGACTGCTGGTTAACTAGGATCTGCAGCTTATCCATTAGGTAGGGAAATGGGCAGACTGGGTGGGCCAAGCAGTCCTTATCTGCCGTCAAATTCTATGTTTCTATGTTTAACCCACTGCCTTCTCTGAGGACCTACTATATCCATGAGTGTGACTCACAATTCTGTAACACTATGCAACCTAAGTAACGTAAGCAATAATACCCAACAGGGTGGGCGGTATTGTGCTATACCCGCCCAGGGGTGTAATGAGGCCCGATGCCGAAGGCGGAGGGCCTTATAGCTCCTGGAAGGTCCTATATAGCACAATACTGCCCACCCTGGAGGGTATTATTGCACTTAGAAAACAGGTACCATAAAAAAAAAATTAATAAAAAAATGTTAATGAAAAATTAGTTTAAAGTTAGTTTTGTAATAAAATAGTTCCTCCGCCTGCATTAGAATGATGTTTAGAGGGACTACAGTACGGATTTTTGTGCTTAGAAAATGGCCCACAACTTGTATTTTTAATAAATAAAATAAAAAAGTTTAAACAACTGTAATTATTGTTTTTAAAAGAGAATAAAACCCACTATCTTGTAAAGGAGACCCTGTATTGTGCTGTCCTTGTCATTGGAGGGCGCTTCTGTTTATGAGATGCTATTTGAGTGATTGTATAGTTGCCCCGTGGATTTACGGGACTTGTAGTCATATGTGAAAATTTGGGAAAGAATCCTATGGTACTACAGTTGGGCTTTAAGTAGATGCTGCAGGAGGTAAGGAAATGAATCCAAAAGGCTGTGGCTTATCAATGCTGTTATCGGGACAACCGGACTGAGGAGTAGAGGCAGACTTGCTTAAATTCAACTCCCTGGCATGAGGACTGCTTGCCGGTTTCACTAACAGCTTTTGAGAGAGCAGGAAGGTCTGTTTATTTTATAGTGCAGATGTCTGTAGGAAGCTTGAAAAAAGTAAGGCTGCATAAAGCAGGTAGATTTTGGAAATTTTGTTTGCTGTTAAAAAAAGAGAACAGACAGGATTGCTGACCGGACATGGGTGCCACAGTGTGGAGACTACGGACGGAAGGTCCGTTCACTTTGTGTGAGATAGGTGACCGGAAAGAAAAGCTTGTGTAAAGCAGGTACATTTCTGACTTGTTTGTGTAGGTGTGCGTTTAAAAGAAAAAAAAGAGGAAGCAGAGGAACGGTGATGGGACAGTACAGGACCGTACTGGGGGGGCAGACGGCTGCTAAACAAGAGAGCCTAACATTGTATCTCGCACAAGGTTTGACTGCGATGTGCGAGACGACCATGAGGAGACCACGATGAACGAGGAGAGAAAAGAAAAATATTTATTATAGTGAGGGTTTATTGCCACAAGATTACTGTAGTGTGTTTATTTTAATTTAAAAGAGGGAGTGGCTGCAGGTGAATAATGTTTGCTTTGGGCTGGGAAAGAACAGTACATCTCGCTAAGTGAGAGAAAAAATGGCGGGCATTTTAAATTTTCTTCTGTTCGTCTAGCCAATTAAAGAGTAGGCTGGGCACCACTGTGGAATGCTGCGCAGTGAGGTGCCAGTTGACTGGCTCTTATTTTTAGCTGGGCATCTATTGAAAAATAAATGCCCAGCTAGGAGCCTGTCTCAGCCAATGAGGTGTGAGAATTGATTCTCACCATTTTCTAAATACAAATTACTACATTATGTAGCCTAAGTGTATCTATGTTAAATGTTCCTTTTACTGCACCTGTAATGTTATCCTCTGTTTTAATCTTCACTGTAATAACTGTCTTGATGTCTGCCCCCCCCCCGCGATGAGGTGCCTTTGTAAATGAGTCTCTGACTCAAAGGTTGTAAACCCGATTTGTAATGAATAAATAAATAAATAAAAATTTAGGTAAAATGTGTTCCCTCACCTTGGCCCCCCAAAGGGAGACCTGTTGTTGGGGGCAAGTCACGGGCCTTCTTGTGTAGGCAGGACGGGGGGCGTCGGAATGGGAGCATGGAGAGATCCAGCAAGGGATGATAACAGCGGTTTATCCTCACCATGACAAGGAAGCACAAAACAGAATTTACAAAAAACTACTAGAAACAGGTAGATGGGACATCCATTTAATAACTTTTCTGAAGGACAAAACTTACAGCTGTGAGTCAGAAGGAGGCACAAAGTGGAAAGAGAAAATCTATATAGTGACTCTCATACACAAACTAGAGTACCTCAGAGCACATCATACACCATTCAGTTAGATACTGATCAACTACTAGAAACAGAAGAGACCTCTATTTACAATCTTACAGTATGTGAAGGGCACCACTTCAAATACTGAGACAGGAGGCAGAGTACCACAGTGGACAGAAAACAGATGGGTGAATCAGGAGATCCAGGAGATACTGCAGAAATTTTTTTTTTCTTCTTGGAATTTTCTGCTGTTTAACCTGCTGTACTAGCTAGGCCTGACTTCTATACAGCTTACAGCTTGTACTGCTAATTTTTTTTTACTGCTTAAAACATTTTACCTTTAAACTATTATACTGTATATGTAGGACTTGCTTTCCAGAGTATAACAGAGTTGTAGCTAACCTTAACTGATTGCCTGACTTCTATACAGCTAACTGCTTGTACTACTGAATTTTTTACTGCAGAACTAATTGCCCAATATCGTAGGACAGCTTAAACAACTGCCTACTGTCTGCTGTCTTTCTGCCACACACTGTTCCCATTACAGCTGCCCTAATTTCTCCTCGGACTGCCTTTTCTGTTCCCCTCTCCACTTGTCCTTTTCCCTTCTGTATCTCTTTTTCTCTGTTCCTCACACTGTTTCTCTGCCAGCTCCTAGACCCCTGCTTCCCTCTCCCTACACCCCCTCCCAGAACCAGCATATTTTTTAAATATGGCCTGGCACCTTTGACCATCTTCTCCATCCTTGCTCCTGGACACCTGTCTCCTGCCCCATCAACCTCCTGAACCAGCCTTTTGTTTTGCTAAATTCCTACCTGGCACCTTTGACCAGACCTCTCTGTAGGAATCCTTTCTCTCCCTTCACGCCCACTGTTTGCACCTACTTCTGCCCTGAGCACGAAATTGCCCAGGGCCCTCCTACCAATTTACCTGAGCTATGTCTTTGTTTTTTTTTTTGTTTTTTTGTTTTTTTTTAACTAATGGCCTGCCTTTTTCTGCTTTGTTTAGCCACAAGCCCAAATCAGGCTCTCCACTTCAGCCGAGTGGCCCCAGCGCTAATCCCTGCCAGCGGCCACACCTCTGCATCCAGCCTGCCTTCCCCGATCAAGGAAAGCAGGTACGATCAGTCAGCTACCAGGCTTCAATCCCTGTAATTTGACAGGCTCCTGGGGACTTGTGGCCGCTTCCTGATTGGACACCACAGATTTCCACTGAGAAAGCAAGTGCTCAAGGCGCCTATTTCAAATCACAGCTCGGCCACTGCCTTGCTCTATTACACTCTGGACAGGTTTTCGCCCCCCCTTTATTAAATACACTTCCCCACTGATCCCGCCCCCTGAGGCCTCATACTAGACAATTACAGCAACTTCCTAAAGGGGCTCTCCTGCAACTTCTTAAAGGGGCGGTCCTCTCCCATGCTCAAATCTGACAAATACTGCTGACTGCCCTATCTTAATCACACGCTCTTTCCAACAGCCTTCCACCACCAGTGCCTTACCACTGCTCTACCCCTGGGCATGGTTTCTCCTACCACACTCAACTTTGTACCCTACTTCCCTATTCCCTCACTCGTTACTGTCCTGTCACCTTCTCTCTTTCTGGCCGCCAGCATGGAGTGCTCTAAGCGGTTCCACCTCCCCTACTTGCTCTTACTCCTTGTTCTTCCCTTCAGCCCCTCTCTGCTCAGCTCTCCTCAGGGAAACGAATACAAAATAATAATAATAAATAATAATATTAATAATTTTATTTATATAGTGCCTTTCGATACATCATAAAAACATGATAAATTATAATAAAACTCCAAACATATTACAATTCACATTAACTATCTAAGAAGGCCATTCTCCATAAATATGTTTTCAGTTCTTTCTTAAATATCTCCACGGAGGTGCAATCCCGTAACCGGCATGGTAGAGAATTCCAAAGAGTGGGTGCAGCATGAGAAAATGCTCTGCTGCCAGAAGATTTTAAACTCACTCCTGGAATCTCCAACAACTCCATGTCGGCCGAGCGGAGTGATCGGCTAGGGCAGTAAGGAACCAGTAGGTCTTTCAGATAGGACGGACCCTGATCGCAAAGGGCTTTAAAAGTCAATAAAATGACTTTAAAGGTGATCCGCCACTGTACAGGAAGCCAGTGCAGTTCACACAGCACCGGGGTAATATGACAGGACCTACTTGTCCCAGTCAAAACCTGGGCTGCCGCGTTCTGCACCAGCTGTAGGCGGCGGATTTCAACCCCAGAAAGCCCAAAGTAAAGGGCATTGCAGTAGTCTAGGCGCGAGGACACAAAGGCGTGGACCAACGTTGACAAGGAGTCAGACGGAACAAGGTGCTTAACCCTGGAAATATTCCTGAGATGGCAAAAGGAGGTCCTGACGATGGCCATCACCTGAGATTGAAAAGTCAGCCTATCGTCAAGGATCACCCCAAGGTTGCGCACCCATTCAGAGGCCGGTAGTGACACACCACCAAGAAGAATTCCAGAAGGTGTGCCAGTATATGACCTCTCAATCTGACCACCCGGGTCCACCACCAAAACCTCAGTTTTCTCCGAGTTCAACTTTAACCAACTAGAATCCATCCAGTCTTGGATTTCCCCCAGACAGTTATTAAACACCGAGAGAGCTCCATCCTGGTCGGGTGCGAAAGACAGGTACAGCTGGGTATCATCTGCATAGCAGTGAAACCTCAGCCCATACCATCTTATAATGTTTCTGAGGGGCAGCATATACACTGTAAATAACATGGGTGATAGCACAGAACCCTCAGGCACTCCACATAACAAAGAGACTGGGCCGGAGGAAAAATTCCCCGACACAACTCTTTGTGATCTCCCAATAAGGAATGAAGTGAACCATTTAAGAATTGTTCCAGACATTCCATAGATTTGCCTCAGGCATGCTAGCAACACCATGTGATCCACAGTGTCAAAAGCTGAAGAGAGATCAAGGAGAACCAAGATGGAACATCTCTTTTGATCCCTCGCCCTCAGAAGATCATTTAGCACTCGAACCAGCGCAGTCTCGGTGCTGTGTCTTTTACAGGAACCAGACTGGAAGGACTCGTAGATACTATGGATGGTTCAATGGTCATCCAATTGAGCAGCCACGACCTTTTCAATAACCTTCCCAATAAAGGGAAGGTTAGAGATGGGTCTGTAGTTTGAAAAACAGTCTGGGTCCAAGGAAGCTTTCTTCAAGGGAGGTGTCACCACCGCCTCTTTCAGGGAGCTAGGAAACTCACCTGACTCCAAGGAGCACCAGACTATTTGCGCCAAAACTGGACCAATGATATCCACACAACCCAAAATTAGGGTAGTCGGTCCAGGATCCAAGCCGCAGCTTGTAGGGCGCACACTATGAATAATCCTCATAATATCCACGAACTCAGGTCGACAAAAGGAACTCCAGGAGAATCGAGGCCCTGTGTTCTCACACACTCCTACCACATCACCCTTAGAGGTTGTCGGACGCAAGTCCGCCCTGATGTCAGCCACCTTAGTTGCAAAGTATCGAGCGAGCTCATCGCACTCTATTTGCGAAAAGGCTTTCCGAACTTGCAGACAGGCTGGGTTGCACAGTCTATCTACAGTTCTGAACAGCTGAGCCGGTCGATTCTGAGCAACTGCAATCTCCCTGGACAGGAATTCTGTCTTCTTATGGGTGACTGCAGATTGATAGCTAGTATAATGTTCAATCAATCTAAGACGGTCGGCATCAAGGGCGGACTTGCGCCAGCAACGCTCTAACCTCAACTCAGCACTCCTCGGCTAGGCATACAAACAACGGCCCCTCCCGACCAGTTTTGCCCCCCAAATCCTTCTCACACCCTCCCTCATTTCTCTCACTCTCCCTTCGTTCCACACCTCCTCATCCCCTCCCTTCCCCAACTTGCCTGCCCAAATCTTTCCCTGCCCCTCCCCATGTGAGCCCCTTAATCAACCTTTGCCCGTTCCATGAGTTCTCTCCTTCTTACCACAGCCATATCTTTTTCACCTACCACTACACCAGGCTATACTTCACCAAGCTGTCTTCACTTGCGAACTGCAGGCACTTAAGACTCCTCCTCCTACTTCTTATCTCAGGCTCTGTTCACCCCAACCCTGGCCCCACACCCTCTACTGATTTCACCCCTCAGTCCTCCCCTAAACCCACTAAACAGCTCACTTTTGCTCACCTTAACGTGCAAAGCCTTTTGGCAAAAAAAAAACTTAACTGAGTCCTGGGTGATGGCTAATGCTTTTGATGTCACTGCCCTCACCAAAACCTGGCTGAAGGAGGACATCTTCCCCAATGAAATCCTCCTTGAAGGCTACTCAGTCTTTAGAAAAGACAGGTTGGGGAAGCGTGGGGGAGGCTGCCTTATCTGGGTTGCCGATCACCTCCTTGCCACCGAATTCTACTCCCCACTTTCAACCTCCTCCCTCGAGACCATCTCAATTAACCTCCTCCTTGGAGCGGATAAAATGGTCACAGTCAGTGTGGTGTACCTGCCACCCTCCTCCTCACCTCATGATCTCAACCTCTTCCTTGATATCAAGACCTCCTTCCCCCAAGGGAGAGATTGGATCATCCTACGGGATTTCAACCTAAACTGGCTGTCCCCTCACTGTGACTCCACCAAGAAATCCATACTTGGCCTTAGCCTAAACCAGCTCATCACTGAACCTAACAGAACCAACTACAAAACTGGATCTCAGTCCCTCACTGATTGGGTCCTGGTCTCACACTCCTCCCATGACACCGCCTCCAGAGTTCTTCCCGACTAAATTAGTGACCACTGTGCTGTCTTCTGCCAATGGTCCACAACCCCCCCCCCCCACATACAAAGTCATCCAAACCAGGCAACTGAAGAAGCTGGACGCCTCAGAGTTTTCCAAAACCGCCCCTAGCCCAAGACTGGTCCTTCACTGAAAACATTTCTGACATCTGCAAAGCACTTGAAGCCTTTAGCAATAAGTTCCTTGCCCTCTACGACCGTTTCATCCCGCTTAAAAAAATCTGAGATAAGGGTTCTAGCCAAGAATGGGTCACCCTCATGCTTTGCAAACTAATGAGGAATAGAGACTGGGCCTGGAAGTTGTACAGAAAACACCCCCCCCAAACTCCTCCAAGACTTCAAAACCCTCAGGAACAGGTGCAAATCTTCCACAAGATCTGCTAAATCCTCCTTCATCCTGGAAAAACAACGTGCTGCCCAGGGGAACTCTAAGAGGACCTGGAACATTCTTAACAACCTTCTTGTTAGGGGAATTTTCAAAGAACACACTTGTCTCACCTCCGAAGGGACAACCACCACTGAGCCAAAGCGAACTAACCTCCCTATTCAATAAATACTTTGGTGACCTCAACCAGTACAAGCCCAGCTCCACTCCTACCCTATTTACCCCCGCACCCCTCCCAGTCTCCCACCCTAAATTCCATTTCAGGTACCTAACTCCTGGTGAAGTGGTCAAGTTAATCGGAACAAATGACCCAAGACCATCCAAGGGTGCCAGCAATATTGACTTCAGAGTTCTCCGTCTTGTCTGTGACTCCCTGGCCATCCCTCTCACTAACATCTTCAACCACTCCCTCTGCATGGGGACCTTCCTAAAAGCATGGAAGTGCGCCATTATTAAACCTCTTCACAAATCTAGTTCCAAGGATCTAGTATCCAACTACCGTCCCATTTCCCTCCTTGTCCCTCTCTCCAAAAGTTTAGAGAAAGTGGTCCACAGGCACACCACAGAATTCATCTCCAAATACAACCTGCTCACACAGGCCCAACATGGATTCCATGCTCGACACAATACCGAAACTGCCCTCATCAAGTTCACCCACTCCATAGACAAGGCTAACAATGAAGGCCTCTACACCGATGCTGCGTTCGTAGACCTCACCAAAGCCTTCGACCTCACTGATGATGAAGTCCTCCTCCATACCCTGGCTGACCTCCATTTCTCACCTGAGGTCTGCCTCTGGTTCAAGGATAACCTAATGGGCAGATCCCATCGCACTATTACTGGCGGTGTCCTCTCTGAATCCTGCCCCATCAAATACAGCATCCCCTAAGGGTCCATCCTGGGCCCTCTTCTCTCTGGTCATTAACTCCCTATCTGACATCTGCACCTCCTCTGAACTCATTCTCTGTGCTGATGATGCAGCCCTTTTCTGTCAGGACAAAAACCCCAACGCTCTCATTAACAAACTCCAATTCGATTTCAGCAGACTTCATACCTGATTCATGTCCAAAGTCTTGTACTCAATTCCAAAAAAACTAAGTTCATGGTTTTCTCCAGCCTTCGCAAACCCCTTGGCTTTGACCTCTCCCTCTATGACAACCTTGGTAACCCCACTGAAAGAGTCAGTGAATTCAAGTACCTTGGCTTACTCCTGGATAGCCACCTCAATTTTGATGCTTACACTAGCCTCACAATAAAAAAAAAAACACCAACTCCTCGGTATCCTCCACAGAACCAAGCATTACCTTAACAGGGAATCCAAATTCCTCAGTCTCCAGCTTCCTCTCTCCTGTCTTCGACTATGGTTCACTTGTCTCCTCCCGCCTCCATCAAATATTTCTCCAGACTTCAAGCTCCTACCACAACGCTATCTGCTTTGCCTCTGATCTCCCTAAACTCACACACCACTGTGACCTTTATAAGCTCACCAGTTGGCCCTCCCTTGAGGCCCGCCTCAACTGCAAGATGGCCACCTTCTTCTTCAAACTCTCCTGTGGACTGCTCCCTGATTACCTCACCTCTCTCTTCCAGACAGCCACCACCACCAGGACCACTAGACTGTCCTCCACTCTTTCCTTCACTGTTCCTTTCTTCTGGACCACTCAAGGTCAGAAAACACTATCCTTTATTGGACCCAAGCTCTTCAACTCTCTCCCTCCAGAACTAAAACTCTGTCCCTCCAAAAATGCCTTCAAACACAATATCAGGAGACATTTCTCACTCACCTGCACCTGCTCGCCGCCCTAATCCTGGCTCCCCTTCTGCACTCTTTTCCCCTCACCCTCTGGTAATCCACCTCTGGCACTTACTGTCTCTTTCTAGCACTTGTAGTACTGTTAATCCACCTAGGCTAGTTTTTAGATTGCACTTAAATTTTTTGCTTCCCACTGTTATATTATATTATTGTTAGACCTTCACTGAATGCTTAATGTCATCTTGTATTTGTTAATTCACCAAGGCTAGTTCATGGTTTGCCCTTTAGTCTATATTATCCTGATTTTATGTACCATTGTTTTAACACTCACTGTAAGTTAAAAGTTTTAGCCTATGTCATGTTTCATGATTGTTGTACGTAACTGGACTCTTATGTAAATGGGCAGCAATGCTCACATGCTTTTCCACTATAACCAATAAAAATTAAATGAAATGAACTGAACTGAAGGTTCAAATCCTACCAGAGCCCCTATGACCTTGAACATGTCACTTGATGCCCCTTTCCCTGGACTTCAGTTCTCCCAGCTGTTTGATTTAATGAAAGCAGGACCTGCCTGAGAATGAAATGTTGCATCTCACCTGGAGTACTCTGGGATAATAAATCGTTAAAGCACAGTAAAACAGGTCAACTCATCTTCCTCCACATTTAGTACTGCAGTGTACTGGCAGTTGTGTCCAGCCCCTTGTGGAATTCAAACCCATGACTTTCAACCCCTGAGGTAATAGTGCAAGCATCGGTATTGGCATCATGGTATAGTGACTGCTCAATCACGTGAGATATGCAGGTTCAAGACAGAACTCAGGTTCCCACACTAGGAAAGGCAGGGCTTGTCTGGATCGGTCCTACATGCAGCATTCCCCATGTCTTTTACTTACTTGTGGTGGTATTATTCTCTGGAGGCTGCTGGAGTGTGGTCTCACTGCTGCTCACCAAGTCACAGACAGAGGGTTCTTCACCTTTCTTAAACAGTGTGGCATAGTGTCCTGGAACCTGAAATCCTGCACGTATTAAGAGAACAAAGACAACTCTCATTTCGACTGACTGTTTATAAATTCAGTTTCAACCCAGATCAGAGTCTCTGTATTTGTAAATGTAAACAGTAGCTCCCCAAAAGGAGTTTTACTCAAAAAAGCAGAGATTTAGTTGTGTCCCATTAAAGAACATCTTGACCTCTACATTTTGTGTCACTGTCTATGCACCAACTTACTTTTTCTGTGAACATGTAGCTGGAAGGAAGTTGATCCCCTTATCTAACTGGATGATGGTAGGAGGGGCAAGATCAAGAGGAACATGAGAAGTTCTTCATGAAAGGGTGGTGGAACCATGAAACAGGCTGATGGTGGAAGTGGTGGAGGCAGCTACCCTTAACAGGTTTAAACACGGTTGTGACAGGGCAAGGGAACTCATAGCCCCTGGGGGGAGGAGGGGCAACATGGGTTGGAGGGTTGGGGGAGTAAAATCCACAAGTAGTATAGGTCAGCGAGGTCAAATAATAATGCAATGGTAGACTGACTGAACTTTCGGCCTCCTTCTGCCATCAAATTCTATGTTTCTTTGTTTCTATATGACGTCAAGAGCACTGAATGGGAAGTTCAGTCAATGAAGCTCAGGGGCAACTCCTGCACATGTGGGACAGAAGGTTCTAGGTTTTTGTTTTCTCCTAACATCCTTTAATGGATAATATATGCTGCTTTCCCTGCAAACTGCCTCTCCACTATGCTCACTCAGAGTGTTCCAAATGGACACAGTATTAAGGTTCTAGGTTCAAGTTGCACACCAGGGGTGGGATATTCAGAAGGGTTGCGCATGGCGCAGCACAGTTGCACCATGCGCAACCTACTGATGTGCCCCGGGATGATATTCAAAAGGGGAAAGTGCGTGGCACAAATCCCAATTCGCCGGGTATGCAGCGCAAGTGGGGGGGGGGCATGCCCATGCATACTCTGCACGTCCAGATATTCAGCCCGGGATGTGCTGAGCAGATGCAGGCGCAACCCCTACCTGCGCCGCACACAGTTGAGCCGAAAAAACCAGGGAGCGGCTGGCCACCACCAAGGTGACCTCACCATATTGCAGGGTGCAACACGGCAGCTGCCAGCTGTGGGTGGCCACCCAAGCTCCGGTGGCACCGTCCATTGTGGTAGCGCACCCCCCAATGCCCGATCGCGGGCATAACTATAGTAATAAAACGTCTTATATCCCTGGTGGTCCAGTGGACCGCTTCCAGCCCGATCGCAGGCATAAGTAGTAAAATAAAACATCCTATATCCCTGGTGGTCCAGTGGACTGCTTCCAGCCCGATCGCGGGCATAAGTATAAAATCTAAACATCCAAACCATACCTGGTGGTCCAGTGGTACCCCCTCCCTACCTGCCCACTGAGCCCCCTGCCCGCTCCCCGGTCGGTGGCGGCAGCTCCCCACCGGCAAGCCGCTCGGCCACCTGCCAATTGACTGCGTACAGTATGCAGCTGTCACGCCCATTGATCTACAGCGTGGGCCAGTGGGCGTGCAGACCATATGGTACTACACAGTCAGATATCTGGATTGTGTAGTATAAGACGTTCACGCCTACTGGCCCACGCTGTAGACCATGGGCGACAGCTGTACTTGTACACAGTCAGTCGGCGGGCGACTCGTGGTGGGGAGTTGCTACCCGCCGCTGACCAGGGGAGCGGGTGGTGGGGCTCAGTGGCGGGTGGGGAGGGGGTACCACTGACCACTAGGTATGGTTTGTACGTTTAGATTTTATACTTATGACCGCGATCAGGCTGGAAGCGGCCCACTGGACCACCAGGGATATAGGACGTTTTATTTTACTACTTATGCCCGCGATCAAGCTGGAAGTGGTCCACTGGACCACCAGGGATATTGGACATTTAAATTTTATACTTATGCCCGCGATCAGGCGTCGGAGCACGTTGGTCCCTGAAGGCTGCTGCCTGGCAGGGCGCCAGGCGCAGTCGCCGATCTGCACACCACATGCAATGGGGCTATACGATATGCTAATGGCCCCATTTGGCGCCTTGTATGCATTATGGCCCCATTTACATGTCCACCGCTAAATATCACGGTTGATGCGCTTCTAGCGAATGCAATTTCTGCGCTAGCGCATCCCCTGCTCCTCTCTGGCTAATTGCGTTGGCGCAGTGCGGGTGGCCACAGTGCCATATTCAACGGTGCTGAGCCATGGTGCAGCACTGTTGAATATTGCCCAGTCCATGCCCTGGCACATCCCAGTTGCACTGCACCAGGCTTGCGCCCCTGCCAGGCTCAGTTCTGAATATCCCATCCCAGATGTTTACTTACACCAGTCTCTAACACTGTAGGGAAGTACAGGGGAGATGCTTCACAGCTGGAGGTCTCATCCTCAGATGAGATAGTAAACTGAAGCGAGGCCCCTTCTGCTGACAGTAACATTCCATTTTTGTTTTTATATTTGTAGGCTGATAAGCATAAATCAAGCACTCACTCAATAGTGAAAGCAAAAGTCACTGCAAAAGACTGTGTGAAAAAATGTGACAAATTTTATTAACTTCCACATGTAAGTCTGGGTAAGACGCATGTTATCCAGCCTTACATGTATAAATTATTACATTCTGTCACATTTCTTCACACAGTCTTGTGTAGTGAGTTCTGCTTTGACTAGTGGGTGAGCACTTTTTTGCTAAGTAGTATGTTGTTTTTACTTTAGCACCCCCGAGTTGGTTCTGGAGCTCTTTTTCTTGCCCTCTGATGAGTCTGATTTCACCAGTGACAAGTTACATATTACTGTACTTTAATGATGGAAGGGATTTGGGGTTCATCTTGCCCACCCCTTCTGCCACATGGCCATGTCTATATTCAGTTTTAGTATGAACTCACATCTAACCATAATGACTGGAATGTTACCCACCTTAAGCTGTATAACCCTCAATGCCATTGTCCCTCAGAAATATGTCCAGTAATGCTTTAAAAGGCTAAATAGCACTAGCTTACACAACCTCACCAGGTAGACTTTTTCCACGTTAACCACTCTGCGTGAAGTAAAGCTTTTTAGTGCTTCCATTTATTCTGTCCCCCCAACTGCAGCTTAAATATCTATATCCACCCTGTACATCCTCTTTAGTATGTAGAAAACTGTGCTAATGTCCCCTCTAAGCTGCCTCCTCCTCCTTTCTCTGCTGAATTTTGTTCAATCTCTGCTCATAGTACTTTACATTCTATACTACCAGTTAGTTTAGGGCATTGTATTGGAACATCTAAATTTTTTGGATATCTTTACTGAACTGAGGTGACGTGATCCTGACAGAGTATTCCAGGTATGGCCAAATAAAGCCACTGGCTCCTTACCCCCTACTAATACATCCCAACACTGCGTTTCCTTTCCTAACTGTGGCAGCAAAGTGCCTGTCTGGCATCTGCTTACTATCCCCAATTACCCCAATCCCCAATTAGCCCTACGAGGAGAGAATGGAGGATCTCAATATGTACACCCTGAAAGAGATAAGAGTGAGGAGGATATGATACAGACCTATAAACACCTCATGGGGGCAAATAAGATACAGAAGGGGAGTATTTTCCAGAGGAAAATATGCACGGGAACAAAGGGACATGCAATGAAGCTGGAAGGGGAACATTTCAAGAGAGATGTGAGGAAGTGCTTCTTCACTAAAAAAGTGGTGGATGTCTGGAGCAGTCTTTCAGTGGAGGTGATTGGAGTGAAAACAGGGGCTTCAAGCATGCATGGGATAGGCACAAGGGAGTTTTACTGGAAAACAAGGGGGAAGGGAGCCAGAGATGCAGCAGAGTATGCAGTGATGTATAGGAAGGGGGAAAAATGGGCAGACTGGTTGGGCCAAGCGGTCCTTATCTGCCGACAGATTCTATGTTCCTAAGGATATTAACAGGGTGGGAACAGTCCAGTGAAGGGTGACTAAGATGGTACAGGGCTTGCAACACAAAACTTGTGAGGCGAGATTAAGAGACCTCAATGTGTAATCGCTGGAAGAGAGGAGGGAAAGAGGGGACATGACAGAAACATTCAAGTACCTCAAGGGTATAAACAAGGTGCAAGGGGCAGACATTTTCCAATACAGGAGGAGCACAAGAATGAGGGGGCTTGACATGAAATTGGAAGGTGGGAGGTTAAGTGGGAATGTTAGAAAATTCTTCACAGAGAGGGAGGTGGACGCATGGAAAGGTCTGACTCAGGAGGTGGTGGGAGCGAGCACTGTGGATGGATTCAAGCATGCTTGGGACCGGCATAGGGGAACCATAGAGGTACAGCAGCGGGAGGGTCAGAAGCAGTAATCCAGTACAAGGGCTTACGGACAGACTGGATGGGTCAAGCGTTCCTTATCTGCCGACAATTTCTATGTTTCGATTATCCCTAGATCCATTCCATCGGTTGTGCTGTCCACCACTGCATCATGCAGGGTGCATGTGCAACACAGACTCTTCACCCCTAAGTGCAGTGCCTTGTATGTCCCCATATTACATCTAAGCCCCCACTTCTCAGATCATGCCTCTAATGTATGCAGGGTTTCCTGTAGTGCAACCCTTACTTTGCTGTGTCCACTCTTCTTGCCAATTTAGTGCTATCAAAAACCCTCAGCAGTTAGCTGCTGACTCCCTTCTCGGCCAATAATAAATATGTAAAAGAGCAAAGGAACCAGCATAGGCCCTTTGGTACTAACTCCATCTAGTACATCCCTCTCCACTCTGAATGAGCCATTCACCACCACATTCTGTTTCCTACCTGTCAACCAGTTTGCTATTCGCCACCTGTACACTTGTGAACTTAAGCAATAATGCACAACAGGGTGTATATTATTGTGGGATACACATGCCTTGTGTGGAGCATCACAAGGCACAGTCAAGTGACTTTAACCACACAAGCAGTGGCTTCATTGCACTACTACACACACCTTGAAGTGCATTATTGCAATTATCGAATGAATCTGTATTAAAAAAAAAAAAAAAAATAAGAATGAATAAGGTTCAAAGAAATTATGCATGTGATCAGCAGGATCATTAACGGCTGTCTGTTGCAGGATTTACTCATATCATGTGACATATTTTGACCAATGAGGTTACAGGATTTTCGTGACCCATTTTATAATTCCTATTATAAACTGGATTAAAAAAATCCAGCAACCTGATTGGCTCAGCCCTCTTCTTACCCATGATTAAAATCAACAACATAACCATGGGTAAGAAAAGGTTCCAGCCAACACATCTTTTTACCTGTTCCCGATCTGTCTACTCATATATTTCAACACCCAGACAGCAGGACAGAAGTAGCGGACAGTGGCAGCAGCAGATGGGGGGGGGATTGTGGTTTAATGTTTTTCTCTTTTTAATGACTTGGCGCCTGTCACTTCAACTTCCACACACAATACACAGGCAAAAGAATGTATTGGTACTGAGTAGCTGCTCATGCGGTGGTTTCAGGTTAATTGTATGAGGAGGAGTGAGTGGCGGCTCTATCAGCAGTTTTTTTAAAAAAGCAAGTTTTTCTGAAATGACACGACCCACCCCTTGTTCACACAGATACATACATCAAACACTGCACGTATCTCACCTTAGACACTCCTGCTGACCAGCTAAAGCTGCATCCCAGAAGAGCTCTGCATTACCACCACCAACCACAACTTTCCCCATAACTGCTAGCCACCTGAACTTCAAAACAGTGCCACCTATTGACCATAACCAATAACAGAACTTTTTTTAATAATATGATAAAAATAATAAACTTTATTTATATGAAGTACAATTCAAAAAATATCAAAGCGCTTTTACAAACAGCTAAAACAATAACATTTTAAAACCCCTTAAAACAGCAGACTCCATAACTTAATGGTCAGGATAGGCAAGAGAGAATAGGTGTGTTTTCAGAGCTAACTTAAAGCTCTCTACAGTCTGGCACTTCCTTATCCGAGGAGGTAGAGAATTCCACAGGGTAGGAGCCGGAAAAGTGAATGAACGGGCTCTGGAGGTCGTCAAACAGACCCTGGGAATCTCTAGCAATCCCTCCTTGGCGGAACAGATGGAAGAGGCGGTAAAGACAGAGAAACTCTTGCAGATAACGTGATCCTTGTCCACACAGGGCCTTGTAGGTTAGTAAGCCAACCTTAAGGGTGATCAGCCACGAACCGGCAGCCAGTGCAGGTTGCACAGCACAGGTGAAATATGGCTAGACCTGGGATGCCCAGTCAACAACCTGGCCGCAGCATTCTGCACCAGTAGTAAGTGGCGGATATCAATCCCCAGAAGCCCTAGGTAAAGAGCGTTGCAGTAATCCAGGCGAGAGGTCACAAAGGCGTGGACCAGAGTCATAAGGTCACCGGGCGGAACCAGGTGCTTAATCCGGGCAATATTACTCAAATGAAAGAATTAAGTCTTAATGACGGATGACACCTGAAACTTTAGAGTCAACCCCTCATCAAAAATAACACCCAGACTCCGCACCCGTTCAGAGGACATCAGCTGGCAACCCCCAAGCACAAGCCCAGAAGCCTGCTCTCCTGAGGACCCCTCTACCTGGTGACCCGGATCCACCACCAAAACCTCAGTCTTGTCAGGCTTCAGCCTCAACCAGTTGGCACTCATCCAGCCCTGAATCTCAGTGAGGTAGTTGTTAAACACCAAGACCGAATCATCCTAGTCAGCGGCTAAGGACATGTACAGCTGAGTATCATCTGCACAGCAGTGACAAACTCAAGCCATACCACCTTAAAATGTCTCCTAACGGCAGCATGTACACAGCGAATAACATAGGCAAAAGCACAGAGCCCTGGGGTACCCCACATGGTAGAAAGAATGCGTCAGAGGAATAAATACTCGACACAACTCTCTGAAATCTACCAGTCAGGAATGAGTGGAACCACCTGAGGACTGTGGCTGACAGTCCACAGATCACCCACAAGCGTACCAGCAAAACGCCATGATCCACAGTGTCGAATGCTGCAAAGAGAAATGTACTCTTAGCCAATAAAAAAAATAAGTATGGCAACATTTTAAAAGATTTGGGGGTTTTAAATATTTTTTATTACTGCGCAAGTGGATCCAGTTCAAAACAGCAATAATACACTCCATGGTGTGGCATATCTTATTTATTTATTTAAAAGTTTTACCAGGAGGGCACACTGAGCAGAGTACTGCTCGATTCCAGCTGCGTTCTTGGGGAGGGGGGCAGAGGAGAGAAATAAACAAGTACAATTGGATATGGAGTACAACAGAGCAATGATCATGCAGGTACACCTAGATATTGCATACAATAGTGTGACAAGGAACATAACAGTGGTACACAAAGATACTGCATACACTAGTGTAACAAGGAAACATACAGAGGTAGGAATTAGGTACAGTTGGCAGAATAAGTATGCGTAACAGTTCTAGATACGGCAACAATATGAGTATGAAAACAACAAAGTCAGATCGAGAGCCATGGGATATCATCACTTCTTGGGTGCATCAGACACTCAGCCTATGGTCTCATGCCTCACAATGCACCAGAGGTGTGCCAATATCCCATGATATACCACACCCTGCCATGTATTACTACTTAATTACACTACTTCCTCCATGAGTTTTTCATGTGGTATGGAGTCAAAGCCCTTGTTAGTCCCGCTAGACTGCATCCAGTACCCATCCCCTATTCACCTTCCTAGCTGACAGTTAGTTAGTTATTTAGTTAGTTAGTTAGTTAGACAGTTAGTTAGTTAGCTCATTAAAACTGGTGGCCAGTCCGGCCCAATGACGCTGGAGGGTTGAGGTGCTAGACGCCACACCTCCACTTCACCGTGACCCAGGTTCGGAATGACCAAGGGTCATCGGGGTGCTGCACCGGGGTGGGGGTGAGGACTGGACTGAGGTGCCGTTGGGCTGCTCTCCTCTCCCGGGGGTGGGCTGTCGACCATCCTGCAGGCCCGTACCCCACTGGGTGGAGATCCGATGGGGTAAGGTAGGTGGGCAGGGTGGCAGTACAGGTGGGTGGAAGGGGCTGAGCTGGCCTCCTATGTGTGTGTGTGTGTGTGTGTGTGTGTGTGTGCCTCCACACGCACATACGTCCATATGCCAGGGCTCTGAGGGGGGGACCCAAGAAAAGCCCAGAAAAAGCTTTATAAAAAAAAGTAAATAAATAAATAACACTGGTGGCAGGGAATCCAGTACTCCGCAATGGGGTTCCCTTTTCCCTAGGTGCATTACCTTGCACTTTTTGGCATTAAATTCTAACTGCCAGACCTCTGACCACCCCTCTAGTTTTTGTAGGTCCCTCTGCATATCCCTTATTCCCTCATCACTATCCACCCTCCCACAGTTTTATTTCATCTGCAACGAGACACAGCCTACCCTGTGTTCCCTCACCAATGTCACTAATGAACATGTTGAAGAGGACTGAACAAGACAGATCCCTGTGGAATCCTGCTCATAAAGTACAGTTACGTAAGAACTTACTGTAACAGTAGATCTTCGAGAGAGGCTCTTGCAGTAGCTAATTACACATAGGACTGACGCCGGCTGGCAGCAGGACCCCACGGAAAAATTTCTAGCTAGCAGTCCCTGGCGAGGGACTGCCCCCACGTCAGGTGACCGGCGTCATGCGACGTCGGTATAAAGGGATGGTCCCGGTCGCCCGCCTTCCAGTTCTTTCTCACCACAGGCCCGGAAGGCCCGGACAAGAGAGAAGCAGATGTTCCCATTCCTGGAAAAGGAGCTGAAAAAGCCTAGGGGAAGGAGGGCAGGAAGGTATTATCTACTGCAAGAGCCTCTCTCGAAGATCTACTGTTACGGTAAGTTCTTACGTAACTGTACTATCTTACTCCGAGAGGGCTCTTGCAGTAGGTAATTACATATAGGACTGAATCCCAAGCAGTCTGGAACAAATAAGAGGCACCGGAGGAGGAAACTACTCCAAAAAGAAGCAGTAGCCTTGAAGGCCTCAAGACAGGAGGCCTTGCAAAACAGCTAGCCCGAAGCCTGCTCTACGGCGAGAGGCAATGTCCAAACTGTAGTGTTTCATAAAAGTATGAACCAAAGTCCAGGTGGCAGCAGCACAGATGTCTGCCGCAGAAACATTCATGAAACAAGCCACAAAGGCTGCTACTCCACAAGTAGAGTGGCCTCTGACTTGACCCGGAAGGGTCTTGTTGTACTTGTCATAACAGAAAGTGATGCAATGAGCCAACCACTTTGATAGGCATTGCTTGGAAATAGCATTGCCTTCGCTTTTGTGAGCAAAAGAGACGAACAACTGATCAGTTTTTCTGAGATCCTTTGTCCTGTTGGTGTAGTATCTCAGAATCCGGTGAACATCCATGGTATGGAGTAAATATTCCCCTTGGTTGGAGTACTGTGTGAAAAAGACAGGTAACTCTATGGACTGATTTAAGGTAGACTCTGCTACCACTTTAGGTAGAAACTTAGAATTCATGTAAAGAGACACTCGTTCTTTGTGAAAAATCAAATAGGGGATTTTACACATAAGGGCCTGGAGCTCGGAAATTCTTTGAGTGGAAGTAATGGCCACCAAGAAGAGCGTCTTCCATGAAAGAAACTTCAAATCTGCGGTTGCTGCAGGTTCGAAGGGAGGAAGAGTAAGTTTCTCGAGAATGAAGTTCAAGTCCCAAGGAGGAGCAGGAGTTCGGATAGGGAGCCTCAGATGAAGGACCCCTCTAAGAAAGGTCTTAGAGACCTCCAATTGGGCAAAAGCTTTATCTGCGAAAGGAGCATGGTAGGCTGAGATAGCAGCCATGTGCACTTTCAAGGAGGAATGACTGAGACCTAGGTTGAAGAGATGATGTAAATATTCCAGCAAAACAGCCACTGAACAGGAGAAAGGCTCCACGTTCCTAGAGGTGGCCCAAATAGAAAATCTCTTCCATTTCATGGCATAAGTGGACCTAGTGGAGGGTTTTCTAGCCTCCACCAGAATCTTCGCCACTTTTGGAGAGACGCCAAAACGAGATTGAGCTAGGTCTGCAGGAGCCATGCATGAAGTTGAAGGGACTTGAGGCCTGGCTGGACCAGGGTCCCCTGATCCTGGGTCAGCAAACCTCGAGATAAAGGAAGAGGAAGAGGAGGAACCTCTGAGTATTGTTGTAGAAGAGAGAACCAGATTTGCCTGGGCCAGAAAGGAGCAATGAGAATCATTCTCGCTCCTTCCGTGGATAGCTTCTGCAAAACTCTTGGGATCAGAGGAATTGGGGGAAGGCATAGACAAATCTGTCCTTCCAGTCTAGAGACAGAGCGTCGCTCCAGAAAGCGCCTTGCTCTGGAGTGAGCGAGCAAAAGCTAGGAAGTTTTGCGTTCTGGGGGAGGCGAAGAGTCTACTAAAGGTCCCCAAAGCTGAAAGATATCGTCGAGCACCTTTGATCCAATTCCTCGTGTGCCCTGGCAGAGGAGCGGCTTAGTTTGTCTGCCAGGGTGTTGTCAACTCCTGGAACATGAATCGCCGTGAGGTGAAGGTTGTGAAGAGTTGCCCAATCCCAAACCCTCATAGCTTCCCTGCATAGAGGGTAGGAACGAGTTCCTCCTTGCTTGTTGATGTACCACACTACGCACATATTGTCCGTCTGGATGGCTAGGTGGCCGGGAAGAATGTATTGGTGAAGGGTTTGGAGGGCGTATAACACAGCTCGAAGCTCGAGCACGTTGATATGGAGAGCTAGTTCCAGTCTGGGCCATAAACCTTGAGTCCGATGAGGGCCCAGATGGGCTCTCCAACCTTTGCCTGATGCGTCCGTGGTCAGAGTCTGGGAGGGGGGAGGATAAAAGAAGGGGACCCCCCGCAAAAGGTTCTCTCGAACCATCCACCATTGCAAGTCCCGTGCCATCGGCGCGGAGATCAGGACTAGTTGATCTAGGTCGTCTACAAGTTGATCCCACTGGGAGTGAAGAGTCCACTGAGAGATCCTCATGTGGAGTCGAGCTCAGGGGACCGTCGGAATAGTGGCCGCCATGAGCCCCAGAAGACGGAGGACCGACCTTGCCGGAACTCTCCTGCTTTCTGATAGCAGGGAAATCTGGGATTGAAGAGAGGCTGCCCTATCTAGAGGCAGGAAGGCCTTGCTCGCTGTCGTATCGAGGACAGCCCCGATAAACTGAAGTCTCTGGGAGGGCTCCAGATGGGACTTGGAATGGTTGATGGTAATACCCAGGCAGGCAAAAACCTGCTGGGTAAGGGAGAGGATACGCAGGAGTTCCTCCCTGGATGAGGCCGCCAGGAGCCCGTCGTCCAGGTAAGGGAATACCTGAACTCCCATTGTATGCAGGTGGGCGGCTACCACAGCTAGGCATTTGGTAAATACTCGGGGCGCTGAGGAAAGACCATATGGGAGCGCTCTGAATTGGTAGTGATCCCCTTGAAATGCAAAAGGAAGGTACTTGCGATGAGAAAGGCAATTGGGAATGTGCAGATAGGCATCCTGCATATCCAGAGCACAAAGCCATTGACCCGGCCGAAGAAGGGGCAAAAGACTCTGCAGAGAGAGCATCCTGAACCTTTTGTATTCCACATAAAGGTTCAGGGAGCTGAGATCTAGAATGGGTCTGAGATCTCCCGTCTTCTTTGGGACCAGGAAGAAATGGAATAGTAACCCGTCCCTCGAAGATGAAGGGGAACGGGTTCTATGGCCTGCTTCACGAGAAGGGACGAGATTTCTTCCTGGACCAAGGGAAGATGGTCTCTGGAGTACATCGACTTCGGAGGAGGGTGGCGGGGTGGTTTCTAAAGAAACTCTATGGAGTGCCCCTCCGCTATAAGCTGGAGCACCCAAGAATCCATAGTTATCCTCTCCCAACCCGGAAGGTGGAGGGAAAATCTCCCTCCTGCCGGTTCCTCCGGTAGATCCGGAAGTGGTGGGAGAGGGAAGGAGTCAGGTGGTGTGGGGCAGTGCCTCAGCTGAGGCACCTGCTGCTTTTTTTGGCGGAGTGGGCCTGGCAGCTCCGGGGACCCGACGTTTAGTGGCCCGCCTTCCTTGGGGTTTCGCTTGAGGCCGAGTCCGTCTGCAAAAAGGACGGCGCTGCTGAGTATGGGGATGGTACATGGAATCCACAGATTTCAGGGCCGTCCCCTTCTCTTGCAAGTCAGTGATGATGTCTTTAACATCACCCCCGAAAAGCACCGACCCCCTGAAAGGTGCCTCTTGAATGGCAGATTGCACTTCCAGGACCAAACCTGACACGCGGAGCCAGGCATGATGCCATAGACTTATGGCAAAAGCGGAGCTCCGCCCAGCAGTGTCCACTGCATCGTATGTCGCCCTTAACATATGGCGACTGGCCGAACGAGCAGAACAGACAAGATCTGCTAGCTCCTGTTTGACTTGAGAGTCAGGTAAGGAGTCTAGTTTAGATTCCGCCTGGGTAAGGATGGCCTTCTGGTAATCCCCCATGTGAGCGACGTAATTCAGGGCCCGAATTCCCAGTATGGAAGAGGCATAAATCTTTCTTCCATACTGGTCCAGGAGGCGAGATTCCTTATCCAGAGGAGACGAGCTCAAATGTTTTGGATGTGCCGACCGGCCGTGAGCGCCGCTACTCATAACTGAGTCGGCACGAGGGTGAGAGTCAAGATAGTCTACACCCTTGGGAGCCTGGTATAGCCTGTTAGACTTCCTAGGAAGTGGGGCTAATGCCGACGGTTGTTTCCAAATCGTGGTAACAAGGTGGGCGTGAGGCTCGATCCAGGGTCACACTGAAGTTGGAGCTGTCACGGGCAGGTCCAAATGCTCGGCGAGTTTTAGGCGTTGGGGATCTGGTTCCAAGGAGCGCCACTGATGAATTTCCTGGATTTTTCTAAGCAACTCCGTGAAGGATGGGTCATCCGGAGGAGACTTCGGAGGGGTCCTCGGCCGGGGCTTAGACGGAGAGCGGGGCTCGTCGTCTTTCTCGGAACATCCGTCGGAAGAATCTGAGGAATCCGAGAGGGAAGAAGAAACAGAAGAAGAATGAGACTCCCTCACACGACTAGGGGGAGGAACAGGTTCCTTGGGTAGTACCCGTGAACACGTATATTGCCCCTCTCCGGATCCAGATGGAAGAGCCCTGGAGTCTGGACGCGGTGAGGGAGCATGCTGCCTTGGACATACGGGAGCCGGGGGCAGCACCGTTGTCGTAAGGCGGCTCTCCACCACCTTGGTGAGCTGAGCCTTGGCCTCAGCCCACCAAGAGGCTAGAGTCTCCTGCAGATCACCGGGGGGGTGGTGAAGGTGGAGGAGGAGGGGTAAAAGAGTACGGGTTGTACCCCTAAGGTGAGTATCCATAACCCGGCTGCAGGAAACCTGGTGTCGGGTAATGTGGCGTCGGGTACTGCGGCATCGGAGGAACCGGCGTCGGGTACTTTGGTGCTGGATGCTGCAGTCCCGGGTACGACAGCGTCGGATAAGATGGCAGGTACCCAGGAGCGGGGGGAGCTGCCGGAGCAGACAGCCCCATTGGCGGCCCCACAGGCGGATCCACGTTAATGGGCCCGGGGGGTGGAGGGCCTGACTGAGGGGGAATATTCCCTGCCGGCGTCGGCAGGACTGGCGTCGGAGGTGTCGCCGGAGGGCCAGTCGGAGGGGCTGGCGTCCGGGGCCGGCGTCAGATCCGGATCCATCGGAGGAGGGTCTGGCGAGTGGAAAATCCCCCGTCACCCAGGGAAGGAGGAGAAAAATCCGGGGTCAGGCTGGGGTGACTCAGGCTCCCCAGAGCGGCAGCGAAGACTCTTGAGGGCAAGTGCAGATGGGCGTGGAGGTCGTCGTCGGTTCCATCGCCTGGCATGCATCAGAGGAACCGGCGATGGCGCTAGGGGCGAGTTCGGCGGGCACGGCGGAGGCGGCGTCTGCTTACAGGAACCCTCACCGAGGCGGGCCAAGGGAGGCGGACCGGTCCGATGGGGATGTGGCCGGCGCCGCCCTGAAGGGTCGGGCGTCTTTCGACCCTCTCCATGCGGACGTCAGAGGAGCCGATGTCCGACTGAAGAGTCGCCCACACCAGTGGGCCGCGAACCTGCAGCCGAACCAGGGGCGGAGGCCTCCATTCGCCCGGAGGTGCCCGCAAGGCCCAAGCACGAACCAGACGGGCGGGCCGATGCCTCCTCCAAACCCTTGGAGGCTACCGTCGAACAGTCCCCTGGAGGGGATGTTACCTGAGCCGCGACTCCAGCGGGAGACGCGGTAGATGAGGACTTCTCCCGGTGCCTCTCCTTGTCCTTCTTTTTCTGATGCCTGCCTCAACTTTTTCAACTCTTTCTCCATAGAAGACATCTTTTTCTTGAGGCGATGGGCTTCCAGGGACTGTTGGCGCCGTTTACAGGTGGCCGCATTGAAGTTGAGGCAATGCTGGCACTTATCGACCAGGTGATCGGGGCCTAGGCAGAAAAGGCACAGGGAATGGCCGTCCTTGTGTGGCAGTTACGCCGCACTGATCGCACTGTTTTTGTGCTCGGAGGGTGTGGGGACGACATACACTGACGATGTACCTGGCGATTGTAAAGAATAACGATTTTCAGTAAAAACAGCGACGAAGACAGGGCTGACGAAGCACGAACTTTTACCAGCGAGAGCTGCACGCGAGGCTAATGGCGGAAAGAACTGGAAGGCGGGCGACTGGGACCGCCTTTATAATTTATCGCCGATGACGCTGGTCACCTGACGTGGGGCAGTCCTGCCAGGGACTGCTAGCTAGAAATTTTCCAGGTTCTGCCGCCGCATCAGTCCTATATGTAATTACCTACTGCAAGAGCCCTCTCGAAGTAAGATCTGCCCGTTCCTCTGATTTACCCTACTGACCACCACCCTTTGCTGCCTCCCTTTTAGCCAACTACCAAACAAGGTCCTCTTTGGTTAATGATTCCATCAGCTTCCCCATGATGGAGGTCAGATTGACAGGCCTGTAGTTCCCTGGTTGCTCCCTATCCCCCCCCTTAAGAAGCAGTACAACGTCTGCCATTCTCCAATCCCTTGGAACTTCCCCAGAGCTAAGTGGGCAGTAGGGCAGCCCAGCCAGTGGTTCAGCCAGCTCTGCTGCTAATTCCTTAAGTATCCTCGGATGCAACCCATCTGGTTATGGGGCCTTATCTGTCTTAAGGGTTGCCAGCCCTTTCAGGACCCTCTCACGAGTAGGTGTTGGCTGCCTCATTTCCATCAAGACCATGAGATTTTACTAGATTCACACCATCCAGACACTCACCTGCTAACTCTGGCATGATCAAAACTGCCTCGTGGTCATTCCTCTCCCGTAACTTTCACCATTTAACTTCTTGGCTGAATACTGGCACAGAGTACTTATTCAGTGCCTCTGATATTCAACACGCTGTGCTCAGGGGTTCTACCCTCTCCATTAATCTGCTCCTGGCCCCTGCCATTCCTTAATCTCTTTTTGGTCCTTAAATATTGAAAAGAGTTTTTTCATTCCCCTTGACTTTCTGAACAATATTGTCTTCCAAACAGGAGGACAAAGTAACCTAGGATGCCACTCACAACTATCTGGAGGACCCCATGGGCAGGCAATGCAAGTAGTCTATATTTGGGGTATGTTGTCAGAGAATACAGAAGTGTAATCGATGCACTACTAAGCCTGCTGTGGAGAGGTATCCTGCCAGCCTGGAATGATGAATGGTGGCACCTCATGGGGGCAGAGAAGACAGCAGGCAGTTGGAAGCTCAGAAGAAAGTGAGAGGCTATGGTCCAGGACACCAAGAGGAACCCCTCCCCCGGCAGAGTGCCAGGGATGTGTGATGTACACCATCCTGCCTATGGAAGGTGGGATACACCTGCAGGCAGTGCAGGGTTGCCAATGTTCTCAAGAGGTAACTTGCCAGGCAGTTGACGGTCCTCTCTGTGTGCAGGGAAGTGAGCAGGAAGCTGAGGAGGATGGAGCTGAGGAGGCGAGGGAGGTGGGCACTAGACAAGAGGGTAGGATTGGCTGGGATAGGTAGGCCTGAGAGGAGGGCGGTAAGGATAGTGAGCTTAAGCCAAAGAGATAAGGGATGGATCTGAGTAATGGGGGGGCACAAGGCATGGTGATAAGGGAACACCATCACCAGTGGATACCAGCAACAGGTATTAGCACCTGGCAGAGTCTCAACCATGGGCATGCAGTCACTGTAACATTACACATAGTACTGTGATGATGGAAGGATATATCTTGTCTACCCTCCTGCCATATGGCAGAGACCATAACCAATTAAATATGGACATGCATTCAAGCTTAACAGCTGGAATATTACCCTAGACATGCTGTGCAACACTCAGTTCCATTCTCCTTGAGGAATCTGTCTAGGCCTGCACTGAAAGACTGAACACTAGTAATTTCCACAACCTCATTGGGTAGGCTATTCTGCATGTTAACTGCCCCCTGTACGAATACATGCTTTCTATTGTTCCCCTTATTCTCTGCCCCACGGCCCAGTTTAGAGGCATGCCTTCTAGCTCTGCTTGCACTCATCAGACAGCTCAGATATCTGTGTATACTCCAGTCTTTCTCCTTCAGTATCTGGAAAACTGCATTCTCTTCTAGGCTAAATAACATAAGTATTACCACTGACTCACATACTGTATACTTTCTGACACTGGTGAAAAAAAAACAAAACAAGCAAAAATAAATCTTTTCAAAAGTATGTCTCCACTCCCTTCCTACTATATCCTTTCACTCATGTGGATCGTCACAGGCAGGCGTAACATGACAGGGACTGAACTGCAATGTCCTGGGCTACAAGTTGGATAGAGGTTTTTAACTTGGGCTTTTGAAATAGCCAAGCTAACCCTTTACAGGTTTTTTCTGTAACCTTTATTGTCTCTTCATGTGGGCCCCAAGACCAGAAGCGGTGCGACAAACTGCATTTATTCATTTAAGTATTAACATAACTTGCACTGTATTTGCGCTGTATTTATTTTTGATGGTGGTGTGTAATCATTCATTATTTAATTTCTGCTTTAGGTATCCAACGCATTTTTGTAAGCCATTTCTATGTATACATATGTTAGTATAATGGTACTTGGCACTTTAAGAAAGAGTTGATGTCTGTATCTAAATGTAGATCACGTGATGATGGTGGGGCTATATAAGGTATGTCTTAAAAAATCTGATGATACGTCTTGAAAAAGCATCAAGGGCAACACAAAACATAGACCTTAGAGTCTTGGAGGGGTGCTACTGATTTTATATTTAATAAATACGTTTTTATATTCATGACCAGTGTATGGCTGTCTTTTACCTCTGACGGGGGTTGAGCCGAGATTCTGTTTTTTCATTTAAACTTGGCTTAGTTGTAAAACGGCTCCCCCATGTGAACCTGGGCCATGTTCCTGCATGTGTCTTTCAGGTGTTTACTAGTGAAGGCAGGGGGATTGGTGAATTTTATCTCCAGACTGGAACACTGAGAGGAGCAGGTAAATTTGCTACCAACATCAGAAATGCATATTTATTACAAACATGCTTGACGTAATTGACCTATCCAAGGCTTTTGACCTTGTTGACCACTCACTCCTAACACAATAATTAACAGCCTTCGGAGTCCCCCCCCCAGCCAACATGTGGGTTATTTATTTATTTAGTTTTTGTTGACCGGGTAAGTGCACTAGACAAATCCTGCCTATTTTCAGGCACGACCCGGGGGAGGGGGATACAGATGAATGCCAACTGACCTTGAACCAGATTAAGTTGTTGGTGGTATTTTTAGTGAATGAGGAAAATTTGGCCAGGACACCGGGGAAATTCCCCTACTCTCGTCAGTAGGGGGACACTCTGGTCACAAGGATGATCTCTCAGTCTCTGAGACACCCTGCTGCAGTAAAGACCTTTCTTCCAGTGTACCTATGCTGCTCATGGATATTTCCTCAGATTCTCAGTCTGTTCCTACCGAAGCGTTGCATCTATCTTTACCTGCGACTATGGAGTCTTCACCTGCCTTCCTCCCGACTCCTTCTTCTGCGTCTCCGAAGAGTTCTCATTTGCAGGATGTTTCTGCACCGGATGAGTCTGTTGTACAGACGGAACGCAAGTCTACAGCAGCATTGTGTGCTGCACCGCTACTTCCCCCTGGTTCTTCCGGGTCTACTACGGAGAGTCACCGCGACTGCTGAGTCGCATTCTGGGACTACGGAACTGGTGATTTGGACCCTTTAGTGGAGACTTCCCGCCCACGCCTGCTCAGCCTCCCGCTTCTACTGCTGCCTTGCTCCATTCTCGGTTTAGTCTTCCAATTCCAAAGGACATTTCGGACCCACCTGGACTGCTCCTCTGAGCTTACAAGGGCAGGTTGGACTCAATCTCCTTCGGGCACTTGGATACCGGATCCCTTGTGGGACGTGGACAGACATGGAGTATTGTATTCCCCCAACAGGCCTGCACCTCTTCTGAGCTCCAACGAGGTACCTCCTTGTAGTGACATTTTAGTTCAGAAAGAATGTACTATTTCTTTGTCTACTGCTGTATCTAAGGCTTCGTGGGGGGATATTATGGACTCTGGGGACCTTACTTGTGCTACTGTTTCTCCACTTGTATCTAAAACTTCTGAGTTGCCCCTTATTTCTTTATCCCAGGACCCGGAGGAATCTTCCCCATTATCACCTACGATCCCTTCTCCCACTACTCCTCCTAGTACTTCTGGTCCTCCTTCCCTCCCTGTGAACTCTGTCCCTACTTCTTTTAGTTTGCTGGATACAGCTGGGGAAGGTACCTCACATGTGCTGGTTGACACAGCGACCCCCCATTTGGAGCACCCCCCCTCTTCTAACAGGGGGCCTGTACTCTCCGAATTATTCAAAAATAAACTTGAGCAAGCACCCCGTCGGAATGCAGTCCATCTCCGTTATTGGGGTGGACTTTCTGAGTTCCTTGACCGCTATTATGTGGCTCGGATGCTCCTGAAAGGCTCATTACACTTTCAAGCCTCTGACATCTATGCTCTGATCCACATCTCTGGGGAGGAGACTTTTGATGTTAGTTTCAAAACCTCAGCTAGCCTGGACAGGTTTTGGCATGCTTATACTTCTCTAAAGAATTCTCCTCTCTGGACTCCCTTTTTGGTTATACCCCTTACTAAACCAACTGTGCGTACAGTCACTATCATGTTTTGGAATGAGGGTGTTAGCATAAGTGATACTTATCATTGGTTACAGAATCGGTGTAATGTTCTGTCCCCCCCGAAGCTGTTCTGGATGACGAAGGTTTGTGGATGGGGGGTTGGAGGTTTCGGGTTAAGCTTTTTCAAGTGAACTCAGATGTGGTACACTTACCTAACAGTTTTTTTTTGGGTAAGGATAGAGGGGTCTGTTTTTATGGTGGGCAACCTCGGGCCTGCTACAAATGTGGGGCGACCACGCACTTAAGTAGTACCTGCGACTTATTAAAATGCAGCTTATGTGGGGGGTATGGACACCCTAGTGTTTCTTGTAAAAATGTCTTTCAATGTAATTTGTGTAATGAATCGGGCCATGCTTATCATCAGTGTCCCTGGACTAGTAAGAATCGTACAGAGGGGTGGAATTCAGATGTCTTAGTTCAAAAGGCTCAGGATAAGGCTCAAGACCGTCTTACTTCCTTAGTTTCTGTTCCCAAACCCATAATGATCCCCATGAGCCTCCTGTAGCAGACCCTCCTATTTCCTTGCCAGTACTTGACTCTCCAACTGACTTTGGCAATCCCTCTCCTTCTGAGTTGGCGGTGAGAACCCCCCTCCTCCTACCCCCCCTTTCCACTCCTGCTATTCCAATTCTGGATTTGGAAGGTTTTCAACCTGGCAGGCGGGTTACTAGAGCTGCTGCTCGTAAAAATTTGAAAGCTCCTGATCTTCCCCTTTCCAATGCTTTTGACTGCCTGAAAGGTGACAAGGACGATACTGATGGTGATTCTGATGTTTCTGCTTTATTGTCTGACATTGATCTTCCTGCCTCTAAACCCCCTGATGTTTCCAGGAAAAAACTCATGAAAACCAAAAAGGGGAGTAAGAAAAGGAAAAATATGGCTGTTACGGATGGTAGTGGTTGAATGATTTTTTTATCCTGGCTACTCTCTGACTTGCATCCTTCAATGTTTGTAGCTTGAAAAGCTATAAGAGACGGATGGTTTTCTCCCATTTTGCTGCCTCACTTCCTTTAGATATCCTTTTATTGCAAGAAACTCATATCTCTACCTTATTTGAGATACAACAGCTTAGACGTGGGTGGTATAAGGGCCCATCCTATTGGACTTTTGGGACCGACTCTGCTGATGTGTAGCTATATTATTTTTTTCACCACAGTTTTCTGTATCCCGCATCATAGATATTTTTCCTGGAAGGGCACTTATTATGGACTGCTCTATTTTTGAAATTTTTTTACGTATAATTGTTGTTTATGGTCCACAAACTAAAGCAGCTCGAATTTCTTTATTTGATTTAATCAAGCCGTTTTTATGTACTCGTAAACATATCATTTGGGGGGGGGATTTTAACTGTTCTATAGATGTTGCATGTAGAACAGCTTCAGGGAAAAAAGTGTATTGTGATTCCCTGGCCTTATCCACTTTGATTAAGGATGCGGGTTTACAGGATGCATATCGTTCTTTATATTCTGATGCGGGATACACGTATCATAGATCAGTATTCCACACTAGGACTGATTATATTTTTGTTTCCAAACATTGTGTTCCTGATTGAATTCTTTTACGCTATACTGAAATTTTGGATCACTGTCTTTTGATGGGTACTTTTTTTATTGATTATACTTCCTTGTCCCCTGTTTCGACCTCTCCCCAATGGAAACTGAATAATTCTTTATTTTCTTCTTTTTTTGTTCAGTCTCAAGTTTGCACTATTTTTCAGGCCCGTATTTCGGTTCTCTGTTGTTATGATTCCATTTGGGATTGGTGGAAAGATTCAAAGCGGGAATTCTGTTCTTTCTTTCAACATCTGGGGAAGAAGATGGCTCGGGATAAATACCTTACATACTTAACTTATCGCAATCAGTTATATAAATTGATGTCCCTTTCTGTCTCTTCTCCTGTTGATTATTCTTCTCAAATTTCCAAGATTAAGCGTCTCATGATTTCCTACCAATATGATAGCGCCCGAACCTTAGATTTTGTTATGCGCGTAGGTACTTCCCTGTCCCCTTCTGCTAATCCATTTTTAGCCTTTAAGGATAGACTTTCCTCCACTGTCATGCATGGTTTACTGGATGAGCATGGTAGTATTGTTTACACTATCCCAGAAATGTTTTCTGTTATACATTCACATTTACAACAACACTTTTGTACTATTCCCCACTCCGCCCCTGATTTATCCTCTGTTCTGTCGGCTCCGGCCCCTCAGATTTCTGCATATCAAATTCCGGACCTTATTGGTCAAATTACACGAGATGAAGTTGCTTGTGCTATCTCACATCTCAAACTGAAGGTGGCCCCTGGACCTGATGGTCTCACACATGAGTTTTATAAAACATTTCAGGAAAATTTATTGGAAGTTCTGACCCAAGTTTATAATTTTATATTGAATTCTTTAGAGAAAACCCCTGAATTCGGTATATCCTTTTTAAAATTCCTGTTTAAAAAAGGGGATGTACATTCCATTACTAATTGGAGACCCCTTCATCTCCTCAACATTGATTATAAAATTTTGTCTAAAATACTTTGTTCTCGCCTTAGGAAGGTTGCTCCTGATCTCATTGATTCGGCTCAATCCTGTGCTATACCAGGCCGTTCTATTCAATCGAACCTTTTTCTTTTACGGGAGATTTTTGAAGCTCGAAACAGTAAAGGGTTATCGGGTTTTGTTTTCTCTCTGGACCAGACTAAAGCCTTCGATTCTGTATATCACAATTATTTACTTCGGGTTCTGTCACTCTATGGTATACCACAACTTTTTTTACAATGGCTGTCACACATGCTTTCCTTGGCATATTTTATTCCAATTGTAAATGGTTTTACGGGTAACACTTTCCTACAGATGGTTGGACTCCGTCAAGGCTGTCCATTTAGTCCCTTGTTATACACCTTTGCCTTGGATCCCATCATTCGTCAGATTAAATGGGACTCTAGTATTGTTGGACTCGCCCCCTCTCCTGATGTATTACCTGTCAAGATTTCTGCTTATGCGGACGATGTAGTGTTATTTACATCAAATTTAGCCTCAGGTGATACTGCACTATGAATATTTCAGTCTTTTTCTTTACTTTCAGGGGGTAGTATAAATTTACAAAAAAGTGTCTGCATTCCCTTGGACCCTGGGTCTGCCATTACTCCAGGGGTGAGTGGTATCAGGTTTGTACTACTCCCAAAGAATTCTGGGACTCTGGTTTAATGTTCCTGATGGGGCTAGCTATAATTGGGAAACACGCCTCACATTGGTGAGTCTAAAGTCCAATTTGGAAGACTTGGAGGCTGGGGAAAAAGAAGAGGGTCCTAGTGGTGAAGAAATTCTTACTCCCTATTTTTTTGTTTCTTAGCCATGTTTATGCCCCTCCTAAGACCTTAGAAACTAGGATTTATAGCATATTCTTTCAGATGATTTGGGGAAGTCGCCTTAATCCCATTAAACGAGCTGTGACTTATTTACCTGTTCATCAGGGTGGTTTGGGTATGATACACCCTATTGCTTTTTTTCTCTCCTTTTTCCTTTTCCACCTTTTTCAAAGTTTTAGATATTTATTTTGTGTTTGTGACTCGTGGGTTTGCAGTGCTGTGAATCCTATCATGTATGCTTGGACTGACCTCCCCCCTCCCCCTTCCCGTGTTCCTGGGGTTCCCTCTTACACCATAGACAGCTTCCGTACCCTGAGAACTTGGAAGTTTAGTAAAACATCTCTATTATTTTTGAACAGGAAACAAATATATGCTGCTTTTCTGACGATCTCTAAACCGGTGCTTCTTTTTCCACATTGTTCTCTAGTATGTCTAGTGCTTTAAACATTCTTAAAGATAAAAGAATCCCATCACATATGTAGGATGTTTCCTGGATGTGTTGCCATGGTAGGTTACAAGTCCGTGGTAATTTAAAACACAAATCCTCACAGGAACGGTTTTGTCCTAAACCATTTTGTGTTCAATTAGAAGAATCTATGGATCATTTTTTCTTTACCTGTGCTGATGCTCGTCTGTTCTGGAAAACGCTGGCAAATAAGTGGAAATGGCCGTTCCTGAGCAGAATTACGTATCAAGTATTTATTTTGGGTGATTTTACTGCTCCATGGCACACATTCCATCCTAGCACACTCAGGGTATTGTTTGCTATCTGTAAATATTATTTATGGCAAGCCAGATGCCAATGTGTATTGCAACAAATTCCGACTGTTCCTGCTGATATTATATCTTATATTGAAAATGCACTAGTGTCTATTAAGGAATCTGAATACAAACAGCTTCCACTCTCCAGGTTTCATTCTCTTTGGGTTCATTTTGATTTTTGTTGTTAGTTATTATTGTTACATCACCTTGTACTTTCATTACCTGACGTGTTTTTTTACTTTTTCTTGTTTGTTCTTGTATTATGTTATACCGATTGTATATGAACTTTATGTTGTTGTTTATTGAGTTTGGTTTTGTTTTCTACAGCTATTTGCTTGATGTTATGATTTTCTCAATAAAAAATTCCCCTGCTCTTTGGAGGCAGAGGGCGCTGTGTGGCTAAGCAGCGTTACTGCTCAGTGGCGTCTGGAGCTTTGACTGAGGAGGACGTGCAGGAGGCTAAGGAGTGGGTCTCGTCCTTGGCTCCCTTGTAAATTTGAGAATGCAGACCAGCACTGAGGAAACGCGGAGAGACAAGGCAAGAGTATTGAAGGAGGCAACAGAAAATGCGGAGGACTCACCGGGGGACGCAGTTTCCCCGAGTCCAGGAGCAGCAACAAGGAAATAAGCTTGAGGAGTATGATATGGAGCATGTTTTACAATCCCAAGTTGATGAAGTGGAACTTCTACTACCAAGCGGCGAGGATGCGTTTACAGGAGGCACAAGAACGTAGGAAGGATTTGACTGTGGAACAGGAAATGGAAGAACAGGCTGTAAACATGGAGACAGACAGAGAAGAAGGAGAGGAGATGAGCGAGGAGAGGGTGAGTTGAGATGGCGTTTTTGTACAAACAGAGTATGCAGACAAAAAGGGGGAGAATCGAGAGGCAGGGAGATATGGAACTTTGGAACATCAAACAGGAATTCCGGGGGTAGAGAAGAGGGAACTGGACAAAATGACTGAGCAAACGGCAGACACAGGTAGTGTTCCTGCTGATTCTAATCAGATTGTGTTACCAGTTGTAACTTTCACGATTGGGTCCTCTGTAGGAGGTTCAAAGAAAACTGTAAAAGAAGGGGGAAAAAGCAGAAAGCCACAGAGCCGAGTGGTGGAAGGGCCCAGGCAGGGGCAAGAGCGACTGCAAGTAGGAAAAGACCCAGATAACTGCGTAGAAACAGCCTTGCAAGCTGCAGGATGGGTGAAAAGCCCTACAGGGAATGGGTGGGATGCAAATCTCAGTAAAGAGTCTTCTTCTATAAATTCTGGAAGTTTAGAAGACCCCCTCCATCCCTTCCGGGGTTACAGTAACTCCTCATTACCCCGGACAGCTCTCCTGTAGAAGAAGAAATGTTTTCACAACAAGATGACCCTCATCCTTTGCTACAGAAAATTAGGGATCAAGAATCAGAAGGTACACAAGACTTGATAGAGGGAACTGAGAAAGGAGAAGAGGTGGTGCACCAGGGAGCCACTTCTGTGGATGCGTCAGAGCATGATTCTCTGGTGGCAAACTCTGATAAAGTATGGCATGGAAAAGTGACAGGACATTTATTTCCGGCTGATAAAGGCCCTTTGCTGGAACCTGCAGAAAGCCGAAATGCCGTACGATTAAAATATAGTGGTGATATAGATGCACTTCCAGACAGGAAATTTGTGGGTAGAGTCTTGTTGAAAGACAGCATGAAGTTTTATGCTTATGAGATTTACGCTTTAATACATGTGCCAGGGGATGTGATTTTATTTATTTATTTATTTATCAAGTCTAGGATTACAAATACCTTTGAGCCAAGGCTCTTTTACAAAGGTTCCACGTCAGAGAAATACAAATTATGGGGAACATCAAGACAGGCATTACAACAATGTAGACATTGCAAACAGAGTACAGATTAATATAGTTAAATACAGTTCAAGGGTAGCACTGTAACAAGGCAGCCAGCGGCATTTGTCAGAGAAAACAGACAACAGATAAGAAGTGCCGGAGTCATAGGGAGAGGGAAGAGGGTAGGGGGGAGAAGGAATGTAGGAAGGGTGGCAAGAGGGTGAAAAGTGCAGCATTGGGTATACCAAGATGTGAGGGTAGAATCCAGTGGGGGGGGGGGAACAACTAGAGCAGAAAGAGAAGTGGAGAAACAAGGTTAAGTTGGGCAGTCACAGGAGCTGTTGGTAGTGAGATAGTCCCGGAGCCTAGTTTTAAACATACCAATAGTTGGGGCAGAGGAGATGGTTGGGCTGAGGCCATTGAACCAGAGTGGTGCTCGATAAGCAAAAGAGCGTTGTCCCTGTGAAGTGTGACAGTGGGAGACTTTCAGTAGCTGTAGCGTGGATATTTGATGTTAGCTTTAAACATCCAGCAGGGCTAGAAAAATTTTGGAAACAATACTGGCTAATGAAACTTTCACCTTTATGGAGGCCTTTTTTGGCGATACCGCTAACAAAACCCCTAACTAAAAAAATGACGGTTCTTTTTCATAATGAAGGGGTAAACGTTGCGGATATCACATACTGGTTACAACAGCACTGTACTATTAAAGGTTTTCCTGAACCTATTTTAGACGAAGAACAGTTGTGGATGGGGGGATGGAAATATTAAGTAGTACTGAAGTTAGTGAATGGTCAAACTAATCATTTACCAAATTGTTTTTTTCTGGGCAGGGATAGGGGGGTGATTTTCTAACCTGGGCAACTGAAGGCTTGTTTTAAATGTGGAGATGTGGGTCACCTAAGTAATGTATGTGATAAACAAAAATGTGGATTGTGTGGGGATTTGGAGCATGTAGGGGCTCATTGTCGGCAACCATTAAAATGCAACCTATGTGAGGAGCAGGGGCACTCCTTTTGTATCTGCTCATGGGCCTCACACAACAATGTAGACAGTTCGGTTAGAGCAGAGCAAGATATATATGTAGCTACAGCGCAAAAAGAAAAAATGAGGATGGTTGATTTGTTGACAAAGGTTCCTATTAGAACTCCATTACCACAAAGGGTTCCAAGGAAGACAGGGGAGACTGTGACTAAGGAAACAGCAGGAGAAAAGGATCTGGAGGGAAAGATCCAAAATGGTATACAAGATGGAGGTGGGTAATTGGGAATAGAGGAGGAGGTAGAAATAGTACAGGAGGCAGATCAGGTAGCAGATATAGGAGAAGGTATTTCTATCCCCCCCCCCCCCCGGTACAGTTAGAGACAGATTTTCAGAGGGTGACTAGATCCAAGGCAGGAAAGTTACTAACAGCTGCCTCAACACAAACGAAAAAGATGGAGGAAGTAGCAGTACAGAATTCGTATGCTCTATTGTTTGAGGAAGGGATGGAGGAGGATGGCTGCGAATCAGATCTTTCCTCAGTGGCCTCCTCTCAAGCAGATGGAGTTTCAGAGTCTGGCCCCCCCCAGAAAAACTGAAAACTAGGAAAAGGAAAAAGAAAAAATGAGTAATAGTGGATATTTTCAAATTTTTTTTTATAAGGTGGTTATGGCCATTTCTTTCTGTGCAGTTAATGTTAATAGCATGAAGGCCTATGAGAGGAGGCAGAGCACCTTTTTGAGTCTCAGCATTGGGGGTGGGTAAGTTATTTTGCTACAAGATACTCGGCTACATTCTTTAGCTGAAGTACGAATTGCACAGAAAGATTGGAGGTGGGGTGTTTCGTATTGGTCGGTAGGAGAGGAGCAGTGCTCTGGGATAGGGGTGCTGTTTAAAGGGAGTGTTCAGGCGCCACATGTGTATGATCTAATACCGGGAAGGATCATGGTTATGGATGTGCTCCTACAGAAAGAAGTTTTCGGATCATAAACATATATGCCCCGCAGACTAAAGCAGAGAGGTCGGAAGTGTTCAGACAAGAAGAGCCTTACTTAAACACTGCAAAATTGGTATTATGGGGAGGAGATTTTAATCGTGGGCTTTCACATAGAGATTGGGGAAGGGCTACACAAAAGATTTTCAGTGATACCAATACTTTGCGAGCAGTCATGCATAGAAATAACATAAAAGATGTATTTGACATCCTGCAACAGGAGCCGAAACATACTTTTTTTAAAGGTAAACTATCTACTAGGATAGATTTTTGGTTAGTGTCACCAAGAATGACTTGTCAAAGGGTGGAGGTGCAACCTTTGGAAACCTCTGACCATTTGGTAGTTACTTTAAGGTTAGGAGAAAGACAGAAGTTAATGGTAGGGAGGGGTTGTTGGAAAATGAACATTTCTAAGTTGCAGGATGCCATGGTAGAAAGATCTATAAAAGAGCTGTTTCAGGCAATAAAGGATATAAGTTTTATGTACAAGAGTCCAATAGAATGGTGGGAAGACATAAAGAGGGATTTGCAGGACTGGTATGGTACCTTTACGGAAAAGACAAGCTAAGGATAGATACATTGCTACGGGCGAAATATCTGCAACTCCTAGCACAGGTGGGGGATAGAGAGCGTAAGATAGCAAGGATTCAAAATGTAAAAAAACAGATGAGGCAGTATTTAAAGGAAACAGTTACAAAAATGACAAATCAACAGAAATATAGAACGCAAGGCACAAAGGAGGAAGTAAATCCTTATGAGGGAGGGATGCAAGGGGTTAAAAAAAGTGACTATGACAGGTCTTAGAGACAGACAAGGGACTCTAAAGGACCATAATCAAGACATTATGCTTATTATACAACAGCATATGGCAGAAACTTTTCAGAAAGAAAGGAAGGAAAATCAAGAATTTCTTACAGGAATAGAGATACCGGTGTTATTGAGGGAGGAGAAAGAAAGTTTAGTTGCTCCCATTTCGGGGTTAGAAATTTGGAATGCTATTTTACAACTATCTGCCAAGACGACTCCTGGACGGGATGGGATATCAAATGACTTTTATAAGCATTATATTGAGATTTTGGTTCCCTGTCTAGAAGTGCTTTACAATGCCATTTGGGAAGAGAGAAGGCTTGCCCCCTCGATGCAGATGGGAATGATGTTTTTTCTCTTTAAGAAAGGGGACCCATATGAATTAAAGAATTGGAGGCCGTTAACGTTATTAAACACTGATTATAAAACTTGCTTTACTTGTCACAATTGTTAAGATTTTACTGTTTTCTGTTTTTCTGCCCTTCTGACTTGATTGGAGTTAGTGATTGACTGTTTGCATTGCAATATTTGTAATACTGTGAGTATTCACTGGGCTAAGAATTTGTCATAAGCCCTGAATTGAGAGCAGGTTACAGGTTGTGTATTGTACCCAGACAGTGCCTGGGGTGGAAACTGTTTTTCTTTGGTTTACTGCAGCCTTATAAGGCCAGGCCAGACTGTGTCAGGAAGTGCTTACATCACAGCTACTTAACAGCCAATAGCTCTGGAAGAATCTTACAGACCTTGATAAAAGTACTAATTTTAGCAGGCTCATCAGATAACCTTATAGTCTTCAGGTGAAGCTACCTCTGGCTGCAAGCTGCAACACTGGACTTAAGATGTGCAAGAAAGCGAATAGTGCTCACAACAGAGGGATGTGAACCTTACAATTTACAATTGTCTTTGGTTTGAAGCAGATTCCTTAGGAAAGTTAATATCCCTCAGGTGGAGGATACTTCTAACTGAAGCGTGAAATAAGGAACTTAGAATTATCAGAAAAGGCAGTCTTTCAATCAACAGAGGGAGGTGGAGTTTGCTTTACTTTTATTACAGTTGTTAAGGTTTTCAGTGCAGGAAGAGTTTAAACCCACATAGGCTGAATACTGTTTTCTGTGTCTGCCCTTCTGCACAGCTGATGTATTTTGGGGCTGACTGTTTTCAGAGCACAAGTCACCAGGCTCTTTTGGGGCTGGGGAGGTTTACCTGTGTCTGACTTGGATGTTTGGATTTTTCTCAGTTTGATTAGCAGGGTATTTTCTCTGTCAAATTGGTTTGAAGCAGTATTAAAATTGTCATGTATGGCATCTTGCTGACAGGAAGGCACTCATCGCATCAGTGAGGTCAGAGCATTTATCTGATTGTTTAGTGAGGGCACAGTTTAGGCTAACCCTTCCCACCCTCACCCACCCACCCCTGGAAATAGTTCATTTATACCTGGGGTTCTGACATCATTTCTCAAGAGGCAAGGTACATATCACTGTCATATCCTGTCTAGCACACTGCACTGACAATATAAGCATACGCATTATATAAATACATATATTTCTATATAACGCACCAATCACACACACACAAAAAAAAAAAAAAAAAAACAACTAAACAAGGTAGACAGTTATGTGGGGAGTAGTACAATGTAATGGCTGTGGGGCAGCAGTCTTCCGGGAGTCTTTCTGGAGGCTGAGATGCTGCCCTGTTTGCAGACAACTATCTGCCCTGAGGAAGGAAGTTGCCCGTCTTCAGGCCGCACTGGACAGTGGCAGGAACCTCCCCATCCAGGGGAGCACCACAGCCACCACCACTACCTCAGAGATTGCAAAGCACAGCAGTTGGACCACAGTGGGCTCAAGGGAGGGTAAGGGTGGTGAACAAAGGCACACAGTCAGTTGTTCCATCCACAATCCATACACCATTCTGGGGGCACAGTTCCCCGAGGATGCACCATGAGAGGAGACTAGGAGGTGCAGACAACTGTCACAAGGAGAGCCCTCAGGAAGGGCAGAGCACCAAGGGAAAGAAAGCAGCTCCTGGTGGGGGACTCAATTATTAGTGGGATAGAACTGGGGAGCAGGGAAAACTGAGTGAAGTGCCTGCCTGGTGCCATGGCTTGGAGGGACAGGAAGCATCCTTAGGATCATGAGAACAGTTGCAGGAGTCTGAGCTGGACCATTGTCCACCCTAAGGACAAATGACTTAGCTCATCATGAGATTAGAGCAGTGCAGAAGGACTGCTTACAGAGTTGAGGAGGGCTTAAGACCAAGCTTTTGCAGTATCCTTCTCAGAGGTGCTGCCTGTAAGTGGCATGGGTGAGCGGTACTTTTGCTACAGTTAAAAAATGGTTGAAAAAATAATGGCAGAGCACAGGGGTTTGCTTCATTGGGGACTGGGGTTCCACCTGGAAGGGACACCAACCTATACTGGCAGGATGGTCTGCATCTGTCAGGAGCCGGAACAGAATCTTCGGGCAATCGGTTTAAATTAGCTGGTGGCAAGCCTTTAAAACTAGTCAAAGGAGGCAGTGATAAGCAGCAGGAAAATCCCAGCCTCCACTACAAAACAAGTGCTAAATGAAAAAGAACCAAGGTAGAAAGGTCAGTGGGATGCTGCTGCAGAAGGTAAAGCCATCAAAATGGAAACAATGAGTACCAATGCCCGTAGTCTGGGTAACAAGCTTCCTGAATTAGTAGTGTAATGGAGGAGGAAGATCTGGATATGGTAGTCACAGAAACATGGTGCACACAGAACCATGACTGGGACGTAAACATACAAGGATACACTATCTACAGGAGGGACAGGGAGGGGCAAATAGGAGGAGGTAGCTCTCTACATAGAGAGAATCAAGCAACAGAACAAAAGGAAGTAGGGGAGGAGGAGAAGAAGCACTGTGGGTCAATTTGGAGGCGAGCAATGGCACCACAGTCCACACAGGGGTTGTATACAGACCCCTCTCAGGGGAGAAATGGACAAGGAAATGATAGAAGTATACTTAGAATGGCAGATAAGGGAGATATTGCTGATGGGTGATCACTGAATACGCCAGATGTTAACTGGAGTGCAGTTGCAGCAGCCACTTCAAAGTGAGGTTATTCTAGATGCCTACAGGGCATGCCTAGACAACAACTATTGGAACCCACTGAGAGAAGCAATCTTAGACCTGGTCCTCTCAAAAGGAGATGGAGAGGATCACAGATGTGAGAGTGGGTAGCCATCTGGGAACTAGCGACCACCGAACAGTATAGTTCACAATAAGCGCAATAAGAAGTCAAACCATACAAAGGCAAAGTACTGGACTTCAGGAGGCTGACTTTGCAAAATGGGTGAGTGCCTAAGGAATGCATAGCAAATGGGCAGGAAGGAGGGTGGAAGAACAATGGGAATAATAAAACTACATCCACAGTAACAAGCTTTTGTGTAAGCAAATAAACAAAACAAACGATGTAAGAAACCACTATGGTTCTCAAGGAGGTGGCAGTGAAGGTTCAAGAAAAAAAGCATTCACAAGTACAAGGAATCACAGAAGGAACAGGACGAAGTGTATCAGTTAAAGCAAAGGAAGCTAGGAAGGCAGTCAAGAACAGCAAGGCCCAAACTGAGAAAAGATAGCCAACTCAATTCAAGAAGAGGATAAAACTTTTCAGGTACATCAGAGGCGAAGGAAGACTAAGGAGGGATAGTGAGGCTTAATAAAGGGAGGGTGGGCAGAAATTTGACTGTGAAAAGGCAGAGATATTAAACAAATATTTTTGCTCAGTACTTTACAAGCGAAGAGGGTACCTAAAACAAACAATAGAAACCTCTGGATACAGAAGTTGATACCAGCCCATTTACAGAAGAAAGGTCTTGAAAGAACTCTCTCAAAACTGAGGTGGACAAAGCCATGGGGCCTGACAGGGATTCATCCAGAATTCTAAAAGAACTAAGGGTAGAACTAGTGACATCACTGACTACCCTCTTTAACAAATCATGGGAGGATGGGGTGGTACCGGGGACTGGAGGAGGCCGATGTGATTCCCCTTCACAAAAAGTGAGAGCAGGGCAGAAGCGGGGAAACTACAGACCAGTTGGTTTAAGCTCAGTGATAGGAAATGATGGAATCACTTCTGAAGGAAAGGAATTGTTGAGTACCTAGGGCCAGAGGGCTGGGACCCAAGGCAGCATGGATTCACAGCGGGAAGGTCATAGCCAGACAAATCAATAGATTTCTTTGACTAGGTGACCAAAGTAGTAGATCAGGGAGGGGCTGTGGACATGGCCTACCTAGACTTTAAAGGCATTTGACTCAGTCACACAAAGATTAATATACAAGTTAGCCAGCCTGGGAGTGGGTCCCAAGATGATGGCCTGGGTAAAGAGTGGCTGGAGAATGGGACACAGAGGTAATAGTAAATGGAGCCCCACTCTGAAGAAGAGAGGTTACTAGTGGGGTGCATGGAGTTTCAGTATTGAGGACCATCTCTTCAATGTCTTTATAGCGACACTGCAGGCGGACTGGAAGGAAAAGTATGTCTCTTTGCAGATGACACCAAGATCTGCAACAGAGTTGATGCACAAGGTGGGGTGGAAAGGATGAGAAGGACTTGTCAAGGTTAGAGGAATGGTCAAATGTTGGCAGCTTAGATTTAATGCTAAGAAGTGCAAGGTAATGCACCTGAAACAAAACCCAGGAAGAGTACACAATGGGGGTGAGATACTAACAACAACAAAAATGGAAAGGGACCTGGGGTGAGTCCATATCAGATGACTTAAAGGTGGGCAAGCAGTGTGAGAGGGGCAGTCAGAAGGGCTGGGGGATACTGGGATGCATAGGGAGAGGCATCACCAGTAGAAAACAGGAAGTTGTTATCCTCTGTACAGACAGCTGGTGAGACCCCATCTGGAGTACTGTGTGCAGTTCTGGAGACCCAATCTCCACAAGATATAGAGAAGATGGAAGCTGTCCAGAGGAGGGCAACTAAAATGGTGCAGGTCCACCGAAATATTACAGGAAGAGAGACTAAAGGAGCTTAATATATAGCCTCGAGGAAAGGAGAGAGAGGGGACATGATAGAAACTTTCAAGTACCTCAAGGAATCAACAAAGTCCAAGAGGTAGCATCTTTCAAAAAAGAGGTGTGCAAGAACAAGGGGCACAATTTGAAGATAGAGAGGCGGCTCAGAGGTAATGTAAGGAAGTATTTTTCACAGAGAGGGTTGTGGATGCATGGAGCGGCCTTCCGGAGGAGGTTGTAGAGTCAAAAACAGTGACTGAATTCAAGCATGCATGGGACAGCCGTAAGGCAATTCTAGGGGGTGGGGGTAGAAAGAAGTAGGCTGCTGGTTAACTAGGATCTGCAGCTTATCCATTAGGTAGGGAAATGGGCAGACTGGGTGGGCCAAGCGGTCCTTATCTGCCGTCAAATTCTATGTTTCTAAATACTTGCAAAAATACTTACGAAAAGATTGGCACATATAGCAGAGAAAATAATTGTTCAGGAGCAGACTTGTGCAGTCCCAGGTAGAAATGTTATACAAAATCTGGTATTTATTAGGGAGATTGTGGAGCAAAGATTAGGGAAGAATTTAAGTGGGTATTTAATGGCAGTAGACCAAGAAACTGCTTTCGATACAATTAGACAGGAATACCTTTGGAAAGTATTGCACCATTATGGGATCCCTCAAGCTTTTATAGAGATAATACGGGTATTGTATAAAGAGGCTCAAGCTGTACCTTTGGTGAATGATTTTTTAGGGGTCCCAATTTATTTGAAAAATGGGGTAAAGCAAGGTTGCCCAATGAGCCCCTTATTGTATGTCTTTGGTTTGGACCCTTTATTATGGAAAATTGGGTAAACCAAGGACATTAAGGCTATAAGGAACAATAATGGGTATGTATTTCCAAAAGTCTCAGCATATGCGGATGATTGCGTTTTTACTGTAGCAGATGGAAAATCAGGAGCTAATATTTTGACAATAGTACAAGAGGTTTATAATACAACAGGCATCAGAATTAATATGAATAAAAGTATTGTTTGGATTTTAGGGAATAGTAAGAATATAAAAGATTTTCCAATTTTGATGACAAAGGACCAAGTGAAAATTTTGGGTATATATTTTGGCACAAAGGAGTCAGAAGTTCAAAATTGGAATGAGGTTTATGACAAAGCAAAATTGAAAGTACAGGCATGGTTATCTTGGAAGATGTCAAAAAAAAGAGGGTGTATCTCTTGACGGCATACATAGCACCTATTTTTTGCATGTATCATACTTCCCTTGCCATACAAAATGCACACAAACATTTTGAGTTTATTTTTCTAGTTCCTATGAGGTAAGTAGGTTAATCAGTCAAAAGAAATCACACATACAGGGTAAGAAAGAAGGATGTTTGAATATGTTACATCCCCTAGTTTACCTATTTGGTAATTTCTTTTTTAGCTCTATGTTTCCTTTGTTATCACAGACAACAGGGATATGGCAAGTTTGTATGCAGCTTTGGGGCAAACCTTTTTTAACAGCATGGGGAGAGAAATGGCACCCTAGAATGGATGCTCCTAGCTATGTACAAACTACAATCCGGTATATTAGAACCTGGAAGATAGAGTTGGCATGGTGTATGGAGAAAGGAAGAGTGTTTTATAAGGCAATTTTGGGCGCTTGGTATTGAGAGGGACCCAGTGTTTAGGTATCTTCTCTAGTTGATACTACCTTGTTGTTGGAAGGAATGATAGAGCCAAGAATGCACCTTTGAAAATGCAGATTTTGCTTGGCTCTGTGGTCATCAGAAATTGCAAGTTAAAAACAATCAGAAGCATAAGCAAATAGATGAGAAGAATATGGAGAACAAGCTTGTGCTGGGGTTGTGGAGACAATGCAGCATCTTTTTTTGATTGTATTCATGTACAGGATTTTTGGAAATTGCTGTCGGAATTATGGGGGGAAAGTTAATTTTATTAATAAATTATGATGTTTTGGTTCTAGGGCAAATCCCGGGTACTTGGTCGAAATGGGCAAACAGTACAGTCCATATTATATTGGTATGTATGAAATGGTCCATATGGCAGGTGAGATGCCTGAGGTTTCTGCAAGGTAAAGTAGTCCAACAACAAGATTTTTTTTTTCAAATACAGCAGGAATTGGACAGTATTTATGAATATGAAAAATGTACCCTAGGGCAAGAAATACTTGCGAAATTATGGAGAAATGTTGACTGGGTGGGGTAGGGCACTTTATAGCAAAGAAGAGGGTTCTGGCTATGTGGAAGAGTTATAAGGTGACACATGGAAGGTAGTAGTTAGTATATTTTTTTTCTTTTTTTTGAATATCTTTTGGTGATGTTATCTCTTACTAGTTCTTGGGATATGGAAAAGAAAGAAGAGTTTGTTATATGGATTTATTGTTTGCAAGTGTTTTTTTCTGTGTTTTTTTTCCCTTCTTTTGAGCCAATAAGAAATTTTAGTGTGACTTAATGTTATCATAGATTGTGATGATGTGTTAATTTGTATTTGGTTTTTGAATATTGAATAAAAATTTCCCCTACTCTTGGTCAGTGGGGGACAGGCTATCAGCAAGATGGCCACTCAGAGCAGGATGTTGGCGGGAAAAGACGTGTACAGTGGGAGCGCTTGCCTCATCTCCCACTGTGGATCTGCAAGAGGCAAAATGAGCAGATTTACTTGAATGTGAATCCAAGGATGAATTTCACGAGGCTCCTCTTTCCACGGAGGAAATGGAGCTTAATATTGGTAAAGCTACGAGTGATATTTCTTTTCAAGTAGGCACTAAAGCCTTGCAAGTAAGTGCTGAAGCTTCACTGCTAATCACGGAGTCTTCAGAGCTGCAACTTATGGAGGCGCACCCTGTCATTACCACAGAAATTTATGTCAGCAGCTCAGCTGAGGAGAAGCTCTCTGAACAGCCTGCGGGGCTTGGTGAGTCAATGTTTTCCCCTACTGTTGTGGTTACTACAGGTATCAGTGACAAAACTGAACTGTAGGCTAAACTGAATACTGGTACTCCCATACAAAAGGCTGGCAGTGTTTTTGTTCAACCGAACGTGTGCCTAAAGCTAGAGTTTGTGGGGCAAGATGAAACGTTTAGCACTGGGACTTTAGCGCATCAACAAGAAAATGTTTCTCCCTCTTCTGCTGTAGGTGTCCCCTCTAAACCTAGTGCTCCACTAAGTAAAACTGCAAGTTTCGTGTATAAGCAACTGACTAAGGTAGAGCCGGTAGTTTCCCCTACCATAATTTACCAATCTGCAACGGAGCCTCAGCCAGGAGTCACAGAGTTTTTTTTTCAAGGATACGCTGCATAACGCTGGGGGTAATAAGGGTGCTTCACAATTCCATTGTAAAACTGACTCTATTTCTAACCCAGTGGCTCCTCCTAACTTGTCTGAGGGTCCCTGGACGACAGGAAAGGCCTTGGTAGGGGCAGGTTGGAAACGAGCCCCCTCAGGTATTTAGTTACCTGACCCTGATTGGGATTTGGACTTTAAGCTTTCGCAAAACCCCCCTACATGGAAACCAGGCTCCAATTCTAAACTGAGCATAAAAGCTGGGTTAAAGCATACTGAAGCAAGCCCCCCACTGCACCTTTGGAACTTCAAGTCCTGCAGGACACAGCTCCTAAGGATTCTTTACCTATTTCTACACATATCAATCCTCCAAGTTTAGAGGCCTCTAAACCACCTTATCAAAAGCCTTTGATGTCCAAACTCTTTTCTACTACTAAAAGGGAAGCTGCTCCACGGAGGAACATTGTGCGAATCCAGTACAAAGGAGGGTTGGACTCTAGACCTGACAGATACTATGCTGGGAAAACTTTGATTAAAGACTCTCTGCATTTTTCCCCCAAAGATGTTTATGCATTTATAAATATTTCAGGCGAGGATAATTTCGATATTAGTTTCAGAACATTATACGCTTTAGATCTCTTTTGGGAAAGGTATGGGCAGGTCAAATTCTCTTCCACCTGGACCCCCTTTTTGGTAATTTCCCTTACTAAACCATTGATTAAATTTGTTACTGTGATGTTTCGGAATGAGGGGGTCCATGTGGAAGATTACATTTTGGCTTTCCCAGAAATGTGAAGTGTTGAGTTCACCTGAACCCACTTTGGATTCAGAGCAATTCTGGACAGGTGGGTGGAAATACAAAGTTAAGCTGAGGCAATCTGACTCTGGAATTGAGCACATCCCAAACTCCTTTTTGTTGGGCAGGGGTCGTGGGGTCTGCTCATATGGAGGTCAGCCTCGGGCTTGTTATAAGTGTGGCTCTAGAACTCACTTGTCAAGTGTATGTGACCAACCCAGGTGTGACAATTGCGGGGAAGTAGGCCATGTCACCATGCAATGCACAAATCACACTAGATGTGATTTGTGTGAGGAGTATAGTCATGTTTTCAGGGATTGCCCTTGGGCAGCCAAAAATAAAGCAACCTTTATTATCCTTGACCTCCTGATCCAGAAAGCTCAAGACTCTGCAGATTCTCCTCCCCCCCCTTCCTGTGGTGGAAGAGCAGATTTCTCAGAAAGTTTCCCCATCTGCACCTTCCTCCTCAGGGCCTACAGAGCAGCATCTTTGTGCTGTCCCACAAGCTTTGTTAAAGGAGGGGAAGGGTGAGGTTCCTTCGGTACCTCAGGAGTTGGTACCAGTTTGTTATACCGACCCAGTCACTTCAGGCCCTGATGGTTCATTCACAGCCCCTTCATCTCCGTTGCCTAGATGGAGATATTCTAGGAATTTGCAATCAAAATCCCCCCCTGCCCCTATTCCAGTAGAATCAACTAACTCTTACGCTGCTTTATTCACTCCTTAGGGGGAGACAGACATGGAAGTTGGGGATTCTGACTCTCAGAGATCCTCTTTTTCCACTATTTCACAGTCCATAGATAATTATAAGGAGAAAAAAAAGAAAAAAAGCTAGCCATTCTTTATAAAGCTTTGAAATGCAGTTTACTTGGGGTTCCTTAAACACGCATAGTTTGCTGAACAATACTAAAAGGCAGGCCCTTTTTCAGTATATACATGATTCTAAGATCACAGTTAGTGTTTTACAAGAAACATGGATGTTTTAAATACAGCAATTGTATACTTTTAAGACAGAATGGCCCTGGGGTCCTTCATACTGGTCGTTTGGCGCTGATGGTATTGGCATTCTATTTTACTCCTTTAACTTTTCTCTACATAAACTGGTAGACCTCATTCCCAGTAGAGTTTTGATTTTAGATGGTAAATGGCACAATACCTGCTATAGATTTATAAATATTTATAATCCACAGACAAAGGCTGATAGAGTGAATTGTATGAGAGCCATACAACCATATTTGATTACCTCCTTGACTATACTATGGGGAGGTGACTTTAATTGCAGCTTATTAGGCTTGGTATAGCAGGTAAAAAAACACTATTGTGATTCTCATGCATTAGCCTCAATAATTAGGATGGCAGGCCTACTTAACTGTATCTCCTATCAGTCGAAGGGTCCCACTTTTTCATTTTCCAAAGGTAAACTACATTCTTTAATTGATTACATGTTTGTCTCCCCATCAGTACACATTCAGGGCTTCCAGATGAGACCCACAGAGTTTTCGGATCACCTATTTTTGCTGTGTGCTTTTTGCACTGAAGGCTTGGTGCTTGGTGGGAAAGGAAGGTGGAAACTTAATACCTCCTCCTTGGACTCCCCTCAGATTACTTTAGGGGTAAAATTGCTTTTGCAGGCTCGTCTGTCAGTAGCCTTTTTATATACTGACCTAGGGGCCTGGTGTATAGATACTAAATCACTTCTTCAGAAATGGTTTAAACAACGAGGAGTGATTGCTAAAGACTCTAAATTTATGAAGTATTTGTGAGGCTTATTTCAATCTCATGTTTCAAAACTTGATCACTCAGACCAGATCAGTGCACTGAAAAACTCCATGAAATCTTTTCAATATGACAGGGCTAAGACATTGCAAGCCATTTTTTCGAATGGCACCCAAAAAAAACCATTGGTGACCCATTTGAGGCCTACAAATCTTTGAAAGACTCCTCTACTATTGATTTCTTTATTGCTACTGATGCCTCCAAAGCGGCAACCTTGGAACAACTCTGGGATGTTACTAGGCAGCATCATCAGACGTTAGAACCTGAATCACCAATTTTAGGGGAAGATCTTGAGAAGTTTTTAAACTCTGTTAATTTACCCTCAGCACCAGTAGAGGCTCTTAAATTATTAGGACCAGTCACTATTGAGGAGATAACAACAGTAATCCAAAAAATGAAGCCTAATATTTCTCCAGGGCTGGATGGGTTACCCAATCACCTATATAAAAGCATTGTAAATGAATTTAGCAAATGTTTACAGCTTTTGTTTCGTTTCTTCTTAGATACTGATACTGGGTTTCCATCCTTCACGGAAGGGTTATTGATATACTTATTTAAATCTGGTGATAAGAACAATATTAAGAACTGGAGGCCCATCACCCTCTTAAATTCAGACTACAAGATATTTACTAATATTTTGAACAATAGGCTTAAACAACATGCTAAACTGGTTATATCCCCATATCAATTTTGTGGAATTCCTGAAAGGAGAATTCAATCTGCCTTAATGATTATACGGGATACTATAGAACATCTCTCACTTAGTGGTACATCTGGTTGTATGATTTCTGCGGACTTAGAGAAAGCTTTTGATAGGGTTCACCTTCCCTTTCTTTATTTAGTTCTAGAGCGCTATCGAATCCCTCAGCAAATGGTTAAACTCATTACATCTCTCTATCAGCATAACACAGTTTACCCTTTTTTACAGGGGAATGTTGCTAAAAGTATTCATTTAGTCACTGGAGTCTGACAAGGCTGTCCCCTAAGCCCCCTTTTATATATTTTTTCCCTAGATCCTCTTTCACAGTTTATAGTCCAATCACAAAGATGGGTAGGTATTGGTGTTGTGCCTGTTTCTCCACTTCATGTGCAGGCGTATGCAGATGACTTTATTTTATATTTTGTTGATTATAATCAGGTCCACCATTTTTTAGAGTTTTTTTCACTTTTCTCAGCAGCTTCCAATGCACAGTTAAACTTACAGAAGACCAGAGGTCTATTTATTGGAGCATCAGGCCCAACAGAAATAATTCAAGACAGGATTTATATTTCCTGCAATCCTTTAAAAATGTTAGGGATCCTATTTGGTCCCCAAAATAGTCCAACTGAGAATTGGGAGCTAGTTCTTAAGGGGGTAGAAAACAAGGTTAATAGATGCAAGCAATGGAAATTTTCAAAGCTTAAAAGAATACACATATTAAAACCATTCATTATTCCCTGTTTGCAATATCTTGCCATGATTTTTCCCTTCCCTCCCCAGCTAGAGACAAAGATGTACAGTTTATTTTTTCAGATGCTGTGGGGGAACCGGTTGAATCCTATCAAAAGGCAGTATAAGTATTTGGATAAAAAAATCTGGTGGTTTGGGTAGATTGATCCAGTTGTATTAGTGCACTCTCTCTTTTCTGTGAATACCCTTAAATCTGGGCTAGTACAAGTTGACAGTATCTGTAAGGGATGGGTTATAAAGGCTTTAGGTAATTATTTTAAAGTGTGCCTCAATTTGGCCCCTAGGCTGATTCCTCATATTCACATCCCTGTTTATTTTAAATCAGCATTCCAGAAGCTGTTTAAATGGCAAATAACTAAGACCATGATTTTAAATAATAATACACAATCCATGTACAGGCTAATTATGGGGTTGATTCACCCACAAGTTCCTTGTTTTAAGAATTGTCCCTCTGCTTTGAACCCTAGCGTACTGGCCCAGCTTAATAATCCCAGACTGCCTGCATCACAGTGGGAAACACAGTGGCTTATAGTGTATGGGCACCTGAATGTCAGGGGCAATGCTAAATATAAAGCCAAGGAAGAAAGAAACTGTCCTTATAATGAATGCATTAATATGAAAGAATCCATGGAACATTTTTTTCAGGGCTCGGTGCTTTCCCCCATGTTGTTTGCAGTGTATATGCTGCCCCTCGGAGACATTGTAAGACGGTATGGGCTGAGGTTTCAATGTTATGCTGATGATACCCAGCTCTACCTGTCTTTTGCCCCTGACCAGGTTAGTGCTTTCTCGGTATTTAATAGCTGCCTCACTGAAATCCATGACTGGATGAATTCGAGCTGGTTAAAGTTGAATGCCAGCAAGACCCGAGGCTATGGTTGTGGACCCGGGTCATGGGATAGAGGGGCTGGGGTCTGACTAACCCTTTGGTTTATTTCTGGGGGGGGGGATCAGATCCTTACCTCCGAACGAGTGCGTAACCTGGGAGTGGTACTTGACGACGGGCTGACCCTTCGTCATCAGGTGTCAGCAATTGTTAAGTCTGCATTTTACCATCTTATGAACATTGCCAGGGTGAAGCACCTTGTTCCGTCCAGCGATTTACCTGTGTTGGTCCACGCCTTTGTGACCTCACGCCTTGACTATTGCAACTCCCTGTACCTGGGGCTTCCTGGGGTTGATATCCGCCGCTTGCAGCTAGTGCAGAACGCTGCTGTGAGGTTGTTGACAGGGGCATTCAGAAGGACACACATTACCCCTGTGCTGCGTGATCTGCACTGGCTGCCTATATAGTGGCGGATCACCTTTAAAGTAGGTCTTTTGACCTTCAAAGCCCTGCATGGACTTGGCCCTGACTACCTGAAAGAGCTTCTGATTCCTTACAGCCCCGTACGACAGCTTCGTTCGGCTGACGAGGGGTTGCTGGAGGTTCCGAGGGTTACTTTAAAATCTTCTGGGGCTTGGGCTTGGGCTTTTATGTTTATAGCCCCAACCCTCTTGAATTCTCTGCCTCGCTGGCTTCAGGAATGCACAACCATGGAGTCTTTTAAGTGGGAATTCAAGACCCATTTGTGGAGCCAGGCTTTTATGGCTTGAGGTTGTTGTGATTACTTTGATTTTATATGCGTATTTCTTGATTTTATTATTCATTTGTACAGCGCCTTGGTGCTTGAAAGGCGCTTAATAAATAAAGTTTTATTATTTATTATTATTATGCCAGGGGCCTGTGGCATTATTTAGCAGGAGTGTGGAAATTGAAATGGCTTACAAATCTTTCATATGATATGCTAGTTTTAGGAGTTCATACTCCTAGTTTAGCCCCTTATTATTATAGCACCCTATTATTATTCTGTGTGTACGGTATTATTTATGGCAAGAAAGGTGCCAATGGGTGATCTATCAAAAAAAAATGACTTATGAATGTTATGAACGCTTGGTAACTAATGAACTTTCAAAGATATACCTACAAGAATCAAACGCGTTTACCTCAGGTACATTCACGAAATGGTGGAAGGGGTTTGCTCACTTTATAAAATTTAAATAAGTTTTATATCTGTATAGCAAATAAGTGTTTCACTGAATTCCTTGTTCTGTTGTAATTTTTTTCTGTAATTTAATTTTGGAATCAATGTGTTGTTTATTTATGTCTTTATTTCACAATAAAAATTCCCCTACTCTTTTCGATAAGTACCATGGGATCTTTAACATCCACCTGAACAACCACCAATCCAAGCAGATGGGACCTCGGTTTAACGTCTCATCTGAAAGATGGCACCTCAGAAGTGCAGCACCCCTCTCATGCTGCACTACAGTGTCAGTATTGGGATATTAACCCAAGTGCCAGATGTGGGAACTGAACCCACAGCCCTCTGATCTCCCAGCCTCAGAGGCGACTGTGCTACCTACTGAGCCACTGACACTGCAACTGGTTCTCCAACTACCTGACCAACCGGCTCCAATACATCAAGTTTGGGATCACCTCTTCACACCAACTGCCTGTAATCCGAGGTGTCCCACAGGGGTCAATCCTAGACCCACTCCTCTTCTCAGTTTTCATTAACCACCTCCCATCTGTCTCCACCTCCTGCTCATTAATAATGTATGTTGCTGATATCACCCTATATCGCAGTGTCCAGAGCTCCCAATACATCAATACCCAACTATTAAAGGACTTCACCCACATACAAAACTGGCTAGTGGCCAAAAACGTGTTAGTCAATACATCCAAAACCCAAGTGATGCTATTCGGCTCCAGGGCGCACGTCTTCCTGCTCCTTGGCCCCCACCCCCAAACAAATCAGGTGTCTAAATGGCTCCCCTCTCACTGTAGTCAGGACATTTAAGTACCTAGGTGTTACCCTTCACCCGGGACTTGAATTTCACCTCCACATTTCAAACCAGTGTAAAGCCACAAATTCTCAAATTGGCCTAGCCTACTTTCTCAGACACTTGCTTACCCCCAATGCCCATCTGGCCATCGCCCAAGGTGTCCTCCTCCCCTGCCTACAATATGGATCTCTCCTCTTCACAAATTCCCCATAGCTTCTTTACACAAGTGGGATGTCACTTACAATAACATGCTGCTTTGCTTTCTCGCCCTCTCGCCTCACGTACCATTGCTCGCTCTACTTCTCCTTAGGGTGGCTCTCCCCCTCCACCTCTCGAGCCCCAGGCCCTAGCCACCCACATCCCACTACTACTCAGCTCCCAATCCACCTACTGCCTTAGGTCCCTGGACTCTACCTCACTCATCACACCCAAATGCTCGACCAAGAAGGGTGAGCAGGCATCTTCTTCATTTGTTCCCAAGTACTGGAACTCACTCCCCCCAAATGTCCGCAGCTCTACCACCATGTCTTCTTTCAAATCTGCCCTCAAGTCCTACCTAACCCAATCCATGATCTGCAACTACATGGACAGTGCTTAATTTGATTCTCGCACCTCAGAATATACCTGTTGCAACCTATTTTTTTACTAAACTATTTACCTGTCAACTGTAGAGAGGTCACAGTGGATAGAGAAGGAGGGGTGGAGATCAGAATTAGATTGTCTGCATGGGGGGGGGTCCCATAGGGTACTAAATTGGGGCCAATTTTGTTCCTCATTATGATTAATGATTTACATACAAGGGGACCATGTATTAAATATGTGGATGATACATCTGTTATTGAAAGGTTCAGTGAACAAAGTCAAAGTGTAATGCAAAAGGATTTAGAAGAAATTGAAGCATGGACACTGAGTAATATGATGCAGATAAGCCCTGAAAAAACACAGGAAATATGATTTGGGAAAACAAATAAGGCTGACTTGCCACAACTTAGGTGTGGGGGTAGATTTGTGGAGGGGTAAAGAGTGTTAAATTGCTAGGGTTAGTATTTCAGAATGATTTTGGATGGAAAGAATAAGTGACAGGGATGGTAAAGAAAGGGAATTCAAGGGAGTATTTCCTGACAATGTGAAAAAGAGCAGGTGTGAGTTAAGATGACAGTTTATTTTTTTTGTACAGTGGTTCGTCCTGTGTTTGTTTATTTATTTATTCTGAGATCGGAAAGTACCTTTGAGTCAAAGACTCATTTACAAAGGTTCCACGTCACATATATTGAAATAATACAGAGCTAAGTTAACATACAGAGCAGGGAACAGAGCAAGCTTGATACAACAGTGTAGGTAAAATGTAAGGCTCAAGCAGTCTGGACCTAACACACTTATGGTGGCTCAGGTAAGCATCTAGTAAGAAGAAGGGGAAAAAAAAGGGGGGGGTGCCAGCCATGGGCCGTTGTCATAGTGGGGGGGGAGTGGATGAGCGACGGGTTCAGTTACAGTCGCAGTAGTGTGTGGACTGGAGATGACCCTTTAGGTGGGTTTTGAAGAGGCCGATAGAGTTTTGGGTTGCGATGAAGCCGGGTAGGCCATTCATCTAGGAGGGGGGCCTTGAAGCTGAAGGACCTTTGAAATTGGGGAGGTTTGACATCGGGGAACTGTGAGAAGTTGCTTGCTGGAGCTACGAGTTACTTTTAGGGCTGTGGATGGATAGATTAGGGGGGTGAGACCTGGAGGGGAGAGACCTAGGATGATTTTTTGGCCATGAGACAGGTGTGGAATTTGATTCTATTGTCTAGGTTAAGCCAGTTAGTGGAGTTATACAGTGAGCAGGTATGTGTGAGGCGGTCGCAGCCCAGAACAAGGCGACAGGTTTTGCTGAGGGAGACACGGAGCCTGTAGAGGGTCGAGGTGGTGGCAGCGCTATAGATGAGTATACCATAATTGAGGAGGGAGAGGATAGAGGATGAGACAGCAAGTCGGAGGGCGTCTTGGGTAAGGCAGTGCTTAAATCAATATAGCAGGCCCAGGCGGACATTGAGGGCCATGGACAGGTGGTGTATGTGCAGGTAAAAATTGAGAGCCGGGTCCAGGATGACACCTAGATATTTGAAGGAGTTCACTTGCTCGAGAGGGGTTAGGTCGGCTGTTAGAATCTGGGGGCATAGCTTCTGCTAAGTGTTCTGGGGTGGGCAAAAATCATGAACTTAGTCTTCTTGTAGTTCAATATGAGGCACTGGGCAGTGAACCTCTGTTCGGCTTCGTTAAAGGAGGACTGGAGGGTTTGGTGGAGTAGGAGAGGGTCATGGCTGGAGGCATAAAGGACAGCATCATCCGCATATAGTAGTAGGCTGCTGGTGCAGGCGCTAGGGAGAGAGTTAAGATAAAGACTGCAGAGAAGTGAACCAAGGATGGACCCCTGGGGAACCCCTGAGAGAATTGGGAGCCTATCGGATAGGGTAGTGTTGATTTTGACTTGTTGGCACCTGTCTGATAGGTAGTCAGTGAACCAGTGTAGGGCATTCTGTGAGAAACCAATATTGGAGAGTGTGGATAGCAAGAGGGAGTGATTGACAGTGTCGAATGCCTTAGTAAGGTCGACAAAAACAGCGCCAGTGGTGTGGCCTTTGTCTAATGCAGAGTGGATGTGGGCTGTGAATTCCAGTATAGTAGTACTGTGCCCTTTGCGGAAGCTATGTTGCTGTTTACAGAGAAGATCATGTTTGTTTAGGTGGTCAGTGATCCGGTCATAGACAATGCGCTTGAGAGCTTTGGATAGGGGTGGAGGATAGAGATGGGCCGGTAGTTATTGGTGTCAGTACGGTCCCCACTCTTAAATATGGGGGTAATGGAGGCAGATTTCCAAAGGGAGGGGAATTTACCATGGCAGCGAGAAAGGTTCAGTATATGGGTGAGTGGGCAGAGTATGTCTTGGAGGGTGATCTGGAGAAGCCTCAGATCCAGGGTGTCACTACTATAGCGAGCATTGTTTAGTACATTTTTGAGATAAGGCTCAGCAGCCTTGGGGGTGATGCACCCCAGTAGAAGGGAAGGCTAAGCTGGGAGGGGCCAGGCTGGGGGTTGAATAAGTTGGGAGGGAGGACGTGGCTGAGGTTAGTGAAAGCTTGGTTGAAGGCCGAGGCTATGCTGGAGGGGTCAGAAGTTAGGTGCCCATCCACCGCTATCTGGTTTGGGGTGGTGTTAGGTTTTTTTGCCAGTGATTTCCTTGACATTATTCCAGAATTTGCGCCCCGTGCCCCAGGTGTCGGTGAGGGCAGCTTTATAGTGGTCAGCCTTAGCTTTCCGTAGTGCCCATGTACATTTGTTCCGGGCCTCTCTATACCTCTGTCTATCAGAGGGACAGCCAGTCTCATTTGAGAGGTGCCAGAGAGAGTCACGTATTCGCATGAAGGCACAGAGATGGACAGAGATCCAAGGGACAGGGCTGCCTTTGGCCATCCTTTTGGTAACTGGGGCAAATTGGTTACAGGCATAGGTGAAACTGCAAATGAAGAGGTCAAGGGCTCGGTCAGGGTCGAGGGTATTAGTTAAGAAGGACCAGTCCAAGGACCAGAGAAGAGATCTTAGGAGAGCAAGTTTTCCTGGGCCTAGTTTGCGAAGGAAGACTACCTTGGGAGGGGTTTTGGTCATTTTGCAGGACCATGTACAGAGAACTGGGGAGTGATCACTAATCATATTTGGGAGCACCATGGTGCTTGTGATTTTAAGGGAATGGTTGGTGAAGACCAGGTCCAGTAGGGAGGAGGCTCCAGTGCAGGGTCCAGACGAGTGGGAGAGGGGACTACTTGAGTGAGGTCCTGGGCTGTAGCTGCGTCTATAAGCGGGGTGGCCGACTTAGCCGGCCAGTTGGTGTTGAAGTCCCCGAGGATAATTTGTTCATTTTGTTGCGGGAGAGAGGCAAGATATGACAGGAGAGAGTGGAAGGCCACTTTCTGGTCTCTAGGGTGAATGTAGGCTGCCGTGATGAGAAGGGGGGTTTGGGAGTGACCTAGTGTGAGCTTGAGTGTGATGGCCTGTGTCCTAGGTGCTAGCGAGGGGAGGGAAAGCAGCTGACAGTGTATTGTGTCCTTAACGCAGATGGCACAACCCCCTCCACGTTTCCCCTGTCGATCGGCTCGGAAGAGGTTGAAACCGGGCATGGCTACCGTCGAGTCCGGGATCATGGGTGAGAGCCAGGTTTCATTTAAGGCAATGACATCAGGCTGATGTTGGAGAACCCATCCCTGGAACGAGTCCCACTTTTTTAGCAGACTACAGACATTGAGGCTGACAATGCGAAGCCCGCTATTGGGGGTATGGTTAGGTGTGGAGGCTGCAATTGGGCCAGGATTAGGGTGGATATTACTGGATCTAAGGAAGAGCAGCAAGAGGAGGGACCTGAGCATGCCGTTCCAGGCTGATTTTCTGACGCGATGAGCTATGCGGGCTGCGGTTCCAGGTGGGTTGGAAAGGGAGGGGATAGGGAGAGTTAGCGCGCAGGGGGTTGACAGTAGGAGAGAGCGATGAGAGAGGAGGAGGAGGAGGATTCATAGGTTTAGTGGGGAGCGCCATCCGATGTAGAAGAGCCCTAGTGAGGGAAGTCAGCCTATGACAGTGGTGATAGTTGTATGTGATATAGGTGGGCAGGGGGAAGATCCCATAGTCAGGGGGAGGGTGGCGGCATCGTAGGAGGGGTTCTCCTTGGTGTGCTTCGCTGGAGCCTGTGAAATGCCAGGCAGTGTGGACACTGTAGGGTGGTATCCAGCTGGCTTTAGGGTAATCAGCGGCTCCAGATGTTTGAGAGGTAGGGGAATTTGAGGGAAGGAGAATGTGAGCAGGGGACAGAGCAGAACAGAGGGACAGGAGAAAAAGAATCATGGTGAGGATAAGGGAGTTCGGATGGTGAGTGTTAGCCAGTAGTGAGAGAGAGGAGAGAGTAAAACAGAGTAGTGCTACCTCTAGTGGTGACAGGGTATAGGCTGCAGATGGAAAGGTGGGCTGATTGGCTCAGCCCTTCGACCTACGCCTATATAAACAGAAGTTGTGCAAGGGTGGTGGTGGGGGAGGTGGGTAGCCGGCACAACATGGTGGGGTTAAAAATTCTGAGTTGCTAGCAGGTGATCGGTTAGGAGGCCTGATAACCTCGCCCTGGCACCTGTATGTTCGGCGGTTTACCTGACTTGCTTTCGGGTGGGTGGGGGAGGGCAGCTTCACCAGCCCTCACGACCTCTCTGCGGCAGGACGCTTGGCAGATCCGTTATTCTGTGGGAACAGAAAGGCAGGTGAGATTTTTATACCCTGTTGTGAGGGGGAGGAGGACAGCATAGAAGAGGAGTAAGGGGCCTGAGCTGGTGAAAACGCTAACAGTGCTAGGGAACAGTTCAAGATCTAAGGGCAGTCAAGGTAGTACAGAATTAATAATTTTTTTTTTATATTAAAGTAGCCTGCGTTTAACTGTATCCAAGCACACATGAACTTATTTCCCTAGGTAAAAATGCTTTAGGTAACAGAAAGCAACTTGTGCCAGAAAATGACTAAGGTACCCTTTCTACGCAGTATGAATGCAGGTAGTTTGCACAGAGGGAGTCTAGTACATAATTACAGTAAACATGCTTTAAGTAAAAGAGAGCTCCTTAGCCAGAAATTAATTAAGGTACCCTCACTTCATGTTACAAATTGCAGAAGTAACTATTGTATGGGATGCTGGTTTGACTTCGACAGAAAGTGAAGAAATTGAACGAATACAGAAGAGAGCTTTGAGGATTATTGTGGGTAGTGAAATGTCATATAAGGAAGCACTGAAAATGTGTAAGGTAGAAAGGTTGGATGAGAGAAGAATAAATATGTCACAGGAATTGTTATTTGAAATGTGTAACCCTCAGCATAAGTCGCACACATTGTTACCAGTTACGGAAATAGCAGTTTATGGATTAATAAAACAAGTGAGATGGAGAAAACCAGTGCTTAGAACAACTAAGTATCAGTTTTCCTTTTTTTATGACATTTTTAAATGAATGTTAAAAAATTATTGTAATTTGTTTTCCTTTTTATGTTTGCTTGCGTGCATGAACAAGAAACATTATGCGGCAGCTTAGGAGAGAAGCGGGTTGTGGAGGTGCGGCATTCTGGCAGCCAACGGGGGCACTGCATTTGGGGGCTTGGCAATGGTGGACCAATGCAGGCCCAGTGTCTTGATGACACTGGTTCTGCAGAAGTGCCACCAAGTTAAAATGTTTTCACCACTGCAATCAGGGGCCGCCTCGTCATTGCAGCGTCAGCCATTTCGCTGAAATGAGGGGGCGACCCATCATTGCAGGGCGGTACCTTGCCGTCCGTATGCCGCCTCGACCCAGTACATTTGCCGACGGGGAGCCCCACTCCCCGTCGGCACACTGTAGCCCCCTCCTCCATTTGTTGTGTGCCGAGGGTGCCCAATCCCTAGCAGCATGCTCCTCCAACAGTCCTTCTTTTGCTGACGGGGCCCCAATCTCGCTGGCTTCCAGTCCCCCCAATTCAATTTTTTCCGATGGGGAGCCCACTCTGTCGCATATGTCCTCCCAGTTTGCTGTGTGCCAAGGGTGCCCAATCCCTTGGCCTCCCGCCCACTGGTAAGTGCTGATGGGGTGCCCAATCCCGTCGGCTACAACCCCAAAACACTCAGGTGGCATGCTGAGGCCCACCCCAGTGTGCCAAAGTCCCTGAGAAAAAAAGTCCCAAATGGTTTTTTTTATGTTTTGAACACCTGCAAAACAGAAAGTCCCTCATAGAGTTCGGTGGCCCTTCCTCAACCCGCGCCCACCCTCTGCGCACCCCACCTCCCCACACCCCCCTCACTTCATACTTACCTGCGGAGCCCAGCGCAACGATCTTTGGTGGGCCGGGAACATGTCTGCACTCTTCAAAGCCGACCGTGAACTGAAGAAATGCCGGTAAGCTGTATAATGGCATAAATAGTTTTTTTTTAAACTTTGGAGCATATCTCTGGCATTTTTGGCACCAAATTTTCAACATGGGGTTCTTGGGACCCTTCCTCATGAATTCAGTCACTGTCACTGCGTTATTCGGTCCTGAAAGGTGATTTCGCGGTCACTGCGCGGAATCACCTTTCAGGACTGATTAATGAAACGACAGTGCCACTGTTCATGAGGTGGGCTCTCAAACGGCCTATGTTGCAAATTTGGTGAAAAAAATCCAAAAAATGACTGTTTTACAAGCGTGCGTTGTGCAGTTTCCACGCATGCTCGTAACTTTGTGAATTTGTAATATTTTCAGTCCAGATTTTCAACATTGGCATTTTTCCACACCTCCTTATGAACAGTATTGCTGTCATTCTACACATCCTGGCCAAAATGTGTTTTTGCACTTCCAGCACAGAATAGCGCGGTCGCTGTGGGAAATCAGTGTTCAGCAGATTAAGAAAATGACAGTGACACTGTTCATGAGCAGAGGTCCTAAAATGCCTATGTTGAAAATTTGGTGACAAAAGTCCATAAAATGACTATGTTACAAGCGTGCGTTGCACTGTTTCCACGCACCTTTGTAACTTCGCAAATTTGTAATATTTTCACGCAGGATTTTCAACACTGCCATTTTTTCACACCTCCTTATGAACAATACAGCTGTCATTTTTCACATCCTGGCTGAAATGTGTTTTTGCACTTCTGGTGCAGAATAGCACGGTCACTGTGGGAAATCAGTGTTTGGGACAGATTAAGATCGAGCGAGTGAGTGAGGGAGAGTGAACGAGCTCAACTGAGCTCTGTCGAGACTGCTGTGCATGTCTTTGTGGGCAGAAGAAGGCGCCAATGCAGACAGGAGCCCAGTACAAAAGGGCAGCCTGCAGCACCGGGAGAAACAGAACGAGTGAGTGAGAGAGGGGGAGTGAGCGAGCTCAATGGAGCTCTGTTGGGACTGATGCAGATTTCTTTGTGGGCAGAAAAAGGCGCCAACGCAGGCAGGAGTCCAGTACAAAAGGGCAGCCTGCAGCGCCAGGAGAAACAGAACGAGCGAATGAGGGAGGGGGAGTGAGCGAGCTCAATGGAGCTCTGTCAGAACTGCTGCAGATTTCTTTGTGGGCAGAAAAAGCGCAGGCAGGGTCCCAGTATAATAGGGCAGCCTGCATCATTAGAAGAAACAGAATGAGCGAGTGAGGGAGGGAGGGGGAGTGAGCAAGCTTAATGGAGCTCTGTCGGGACTGCTGCAGATTTCTTTGTGGGCAGAAAAAGGCGCCAACACAGGCAGGAGCCCAGTACAAAAGGGCAGCCTGCAGCGCCGGGAGAAACAGAACGAGCAAGTGAGAGAGGAGGAGTGAGCGAGCTCAGCGGAGCTCTGTCGGGACTGCTGCAGATTTCTTTGTGAGCAGAAAAAATTGCCAACACAGGCAGGAGCCCAGTACAAAAGGGCAGTCTGCAGCACCGGGAGAAACAGAATGAGCAAGTGATAGAGGGGGAGTGAGCGAGCTCAACGAAGCTCTGCCGGGACTGCTGTGGATTTCTTTGTGGGCAGAAAAAGGCGCCAATGCAGGCAGGAGCCCAGTACAAGAGGGCAGCCTGCAGTGCTGGGAGAAATAGAAGGAGTGAGTGAGACAGGGGGAGTGAGCAAGCTCAACGGAGCTCTGTCGGGACAGCTGTGAACTTCTTTGTGGGCAGAAAAAGGTGCCAACGCAGACAGGAGCCCAGTACAAAAGGGCAGCCTGCAGTGCCGGGAGAAACAGAACAAGTGAGTGAGAGAGGGGGAATGAGAGAGCTCAACGGAGCTCTGTCGGGACTGCTGCGGATATCTTTGTGGGCAGAAAAAGGCGCCAACACAGGCAGGAGTCCAGTACAAAAGGGCAGCCTGCAGCGCAGAGAGAAACAGAACGAGCGAGTGAGAGACGGGGAGTGAGCGAGCTCAACGGAACTCTGCGGGACTTTAGAATTGCCCACCCTCCCCCCAGGTTCCTCTGTGGTCCTATATTACAGCAGGGTCTCTGGGGTAGAGACAAAGCAATGATTGGATACTTTGAGGAGTGCTGTAATAATACAGACTTAGTTGTTCTATTTATTTCTTTAACTGAGCTAAGTACTGAGCTATACTGTTATGATTGCTGTAATAATACATATTTATTTGTTCCGTTTATTTCTCTAACTGAGCTGAGTAATACTTGAAGTGCAGTAGGATTTCTAACTGGGCTAAGTGAAACTATGTGACAGCTGAGAACAAAAAGTATGGTAGCTGAGGGGTGAAAAACGGACACGGAGGCTTTAGGATTGCTACAGTAATACAGTATCTAATGGATGAGATTCGAGACTGAATTACCCTGGTTGGCAAGGGGCCAGTAGGGGGACTAGTGTGGGGGGCACAGGAATTTGAGTAAATAGGGGCCTAACAGTTGTAGTCGGGTACAGAACCTGGTAGTAAGAGCCCGTAACATAAGATAGGGGCCAAAATGGGGCAGGTGCCACATGCCAATAGGGCGGGCACCTTTGGAAAGGTGGTGGGGTGTACAGGGTGTGGGTCTGCCATGATCCTGGACTGGGCTTGGAGGATGGGGGGTTGTATAGTCTGTAGACGACTGGCTAGTTTGAGGGAGGAACTGTGGAGGTTAGGGAGGAGTCTAAGTGGCAGGGCAGATGAGTATGGTAGGCATCCTGGCTGGGGGGGGGGCAGGGGTGTCATGCAACCAAAAAATTTGTAGGGGCACAAAATGCAAACCTCTCTAGGGGGTTCCGGGGACATGTGGGAAAATTTTGAAATATGTAGGTCAAATGGTGCATTTTGGTGACTTCTAGCAGTCCAAGAAACTGTTCCCCAACATGCTAAATGCCATCATAATGACAGAGTATTGATACATTTGTTTCTGCCTTTGTTCAGTCCGTGGACAGTGAACTTTTGTATTTCTAAAGAAATTTTTAAGAACTGAAATGAAATGGCGGTGTGGTGAAAACCAGGTTATGCTAAGTAAGAACCGAGGTCAACCTATTCAGCTGCATGTGGCAAAATGGTGTGTCCAGTGGCAAATAGTCACTCAGAACCCCACCCATGGCAACTGGCACAGCCCCCCTTATCTCTTTGTCAGGCCAACAGCTGAGAAAAATTCACACAGTCTGTGCACTCAAATGATGAGATCTGTGTAAATCAGTTCAGATGGTGGCCAGCCAAGGAAGTGTGAGAAGTGGACTGTGCCAGTTGCCATGTGGAGTGGAACTGGTGCTGTGGGTTGGAGAAGATCAGCAATTTGTAATCACAATTTAGAAAGGCCCAGCGTAGATTACAGCAGGTAGGGAAAAGGACCTCACTGTAAGATTTGTGGTAGCTGGCCATGTGTGCAAAAGCATTTTAGTTTAGTACTTACTGCATAGTAGAGTGTATCAGACTAATTGATGACTTCTAGGCTGACGTCTTCTCTTACTACAAATCCCAGAATCTCCTGCAGCTGGCCTCAGAACAGTATGCAGCAGTGGGAGATTCATTAGCCTGCATTGTATGTTAGAGTTTACATAAATTTTCTTTTGATCTTTTGTTTGCTGGTCCTGCCATCCTCCCTGGCCATGTACAATCACAGAGGGCTGTAATTAGCAACTGGAGAAAAACAACTGGAAATGATCTACGTGGAGATTAAGCAAAAGCTCTAACATGCACCACAGGCTTTTGAATCTCCCACTGCTGCCTACTGTTCTGATGTCAGCTGAAAGGGATTCTGGGATTTGTAGTAACAGAAGATGCCAACCTAGAACTAAACAAAATTACAGTAGATTGATACAGTCTACTATGCTACAGTAAACAGTAAGTAAACCAAAATGTTTTTGCACATAAAAAAGTGCACAATGGGACCAGCCCCACACTTGAGTGTGGGGATTCTTTGTGCTGACTGATCCCTTTAATGTACAAGCCACAACTCCCCTCTCCATAAAAACTGGAGATGGTCATGTCTATTGTAGACTCCCCGTATACACACAATACAGCTGCAGGCACTCATCCTCAGTTTAATATTACAAAAATCCCTAATGCTATCAAGATTTATGCAACAGGTGTCAGGATAAAAGTAGTAGATAACTCTAGTTATCTGAGTCACTCTGTGGATAAATGGGTGATGACATAATCACATAGAGGATTGTCTATGGGGAGTCATTCACAACAAGGATATTCTCGATCGAGAGGTCTCCATGGCAACGCTAGACCTCGACAGCGAATCTCGAGACGTCGTCCATTGACATGGAGACCTCAAAGACCAGAGAATATCCTTGTCTGTGAATGACTCACCATAGACAATCTTTTATAGTGTATGGTGAGTCCAGACAAATTTTTAGCGGTGTGTGAAGTACCTTCTTGGCGCGGTTTATTCAAGCGCCGCTTGTTTCCTCTGTCCCTTGTCCATTGTCACTGCTATGGCCCAACATTGCACATGCGTGTGTAACCCCTAGGGGGCACTATCCCAAGGGCTACTACCCCTGCCTGCTCTGACGTTAACAGGTTGAGGGGCCTGGATCCGATGGCAGGTGCCTACACCCAGAGGTCGGGGTTGGAACAGTCTGATACGACTTGGTTACAGCCCTCTGGGTCACTGCAACCCCCCCTTTCTTCCCACTAGTAGCCCACACAAGTCAACCACTGTACCTTCTCCATATACACTTATCCCCCGCCTTGGTTCAATCAGCTTGACTCTGGGGACCCCCTGTAAAGTAAGATGCAGTTATACAATAACCACTGTACAGTAATTCAACATAAACACACAGTTCAGTCAGTATACCTCTGCAAAACAACCAATCTGATTTATTTAGGGGGAGATAACAAGGACTAGGGGAGATCAGGTTAATTAGCTTACCACTCTAATACATATATACTGTATATATCTAGGGCACTGTGCACAGGCCAAACCTACAAGTCACTGTCTCTGGGTACCCGGGCCATAGAAGGCTAGCCTATCGATGCAGCTGGTTGGGGCCCTGACGCAGAAGACAAGCACTTGATTCCTAAGAGGATTAAGTAGAGCCAGCAGGCTCAGTTCATGTAGCAAATAAAGCAGCCAGACAAATCTTGCCCTCACTATGAACATCTGACAGAGAGCTACCCTGATTTAGTACTCACGACTCCAGCGGAAAGAGGGCTCTCACACCACTCGCAGGACCGAGCCTGGAATTCAGACACTTCTCCACATATTTATATGAAGAGCAGAGGGGTACCATACCAGGCAGCTGCTGTATACTCCCGATCGCTTTCACTGCAAAACACCGGGCCCAATGACGCAGTTTCACTTGTCCTGACAGACTGAGCGCGATTGAAGCAGATTCTCCAGTCCTCTACAGGGTGAGCCTGGTAGGTAGCTGTGCACTTGCACAGCCTCCTCTGACTGAGCCTAGTGGATTAAGTCCGAGCTGTACGGCGATACAACCGCCCAACTCTGGCCTTCCACACGCGCTTCCCACGCGAAAACTCAACGCCGCAAGAGCCCAGAGCTCCTTCCTCACTCTCAGCCACAACGACAATGACCGGGGCAGTTTGGGCAGGGAACTCAGTTCGGGCGCCACCCGATCCCATTGGTGGGATGCAGATGCCAGTTACTCACTACTGCCCTCATTGGTGCAAACAAGGCGCCATAATCTAGAACTTCACTTCCCAGAATTACTAGCCGTATACCCATTAGTCAGCCGGCTCCATTTAGAGTCCTAATTCTGGTTGGTTGCTACTTACTCCATTTTACATACCCCCTTGCTCCTATTGGACTCCTCAAACTGTCCTGGTCCAAAATGGAGGGGCACAGCACACAGAGTCCCAGCTGCAACAAAGGCAGGTTAAACAAACTACATTTTCACTATTACTCTAAATGATTGCAGGCAAATAGTTACATCTTTCGAGTGGGCTCCCCTTGCACTTTCAGCGACGGCAAAGAGGGTCAATTACATTACAGCTCGAGCAGGACTCGAGCAGGGAAACACACAGTCCCCCTCATGAGCAATGATTATGTCTGCAAGTAGACAGCTCTTAAAGAGACAGTACGTGGAGGCTTTACAAGCACTCACAGAGCCATTCAAACGGCTTAAGTGCTGAACGCCAACCACTAGGGGGGACACTTAGGCAGCTCCTAGAAGGCTTTTGGGAACCCCCATTTGCAGGGGGGTTACACCCTTCCTGGCCTGGAAAGAACTTGGCGTCTGCGTCAAGTAGTTACCATTAAATCACTTTAAGGCAAAACAGGTTACACTAACAGCACATCACCTAGGGTTACCTACATTGGTACTGTACTACACAGTTCACTATTGGTTATACAACATTACACATACAGACAACCTTTTTCTTTTACAAGTCAGGTAATTACTTCCTGCCCATGACACTTGGATAGAGGGAGACCTTCCCTATCAGCTATGTGTAGACTAAAGGGGCAGGGGCACCATACTCAGAGGGCAATACTAACAGTTGAGAATCATTTCCCAGGGTCAATTTAGGCAAGGAGCTCGGGGACATGTACACCCCTTTATGGACCACATTCAGAGGCAGATCCACAGGTTGACCCAAGGACTCATAACGCAGCCTCACTAGAGGCCGTACTTCTCGGCCAGTCCGTCTAGGAGTTTCGGATAAAATTTCTGAAGGTTCTGACGCCCTCTCAGCCCCACTGGGATGGGTCAGGGAAACCACTACAGAAGGAGGGGACCCAGAGTTCATAGTACCTTCAGGGCCTTGTTTTACCATTTCTGAGCTTGCAGTATTTGGGTCACCGGGGGAAATCTCTAGTACTGGCAAGGAACCGTCAGCACACTCAAAATATTCTTCAGGTTCTGGCATATCACTGGCTTGCTCCCCCACATCACTTCCTTCTTCTGAAAAGTCAGACAGTTCAGCCAGGCTCAAGGATCCCACCTCTTCAGCTTTGATGCCACTCACTTCATCCTCTGGGAGCATTGGCTCCAGAGACAAAGCTGGGGGCTCAGACAGTCCAGGAAGCCCAGCTTCGTCCCCAGAGTTAATTAGGGGATTGCCCCTAAACAGTTGGCTCAGTTCATAAGAGGGGTAATACTCAATGTTATTCTCACTGTCCTCAGACACAGACTGGCGATCAACTTCATCAGAGGGGGGTGGAGAGGCCTCTTTAGTTTGATTTCTGAAGAGTCAACCGATCTTAGTTTTTCTTGCAGCAGCTCTAGTTACAGGCCGGGGGGGGGCATTGGGAGGTTCAGCTTCTATCAAAATTTGTCCAATTGGCAGCAGATGATTTTCGTGTATAGTTTTCACATCTTTTGAATTGTTTTCAGGCCGCACTTTATACAGAGGTAAATCTTCCAGTTTTCCCACAACAATATGAGGGAGGTGATGCCATCTGTCAGCAATCTTATGTTTGCCATGCAGTCGCAAATTCCTCAATAGCACTCTATCCCCTTCTCTCAGTTCCACTGCTTTCACTTTCTTATCATTACCTCTCCTTATTGGCCAGGTTTCGCTTAGCAGCCATGGTCTGGGCTAGTTGGTAGGCATGGTTGAGTTGGGCCTTCAACTTTTGTACATACTGTAGATGATTGTCTGCTTGAACCCCATCAGGATAAACCCCGAAACATACATCCACCGGCAGTCTAGCTTCTCTCCCAAACATCAGTCTGTACGGGGGAAAATCCAGTGGCATCACTTTTGGTGCAGTTATAAGCACGTACCAAGGTGCTAATCTGCTGGCTCCATCTAGGCTTGTCTTTAGGTTGCAGTGTGCCCAACACATCAAGCAATGTGCGGTTAAACCTTTCTGGTTGGGGATCTTCCTGGGGATGATACGGGGTGGTTCTTGACTTTCGTACCCCCCACAACGATAGCATTTCTTTAATCAGGCAGCTTTCAAAATCTCTCCCCTGATCGGAATGGATTCATTGGGGAAGCCCCATAGTGGACAAAGAAATTCTCAACAAGGACTTTAGCCACCGTGGTTGCTTTCTGATCTTTAGTAGGGAAAGCCTGTGCATACCGGGTGAAATGATCGGTAACTACCAATATATTATTGATGTTTCTCAAATCTGGTTCTAGACTCAGGAAATCAATGCAGACCAGTTCCATGGGCACTAGCAGTGATGTTAACCGGGGGGCAGCCCTCTGAGGCAGGGTCTTTCTCTGTAAACATCGGCTACAAGTCCTGATATACTGCTCCACATCAGCACCCATTTTGGGCCAATAAAATCGAGACCGCACTAAGTCAAGGGTTCGGTCTATGCCGAGGTGTCCCATGTGATTGTGCAGGGACCTCAACACCAGTTCTCTAAAAGCAGTGGGCAACACCAGTTGTTGTTTGTCTACTCGCCCCTCTTTGTCTACGGTCTCCCTGTACAGCAGCTTATTAATCAGTTTCAACTTTGATCCTTCTTTGTACAACAGGGCAGTTCTCAGGTCAGTGGAACGCAGTTTTGACACATCTCTCCCTCCCTGCAGAGCTTCCAAGGCAGTTTTTATCATGGGATCTCGGGATTGAGCCCGTTGGAGGCTATCATTGTTGAAGTGGGGCAGCGCACTAGTGTCTAATGCAGAAAAATGACAGTAAGCAGCAGGTAGGCAGTTCTCAGATGGCCCCAGGCAGTCCACCATGCAGTCCACAGCATCAGAAGTCACCTGTTCCTCCTTGTCAGATTTTTGGCAAAGAGCTCTTATGTCAGGTTCTGACAACCGGACCCAGTCAGCTCGGGACACAGGCCTCCAGGAGAGAGTATCAGCATCTATATGGTTTAGGCCTGCTCTGTATTCAACAGCGTAGTCGTAGGTAGACAACGCGGACAGCCACCTGTGGCCAGTGACATCCAGCTTAGCTGAGGTCTGCACATATGTCAGAGGATTATTATCAGTCATCACCAATATCTTAGCACCATACAAGTAGTCAAGAAATTGATCAACAATGGCCCACTTCAGAGCCAGGAACTCTAGTTTGTGCACTGGATAGTTCTTTTCTGAAGGAGTCAAGCTTCTGCTGGCAAAAGCTACAGGTCTTAGACCGTTTGGGTGCTCTTGATATAGCACAGCCCCCAATCCTTGCAGACTGGCATCAGTATGAAGAACATACGGCTTGGCAGGGTCAGCATAGGCCAGCACTGGGGCATGGGTAAGTTGATATATAATGTCATGGAAAGCTTCCTCACAATCAGCAGTCCAGCGAGTGCCAAACACATCATTTGGGCGGAAATATTTTATCTCAGTCTCAGAGGGCACAGCTTTCTTATACTTTTTGTGGGTCGGGGGATATCCCTGCGTAAGGTAAGCAGAGGGCGGATCACTCGAGAGTAGTCTTTGATAAATCGTCTATAATATCCACAAAACCCCAGGAACCGTTGCAGCTCCTTCAGATTCTTTGGTTGAGGCCAAGTAGTCAAAGTTTCCACTTTGCTGGGGTCAGTCTCTATGCCTTCGGTGGATACTATGTGCCCCACATATTTTTCGGAGGTTTGAAAGAATTGGCACTTATCTATAGATAATTTGAGACCAAAATCTTCCAGTCGATCCAGGACTTTAAACAACCTGATTTCATGTTCTTCCAAGGAGCTGCCAAACACTATGACATCATCTAGGTAGACTAAACATTCGAGCAAATTCATGTCCCCAACAGCACGCTCCATCAAACGCTGGAAAGTAGCAGGGGCGCCCGAAATTCCTTGGGGCATCCGCATAAACTCGTAGAAGCCTAGTGGACAAATAAAAGCAGTCTTTTCTCGACCCTCCGGAGCCATCGGGATCTGGTAGTACCCACTGCGGAGGTTTAACACGGAGAACCATTTACTACCATTTAGGCAGTCCAAGGCATCCTGAATGCAGGGCATGGTATACTGGTCTGGTATGGTTCGCCTGTTTAGAGTACGGTAATCCACACACATCCGGACAGTTCCATTCTTTTTTCTCACTACTACAATCGGTGAGGCGTAGGGGCTTCTGGACTCCTGTACCACCCCAGCTGCGAGCATCTCCTGCAGGTGTCACCTCACATCATCTATATCAGCAGGGGCTAGGCGTCGAGATCGCTCATGGAAAGGTCGCTCATCCTGTTGCCAAGTGTGATGCTCAGCTCCTTGCACACATCCTACATCCCACTCCTTCAAGGAAAACACCTGTTCCCTCTGGGCGAGGCTTTCGCTGATCCTTTTCTTCCACTCTGCTGGCAGTGGGGAATCACTGAAATCAAACAGATCAGGGGTCACTCGGTCTCTTCTCCCGGGAGTCTTGTTGTGGGGCAGGACAGCAGTATCTGCACAGTGCACCGTGGCCACAGTACAACCCCATTTCACCCGAATCTCTCGATCAGATACATTATGCACTTGAACCATTACTTTTCTGGCAAAGGCATGAGCTCTAGCAGGTAAGATACTGGGTTTAACCAACAACCCCTCTGGCAACTTTCCCTCGCCTGGTGCATCCAGCATCAATATTTTATTCTTAACATCCTTTTTAATCCGGACTTCCCCCGTAGAACACACTGGGCATTTGGGGCTAGTAGCAAGGGTTCTGGATCCTTCTTCCAGACGACACCCACCGGGCCTTCGGGTTCCGCCTGGCTGGCCTTTCTCTGTGTCTCATAGGCCTTCTGAATCAAGGTGGGTATTCTGAGAGCTCTCCCAGTCCTGGACATCTGTTTTTCAGAGCACAGCTGCGCTAAGTGACCAAACATGTGAGCATTGGTTCCAATTAACAAGGGCACCCCATCATACAGTCCAGTGGGGAGACACACCAGTGCCTAGGTTTCCACTTGTTCAGCCATCTCAGCTACAGAAGTAGGAAAAGACAACCAGATCCAGATATACCCAGAATAGGGTAGGCCTTATCACTCAGCCCCCACACATGTAGTCCATCCAAAGGCTGCAGAGGCACCTCAGGCAAGTGCTTCCGATACCAGTCCTGAAACATAATGGTCACTTGGGAACCACTGTCTAACACAGCCCGGGTGGGTACTCCGTTCACTCTCACGGTGGTTTCCATTGAGGGACCCACCACATCAGACCATTCAGGGGGCATGGTTTTGGCGGTCACTTGGGCACTGGCCTGGGTGACAAAACTCTTCTGAGGAGGCCCTCCCTGAGGTCTGGCATAGGCCTTTCGATGCCAAGCTACTACCCTACTGTTGACCCTCCTTAAGTTCTCGGGTAACCGGCACTCTGTCTGAAAGTGTCCATCCTCCCCACAATGGTAACAGAACTTAGTATCTCGAGAGTCTTTGCTGGGAGGAAAATATCTCGCCTGCCGGGAGGCATCGAGGGCTCTGGAGGGCTCCTCTTGGCTAGGTCGTTTATTTCTAGATAACTCAGGTTCCCCAAATTTGGGGGGGTTGGCAGTATTGTGTCTCAATTCTCTCACCATTTCCCGTAGATCTCTAATCTCAGCCTTCAAATCACTCTCCACCCGGGGATCAGAGGAGACAGCATGCACCTCCACTCTACCCTGGGTCTCTGGGGCACAGGAAAAGCATCAGGCCCCTGGTTCAATCCCCTCGAGGGTGGGTCTCATCAGGTTCACTGGGCTCAGGGGTCTGGAATAGATTCACAGCCCTCACATAGGGTTCCCACCCTTCTTCGTCGGTCTCAGCCTCTCGAATCTCTCTCATCAATTGGCAGTATTCAGGAGGGGTGGACCATCAGTCATGTAACTTGAGTTGTAATAATATCACAGTGGAAAACCTAACAGCCTTCAAGATATGCTCCAGCCAGACCTGATTCAATGCTGGGGCAGTTACCCCCCCTTTTCGATAAGCCTTTTGCAATGCCTTTTCCATTCTGGTGACAAAGGCTGACAGTTTCTCATTCCTCCACTGTTTAGCTGACTTGAACTTCCACAACAAGTCTTCCCCAGTTTCAGTACTCCCAAACACCCCCTCTAAGGCAGAAAGGTACTCTGTTGCAGTGGCTTCGGGGCTAGTAGCCTGCAAGAAATGAATATCTTCCAAAGCTAGGCCCCTCAGGCTCTCCATCAGTCTCTTTCATTTCTCCCCTAAGAGCACTGCCACTCTTGGACTAAAGGGTAGCATAGTCCATCAAGTCTCCAAATCATCTTCTCCCGAGGGCACAGGCACAGTACCAGAAAAAAGTTTCAACCTTCGATAGGAATCTAACTGTATGGGGGGAACAACTATAGGTGGGGAAGCCAGGATGGAACTCTTGGAGGGCCCGGGGGATGTACCCAGGGACGACTGGGGGGGTGGGGTTACTGGAAAGGTCTAACACCTGCAGTAATTCCTGCGTGGTCCTCCCTTTTTCAGCTAACGGTTTAAGCAACTTATCTTTAAAGCTATTAGTCTTGGGGAACCCCCCTGGGGTGGCTGAACCGCTCCGGACATGAACGACCCTTCACCCCTTTGAAGCACCTTCCGGGTAAATCACTGGGGGCACCCTCTCTGGGTCTATAATTACACTGCATAACAGCAGCACCTGTAAGGTCTGGTCGAGTAGATCGGCCATTCGCCCCTTCACCTCTACCTTGCCCAAACATTTAACACGCTCAACTTCAGAGACAAGGTCAGCGTTCTTTATCCCCAGAGGTACATCCAGTAGTAACACAATTTTCTGGGAATCCAGCTCTTCATCTTCACCCCACCCCATCAGTTTATGCACCATCATCTTAACAGGGTCTAACTTAATTTTAGTTGTAATATCCCCTTCCAGTTTTTCCTTGGATTTGGCCATAGTGGGGTAGTTCGTATACTCGGCCACTAGGGGGCACTAATCCCAGCGGTACCTCCAAAATGTAACCCCAAGGGGGCACTATCCCAAGGGCTACTACCCCTAGTTCAATCAGCTTGACTCTGGGAACCCCCTGTAAAGTAAGATGCAGTTATACAATAACCACTGTACAGTAATTCAACATAAACACACAGTTCAGTCAGTATACCTCTGCAAAACAATCTGATTTATTTAGGGGGAGATAACAAGGACTAGGGGAGATCAGGTTAATTAGCTTACCACTCTAATATATATATATATATATATATATATATATATATATATATATATATATATATATATATATATATATATATATATATATATATATATATGGCACTGTGCACAGGCCAAACCTATAAGTCACTGTTTCTGGGTACCCGGGCCATAGAAGGCTAGCCTCTCGATGCAACTGGTTGGGGCCCTGACGCAGAAAACAAGCACTTGATTCCTAAGAGGATTAAGTAGAGCCAGGAGGCTCAGTTTCGTGTAGCGAATAAAGCAGCCAGACAAATCTTGCCCTCACTATGAACATCTGACAGGGAGCTACCCTGATTTAGTACTCACGACTCCAGTCGAAAGAGCACTCTCACACCACTCGCAGGACCGAGCCTGGAATTCAGACACTTCTCCACACATTTATATGAAGAGCAGAGGGTTACCATACCAGGCAGCTGCTGTATACTCCCGATTGCTTTCACTGCAAAACACCGGGCCCAACGACGCAGCTTCACTTGTCCTGACAGACCGAGCGCGATTGAAGCAGATTCTCCAGTCCTCTACAGGGTGAGCCTGGTAGGTAGCTGTGCACTTGCACAGCCTCCTCTGACTATGGCCTAGCGGATTTATTCCGAACTGTACAGCGATACAACAGCCCGACTCTGGCCTTCCACACGTGCTTCCCGCGTGAAAACTCAATGCCACAAGAGCCCAGAGCTCCTTCCTCACTCTCAGCCACAACGACAATGACCGGGGCAGTTTGGGTAGGGAACTCAGTTCGGGCGCCACTCGATCCCATTGGTGGGATGCAGCTGCCAGTTACTCACTACTGCCCTCACTGTTGCAAACAAGGCGCCATAGTCCAGAACTTCACTTCCCAGAATTACTAGCCGTATCCCCATTAGTCAGCTGGCTCCATTTAGAGTCCTGATTCTGGTTGGTCGCTACTTACTCCATTTTAGATACCCCCTTGCTTCTATTGGACCCCTCAAACTGTCCTGGTCCAAAATGGAGGGGCACAGCACACAGAGTCCCAGCTGCAACAAAGGCAGGTTAAACAACTGCATTTTCACTATTACTCTAAATGATTGCAGGCAAATAGTTACATCTTTCGAGTGGGCTCCCCTTGTGCTTTCAGCGACGGCAAAGAGGGGCAATTACATTACAGCTCGAGCGGGACTTGAGCAGGGAAACACACAGTCCCCCCCGGTGAGCAATAATTATGTCTGCAAGCAGACAGCTCTTAGAGAGACAATACGTGGAGGCTCTACAAGCACTCATAGAGCCACTCAAACAGCTTAAGCCCCAAACGCCAACCACCAGGGAGGACACTTAGGCAACTCCTAGAAGGCTTTTAGGAACCCCCATTTGTAGGGGGGGTTACACGCGAATGCGTTTGATCTTGTTGTGCTGCATCGGTGACATATTCAGCGCAGCACAACAAGATCATGACGCACTGAGTGCAGCACAACAATGCGGTTCCAGGCATGGATTTCCATGCAGAACAGCGTTCTACCATACACTATTATGAGAATAACTTCAAGTTTTTCCCATAGTGATTACGTCATCACCCATTTATCCACATAGTGACTACGTCACTCACCACCACCACCTGTGCTGCCCGCTTGACAGTAGGAAGGTCATGTCAGACGAATCTAATAGACTTCTTTAACTGGGTGACCAAAGTAATAGACCAGGGAGGGGCTGTGGATATGGCCTACCTAGACTTTAGCAAGGCATTTGACACAGTCATAGAAACATAGAATTTGACGGCAGATAAGGACCGCTTGGCCCACCCAGTCTGCCTATTTCCCTGCCTACTGGATAAGCTGCAGTTCCTAGTTAACCAGCAGCCTACTTTTCCCCATCCCTAAATTGCCTTATGACTGTCCCATGCATGCAGATTCCACCACTGTTTTGACTCCACGACCTCCTCGGAAGGCCGTTCCAGCCATCCACAACCCTCTCTGTGAAAAATACTTCCTTAAATTACCTCTGAGCCGCCCCCCATCTTCAAATTGTGCCCCCTTGTTCTTGCACACCTCTTTTTGAAAGATGCTACCCTCTTGGACTTTGTTGATTCCTTGAGGTACTTGAAAGTTTCTATCATGTCCCCCTCTCCCTCCTTTCCTCGAGGCTATACATAAAGCTTCTTTTAGTCTCTCTTCATATGTCTCGGTGCAGACCCTGCACCATTTTAGTTGCCCTCCTCTGGACAGCTTCCATCCTGTCTATGTCTTTACGAAGACTGGGTCTCAGAACTGCCACGCAGTACTCCAGATGAGGTCTGACCAGCTGTCTGTACAGAGGGATAATAACTTCCTGTTTTCTACTGGTGATGCCTCTCCCTATGCATCCCAATATCCCCCAGCCCTCATTGCTGCCCTCTCCATTGCTTGCCCACCTTTAGGTCATCTGATGACTACCCCCAGGTCCCTTTCCATTTTTTGTTGTTAGTATCTCACCCCCATTGTACTCTTCCCTGGGTTTTGTTTCCCAGGTGCATTACCTTGCACTTCTTAGCATTGAATCTAAGCTGCCATACATTTGACCATTCTTCTAACCTTGCCAAGTCCCTTTTCATCCTTTCCACCCACCTTGTGCATCAACTCTGTTGCAGACCTTTGTGTCATCTGCAAGAGACATACTTTCCTTCAGTCCCTCTGCAATGTAGAAACATAAAGACATTGAAGAGGATCAGATCATCACTGAACCTCTGGTTCCCACTAGTAACCCCCCTTTCATCACAGTGAACTCCATTTACTATTACTCTCTGTGTCCTATTTTCCAGCCAATTTTTAACCCAGGCTGTCATCTTGGGACCCACTCCCAGGCTAGCTAACTCCCGCACAAAACATTAATAATCAAGTTAGTCAGCTTGGGAGTGGGTCCCAGGGTGGTAGCCTGGGTAGCAAACTGGCTGCACAACAGGACACAGAAGGTAATAGTGAATGGAATACATTCCGAAGAAAGGGGGGTCACTAGTGGAGTACCTCAGGGCTCAGTACTGGGTCCAGTCCTCTTTAACTTCTTTATAAGTGACATTGCAGAGGGTCTGGAGGAAATGTATGCCTCTGCAGATGACACAAAGATCTGTAACAGAGTTGATACACAGGGGGAGGGTAGAAAGGATGAGAAGGGACTGGCAAGGTTGGAGGAATGGTCAGACATATGGCAACTTAGATTCAATGCAAAGAAGTGCAAAGTAATGCACCTGGGAAACAAAAACCCAGGAGAAGAGTACACAATAGCAGGGGAGGTACTAACAACAACAAAAATGGAACGGGACTTGGGGTAGTCATATCGGATGATCTAAAGATGGGTAAGCAGTGTGAGAAGTCAGTGAGGAGAGCTGGGGGATACTGGGATGCATAGGAAGGGGCAACACAAGTAGAAAAACAGAAGTGGTTATCCCTCTATACAGACAGTTGGTGAGACCCCATCTGGAGTACTGTGCGCAGTTTTGGAGACCTCATCTACGCAAGGACATAGACAGGATGGAAGCAATCCAGAGGGGGCAACTAAATGGTGCAAGGTCTGCATCAGAAATCATATGAAGAGAGACTGAGAGCTAATATGTATATCCTTGATGAAAGGAGAGCGGGAGACATGATAGAAATGTTCAAGTACCTCAAGGGAATCAACAAAGCCCAGGAGGGTAGCATCTTTCAGAAAGAGAGATGTGTAAGAACAAGGGGACACAATTTAAAGATAGAGGGGGGACAACTCAGGGGTAATGTGAGGAAATCTTTTTTCACGGAGAGAGTGGTGAATGCGTGGAACTGCCTTCCTGGGGAGGCTGTTGGGGCTAAAACAGTGGGGGAATTCAAACATGCATGGGACAGACACAAGGCAATTGTAGTGGGGGGTGGCAGGAAATAGGTCGTTGGTTAACTAGAATCTGCAGCTTATCCAGTAGGTAGGGAAATGGGTAGACTGGGTGGGCCAAGTGGTCCTTATCTGCCGTCAAAGTCTATGTTTCTGTGTTTCTACCTCCCAGTTTTACTTTTACCTTCTCACAGTGTGCTTTGCAATACAAGCTATCACAAGATACAAGGCAAAGAGAAGCTGTAACTGATTAACTTCGTGATAATGACAAGGGAGACAAGGGAGAAATACACAGCAAATTAATTTTAAACTTTCCAGGGCACACTTCCTCACTGATTCATTCTGCAGCACCCCTAAAAAAGTAATTGAATAAAAGACCGTCTGTAGTAAAGGGACACAGCTGAGCCAATTTCAAAATGCCCCTAAGCTTGGGATGTGTAGACACTGCAAAGGATAAAAAGAATAAGTAGGAAAACAATTATTTTAAATTACATTATTTTATCTGTAACTGATATTGGATTATTTCATTAAAACATGCTAGCTTGGGGGGGACTGGAATGACGCTACCCTCAGCATACTACCTTTCATCAACAGTTCCTGACATTTTTGTACTGAATTTTATTCAGATATTACAACTTCAATCAATACATTTTAGAAACTTGACTCACTGTGAATTAAATAAAAAATAAATAAGGTGATAGTTTCGGTTTGTTCCAGGCTCAGATCCGACTAATAATTCTGCAAAAAGTTCTCTCTCTCTCTCTCTCTCCCCCTCTCCCCCCTCTCTCTTTCTTTCTCACACCCAGGATGGTAGGGGACAGGACAGGACAGCTACAAGTGCCCACTAAACATGCCTCCCACCACAATTTCCATATCAGCTTATAACCTTACTGAGACTGCAACCCGACTAGTACAGCTCGAGGGTATTAGCACTGGCCAAAGGGGTAAGATCACCCCTTGCCTCAGGTGGCATCATGGCACTTCATGCATTCACTGTTGGTAGGTGCAGTTAGGCTTTCACACATTAAACCTGTGTGTGGCTTGCCATGTACCCTGGCAGACATGTGCAAAGAAAGGCAACAAATACATGCAGTCCTGAAAGCTGTGTAATACAAAGGCTGCCTATTGCCAAAACCCACAAACAAAAAGTGCCGCTGCAGCCTGAAACCCAATACCAGGCTGAACCACAACCAAAAAGTAATCTGAAAAAGCTGGGCCATTACTTACCAGCAGAGTCATTAGTAACAACAAAAGTGAACAGGAAAAGTAAAGAATCTTGCTCGTAAAAATAACAAGTGGTGGTGGGCGATGCAGCCGCGGAGTAAAATTAACAAAAGCAGTCTCATCCTGGGGTTATGGTCAGAGACGGGCTAGGTTCACACAGCAAGGAACTCTCTAAAAGTCAGGAGTCGGGTCAGGTTACAATTACCATGGAGCTGAGTGTCTACTTTACTACATTATTATCCTAAGGACCTCAGATAGAACGCTATTAGAAGTCCCTAGGGTAAGGACAACCGCTGGCGGAAGATCCTTTTCCTCCCAAGCAGCCTGTCAATGGAGCAAGCTTCCTCCCCAGGTCCAGGCCTCCTCCTCACTCATGAACTTCCGCACCAGGCTTAAGTCCCATCTGCTGACCTCAAGCGCATGCCACTGTCATGGCACTTAAAGCTCCTAAGGTACTCCCCTCCTCTCCAACTCCCGTCTCCTAGCTTAACCTTCCTACTACCTGCCTTATACAGACTGCTCGCCAGAGGCCACGTGTAACCCCTGAATAAACTATATGCAAAGTACTACCAATTGCTTACATGTCATGATGATAATCATGCCTGTACCCATGCCTGCATCCACTGCTTTTCTTTTACCGTGCCTGTAAGCCATGCCTGTATCCACTGCTTTTCTTTTACCATGCCTGTATCCACTATTTTTCTTTACTGTAACCACCTCATGATGTAACTCATAATGCCTCAAATGTTCCTTATGCCCTTGTTCATTCTTATAACTTGTAGTGTTATCCCGGGTCGCCCCTGAAAAAGGGACCTTCGGGGCTCAGTGGGCCTACCCGGTTATCAAAATGTAATAAATAAATAAATAAATGACTATCTTGACTTTTCTAGTTTGTAGCAGAGTACATGCTATTCTCAGAGAAGCCATTGTTGCTGTCCTGACATTAATTAATCTAGTCTCCACACGTAAACAGGTTAATGAGTCGCTACTGCCTGAGCTGTTAATCTGAGGCACTTCACACTTCTGTGTGTGTCAGTCAGCTGCCTGTATTGTTTTCTAATTGTAGCTGCTTTTCACAGTTTCACAGGTAATTGCAGAGACTAACAAGAGAAGTGAGAGGCACTTTATTACTGCAGTAACTTAAACGGCACCGTTAGGACCATGCCCTGCAGTTCAGTTCTGACTAATAACTTTCACAAGTTTGCTGCTTTGCTCTCAGGGTGATAATGATGGGAATCCATTACTCCCCATTGTTCTGAGTCCCAACACTGTGGCAAGTATTCAGCCACTGCCACAGCACTGTTTTTTCCCCAGGCAGACCCCGACTCCCGTCCCATCCCAGCCCCGATCCACACACACACACACTCACATCGTTGTAGCTCACAGGCAATTGACAGCCCTGCCCCTTGAGCCCTATCACAGCTGATTTTCCTTTACTGGCTGACGGCTGTCTGCTCAGGACCCAGGTCACTTCACCAGCTGTGGGGCACCACACTGCTTCCTAGCCTAAAGCCTTCCTTCCCCTGCTGCTGCCGGCTGCTCGGTGGTACTGACATTTTGTTTTTCTTAAACCAGGAAGCAACAACTAACTTGTCTTGTCTTCTGGTCTGGAGGAACACCGTGCTCTCTCAGTCTCACCCGACTCTCCAAAGTAACGGAATTGACCGATGACCGAGAATGGCGCTCAAATGATCAATGAATGAACCAGTTTGCCACATGAGCAACTTCTTCGTGCCTCGGCTCGGCTGTGATTGGCTGGCTGGCAGTGGCTCAAGGAAAGCAAAAAGGAGAAGTCGTGATTGGGGCTGATTGTTGTCACTCACTCTGCATGGTTGGTTGTGGTTGCCGTGGATGACTACGGATACCAATCAACTGTTGTCTGTCTCTCTGTTGTTTTTTATGTTACTTATAGACACTCAGCCGAGTTTGCCCTGAAGCCAGTTACCAGTCCAGCAGGAGCCAGTACATTGTTTTAAAATCGCCTGCAGCTCTACACGGTGCCTACAGAACCTCCACCCCCAAAACAGCATTTTATTTTTCAGCCCTCCAGAGAATAAAATACTAAATAAATTATTTTTTTAATACACTGCACAACAATATTGGGGGGGGGCACATGCCACCTCGGGCCCCATGGGCATGACGCCACTGTGGGGGGGGAATAGAGGATAGCAAGGGGGGACGGAGGAAGAACAACTAGGGACTGAAACTGACCCCAGTATCAGAGGCACTAGCAGAAAAGAGAGGGCAAGGGAGGGGGTGCCCGAGGTGAAGGGAGGCCTCCTGTTGAGGGAGGAAGAGACCACGAGGAGTACCAGGGAAGAGAGCAGATGGCTGCAGGTAGGGAGGGAGCAGGGGTAGGACCAGGGGTGGCATGGAGAGGAACAAGTAGGAGGGGGGGATCTGATAGGGGAAAGAGATGTAGGAGAGGTATCGACTAGGAATAGATTAGAGCCTCTGCTATGGGAGAGAGAGGGGGAGCAGGAACATACTGAAGCGGGGAGGACAAGTGGGGCATGAGAGGGATGGCAACAGCTAGGGGAAGAGATAGCAAGGATGAAAGGGTAGAAGGGGGGCCTCCTGTTGGGGGAGGAAGAGACCACGAGGAGTACCGGGGAGACAGCAGATGGCTGCAGGTAGAGAGGAACCAGGAGTGGCACGGAGGGGAACAAGTAGGAGGAGGGAACTGATAGGGGGAAGAGATGTAGGAGGGGTATTGCCTAGGAATAGATTCGAGCGTCTGCTATGGGAGAAAGAGGGGGAGCAGGAACATATTGAAGGGGGAGGACAAGCGTGGCATGAGAGGGATGGCAACAGCTAGGGGAAGAGATAGCGAGGACAAAAGGGTAGAAGGTGGGCTAATAAGGAAGGAGGGTGGTGACTGGAGGAGAGAAGGCTACAGGAAGGGGGAAGGATGGGAGGGGCATCACTATTGGGGTAGAAGAGAATAGGGGCTCTAAATTGACAACAGCGGGGATAGGAGAGGGGTTGGAAATCAGCAGGGGAGGAGGGGACGTCGACATAGGAAGCCCAGTAGAAGTAGTCAGGCTGGGAAGGGGTTCAAGGGAGATGAGAGGAATAAGACAGAGAAAAGGAGTGAGGCGGAAGTAGGGGGTACAGATACAGAAGTCACAGAGGGTGCAGCTGGTGAGGGTAAGGGGCAGGGAAGATTGATTACTGGGGTGGTGGAAGGGGCATTAGAAGGGAAAGGGGCTAAAGAAAGGGGGGTACTCATCCTAGGGTATTGTATACTGAAAGGGTGAGATGGGGCGGAAGGGGGGAAGGCACAGCCGTATTTGGGTTGAAACTATCCACAGGCTGACTGCAGGAGGGGCAGGGCAGGCACTGCTGAAGTATGCAGCGAGGGGGGGAAGAAACCTCATTTACTGTTGCATGTGGGTACAAATGACTTGGCAGGGGAGACTGTGGAAGTAGTGAGGGGGAGGTTCGAGTAGTTGGGCAAGCAGTGTGCGGGGGTGGGGGAGTCAGTGGCATTCTTGGAGTTACTCCCATTATCATGTCAAGCATGGGAGGAAGGGAGGACAGGGCATTCAACAAGGGGCAGAGGTTGGTGCTACACAAAATTATGGGTTAGTGACTAACTGGGGTAGGGTCTGGAAAATAGTGACTTGTATGTGGGGACAGGGTTGCACTTGAGCAGGAAGGAGAAGGGAGTATTAAAGGCAGGATTAGAGGGGTATATCTCTACTAAGGTGGATTTAAACTAGTGAGGGGGGTGGCCAAAAGATGGAGGTTAGTAGAAAGCTCCGGACAGGGGAGCCTAATGAGCTCACCCCCCTAGACAAAGGTAAAGACAGAGGTGTAGTAACCCTGGGGGGGCCCAGAGTGGTCTGAGTGTAATACAGAATACGGGTGGAAGCTGGTCTCTCTCAATGCAAGAAGCCTGGGGAACAAAACTGAAAAGCTTCAGGCGCTCCTTTCAGAGGGGAAGATGGACACTGCTGCAGTGACAGAGACTTGGGCCACAGAGTACCATGACTGGGGCATGGCAATCCCAGAATACAGGATATACAGGAGGAACCAGGGGTTGGAAGTGGGGGGTGCACTCTATGTGAGGGAAGGGATTAAATGCATAAGGGATGAGGGAGAAGAGGAGAGGACAGGGGCGCTTTGGGCACAGCTCCTGCACTCCAAGGGCAGAAGGCTGAGGCTGGGAGTGGTGTACAGACCATCAGCCCAATCCGGGGAACTGGATGGGGAGTTAGTAGAGCAGATAAGGAGGGTGTGTAGAAGGGGGAGTGTGGAGATAGTGGGGGATTTTAACCTACCATGGGTTGACTGGAGCACCCCATCACTAGCAGTACCAGGGAGCAGGTGCTCCTTTGATGCATTCCAGGATGGCCTTCTCACGCAATTGGTAAGTGGGCCTACAAGGCTTGGTAGCACTCTGGACCTAGTACTGGCAAATGGGGAGGTGGTGATGGAGGTAAGGGTGGAGGACCCACTAGCAGGCAGCGACCACCAAACAGTGTGGCTTGTTTTCGTGCTGGACAGGGAGACAGGAGGCATGGGCACTACGGTGGACTTTATTAGGGTGGACTTTGGGGGGATGGGAGCAATACTGCAAGGAAGACTCCAGGATATAAGGCCGGGGATGGATGCAGAACAAAAGTGGGGAGTCATAAAGACTGGGTTAATAGAGGCCACAGTCGCCTGCACCAGGGCCAGGAGTAAGAAGAGCAGAGGCAAGAAACCATGCTGGCTGAACAAGGAAGTGCTGCAAGGGGTGAGGGCAAAGACGGATGCATACTGGAAGTACAGGAGAACAGGGAAGGCAGAGGATAAGGAGGCTTTCAGGAGTTGGTCAAGAGAGGTTGCCAGGAGGGTGAAAAAAGCTAAGGCCTCCAGGCAATTAAGCTCCACACAGGGCATAAAAGGAGGGGAAAATTACTTTTTTAGGTATGTCAGGGAAAAGAGGAAGTGCAAGGAACATATTGTGAGAATAAAGCGGGAAGGGAATTGTCTGGAAAGGGGGAGGAGCAAGTGGAAATTCTAAATGAGTACTTCTGCTCCGTTTTCAATAAGGAGAGGGATGGCCCACTACCAGAATGGGCTTGGGTGGTGGGGAAAGGGGGGGAGGGGGTGACAGACAAAGTGATAACAGGAAGTAGGGTTCTAGAGGGGCTGTGGACAGTAAGGGTGGACAAGGCACCAAATCCCAATGCCATCCACCCCAGGGTGCTGAGGGAGATGGCGGAGCTGTTGGCTGAGCCACTGGCAGATCTGTTCAACACCTCTCTGGAAACAGGGTGCGTGCCCCAGGACTGAAGGGTGGCCCATGTGGTGCCCATACACAAGAGTGTGCCTAGGGAGGTGCCAGGAAATTATCGGCCGGTAAGTTTCACGTCCATAGTGGGTAAGCTTATGGAGCCGATACTGAAGAAGAGGCTGGTGGCATTCCTAGACAGTAATGGCCTCCAAGATGGGCAGCAACATGGATTCGTCTCAGGGAGGTCTTGTCAAACCAACCTAACAGAGTACTGTGACTGGGTGACAAGGGAGTTGGGCAGGGGCAATGCGGTACATGTCCTGTATTTGGACTTCAGTAAGGCCTTTGATACGGTGCCTCATGGGAGACTAGGGGGGAAGCTGACGGCAGTAGGAGTGGGGAAAAAGCTGACTAAATGGATAGAGAACTGGTTACAGGGAAGGGTGCAGAGGGTGATGGTGGTGGGGGAGCTCTCGGCACCCAGCGCAGTGACAAATGGGGTGACGCAGGGGTCAGTGCTGGGCCTGGTGCTATTTCGGCCTTTATCTCTGATTCAGCACACGGAGTGGGGAGCACGGTTAGTCTGTTCACACATTATACTAACTTGGGGGTGGTGGTGGATGAAGAGGACGGAAGGGGAAAACTGTAGGGGGACCTAACCAAACTAGAGACATGGTCGGTGGAGTGGCAGCTAGGATTCAATGCAAAGAAGTGTAAGGTGATGCACTTCAGGGCTAAGAACCAGAAGAGGGACTATTGGTTGGGGATCAGAGAGGAGGAGAAGGACCTAGGGATCTTGGTAACTGGGAACATGAACAACTCAGCCCACTGCATGAGAGCAGCAGCAAAGGCAAACAGGATGCTGGGGTGCATCGCAAGGGGGCTGTCATCCAGACACAGGGATGTGATCCTATCTCTCTACAGATCATTGGTCAGACTGCACCTTGAGTACTGTGTGTAATATTGGAGGTCATACCTGAGGAGAGATATAAAGTTACTGGAGGGGTTGCAAAGGAGGGCAACAAAAATGTTAAAGGGGATGGAAGGAAAGAAATATGAAGTTAGGCTGAAGGACCTGAACATGTACACACTGTAGGAGATGAGGGGTAGGGGGATATGATTGCAGCATTGAAATACCTGAGGGGGTAACTAAACCTAGTACCGAGGGGGTGTTTAAACTGAGGAGTGGAAGAGAGATGAGGGGGCATGGACTAAGGCTGAAAGGGGGACATTTCAAGAGGGAAAAGAGGAGGCACTACTTCTCTGAGAGGGTGGTGTCTAGTTGGAATGCGCTGCCAGAGGATGTCGCGACGTGTATGATAGTCAATAGCTTTAAGGAGGAGTAGAATAAAGCAAGAGGAAAAGTCGGGGGCAGGGGCTGGGATAAGCAGGGGAGGAACTGAAGGAGGCTGGGGCAGCTGCAATCTAGGGTGCTAGCTGCACACTCGGGCAGACTTACATAGACCGATTGGTGCATTCTGCTGGCAGATTCGTATGTTTGTATGTGAAATCACAGTGACTCTGTTCATGAGCAGAGGTCCTAAAATGAATATGTTGAAAATTTGGTGACAAATGTCCATAAAATGACTGTGTTACAAGCATGCATGATGCAGTTTCCACACACCCTCGTAACTTCGAAAATTTGTAGTATTTTCACTCCAGATTTTCAACACTGCCGTTTTTAAGACCTCCTTATAAACAGTAGAAACATAGAAACATAATTTGACTGACAGATAAGGACGCTTGGCCCCAGTCTGCCATTTCCTACCTACTGGATAAGCTGCATTTTTCACATCCTGCCCGAAATATGCGTTTATACATCTGGCGCAGAATAACGCGGTTGCTGTGGGAAATCAATGTTCAGGACAGATTAAGAAAATCATAGTGACAGTGTTCGTGAGCAAAGGTCACAAAATGCCTATATTGAAAACTTGGTGAAATAATTCCACTAAATGACTGTGTTACACACATGCATTGCACAGTTTCCACATACGCTCCGAAGTTTGAGCATTTTTAATGCTTTCACTACAGATTTTCAACACTGCCATCTCTTCACACCTCCCTATGAATGGTACAGCTGTCATTCTTTACATTCTCCCAATCTGTGTTTTCGTACATCTGGCGCACAATGGCACGGTCACTGTGGAAACTCAAATTTTGGGACACATTGACAAAATCAGAGTGCCACTGTTCATGAGAAGAGGTCCCAAATGCTTTCATGAGGTAGGGGCCACAAAATGCCCATGCTGAAAATTTGTACTGCAAATACCAACACATGCCTGGAGCATTACGGTTTCTAGCCATAATGTTCCACCCTGTACAGACTGACAGGCATCAGGGGTGTGCCTTTGGATTGCCGACTGTAATGCTCATGCCATTCCTACCCCACCCCCACCCACTGACAGGCATTGAGGTGTGCTTTGGACTCTTGACCCCACAGTTCACCCCATTCTATATTGCACCCATTTCAGCGTATGTCCTTATGGAGTGGGGCGACTTTAAAGCCGAACACCCCAAAGCACACCTTAACACTTGTCAGTGTCTGCAGGATAGCGTGAGGTGAAATGGCATGAATGTTATGGGCAGCAACCCAAACGCATGCCCCAATGCCTGTCCGTCTCTGCAGGGTGGAGGTGGGGCTGGTGTGAAGTTCAATACTTCACTGCCATGCCTACTCTGCATCTGTCTAACTCCTGCATTTCCCATGCTAATACCAGCAAGCAAACATTCGGCATTGACAACTGCTTGTTATTATTGGTTATATGAAGTTGCGATGCAAATTTTAAGGTGTTGTTTTGTATCTGTGATATTACACTTTTTTTTTTCTTTTTAATAATGTTGTGTATTGAACCTCAGCCAACCCACTTCGGTGGGGTTTTTGGCTGCAATATGGTAAATAAACAAACAAAACTTGTAATATTCTCTTATTGTACTGTTCCTGACTCTTAATTTACGCACGTACCTTATCTTAATCTAATTATTCTAATTATTTGTCACCTTGCAATATTCCTAACTATACATATCCGTACCCCAGAACTGTCAGCGCTCTGTGTTTGTATCTTGTTTGACTTAATGTACTTGTGCTTTTGACCCAGCTGTATCTTGTGCTATGTACTCTCCCAGGTCATTCCTGCAAATAGGCATTCAGTCACCTAGTGTACGTACCCGGTCACCAAAAAACAAATAAATAAATGCACATTATGGGGGATGGCAGAAAGGAAGGGTTATGTGTTGCCCCCTCCAAAAAGAGGGCTTTCCTTTGTCTCTCTCCAGAGCACTGCTGCCACCTTCCCCTGCACCGCTCCTTCAACCCCGTCCCAGTCCAGACTGGAGCTGTGGGACCTGCGGTTGGACTGGACACTGTCATTTGATCCGCAGGCTTGTTCAGTGCCCTTCTCACCATGGCCAGAGTGCCACCACCTCTCTTCACTCAACTGGCTCCAAGACTGCTCAGGGTCAGGGAGCCCACAGCAAAGAGGTTGCTCAATTTCAAGCAGCTCTCAAATCTGCACAAAGTGCAAAACTAATCCTCCCCTGGGAGCACAAACTTTGGGGACACTTAACAGTGGTTACCTGCCACCAATTCGCCCCCCGTAACATAGAAATATAGAAATTGTCAGCAGATAAGGACCACTAGGCTCATCCAGTCTTCCCATAAGCCCTACACTTTGTGTCCCCTGGCCCTACCTGGTCATCGGCTTTTCACCACTTCTTCCCACCTCTATATGCCTGTCCCAGGCAAGTCTGAATCCCCCACTGTGCTCGCTCCCACCACCTCCTGTGGCAGACCATTCCATGCGTCCACCACCCTCTCCATGAAGAAAAATATCCTTACATTTCCCCTCAATCTGCCACCTTCCAATTTCACGTCATGCCTCCTTGTTCTTGTACTTCTCCTAAATTGGAAGATGTCTCCTCCTGCATCTTGTTTATACCTTTGAAGTACCTGAATGTTTCTATCATGCCCCCCAATCCCTCCTCCCCTCAGCCATGTAACAGAGATCCTTTAATCTCTCCTCATATGTTTTCTGGTGCAAGCCCTATACCATCTTGTCGCCCTCCTCTGGACTGCCTCCACCTTGTCGATGTCCTTACAAAGGTGCGGCCTCCAGAATTGCACACAGTACTTTAGGTGCAGCCTTCACCAGTGTTTTATACAAGGGCATCACTACCTCCGGCCTTCTGCTTGCGATACCTCTGCCTACGCACCCCAGCATGCCACTGGCCCTCTCTGCGGCCTTTGTACTCTGCTTAGACACCTTTAGGTCATCGGAAATGATAACCCCCAGATCCCTCTCTTCCTTAGTGATTGTCAGCAACCCCCCCATCAAGTAGCTCTCCCCAGGGTTCGATCATCCCAGGTGCATTATTTTGCACTTCTTTGCACTGAACCTCAGTTGCCACACCTCTGACCATTTTTCAAGCTTCCCCAGGTCCCTCCTTATTCTGTCCACTCTGTCTGGCAAATCCACCCTGTTGCAGATCTTGGTATCATCTGCGAACAGGCAGATCTTTCCTTCCAGACCTTCCGCAGTGTCACTAATGAAGACATTGAACAAGAATGGCCCAAGGACTGATCCCTGAGGTACCCACTGGTCACCCCCCCCTACCCTGGATTGGATCCCATTTACCACCACCCTTTGTCTCCTGTCTGTTAGCCAGTTCCTAACCCAGTTAACCCCCTTGTGCTCCATTCCCAGACTACCCATCTTATTAACCAGCCTTTTATGTGGGACAGTGTCGAAGACCTTGCTGAAATCAAGGTAGGCGATGTGTTGTCTCGGATCCTGGGCACTGTTCAATTCCAAATGTGCCACAGTTCTTTCTTTAAGCAGTGCCTTCATGATCTTACCCACCACTGAGGTGAGGGTGACTGGTCTATTGTTCCCTGCCTCTTCCCTACTACCACTTTTGTGTAGAGGGACTACATGTGCCCTCCTCCAGTCCTGTGGTACCACTCCTGTGCTGAGCGACTTGATGAATATGGCTGCAAGAGGTGCTGCTAGCTCCCTTAAAATCTTCGGATGTATGCCATCTGGCCCCAATGCTTTGTCCACCCTCAGCTTTGTGAGCTCCTCCAGGACTCTCTCCACTGTGAATGGACTGGTGTCTACCTCTCCCCCCACCCTCTTCATGTCTTATTTTTAGCTGTGGTCCGTGACCCTCCACCTTTTTAGTGAATACTGAAAAGAAGTATTTGTTCAGTATTTCCGCCTTTTCCAGGTCTCCCTCCTTACACTCCCCTGTATCCCCTCTGATCCTTACAACCCCCCCCCCCCGGTTTTCCTTCTTTCGTTGCTATACCTACAGAATGTCTTGTCCCCGTTCTTCACTGTCTGTGCTAGTATTTCCTCCAGCCGTGCCTTTGAGCTCCTTCTAGCCTTCCCTGCTTCCCTTGGATTCTGTAGGTACACCTCCCTGTCTTCCTCCCTTTGTAGTGGTTTCCTCCTTCTCTTGCCTGTGTTTAACGTCTTGATGCATTGTTTTGTCACCTCCTCTATGGCTCCTTTCAGATGTTCCCACTGTTCCTCAACTCCCCCTCCTATTTTACTCCTTGCCAAGGCCTCTTTGATACCCCTCCCCAGTTTAGCAAAATCTGCCCTCCTAAAATCTAAGACGCTTGCCCTTGTGTGGTCAGACTGTGCCTCTGTCCCCATGCTAAACCACACTATGTGGTGGTTGCTGGATCCCAGTTGCCCTTCCACCTTGACATCTGTGACCCTGTCCCCATTAGTCAGTACTAGGTCCAGAACTGCCCTGTCTCTGGTGGGGTGAACCACTAGCTGTCTGAGGCTTGCCCCCTGTAGGGAATCCAGAATGCCCCAGCTCCCGGGTGAAGCAGCTGCCAGGATGGTCCAATCCACATCGGTATACTGAAGTCACCTAGCAGTAATACTTCACCTCTTGTTCCCATCTCGTGAATTTGATCCACTAGACCCCTATCCACCTCCTCCCCTTGTGCTGGAGGTCTGTAGATCACCCCTGAGCAGATAGCTGTGCCACTGCCTGGCTCTAGGGTGACCCACAGTGCCTCAGCCTCCCCTGTCTACCCTGCACCTCTCTTGCCTTTATACCCTCTCTTACGTACAGGGCGGCTCTCACCCTCCCCCTTTTTTTTTTACCCCCCATCTCTCCTAAATAGAGCATATCCTGGAATATTTGCGTCCCACTCATGATGTGCGTTATACCAGGTCTCTGTTATTGTCACTAAGTCCAGGTCCGCTTCTACTATCAAGGCCTCTAGGTCTAGGATTTTATTTCCCAGACTGCGGGCATTTGTGACTATGGCCTTCCATGTTTTGCTGCCTGTCCTCCCTCTAATTCTGTGTTTGCCCTGCTGCTTCCTTCCCCATCCCCATTTTCCATTTTATGCTCCTTTCCTCCACTTTCCTTTCCCTTTGTATCTGGTACTGGTGTCCTTGCCTGCAAACTGCATTCATGTTCATCACTTCTGGCTGCTCCAGCCTGTCGGGGTGGGCTATATGAGTCTCCCTGCACCCGTTACCCCCTTCAGCTAGTTTAAACTCTTGTCCAGGAAGCATTTAAACCATTCACTGAGGACTGCAGTTCTCTTCCAGGAAGGATGCAGTCCGTCCCCCTTAAACAGGGCTGCACTGTTCTAGGTGGGTTCCCAGTCACCAATAAAGCCATATCCCTTCTGCTGCACCAGCCCTTCAACCACTAGTTAAAGCTGCTGACATGGAGATTCCTATCTTCACCCATACCATGGACTGATGGCACCTCCGAAAAAGTCATGGAGCTTGCTACCCTCTCCAGGCTCCCTCCCAACTCTCTGAAGTCCTCCTGCACCTTCTCTGTGCTAGTCTTATCCTTGGATAGGTTATTCATTCCCAGGTGGATGACGACATCCAGCCCCCCTCTCCTTGCCACTAAATGAGCGATCTTCAGGATCCGCTCTCCCTCCCTCCAAGCGGTGCCTCCTAGAAGGCACTTAAGTTCCTTCTCCTCCCTGCTATCTTTGCCCAGAATCATCAAATGGACAATTGAGTACCCCAGCAGGAGTACCTTCTTCTTCCTTTGGGGTCTTCTTCCTCTCGCCACAGGGTCTCCCTCAAAGAGGACCCTCACCTCCTCCCTGGTTGCTGCCTCGGGTTTCCTTGTGGGACTCTCCCGCTCCTTCAGGACATCAAATGAGTTCTTAAATTGAACCAGATTGGTAATGTGCATCCGACCACCCTCCCTGAACCTCCCCAAGCCAACTGTAGTCCATCCGGCTCTCTGCCCGGGCAGCCGTTGTGGCAGTGGCTGGGGACATGGTGGCTTCTGGATGGGGGGGAGGTACCCAGTACTCCTGCTCAGCCCAGAGACTGGCCACCTCTGCCCTCAGCCCAGAGAGGTGCCTGCATATGGGGCAGCGTCGCAGTTCCCAGAACATTCTCCTGAATACTGCTGCCCTGCACCCACTGCACTGCACCATTCCATACATCGTGCTTAAGTACTCTAATTCATCACCTTAATACTGCCTGTTTCTAGGCTCTTGTGTATTTTTTTCCTTTTACCTTTTTTTAACCTATGTATAGGGGTTGCCCCTTTGTTATTCTCCAGCTAGCCCCTCTGACTGGCTGTGGACCCACCTGCACTGACCCAATACAGGAAGTAGTGCCTCGCTTGCTGATTGCTGTTGTATTCCACCAGATGGCAAAAGGGACTCACAGGTATTGATACTGATGGCCAGAAGCCATACCAAGGGATAGAAACATGTTAAAATATAATATAATGTGAAATACTACAAAAGCAGCCACTTTTGTAGGTTTCTTTAGCCCCAGGACTACTGAAAGGGGGTCAGAGGACACAGAACCTGGCTGGAAATGTTGGGTACTCCTGTGTTTAACTCTGCAGAGCCAGCCATTAGCAGACTAGCTCAGCTCTGCAAAACAGCTAAATTAGTACATCATGCCGCTATGAAACTGACATAAATTTGAAGACTAGTTCAACTCTGCAAGACAACTAAATTAGTACATCTGGTCCCTGTAAAACTGACATCAGTTTCGAGCTCTAGATCAGCTCTCCAAAACAGCTAAATTGCATGCTTTTCCCCAGGAACTGACAGCCACTGAGAGCCAGGGGTTTAGCATAATAAATAATGCATGAGATGGTAGCCACTGATATTTGATCTCTGGATTTCTGCACAAGGGAGAGAATGTAAATAAAGCAGATTTGTCTGGGAGACAGAAGTAGAAAGAGCTTTGAGTAAAGTCAACAGTCAGCTACAAGTTTGGAAGAAAGCTGCTTAAAGAATCATTGCAAAAATACATGTTTCCTCCAGGAATACCAGTAAAGCTCCTGCCCTGGGCTTTGTAAGCTATCAGGACTTGTCCTGACAGAGTGTGTAAATCGTCTCAGACCCTGAGTGAGTGCCAACTTCTTGGGGGTGGGTAAAGGTAAGCCCCTTGTAGGGTTAAGAGGACATCAGAGACAAGCACGTCCCATACCCCTTGCCACCCGGAAGGGTGTTGGGTCTACTGCACCTGTCCCATCGCTTGCATCTACAACAGTGAGGGAGACATCCTGACAGAGCCAGCCTGCAGAGTCTGCTAAGGTCATAAGTACTGGGTCAATACCCCTCCAATTCTTCTACTACTCTGGAACAGATAAGAATCATTGCTGAGCATTTCTGCACGATTACTATTCAAAGCCCGTTTATAGAACTAAAACAGCCAGGACCAACAATCATTTGTGTTGAATATTTTGTTTACGATTCCCAACCACCAGCCTTCAATCAGTACCACACTGTGGTCCAACAACAGGTCTGCAACTGCCACCTGTGTGCACACAATTAATGGACCGCATTTGGAGCTCCCAGGGGACTTTGAGATACTCATGCACCAGAAGGGGAAAACAGTAAATAGTGCGTGGGTACTCACCAGAGGGTGGTGGAATTTGGGGAGCGATCTCAGAATTGTTTTCCTGCTTTTTTTGTTCATTTTTTCCAGTTAGTTTCTTCATACTCCTTGTCCCAGGAGGAGCTCCATCTCACCTGATCCCCCCAGCCCCATCCCCCGCCAGCAGTTTACCTTTCTGCTTCCTCCACGGCTTACCCCCCATGGCAGGGTGGCGGGGATCCCTCAACCTACCGAAACAGATCCAGTGCTGGAGGTTCCTGCTATTCGTGGGAGCGGGGTCTGCGGGGATCAGCTTTATTCAGCTGCGTCCAAGACACTTTTTCTTCTCCATTTTTTTCTTCCCCCTTAGAAGAAGAGGCATGCAATGACGCCCTATGGAGAGAGAGTGCATGCGCTCCTCCAAGCGTCTGCCTCTTCTCCTCCCTATCTGGAGCGCTGGTGCGCTGCCCCCCAGCTGCTGCTAGGGGCCGGTCAAGCATCGACTGCTGGTGACCCTCCTCCCCGAGAAGGAGAGCAGTCCATAGGGACACTGATCCTTTTTCCTCCTGCCAACCCATGCTCGCTCCCCGGACACGGGTTGCCAGCGTAGCGTGAGGTAAGGCATCCGGTGCCTCAGCCCTCTGTGCCACCGGGCCAGCCTGTTTTCCTGCCTTTAATCTATTCCGTTCCTCCATCCAGAGTCTGTTCCTGTCCCCCTAATAAATATCCCTTTAGTTTAAATTGCAATTTATTGTGTTTTGCATATTGTTGTGTTTACATGCATAGAGTTAAGTAGGGGGTTATGTATAATCATAAAGGTTCCACATTATGAAGGTGGGGGTTGCATTCATTTCCTGTGGTATAGTACCTTGGCAGCCATCTGTCCAAAGGATCCCTATTGGAGGAGGCACCGCACCGCACCACTTTTTTATCACCTCTAGTACCAACCGAGCCCAAGCACCATTCACATGAAGGCCTTAAAGACTGTGCCCAGGTATTATCAGACAGGCATAGTTTCACACCTAGCAGGAGGTGGTGGTTACATGTGAGGTATGTGATATGGTTAAAGTAGATAATGAAGAAGGTGAAATATGGAATGAAGGGTTCAGAAGCAATAAATATATAATATAACAACCATAGTTGAAATAAAATAAAAAAGTAAGGGACAGGTTGGCAAAGTTATAGGATCCCAGGGCATTTGAGTGGTTCCCGGATGCCTCCGAATTGAATCTAAATGTTGGTGGTGAGGTTGCAGAGAACCAAACAAGTCCCAAGCATGTATCTATTAAGCACACTAACCATTTATGGGTTAAAAGAGATTAAGGGAAGATCTGGAAAATGAAGTTACTTAGGAGAGTGCTAAGGAATGGATCAAGGTAACCACAGCGGGACAAAACAAAAGAAGTAGAAGAGCAAAGCTACAGAATGTACAGTTCTGACCACAGATAGTGTGTCCCCAATGAGTAACCAACAGGGGCCTAGTGGAAAGGGAGACAGTAGGAGAGTCCTGAATGTTTCACGGGATTGAAATGTAGAAACACAGAATCTGTAGGCAGAAAAGGACCATTTGGCCCATCCAGTCTGCCCTAGTGTTCTCTGCCTATTCTACCATGTGGTGGTGCATGGGAGTCCAGGTGCAGGATGCAGGATTCTCCTCATTTACCGTCCTCCGGGACGGGGTTGGGGAGAATTCCTGTAGGAGGTAGCAAATTTTGTCGCCAACCGGGTGTTGGAGTCACCTAGATAGTTGATTCTAGGGGTCTTCAATGCCTGGATCGATGACAAATCCTCGCACTTTGGAAATGACCTCCTCCAGACAATGTCATCTCTGGCCCTGGCACAAGCTGTTGCCTCTGTGACCCATCAACATGGCCACACCTTTGACTTGGTGTTCTTACTGGGGTTTCAGGACTGATCAGGTCATTTGGTCCGATCATTGCACAGTGGAGTTCTTGTTTGGGCCCACCCCAATAGTCCCCTGTCAAGATGGTCAGCTACATCGCTGAGGGGATTGTCCCAGGAGACTAATAGCATGATGATTTTTCAGGCGTGAGTGCTGCATATGCGATTGGCATGTGTGAGGCAGTAGCAGCCTATAATAGGGCTGTTTCTAAGGCACTCAATGCCACTACACCAGTCTGTATATGACCAAGGTCTTATCGCTTGAGACCCCCATGGTTTGATGGGGCTGTCAAGGAGATGAAGACCAAGGGTTGAAAGTTGGAGTGCTGTTGGCGAAGGGCCCAGCTCGTTGAGGACAGATTGGCCTTGAGAAATCATTATAATGACTATCAAGGGGCAATCAACCATTAGAAGGCAAAGTTCCTGTCCTTGAAGATTGCTGCAGGGAGGAACAGGCCAGTTCAGCTGTTCAGATTGTTGCATCCAGTCTGTCTATAGCTGAAAAGGATATTTTCAATTGCATCATGCGAAGAGTTTGCTCTGTTCTTCTCAGACAGGGTGTCCTCTATTCAGGCCGGGATCTATCCAGCAGGACAAGATCTGTCTCCCAGTGGTCGGCCTGGTTGGAGCAGAGGCACTCTTATTGTCTGGGGGGAGTTTCAGCCGGTAGAGTTGGCTGAGGTCGTTGAAGTGATTTTGAAGCTGCAGCCCACATTTTGTGAACTGGACCCTGGCCAACTCATCTCCTAGTGGGATGTGCCAAGACCATCAGTCCAGTGTTCACCAGGATAGTCTAGTGCTCACTCTCAGAGAGGCTTTTTCCTGATGCCTTGAAGGAGGCATTGGTGAGGCCTCGTCTGAAGAAACCATCGCTCGACCCTGACATTCTGGTGGATTACAGACCTATCTCCAACCTCCAATTTTTAGGGAAAGTTGTCGAGAAATTGGTGGTTCTGTAGCTCGAGGCACAACTTGAAGCCTCTGACATCTATGAGCCATTTCAGTTTGATATTTGAGCCAGGCATAGCATGGAGACGGCACTGATTCAGGTACAAAATAACCTCCTCAAAGCGAGGGATAGAGGAGAACGGTCAGCTCTCGTTCTCCTCGATCTCTCATCAGCATCTGACACAGTGGATCACATCGTGCTTTTGGATCGCCTTAGAATGTATGGTGGACTCACCGCAACTGTCATTCAATGGTTTGAGTCCTATCTCTCTGACAGGAGGCAAAGAGTGGTGATGGGAAATTTCTCCTCACCCTCCTCGAAGTCCCTGTCATGTGGAGTTCCTCAAGGCTCGATCCCTTCACCAGTGCTGTTTGTGGTGCACATGCTGCCACGGGTGAGCTCATTAGACAGTACAGTCTGGGTTTCCACTGCTATGCAAACAATACCCAGTTGTATATATCATTTGCCCCTGGAACAGATGGCACCGTCAAAGTGCTGAATAAATGCCTGGCTGAAATTCAGGACTAGATGCCCTTTAATTGGCTGAGACTGAACCCTGACATGACGGAGGTGCTGATGACCAATCCTGGTCATTGGTGTGATGGGGGTGCCTCCGGAGTGGGAACAGGTTTGGTCCTGGGATCCACCCCGTTGATGGTATCCCCCAAAGTGAAAAATCTGGGCATTGTCCTTGATGACAGACTGACACTTGAGTCCCAGGTGTCATCTGGGCGCTGGAGGGTTCATGCCTGCAAGGTACTGCTCGATTTTAATTTCACTGGTGTTTTACCCCTTGCCAATCCATGATGGCGGCCACGCTGGGCTAGCCACTTTGTTCTGCTCTGTTTGGTTTCGCCTTGCCCGTTCTATTTTATCCTCTCATTTATCTTTTGCTGCTTCTGCAATTCTGTTGTGGGTTTTATGTTTTATTGATATCACTACCCGTTTTATTGTCATTGTTACCCGCCTTTATTCCACGTTAGTATACTCGGCTCACTTATGCTTTGTTTCCCGTTTTCGGTTTGGCCCATTTTTGTTTTGTTCTACGGGCCGGGACCTAGTGTGCTGTCTGAACACCTGGAGATCTGTGAAGAGCCGTGGTGTTCTAATGGAGAAAACCTGGTGATATTCTGAAAAGTTTTCCGGAGTCTCCGTTTACTCAATCTTAGTGCCTGGATCGAGTTCTTGCATGCGGATTGAGTTATTGATTTATTCGTCCAGGGAGTGGACCAGTCGGTTTTATGGCTTTTAAGCCGAATTTAATCAAGTTACTGTTTGAACTGTCACCCTGTTACCCCGTATGTGGATTTGAATCAGTGGCTGTGCTTTTTGAATATTCCTGGATTTATTTATGTTTGGCCAGTGGATCGTGGGGAGCAGTGATCCGGTGGAGTCGTTTTGAAGAACCTTCAAGATAAGTGGATTTGAAGTCTTTAGTGACATTTTTGATAGACTAAACGCTATTTTTTGAGATTGACATTCCTGGGGTTAATAGTTGGGCTTGCAGAGTTCCTGGGGGGCCCCGGGTCAGTGTCACACACAGATATGGGGAGTGCGGTAGGCTGGAGGGCTTGTCCTGAACTCCCCTTCCTCTAGACTCCTGGGGTAGCCAGCTGGGAGGCTGACTCTTGGAGTTGAAGTAGTGGGCCACTGACTTTCTGGGCTGGTTGGAACCTGCGGCCTGCTAGTGGCCTTTCTACGATTCAAATCAGAGTGGATTTTGAAGTCCTGTGTTTTTGAAGACTGACCTATACTGTTTGCTGCTCCTATTGACGTTTGGGCGGGTTATTTGATATTTGTATCCTGTTGCATATAAACGGGATTCTTGTTGTCTGCAATTATATTTTGTTTGAGGAAATAATATGAGCAGTGAGAGTGCTATACATTATCTTTTATCCCACCTGTACCCGGTATTGTGAGAGAGTCCCGGAGGGTGGTTTTTAAATTATTTCCTCTGTTTATTATTTTTTATTATTATTATGATTTAATTATTATCATTTGTTTATTTTTGTGAGAGTGTTTAATTTGTTTTTAAGTACCAGGTAGTGAGAGGACCTGGGAATAATTTAAAATTGTCTTGGTTAATTTTTGGTTGAACCCCAGGCTGTGAGAGGACCTGTGGGTTAAATCAATTAACTAGGTTTTGTGTTAGAGAGTTGGTTTAGTTTAATTTTTATTTTAGTTGGTCTCATAATTTGTAGTTGTATAATTTTAGTTGCAGGAAGTTTGCGGGTAGTTTTTATTATATTTATTGTTTTAAATTGAGCAGCTAGATGTGCCTGCCTGCCCCTCCTGTCTTATGCTATTCGGCCTCCGCTCTCCATGCCCTCCGCCCTTTCTTTCCCCCGCCTGCTTAAATTTATCATCGGTTGTTGGGCATTGGGGACTGCTTTCAAGGGAATTGTAGGTATGGGGATTGTGGGACAGGGAGTGGGCCTTCCCATAAGGGTGGTCAGGCTCAGAAGACGCCCTGGGGCGAATGGCTGCTTGAATGCGGTGACTCTGTTCTGGTTCCCATAGCCAAGGGCACCTCCAGTTTGGGAGGGCAAGTGGTTGGGACAACTCGCCAACCTCGTCCAACTCAGGCGTTGTGCAATGCCAGATCTGTCTGCAACAAGACTGGTCTTATTGCAGATTTTGTTGCAAGGGCAGATCTGGCTTGCATTACTGAGACCTGGTTGGATGGGAATGCGGCCCCTCTCTTAGAGGCCGCTGTTCCCACCGGTACTGGGTTATACATCGCCGAGATTGGATCACCGGGGTGACGGTCTGTTTCAAGACCTACTTGGGCCTAACTGGTGTACCAGTTGAGGAGGCCAGGTCATTTGAGTGTATTGTGGTAGCTGGTGTAGGGTGCAGGATTGCCCTCATTTATCGTCCACCAGGTGATGAGAAACTTTTTTCTGCAGGAAATAGCAGATTTTGCCGCCGACATGGCCTTGGAGTCGCCCAAAGTGATGGTTCTGGGCAACTTCAATGCTTGGGTTGACGACGAATCTTTGCTTTTTGGTCAACATTTCCTCCAGGAGATGACATCTCTGGGCATTACACAGGTTGTTTCCTCAGCTACACACAAGGGAGGTCAATCTCTTGACCTGGTCTTCCTCCTGGGGATCGAGGCTTCCGATTTGGTGGTGGAACCAGTCAGTTGGTCCGATCACTACTCAGTTGGGTTCAATTCTGAGGCACCCCTGGGTAGAGTCGGCCTGTGGGTTGGTCAGTTACCGCCCATTGCGGACGTTGTCCCTGAAGACCTGATGGCGGTTACTGACCTTCGTTGTTGGACGAGTTCTGCACTGATCCTGAGCAGCTGGTAGTGGCTATAATAGGGCCATATCGTTGTACTTTCGATCAGATTACTTCAGTCCATGTTCGCCCCCTTCTGTGTCGTCCCGCTGCCCCATGGTTTGATGGGGCTCTGAGAGGGTTGCGGAGGATGGGGCATAGATTGGAGCGTCGTTGGAGGAAGACCACCACTGATGCCAACCACCTTATTTTGCTAGAGCATTATAAACTCTACCAAACAGCAATTTCCCATAAGAAGGCAGAATTCTTGTCCAGGGAAATTTCTGTCACATGGAATCGACTGGCTCAGCTCTTCAGAACTGTTGACAGACTGTGCAACCCAGCCTGTCAGCAGATCCGTCAAGTCTTTACTCAAACTGATTGTGAGGAGATCGCTCGATTCTTTGCGAATAAGGTTGAAGACATCAGGAGGGAGTGCCTCCAACCTCATTCCCAGGATGCTGCAGTTGATCGGTGTCCTGTCGCAGAGCCTGGAGTTTCCTGGAGTGCCTTTGACCAGCCGGATCTTGTAGACACTATGAGGATTGTCCATGAGATGCGTCCCACATGCTGTAGTTTAGACCCTGGCCCTACCTCCCTGATTTTGGGTTGTAGTGAGATCATCGGCCCGGTCTTAGCTCAGATTATCCGGTGTTCTTTAGATATGGGAGTTTTTCCTAGCTCTCTGAAGGAAGGGGTGGTGACTCCCCTTCTGAAGAAAGCTTCTTTAGACCCAGATGACCTAGCAAACTACAGGCCAATCTCTAACCTGCCTTTTGTGGGGAAGGTTATTGAGAAAGTTGTGGCAGCTCAATTGGATAACCATTTGACCATCCATAGTTTATACGAACCTCTCCAGTCTGGTTTTCGCAAGAGGCATAGTACCGAGACTGCTCTGGTTCGGGTGCTCAATGATCTCCTGATGGCGAGAGATCGGACACCATTCTATCTTGGTTCTCCTTGATCTATCATCAGCTTTTGATACTGTGGATCATGGGGTTCTGCTCAAACGCCTGAGGTCCATTTGTGGGCTATTGAGTACAGTCCTCAGATGGTTTTCATCGTTCCTCAAAGTGAGAACGCAGAGAGTGGTCTCAGGTTTGTTTTCATCCGGGGCCTTCTCTCTGCCTTGCGGGGTGCCTCAGGGCTCGGTGCTTTCCCCCATGTTATTCGCAGTATATATGCTACCCCTCAGAGACATTGTAAGACGGTATGAGCTTAGGTTTCACTGCTATGCTGATGATACCCAGCTCTACCTGTTTTTGGCCCCTGACCAGGTTAGTGCTGTCTCGGTACTGAACAACAGCCTCGCAGACATCCAAGACTGAATGAATTCCAGCGGTTTAAAGTTGAACCCAGGAAAGACTGAGGTTATGGTTGTGGACCCGGGTCACAGGGTAGAGGGATTGAGGACTGGTCTCCCCTCTGGATTAATCCTGGGGGTGGACCAGATCCTCACCTCTGAACGGGTGCATAACCTGGGAGTGGAGCTTGACGCTGGTTTGACCCTCCGTCATCAGGTGTCTGCAGTTGTCAAGCTGGCCTTTTTTTCCATCTTAGGAACATTGCCAGGATTAGGCATCTTGTTCCGCCCAGTGACCTGAGGGTCTTGGTCCATGCCTTTGTGACATCTCGCCTTGATTACTGTAACTCCCTTTACCTAGGACTTCCTGGGGTTGATATCAGCCGCTTGCAGCTAGTGCAGAATGCGGCAGCACGTTTATTGACTAGTGCCTCTAGAAGTTCTCATATTACCCCTGTGCTGCGCGCTCTGCACTGGCTGCCAATACAGTGGCGGATCACCTTTAAAGTGGGTCTTTTGACCTACAAAGCCCTACACGGTCTGGGTCCCGACTACTTGAAAGAACTCCTGGTGCCTTACACCCCTCTGCGACAGCTCCGCTCGGCTGACAAGGGGTTGCTGGAGATTCTGAGGGTAAACTTGAAGTCATCTGGTGCCCGTGCATTTGGATTTGCTGCACCTACCCTCTGGAATTCTCTGCCCCATCAGCTCCAGGAGTGTAGGACAGTGGGGAGTTTTTAAGCAGGCACTAAAGACCTTTTTATGGGAAAAGGCGTTTCCTTCTTTGTTTTGAGTTTATACTGTTGTATTGGAATATATGTTCGTATTTGATTTTATTGAATGTATTGAATATGTTTTATGTTTGTTCTTGCTGTACAGCGCTTTGAAATTTTGAAAGGTGCTCAATTAAATAAATTTTATTATTATTATTATCTGTGGTCCAAAGTGGCTTCTACCACTTAAGGAATGTCACCCGAATTAAACCTTTGATTCCACCAGAAGAACTGTCATCACTGGAACATGCCTTTGTAACATCCAGGCTGGACTACTGCAATGCTCTATACTTTGGGGTCAGTGAAGGGTCCTCCGCCGACTGCAGCAGGTGCAGAACGCCGCGGCCAGGTTGCTCATGGGCCTGCCTAGGTCCTGTCATGTAACCTCGGTCCTGCGAGACCTGCACTGGTTGCCTGTTAGGTGAAGGATCATCTTCAAGGTGGGCTTGCTCACCTACAAGGCCCTATACAGCTCGGGTTCTGGTTACCTGTCTGACCTCCTCACTCCAGCCATCATGGTACGTTCCCATCACTCCCCCACCAAGAGCCTCCTGGTGGTTCCAGGCTGAAAACCTTGGGAGATCGCTCCTTTGAGGTGGCTGGCAGGGCCTTCTGGAACTTGCTTCTAAAATCTTTAAGGAAGGCCCCATCGGTGGAGGCATTAAAAAGGCCTGAAGACCTACCTTTTTAGGAAAGCATTCTCAGAAAGTTTTTAGATGATTTTAATAATTCTGAATTATTTATTAATTTATTATGTATTGTATATGTCATACGTTCCTGTAAACTCTGCTTTTAATACCTTTAATGGCGCTCATAGCCTCCAAGATTGAGCTCCATATATAAATAACATTTTAATTACTTACTTACCTGCTTAGATCCCCATCTGCTCTCTGATGACCCTCCCTGCTTCTGTTCTGATATACCCCTATGTTTATTCCACGCATGCTTGAAGCCCTCCATTGTTCTAGCCTCCACCGATTTGACTGGCAATGAGTTGCATAGGTCTACCACCAATTCAGTGAAGAAATATTTCCTCACATCCCTCCTGAACTTCAATCTCTCCAGCCTGAGTTCATCCTCATTTGAAAAAGGCTCCCCTCCTGCACCCTGTTCATCCCTGTGAGGTATCAATCATATCTCCTCTCCTTCAGGGTGTACATGTTAAGATCCCTCAGTCTCTCCTCATAGGGCTTTCCTTGCAGCTCTTGCACCATTCTGGATGCCTTCTTCTGGACCACCTCCACTCTGTCTATGTCCTTTTTGAGATATAGTCTCCAGAACTGGACACAGTACTCCAGGCAAGGGTGTACCAGAGAGTGATATAGCAGTAGCACCACCTCCCTCCTCCTGCTGGTGATGCCTCTTCCTATGTACCCCAGTTCCCACTAGCCCTGCCAATGACCTTGTCACACTGCACTGCCACCTTGAGGTCCTCTGATTCACAACTGAGGTCCTCTGACTGAAGCTTTTATAGAAACATTGATACACAGAATTTGACAGCAGAAAAGGACTGCTCAGCCCACTTAATCTGCCCAGATGTTCCCTACCTATTTTGTCTCCACAGACCCCTTCTGCTTACCATTGACCCTCCCATTTCCCTGCATCCTATCTAATATATCCCTATTTCTACCTCATGCATTCTTGAAGCTCCCCACTGTTTTAGCCACCCACCAGGCAATCTATTCCAGGCATCCACTACCCTTTCAGTGAAGAAATATTTCCTCACATCACTCTTGAATCCCCCCCAACTTCACTGTACTCCCCAAGTCTTGGTGCTTATCGTCATTTGAAAGAGACTGTCTCCACCTGTACCCTATTCACCCTTTGAGGTACTTGTAGGTCTTTATCATATTCTCTCCCCCCCCCCTTCTTCCAGGGTGCACATGTTGAGATCCCCCAAACTATCTTCATAGGGCTGCTCATGTAAACCATGCACCATTTTAGTTGCCCTCCTCTGAACTGATTCAGCTCTATGTACTGGGCATTATACCCTGACCAGACCAGCTACATTTCACCAGTTGGGATGGATCTGTAATTTTCCCTGATAATTTGGTTTGCTTAACTTCCAACGACCATTTATTTTTCTTTTTGGCACTGGGTACAGGCTCATCAGAGGATCCAGGGCAGAAGGCGGGGTGGCTTTTTTATTTTCTATATATTTTATTTATTTACTTTGTTAACCGGGTAAGTACACTGGGTCAAGGCCCATTTTTAGGAACGACCCGGAGCCACTACAATGCAGATAAAATGGTACAATAATATACAATACAATATGTATAACATACAATAATACAACATTAAACATTAAAACATTCACACTTAGTTTGTTGCGCGAATAAGATTTTAACTGAGTGTAACCACCCAGTCCCCTGGGGTCATTAGAATTCCAGCAGTATCAATGCTAGGTAAGGAAGTCAGCTGGTGAATAACTAGTTAAATGTTTTTTCACCTGCTCTCTCTCTGTTTACTTGGTCTCAGCTGAGATGAGAGAGGTGATGTCATTTAGAACTCTCGCAGCAGCATAAGTCATGGTAGCTAGCTATGAGGGGGAGCTTTAGAATTTTCAGTTAGTCTGCGAGAGTCAGCCAGAGTGAGCAGTTGGAGGAGTGAAGAGCTGCAGTGTGGGCTCTGAGAGGAGAGCCTGTTTTCCTCACCCTAGTGCTGAGAACCATCTGCCTGCAATAGAAGTGGTGGAAACTGTCTAGCAGGAGTTCCTGATTTTCTCATCCCCTGTGAGATGAGAAGGGCTGCAGAATGGATCCGAGGGGCAATCCCCTGTCTTTGATCCAGGACACTGAAGCTGCCTGTTTTGTTTCTACAACTGTGAGTAATCTGACTTTGGGTATAACAAGAGGAATGTACCTGTTTTCTTTTGTAGTGTACTCTGACAAAGTGAAATATACACCAGGTTTGTTCAATGTTGAGACTGTTCTCATCCTTTCTTAAAGCTGACTGACGATCGTGGAGTCCTCAGTGAGACTTGGCACATTGTTCAGGACTTTACACTCAGAAGCAGTGTTTCAAATGCTGAATGTGAAAGTAATTCCAAAATGTATAGTTCTACAGTTTTACTTAAAGTTTGAGGTGTAACTCTGAAAGAATGACTGGGTATGGACGTGGAAACAAAAGGTGGGCAGCCCCCCATCTGGAGTGACCTGTTCAGCACTACAGGTTCCATAAGGGCGCCTGCTTGTTCAGGACATGGTGGCCAGTGCCTGAAGAAAAAGTTTACCCTCAGGTGTGGGTTTGTGCTAATTTGAGCATCAGTGTACGCCGTCATGGCCAGCAGCCACATTGCTAAAGTTTAATCCTATGCCATATGGGAAATGTTCTAAGTTGTGGCCAGTGCCACTAGAAGAAATTGTGTGCTCCATTGTGGCCAGTGCCACTAGAAATGTGTGTTTTCAGCTGAATCCACTGCCACTGAAGAAAGTTCAAGGTCCTATGACAAATGGGAGTTTCTGTCTGCTACAGACTTTTGTTGTTCTGCATTGCCCTGTGCCACGATGTGTGAACCTTGGGGGTCCACCTTTGCTTTAGTGTACCATCTTTGGAATAAAGCCGCACTTTAGAACCCCAACCTGGTTTGGACATTTGTGTTTCTGCTTCCTGTGTGGAATTACTGGGTACCCCTCCAGAAGTATAGACCTAGCATAGCCCTAACAAAATGTTCTCTCCTCAGGACCAGGATTATTATGATCACATTTGTAGTAATTTTTTTTGTACACCCCCACCCCTTTCTCACCTCTAGAAATAGCGAGCCTGGTATACAGTCCCAAAGCTAGGGATGGTACCAAAAAGTGTCCAAAGTAGTTTGGGTGCCCAGTTGAGGGTACCAAGGGGTAGCTTACTGTGTAAAGTAACGGGGGGTTGGTTACATGAGTTTTAAAATTAGAGTGGTGTGGTATACCAGACCATGGCCCGCCCACACACTGCATACAGATATTAGTCAATATTAGCTCTGCTTTTTTTTGCCTACAGCACTTTAAAATGTCTTCTTATTGTTGAGGACAAACTATTTTGCAGGCAGAGGAGTATTACACAGGCTGTTCAAAAGGATTAACCAAAAAAAAAATAGACAAATGTTTTATCTGCAACCAACCCTTGGGGTAGCTGGGATCACAGCACTATGTAGCTGGACATGCCAGGCACAGGCAGGCACATTAAGTGACAAGCTAAGGCATATTACACTGACTGCTGCAAAAATATTTTCTTAAGAAAAAATAGGCAAGTGCTTGAGCTGCACTGAGCTTTTGCGGCAAATGGAGCAGCAGTATGTAACTGAACGTGACAAGCCAGCACACTAGTGGCAAGCTGAGATGTATTATACCGACAGCTTGCCTCAACTGCAACAAGCCATTGGAGCAACTGGGTCGTAGCAGCAGTGTCAGTCACACACTTTGGGGGGACCATAGTGAACTGATGGCTTGGGGGCCCTCAACTTATACCAGACCATGGCCTGCCCACACACTACATATGGATATTAAGTCAATATTAGCTCTGTAATACTGGATATTCAAATTCAGTACCTGATGTGCCATACTGTTTTATGTAAACTAAACATTTTAAATGTCTAAAACCCCAAATTACTCGGAATAAAAGGCATTTTATTCCATTTAATTTGGGGTTTTAGTCATTTAAAATATTTTAATGTACACATGTCTTGCAAATCAACTTCATTTTCAATTGCACTACTACAAAATCTGCTACACTGAACTGCATGTCACATCCTTCCCCCAGACAAAATTTGATTTGGAAGGTATGAACTCCTCACCTTCCTCCTCTACCTACTCATAGTCCTACTGCTCAATTCCTACATACGAACATACGAAGAAGCCAGCAGAAGAAGGCCAATTGGTCTATCAAGACTGCTCATACTGCAGGGTCCACAGGTTGAGCAAATGTCCATGTCTTCCCTCCCCACTCCTCCCATCCTCCCTACCCATGATCCTTACCTTCCCCCATGCCTATCCCAGCCTCTCTTAAAGCTGCCCACTCTCCTCAACGAGATGACCTCTTCCGGCAGCGCATTCCAAGTGTCCAGCACTCTCTCTGTGAAGAAGTGCTTCCTGACCTCCCTCCTAAACCTTTCACCCTCCAGCTTAAGACTGTGTCCCCTCGTGTTATGGTTGCCACTCAGCTTAGACTCTCCTTATCAACCTTATTTATCCTTTTCAAGTACTTGAAGGTCCCAGTCATGTCCCCTCTCTCTCTCTCTCTCTTTCTCCTGTCTTCCAGGGAGTACATGTTCAGTGCCCTCAACCTCTCCTCGTATGCCCTACCCCACAGACCAGCTATGATCTTGGTAGCCCTCCTCTGGACCTTCTCCAGCAGATTTATTTATTCATTTGTTAACTGGCTAAGGACACTGGACCAATGGCCTTTTTCAGGTCTGACTCAGAAATTAGGTTAATATCCTTTTTGAGGTGTGGGCACCAGTACTGAACTCCATACTTTAGACGCGGTCTTACCAGTGACCTGTACAAGGGCAGTATAACCTCTCTGCTACTACTGATCCCCCTATATATGCATCCCAGCATCTTGTTTGCCTTTGCTGCTGCTTTCTTGCACTGCGTGGAGTGCTTCAGGTCACTAGTGATCATCACTCCCAGGTCCTTCTCCTCCTGTGATGCAGATACTCTGACTCCACCCAGGTAGTACTCTGTCTTTGGATTTTTGGCTCCAATATGCATAACTTTGCATTTCTTGGCATTGAAGCCAAGCTGCCAAATCCTGGAAAACCTCTCCGGCTTTTCCAGATCTTCTTGTAGGTCCTTTATCCCTTCAGCTGTGTCCACTCCCCCTCAGAGCTTGGTGTCATCTGCGAATAGGCACATTTTGCCCTTAATGCCATCCCCAATGTCACTGATGAAGACACTGAACAACACCAGCCCCAGCACCGAACCCTGCAGGACCCCACTGGTTATCTCCCTGGTGCCAGATAACTTTCCCCCCACAACCGCCCTCTGGGTTCTGTCCCTCAGCCAGTCTTCCACCCATCTGGCCATCTTTCCCTCAACCCTGAGATCCACCAACTTCCTGATCAACCTTTTGTGGGGCACAGAGTCAAAGGCCTTGCTGAAATTAAGATAGAGGACGTCTACCGCTTGGCCCCTGTCTACCGTCTTGGTGACACAGTCAAAGAAGTCAATCAGATTCGTTTGACACAATCTCCCCCCCCTCCCATGAATCCATGCTGCGTCGCATCCTGGAGACCATGCTCCTCTAGATAGTCAACCAACTTTTCCTTTAGTATGGTCTCCATGAGCTTGCCCACAATGGAGGTCAGACTGACTAGTCTATAATTCCCTGGGTCATCCTTGGAACCGCTTTTGTGAAGAGGCACTACATGTGCTGTTCTCCAGTCCTGCAGTACCATGCCTGACTCTAGTGAACAAATAAATAGGTCTGCCAGCTCCTCAGCCAGTTCCTTTAGTACCCTTGGATGCACTCTGTCTGGCCCTGGTGATTTGCCCACCTTCAATGCCAGCAGCCCCACCCTCACTCTATCCTCCTCTAATCATTACATCTATGTTCCCCCTCCCCCCATTCCTCTTTTCCCTCCTGAAGGCACTCGTCCATCGTCTTCCCTGGTGAAGACGGAACAGAAGTATTTGTAACTCCCCTACAAATGGGGGTTCCCAAAAAGTCTTCCTTGAGCTTGCCTAAATGCTCACTGCCAGGCTGGTGTCCTGTGTTTTAGCAGTTTAAATGTGATTGCCAGAGCCTGTGTGGCCTCTGTGTGCTGTCTCTTCAAAAAGCTGCCTGATTGCAGCATAAGTAATCTGAGAGGGAGCTCTGTTGAAAGATGTAACTATTTGCTGAAAATCATTTAGAGTGATAATGATAATGTAGTTTGTCTAACCTGCTTTCTTTGTAGCAAGGACTGTTTTGTTTTGTCTCCACTGTCTTGGTCCTGGACTGCACATTGGACCAATCAGTTCTGGTGGGACCTATAATGTAGCTGGACCACAGGAGCTGTCTAAATTCAAAATCTGTAGGAACTGTAGTTTGGGCCTTTTTTTGCGCCTTTTTTGCAACTGAAGGGGGAGCTCTTGCTTTGACTGACAGCCAAATCAGCCACCCAGACCTTTTGGATCTTGGGGAAATCCCTCACTGCTTGCAATTTTCAGTTAGTTCTGAGCTGGGAAGTGAAATAAGAGGAGCTGAAGTTATTCTGAGCAGCAATCCTGAGTGGATTCGCATGGAAGAACTGTGAAAAGATCAGTTTTTGGCTTGCATATCTGCCTGCTGCTCCTGAGAGGGAGAGAAGATAATTATTTTGGACGAAATCCAAGTTTGTGTGGCTAAAGTAAGCTACTGAAGTGGGCCAGGCTCAACCTGAAGAAGACCAAAGATTTTGCTGAATGCAATCGGCCTGTCAGGAGTTCCAGCTACCCCTAAGCTCCCGGTGTGTGCAGAGACTTTGCGATTGTGACCGGTGAGTGCTTTGCCTGGTACAGTAGAATTCCCTTACATGTAAATGTGCTATGAGCTGCTAGAGAGTCGTGAGTTAGTTCCCCACTGTGTGAACTGTGTTCTGCTTGCTGTAAGCTGTATCCAACCCAAAATGGACTGCATCCGAATTTGTCTCCATGGGGTCTGGGCCTTGCCAGACTGGCCCAGCCAGACTACCCACTGCACAGAGAAGCCACCAACGAGAGACCTGCCTGGGGATCAGCCCCCTGCTCCACGCTTGAACAGGAACGACGCCTCTGCGACTCGTGTGGGCCCTGCTTCTCTTGGCATTCCAGATCAACCACCTGCAGTCTCGATTTTCGTCCAGCCTGTGTTCAGTCTTGGGTATCGAGAGTAAATATTAGGGTAGCTCCCTGCAACAACAGCTTAATCCGAGTGTGTCAGCTGATTATCTTGTTGTTTCGTTTCCTTTACGAACTGAGCCCTCTGGCTCCGGATTACAAATATTGTGTACTGTGCATGTTGTGTTTTCCATCACAGGGCCCCAACCAGCTATGACGCCGGCCAACCCCGGGCAACAGTCCTGGCTAGCCCATCTCTTCTCCACCTGGGTACCCAGAGGTGTGACTATGTGGGGGGGACTCAAAGCACATGCATAACTGCTTGACTGATATAACCTTTAAGCTAATTAACCTGATTTTGCCCCTCCCTTGTTCAAGTCCCCTGAAGAAATCAGATCTAACTTTTTCTGCATGTAATCTGATTGTGGTTCCAGTTTGTGCTCAAAGTACTGTACTGTTGCTATTTGCTGTGTATAACCTTGTTTTACAGGGGGTCCCCAGGGTCGAGCCAGAGGAACCAGCCCTGGTGGTAAGTGCAAACAGTGTGGGTACTTGCGTGGTGTACCAGGGGTATTGTGAAAGTGATTATTATACAGTGTTCAGGCCACTAGAGGGGAAAGGGGGGGTTACAGTGTCCCGGAGGGCTGTGCCCAGGTTAGCGTGACCACTACCAACCCTGACCTCCGGGTGGAGGCAGCCGTTTCAGAACTCAGGTCCCTTAACCTTCTACTAGACAAGCAGGCAGGGGTAGTAGCCCTTGGGATAGCACCACCTAGAGGTTACACCTTCGAGGCTCACCGCTAGGATTTTGTGTCTTCTAGTGGCCGAAATTACGAATTATTGTCAAATATAAATGGCTACCCCAACAGAAGTGGCTGTGCACCAGTTGGTGGGGTGGTGTACAGGGCAGGAGACTGACCTTCACAGTGCCCTGCTTGTATTGGATATTCCCCTGAACATTGGTAAAGACGCTGTAGAAGGAGTACTTTCCAAAGTTGAATGTTTAACAAATGCTGTGGTGGTGGGGCAACAGGCTGATTTGACCACCCTAACTTTCATGGCGTTAGTAGAGTGTAGTGACCCAGTGGACAGTTCCAAAGTGCCACGGACTATTGCCCCAGAAGGGGCCCCAGCCACCTGGAGAGTGATAACTAGAGACAGTAAAGACCCCGGGGAGGATGAACTCCCCCTATTATCTGAGACTTTTGAGGAGAAATTTGCTAAGTTGTTGCTGGAGGAAGGGAAAACCACAGATGACTTTAAGAAACTATTCCTGCCACCTGGTGGTGTTCCCTCCCCAACACCCTCTCTCACTCCAGCACCTGTTACTGCCAGGTCTTCTGTGCCCATGACAATGCTGGCCCCTATATCTGTACCTGCCATTAGTCACGACTCCTACCCAAGGTTGAGAATCTTCTCGGGTGCCCCCTCCCCACCACCCAGGGGGAGGATGACTGGGAGACCTGGATAGACTATGTTACCCCTCTAGTACTTGAATGGCAATGCTCAGAAGCAGAGAAATGAAAGAGGTTGAGTGACAGCCTCCGAGATCTTGCCCTGGCTACCATCCGTGCCAAGTGGGCCAATAACCCCGAAGCAACTGCACAGGACTATCTTGATGCATTGGAGAATGTGTATGGGAGCCCGGATTCAGATAAGGACCTGTGGTGGACAGTAAGAAATGCCCAGCAGTACTCATGGGAGCCATTGTCTGTGTATGTACCTCGGCTTGAAAAGCTGCTACAAGAGAGCCTCAGAAAGTGTAGTTTGCTGTCAAATGGATTAGATTGAACTAGGCTGGACCGGATCCTTAAGTCTGCTCCATTTTCAGAATTATTACTGCTTCAGTTGCGCCTCGCCAACTGACTGGAATCGCCCCCCTCTTATGACGAGCTAATGAAAGAAATTCAGGGGGTTGAGCAAAGGCGACCCAAGTGGGAATTTCACCAATATCTGCTGCTACTGCGCAAGTGACAGAGAGTGATCATCCAAGTGGGGTTCAGGGCCAAACGTCAGCACCTAACAAGCACTCTGAGAATGCAAAGGACTTCCGGCCCTGGGCCCAGTTTTGGAAAGATGAGCTACTAAAGGAAGTCCGAGAGTTGAAGACGGGTGCCTCTGCAAGGGTTTCCCCCATGGAACAAGATTCTGGTTCCTCTCAGGACATGTCTGCCATGGAGGTGGGGGTGCACCCTCAGGCATCCTTGAACAAGGGTAGCTCCCAGGCTGAAATCAAAGAACTGACTGCCACCCTAAAGGAACTATTGAGACACGTTGCACCCCTCTCACCACTGCAAGCAGATATTGGACCCCAATCCCTTGCTACTACTTCAGTTTCTCGTGCAATGTTCTCTCCAAGGATGACCCAGGAGTCTATCATTTGTCACAACTGTGGAAAGGATGGCCATATGAAGAGGGAATGCCGGTCTCAGAAAGACTTAGAGAAAGTGGTGAACTGGCTGCAAGGAGAGCTTCGGAAAACGAATCAGTGGTCAAGGGGTGCACGAAATGACCGCAGTGAAGGCTTCCGACATCCTAACTCAACCCCCTTTGTGGCTAAATCGTCCATCCAGGCCCCTGCTGCTGTCCCTTCAGACTGGTCCAAAATAGTGGGCCCTTCAATGGACACTACCGTGAATGTGAATGGTATTTCTACTTGGGCTGTGCTGGACAGTGGGTGGCAAGTGACCATTGTATTTAAAGACTGGTATGACAAACACTTATCTGCTGTGCCCTTACAATCCCTGGAAGGCCGACATGTGTCGGGGCCAAGCGACAGGTCTTATCCCTACCTAGGATATGTCCGCCTCTGGTTGTCATTTCCTGCAGCTGTAACTGGTGTAGAGCAGCAAGTCGAGACACTGGCCTTAGTGTGTCCCCCTACTGGACAGTATGATGGGGTTCCCCTGTTAATTGGGACCAACGCCCATATGTTTGGGAGAATGGCACAACTCTGTCGCGAGAAACAAGGGCGACGGACTGGGAGGGCCCTAAGAATTCCCGCTCTGATCAAGAGGGCCTATGAGTTGCAACAGAACCCCAAGGGAGTGGACCAGGATGAACCAGTAGGGGTGGTATGGAAGAAGGATCCCGATTCAATGGTACTGACCCCTAATGCCCAGTGTACCGTTCAAGGGGAGGTCCGCTTCTGCAAAGATGTCAAGAACAAAATACTGATGTTGGATGCGCCAGGCGATGGAAAATTGCCGGAAGGATTACTGGTTAAGCCCAGCATCTTGCCAGCTCATGCTCATGCCTATGCACGACAAGTGATGGTCCAGATTCATAATGTGTCAGATCGGGAGATCCGGGTGAACAGAGGATGCACCCTAGCTATGGTACACTGTGCAGACACTGCAGTATTGCCCAGCAGCAAGCACCCTGGTAAGACAGATAGAGTGACTCCCGACTTGTTTGATTTTGGTGACTCCCCGTTGCCAGCTGAATGGAAGATTAGAGTTAGCCAGAAACTTGCCCAGAGAGATCAAGTGTTTTCGTTGAAGGAATGGGACGTGGGATGTGTCCAGGTGCGGAGCATCACATACTCCTGCACGATGAACAGCCATTTCGAGAGAGGTCTCGACGCCTAGCCCTGCAGACACAGACGATGGGAGAAGACACTTGCAGGAAATGCTCATGGCTGGTGTGATACAAGAATCTAGGAGCCCATATGCTTCTCCCATTGTGGTTGTGCGTAAGAAGAATGGATCTGTGAGAATGTGTGTTGATTATCGAACTCTGAATCGGTGGACCATCCCCGATCAATACACCATGCCCCATATATAAGATGATCTGGATTGTTTGAATGGGAGCAAATGGTTCTCGGTGTTGGATCTTCGCAGTGGATATTACCAGATTCCGATGGCTCCGGAGGACCGTGAGAAGACAGCTTTCATCTGTCCTTTGGAGTTCTACGAATTCCTAAGAATGCCACAGGGGATATCGGGCACCCCAGTCACCTTCCAGCGACTGATGGAATGAGCGGTGGGAGACATGAATTTGCTGGAATGTCTGGTGTACTTGGACAATGTTATTGTGTTTGGGAGCTCCCTAGAGGAACATGAGAGTCGATTGTTCAAAGTACTAGACCGACTGGAAGATTTCGCCCGAGCTGTCCATTGACCAAGTGCCAGTTTTTCCAAACCTCTGTGAAGTATGTGGGGCACATAGTGTCTACAGAGGGGATAGAGACTGATCCTAGTACAGTTGAAGCCTTGACTACTTGGCCCCAGCCCCACAATTTGAAAGAACTACAACGTTTTCTGGGATTCTATGGCTACTACCACCGGTTCATAAAGGACTATTCCAAAGTGATTTGGCCACTCTTGAATCTTACCCAGGGTTACACACCTACCAATCGGAAATACAAAAAAGGGGCCATCAAAGAACCAGACAAAGCATATTTCCGCCCAGGTGAACTTTTCGGGTCCCGCTGGACGCCTGACTGTGAAGCAGCTTTCCACAAAGTCATATACCAGCTCACCCACACCCCCATCCTCGCTTATGCCGATCCCACCAAACCCTATGTGCTGCATACTGACGCCAGTCTGCAGGGTCTAGAAGCTGTACTGTATCAAGACCATGAGGATGGTTTGAGACCAGTGGCATTCGCCAGTAGGAGCTTGACCCCGTCAGAGCAAAACTACCCTGTGCACAATGTGGAATTCCTTGCGTTAAAATGGGCCATTGTCGACCAGTTTCATGATTACCTCTATACGGCGAAAATATTGGTGAGGACTGACAATAACCCATTGACCTATGTACAGACTTCAACTAAGTTAGACACCATGGGGCACCGGTGGCTTTCTGCATTGTCAACATATGATTATGCTGTCGAATACAGACTGAATCATATTGATGCTGATGCCCTAGCCTGGAGGCCCATTTCCAAGAGTGACTTGGTCAGGTTGTCTGAACCTGACATCCGAACATTGTGCCAAAAGTTTAACAGAAATGAACAGATGTCTACGGACACAGCGGACTGCTTGGTAGATTGCTTGGGCCCCTCTGACACCTGCATACCGGCTGCATATTGCCACTTTTCTGCTCTAGATATTAGTGCACTACCTCAGTTTGACAATGACAGCATTCAATGGGCTCAATCCCGAGATCCTATGATTCAGCCCGCACTTGACGCCCTTCGTGCAGGAAAAGATGTGTCCAAGTTGCGTTCCTCTGATCTGCAAACCGCTTTATTGTTTAAAGAAGGCCTCAGGTTGAAGCAGTTTAATCAGTTGTTGTATAGAGAGACAGTAGGTCAGGGTGGCCAAACAGACAAGACAACAACTGGTCCTGCCCACAGCCTTCAAAGATTTGGTACTGAGGTCCCTCCACAATCATATGGGCCACCTCAGTATCGACCGGACCCTTGACCTAGTACAATCTCGATTCTACCGGCCCAAGATGGGGGCCGATGTTGAGCACCATGTAAGGACTCGTAGTCGCTGCCTGCAGAGAAAAGCCCTGCCTCAGAGGGCTGCCCCCCCCTTGTTAATATTACTACCAGCACCCCAATGGAACTAGTCTGCACAGACTTCTTGAGCTTAGAGCCTGATCAGCAAAACATTGGCAAAGTGTTAGTGATTATGGACCATTTCACATGGTATGCACAAGCTTTTCCCACCAAAGATCAAAAAGCATCTACTGTGGCCAAGGTGCTAGTGGAAAATTTCTTTGTCCACTATGGTGCCCCCAGCAAATTCACTCTGATCAGGGCCGGGACTTTGAGAGTCGGCTAATCAAAGAAATGCTCTCTCTATGGGGGGTGTGAAAGTCAAGAACCACCCCTTATCACCCACAGGGGGATCCTCAACCAGAATGCTTTAACCGCACCCTGCTAGACATGCTAGGCACCCTCCACCCAAAAGATAAGCATAAATGGAGCCAGCAGATTAGCACCTTGGTACATGCATACAATTGCACGAAGAATGATGCTACCGAGTTCTCTCCCTACCACCTCATGTTCAGGAGAGAGGCCCGGCTGCCTGTTGATGTCTGTTTTGGGGTTTCTCCCGATGGGGCCCGAGCCGAAGATTACCTGCAATATGTACAAAAACTGAAAGCTCAACTGAACCATGCCTATCAACTGGCCCACACAATGGCCGCCAAAAGAAATCTAGCCAACAAAGAGAGACATGATAGAAAAATAAAGGCTCAAGAGCTTAGGCCTGGAGACCGTGTGTTGTTGCGAAATTTAGGATTGCATGGTAAACACAAAATTGCTGATTGATGGCACCATCTTCCCCATGTCGTAGTTGGAAAGCTGGATGATTTGCCAGTGTACAAAGTGCGCACAGAGAATAACTTCAAAGCTGTCAAGACCATGCACCGTAACCACTTGCTACCTATCGGTCAAGTTATAATTGAGGCTGAACCCACCAAGATTGATTCCCTTGGACCAATGACTCGTGCTGCTGCAAGAAAGAAACAGTCAGCCTGCCCCCATGGTTGCTGATTTAAGACTTCCCCCGCAGCAGGTCCACAATGATAGTGACTGCCAGTCTAACTCGGATGACAGTGAGTGTGATATTGCCTATTACCCCTCATATGAATTGAATCAGTTGTTTCGTGGAAATCCTGTGTTGAATTAGGGGAATGAAGCTGGGCCTTCTGGGCTGCGTAACGCCCTGACGTCATCCTTGGAGCCAGTGCTCCCTGAAGGTGAAGTGCAAAGTATCACGTCTGAGGATGCTGAGTCTTTGTGTATCATGGAACTGTATGATTTGCCTGAAGGAGAGGCTGATGGTATGAGTCTTTCTGGTGACATGCCAGAACTTGAGGAACGCTATGAGAATGCTGACAACCCCCTTCAGTGCCAGAGTGTCTTCAAAATGAGCCAAGTGTTGTAGAAACAGAGACTACAGAGCAAGGGTCTGACAGTGCTCCCAGCTTGGACATTCCCCTTCATGCAGAGGCACCCCTCACAAGTGATGAAAGCTCCAAGACCATTGCTGGAAGTACAGAGACTGTGGTTGTTCACCCCAGAAAGACTGGCCGAGCTATCAAGCCAGTGGTGCGCTTCAGTTACGATTCCCCCAGGAGGCCAGTAGATTTGCCTCTCAATGTAGTCCACAAAGGTGTTTATGTCTCTCAGAGCTCACTGCCCAAATTGAGCTTCACGACCCATTCCAGGTTACTTGTTCTGCCCTCCCACCATGGTGCCCCTGCCCCATCCAGCCCCAGGATTGCTGATAGGGAAGGGCCCCCTCTTGCATTGTTTAGAGTACAAGAAGTTATTACATGATTCTGTACAGTAATGTTCAATTTACCTGTGTGAAATAAGCATAATGTATAGTCAGAATGGAAATGATATAGTGGAGCATAAGTAATCTGAGAGGGAGCTCTGTTGAAAGATGTAGTTTGCCTAACCTGCTTTCTTTGTAGCAAGGACTGTTTTGTTTTGTCTCCACTATCCTGGTACTGGACTGCAAATTAGACCAATCAGTTCTGGTGGGACCTAAAATGTAGCCGGACTACAGGAGCTGTCTGAATTCAAAATCTGTAGGAACTGTAGTTTGGGCCTTTTTTTGCGCCTTTTTTGCAACTGAAAGGGAGCTCCTGCTTTGACTGACAGCCAAATCAGCCACCCAAACCTTTTGGATCTTGGGGAAATCCCTCACTGCTTGTAATTTTCAGTTAGTTCTGAGCTGGGAAGTGAAATGAGAGGAACTGAAGTGATCCTGAGCAGCAATCCTGAGCGGATTTGCATGGGAGAACTGGGAAAAGGCTGTTTTTGGCTTGCATGTCTGCCTGCTGCTCCTGAGAGGGAGAGAAGAGAATTATTTTGGACTAAATCCAAGTTTGTGTGACTAAAGTAAGCTACTGAAGTGGGCCAGGCTCAACCTGAAGAAGACCGAAGATTTTGCTGAATGCGATTGGCCTGTCAGGAAATCCAGCTACCCCTAAGCTCCCAGTGTGTGCAGAGACTTTTCGATTGTGACCGGGGAGCGCTTTGCCTGGTACAGTAGAATTCCCTTACATGTAAATGTGCTATGAGCTGCTAGTGGGTCATGAGTTAGTTCCCCACTGTGTGAACTGTGTTCTGCTTGCTGTACGCTGTATCCAGCCCAAAACGGACTGCATCCGAATTTGTCTCCATGGTATCTGGGCCTTGCCAGACTGGCCCAGCCAGACTACCCACTGCACAGAGAAGCCATCGACGAGAGACCTGCCTGGGGATCAGCCCCTTGTTCCACGCTTGAACAGGAACGACGCCTCTGCAACTCGTGTGGGCCCTGCTTCTCCTGGTATTCCAGATCAACCACCTGCAGTCTCAATTTTCGTCCAGCCTGTGTCCAGTCTTGGGTATCGTGAGTAAATACCAGGGTAGCTCCCTGCAACAACAGCTTAATCTGAGTGTGTCATCTGATTGTCTTGTTGTTTTGTTTCCTTTATGGACTGAGCCCTCTGGCTCTGGATTACAGATATTGTGTATTGTACATGTTGTGTTTTCCATCGCAGGGCCCCAAGCAGCTGCGACGCTGGCCAACCCTGGGCAACAGTCCTGGCTAGCCCATCTCTTCTCCACCTGGGTACCCAGAGGTGTGACTGTGTGGGGGGACTCAAAGTATGCATAACTGCTTGATTGATATAACCTTTAAGCTAATTAACCTGATTTCGTCCCTCCCTTGTTCAAGTCTCCTGAAGAAATCAGATCTAACTTTTTCTGCATGTAATCTGATTGTGGTTCCAGTTTGTGCTCAAAGTACTGTACTGTTGCTATTTGCTATGCATAACCTTGTTTTACAGGGGGTCCCCAGGGTCGAGCCAGAGGAACCAGCCCTGGTGGTAAGTGCAAACAGTGTGGGTACTTGCGTGTGTACCAGGGGTATTGTGAAAGTGATTATTGTACAGTGTTCAGGCCACTAGAGGGGAAAGAGGGGGGGTTACAGTGTCCCGGAGGGCTGTGCCCAGGTTAGCGTGCCCACTACCAACCCTGACCTCTGGGTGGAGGCACCCGTTTCAGAACTCAGGCCCCTTAACCTTCTACTAGCCAAGCAGGCAGGGGTAGTAGCCCTTGGGACAGCACCACCTAGGGGTTACATATTCATTTAGTATCTCTGCTTTTCTCTCATTATCCTCCACCCAATCCACCCCTTTCTTAAGCCTAACAATCCTTTCTTTCTTGTTCCTTTTCTCACTTACATAGTGAAAGAAAGCCTTCTCCCCCTTAATTCCTTTAGCTATCTGCAGCTCCTTCTGTGCCTTTGCTTGCCAGACTTCCTTGCTTGCCTCACTAGCCAACCTTAGGAAATTTTCCCAATCCACCTCTTTCTTGGTCTTCCTAAATTTTCTATAGGCCAACCATTTTTCCCTTACTGCCTGGGCAACCCCAGAACTGAACCAGCTGGGTGCTCTGGCCCTTGTGTTCTTCCCCCTCAGCCTAATGCACTCATCTGTAGCAACCAGTACTCCTTACTTAATGATGGACCACCTTTGGTCCACCCCCATATCTGCTCTGATGTCCGCCAGATGGCTCTCTAGCACTTCGCCAATTTTCCTGAAGTCCGCCCTCCTGAAATACAAGATTTTGGTCTTAGTCAGGATGCTTTCCCTGCCCATATCCAACTGGAACCACACTGTGCAATGGTCACTTCCACCCAGTGGTTCTCTGACCATTATTTCCTGTACATGCTCCCCATTTGTGAGCATCAGATCAAAAATTACCTCAGCTCTTGTTGGTTCAGTTACGCCCTGAGTCAGGAACCAACTCTGCAGTCCCTCCAGGATCACCTGACTCCCAGCACATGTTGTGGATGTATGCTCCAGTCCACCTTGGACAAGCTGAAGTCCCCAACAAGTACCACCTCTCCTTTCCCTGCGGCTTCCAATATTTGTGAGCTCAGTTCCCTGTCCCTCTCCTCATCCTGACTGGGTGGTCTGTAAACCACCCCCAACCTCACCTTTCTCCCTCTGTTGGACCTTAACTGAATCCATAATGTCTCCACCTCCCCATCCTCGGAACCCTCCCTTGTGCAAGTTGTGTGCACCCCTGCCACGTACCCTTTTTATGTGTGCCTCTCCAGACCTCTTCTATCACTGTGGGGGGGGGAGGTTCACTGACCTCCTCCTTTCGGAGTCTGTGGACCTGCACACCTGCTGCTCCCCCCCCCCCAAGTAGTTTAAATTAAGTGTAATGGTTATGTATTCCCTCAGTTTGTTCCTGAGTACTCTCAAACCCTCCCTACTGAGGTGTAGCCTATCTGGTGAAAAGAGTGCTTTGTTTGACCAGGTCTCCCAGTCCCCAATACAGATGAACATGTCCTCCATGCACCATTTCCTCAGCCAGTCATTAAAATCCTCTATTCTTCTTTTCCTGGCTGTGCTGGCCCTTGGTACTGGTATCACCTCTGAGAAGGCCAGCAAACTTCCTTCCTCTCTGCAGATCTTCCCTAACTCCCTGAACCTACTTTGCACTACCTCAACCTCCTCCCCAGCTAGGTCATTGGTTCCCAAATGTATAACTAAATTAGATCTTCCTCCAACCTCCCTTACTATTTCCCTTTTTCTTGGACCCACCTTCCCTACTGCTATCCTGGCATATAAACCACCCTCCTGCTTGCATTTGGGTCCCCTTTCCTTCCCCAATGAATACCCCTAATTATGGAGTCCCCTATGATTGCCACCCTTTCATCCCCTGCATCCATGCTCCCCGTCCTTACCTTCGGTACTAGCTGCTTCCCCACCTAACTACTCCCCTCTGCACCCTGGTGAACTTATCTCCACATCCACAATTTATCCCCTTAACTCTTTTTCCATCTCCCAGTCTGCCCCTCCCCTTCTGACTATCTGGATCTGTTTTCAGTTTTCCCTCCCCTCTTCCTTTCTTTTTCTCTCCCTCCCCCCAGACTCCACTCCGTTTTGCCTGTCTCCTCTTCCCTGCCCACTCTGATTAGTTCCCGCCCCCCTCCCTTTTACTCCTACTCTCAACCCTGGCTCAACCTGACCTCTTACCTCATCTCCTACTGCCCGCCTCCCTCCATCCAGATGGTGGTGCAAATCTACTCAATAAAGGCACCCCTAGAATTTCCCACCCCTGATGCTACTCTCACATTCCCACCCTTCCCCTTACCACTTGCCATTCCTCCACCCTGGGCTCCCATGTCCTCTGAGGAAGAGATACTTCTGTATACTGGGTACTCCTCCCCACTCCCATCCCCTGCCTGATGCCGTCACTCCACTGGGCAACACCCCCTCTACCTTTCCCTCCACTGCTCTGCTCCTCTTACTTCCCGCACCATCCTCCCCAGCTCCTATCTGAGCAACCATATTTCAGCCCTTAGATGCTCCAGGCTGTTACACACAGGACATCCCCCTTTACACCACATCAACTTTATATGATAACAGCGAGTCCCTTATCGCGACGCTCACACAGAGCATCGCACAAACTGCCCGCAGCAAAACAGCAACTAACATTTACCAAGAACACTGCAAACAGCGACGGTCCTCGGGAACTAAATGGATCTTTTTTTTTTTGTGAAGGGGCAAGCCCCCTGCATCCCCCAATCTAAAGAGTCTCAACTCCAGGGGGAGTGGACTTAGGAAAAAACAGAAGCTTCCCTTGGAAGCAAAACTGTTACCTGCACTGGGCCCAAATCTGGCACCACACACTCCAGAGGCAGTGGCTCAAGCCACTACACCACACGGCCAGCTCGGCAGGGCTTGCCCAAATATTTAGTTTTATCCCCTATTCTCGCGAGTGTAGCGTGTATCCCTCAGAGCTACACTCGCTTTACCTATGTAGTGCTCTTTTTCCCTACTCACTCTACATGAGTGGTATTATTGAGTCGCTCATATTGATTTGCTCAATAATACTCGCTAATATGTGGTGCTACCCTCCACATCACCTCCAGAAAAACTGCTGCCCCACAGCTATTGCAGTTTAACATGCTCCTGCTTCCCATACCTATTCCTCTTGCTTTTACCTCTCAACTAGCGATGGAGATATTGAATGGCTCGTGTGCATATGTATTTATGTTTCTGGTGCTCACAATTTGTTTATTTTACTGATGCTGATTTGTGTTACTTATGTGTGTAGTCTGTCATGGTTCCATGTCAAAACCGCGACTGCGGAACGGCGACCGGTGACAAGGGTGCTGAACCAGTTTGGGAAAAACCTTTTTTTGCAGGGGCACACCCCTTTGGGGGGGCTTTACCACCACACTCCCCTTCTTTAAGATTCCAACTCCGAGGGGGGGGGCACTCAAGGATGGGAGGAACCATCAGTTATGCAAAGGTGTCGGTGCCGTGATTCCCTCGCAGTTGTCACGGGTCGCTGTTCGGCAGTCGCGGTATTGATGGGCTACCCTCTGTCATCACTTAGGACTGCACTATTAGTTTACTCTGCTTCTGTAACTGCCCCTCCCCGCGACCCTCTTGAAAATTAAGTGAGCCATCTAAATGTAGATTTCTTGGTGTGCAAAATTTCTATTCAATAAATATGTGTAACATCCCCCTGGTGGGGAGGCTCCATAGAGCCCAGCCTACCACTGCCCATTTTGTCACTCCTTCCAACCCTGGAGGAGTCAGACTTCTGGAGTAGGGACCAGAGCAGGAGCAGGAGCAGAGAAGGAGAAGCTCTTCAGTGCCTCTTGTACCACTGAATCACAGCTCCAGCTGCACATCAAACTCAGCTCCCACTGCCACTGACAGAGAAGCTCACTGGCACCTGCATCGAAGCCAGGGACTACCTCCCATGACCACCCAACTGACTGGACACAAGCACAGCCACACTATAGCACACTAGAAGGGCACAAAATACATGTTTTCGGAGTAGGAATCCTTTTTTTTCTCTCCAATTAAGCTGTTTGGCCCTTTCAGCAGTCACATGCTTCTGTCTGTTGGGCCCCTTCTAGTCCCAAGCTGCATCTTCCACTCCCCCCGACACCAAGCCGGCAGGGATTCGAACGGTGCAGAGCCCAGGTAACTGATGGATGTCATTTGGTCAGCTCACGCCACATTTCTTTTTTCATGTTTTCTCCCCATCCCTTTAAGCTCTCTTCAACGTTGGGCGATGCTTCTGGTGGCCTCAGCCACAGCAATGCATGCTGGACTCACACCACCCCACAAGGGAGCAAGTTTGGCTTACTGTGGGAGACCACTGCTGTGCCGGAATCCAGACATCTCCCGCGCAGGCCGGCTCACGCTCCCCTTGGGCGCACTCCCCAGTGCTGGTTGTACTGATCCTGGCTCCTCAGGCTTGCTTCTGAACCCTGGTCATCAGCATGGACGCACGCAGCACTTCTCGTGAGCCATCAGGAGGCCCTGGGCAGAAATGCTTCTTAAAATACTTTAGGCCAGTGCCCTTTGGGCTGCAAGAGGAGCAGCCATCTTGTTCACATTCTGATCCCTCTCAACATGGTACTGCGGTCAGAGGACATCACATTAGTAAATCAGCCTCCAGAAGCCTGCCAAAACCTCCAGTAGCCTGCCAAACCAGCAAAGCCTTTGATTCAGTACCACACAAATGTTTGCTGAACAAGCTAGAGGATCTGGGCATAGCAAGAAAACTGGTTGGACGGAAGGAGGCAAAGGGTGGTGGTCAATGGGGAGATGTCAGAGGAGGGAGAAGTGACAAGTGCGGTCCCGCAGGGCTCGGTCTTAGGCTCAATCCTGTTTAATGTGTTCATCAGCGACATAAGGGTAGGTATCCAGGGCAAGATTGCACTGTTTGCGGACGACACTAAATGTGAGGAAGCTCTTTTTCACAGAAAGGGTGGTGGATGCATGGAACGGCCTGCCTCAGGAAGTGGTGGATATGAATGCAGTGCAGGGCTTCAAACAGGCATGGGATAGGCATAAGGGAGCAATACAGATGAGTATGAATAGATAGGCCATTGACAGAGTAAAGGCCTGTGACACATTCATAAGGTAGAAAAAAATGGGCAGACTGGATGGGCTTTGCAATCCTTACCTGCCATCAACTTCTATGTTTGTATATCAGAAACCTTTAAGTACATGAGGGGTTTAAATTCAGTGCCCTACGCTGAACTATTTACCAAGGCTCCCAACTCAAACATGAGGGGACATGGATGGAAACTGAGGGCTGGGAGTTTCAGGAGGGATCTTAGGAAGCACTACTTCTCAAAAAGGATTGTGGAGCCATGGAACAAACTACCTGTGGAGGTGGTAGGAGCTAGGACAGTATCAGCATTCAAAAGGGGTTGGGATAAGGAGTACACTAGAATCAAATCCGCAAGGGAATCTAACAGCTAGGATCCAGGATCACCTTGTAGGATCTCAAGGGCAGACTTGATGGGCCTTTGGTCTCCGTCTGTCATCACCTTTCTATGTTTTTAGTGAGTCCCAGGGGCTCAAGAGATGTTGGAGGGCTCCATTAATTCACCCGGGAGGCAGACAATGAATCACCCATCATGTGACAACCAGGCAGACCTACCCAGGAGATTGATGGGGAGCACTCGAGCTGCTGTTAGACTGAAGAATGTTCCAGAACAATTTCAGTCAGCTGTGAATTGTGGAGAGAAGCTGACCTATTGTCTGCTGGAGTCACAGCCTGCATCTAGGGACTGCAGTAGACAGTGAAGGCAGGCAAACAAACTTCTCATTTGCAAGAGCACATGAGGTGCTGTGCAGAGACTTTGGAAAGAGAAGTGTTTTTATAAAGTCACAAAGGAGGAAACTGCTTCTCACAGCACGGGGGGGGTGGAAAGAAAGACAGAAAACTACAGCTGAGGGCTTCTGCCTGCCGTGCGGCTGAGCGTCGGTGTACAGTAGGGAGACTTTTTCCTGATCAGACATCAGGGGTTGTTTTGGGGCTTTGTAGAGGCAAGCTGCAGAGATCTAGGATTCTCAGAGATCCGCGAGAAATCTACGGAGTGAGAGCATCTGAACCTGCATAAGGTGCCAAAGTGAGTGATCACAGAGGAAAGCTGAGGAAGGCATTGGAGGTGTGACACAGCACTGCAGAATAGAGTGGGTATATCCAGCCACCGGTCCAGTCACGCAGCGGTAGCGGAATTGCTCACGATGATGGTGACTCCAGTTCAGAATCAAGTCCAAATTGTCAGGGGACGGCCGAGGGGAGGAGGACTGAATATCCCAGAGGACACTCTCCTCCTCCCGGAAGGGAGGTCGGTACACTCCGTTGTAATACCGCCACCTGGGTGACTGCAGGTGGCAGTGCAAGCAGAGCTGCGATGGGTGTGCGGGCACCTCCTGGCTGGGACATCAGCATGCACTCCAGTGGTTACAGGGACTACAGGTGCCTAATGCCGGCTCTGGATTTCTGCATTTGGAGGGCAGGAGGTGTCGCCATCACAGGCACAGTAAACCAGATATTCATCCCATACATCCCAGGTTTACTTGGGATACAGTGTCGAAAGAGGTATCTGCCCTGAAGGGTTCATGTTGCTGATCTCCAGGAATACATCTTAGTTAAGACACATGAGATATTGATAGTGCCTTGTTCTTACCTAGTGAAGTCATCGTTTCATAATTCTCCCTCATTACATCCCTGTGCAGTTCCTTCTCAGCTTCTTTTAAAATGTTCCACTCTTCTTCAGAGAAAAAGACAGCGACATCCTCAAATGTCGTGGGCATCTGGAAATACATGTAATAAAATATGCATTTTTCAAATGCTGCATCATGATACACATTGGATTTAAATACAGTTACTTCTCCACCAGCAATGCTGAATAGCAAGTTAGTAACATTTGTAACTCATATTCCTTTGGTGCCAGATGCAGTAATAGCTAATACATCCCAGAAAGGAAAGAGCAACGAAGAGCCCATGTAGAAGATTTATATACTGCAGCCAAGGGGCCTCCTACAAAATGTGCTGCTGAAGTCCACAGCAACCAGATAACTAAGTCACCTCCCCCGACTTGCTAAGACAATTATAGTAATGTGCATAGGTTTAGCAATATCTACTATTCAAATTATGAATTATCTGCAAATCTAAACAGTCTGCTAGATACTCCAGCTTTAAAGATTTTTGATGAAAATGTTTAAAGAGCACCAGTTCTGGTGCATTCCCAAAGCCCACGCACCAGTAGCTTACCTGCACCAGAGATTAATTGTTCCTGTTTTAAGATTTTTATGTTTGCTTGCACGCATGTGCAAGAAACATAGTGCCATCATCCGAGTTTTTGTCGGTGTGGCACCCTGTCTTCAATTCAGTCAGTGTGTTTGCAGGCGTGGCCACAGTTCACCAATGAATGCTGCAGCTGTCCAAGACAGCAGTAAGAAACATAGTGCCTTCATCCAAGTTTTTGTAGGTGTGAAACATAGAAACATAGAATTTGACGGCAGATAAGGACTGTTTGGCCTACCCAGTCTGCCCATTTCCCTACCTAATGGATAAGCTGCAGATCCTAGTTAACCAGCAGCCTACTTCTTTCTACCCCCACCCCCAATATTGCCTTATGACTATCCCATGCATGCTTGAATTCCACCACTGTTTTTGACTCCACAACCTACTCCGTAAGGCCGTTCCATGCATCCACAACCCTCTCTGTGAAAAAAATACTTCCTTACATTACCTCTGAGCCACCCCCCTCTATCTTCAAATTGTGCCCCCTTGTTCTTGCACACCTCTTTTTTCAAAAGATGCTACCCTCTTGGGTACCCTGTCACTGTGTGGCACCCTGTCTTCCAGTTCAGTCAGTGTGTTTGCAGGCATGGCCACAGTTCACCAATGAATGCTGCAGCTGTCTATGACAGCAGCTGAAAATGCAGTGGCGTATAGTTGAAAGGGAGAGACCACTTCAGTGAGCAGCGATAAGACAGTGTTGGTTAGCATACTGCCAGCAATCCTGCTTGTATACGTCTCTGCTTTCTCTTCCTGGAACATAAATTCAGTTTGAAGTGAACTTTTCCTAGGATTATCTTTCTGGGAGGAGGCAAGTGACTAAAATGACATCCTTGGAATGTTTCCAAAAAAAAGATCTAATTGCCATCCTTGGAATGTTGAGTCAGAGTTCAGGGTAGAAGCGGCATTGACAAAAGCAGGAAAACAGAACCCCAAAGAGACTGACAAAGTAGACGCAGTTTTTGCCTGTTGACACACCTGATCAGTATTGTAATAATATTCCCCAACCCTCTGAGTGTCTGAAGAAAACAAACACCTGAAAAGAAAAAAACGGTCCCTCGTTGATTGTCTTGCCCCCCAACCCGCCCACCCTCTGTGCATCCACCTCCCCACCTCCCCACACCCCACCTCACCCCATACTTACCTCCGGAGGCGCAACGATCTTCGGTGGACCGGGACACGCCTGTACTTCTTCAAAGCTAACCGCAAACTGAAGAAATGCGGTAAGCTGTATAATGGAATAAACAGGGTTTTTTTAACTCTGATGCACATCTCAGGCATTTTTTGGAATTTTGGCACCAAATTTTCAACATGGGGTTTTTGGGACCCCTCCTCATGAATTCTGGCACTGTCATGGCATTACTCGGCCCGGAAAGGTGATTTAGCGGTCACTGCGCGGAACCACCTTTTGGGACTGATTTACGAAATGACAGTGTGACAGTTCATGAGGTAGGCCTCAAAACCCTATGTTGAAAAGTTGGTGAAGAAATTCCCAAAAAATTGATTTTTCAAGCGTGCGCGTAGTCTTAAGTAACGCCTGTAAGTTAGCTAATTTTTAATATTTTCACTCCAGATTAACATTGCCATTTTACCACACCTCCTTATGAGCAGTATAGCTGTCATTTTCACATCTCTCTAAAATGTGTTTCCGCGCATGTAGCGCACAATGGTGCAGTCGGTGTGCAAAATCAATGTTCGGGACAGATTAGGAAAATCACAGTGGCACTATTCATGAGCAGAGGTCTTAAAATGGCTATGATAAAAATTTGGTGACAAAAGTCCATAAAATGACTGTGTTACGAGCGAGCATTGCGCAGTTTCCACGCACCCTCATAAGTTCATGAATTTGTAATATTTTCAGTCCAGATTTTCACCACTGGCATTTTTCCACACTTCCTTATGAACAGTACAGCTGTCACTTTTCACACCATGGCCGAAATGTCTTTTCGCACTTCCAGCGCAGAAATGCGTGGTCGCTGTGGGAAATCACTGTTCAGGACAGAGTAAGAAAATCACAGTGAGACAGTTCATGAGCGGAGGTCCCAAAATGCCTGTGTTGACAATCTGCTGTAAAAAATACCCAAACTAATTACATTACGGGTGTACGTTGCACAGTTTCTACGCACACTCGTGACTTCACCAGCTTTTTCAATATTTTCACTGCAGATTTTCAACATTGCCATTTTTCACACCTCTCCATGAACAGTACAGCTGTCATTTTTCACATCCTGTTCAAAATGTGTTTTCACAGCTGTGGTGCCAAATGGCGTAGTCGCTGTTCATAATTTCGGCTAACAAACTGATATTGCCACTGTTCATGAGGTGGGGGTCACAAAAAAAACATGTTGAAAATTTGGAGTGAAAATACCAATGAACACCTGAGGTGTTAGGGTTTCCGACCACAACGCCCCACCCTGTACAGACTGACAGGCATCAAGGGTGTGACTTGGGATTGTCGCCTGTAATGCTCATACCATTCCACCCCCACCCACACCCTGCAGCCAGTGAGAGGCATCGAGGTGTGCTTTGGACTCTTCGGCCCCAAAGTTCACCCCATTCTCCTATACAGCACCCATCTCACCGTATTTCCTGATGGAATGGGGTGAACATAAGGGCCAAAGACCCCAAGGCACACCGTGACACTTGTCGGTGTCTGCAGGGTAGGGTGTGGTGAAATGGCGTGGCCGTTATGCCTGACGACCCAAAGGCACACCCCAATGCCTGTTAGTATCTGCAGGGTGGTGGTGGGGTTGGCTTCAGTTCAATACTTCACTGCCATTCCTATTATGCAGCTCTGTAACTCCTACACTACCAATGCCAATGCCAGCAAGCAAACATTCGGCATTGATAAATGCTAGTTCTTTTCATGTTCTGTGACGGTGAAGGGGTCATAAAAGAGAGCTGGCTGCCCCATCCCTTCCCCTTCCTGGTCCTGATGTAGTCTAGCTCCCCCCCCGTGCTCCCATGTTTTGTGATGAAGAAGTTTGTAGAGCACGGGACATGCTCCATTGAGAGCTATGCAAGCATAATTTAAAACATGTATTTTTATATTTTAGAGGTTCTCTGAGGGCAAATCGAAGCCACAGCTCAACTAACAAGGCTCTTGTTAAGTTGAGCCCTCTGATTTGCCTTCAGTGGACCTCAAAAATACAGTTTTAAATTATGCTCCCATTGCTATCAATGGAGCACGCCCCCAGCGCTTTACAAACCCCGTCATCACAAAACATGGGCATGTGTGGGGGGCTTGGTAATGCAGCTGGCCTGCATCTGAAGGGGGAAGGGATTGAACAGCCAGCTCTCATTTACAAACCCTTCCCCTTCACAAACTATGAAAAGAAAAATGTTAAAACAGGGACAGTTAAACTCCGATGTAGGTAAGCTACCAGTGGGGGCTTTCGGGAACCAAATTGAAATGAGAACAAATGGAGTACACAATGGGGGGTGAGATACTAACAAAACCAAAAATGGAAAGGGACCCGGGGGTAGTCATATCAGATGACTTAAAGGTGGGCAAGCAATGTGAGAGGGCAGTAAGGAGGGCTGGGGGGATACTGGGATGCACAGGGAGAGGCATCAGCAGTAGAAAACAGGAAGTTGTTATCCCTCTGTACAGACAGCTGGTGAGACCCCATCTGGAGTACTGTGTGCAGTTCTGGAGACCCAATCTCTGCAAGGACATAGACAAGATAGAAGCTGTCCAGAGGAGGGCAACTAAAATGGTGCAGGGTCTGCACCAGAAGACATATGAAGAGAGACTAAGGGAGCTTAATATGTATAGCCTCGAGGAAAGGAAGGAGAGGGGGGACATGATAGAAACTTTCAAGTACCTCAAGGGAATCAACAAAGTCCAAGAGGGTAGCATCTTTCAAAAAAAGAGGTGTGCAAGAACAAGGGGGCACAATTTGAAGATGGGGGGCGGCTCAGAGGTAATGTAAGGAAGTATTTTTCCATGGAGAGGGTTGTGGATGCATGGAACGGCCTTCCGGAGGAGGTTGTGGAGTCAAAAACAGTGGTTGAATTCAAGCATGCATGGGACAGCCATAAGGCAATTCTAGGGGGTGGGAGTAGAAAGAAGTAGGCTGCTGGTTAACTAGGATCTGCAGCTTATCCATTAGGTAGGGAACTGGGCAGACTGGGTGGGCCAAGCGGTCCTTATCTGCCGTCAAATTCTATGTTTCTATGTTCTATGTTTCTATCTATGTTTCTCTGTTTCTATGTGCTCTTTAACATCACTGACCCCAGTACTGATCCCTGAGGGCTGGTACAGAGTGGTGTCCACCACAACCCTTTCTTTCTGCTGCCAAACCAGTTAGCAATCCACCTCATGAATGTCTCCTGTACATCACACTGGTATCCTCTGCTCAAAAGCATCTCTTGTGCCACGGTGCCCCATACTGAATTCCAGCCACATTATAGCTGTGTCTACACTGCCAGATAGATCTGCACTGCAGCAACATAGTAAGACATGTTGCTGTGGTGGAAATGTGGCAGTGTAGACACTTACCTGATTGCAGTAAGTCGCTCCATGATTGGTTCCCAGAGTCTCAGCAGAGATGGGGATCTGAAGCAAGCAATGTAACCTGTTGTGTGGACTGGCATCACTGCTCACATTGCCCTAATGTGCTTATGTCCCAAGATCCTCCGCTACAACTCCCATGATTCCTGCACCGTGAACAGGATGTACAGGGGGGGGGTGAAGGAGAGCACCGGCAGCACAAGTATAGAGAAAAAAAATAAAAGGTCCGTTTTATTTTTGTTTGGGGGCAGGGACCACACTAGCAGGGATCATTTGTGGAGGAGGTGGGATCTGATACTGGAACGCCTTCCAGCACATGTTCCCCAGGCTCACAACCCATCTTCAGCATCAAGGCGGCCGAGAGGGGGCAGTGTAGACACATCTGTTGCATCTGTGTGGGAGGAAGAGGGATGACTGGAGCAGAACGCTGCAGCCTTACCTCAGCTGTGTAAACGTGCCTTATGTTTATGGCCCTGCCCCCACCCACCTCCCTTATCTCCCTCTGAAAAAGGTGATTAGGCTGACTGGCCAGTAGGTGCCTAATTCTAACCACTTCTTGAAGATGTCCAGCACCACACCTGTATTTATGTATGTACAGTATGTATTCATTTACTTACAATTTTTGACCCGGAAAGGCACACTATAATTTATTTATTGATTGTATTGAATTTTGTTGACCCGGTAAGCCCACTGGGCCTAGAAGTCCCTTTTTCAGGGGCGACCGGGAAGGGGGAGGTGGGATACAGATGGTAAGCAACTGAAATTGAACCAGATTAAGCTGTTGGTGGTAGTTTTTTAGTGAATGGGAGAAATTTGGCCAGGACACCGGGGAAATTCCCCTACTCTTGGCTAGTAGGGGGACCGCTGGTCGGTGCGTTTGTCATTTCGGTTTAGGATGGAGAAGGAGATGGATGTCTCGCTGGGTGCGGGACCGGCTGCTGTTACTCAGTCTGATGTTCTAGATTCGGAGCTTTTCTTTGACGCTGCTAGTACGGACATGGAGCCTGAGTCTATTGCAACAACTTCTGGAAATAAGGCTGGCTTACATGCTTCACCATTGGATAACAGTGACGTTGCTCCCTTTTCAACTTTACAAAATGAACCTGCCTACGATTTGCCTGCTTTGCAGCAGCAGCAGCTGCGTGAAGAAGAAGCTCATTTTCAATCTCGCCGAACGGAATTGAGAGCTGCAATTGCGGCTGTGGATTTGCACCCTGTGTGTGAGCAACCTGCGGTGCGGTCTGTGCAAAGCACTGCTTTAGCTGCTGATACAATGATTATCTCGCAGATTCCTGGGCAGCAGACATCAGATGTTCTAGATGAGAAGCAATCAACGAGTCTGGACGCTGCTACGGACGCTTGCTCCTTTGTTTCAGGTACCGGGCAGACACCCTTATTTGTCTTTAAAGGGAATCATTTTCAAGGTTCTGCTGGAATGTCAACAAGTCCTTTAATCCCAAGTACTGTTTATCAATGTAAAACCGAGGTACCCTCAGTTTTGCTGCAAGAGGGCTCAACGGACTCAAATGAGTGGTCGGTAAATACAGCTTTGCAAGCAGCCAAGTGGGAGAAATCTAGAACTGGTGTGTGGGTCTCGGGCACCTCTCCCATTTCAGTATCCCCTTGCAAAGCTACTGAAAATCTTCAAGACTGTTCCCCTATGGTTTCTGATAAATCTAAAGATTGGGGTTCTGTGATGGATGTTGTTTCGCCTTTACAGGTACCTGAAGGCTTAGAACTTACTCAGAACCCGGTTCTGCCTCTTTTTCAAGATGGTGCCGTGAAACAGTGTGGGCCTGCTCCTTTGGAAGCACCAACTGAACAACCCTCTCCTGGACAATCTCAGCCTCTAAAGACATCTGCATCTTTGTTCAGAGCTCCTGTTTTTTCTGCAAAACGACACAATGTTATTAGGCTTCTTTATAAGGGGGCTTGGATGTATTTCCTGACCGAAAGCATGTAGCCAGGAATTTGTTAATGGGCTCTATGTTTTTTTCTCCTCCTGAAATATACGCATTAATACATGTTTCAGGAGAGCCTGTGTTTGATATAAGTTTTAAACAAGGTAGTGGGTTACAAAAGTTTTGGTCTCAATATTTGCTTTTAAAAACCTCTGCATTATGGGTTCCCTTTGAAGTTGTGCCTTTGACCAAACCTGCACTTCGTATGATTACAGTCCTTTTTCGTAATGAAGGGGTGCGTGTTACAGATCTTTTATTCTGGCTTAAACAGAGGTGTACAGTGCAGGGTAATCCTGAGCCCATTTTTGATGAAGATCGTATTTGGAATGGGGGTTGGAAAGTACAGGTTGTTTTGAACACATCTGATTCAGGTTTAATTCATTTACCGAACAGTTTTTTCCTGGGTAGGGATAGAGGGGTTTTATTTTACGCTGGTCAGCCCAAAGCCTGTTACCGTTGTGGAACCACAGGCCACCTTAGTAGTATGTGTGATCGCCTTAAATGTACTACTTGCAATGAATTTGGTCATAGTGCTGCTACATGTCAGAATGATCAGGTATGTAATTTATGTGAAGAAAAAGGTCATACCTATCACTCTTGTCCCTCAGCTGCTCATACCCAGGGTGAACAAGCTGATTGGGATGCACAAGTATCTATTGCTCTAGCTCAACAGGCCCAGACTCAGCGTTTGACCCCTAAACCTGGTGACAGGTCTCTGAACCCACCTGAAACTGCTTCTACTTCTGTTGAGGGTTCTTGGCAACCTTCTGATATGCCCTCCCAGGGCATAGTACTATACAGGCTACCCCCATGGTTACTCAGCTGGCGGTTCCCATTCCTGTCATAGTTGACCCTATTGTTGATGAGGTTGAGTTACCTCCCCCCCCCGTGCCTCCTACGGTAGTTTCCCAAACTCCCTTACCACCTTTACCTAGGGCTTTTAGACGAAGGCAGCATTGGGTACAGCCAGCGGCTAAAATGCCTAAGACGTTTGATATTTCTGTAAAAAATAGATTTGCGGCCTTGCCCATTGAAGGGGACCTCTCAGGGAATGACTCTGAAGGGTCCTCTGTTATTTCATCCATTTTAGATTTAGGATCTGAATTAGAAGATCCCCCTTCTGATGTGGTCCCTCCTCTCTCTGGGAAGCACACTGGGAAAACTAAACATATTCAGACCACCAGAGCTTCTTCTAAAAAGCCTCCTTGAATTTGGAACCTCTGTCTAAGGTTGTTTTTCCCCTTCTTATATGACTCTGATGCCTTCTTTATCTATTTACTCTATTAATGTGAATAGTATTAAGAGTATTCAGAAAAACACGGGCTGTATTTTCCTGTTTAAGATCTTCCTCTGATGGTATTTTTTTCTTACAGGATACCAGGTTACATGTCATTTCTGAATTAAAACATGCCATAAAGTTCTGGAATTCAGGCCCTTCTTTTTGGTCCCTAGGGGAAGAAACTTGCTCTGGGTTAGCTATCCTGTTTTATAATTTAGATGTGCATTTGGTTAAATTAATTTACCTTATTCCTGGTCATGCCTTAATCTTAGATGTCAGGATATCTTACATACTGTTCCGTTTTATCAATATATATGCGGGTCAAACAAAGGTGGTACGTATTGAGCTTTTTCAAGCTATTCAACCTTTTTTGAATTCTGCCCACCATATTGTTTTAGGAGGCGATTTTAATTGTGGTCTTAAGCTACGAGACAGAGGAAAGCAGACTATAACCACAAACATTTTTTGTGATATGACCTATTTATCTACTATGATTCGGAATGCAAATTTGAGGGATGCCTATTTTGTGATGGTGGGTAAAGCAGTTCCCACCTTTTTTAGATCTACCTCTGCTACAAGGAATGATTATTTTTTTGTTTCCCCTCTATTACAAATTGCATTGGCAAAAACTCTTCCGTCGGAATTTTCCGATCATAAAATTCTTTTTTTGATACTAGGAAATTCCTGTGCACTTTCTTTTGGGCCGGGTTATTGGAAATTAAATTCTCTGTTATTGGCCAAATGATTGTTCAACAGGACTTGACGTATTTTATTCAAGCCAGGAAATCTGTTTTTGATATGTATACAGACCCCTGCAATTGGTGGGAAGACACAGTGAGGGATTTAATGGCTTTTCTAAAATCCTATGGAAAGCTGATTCGAGATGAAGAATATAGGATCTATCTTAATAATAGGTTACACCTTCAAAAACTTCTGTCTTTAGCCTCTACGGTGAAACATGATTTTTCTGTGCAAATCCAAACTATTAAGCAACAAATGGTTCAATTTCATTTATTACAGGAACAACATTTGCAATACCAACAATTATATTGTACGCAGGGGAACAAAGGCTCTGTTTGCCCATATGAGGGGTATACTGCTCGGAATATAAACCAAACTATGGACGGTTTATTTGACACTCAGGGTAATTTTTGTACAGACACTAGACAACTACTCGACATTGTTTCATATAACACATCTCAAACTTTTATTCCACCTTCAATTAATTCTGATGCTTTAGAATTTTTTCTTGACTCGGTTCCTATCGTTCAACTTACAGATCAACTATGAACCCCTTTAATAGCTAACATTTTGCCTTCTGAAGTTGAAAGAGCTGTCATGGCTTTGAAGATTAATAAAGCCCCGGTGGTGATGGCTTGACTAGTGAATTGTATAAATTCATTGGTCCACATATTTGGATGGAGTTAACGGCTGCTTTTACGTCGATTCTTACTTCTGGTGCCCCCTCTTTGCGCATGACTGGAGGTATTCTGATTCATCTTTTTAAACAAAAAGGTGACAAAAGGTACATACAGAATTGGAGACCAATTTCTCTACTTAATACGGATTTTAAGATCCTAGCTAAAATTCTTCATACTCGTCTCCTATTAGTTGCAACTCATATTTTATCTCCAGTTCAGACATGTTCTTTGCCTGGCAGAAATATTTCGGAACATCTCATTTTATTGCGGGAGCTCTCTGAGCATAGTTTTTGGTCTAGAGCAGATGGTTTGGTGCTCTCTCTGATCAAAAACAAGCTTTTGATTCTGTTAGTCATACCTTCCTATTGGCAGTTTTACGAAGATATGGTTTGCCTTTGCAATTTATACAATGGGTTAAATGTCTCTATAATACAGCTACGGTCACTCCTGTAATTAGGGGCTGGAAGGGACCTATGTTGCCTGTAAAGCGGGGGGTACGTCAGGGATGTCCTCTTAGTCCTTTATTATATGCTTTTTGTATAGATCCCTTACTCAAACTCCTTAATAAGTCAGCACTTTTAAAATCTATCACTATAGTTTCTACCCCTTTATCATTTAAAGTTTTAGCTTATACTGATGATTTGTGTATCCTAGTAGAGGACAAAGCTTCTGTTCAGTGTGCCCTTGACATTTGTTTCACATATAATTCATATTCTGGTACTGGTTTAAATCTAGATAAATGTATGGGTTTGCAGCTTGGTTCTGCTGTTTCACCTAATTTAAAAATTTCTGGTATTGATTTTTCAGCTACCCATTTGATTATTTTGGGGATCGTTTTTGGTCCAGGGGATATGTGTTTACTGAATTGGGACCCCTGCATTACTCGGGGAAAATTATTAGTTGCGAATTGGAATCGGTGGAAATTTAGTAAACGGAAATGAGTTTATTTGATTAAAACCTTTCTTATTCCAATATTTCTTTATGTTAGTTATATTTTTCCTCCCCCTAGTCAATTATTAGCTACTATTTATAGTCTTTTTTTTCAAGCTGTATGGGGTAGCCAGCTGAACCCGATAAAATGAAACATCCTATACTTACCGATTCAACAGGGGGGTTTAGGTATGGTAAACCCAATTTTATTTTTTTTATTCTATTTTTCTCTATGCTAATTTCCGTCCTTTCTTCATTTTTTCTGATAAACCCTGGGTATCTGTGTTTGAATCCAATTGTGGTCAATGGCTTAGACAATGGGGTCGGGGGGATTTAGGGGTACTGTACAAATCCCTGAATATCCCATCTTATATTAGAGAAACTTTTATACATAGTAAACGTTGGAAATTAACTAGTCACCTTTTAATATCGAAACAATGTAAAGGGCTTTATAATTGGGTTATACAGACTCAATTTACTGAAGCAGAAACTTTTCCCCGTTGTCCTTTTCCTTACAGAAAGGCAATTTTAAGTTTGTTAAACACACCTAGGATTCCGGAGAAATTCCATGATTTTCACTGGTTGAGCTGCCATGATAGGATTAATATTAAAGCAAATCAAAAACATAAACAACTGATTGAACGGTTATGTGTTAGGCCGGGATGCATCCAACAGATGGAAACTACAGACCACCTTTTTTTGACTTGTACGTATATTATGCCCTTCTGGCCTTTTTTAGCTATTATTTGGAAAACTCCATGGTTTCATTCTATTTCTATGGAGGCTTTGATGTGGGGTAACTATTTAGGGGTTGAAGATTGGCATATGGAAACTTTGAATAGAATTCTGTTGGTTATTAAATGGCATATCTGGAATAGCAGATGTCTATTCTCTTTACAACAGAAATTTGTTTCTCACGATGAACTCCTTGGTAAAATTATTAAGGATTTGAAATCACAATATGGGGAAGATTCAAAAATTTTACATTCCAAAACGTTACGGGCTGTGTGGAGAAACATGCCTTGGATAACGGATTCGGATGTTCCTTTTACTTGAATGAGGGGACTGTGGGCTCGCTGATTTTGTTTTATTTTTTTTTGCTATATGACAACATGAGGTCTCCTTTTTTTCTCCATGATTATGTTTTTTACTTATGCTTCTTTTCTTCTGTGAATGTATATATATGCCTTGGTTTTGTGTTTATTGTATTTCTTTTTTTTGTTCTTATATTGATTTTTCATTGTCATTATTGTATGATTTTTTTTCTTCAATAAACTCCCCTACTCTTGCAGTAGGAGGACCCTGCTGTTGTGAGACGTGGTCATTCTGGAGCAGACCTTGGAGGTGGCAGGTCCGAAAGAGAGGGCTACGATGGCCCAGGAGATTGAGGAGACGGAATTCCCACTAGAAGAGGGATCCGCTGCAGAGGCGGCTGGAATGCACCCGTTGGGTGGCCAGCACATCGCCCAAGTCGGTGGTCCCTCAGTGGTGGAAGTAGAGCAGCCTTTAAGTTTGGCTGATAAGTGTCGCTGTCTGGAAGAAGAACTGCTCAGAGTGAGCGAGTTGATGGAAATTGAAGGATGAAAGCAAATTCAAGAGGACGATCGGAAGTGGAAACGCAATGAAAATTCGCCGGGTGCTACGGCGACATCAGGCCCCAGTAAAATCCATGCGGCCGAAGAACGGCCTGCAGTGGATGCAGTTTCCTCTCAGAAGGATTGGGGTGACATTGTGGATGCAACTTGGTCACCGGATAGGGCCCTGCAGGATGCAGGTTGGATCCCTATGTCGGATGGTCATTGGAAACCTGCGGGTGTTGTCGGTGAGGGAACGGATGGGCTCAGTTCACAGATAAGTACCATTTCTACAGCTTTACAATTGCCTAAGTTGGGAAAGGGTGATGCTTCACTTGATCTGGAGTCTGCTCCCCCACCCCGCTGCTCCTGAGGGTGGGTCGAGCACTGGGACTTCTGATATCCACATAGATTCAGTCCAGCCGCCGGCTTCTGAAGCACCTGAAAGGCCTAATTACTCCAGTCACTTTAGGCAACTGTGGAGCTTGCAAAACGGCGTAATGCCATTCAACTAAGATATATGGGTTATGTGGGTCCTCGTGACAACCTCCCAGATAGATTTTATGTTGGGGAAAATTTTGCTCAAACAAAGTATGTTTTTTTTTCCCTCGGAGGTCTATGCACTGATCCATGTCCAGGGAGAGTTTACTTTTGACATCAGTTTTCGTATGCCAGCTTTATTGGAAACATTTTGGTGTCACTATTTAAATCTGAAAACAAACCCTCTATGGTCAGATTTCATTGTTCTTCCTTTATCTAAACAGTCCTTCCGAGTTATAACTATCCTTTTTAAGAATGAAGGGGTTAATATTGTAGCTATTGTGCACTGGTTGGAAAAGAGGTGTGACAGTCAGGGCAATCCTGTTCCTATTTTGGATGCAGAGGGGTTTTGGAATGGGGGCTGGAAGTTTCGGGTCAAGTTAAATTCCACTGATACTGACCTCATACATTTGTCTAAATGTTTTTTCCTTGGTAGAGATAAGGGTTTTCTTTTTTACCCGGGACAACCCAGAGTTTGCTTTTAGTGTGGGTCTAAGACACATATTAGCACCTCTTGTGACGTTCTTAAATGTATTCACTGTGGGGAAACAGGTCATCCTAGTGCTTACTGCTTCCAACAATCTCGATGCAATCTTTGTGATGAGACACAGCATGCTTTTGGGACCTGCCCTATAGCTGCTAAAAACACAGAAGAAGCAGACTTTGGGGTGCAGGACCACTACATAAGGCTGGCAGTCAAGCAGGGCCACTCTCCCTTGGGGGGAGTATCTCATATAGTCCCTTCCAAAGGTATGCAACTAGCTCAGCAGTCTCCGGGTGACGGGTTGGCTCTTGCCTCTGATACTGTTCCATTACCTATGGTTCCAGTACCTATAGATCCTGTGATGGGAGTCTTAGAAGATGTCAGTGTGTGCCCCCCGCCCAGCCCCCTGAACAGATGTCCTCTGGTGAGGGCTACACTATGGTTGTGGGTAAGACAGGAAAACTGTCGAAAGGAAAAGTTAAGCAATCAAAAAAATCTAGTATCCCTGCCACAGCCCTTCCTCTGGCAGACTCAAATATATTTGATATCTTGGTGGATGAATCATTGGTTACGGCTGAGTCTGCAACATCAAGTATGGTACCCTCACAGTCAGAGCCACTAGTACTTCCAGAAGGTCTAATGGAACCTAGACCTCAGGATTGTAAGAGCGGCAGAGTGACTAGGGCCTCAAGTAAGCTGAAGTGAAGGCTGTCTTACTGTGACATATGGCTACACTTCACTTCCGTGTGGCATCTTTAAATGCTAACAGCATCAAATCACCTGCCAAACGTCGGAACATCTTTTCACAGTTTGTGCATGAGAACTTAGACTGTGTTTTTTTTCAACATGTCCGATTACATTCTTCTGAAGACTTGATTGCTGCTACTAATGGTTGGATCTGGGGAGACAGCTTTTGGTCTCAGGGGAAGGATTTATGCAGTGGGGTTGGGATTTGCTTTTTTCTTTCTCATATTCAGGTGGTTCATCACATAGAGGTTTTGGAAGGTAGAGCTTTGTTAGTGGATATTAAGTGGGGTTCAATGCTTTTACGTTTATTAAATGTTTATGCTCCCCAAAGTAAATTTGACAGGGTTACTCTGTTTAAATCCCTCTACCCATTTTTGTGCACTTCCTATCCAGCTATTCTGGGGGATGATTTTAATTGCTCCTTGCCCTCCCGGATACCTTCCGCCTTGAGGAAGAAGGTTTATTGTGATGCAACTTGTTTGGCTCAGTAAATTACTGATGTTGGTTTGGTAGATGCTTTTGGGTCTTATGTTGGTGGAAATAGTAATACTTATTTTTGTGGACCCAGGGCATCTAGAATAGATTATTTTTTTCTTTCATCAGGGATTATTGTACAGTCGCACTCATTACAAGAGGTGGCCACGTCAGACCATAGACTTCTTAAGCTTGTTCTGTGTGATGTGCCTGAGACCCAGAGGGGTCCTGGGATCTGGAAGTTAAATGTCACCTTGTTGGATATCCCTCTAGTGAGAGAGGGGTTTCGTTCTCTTCTGGATGCACGCCAGTCTGTTTTTTTTCTCTACAATGGTTTGGATAAATGGTAGGAGGATACTAAAAAAGAAATAAGGGTATACTTCCAGAAGATTGGTCGGCTTAATGGGAAACTGAGGCATGATGAGCTACGATATTTAAGAGACCATATTAAATTCTAGTCAAATTTTCGACAGCATTTGGGGTCCGAGTGCCATATCAGGATTAAAGGGTTAAAAGCTGAACTGGCTCATTTACAGCTGAAAGTTTTGAGTGATATGGAAAGGAAGCATAGGTATGGGATTTCTGGGAAAAAAAGGGACACATTACCTTTCGAATGAGCACAGCTTCTTAGAAAATCCTGTAATATGACATATTTGAATACTGCAGGGGGAGAGCGAGTAACGTCTACTGAGAGCATTTTATATGAAATCCATACTTATGCTTCTGAATCCTTTATGAGCAAATCCCTTCCGATGGCTTATCTACGTAGTTGGTTGAGTAGTAGACAATTACCTCAGTTATCACCTGAATTGCAGGATTCTCTGATAGAACCCATCTTACAAAAAGAACTCAGGTCTGTCATCTGGTCACTTAAAATGGGGATGGCCCCTGGTTCTGATGGGCTCCCTCATGAAGTATATAAAGAGATTTGGGAGGTTTTGGAGGTAGAACTGAGTGAGGTCTTGAACATTGGATTACAGACTAGGGATCTCCCTGAAAGTATGTTACAGAGTCTTTTGTTATTAATCTTTAAAAAAAGGGGAAAGGGGAAATCTGGAAAATTGGAGGCCTTTGTCACTTCTTAATACAGACTATAAAATCCTGATGAAGATTTTGAGCAACCATCTACGGAGAGTTTTAGATACCTTGTTACATCCCTCTCAATTTAGTGGAGTCCCAAAGAGATGGGTACAGGATGCCCTGATTCTACTCCAGGAGATTTTGCATAAGGGGGTTTTGCAGGAAGTATTTGGTCATCTTGTTTGCCTTGATCAGACAAAAGTCTTTGATCAAGTGGAATATGCATACCTCTGGGAGACCCTACAAAGTTATGGGTTGCCTTCTAAATTTATAGGCTGGTTACAGACATGTTACAGAGATATTAGTTTATTACCCAGTGTTAACAGTTGGATAGGGCAAAGGGTCATGGTGCATAGGGGTGTGAGACAGGGGTGTCCACTGAGCCCTTTGTTGTAAGTGCTGTCCTTGGACCCTTTGCTGTATGCCCTGAACACGTCAGACAGGGTTACGGGCCTATCTGTGGTTTGTGAAGATAAACAGATTCTCTCTGTTGCATATTTATTTATTTATTTGCTTTTGTTAACTGGGTAAGCACACTAGACAGCCAAGTGCCTATTTTCAGGTGCGACCCGGCAGATTACAAGGTACATACATGAACATTAGGCAAACACAAGTGGAGGATTACATTACATAGAATTAGCACAACGGGGACTTTACAAGCATCAGATTTCATCAGGCAAATAGTAGTGAAGAGTTAATATAAAGTGACCACAACACAGGGACATTGTAAGACAACAATACCAAAAACAGGTATTACAATACAGTATTAAACATTGCAGTCAGTAGGAAGAAGTGCAGTGTGAATTCATCGCTCCAGGCAGCAAGTTGTAAGGCTAGCAGTTAGAATAAGGAGGAGTCACAGTTGGGATAGAGTGGGCCCAGTGCGAGAGAAAGGAGTGCACAGTTATAGTGCTCACCCTGTTTTGCTGGTGGGCCTAAATGGTCCATTTTTATATATGCTATGAGAACAGGAGGAGTATGAGCACAGTTGTGCTCTGCCCAAGTCGTAATGTTTAGGTAGCATGTCAGTTAGTTGGGGCATCTCAGGCTGAGAGGGTTTGTCTAGTGCAGAGACAGGTGGCAGCCGTTTTGAGAAAACCCCAGAGGGAGGCTTTAAAGCTCTGGTGCGAGGGAGAGGAATGAGTGCTAGTTGGAAGAGAGTTCCAAACCCTGGGTGCATACGCAGATGATTTAGTTTTGGTTTAGCTGATAGTTCTTCTGCTAAAGAAGCTTATTTGATAATACAGACCTTTTCTGAAATTTCTGGATCCTCCTACCATTGGGTTATGATGCTTCTGATGTAGTCTTGATTTGGAATATGCCTGTGGATTTAGGATACAGAAGAATACTAGGTATCTACTTTGGTGGTACAGATGCTCACAGATATAACTGGGATAGGCAGTTGCTGGCAGTTCGAGATAGGGTGGTCCTTTGGAATAAGGGACAGATGTCAAAGGCTAAACGTGTTTATCTCATCAAAACATTTTTATTGCCATATTTTCTATTTTTGGCGGTGGTTTATCCTCCCCCACAATCTTTGGAGGCCTTGCTTTATAGTGTGTTTTTTCTGTTTACGGGGGAGCAGATTGAACCCGGTGAAGAGAGGTATCACATATTTATCCTTTAGTGAAGGTGGCCTGGGGATGTTAAATCCTATAGTATTTTTTCATGTTACCTTTATTTTTTATAATTTGGTACTACTATTGAAGGGGGAGAACAAGGTATGGACCCCATGGGTGGAGGATGGTATTGGTCAGTTACTAGACAATTGGGACCTTTCTGAATTTTTACCCCGACAGACTAGGATGTCTCAGTTTCCTAGTCATTTTCAGGGGATGATTGGGAAATTGAAGGTTTGGCAAGTAGTTAAAAGATCCTTCTGTTTAAATTCCGGAAAACAATTATATACTGGAGTGGTACAAGATTTTTTTTTATGCTGATCCGTGGTTCCTAGAATTACCCATAGCTGACCAAAATTCCAAACTGAGGTTTTTGACTAGTAAGAGAATCCCTAAGTATTTATGGGATTTTTATGGCTCTGTATGCATAAGAAATTGGGAGTGAAGGGAAATTTGAAACATAAAGAAATATCAGAGAGGTTTTGCCCCAGAGAGGAGACATGTATGGGTGTAGCTGAATCTTTGTCACGTTTTTTTATCTATTGTCCTTTTGCTATGTCTTTTTGGTCTCGATTTCATGTTACCTGGCCACTGAACCCTTTCCAAGGTCAGTCATCAGATATATGGCCTGAGGGCGTGCTTCCTGGCTCATGGGTGATTTATGACACAATCACAATCCAACTTTTAATGGGGTTTATTAGCTATCAGCTTTGGCAGGCTCGTTGTAGTCTGACACTTTGAAAACAGTTAAAAACAGAAAGTCAGGTTTTGTTCAACATCAAGAAAGATGTGATAAGGTGGCAGATGTTGGAAAGGGAGAGGGTGCATCCAGATCTATATAAACTTTGGTGGAGAAAGGTGACTTGGCTTGATACAGGTTGAAGTTCCTGATGGCCATCCCTTTATTTTTTTTTGCTGTTGTACTTTCCTGTCTGTTATTATTTGCTGGCGGCCTTTCTAATCATTTTGGTGGGATTGAGAGATGGGTCCACATATTTATAGTTTGTACAAAAGAATGTATGGTATAATGTTTATTTTTCTTCATTTGGGGGTGATATTTAAGATTGGCTTTAGGTTTTTTTGGGGGGAGCTAAGTATTCGCCAGGCATACAACTTGGAAATGTATTGTCATAATTGTTATGTATGTTTTCTGATTTTTTTCTTATTGTAGGAGATCTATACTGTTTGATGTAGGGATTTCTTGATGAATTATTGAGAGGAGGGGGCAGAAATTTTCCTTTATATGTCTGATTTTAACTGACTTTGTCAAATAGATACATATATTTCCTTTAAGACGAGAGAGAATGACTTACTACATGTTTGTTTTTTCTCTTGCTTAATTTTGTGCTGTTCATTGTTCTTTTGGGGGTTAGGATTCCTATATTATACGGATTATTCATGTTGGAGTTTCATATATGATGTAATACTTATTTTTTTTTTTTATTTTGTTTTGGATTTATTTTTCTATGATTTTGTATACTAACATACTAAAATGCCAGCAGAATAGGCCTAATGGTCTTTCGTGTCTGCTCGTTTGGTCAGCCCCCACCCTGGGTGCTGACCTTGCTGTCCCCCTCGCCTTCTCTGGCTTCTCCCTTCCCAGTTCCGGATATTCTTGCTGCATTGGATTTTGCTTCCTGAACCCTTCCACTGTACCTGTCCCACCCCCTCTTGAACCCCTCCACTGTCTCTGCCTCCACCAGCCCCTCAGTAGTGCATTCCATGGCTCTACCACCCTCTCAGTGAAGTAGCACCTCCTCCTTTCTCCCCTGAATCTTCCCCTCCAGCTTCCACCCATGCCCTCTAGTGGCCCCTCCTCCTTCCTTCAAGCACCCTCACTGTTCCTCCCTATTTACCCTCTTCATGTACCTGAAGACCTCTATCATGTCCCCCGGTCCCTTCTCTCTTCCAAAGTGTACATATTTAGCTCTTCGAGCCTCTCCTCATAGGTCCTGTCCCCAAGCCCCAAATCATTTTGGTTGCCTCTCTGGACCCTCTCCAGGAGGTTAATGTCCCTCTTAAGTGCGGCCTCCAAAACTGCACGCAGTACTCCAGGTGCGGCTCACTAGCAGTTATACAGAGGAGTATCACTTCCTCCTTCTGGAGGTGATCCCCCAGCGATGCATCCCAGCATCCTGTTGGCCTTGTGCTGCCCTCCCACAAGTCTCGGAGTTGTTCATCTTGACATCCACCACCACCCCAGGTCCCTCTCAGCCATTGAGACTTGTAGTATTTCCCCCCAGGGTGTACACTTGGCCTGGGTTTCTGGCCCCCAGGTGGAGTACCTTGCATTTCCCTGCATTAAACCTCAGCTTCCACTTTCTAGACCATCTTTCCAGAGCCTCCAGGTCCCCCTGCAGGGCCACCCTCCCCCTCCCCATCCACCACCGCCCCCAGTTTCGAGTCATCTGCAAAGAGACTCATCTCACTCCTGATTCCTGTCCTTATGTCAGATACGTAGGCGTTGAACAGAAGGGGCCCAAGGACTGATCCCTGTGGGACCCCACTAATGACCCTCCTTGGGGAAGAGACTATCCCACCAACTACGACCCTCTGGGTCCGGTCCTGGAGCCAATTGCCTATCCATCTGATCATCTGGTTTCCCACCCCCATTTCTCCTAGTTTATCCAACAGGCCCACGTGAGGAACAGAGTCAAATGCCTTGCTGAAGTCTAGAAAGAGGACATCCACTGGTCTACCCAGGTCCAAGGCACTTGTCACCCAGTCATAGAACTCCACCAGGTTTGTCTGACACGATTTCCCCGGGATGAATCCATGCTGTCTATCGTCCAGGCACCCTGACTTATCCAGGTCCCCCCCCCTAGCCTCTCCTTGACAATGCCCTCCATCACCTTGCCCACCACTGATGTCAGGCTGACAGGCCTGTAGTTCCCTGCCACCTCCCTTGATCCCCCCTTGTGGATAGGCACTACATGCGCCACCTTCCAGTCTTGGGGCACCCACCCTGTCCTCAGAGAGATGGTGATTTTGTATGATGAAATACATTTTGTTTGATTTGTTTTGAAGTTCTCAATAAAGAGTCCCCCTACTCTGTGGTAGGGTCCCCTTACATCCTGGCACTCTGCCAAGATGGCCGTCCCTGGAGGAGCTGTGGAGGACATGGAAGTGTTGGAGACAGAGGAGATGGTCTCCTCCCCTGCCTCTGTATTGAGAGAGACCACATCTCGTACCGAAATTGTATTGCTGCCTGCTGAAATGATTTCTATGGCTTTGGATATTTCCCCCTGCTACTGCTGTGGATCACTGTGAGAAGAGTTCAGCTCTAGATACTTCCTCTGCTCCCCTGGCTATACCTACGACGTCTCCTAGCTCTGCTTCAGCGATTACAAGTGAGTCTTCCCCTTCTACTTTACAGGATGTGGATTTGTTACTTCGGATTGAAGAGCAGCGTTATTTTGCTGCTAGACAGCGATGGTTGGCTCTCAAGACTCAGCCTGTTTCTTTACCTGCTACTCTCTCCCATGACTCACCTTCTGTGAATGCGGCTTCTGACGCCTCCTTGCCGAATCCGACATTTCCACATTCTTTGCCTGTTTCAGCGGACTCTCCCCACTCCCGAACGCCTACGCAGACTGAACCTCTCGCTCCGCTTTCTTCAGGTAACTCTTCTGCTAAGGATTTTTCTACTTCATTACCTCCCTCTGCCCTACCTGATGCATCGCCAACAAAAGACTGGTCCGTTGAGTCGGCTCTGGAGGCAGCGGGGTGAGAGAAGGATCCGGCTGTCGGGACCTAGCATTCTGGTTCCTCTCTGATTTGTACTCGGTTGCCTGAGACTGAAGACTTAGTAGCACCTCCTGATTCGAAAGTGCCTACTGATTCTTTCGACCTCTCCCTGCCTGCTGAACTTCTATTAACCCAAAATCCAACTCTGCGATTTGGACCTTCTACCTCTACACATATTGGCCACCAGACTCCCCAGGGCCCTGGGTCTCGCCCTGCTCCTGCTGTTTCCGCCTTTCCCTCATCTATTACTACTCCCAAATTGTATGCTGCTTGTTTTTACCTCCTGTGCAGCAAGCAAAGAGGCACAATGCTGTCCGACTACAATACTTGGGGGGCTTGTCTGAACTCCCTGATCGTTTTTTTGTTGGTCGCACCCTCTTAAAAGACTCTATGAAGTTTGCTGTTCTTGAAATACATGCTTTAATACACATTTCTTCAGAATCCCATTTTGATGTTAGTTTCAAAACTGTAGCTGGTTTGGAAAAGTTTTGGAGAAAATTTCATAAGCTTAAAACTTCTCCCTTATGGGCCCCCTTTAATGCTGTTCCTTTGACTAAGCCTACACAAAAAACTGTTACCATTTTATTTCGCAAAGAGGGTGTGAGTTTAAATGTTATCACTGTATGGTTAAAGCAGAGATGTACTTTACTTTCTGACCCTGAGGCTATTTTCAATTCAGAAAATCTCTGGACTGGTGGGTGGAAAGCAAGGGTTATGCTTCGGACCTCAGATACTGGGATTCAACATTTGCCTAATAGCTTTATGCTAGGAAAAGATAGGGGAGTCCTTTTCTACCCCAGCCAGCTGAAAGCATGCTACAAATGTGGCTCTAGTAACCATATAAGTAGCATTTGCGATAGGGTTAAATGCTCCGTCTGTGGAAACATTGGACATACAGGTTCCCAATGCGTGGATGAACCCCTCTGCGTCCTTTGTGATGAATTAGGGCACACCTTTCAGACATGCACCTGGGCAACTCATAACTCCCCGACTCTTGCTGATGGGGAGGAACAACAATTGCTCATTACTGTTGCACAACGCTCCCGACTGAATAATACACTTTCTACGCCTCAGCGCATACCCCCCCAATCTATTGTGCCTGCTACTGATGCACCTTCTTTATTACAGAGACAGCCTGCTCCTATTTCATCTTCGGAGTTGCCTACACCTACTGTTACCCACCCTCCTCCTGCCACTGATCCTGATGTTTCCGCCCCAGAAGGGGTACCTGCTCCTGTATTCCCTAGCACTTCAGTGACTTCCATGGAACTCCCCCCAGCCCTTCATTAGAGTAACACGGGGGTCGAAGAGAGGGACTTCTCCTTCCTCTAAGGCTCTGAAATCCTCTACTGTGACTCACGCCAATAAATCTGAGATATTACGCCACCCTCAGGAAAACATGGACTCTGACATTTCCTCTGTCCTCTCTTCTCATCCTGAAGTGACTACAGACACACAGGTGGCCACTGACAATTTAGGTTATCAGAAGAGAAAAGCTAAGGTGAAGTTAAAACACAGGGAAGGTACCCCTAGGAAAGATAGGCCCAGATGATTTCTATTTTTTTTTTTTTTTTGCTTTTGCTTTGCTTTTCCCCTTCTGCTTTCTCAGTACATACTGTTAATGTTAACAGTATTAAGAAGCACACAAAAAGGGATGCAGTTTTTTCCTTTTTATCTGGTTTAACAGCTGGCCTCATCCTTTTACATGATGTATGTTTCCACACCCTTCCGGAGATTTACAAGGCCAAACGTGCCTGGATCTCTGGACTTTCTTACTGGCCCTTTGGACAGGACTCTTGTTCTGGTTTGGATGTTCTGTTTAGTATACCTGATGTTACTGTCATCAAAATGTTGGATTTATACCCTGGCCGACTTCTTTTATTGGATGTTTTGATTTCTTCTGTCTCTTTTTGGATAATTAATATATATGCTCCCCAAATCAAAACCCATAGGATTGAACTGCTGAGACTCATACAGCCTTATTTATACACGTCTATGCATGTGGTTTTTGGGGGTGACTTCAATTGTGGTTTATCCACCAAGGATAAGACTTCTACTTCTAAAACTACCAAACTGTTTTGTGACACGAATTTCCTCAAACAACTGCTTCATTCAACAAACTTACAGGATGCATATTTATCCTTTACGGGTCAGCATACTCCCACTTTTCACAAGGGCCTCATGCAATTGATTGATTTTTCTTTATCTCTTCCCATCTCCAACTTTCTGATGCTGTCATTCAGGTTGCAGAATTCTCGGACCATAATTTATTATCCATTTCTTTTAGCCCTTCCCTGAAATCCTATTTTGGTCCAGGCATCTGGAAATTGAACACTTCCCTTTTATCTGATTCACATCTGTTATGTCAATTGACTGACTACATTAAGAATCGGAAGTCTGTATTTTTTTTATATGACGTCCCCTGGGTCTGGTGGCAGGAAACAAAATCTGGACTCCGGACTTTATTTAAACGTTATAGTAAAACATTATCATGACTCTTTATATTTTCATTATCATAACACTAGACAGCACCTACAGAAACTACTTACTTTGTCTCACACAACAGGCCATGATATCTCTACCCAAGTTAGTAATCTTAGACAGCGCCTAATGGACTACCACCTCCTGAAGGTTACTTCCATCCAACACCAACAGCGTTTTGGGACCTCTGGTACCAGTGACACTGTCTGCCCATACGCTACTATTAGGAAAAGGGTGGAGTGCAAAACCTTCGATACACATTTTTGACGATACTTTCTCCGAACTTACTGCTATTTCAAATATCAGAAATCGTGTTACTTGTTATACGGAACGGTTGTTCGGTCCTATGCCTCCCCCCTCCACTGCTATTTCGGACTATCTTTCCTTTGTACAACTTCCTGATATGCCCTCCTCTGTTGTAGACATGTTAAATGATGAGATACATGCACAAGAAATAGAAGCGGTAATCAGGTCTTTACGTCCAGGAGTAACACCAGGCCTGGATGGTCTCCCTAATGAGCTCTATAAAACACTTTCTACTGACCTGAGTTTTGAATTGGCTACGGTGTATAATTCCATATTACATTATGATAATCTTCCTTTGGATTTCAACATGGGTTGTTTATTTTACTTATATAAAAAAAGGTGACAGAAGATTTCTCTCCAACTGGAGACCTCTGTGCCTATTAAACACTGATTTTAAGATATTGACTAAAATCTTGGCACTTAGGCTTTCTAAGTTGGCCACCTATGTGATCTCCACTGCACAGTCATGCAGCGTCCCTGGGAGATGCATTCAGGACCATATTATTTTACTTCGGGAATTAATTGAACGTGGTAACTCCAACATTTTACGAGGTTTCATTTTTTTCCTTAGATCAGCAACAGGCTTTTGATTCTGTATGTCATGACTTTTTATGGTCTACTCTACATCATTATTAAAATTACCAACTTTCCGGGGCCTAAAACTGGGACGGTCCATCCTGACCATGACCCCACCCCCCACCGTGTCACTCCCACGGGCACCGCTGCAGACAACGCTGCACACAATTACATTTTGCTGCTTGCTCTGGCCATGCCACCCCACAGTAACACCAGCAGCAAACATCCAGATTAAAACAATACCTCATTCTGCTGCAGCAAGTTCAAAATCACGATGTACAGAAAGTTCATTAGAAGCAAACCTGCATTAAATTGTGATCAGACATTTGAGCTGCATGTATTGCTCCTCCTGACAGTTCCATTCAACCCGCTTACACTCACCTCATTTGCTGAGCAAACTTCACTTCAGTAACTCCCAACACCACACCAAATTGTTTTCACACACTTCCCCACAGCTGATCAGGTTCAGGTACCTTGGTTCACTGCTGCCAGTCTCTCCTCTATCTGGAGTCCCTCTTATCTGCTGGCAAACAGACATCGACATGCACTTATTTGCACTACTACCCAGTTTAATCTAACAGGAAGGAACATGCTTTACTGTACTCCCACTGACATGCTTGTGGTGCAACACAGGTGCAGGGATTGAAGTTGCAAACTGTTATCCAGCCCGAGCAGCACCACAGTGGTGCTGAAATAACTGTCACTCATGGATTAGCAGCCAGCAGAAAAAAAAGGGACAAAACTGGGACAAGTAAGCAAAAACCAGGACAAAAGTGACATTTTGCAAAACTTGTGGGGACACTGGGGCATGTTGCCTAAAATAGAGACTGTCCTGGGAAAATAGGGACAGTTGGTAGCTTTAGTCATTATAAAGTCCCTGAATGTACCCTTGCCAGACTCCAGCTGCTCTACCGATCTGCCACTATTGTCCCCCTAGTTAATGGATGGAAAGGTCCTATGCTTTCTCTACACAGAGGGGTTAGACAAGGCTGCCCCCTCAGCCCGCTCTTGTATGTCTTCTTTTTAGATCCATTGCTTCGTTCCATCAATGCGGCCCCGACAGTTCTGCCACTTCCCTCCACCCCCTATTCCATTTTAGCTTATGCAGATGATATGAGTCTGATGGTGGCAAATGCTGCTTCAGTACATTCTGCTTTACAGCATTGTGCCAGGTTTGGGGCTGTTTCTGGTGCAACCCTTAATCTTGATAAATGCATAGGGCGAAGACTGGGTCCTCCAATTCTAGGTGAGATTGATGTTGTTGACCTTACGATTTGTGATGAGCCAATTAGAATTTTGGGTATTTTATATGGCAATGGCCCTTTGGATGTCCTTAACTGGACACCCAAACTGGACTATGCTCAGTCTATGGTTTCCCGCTGGAATTCCTGGAAGTTGTGTAAAAAGAAATGGATTTATATGATTAAGACTTATTTACTTCCTCTATTTCTTTTTCTGGCATATGATCCCCCTCCCCACCCCAAGGCAACTTGAAACTAGATTGCTTAGTCTATTTTTTCAAGCTCTGTGGAGCAGCCGCCTTAACCCTATTAAACGCCCGATTACATATCTACCCATTCCGGATGGTGGCCTTGCCATGGTCCAACCTATTTTTTTTTACACTAGTATTTTTTTATTCCATAATGTTAGGCCCCTGCTGGTTAACCGGGATCCGGTGTGGGAGCCTTGGTTCCTTGAATCCTGCGGTCCTTGCTTTCACAAATGGGAACTCAATAAATTGACGGTTTTGACACATTCCCCCCAGATTCCTGCTTATGTTAGAGACACTTTTCTTCATCTGAAACAGTGGCAGGTTACTGGCCATATGCTGGTGACCGTTTCTAGAAAAGCCTTATATAGATATTTAGTGGATCGCGTCTGTTTAGATATTGTTTTTCCCAAATGCCCCAGCCAGCATCTCCCTGCTTTACTCACTTTACTTTGTAACTCTAGGATTCCCCAAAAGATGTGGGACTTACACTGGCTAAGTTGCCATGAACATATTAACATTAAACATAATCATAAACACAAAACACTACAAGATAGGCTTTGCTCCAGACCTGAATGCCAGCAACAGGAAGAAACTATATGACATTTTTTTTTGTACTTATATAGCTGACTTTTGGATCTTATTAGCTGCCAGATGGCGAGAACCTTTGTTTACTTCAATAACTTATGAAATGTTGATGTATGTTTTTTTTCCCACCTTTTTGGACACATTGGAATGGGAACACTTTGCATTTGCTTTTTGTGATCATCAAATGGCATATATGGACTGCTCGATGTCTATTTAATTTACACCACCAGGATGTATCCCTTATTACCATTATTCAGAGAATTGAACGTGATTTGAAGGACATATATTTCTCTGAAGCGAAGTTTTTGCTGTCAGAATCTTTACTGGAATTGTGGACACTGTTACCTTGGATTACTGACTCTGATTTTCCTGTTACATAACTCCTCTGTTGTATATTACTCATATTATTATGGTTTCTTTTCTGTTCAGTTGTTTTTTAATAAAAACTTCCCCTACTCTTTTTCGATAAGTGTCATGTGATCTTTAGCATGCACCTGAACTACCACTGATCCAGGCAGATGGGACCTCAATTTAACGTCTCATCCGAAAGACAGCACCTCAGAAGTGCAGCACCCCCCTCATGCTGCGCTACAGTGTCAGTATTGGGATATTAACCCAAGTGCCAGATGTGGGAACTGAACCCACAGCCCTCTGATCTCCCAGCCTCAGAAGCGAGTGTGCTACCTACTGAGCCACTGATATGATAAGACAGATCGGTTCCAAAGGCATTCTGGGGGTAGGTTACATGGACACATTCAGGGAAGTGGGTTACATAGACCTGTTTAATTGATGGGGGAATGTTGGCCATGACATGGGGGAATTTCCCAAGGGATCTTTAACTTCCACCTGAACAGTGACCAGAAGATGGGCAGAAGGGACCTTGGTTTATCATCTTATCTGAAGGATGGTACCCTCAACTGTGCAGCACTGCCTTGTACTGTAGTACAGTGTCAGTTATGGGTATTACCCAAAGTACCAGGTGTGGGGCTGGAACCCACGACCTTCCGATCTTCCAGCCCCAGAGGTGAGCAATCTGCCTACTTATCTTCCATTAGTCTGTCTATACTAACCATCCTTAGTGTCAATGGTAGGCAGACTTATGTTAGAGACACTTTTCTTCGTCTGAAACAGTGGCAGTTCTACTAAATATCTATATAAGGCTTTCCTAGAAATGGTCACCAGCATACGGCCAGTAACCTGCCACTGTTTCAGATGAAGAAAAGTGTCTTTAACATAAGTCTGCCTACCACTGACACTAAGGATGGTTAGTATAGACAGACTAATGGAAGATTACTGCAAGTGGCTGTGCTAATTGTTCTTTTTGCCTAACTGTTATCCTGGGGTGAGGCTTGCCTGCTCCTTAGGACTTAACTGACTTGATATTTGCCAGGTGGGTAGACACCAGGGCTAGTGTGATATCCATGGGCTGTATCATAGCTACTCCAATGCCAACAGCTATCACAGTAACATTGTCATGGCAATAAAGGCATATTTACCATCTCATCCAGGGGGCCAAGGCGTATCACAGTGGCTCATGCTGACAGGAGTGCAGTAGGATATATGAAAAACACAATTTGTGAACAGATCTGGAAGCTGGAAGAAATCCAGGGACTTTAATCCCTGGGCCACTGTCTCAGGTGTCCCTATCCCCCAAAAATCCTATGAGGACATAACCCACAGTGCAGTGATTCTGGGTCATATTACACGTCTTGAAAGAGTCCTAGTCCTTACCATAGGGGAGATGACAGACAGCATGTGCACGATCTGAGACACTCAAAGAGCATCATCATCCATGCTCCCCTTGTCTCGTCTCATCAACATGTTCCACTTTGTAAAAAATTAAGAGTTTCATGAGCTTTCACACACAGGAATCTCTCTACTACTCTCCACATTTACCCATATGAATGTTTGAAGTAACAATTACACGATATTGGATTGGATTTTAACCAACAACACCCATAAAGTTAGAAGCTGCTGTGTCTTTGCTGACTCCATAAGCGATCATCTACCTACTTTTTTGTATATAGAGCAGCAAAATTGCCAAGGCTCCACATTAATTTATCTCTTACAGAGATTTCAACAATTTAATTCTTGATGAACTTTTTAACAAGGTCAATGCGGTGGACTGGTCCCTTATTGATGCTGTTCTCACAATGGATACGATGTGGGGATTCTTACTGAGATACAAAATACATTTTACCACTTAAAACCCAGTTAGTGCCCAAAGAAATAACTGGATTTCAACTGACTTGCTTTGTCTTATGAAGCAAACAGATTGTTACTAAAAACTACATAAATCCTCTAAAAGCATTTATGACTGGAGTAAGTAGAGTGCATTTCACATCTGAAATTGGTAAATGCAAATCAAAGCATTTTCAGGAAAAACCAAATCAATGCTCTTGAAAATCAGAAAAAAATGTGGGCCTCAATCAAAAATGTAATTGTTCTAGAAGTTAAAAAGCCATGTGATGCTATATCTCATAATGAAAATATCATTGCTCAACTTTTTGTTACTAGTGAGATATTCATGGACAAATGTTCTGATTTATCCAAGTTAAAAGCTATTTTTGACAACAATAACATTTCTTCTTCTTGAGATTTTTCTTCTTCTCCATCTAACTCACTTCCTCCTTTCTACATTTCTGTAGTGAAACCGGTCCAAGTATTAAAATTACTGAATCTTATGTCAACCGATAAAAGTGCAGAAGCTGACAAACAACAAAAATTGGAATAAAGACTGTTAAAATGGATAGCAAAAAATATTTGTCTGCCTTGATATCTATCTTTCAGGTGTCCTTAATTACTGGAAATTACCCTACACTTTGGAAAAATACTATAATCATTCCTATTTTGAAGTCAGACTCTTCTTAGGATGTAGATAATTATCATCTGAGCTCCAGTTTATCACCTTTAAGTAAGCTGTTTGGAGAAACGTGTTTCAATCAATCAAACTTTATTTAACCAGGCATATCACCATTGAGTAGGCTCATTTTCAAGTTGGTCCTGGACATAGACAAATGTATCACAGGTAGCTACAAGGCAAGAAAGCAAACACTATACATGTGCAGGGCTAACACAGGCCTTAACAGTTACGGCTAACATATTTGAGAGCTAGTTATTGCACACGAAACGACAAACATAATCAATCTAAGGTTAGGGTGGTTATATTCCACTGGTTATTCAAGTATGGGGCTTGTGTGAAGGAGGGGTATAGAGTGTGGCGGTACAGATGACAGGGGGAAGGTAGGGTGAGATAGGTGGAGGGGTTGGGAAAAGAGGATGTTAAAAGTGCTGGAGCTCCATTGATTGGGGAAGGTGGGAGCTACAAGTTACTTGAGAGTCGGGGGATTCAACAAACGAATAGGGACACACTGGTCATCTATAACAGCTGCAGGCTTCCTTTAGGTACTCTGTAATCAGTGCTTTGAAGGTGAGGGGACTGGGAAGGGTTGAGAGCTTTAGTGACCTTTGCATAGTATTGCAAATGGGAGGAAGGGAGAAGCTGATTGCAGCCGAGCCATGAGATGATCTTACTCTAGGTATTTGAAAGCAGATTAAGGAGAAGCGTCTCAACCCATACGACTCCTTGACACGCTCGAATAAGCTCGAGATGTATGCTGGTAGCTTATCAGACAAGGCCCTATATAGCCAAAGGAAGGCATTTCTTTTCCTCCTTGTAGTGAGTGAGGTCCATCCAAACTCTTGGTACAGCAGGCAGTGACGGGTGCGAAAAGGCAGATTAAGAATGAACCTCAAGGCCCGGTGATAAAGAGTGTCAAGTTTACGGAGCAATGAAGAAGGGCAGTTAATATAGAGGAAGTCAGCGTAATCCAGTAAAGGCAGGAATGTAGATTGCACTAATCTCTTTCTGGCTTTGATGGTAAACAGATGTTTAATTACGGCAGAATATACCTAAGCGTTGTCTTAATTTTTTTCAATAGTTCGTTCAGGTGGCATAGGAAATTAAGCTTGTTGTCTAGCCAGAATCCCAGGTATTTAAAGGTAACAACGGTTCCAGTGGCTCACCTAATAAGGATAGAATCATCAGGTTGAAAGTTAGCCCTGTGGTGGCGTTCGGGTAGAGGATCATGGCTTTGGTCTTTTTGGCGCTAAGCAGTAGCTTGTGCTTCATAAGATTAAGATTAAGTTGGAGAGAGATAAAATCTTGCTGTAAATCCTCATGGGCCATGCCAGGGGAAGAGTTAGCGGTGTAGAGGACTGTATTGTCTGCAAATAAGTGCACTTTAGCTGTGCACAGGTGTGAATCGAGGTTATTGATGTAGATTGCAAATAAGATTGGGCCCAAAATAGAGCCTTGAGGGACAAGTTCAGTGGAGACAGTTCTCCCAGAGCTTTAACTCGTTGTAGTCTGTTAGTAAGGTAGCTGGTGAACCATTTAATGGCAGCACTGTCAAGACCGATGTTACTTAATGCATTAAACACAATGTTGTGATCCACAGTGTTGAACGCCTTACTAAGGTCAAGGAAGAGTGCAAACACGTGCTTCTTAGCGTCCAAGGCAATTTGCCAGTGAGTGGTTACTTTAGCAAGGGCGGACATTATGCTATGTTTGGCACTGAAGCCCGACTGAGCAGCGTTTAACAGTTTCTGTGAATCCCAGTGCTCCCTGATTTGGGTGTCGACGATTTTTTCCAATAATTCTGAAAGGAAGGATAGTATAGATATAGGCCAATAGTTGTTCAGGTCGCTAGGGTCCCCAGACTTGAACAAAAGGATGATGTTAGCAGTTTTCCATGGTAAGGGTAACTCACCCTGAGATAGGGAGATGTTGAATAAATGGACAATGGGGGCAGTCAGAAAATGATGGCCTAATTTTAGGAAGAAAGGTTCGATGAGGTTGGCACCTGCACTCTTTTTAGTATCTAAAGACAGTAGGAGGTTCTCCACTTGCTTAAAGGATATAGGGCGGAAGCTGAAAGGGGAAGAGTGGCTCTGGTTGGTGTTGGTGTTGGGGCTTGTGGCATCAGTGTCACCCCCGTGTAGGCTGATCTTACTGAATGGAGAGATGGCGAATCCCAGCCCCGCCGTGGCAAAGTGTTCATTGAGTTGTTTAACTATATCCACTCTACCCGTGAAAGTGGCGTCCTCAGACACTAGTTTGGTTGGAAGAGAGGTGTCGGTGGTATGACCCTCAACTTCTTTGAGAATACTCCAGAATTTGGCAGCATTGTTTTTGTTGTCTTCCAGGGCTGATTGGGAGAATCTAGCTTTTTCAGTCCTAATTAGTTTGGTGCAGGCGTTTCAAGATACATGAAAGGCAAGCCAACCTGCGTCAGAGTGTGTCTTCCTAGCTCTTTTCCACCAGTAGTCTCTATCTTTGAGGGCTTTCTTTAGGATGGGAGAGAACCATCCAGGAGATCTTTTCTTAGACTTGATCAGTCTTGGGGGGCATATTTGTCTAAAAGACCCACTAGGAGACTGAAAAATATTAAATGCCTCGTTGGGGGAAGAGGCCTGGTAGAAGTCTTGCCATCTGATGCTGCTCAGGTCATTCAGGAAGGTAGGCTGGCAAAACTTTTTCAAGCATCTTTTTAGCTTATATTTAGGGGCTGATTTTAATTGGGGAGAGTGCCTGATGCAGGCAATGGCACAATGATCACAAAGGTCATTGAAGAACACCCCGGCATGTGAGAAGTTGTGGGGTTTGTTAACTAACATTAGATCCAGGAGGGAGCTACGCTCTGGTTTTTTTCTGTTGGGTCTGGTGACTGCAGGGGTCATCTGGGCCAACCCACACATATCACAGAGGTCTTTAAGCTTCTTGGAGCTCTCATCGTTCCAATTTAGGTTGAAGTCCCCCATTATAAAGCACTCGGAGGTAGCCATGACAATTAGACTTTGAAGATGAGGTAAGAGGACCGTGCCGCCAGAGGGTGGTTGATAACATGCAGCAATGAAGAGTGCCTTATCATTGGAAAGTGACAGTTTTAGGGCAAGACATTCAAACTCTTTAGACTTGGAGGTACAATCAATGACTGTCACAGAGAATTTGTTCTTGACATAGATTACAGCCCACCCCCGGTTGGTCTATCACACCGTAGGTGATGTACCCCAGTATATTGATAGCTTTGTCTGAGGTCAGGGGTGTAAGCCAGGATTCCGATATCAAAAGGAAGTTGGGGGATGCATGTTATGACCATGTCTGAATCAGGTCAAGCTTCCTGAGTAAACTACATATATTCAGGTGGAGGAAGCTGATGCCCTTGTATTGGGGGAGGTCTGCAGGACCGTTTAAAGAAGCCAGTGGGCCTGGATTTAGCTCAACATTTCCAGAGCAGAGTAGTAGAAGCAAAAGCAGTTTCCTAAGGCAACTTTTTAGCATACTGAATAAGCGCTTATTATGCCGTTTGGCATGGAGAGGTTTTGAGGAGGCTGGGTAATGACTACTAGAATGGTTGGTTCAAAATAAGACATATATAACTGTTTTAACCAGCAGGTTCAAAGGCTTTCTACCATATTCATTAGTCAAAGCCTAACGAAAAGGCATGCAGGGCAGCGGGGAAGTCATTCCTGAAGTAGGGAGTCATGTCCCATTATGAGGGTGTTTATGAACAAATGGTCATGTGTCTACAAACATACAACCTTCAAACCAGAGAACAGCATGGATTCAGAAAACATTACAGTATGGGCATGACCTTGCTTAGTTTCACTGACCGCATCAGTTGAGCTATGGACAGGAAATGCTCAATGGAGTGGTCTTTGTGGACCTATCCAAGGCCTTCAACCTTGTTGAACTGTAAGGACCATATAGTAAGGATTAGAAAGGGGGGTTGGGTGGAAGCAAGAGGGTGATAAGGCAGAAGCTGAATGATTGCTTCTGCTCTGTATTTACTAAGGAGAAAAGGGGGTGATATCCAAGGGGAAGGAGGCAGAAACAAGAGGGGGGGGGTGACAGATGGGGAAATCATGGAGATCAGGGTTCTGGAGGGTTTGAGGGCACTGAGGGTGGACAAGGCGCCAGGTCCAGATGGCATCCACCCCAGGGTACTGAAGGAGCTGGCAGAGATCCTGGCAGGTCCTTTGGTAGATCTATTTAATGCCTCACTACACTCAGGGTGTGTACCTCAGGATTGGAGGATAGCTCATGTGGTGAGCCGGGGAACTACACACTGGTGAGCCTCACATCCATCGTGGGTAAGCTGATGGAGACTATTCTGAAAGAGAGACTGGTTGCCCTCCTGGAGGTCAAAGAACTACAGGACAGTAGACAGCAAGGCTTCGTAAGTGGCATGGAGTTCTATGACTCAGTGACTAGGCAACTGGACAGGGGCCATGCAGTGGATGTCCTGTACCAGGACTTCAGTAAGGCATTTGACTTTTTGCCACATGGGAGGCTGGGAAGTAAGTTAGAAGGCACACGGGTGGGTGCAAAGTTGGCGAGATGGGTAGAGAACTGGCTTCAGCGAAGGCAACAGAGGGTGGTGGTGGGTGGGGAATTCTCATCCCCAATGGTAGTGACGAGTGGTGTTCCATAGGGCTCAGTGTTGGGACCAGTGTTGTTTGAGATATTCATTGCAGACATATCATTGGGCATCAAGAGCAAGACCAGTCTGTTTGCTGATGACACCAAGATGGGAGCAGTGGTGGATGACCTACAGTGATGGAAGGGGTTGCAGGATGATCTGGCAAAACTGGAAACCTGGTCGGACACCTGGCAACTGTGGTTCAATGTCAAAAAGTTCAAGGTGCTGCATTTTGGGGCAAAAAAAAAACCAAGGAGGAGTTACCAGCTGGGGGAGTGCAGCTAGCCGAGACAGAAGAGGAAAAGGATCTGGGGATGCTCACTGCCGGGTCAATGAACAACTCAGCACAATGTAGGAAGGAAGCTGCAAAAGCCAACAAAATGCTGAGTTGCATTGCAAGGGGTATATCCTCGAGGAGGGGGTAGGTGATTCTGCCACTGTATAGATCATTAGTTAGACCACACCTGAAGTACTGGTGCCCCTATCTGAAGCGGGACATTAATTTACTGGAGGGCGTGCAGCACAGGGTGACAAAGATGATCAAGGGGCTGGGGGATTTACCATACAAGAAGAGGCTGAGGGAGTTGAACATGTACTCGCTAGAGGAGAGGAGGGACAGGGGGATATGACTGGAACCTTCAAGTACATGAAAGGAATAAACAAGACAGGTACAGTAAGGGAGGGGAGGGACACCCTGGGGCCATGATATGAGACTGGAGGGAGGAAGGTTCAGGAGAGAGAGATGAGTAGACACTTTTTTAATGGAGAGGGTGGTAGCTGGGTGGAATGCGTTACCAGCAGAAGTGGTATCCAGTAGAACAGTGGACTGCTTCAAAAGGGGCTGGGACAGGACAAGGGAGGGTAAAGGGAGGGAAGGTGGTGGAGGGAGAAGCAGCTGCAGAATAAGGGGTGCTAGCTGCACATTCGAGCAGACTTGATAGACCACTAGGCCTTTATCTGCTGGCAAATTTCTTATGTTCGTATGTCACGCCTTGATGTTTTGAATAATCTTGGTTTCTCTAGCTCTCCATGTAACTGCTTTTGAAATTATTTGTATATACGTGAACTTAAGGTTAGTGTTCACAGCACCCGTTCTAGTGAGATGCTGCTAAATAACTGTACCTCAAGAATCCACACTTGGACCCTTATTTTCAATTTTCATAAATTCAGTTCAAGTGTTAAAACATTCCCATTCCATTTTATAAGCCAATGTTATCTTAATTTACACCACTTCTTCCATTGATGAAATTAACTCAGCATTACATCTGGATTTTACAAACTTGAATTCTTGTTTGATCAGACACCACCTTCTGCTCAACAGCAAGAAGATCAAATGTATATTGTTTGGATCTAAGCCCAAACTAGCAAAACATTCTGCATGTCTTATTTCCATTTTTTTTAAATCCTCTGCTTGTCACCATTTGGCTGTCCAGCTGCTCCCATCAGACTGACCCCCCCCCCGCCTCATCACCTGGCTTCCCTGGGGCTTACCTCAGTTCTTTGTACCCTTGCCAGAAGGTCTGCTCGGAGGTGCCTGGTTGCCAGTGCGGATCCTGCGGAGGTTGGGCTTCATCCTGCAGCTGGGAGGTTTTTCCACTTTCTCCCTAAGCCCGAACCAAGTGCAATGACACGTAGTCTGCACTCTGCCTCCGCACAGACGGCCCCTGGCAGTCCAATGAGAAAGACACCCTTCCTTGATGTCCCCCAGTCACAGAGCAAGACATTGTGTCCCCCTCCCCGAGGGAAGAGAGCTGTTCTTGGGATATTCAATCCTCCCTCCCTGACCAGCCCCCGAGCAACCCGGGTCTGTTTTCAAAGCCAGGTCACCATGTGGCAGGAGGTGAGGCACCCAGCGCCTCAGCCCTCCAGGCCACCAGGCCAGCTCGTATTATTATTTCTGACCTTTATGGTGCCCAGTTAGAACAAGCTGAATCCTTTAACCCATTCTTACTGGTAGCGCCATATGGCGTCGGAACCATCCATTGCATAACCTGGCCCAAAATGGTCGCTCAAGATAAAATGAGTTGAATACTTTGGTGTCTTTTTGGATCCAAGCCTTACTTTCATTTTACATATCAATCCAATTTGTAAACAAGTTAATCAAAAGCTATGTGTCCTTTTTAGCCTAAATAAATGTCTGTCACCTGTTACTACACAAATAATTAGCAAAGGCGTTCTACTCCCTATACTGAGTTACAATTCTTTTGTCTTCACAGTTCCATCTTAAACAGATCTAATCCGTCTGAATGGTGTCTCAAACAACATTTGTCATTTTATTCTCATAACTATAGGCCAGTAAATCTAACCTCTATAGTGGGGAAGTTGCTCAAGGCTGCCATCAAAATGGGGATGGTGAATTTCTTTCACAAAAATTACCTTCAGGATAAGAAATCCAACTGTGGAACTGAAGGGAAAAGTGTGACTCCCACTGGGACTTGAACCCAGGATGTCAGCAATCCGTGCCTTAGCTCTTACCATCTGAGCTATGAGAGTCTCAGACAAGTAAGCCTCCTGAATTTTCCCAATGAATCACACACATTCCTTTCAAGGGTGTTGCGTAATGAGCTACAAGGCAGTCTTTTTTCAAAGACCCAAATAACTACTTCTCTCTCTCTCAATGCAGTAAGCCACTGCGAGGCATTATTTAGAAATCCAGTTGTGGAAATGAAAAGAAAAGTGTGACTCCCATTGGGACTTGAACCCAGGATGTCAGCAATCCATGCCTTAGCTCTTACCATCTGAGCTATGAGAGGCATTACGACTTTTTAAAGGGCAAGTCATGTCAAACAAAGCTCATCAACCTTTTCAACATGGTATCACAAGCAGCAGAGAACAGCCAGACTGCAGACATCTTGTACAAAAGTTTCAGCATCCTTCAGCTTAGTGCTACACAGGAGGCTGGTGAAAAAGCTGGGAGACCTGGGTATGGGAGATGGCATATCACCTTGAATAAACAATAGGTTAGGAGAGAAAACACGGGGGGGGGGTAAATTGAACTCTTTCAAAGGTCAGAAGGGTGACTAGTGGGGGTGCCACAGGGTTTGGTCCTTGGACCAGTACTCTTCAACGTGTTCATTGTGGCATAGGGGACAGCATACAGGGAAAGCTTAGCCTGTTCGCAGATGACACCAAGTGATGTGGCAGGGTAGAACCATAGACAATGATGGAAGAAAAAGACCAAAGTTCTATCTAGTCTGTCCAGAGTTCCCAATGTTCCTAGGATCTAAGATCTAATACCAACTGAGGACCTGACCACCCTAGTGCACGCCTTTGTCACATCCAGGCTGGACTACTGCAATGCCTTGTACCTGGGGCTATCTGGAGGCAATCTCCACCACCTGCAGCTGGTGCAGAATATGATGGCTAGGCTTTTGACTGGTGTTTTGAGATTCGTCCATGTCACACTTGGCCTCTGCGAACTGCACTGATTGCCGGTAAGGTGGAGGATTGCCTTTAGAGTTGGATTACTGACCCATAGCCCTGCACGGGCCGGGGAGGGGGACCAGCCTACCTGCAAGACCTCCTGGTTCCCTACTGCCCGTCTCAGGTTCTCCATTCCTCCAAGGGTTGCCCCCTTGTGGTTTCCAGGGCCAGGTTGTGGCATTCTGGGGACCGTGCGTTCTCAGTTGCTGCACCAACTCCGTGGAATGCTTTGCCAAGACATCTAAGGGAGGCACCCTCAATGGAAACTTTCAAATATGGATTAAAAATGCTCTTATTTAAGCAGGTATTTGCCTTAAGTTGAAGATCTAGATAAATAAACGACCGCTGCTTTATTATGGAAGGTTTTAATGAACGATAGCTAGAATTTTATATGGATGTCTGTATTACGCCTTGAAGTGTGTTATGAGTTTTATATGGATTGTTTTTAAATTGTTAAGTGCGCCGAGCCTCCGGAAAGGGGTGCTATACAAATATAAAGCATCTACCTATCTGCCACAGGCCCTGTTGACCATATAGGGTTTTTATCTCTCCCAGTACCCCCCCCCCCGTCCCTGTTCCCCTCACTACTGCTACACACTTAAGCAACCACCAACTGGGAACTACAAACAAAGGGGCGGCTAAACAATGCAGAGCAGAGCCAAGCAATCAGAGAACTTGCAAGAGGCAAGGAGCTCGGCTTTCCAGTCACCACCCATAATCAGGAAACACTGTTGTTTTAGATAATCCTTTATTTTACAGTTGATAAAATCCACCAGGTAAAAAGCATACACTCTTCAAAGCAGCAGGTAAAGATCCACCCCTTCCCTCATGTAACAACCAAACGTTTTCACGCTTCTCGCGCTTTGTCGGGGTTGAAATGGGTGCAGACCAGGGTGTCTCATTTAAATCCTAGCACTTAAAGTGACAGTGCATTCACTCAATAAATAACATGCGTGAAATAGAAATCTAAAAAACACATTACGTGGTAAAATGTACACCTATACCCCGCCCCATTATGTTTCTCAGGCTTAAGAAAAACATGCACTATCCACTGCAGGGAGCAGCATGGCTTTAGGAAGGGACATAGCACAACCACTGGCTTGCTGGAATACACCGACTTCCTGCACTGTGCACTTGACAGAGGCCAACTGGTGGGGTTGATCTACATAGACCTCACCAAGGCTTTCGATACTGTGAACCACTCTCTCCTGCTCCACTCATTCCAGACTATCGGCCTCTCTTCGGAGGACACCATGTGGTTCTCCAGCTATCTCAGTGGCAGAACAGAGCAAGTCAAAATTAACGACACCCTATCTAGCTCTCGCCATGTTAACTCAGGAGTTCCCCAAGGCTCCATCCTTGGATCTTTACTATTCAGTCTCTTCCTAAATTCCGTCCCAAAAGCCTGTCCTAACAACATTATTCTCTACGCAGACGATGCTGTCCTTTTTTCCACCCACTCCGACCCCACCCTACTCACCAAAGAACTACAAACAGGCATAACATTCCTTTATTTTAATTGAATTAAAAATTATTGAATTAAGCAATCTGCCTACCCTAATACTGCTACAGATCACTGACTGCTGGCCTTCAGATTCGTTAGACACTAAACTCAACATGGGTCGACCATGGGATGCTGATAAATCCGATACCTCAACAGTGGGAGTGTTGTCTGGCCTGGGCCCAACTCCACCACCTGGGAGTAAACCAGGGATGATGCCTGCAATGCTCTACTCCCTGCAGACAGCAATTCATGCACTTACCTCATCAGTAAGACTTCTGGACACCAAACTAGACCAATATGTGGGTAGATTGGCTCTGGTTGAATCTAAAATAAATGCAGCAGTGGGTAAAGCTACTGAAGCTAAAAGAGTTGCCTCCAAAGCCGATCAAAACATTTAAATACTTCCAAGGGATTACCACCGTGGACTGTAAAGCATTTTTCAAATGCAATGAAGGGACCTGTAGTGGGGGCATGGATATAAGCTGGCAGGAGGTAAATTCAAGTGGGATGTGAAGCAGTGTTTCTTCATGAACAGGCAGTAATCTCAACTGTCAGAAAGGAATCCAGATTCTCCCATAGTACTGAAAAACAATATACATAAATCAGAGAGCTGTCGTTCCAACTGAGATCTGCCAACAATGATTATAGGAGCAAATGGACCTCTTACCCAGATTTATGGTGATGCTATAATAAGGTTTACTGAATTACTTTGAATGTTCAAAAGGCCTCACACACCATCAATGTTTGGGGGTTAAGACCCCTTCCTTAGTGGACTGGGATACCAAAGCTCGGAGTGTTCCTGCTCATAGTCTGTGCTCTTGCAAACACTACTTGTATTTAATTTCAGTCTAAACACTTCACATTTGTGCCCTCTGGCAGACTTTCCTGAGCCACCGCATGACTCCCCTCTACCTTCCTGAGTGGGAGCCTCCTATCCATCTCAACTGCCCCTCATTATGAAGGACATCCCTCATTCTACCCCTCTGAAGTGCTTTGTCCCACATCAGTCCCACATTAAAATGGTGCTGCCCACATTAAGGAGATGCTGTAAGCTCTGAGTTCCAAGAAAAAATTCTTAACACTTTGTAATACTAAAGCAAAATGAGACTTTGACCAAACAAGCATTGGTTTTCACTGTGCTTTAGCTTGCATCTCCATGGTTGATTATGCGTTCCCTCCTTCTGAGGATCAGCTTCCCTCATGTTGAGTGTCTATGTCCCTCAGTTCAGTGAAAAAAGGTTGGGAGGTATATGGACAGCATGGTGCTTCGAAGGAAGGAGGAGGGGGCCACTAGAGGGCATGGGTAGAAACTGGAGGGGGGGAGATTCAGGGGAGAAAGGAGGAGGCGCTGCTTCACTGAGAGGGTGGTGGAGCCATGGAATGCGCTGCCTAGGGGGTTGGTGGAGGCAGAGACGGTGGAGTGGTTCAAGAGGGGGTGGGACAGGTACAGGGGAAGGGTTCTGGAAGCAAAATCCAATGCAGCGAAAATATCCGGAACTGGGAAGGGAGAAGCCAGAGAAGGCGAGGGGGGCAGCAAGTTCAGCTTCCACGGTGGGGGCTGACCAAATGAGCAGATGCAAAAGACTGTTAGGCCTATTCTGCTGGCATTTTAGTATGTTAGTATGGTGGACAAATGGAACAGCTTGCCAAGGGAAGTAGTCGAGGTAAAGATAGTGCAATGTTTCAAGGGAGGGTGAAACAGATAATTTGCCAGCAGATCAATCAATCAATCAAACTTTATTTAAGCAGGCTTTACACCTTTGAGCGTGCTCATTTACAAGACGGTCCTTGATGGTGTGGATACAAGACAATGGAGTAACTATGAACAGGCTAAGAAAACAATTACAGTAATACATGGGTAACTAGGGAACATAAAGGTCATAAATCTGTCAACGCATGCTAAAGCAATATCAAGATACAATAAACAAGGCTAACAAACAATAATTCATTAATACTAAAGGACAGAAGACTGGGGCAGAGTGTACCCAGCCTAACGGGTAGCACACATAGACCCACATTATGGCAAGTACATTTACTCAAAAGAATGTGGAGAGGAGGGAAGATGGACAGGAGTGAAGGTTGGGGTAAGGGTGGAAGGATGGAAAAAAAAAGTGTTATATGGAAGAAAAATGTACCTAACGTTCTGGGTAGCGCACCTAGACCCGCTTAATGGTACATGCAATACTAGGGAAGCAGAGAGAGAGAGAAAAAAAGGGGAGGAAGGGAGGGTGGGGTCAGGATAGGGGAAGAATGTAATGGGAGTGCTAATGTAGTGTTAACAGGCCCAACTAATGAGGTCTGCCGTTGGCAGGTATAACAATTTATCGACAACAGGTGCAAGGTTCCATTAGAACTGATGTGAGTAAGGACTTAAAGGTGGATAGAACCAGGATGGTAGCAAGCTTAAAGGCCTTCCGTAGGGAGTTCCACAGTGATGGGAGAGCAAATAAGGAATGCTTGGCCCACGTAGTCTGCCCATTTTCCTCTGCCTATAGTATCACCACAGATCCTACTTGAAATGTATAAGGTGTGGTAGCTGTAGGAGCGGGGGGGCAGGGGAACACATGTACAGATCAGGTCTGTCTATCAGTAGAAGGCTCAGTCGTTAAAGTGGAGGTAGGTAAGGCCAGAACAGACTGGATGGACCCTTGCTGTTTTTTCTGACTGTAAATGTGTCCATGTTTCTACGATCACCAGATTTTTTTTATTTTTTTTATTTTTTTATTTATTGGAATACAATCGGAATTACAAACCTTTGAGTCACAGACTCTTTTGCAAAGGCTCCACGTCGGTTACATAGGGTGGAGGGTAGACAAATACAGTAGAGGACATACATAAACAGGCAGTATTTACAGTAACTGAACAGAGGAGCCGTCCAGGCAAAACTTAAAATCTGGAACTTGTTGCTGATCATACCAGTATGCACGCAAGCACAAGATATACAGCCTTTTCCATGATTCATAGCAGGGCAGTTCACTTACTAATGCAACAGCTCTTTTCTGTCCTGAACCACATTCAATTGCTTCTTAGGGGATACGAATATATGTCTCCACACTTTGCCAAAAACAACAAACTACATATCAGACATCTACCCAGAAGTGCTTACACCTTCCTACAAACAAACAAACAAAAAAGTACAATCCTAAAGTTCAGTTTTTTACCATATTTCTGTGGTGATCTGATATGATTTAATGTTCCTTGCCAGGGCTTTTATTATCCTCCAGCTGCTGCATTCTGATGGTGACCAGTGGGGTGTGATACATTAAACATGAGCACAACCGAAAGGGCCCAGCACAAGTAGAACATCACAACAGACTCTCGGCATATTTTTGTTTCTATAGAGGTTTTACTCCCTGGCTTCCTGCATTGTCCCAGAGATACAGTATGCCCTAATTCCTGGGACATTCCCTATTCAAGCCCACAACCTCTAACTCCCCCAGACCCTACTTACTGCAACAGTTTACCCTCTGTAGCAGAGGCTCACAGAAATGTAGAATTTGTCAGCAGATAAGCAAAATGGTCCCCCGGCTTAAAAATCATACATACCAAAATAGACTAACGAAAACCGGATTGTTCAATCTCCAGAGTAGGAGAATGAGGGGAGACCTACTATTACTTTTCAAGATTATTAACTCCTAGGATCAAATGACCCAATGTGGTTTAAGTTTTTGCACCAGAACACCTAACCGTAGATCCCATAAGAGACACGTTTATAAATTCCCAGGGTAAAATACTACTAAAAGACTCAACTACCTCACTATCAGGTCAGAACATTTATGGAATCAACTCCCCACTGAGACTGTTTACCAAACAGCACTTTTGGGCTTTAAAAACAAGCTGGATGATTACATCAAAGCAAAGTTTAACTTACAATAATATACCCACAGAGAGTGGGAGATCATCTTGATGGGCAAAATACTTTCTTTTGTCTTTATCATCTAGTAATACCTAGTAATAAGGGCCACTTGGCCCACCTAGTCTTCCCTTCCTTTCCCTACCTATTCTTCCACCTCTGACCCTACCTGGTCTTCAGCCGCCTCCCCCCACATCGCTTTGATACCAGTTTTTCTTTATACTGTACCTATCCCATGCATGCTTGAAACCCATCACTGTTTTCACCCCCATCACCCCTGCTGGACGACTGTTCCAGGCATCCACCACCCTCTCAGTGAAGAAATACTTCCTCATATCCCTCCTAAACTTCTCCCCTCCAGCAGGCTCCCTAGTTCTTGTACACCTTCTTTTCTGAAAAATACTCCCTTCCTGTACCTTATTCACCCCATGAGGTATTTAAAGTTCTCAAGCACATCCCCCCCCCACTTTCTTCCAGGGTGTACATGTCTAGATCCCTCGGTCTCTCCTCATAGGACATTTGATGCAGCCCCTACACGATTTCTGTTGCATTTCTTTGGATGGCCTCTACCCTGTCTACGTCCTTTCTGAGGTGTGGACTCCAGAAAAGGACAGAGTACTCTAAATGTGGTCTCACCAGTGACCAATACAGTGGCAACAACTGCCTCCCTACTTCTGCTGGTGATTACCCTTCCCTATGCACTCCAGCATCCCACTGGTTTTCCCTACTGTTTGGTCCCATTGCCTTGCCACATTAAGGTAATTTGTTATGATAACCGTAGGTCCCTTTCTTGTTAGTGACTGTCAGTACCTCCCCTACTTTCACCTCTGGGTTTTCCATTCTGTACTCTGCCTCTCATTTTCTGTGGCCAAGGTGCATGGTTTTGTACTTTTTTGCACTGAGACCCAGCTGCCATTCCCTTGACCATTCCTCAGGCTTTCTGAGGTCATTATTCATTCTCTCCACCCCCCCCCCGACTGTCCACCCTATTGCAGATCTTGGCATCATCTAAAAAGAGGCATACATTCCCTTTCAGTTGTTTTGCAATATCACTTACAAAGGCATTAAAGAGGAATGGACCCAGTACTGAGCCGTAAGGAACCCAACTGATCATTCTCCCTTCCCCCGAGTTGAGTGCCACTAACCACCACCCTCTGTCACCTATCCATTAGCCAATCACGTATACAGTCTACCATCTTTGTTCCCACACCCAAACTTTCCTTTTTTTTTTCTTTTACAAGAATCATATGTGGCACAGTGTCAAAGATTCGAGGGGGGACCATCCTCCCCATTCCAAGTCAGTCCACTATACAGACCAGAATCCAGTAGTGACATGCATGAAGACCCAGAGGTGTCCCAAAGGCTCAGACCATCATATAGACAGAAGTATTTTTCCTGACCCTGTTTGATCCCTCTCATCCCCAATGTGAGCGCAGCCATCAGAGTTGGCCTTGCATCCAAACAGTAGACCATGAAGTAGGAGCAAGCTCCCTGGCCCAGCTTCTGGAGTCCTTGGGGCACTGGAGCTCGCCGCTGACCCTCCCACAGGTTTTCTATCTCCAGGTCAACAACTGCCCTCCTAAGTAAGCACAGGTGAGGACTCTTCTGTTCCACGACTGGTAGCTGAGTCAACCATACCTGTGACCAGCTGTGAAAATGCCTTAGTGCCTTCAGCTTACCATTCTGAAGGGCAGCTACACCCTGACGATTAGGATCCATGTAGACAACAGTTGATACAGCACAGCTGTGTAGCATCAGGTCAGGAAGACATTTTAAAGTGCAATCCTAGTTGAAGAACTTGCTTTCTGAGTACTGGTAGTCACAGTATGTATGCAGTATGTTTCATTTCACAAGGAAACAAGGATGCTTCCTTAACCCTGATGAAACTAATGTGGGTCAGTAATAATACAGTACTTATAATTCAGACTTGATTGTTAAAGTAGATGTCTACTTTGTATGGTGGAAAGTTGTTAAGCACAGAAATCCATGCTTAGAACAGCACTGTTACACTGCAGTCAAGATGTCAAAGATGATGTCAAAATGTTGTACTGCATTATGTACGTCAATATGGGTTATTGCACTATTCCTTACCCTAGCAGGGGACACTGAGCCCAACCTTGGCCCCGCTACCACTTATAAACTCTTGCCACAGGCTCCTGGTATTACCATTGCCCATCTGAACATCCGAAGCCTCACAGCCAATCTCACTGAGCTGGAAGCTTGGGTACATGACAATAACCCAGATATTCTAGTCATATCTGAGACCTGGTTAAAACCCTATGTACTGGATAACATATGCTCACTCCCAGGCTATAGTATGCTACATGCTGACCAACCTAATACCAAAAGAGGTGGTGGCTTGATACTGTACTATAAGTCCCACCTTAATATTACTTATATCCCTACTATCTCGCTAAACAACTATGAGGTCTTACACTCGCTCCTATTTCTGGGTAATGCTGAGAAGATCCACATCTTTAGCGTGTACACACCCCCCAAGAACCCGCAAAGTAGGTCTTGTGGAATTCATAGATCTTTTACCTGATCTGTCCACGAAAAATGAAATGATCTGTCTAGGGTATTTTAACCTCGACTGACTAGGTCCCAACTCCTCTCACCTAACCTCCACCATCAGCAAGGCCAACCTTGGACAACTTCTCTTGTCTCCCAATGGCAAATCTCCGAATGATTCCAGCCACACTCATCGACTGGATACTCACTAACTGGAAGGACAGATCTTCCATCGCTGGTGTCCTAGCTGACTCCATCAGTGATCACTGTCCTATCTATTGGGTGTGGAACACCTACCCCCCCCACCCGCGAAAAGCTTTATCCTTTCCTAACTTCTCTAACCTTGACACTGCTGCTTTCCTACATGACCTACAACTTGTTGATTTGTCTTCCCTTTATATGACTAATGATATAAACTGTGCAACTGAATATTTCAATGAAACCATACTCTCCTTGCAGAAAAAGCATATTCACATCTCTACGTGAAGGGTTAGGGGGAAAGCCACCAAATGACTTAAGCGACCTCTTTCACAATTACTCAAGCACAGGGATAAGTTATGGGCAAAATGGAAATCCTCCTCTCCTCTTCTCTTCCTGCTGACATTGAGGCATATCATGCCTTGCTGAACACCTGTAAAAAGGAGATCCATAGTGCCAACAGTAATTTTTACCACAACCTTCTTCATTCCTCTGCATTTAATCCAAAGAGATATTGGTCTCAAATTAATGAGATCTTAGGGAACAATAGGCGGTAAACTCCAAGTGAATATCCTTATAAATGGGGTCAACTGTAACAACCCTTCCACTATTGCCAACGCTTTCAACGCCCTTTTCACCAAACTTCCCAATACTTTTCCCCCTTTAACTAATGGTTCTCACACATCCTTATTGTTGTCTACTGATGTATCTCCCTTCTTGGTGCTAGCTCCCGTCACACGACAGGAGGTCCTAAAATTACTAAGTACTGTCCCGCCCCATGGCTGTGCTGGGCTTAATGGACTAGAGCCTAGGATACTAAGTCTTGCTGCCTCTCTTCTAGCTACCCCTGTAACTAGGCTCTTTAATCTGTCCATCTGCACCTCCACTGTTCCAATGACCTGGAAAACTGCCAGGACAATTCCTGTATTCAAAAAAGGAGACCCTAGAGCCTAACCAACCAACGACCTATTGAGTTACTGCCTACTCTAAGCAAGCTGCTTGAAAAAGGAATCCATCACCAGATATCTACTCATTAACTTAATTTCAAGCTTCAGTCTCCAATACAGCATGGTTCTAGGGTGGGGCACAGTACCACTACTGCTCTAACTATTCACAAGTGAAGTCAAAACTAATATGGACAATGGACCATTAACTGGTGCTGTGTTCACTGACCTCACCAAAGCATCTGATTTAGTTAACTACCCCCTGCTTCTAAGTAAGCTTCACATGGTTGGTGCCTCTGGTTCCACATTATCCTGGATCAGTAGCTATCTTGACAGACTACTGCAATCTGTCTCCTTCTGCAAGGTCCTCTCATCCTCTGCACCAATCTCTTGCGGTGTCCCTCAAGGCTCAATACTTGGCCCTTTGCTCTTTTCCCTGTTCATAAATGATTTACCCACCTTCTCACCCCCCTGTCGGATCATTATGTACGCTGACGACTTGGGTCCTCTTTGCGGCCTCTAGGTCCATTGACAATCTTAACAATCTCCTATCTTCTGCTTTTCAACATATCCAATCCTGGCTCATCTCTAATTACCAAATTCTTAATGTATCCAAGACTCAGGCCATGCTATTTGGTGCATCTAGAAAAGCACATATGGAATTCTCTAAGTTTCAGGTATTATGCTGTGATGGTACAGCAGTTTCGACAACCGACTCCTTCAAATATCTTAGGGTGAAGCTGGACCCTGCTGTTGACTTCACATCCCACATTTTTTATTTTAATTCTGTTTCTGCTCTGCAGCCCCAAGCCATCCTTCCAGAGTACCCGTATGACGCTGCCTCTACTCCCTTGTCTGAAACCCCGCCTCCAGCCTCCCCCACGGCATGTACAGCCTCTGATCGCCTCGGGGAGGGCCCACCTCCCAGATCACCCCGGGTGAAGGCCCACCCTCCCTTGGCGGCCTTTCTGAAATTAGAGGGACTTATCGGGGATGGGTCAGGCATGGGAGGTACCGGTGCAGGCGGGTCCAACTCTCAGGATGTGGGCAGGTCCCCGGGGTCTCAATCATCTCCACTGCAGCTGCAGGGTCTTCCGTGCTTATTTTTTCATCCACGGAGCTTGGACATGCCCTGACGTCTAGGCACGTACGTGCCGACATCCGATGCAGCTCCGCCCCCACTTCTGTAGCCCTGCCTATACCTGGCCTTCCCCCGACCACAGTCAGGGGCCGCTCAGGAGTGACGCTTCCCCTGGGTCCCTCCCCAGTAAGGGAGAGCAGTCCTCCAGATGCTCAATCCTTTCTCTCCCCTGCTGACCTCCAATGGCCCGAGCTCATTCCCAAACCTGGGTCGCCAGCGTGGCGCGAGGTGTGGTGTCAGGCACCTCAACTCTTAGCGCCACTGGACCACCACTTCACATCCCACGTTAATGAGGTATATAAATCAGTTAACTCAAAGATTGGTGTAGCGTACAGAGTGCATCACTCCCTTACCCCTGCTGCCAGGATCGCGGTCGCCCGGGGTGTCCTGCTCCCTGGACTCATGCTGTCCCTGTCCTTTCCCAGGCTAATGTTAGTGTACTCCATAAGTGGGATACTACTTATAACAAAATCTGCAGATTCGTCCTGTTGGCCCTTCGCCTTACCCACCACTGCTTGCTTTACTCTGCATTGCACTGGCTGTCCCCCAAGGACCTGCACTCTTATACATTGGGTTGTTTCACTGACTCCCTAACCCGAAGTCCCTGACCTGACTCCCTGGGTGGTATGCTAAACCCTGTGACTCACTCTCGCTCTCTTAGGTCTTCAACCTCTCCCCAGCTCTCTGTCCCACTATGCTCAGCTAGGGTGGATGAGCAAGCCTTCTCCCACTTTGCTCCCAAATTCTGGAATTCCTACCTCCCCACCTAAAGAGTTCCTTATCTCACACCACCTTCAAGCATGCACTGTTCTCACACCTCAACACACTTGGTGCATGTAACTGTTCTGAATAATCTGTTATTTTATCATTTGTTTCCTGCCTGTCTTACCATAGCACTTCTGTATAACTATGTGCAGTACCTGACTTATCTTTAGTCCAAGTTTGAACATCCCTGCGTGGACTGTTCATTTCTTTTGCTAAGTTCTGTCTCTCCCTGTGTAGGTACCTGCTGCTGTTGTTCTGGTGCTGACTGCATTGTAATTTCTTTCAGTTTGTTTGTTATTATTGTATTTTGTACTCTCCCGGATCGTGCCTGAAAATAGGTAAGTATCACGCCTAGTGCACTTACTCGGTAAACAAAAGCTAATAAATAAATAAAATACCACAGCACAAGATCAAACACTTTCTCGCTCTACACCCTGGAGCCCCTCTATTCCGTAATGGACATGAAACAAAATAGTCTTGGTTTTATTTTATTTTTTTTTTTTTATCTCCCTGCAGATCCTCTTTTAGTAGGTGGAAATGTTGGAGTCACTGTGAATACATGAGTGAAACAGCCATGAAAGTAGGACAAATCCTTTTTGATTTAGTTATTTTTATTTCAAAAGTTTTATCAGGAAAGACATACCAAGCTAACAGCTCATTTCCAGATTTACTGTGAAACTGATGGTTGTGCAAATTCTGTACCCGCTCCATTTCTCACTGCTGCCACCTGTTGTAGCCCCCATTCACCTGATGCTATTTAGTTAAAATAAAAAAATAAACCTTTCTAAAATGTAACTGACTTTGTTTTTTTGTATAAGACTTACCAGACACATTAAAAGACAATGTACAGCCATCTATACATGACAAGCCTGATAACTCAGTTAAGAAAGGGGATAAAACCTTTTATAGGTACTGTATATCAGGCAGCAAAGGAAGACCAAGGGAGGGATAGTAAGGCTTAATAAAGGGGAGGGGAGGTGGACAGAGGGTGACAGTGAAAAGGCAAAGATACTGAACGGATACTTTTGCTCAGTATTCACAAAAGAAGAACAGGGGGAGGTATCAAAACCAAACAATAGAAGCACTCTGGACAGGGGGGTCGATACCACTCCATTCACAGAAGAAAGGGTCCTGAAAGAACTCCTAAAACTCAAGGTGGACAAAGCAATGGGGTTTGACAGGATTCACCCCAGAATTCTAAAAGAACTAAGAGGAGACCCAGTGACACCACTGACTACCATTTTCAACAAATCATGGGAGGATGGTGTGGTACCTGAGGATTGGAGGAGGGCGGATGCGATTCCCTTCACAAAACTGGGAGCAAGGCAGAGGCAGGAAACTACAGACCTGTTAGTTTGACCTCAGTGGTAGGGAAAAAGATGGAATCACTTCTGAAAGAAAGAATTGTTGAGTACCTAGAGGTCAGCGGGGCACAGGACCCAAGGCAGTATGGATTCACAGCAGGAAGGTCATGTCAGACAACTCTAATAGATTTCTTTGACTGAGTGACCAAAGTAGTAGACCAGGGAGGGACTGTGGATATGGCCTACTTAGACTTTAGCAAGGCATCCGATACAGTCCCACACAAAAGATTAATAAACAAGTTAGACAGCCTGGGACTGGTCCCAGGATGGTAGCCTGGGTAACAAATTGGCTGGACAACAGGATGCAGAGGGTAATATTAAACGGAGTACACTCTGAAGAAAGGGGGGTTACTAGTGGGGTACCACAGGGTTTGGTACAGGGACCAGTCTTCTTTAATGTATTTATAGGAGACATTGTGGAGGGGCTGGAAGGAAAAGTATGCCTCTTTGCAGACGACACAAAGATCTGCAACAGGGTTGATACACAAGGGGGGGGGGATGAAAAGGGACTTGGCAAGGTTGGAGGAACAGTCAAAAGTATGGCAGCTTAGATTCAATGCAAAGAAGTGCAAAGTAATGCACTTGGGAAACAAAGACCCAAGGGATGAGTACACAACAGGGGCAGGTACTAACAACAACAAAAATGGAAAGAGACCTGGGGGTAGTCATATCAGACAACCTTAAGGTAGGCAAGCAATGTGAGAAGGCAGTAACTAGGGCTAGGGGGATACTGGGATGCATAGGGAGAGGCATCACCAGTAGAAAACAGGAAGTTGTTATCCCTCTGTACAGACAGTTGGCGAGACCACATCTGGAGTACTGTGTGCAGTTCTAGATACCCCATCTCCACAAGGACAAAAAGGACATAGATAGGATGGAGGCAGTCCAAAGGAGAGCAACTAAAATGGTGCAGGGTTTGCCACAGAAGCCATACGAAGAAAGATTAAAAGAGCTTAATATGTATACCCTTGAGGAAAGGAGGGAGAGGGGGGACATGATAGAAACTTTCAAGTACCTCAAGGGAATCAACAAAGTCCAAGAGGGTAGCATCTTTCAGAAAAAGAGGTGTGCAAGAACAAGGGGGCACAATTTGAAGACAGTGGGGGGATGGCTCAGGGGCAATGTGGGGAAGTATTTTTTCATGGAGAGGGTGGTGGACGAATGGAACTGCCTTCCTGAGGAGGTCATGGGGTCAAAAACAGTGAGGGAATTCAAGAATGCATGGGACAGACATAAGGAAATTATAGTGGGGGGTTGGAGGAAGTAGGCTGTTGGTTAACTAGAATCTGCAGCTTATCCAATAGGTAGGGAAATGGGCAGACTGGGTGGGCCAAGCGGTCCTTATCTGCTGTCAAAATGTATGTTTCTATGAGTAGGCATCTTAAGGTTGCCCTGGTAACCAAGTACCTCTCTAACTTCACTCCTGGGGTTCAGTGGTTGCCAAGGTAACCTCCCAATGCCTACAACAGGCTTGTTGTGTATAGATGGCCTTACATTAACCTCCATACTGAATTTTTATAGTCTGTAGTTTTCATTTCATTTTATTTAATGTGTTAGACCATTGAGTGAACTAATTTAAAATGGTGACCCATAGCATTTACAATACAATTACCAAACAGTTGCTTGACATAATATAAACATAAAATATACACATAACATGCTTTATGAGCACTGAGTTAAAAGAGATAAGGAGGCACTGAATTTCTGTGTAAATTTTGAAATGTTTACTCACTGCACCACTTGGACTAAAAGAGACACCGTATTATGAAGCTGGCAGAAGAGGTCGAGGGCAGCCTGGGATCAAAAAACAGGAAGACAGAGGCACGCTGGCATGCTGGAGACTGACTGAGTCGAGACTCTTTCGCCCTTCCTGCTAACCAGCTAGCACTGCACATAAGCAAATGATGTGACTGGAAGAGATCTAACGTCTGGGAAACTGCAAGTGCTGATGTTTCTGTTAGTAACTACTTGAGCTAGACCCAAGTAGTTTATTTGACTTCTCTGGTAGTTGAAGCTACTACTATATGTTTATATGTCCTTATAAAATGGGTAGGGAATTTGCCGCATCCTGGTTGGTCAAAAGGGCTCAGAACCAGAATGTTGATGTACATATGTAAATTTTTCTTCTTTGTATAATATTGCATTATGTTTTACCATGTTACTGTACAATGATTTTTGTATGACCAGGTCTATCTTGCAAATGAGCCCTGCTCAATTGTGCCCACCTGGGTAAATAAAGATTTTGATTGATTGAACCCAGTGCCTAACGAGATTACAACTACCAGGTCGGAAACCCCTCTGGCAATCAGGACACAATGTACCTAATATCCACGCCTCCAAGAATTTTTGTTTTGAAATAAGATTTCTAGCAGCCATGTTTCTAAAGCAAAAAGGCTTTAGATCGTTAACCTGCCAGAATTGCAAAAGCTCAGTTTAGTACGTTTTAACCTCCAACCTCCCCAGAAATATAGTATTTATTATAACATATTATACAACATGGCAGCTTTCACCATATGGCTTGTGTCCTTGTAGGCTTCGATTGTTCCTGGCCTATAAGCCAGTGATCTGCATGAAATAATCCCAGGCTCTGACAAGCTACCGCCAGCTCCTTACGCCACCCTGCTCCGATCCAGTCCAAAGTGAGTTAGTCTGATCCCACCCAAGGTGACTAGGTACCGCCCAACCCCCTTCACTGCTGACCTGGTTGCTTGCACAGTGACTTATTTTTTGTATTAAACAAAAAAAAAATTGCTTTTTACAGCACCAATTACTGACACTCACTCTACCTGTATTACTCATGCAAACTCTCTTACAACCTCACTGAAAACCATTCACAAGCTGCGCTCTCTCTCTCTCTCTCTCTCTCCTGGCCATTGGATGCACCCTCACACTCTCTCTGCCTCCTTCACTGTCTGCCTGCAGACAATGCATGAATCTCTCTCCCCTCAAGTAAATAATACTGATTTTGGAGGGGAGAAGAGAATCTCTTTGGATGTGGTCTCTCAGAGTCACTCAGTCACACTAAAAGTCGATAACAAGCTGCTGGCTGCTGCAGAGTGAACCCTCACATTCTCTTTCTGTCTCCTTCATCATCCTCATGTATCAGTATCTCTCCTCACACTAAATAATGCTGATTTGGGAGGAGAGCAAATTTCTCAAAGCAGCAATCTCTGTTCTACTTTCTGGGCACACTCTCTCTAATTGCCTGCAATACACATGCATCAACATCTCTCTCCCACTAAGGCCCTGTCCACACTACACCACTAAAACCCTGTAATGGTTTCAAACCATTACAGATGGTAAACATTACAGTGTGTCCACACTGCCAGTGAACCATCATGATAACGTTTCTGAACCATTACAGGCGGTCCACATTGTGGGTGATGGGTGACCATTACGGTTGGCACCCTATCCCACAATGCAGTTCATGCTGCACCGAGGGCAATGATGGGGCTACACGTTCACGCGTCCACACTACAGCTGGTAACATTATAGAGGCAGAACCGTTTTCATAACCATTGTTAAAACCACCTCATAAGTGGTTTTAACAATGGTTACGCCTCCTGTAACGCCATATATAGTAAACGCAAACTGCTGCAGTAACGGTTTGGACCCTCTGTAACATTACAGAGGGGAGTTTTCAGTGTAGTGTGGACAGTGCCTCTGAAAAGTTGATGGGTGGGGGATCCTCTCCTTGTGAAAAGAACAGAGAAAGGCAACTTTGCAAAAGAAACTGCTGTTTAGAAAATAAACTAAAGCAACTTTTAAAACTGCTTATAACAGCACCACACAGCTGTGCACAGCAGTAACAGATTATATTATGTGTATAAAAAAAAAAACATTAAAAATACATTAACATTTCTTTATGTTGTATCATTTTTTTATTTTTATCTACAAATCCTTTACAGGGGACCCATTTTATAAGCTCAATAAGACATCCCAAGGCCCAGTAGCACTGAGGGTTGAGGCACAGGACGCCACACTTTATGCTACGCTGGTGACCTGGGTTCAGGAACAAGCCCGGGGCCGTTAGGGATTGGCAGGGGAGGGATAGGATGAAGCGTCCACAGGACTGCTCTCCTATCCCTGGGGAGGGATCGGGACACCCACCGTTCTGCAGTGGCCCCCGGTGGAGATCGGAAGCACTGCAAAGGAGTGGTGCATTAGAAGGTGGAGTGCAGAAAACGTTGGCATGTAGTGCCTCCGACTTCATTGCATGTCCGCACTCCAATAGGGGCAATAAAGGAGGACAATGGCTGGGCGCGATCGTGCAGCTTGATAGCCGCGCTCGCACTGTCGGATGTCTGTCATGGAATGGCACTGGGGGTCTGGTCCCGGCCTGGCATGGGGAGGCTTGGTGGGGCCCTGGTGGGTTGGGAGGTGGCCGCACCAGACCCCATCATTTGAGTGAGCCTGCTGCCCTCCGTGCAGTGGGAGCCGGCGGCTGGATGCCCCCGCCTGTTGTGCCGCAGAAGGAGAGAAAAATAAATCAATGATAAGACATCCCAGGGTGTTAGTTGCCTGTGGTTAATGCACTTCCATGCCTCGTGCCTCATTACAAACCCGGGCGTGCAGTAATCACAGACAACCAACCCCCTGTCATGTCTTATTGCTTACAGTAAGAGTGCATTCTCAAGTTCTTTGCATGAGAAAACTGCGAAGCTAAGCTGAGCAGTTCTGGCACACAAGAGACTTGTAGATGCACTCTTACAACCACAAGAGACACAGGAACTATACACGTAAGCATATTATAAATCACGTTTTAAGATTTCTATTCAAACAACGGAATTTGAATTTAAACTCAAAATGTTTTACTTTGTAGAAGATAAAACCCCTCTGTGTAAAATGGACTACGCCAATTGAACTTGGAACTTCAGAATTCTACAACTGTTTGCATGAGACTCCCTTTTGTTGTTATTACAGATGGAGGGAGCACTTCCAACCAATCATAGTGCTCCTTTCCCCTGCGAGTGAGACATACTTATTTTGTGAAGAGCGTCTCATGCGCAGATGTCCTGGAAATTGGCATGTTCCAGGAACAGATGTTAAAAAAAATATATACATTATTGATTGCTCTCGATCAATAATATATCAATATGTCCCACATCGCCACTCGTTCCTGTATTAGAGTGGTTTCACTTGCCTTCAGCTTGAGCCAGAACATCTTAGCTTCTTTTCACTGTTCTCGCTCCAGTCGAACACACATCAACCAGTCTTATACAGCAATGAGTGGCTCCTGGGGACATATTAACACATATAAGAGTACCCTAAATGTTTCAAAATAAACAATCTTGATTGGCTAAGAATAACATCATGATTTATAATCAGTATAAGAAGCTTTGCTTTGTATAAGACTTAAGAAGTTCATGCTGCTGTAAACTCACACGTCTCAAGTGAGAAGCTCTCTGTCCCACATTAAGAGGATGCTCTCCTACATTCTACTCTAAGATTTGAAAGCAAAACTCTTACATCATGAATGTGAAAAATGTGTTGCTGAATGAGCAGCCAACTCAGGTGGCTCTGCCCTTACTTCTCAGATCGTCTCCAGTTGGCCCAAGATGGTGATGCCCTATCCACCGCCCTGCCCATCAAGTGTGGTGTCCCCCAGTGCTCCATCCTTGGTCCAGTCCTCTTTTGCATCTTCTTATATGACTTCAGCTCTCTATTCCAACATACACTTGTATGCTGATGGCACAGTTCTAGTTGCTTCAGGTGTCTCGGTCCCTGAGCTGCAATCTTTCCTCCAGCGGGACTTTGACAATGTCCAGCGTTGGTTCCATGAAAACCAGCTCTCACTAAATGCCAAAAAACTGTCTCTTACATTTGGCACTAGACAGAGACTAGTAAGGTTCCAACATACACCTGTCTTCTCAGCTTTAGATGGCAACCCACTTTCACAGGTACCGCATTTCAAGTACTTAAGGGGGTGGCTGTATCAGTTCCAGTTTTTCCACCCATGTTGATTCCATGTATGACAAACTTCACCTGAAGCTTGTGTACTGTACCGAAACAAATCATGCCTTCCTTTCCCGGTCCTTAACATGATCTTGCCTGTATTTGACTATACAGATGTAGTTTACAGTGATGCCTCAAAATCTAAACTTGCCAAGTTAGACCTCCATTTCATTCCTTCTGCCAGTCTGCCCTTACTGCTCCATCTCTCACCCATCACTGCCCTCTCTCTGCTGATCTCTCTTTCCCATCTCTCCGAGGCCGGTATCTCTCATACTGTTCCTCCTTCATGGTCAAATACTGGCTGTCCACTACTCCCACTCTTACCGCTCCTCTCTCCTTCGCCCTGCCATTCCTTCCTCCTAATTTCTCTGTTCATCTGCTGCTCGTTCCTTTCATATCCTTCACAGTAAATCTGTAACTGGCCAGTCTGCTTTGGGCTGCAGAACTGCTTACAAACGTTTATCAATGCACAACAGGTGGATTCGTTTTTCTCACAATTTATTAACAGATGCATGTTTTGCATGAAACAGTTTTTTCTGACCCTTGCACGTTCTGCTTCACTGCTTGTACGTAATACTACTGGTGGCACCACATGAGGTGTGTCTAGACTACCAGATATGCATTGTTGCCTGCAGTGCAGATGAGTTGTACCGCTGCAACTCCTGCAGCGTAAACAGCTGCTGAAGCATTGCAAGCTGCTCCACTGCAGCACAGACAGTTCCCCATTTTAGTGGGATCGGTACCGGTGCAGATGTTTTTTGCAAGAATGTAAATATGCCACTTCACCTACACGGTGTAGTCCCATGGTACCCTGCACCACTCCTGCTGCCTCTCCCTCATGAAGCTGCTGCAATGCCCACCCCCCACTGCACATATCCCCTCTCATCCACCTTGATAACCGGAAAGAGCAATGAAGGGGAGGACACCTGGGAACAGAAACTAGAGGGAATGCACACAGGTGGTATCACATTTCCTCTTGTACACTTTCCTAGGGAGACATCATCTACCTCCAAATAGCTATTTCAGTGTCAAGTGCCAACTGGCCTCCCATCCCAGCCACAGCAGAAATGCAGTAAGGAACATAGGAAGTACTTCCGCCACCCTGCATCGGCATACAGCGCCTTCCGGGTAAATGCAGTCACTAGCGGTGTAGGAGAAACAGTGGGCGAGTAGCACAGATGGAAGTGCTACAAATCAGGTATATACGTAACTCATTGGGTCCGGGTGGCCATTTTGGATCAGGTTCAGCAATGGATGGTTCCGATGCCACATGGCATCTACTGGACCCAATGAGATAAGCACACCTACTAAAGCAGGTACCAGCAGGTAAAGGGCACTGTTCACTCTGTACTGATAGCACCCACATATTTCACATATGCCGGTAAAACTCCGGACCATGTCTAATTACGTTTTCAGGCTTTGGTGCCAGAGTGTCAGTCATATTTATGTGTGCCGGGGTGTTCCTCAGGTGGGGCATCCCTGAAAGTCCAGGGCAGCACTGATGCTCTGGCCCATAAACTTGCTGACTTCCATGGTGCAAACAACTCCAGTAGGCTGTTCTCCCACATAAAGCCAACACTAAGGCCAGACTTGGAACCAGGTTCTAATGGTTTAGTTAATATTTATCCGAGCATGTGGTAAACTTCTGGATCTTGGGAGTTACATTTCAGGCAGATTATTGGAACATGCCAAATATAACAATGAACGCATGATTGATGAATGCATGGAAGTCGTCATAAGAGACTCCCTAAAACAATCTAGCCAATGTAACAAGGCCTACAGCAAGGCAACCAAGACGTTGGGGTGTCTTGGAAGGGAGGGAGGTTGACAGTAGGAGGGAAGAGGTGATACTACTGTACCTTTTTATCGATCACTGGTTAGTCCACTTTTGGAATACTGTTCCCCGTTCTAGAGTCCCCACCTAAGAAAAGTACAGCTTTACAGCATAACCAAAATTATTCTGGACCAGCAGGGCAGATCCTACAAGGACTGGCTTAAGGCTCTGAACATGTACTAGCTAAAGACCAGGAGTGAGAGAGGCCATATGATAGACCTTCAAGTTCCTGAAAGAGTGAACAAGTTAGACTGCGAAGAAGTATTTAGCAGGAATGGCGAATCAAGAACACCGGGACATGAGTGGAAGGTGGTGGGGGAGTGGGAGATTCAGGAGGGACGCAAGAAAGTTTTATTTTACAGAGAGAGTGGTTGAACAGTGGAATAATCAGCAAAGGTGGTGGGTGTAAGAACCATTAATGGTTTCATACACAGCTGAGACCGAGTAAAAGGCTTAATAGTTACACGGGGAATACAGTAGGACAAGGGGGAAGCGAGGGCAATAACCCCAACTAAGCAATAGGTCGCAGGGTAGGATAGGGTAAAACAGGGCAGACTAGATGGGACGATCATCTTCTTTTGCTGACATTTTCTGTGCTGCTATGAATTTTTGGAAAAATGTTCTCAGCAGTGTGTCTTGAGTAACCTTAACAATAATACTCCTGTTTACGTCAAATTGTTTTCTGATAGTGTTAATAATGGGTTACCCAGACAAGCACAGTTTATCCCTGTATTAATTGTAAATGATCCACATTTTAGCATTTATTTTCATGGTTTTAATGATGCAATTTCATATGAACATCCCTGCTGTAAGACCACTTTTGCTCAGCACATAGGGTGATCATATAATAGGATTCCACTGTACCATAAAGTTATTACTGTTTACGCTAATATTGTTCGTGCTGCTGTTGCTGTATTGTTTTGTTGATACCATTGTATACAGTACTGTTCACTATGATGCTAAATTATTGCCATGCTGAGTTGCTGTCTTTTTACAGTTGTCAATCCTAGCTTTCAGCTACTCTGTTCAGTTGTCTATCAGCATGGAACTGTTACTTTTACCTGCCTATAATGGTTATCGCCCCTGTGCCTTTCCCAGTCACTACCTTTCAAATAAATAATAGTTATGAATCTTTATAGTAAAGGCCCAGCTGTAAACATGATGATTTTATAATGATGTATTATACATGATCATTCATTATCAATGATGCCCTCTCTTTTTTTATATTCTCTGTTTATGCCCCCTTACTCACCGCTCTGGACCCTCTCCTCGGGTATCCCTAGGTTGGCACGTTCCCGCAGGTCCTCCCCAGGTATCCCCTTCTGGGGTCCTGTCTGCACATCCCCCATCCAGCTGTGATCTGCCCTCGGGACTGGGAAGAGAGGGACCCCACGTAGCCCTCCAGTCCATAAGTCCTCGTTGGGAGTGCCGCACAGGCCCCATCTGGAGCCTGGTAGTGGATTTTCTCGGCAGCTGGGTCCCATCTCCAGGCATCTGTCGCAGGGTGTTTCCGCTTTTTTTTTCGTTGCCATCCCTCTGGACGTTGACACACTAGAGAAGCCTAGGGGTGGAACACGTCGCAATGTGCTAGCACTCTGGCTCCCAGCTGATGTCCTCCCTCCCCATATGCCATCTTCGCTGCACCTCCATCTGTGGTCACCCAGGTGGCAGTACTGCAGCGGGATGAGAATCCCACCCCCCCCCGGAGGAGGAGAGCTGCCACTAGGCGCTCAATCCTCCTCCTCCTGGCCAGCCCTCCAACCTCCTGAGTCCGTTCCTGAATCTGGGTCACTGGTGCTGTGAGTGGTAGCCCTACCGCTGCGTCGGCAGGCCAGCATCATTCATTATCAATCATGTTCGATCTTCAAAAACCATCATCGTTATCATGACTAACAATGAATAAACATGACCATTAAATGGCCACCAATCAAAAACCATGTAGTTATGGAAGTGGTGACTGTAATCAATGATAATCTCATATCATCATGATTATCTATGGCTGCCCATGGCCAAGATCGCTGCAATAAATTCAAACAAAATCAAAGTATCTTTTTTCTGTACTTTCGGAATTTAACTTGTCTTCTATTTATGCAATTTTACTAGAATCACCAGTTATGATAAATATTCTAAACAAACACACTGCTTTCAATTATACTTACTGACACCTCACGTCTTACTAGTGTTACGATCACTCAAATAGCTCCATTCAGTGGTTTCTTTTATGGCTGTGGTGAGTTCCTACAAGTACAACAAGGCAGTTGCTCCAAAGCGAGACGTGCAAAGTTTTAAACCAACATAACAAGAGGCATGGAAACAACAGCACTGTCCACCACTGTGTAGCAAAAATGGCAACAGTCGTACTTTACTGACATGCAAGGCTAGAAAGCTATTTACACAGTTGTGCAAATCATGCCTGCGAGGATGGCAAATGAGCTCAAATAAAAATGATCTGCCCAGTTTTGTGCATGACGAAAGCATGCATGCGGAAAACTGGTCGGACCATTTTTGTTTGAGCTCAATGCTGTTTCTTCTGTATTTCAAGTTCCTACAAGTACCTGGTTTGAGCTCAAAACCTTTCCTGACAGTCTGCAAACTAATACTGTCAAAGCTAAATTATTTTAAAAATAGTAATTTCAAGCACCTCATCTCCTGCCACACTGGTGACCCAGGTTCCAGAACGTCCGCAGGTTGCTTGGGGGTCAACTAGGGGAGGGAGAATTGAGCATCCATAGGACTGTTCTCCTCACTTGGAGGGGGGTGTTGTGGCTCACCATTGTCTGCCATCTGGAGGAGTTCATGTGGCGTAGCATGTGAGTCACACTGTGTGTGGGAAGGGATCCCAAGCTCAGGGCACTGGGGGAGTATCCACAGAGGCGGAGCTTGCACATCGTGCTCATTGCACGTCCGTAGGCCATGGGGAGAAAAGAAGGAAAAACAATGGAGGACAGGCTCAGTGCAGCCCTGCCCGTCACACTATGGTCTGCCCCCCTGATCTGGGCAGATCTGGATGTATGTGTGTCCGGGGGGGGTGACCCTATTTCCTGGCCCCCCCATGGGGGGATTCTGTGGAGGATAATGACCCTGACCAGGAGAAGGTAAGGGACAGTTTCAGCACACAGGGCAGGGCTGAGTAGCCACCCATCCAGCCAGGGAGGATAAAAACCTATATAGAAACAGACCGGTGTCACGGAGGGCAAAGGTACCCATGCCTCACCTGCCACTATGCCAGCGACCCAGGTTCGGAAATGGACTCGGGTTGTCGAGGGCTGGCCAAAGAGAGGAGGACGGAGTGTCCAGTGGACTGCTCTCCTCCTGTGGGGAGGGAGTGTTGTAGTTCCCGACACTCACCTGCCCTCTAGCGAAGGCTTGGAGGCAGGCAGCCAGGATGGCAACTTGGGGGCATGGAGGGTCAGCAGCCATCAATGTCCCATACACGGCAGTGTGCGTGGGTATGTCTGGACGGCATTGCACATCCATCCTCCTGGGGCAGAACAAGGGAAAATGGTGGGCACAGTGCGGGATGACAAGACAACAAGCCGTCACAGGCTCTGCACCGGCTACAGGGCCTTCTCCCAGAACCATCTGTCAGCGGTAAGGCGCCAGCCATCGACCCCCGCCATGGGGGAAGCACCAGGAAGGGGTAAGTCCCTGGGACGCCGGGTGATAGAGCTGGGTTGGGGGGGGGGTTGGTAGATGGCTGAGCATGCACCGTGGTGGGAGGAAATAGCATTAGTGGCAAAAAAAAAAAAACTATACGAAAAACAAATGGTCATTTCCGTTGTTTTGGTCCATAAATTGTGGCTTTGAAATATGCAAATTAGTTATGCAAATGTGTATGCTATACCTAATGTATGTACTCTTCCTAAATGAATTGAAACTTGACTTCACATGACTAACATTATAAGTAATTTGCTTTTGCTGACATTTGACATTCATATTTTCATATCAGTAACAATAAAACGTTATTTATCTATTGACTATTTATATCAAAAGTTTTACCAGGAAAGACACACTGAGCTGGCAACAGCTAGTTTCCAGATGCCTCCTTGGGGAGGTAGTGGTGAAGGACAAAACAAATACAATAAGGTGCATAACAGAAATATGTAACTGTAGCAGCAATAAAAGTAATACAAACCTTACTCATGTGACTTACAATCGTACAATACAGAATTAATACTGTATAATCATCCCTTGACCATCCAAAGATCATCAAAAAACATCATGTTGATTGAAGCTTACAGAAATAATCAATAATCATCAGCTGATTATAAAGTTACGTCTAATGATTACATCATGATCTCCCTTGATGATCATATGGTAACATTTGATTATTAACAATGATCAGTCATGACTGACCTTCAAAAACATGATGGTTTACTGATTCACCTAGGGATGCTCAGATATTATGTAAAAAAAAAAAGTCTAAAATACAGTTTAGAAGTGAGAAAGGAATAAATGCCTTCTCACTTCTAAATGGTATTTATTTGTAATGTTTAACTTATTTTGACCAGGAAAGGCACACTGAGCTATGACAGCTTGTATCCATGTGTGTCTTGGGGGTGGGCTGCAGTGTTTTATTGACAGGGGGAATGCCAGCCTTGACACTGAGGAAAATTCCCCTACTCTTCTTAGCTAAGTGCCATGGGATTTTTAACTCCCCCCCCCCACCCCCCGGCAGTGACTACAGATGGCCAGAAGGACCCTGGATTTAGCACCACATCTGAAGGGCAGCACCTCAACAGTGCAGACTACTCGTGTGCTGCTCAGATTACCACATACTGTCTGAAACTATAAGGCTGAGAGGCGGAGCGTGTTCCAGTAACTGTTTTTTGTTTGGCATAGTGGTTAGTGTAGTGAACTGTGAGGTAGGTAGGACTGGGATAGGGACAGGGGTTCAGTACCCATAGCCTCCTACTTTCGGTAGGTGTCCAAGATAAAATCTCCGCTGTCGTACCTGCAAACTAAATGCCTGCTTGTGAAACATTTTTTTTTCTTTAATATTGTGTGACCTCAGAGCTAATTATATTTATTTAGGGGGGTTCCCCACAAAAAAAATCTGAATTGTTGGTAAATGTTTGTGAGGGACATTAAAAAAAGTCTGAATTGTTGGTAAACTTTCGTGACGGACATACAGATAAGGTACTGGTGGTGTTCCCGTCCGCGACGGTATTCCCGTTGGCCATACTGATTCCTGTCCGCTATGACACCTGATTCGTAAAGTGCAAATGCTCCATGTTTTTTTCCCCCAGTGTATGTTTTGATGTGGTTATATTATGCACACATGATGTTTGTACTGTATGTTAACTGTACCACGCATGGCTGAAAAAGGAGAATGTGAACCAGTCCATCATTCTGGTTTACCAAATAAATTAAATGTATTTATTTTATTTCTTTATTTATTTTAAATATCGGATTTACAACCATGAATGAAAAAACGATGGCTGCACTTACTGCACACAACAGGCAGTATATCTGTGCTCTGTAACTATCATACACTGAATAAAAATCTGATGCAGGGATAGTCCAGGTAAAGTCATAAGTGTATTGTTTTAAAGATAAATGCATGTGTTTGTTTAACATGTCTGCACTGCACTACATGTCACAGCTTACCTCCAGCTGCCTTCTCTCCATTTTTACATATATCTTCACGGTACCATCAACTAAGCCCCTGCCAAAGAAGGCATTACTTCTTTAACAATGCAGTGATGTTTCTGGAAAGCACAGAGTGGCAAGCAAAATCCACAGAAAAAGGCATGAATTTTTTTTTTTTTAAAGAAAAATAACTTTCCTTCTCAGTCTTTCCAGGTTCTCTAAGATGCAACAAAGCCCAGTTAGAAGCTGTTCTACTACAATTAAAGTCCCCACTGCAGCAAAACCCCCGTTATGGGCTGTGTGCTACTGCAATAAGGTTCCCCACTGCAACAAAAACTTTCACAGGCTGTGTTTACTGTTACGCCCAACGTGCAAGAGGGACCCTTTTACAGGCCGTGCCATGGCACCCACTAAACTCCTTAGACAGAAGTCACATATACAAAAGGAATAATTTCATGTTTATATTGCCCTTTTGAAAAATGTGGCTTGCCAGGGTGACCTCCCTGTCTCACCCCCAGTGGATGCCTATCAATTCCTCAACTATGCACTACCGTTGCTTCATTGTAATCCATGGGGTAGCCCTCAGAAAGGGTCACAACCATTCATGTATCCCTTATGCCCCATGCTCATATCTTGGCTCTATAGTGCCCCCTTATACCTGTCCATCAAGTTGGTACTCTGTGAAAAGTTACTAAGCCTCAACCCATCCTGGACCATCTCTAAAGATTGGACCCTGAGCAAGAAGAGAAAACCCTCTTTTTGGTCCCTCATGCTATCACTTGAAGCCCTTATTAAACTATTACTCTTCTTGCTGATCTGCGCTGGCAATGTTGAAATCAATCCAGGACCCCCAGAAGGCTTTACCTCCCCATCAGATCTAACCTCCATTAAAGGTTTAAGCTTCCTTCACATCAACGCATGCAGCCTCCTAAAAAGATCTCATTAATCCAGGCCTGGGTGGCCACACCTTGCCAGACTTTCTGGTAATTTCTGAGACATGGCTTAAACCTGCTACACATGACAGGAAATAAATCTACCTAACTACCAGCTATTCAGATCGGACCGCCTGACAAGGGCGGTGGAGTAGCTATCTATGTTAAATCAAATATTTCTGCATCTTGCCTCAGTGTAACATCAATTGCCCAAAGAATTCGAATGTTTATCCCTTAAAATAGCTCTCCCCAATATGACAGCTTTTCAATTGGTTGGCTGCTATAGGCCCCCCTCTGCCGGCCTTCTACTCCTAAACCACTTGGGAAATATAATTAATCTGGGCCCCGAGGACACCATCATTTTAGGTGATCTGAACTTTAACTGGCTCTCCAATGCATCTGCACCCCTAGTATCTTTTTGTGACACATATGGATTCACTCAATTAATAAATGAACCGACAAGAATTAACTCAAAAAACAAAAGTAACAGCACCCTACTTGACATTATGTTGGTAAACAAACCGCACCTGTTTTCACATGCTGGAGTGATTTTCAGTGATATAAACGAACACTGTCTTATTGCAGGGATAAAATCATCAGTCAAACCATCCAACCCTGCGAAATTCCTCACAAGAAGGTCTAAAAAAAACCTTAACATCGAAGGATATCTCCACGACCTATATCATTCCTTACGCTGGCAAGAATTCTATCACACAGCTTCTGTGGAAACAGCACTCAAGGTGCTAAATGAAATTATCATAGGCGCCCTCAATACTCATGCACCTTTCACTAGCGTTAGAATAAAAAGCAAATCCTGCCGCTGGTTTTCTGCCGATCTTAAATTTGCATTGCTTGCTAGGGATAAACTCTAGAAAAGGGCTAGAAAGACCAAGGATCCGTCTGACTGGCTTCAGTTCAGAAAAGCCAGAAACAGCTGCACCAAAAAAGTGAGAGAAGCCAAAGCTGCCTTCTATACAGCCGAGCTTGATGCCTCCTACCTTAACCCAGCCAGATTCTGGGGCACCATCAAGGGGATCCTAGGGCAGGACTCCAGTACTTCCTTGCCATCCCAAGTGCACCTTAATAATGCTGTTATCACTGACAAGCGTGAAATCTTAGATGCATTCAATATTCATTTCACTACGGCTGGCCTAGCTTTTGACCTCCCCCAGCAAATCTATTACGGTCACAACTTAAATTCCAGTCTATCGATGGTCAGAAGGCTGCCTCTTCATTCTCCTTCAAGCCCATTTTATTAAAACAAGTGGAAGACCTACTGCTACATCTAGACACCAAGAAAAGTGCAGGTGCAGACCTCTGGACCCCTACTTTTTAAAAATTGCTCTACATGCCATTGCAGTTCCCCTAACTCATCTCTTTAATCTGTCCTTATCCACTGGTTCTGTTCCTTCATTGTGGAAAACAGCACAAGTGTTTCCTCCTCAAATCAGGGGACCCATGGATCTCAACAATTATAGACCTATATCCATCCTACCTGTGCTGTCTAAAATGTTAGAAAAACTGGTGAGTATCCAACTAAGAGACTACCTCGATGCTAATAACCTCCTTAACCTTGCTCAATCTGGGTTTAGGACCAGACACAGTACCATTTCTGCATTAGCAAAAGTAACAAATGATTGGCAAACTGAGTTAGACAAAAAAAGCAGCATCTGTGCTGTATTTCTAGACCTAAGTAAAGCCTTTGATACAGTGGATCATGAGCTGCTAATTTCCTCACTGCACTCCTTAGGCCTGGATTCAATCTCTCTTGGATGGTTCAGATGTTACCTCACTGATAGAATACAGCAGGTGAAAATGAAGGTGTCCTATCCTCCTCAAAACCACTTCTAAGGGGAGTACCGCAAGGATCCATCCTGGGCCCTATCCTTTTTGCTATCTATATCAATAACATTGATTCCAACCTCACTGTTGCCAATGTTCACCTTTTTGCTGATGACACTGTCTTGTATGTCAGTAACCCCTCACCATCAAAGGCCTATGAGTTATTACAATCAGAATTCTCCCTGCTGCAACATCAACTACTTGAAAAGAAACTACTATTAAATGCCAAGAAGACAAAGGCTATGTTCTTTTCCGCCAATATATATTCTACCACTCTCTCATCAAACATTCTTCCCCAACTATCCACCATCCTTGGAGAAAATCTTGATTATGTGGATAAATTCAAATATCTAGGGGTTTGGATTGATAATAGACTTGATTACACTCAACATGTTGAGGAGCTCCTGAAAACTCTGACAGAGGCTCAGCCTATTCATCAGAATCAAACATTATCTAACCAAAGAGTCTAAACAGAGACTAATACAGGCATCATTTCTATCTCTCATCGATTATGCAGATTTCCTATATGGCCACTGTACTATGTCCTATTTAAGTAAATTGGATACCTTGTACCACAGAGCTCTAAGATTCATCACAGATCTTCCTTTCAACACTCATCACTGTCTTCTATAATGCTGTTGGCTGGACATCCTTACACCTTAGGAGGAATAAAATGCTGCATTATGGATTTACAAAGCTCTGTCAAACAAACTTCCATCTTATATTTCTGATTGCTTTACCCTGGCTACACCTAGATCATATGCCCTAAGAAGCAATAACCTTATCACCTTGAAGATACCTAAAGTCTGTACCCGGCATGGAATCTACAATCGGCTACTTCTTAGCATCTACCTGGAATTCTCTGCAGAAGACCCTAAAGTTGAACACCTTCATCCCTATAGCATCCTTTAAAAGCTCTTCATAAGTCTCTTTCCTGAGATATGCAACTGCTTTCACTAAGCCTAGTCCTTTCTTACCCTTTACCCCTTTTTTTCTTTCTATCACAGTTTATATACTTTTCTAAACTTAGCTACAATATACCCTAAAATCCATTGCCATTCCCTTTTTTATCCCCATATCTACTTGCTTAAGTATCTATCCATTCATAACACACCTGACCAGTTCCACAATCCCAATACCTTACAGTCATTTGGGTCAATCCTGTCTGAATTATTTTGTTTTGTGGTCCAAAATCATTAGCTACCTTGCTTGTATATACGTTTTTTATTACTGTACCTGTTTATTTATATTTAAGTCTTTGTCTCTTTCTCTGTATTTGTTTATTTATGCTACTGTACCTTATTTTGATCTTGACCTATCAGGTCCATCTTGTAAATGAGCTTCGCTCAATGATGTCCGCCTGAATAAATAAAGATTTTGATTGATTGATTGATTGATACAGCAGTTTGCACAATTTCAGCAAGACGTTATGCAAATACTATAGATTACCATTCTTCATTTATTTATTTATTGAGTTCTCGGATTTAAAACCTGAGTCATAGACACTTTTACACAGGTTCCACGTCATTACACAAAACAAACATGGAATGAATACAAGTACAAACATGGGTGGTTACATAAAAATGTGTTCAGGAACAATATATACAATTTATATATATGTTACAGTAAGAGGTTCTGTAGTAAGAAATTGGTTAGATTCAGAAAAGATAAGACTAAAGCTAAACAGTGGTGTCACTAGTAGGACTGCTGGTCTGGGCAAGCAGCCAGGGGTAGCTTTGTCAGGAAGTGAGAGGTGGTGACACTAGGAGGATTGTTGGTCAGTACAAGGAGCCAGTGGTTGGCTGTGTCAGGGGGTGTAAGAGGCAGCCAGTGGTTAGGCTTAGTCGAGAACTACAGCGCAGTCCTAAGATTGCAAGGGAATTGAAAGGGGAAACAGGCTAAAGAAAGCAGGGAAGGAGATGCGGAGCAGGGAGAGCATATAGGAGTGGCTTGAAAGTGGGAGGGGGTGAGGGAAGGGAGCAAAGGAAGGTGGGGAGGGGATGCAGGGTAGGGAGAGCATACAGGAGTGGGTTGAAAGTGGGGAGGTGAGGGAAGGAAGGGGAGAGGTGGGACTGCAGGGCAGGGGGAGAGTACAGAAGTTGGTGGACAGAGGGTAGGGTGGATGGGGAAGGGAAGGGGGTGGAGAGGAATTAGATGGAAGGTTAAGCTAAAAGATCATTGGGCTTGCATGGCACAGCAGAACGGGACTAGGAATGGGTGTCTAGATGTGCTTCTGGTCCTATTGTGTGAGAGAAGCACGGGTGAGGAGGTGCTGGGAGTTAGGAGGGGTTAGGCCCACGCTTACTTTCTTCGCATATAAACAGGTACAGTATGGTACTTGATTCTGTCTCTGAGGTTAAGCCAATTTGTTCTGGCGTACAGGTCGCACATATGCGTGTGGATATGAGCACCCAATACTAAGCGACAGGTTTTATTTTGGGTCGTGCTGACTCTTCTTAGGGTCGTGTCCACGGCAGCGCCATAAATAACTAGACCATAGTCCACTATTAAGAGGATGGAGCTGGTGGCCACCATTTGGAGGGCTTCTGGGGTCAAGCCGTGCCTGTGCCTATAAAGGATCCCGAGTCTACAATTGACCGTTTTGGCGACTGCGTTGATGTGATCCGTGAAAGACAATGCGATACCAAGGTACTTAAAGATATGAACTTGTTCTATGGGTGCACTGAGGTTGCTGAGAATGATAAGCGAGGTGCATTTAAATTTGTTGTAAGGGCTGGCAAAAAGCACAGATTTTGTTTTTTTGTAGTTCAAAATTAGTTTGTGTTGGGCAAACCAATTCTTGACAGTAGTGAAGTTGTCTTGGGACTAACAGCTAGGGAGCGCGGCTCAGGGTGACTGGAAAATAGTACTGCGTCATCTGCATGTAGGAACAGGTCTGCAGAGCAGGCTTGGGGGAATGAGTTCAAAAAAATGCTGAAAAAATAGGGGCCCCAGGATGGAGCCTTGTGGGACTCCAGAGCAGACAGGAAGACTGGAGGATAGCACATCACTTATCTTGACCTGTTGTGCCCTACTCTCAAGGTAGCTTGTAAACCAACCGAAGGCCCCGGGAGAGGCCCCTATGTTGCCAATGGAATTAATAAGGAGAGAGTGAGTCACCGTACACTGACCCCACTAAGTGATCGCAGTCGAGGGCTTTGTAAATAAAATTAGTGTATTCAATTAGGGTAGAGGTGGTGCTGTGATTTTTCCTGAAGCCATGCTGCTCAGGGCGCTGTATGTTATATTTATTTATTTATTATTTATTTGAAATATCGGATTTACAACCTTTGAGCCATCGGCTCATTTACAAAGGTACCTCGTCGCATGGGGGACAGAAAAAAAAACAGAGAGGGTACAGTTACAATGGAATAGCCATCATGTATAGGTTACAGACATTGTTTACAAACATTATATACAGTTTTGGATACAGATATTTACATAAGCATAGCAAAAAACATTGTTACCATGAGAGAGTATCCGTTACAGTATAATCCATCTTATTCATGAGCCAGAGGTGGATTAGACATTGTTGTAAGAGGTAGCAGTCCATAATGGACTTTATCAGAGGTTTGGGCCCTAGAGGGCATGAGAGCACAGGCTAGTTGCAGTTACAGCAGCGGACATTGAGGAGGTGGTTGCAGAGAGTGACTTTGAAAGGGGCAATCTTGGGTGTGCTGGTGATGGTGGCTGGGAGTGCATTAAACCAGACAGGGGTCCTGTAGCAGAAGGATATCTGGGCAAGGGAGGTTTTACACTCTGGGTACCCCAGTATAACGCTTGTCCCGAGGGATTGGTAGAGACAGAGGGCGGAAAGTTGAGAGAGGCGGTGACCCCAGGAGGGGAATGACTGAGCAGAATTTTCTTGGTCAATAGGCAGGTCTGGTAGTGGAGTCTTTCATCGAGGTTGAGGAGATTGGCAGTGGAATAGAGGGAGTAGGTGTGGGTGAGCCTAGGGGCACCAGTTAGGAGCCTGCAGGCCTTGTTGAGGGAGATTTGAATTTTCTGGAGTGCGGAATTATCTGCTGCCCCATACACAGGGAGCCCATAGTCCACTAAGGACAGTATATAGGAAGTAATGACAAGTCTAAGGGCATCAGGAGGGAGGCAGTCCTTGTGCCGGTAACGGAGTCCAATCCGAGTGTTTGCGGTGGCCGCTAGAGTGTTTATGTGGTCATGGAAGGTAAGGGCAGAGTCGAGGGTAAGCCCAAGATATGTGTAGATGGATACATGTTTAAGCGGGTGCTGGGTGCTGGGGAGGATGAGGAGAGGTGCATTTTTAGGATGGGCGAGTGGTCGCTTAGGGAGTCGGGAAGAACTTTTATGTCCTGGACTTTGTGGGGGCAGTTAGAGATAATGATATCCAGGAGGGTGCTGGTAACAGTAGAAGGATAAAGTCTAGTAGGTTGGGTGACTAATTGGACCATGTCGAGGGCAGTGAAGGAGTCCTTCGTTGATGCGGCCGAGGGACCAAGCCAGTTGACATTTAGGTCCACTACTAGTGTCTGTTCAGCTTTGTGTGGGAGGGCAGAGAGATAATCAGTGAGTGATGTGATGGCTGGCTTTTGGTTCTTAGGGGGTATATAGGAGACTGAGGTATAGTGGGCCCCTGGAGGGGTCTGGAGTGATTTTTAGGGTGAGGGCTTGGGCTCTGTTTTTGAGCTGGGGAGGGCGGAAGCATGAGGCCAATAATGTTATCTCTGATGTAGATCGCACAACCACCCCCACATTTTCCCACCCGGTCTTCCCGGTATAGGGTGTATCCGGGGAGTGAGACAAAGGAGTCAGGAGTAGACTTGGAGAGCCAGGTCTCAACTAGCGCAGTGATGTCTGGTTGGTGTAGGGTGGCCCAACATTGGGGCGCTGCAGATATTTTTGGCAGGCTGCATATGTTCAAAGAGGCAATGCAGAGTCCAGAGGACCTAGTTGGTGGACTGGTGGGGGCAGAGCCTGGATTAGGGTGGATATTACCAGAGAGGAGTAATAGAATGACCAAGGTTCTAGCCATATGGTGGCAGCTAGTTAACCTTTTGTGAGTACGTTGAGAGGAGAGGGAGGCCATAATGGAGCAGGGGATGGATGGGCAGGGTTTGGAAGGTTGGGAAGACACAAAAGAGGTGGAGCCAAGTGGAGCCAGGGTGGGTGGCAGGGTTGGGAGGGCAGCTAGGGGGTGGATGCGGGGGTCCAGGGCGCGATGACAGGGTAGGGGGGGACGGGTAATTCTGGAGAGATACGAAGGTGCAGTCCACAAAGGGCATGGGGTGAGGTCTGGCTGGTGGGAGGTGAGCCCCTGGGTGGTTATGAAGACAAGGCACATAAAGAGGAAGTGAACAGACATGGTGCCTAGATAGCCTTGGAATCAGAACAAAGTGGTTATATGGGGGGCGGGGCAAAAAGTTTTAAGAGCTTCAAAAACAAACCAAGAGAAGCTAGTGTGATTTGTTGGCTTAGTGGCAGAGCTGCTGACTTTGGTATGAAGGGTTCAGGGTTTGAGGCCTGCAGTGGGACACAAGAAAAGTATTTTAGCAGACTATGGAGTACGAAGCTTTAAGAGCTTTAAAAAGTAAGACTAAATTAGGCTGATTTATTGGCTTAGTGGTAAAACTGCTGACTTTGGTGTCAAAAATACAGCATTTGAAACCTGCAATGGAACAGCAGATAATTGTTTTTGCCGAGTATGGAGACAAAAGCCTTAAGAGTTTTAAAACAGAGAGAAAAATTAGCCTGACTTGTTGGCTTAGTGGTAGAGCTGCTGACTTTAGAGTCAAGATTACAGTGTTTGAGACCTGCAGTAGACAGTAGCAAACTATGGGAAAAAAGGGGGTTTAGTACTGTAGTAGAAAAGTGGGGAGGAGTAGAGATTAGGACAGAAAACAGCACCTACAAGGGAAATATAGTGACTCCCAGTAGTCAGAAACTAATATTAGCTGTGGAGTGGTGCCAGAAAGGACACTGTAGCAACTCTAGAGGTCAGAAATTAGAAGCTGTAAATGGAAGGTTATGCAATAAAGGAAACCCTTCAGAAAGTAAGCTGGAGGCTTTATGTCCTGCAGTCCCTGATGTGAGCTCTTCAGCTGGGCAGAGTTCTGATTTGGTCAGCTACCCTTGAGAGCTGGTCTGCGACTATCCACTCCACTGCTTTAAAAAGGGATGGGAAGGATGGAGAGAGATAGGGCAGTAGCGTGAAGGGCTCTGTCTCCACTCTTGTGGATCACAACTGCAGCTTTCCACAGTGAAGGGAACTGCCCAAGACAGAGTGACTAATTTTTCATGAGGGGAATTAGGACTGCCTCCAGAGACAGTTGTAGCAGCTTTAGGTCTAGTGAGTCACTGCTAAAACGGGATTTGCCTAGTACCTTGAGCAGCTATATTTTGGCAGAGCTGGGTGAGATTGTTTTAAAGTAAAAGGGTGGGTTAGGAGATGGAATGCTAACATCATTAAGGTTGATGGGGGGGGGGGGTCAAAGAAGTTAGGGAGGAGTACGCTGCAGAGGTCTGAGAAAGCAGTGTTGAAAGTGTTAGCTTTCAACAGTGGGTCTTGAATGGCTGTCTCGCCTACATTGAGCGTGGATGGTGGGGGGGATTTGTTGGGCTTTCCGGTGAGTTCTTTTATGTCATCCCAAAACTTCCTGCTGCCACCCCAGGAGTTTGAGAGGGCATGCTTAAAATGGGTCCATTTGGCCTGCCTGATGGCTTGAGTGCAGGAGTTCTCTGGTATGTTATTTATATATTTATTTAAAGTAGGATGACTGGGTGTCTCGCTTTAGGAGGGACAGTCCCGGTGTTTAAGCAGGTGTCACAATCATGATTATGGCAATGCTGCATTTGCCCCAGTTTTCTGAGAGTACCAAACTAGTTGGAAGTTACAGTAGATGTACCAGACAGCTAGCTGTACGCCTTGTAATGTGTCAGTTTTTCATGTGGAAATTCTGGTCACCCTAAGAAGAAATTTTCAAAGATCATATCTATATATATATATATATTTATATATATTTTACACAGTCAATAAGTACAGGTCAGCAAAAGTCTTTCCCTAGTAATTAAAATTTTTTTGTAAAGCATGAAGGGGGGGGAGGGTCATAGTTTGATCCCGATGAGGTGGTCAGCCAAGATCTTCCACTTCTCGATTGCTCTGAGACAAGGCACATGGAACCAGATGCCTTAGTAGTGCACTATAAAAACATGGTGCTGAGGGCACTGGATTCCATTGCACCTGTCCGTGTTCCCCCCCTCTCCCTCCGCCCTCGGTTCCCTTGGTTTGATGGGACATTGAGGGAGTTGAGGAGAGGGGGGCGAAGATTGGAGCGTTGTTGGCGGAAATCTGGCCTGGAGAGTGACAGACTTACATTGATGGCCCATTATGTGGACTATCAATTAGTAATCTCCCATAAGAAGGCAGAGTTCCTGTCCAGGGAGATTACTGCATCAAGAAACCGACCTGCTCAGCTCTTCCGGACTGTCGACAGAGTGTGCAATCCAGCCTGTCTGCAGGGTCGGAGAGCCTTTTCACAAATACAGCGTGATGAGTTTGCTCGGTTCTTTGATGATAAGGTGTCATCAATCAGGTCGGAGATCCGCAGCATACACTCAAACGAGCATTGCCGTGACCGATGCGGAGTTATATGTCCTCGGTCTACCTGGATGGATTTTGACCAGCCAGCGATCATGGATATCATGAAGATTGTCCAGGGCTTGCGACCGACTTGCTGTAGCTTGATCCTGGTCCTATGCCTCCTTGTGGGGTGCATAGATGATCAGACCAGTCCTTGCGGGATAGTCTGGGTTCTTTGGATCGAGGGGTGTTCCCGGGTCTTTGAAGGAGGCTGTCGTGACACCCCTTTTGAAACAACCGGCTGGCCCCGGGCTGCCTCGCTAACTACAGACCCGATCTCTAACCTGCCCTTTTGGGAAAGGTTATTGAGAAAGTAGTCGCGATGCAGCCCGATTACTTTCTTACCACCCATGAAGTCTATGATCCTCTCCAGTCCAGTTTCAGGAAGTACCGAGACTGCATTAGTTCGGGTACTTAATGATCTCCTAATAGCGAGAGATCAGAAGAGCCGTTCGATCTTGGTTCTCCTTGATCTCTCTGCAGTGTTTGACACTGTGGACCATGGGATGTTGCTGGATCACCTGCGTCTACTCTGTGGACTGTCAGGGACAGTCCTCAGATGGTTCCACTCTTTCCTCACAGGCAGAAGTCAAAGGGTAGTTTCAGGGATTTTCTCTTCTGCTCCCGTTGCTCTGTCCTGTGGGGTGCCGCAAGGCTCTGTGCTTTCCCCCATGTTGTTCACGGTGTATATGCTGCCGTTGGGAGACATTATGTAACCCCTAGATGGCGCTATCCCAGGGGCTACTACCCCTGCCTGATTTGCCACTAACAGGTTGAGGGGCCTGGATCCAATGGCGGGTGCCTCCACCCAGAGGTCAGGGTTTGCAATAGTTAAACTTACTTGGTCACAGCCCCTGGGACTGCAACCCCTTTCTTCCCACTAGTGGCCCACACAATATATTAGAATTACCTTCACAGTATACACTTACCCCCAGGACTAGTTCCGCACTGGGACCTCCTGTGAAATAAGATACAGTGCAACAATCACAGTACAGTACTTTAACATAGACAAATACCTCAGGAAGTATAACTTTGCTGAAACAAGTAGCTCTGATTTATTTAGGGGAATATAACAAGGACAGGGGAAATCAGGTTAATTAGCTTATCACTTTACTATCTACCTATGGCTCTGTGCACAGGCCTATCCCTACCAGTTACTGTCCCTGGGTACCCAAGCCCTAGTGGCTAGTCCAAACCATGGCAGCTGGTAGGGGCCCTTTCACACAGTGAAAAGAAAAATTAGTTTAAACAGTCAGCAGTACAGTGATTCCATTTGGATTTAATGTGGCAATTCAACAGGGAGCGACCCTGAATTAGTACTCATGACCTCCAAACAAGATAGGGTCCTTCAACGTCAGCAGGGCTACTCTTGAGCTCCACGAGACTCTTCACACATTTATATGGTAAAAAGAAAGTACTATACCAAGCAGGCTGCTTCTATCCCGACTGCAATTACTGCACAATACCGGGAGACACACAGCAGATTCAGTTCCTGACAGACCGAGTGCAATTCAACAATTTCTCCAGTCTTCTACAGGGTGAGCCTGGTTTCTACTCTTCAGAGATCCTTTGATTCTCTTCACAGGACGGATTCAGTCCTAACAAGCAGTTACACAAGCTGCAGACCGGAACTCTGGGCCTTATACACGTTTTTGACTGAAACTGTGCACTGAAGGAGCACAGGGTTTCTTTCCTTCACTGCCAGATCTAAACTGAAACTCCAACAGACAAAACCGGCACTTCCTTTGAGTTCCTCCCAGTTCTTGACTGGATTGGCTGTCACTCACAATAGACTGCTGCTGTTGGTCCAAAAGGCGCCGAAGTTTAAATTACATCTCCCAGAGTCACTGCCCATACAATCCTCTTGTGGCTGGCTCAGATTATGAGTCCAAGTTCTGATTCGTCCAAGGCACCATTTTAGAGCTAGCTTACCCCACACTGATTGGTCCAGTTCAGCAGTTCAAAACCAGAATGGGGAACTAGGCAGACACAGTTCTGACTGCAAAGAAAGCAGGTTAGACAAACTGTATTTTCATTATTACTCTAAATTATTTCTGGCAAACAGTTACATCTTTCAGATAGGTTCCCTTTGCACTCCTAGTGACTGCAAAATGGAGTGAATTGGCAGCAGCTGAGTGGTACTCAAACAGAGAAGCACACAGTCCCCCATACAAACTAATTATGTCTGCAAGCAGACAGCTCTTAAAGAGACAGTACCAGAGGTTCTAAAAACACTCACTGATAAATGGCTTAAACACCAAACACCATTCAGGCTTGGAGCATTCAAGCAAGCTCCTGGAAGTCTTTTGGGAACCCCCATTTGTAGGGGAGTTACAATTATAAGGCATTATGGGCTGAGTTTTCACTGCTATGCAGATGATACTCAGCTCTATATATCCTTTGTACCCGAACAAAGCGGTGCAGTGTTGGTTTTTAACAACTGCCTCGCTGAGATTCAGGACTGGATGAGTGCGAACTGGTTGAAGTTAAATCCGGATAAGATTGAGGTGTTGGTAGTGGACCCGGGTCATTATGTAGAGAAGTTGACTCCTGGGGTCACCTCTGGTCTCTTATTAGGGGATACCCAGTTGAGACCTTCCTTCTGAACAGGTGTGAAATCTGGACGTTATTTTTGACAGTGCGCTGACACTGAAGATGCAGGTGTCGGCCACTGTCAAGTCATCCTTTTACCATCTGAGGAATATCGCACGGATAAGACACCTTGTTCTGCATGATGACCTTCCTGTGTTGGTCCACTCTTTTGTTTCTTCACGCCTTGATTACTGTAATGCTTTATATCTAGGGTTGCCGGGGGTAGATTTCCGTTGCCTGCAGCTGGTGCAGAACGCAGCAGCCAGGTTGTTGACTGGGTTATCAAGAACTTGCCATATCACACCTGTGCTGTGCGAACTGCACTGGCTGCCAGTGTGGTGGAGAATCACCTTCAAGGTTGCATTGCTGACCTATAAGACCCTAGACGGTCAGGGACCGGGCTACCTGCAAGATCTCCTTTGTCCCTACCGCCCTTTCCGCCCACTCCGCTCCACTGGCGAGGGATTGCTAGAGATTCCCAGGTTCGTCTTCAATCATCTGGGGCAAGGGCTTTTTCTTTTATGGCCCCGACCCTGTGGAATTCTCTACCTAGTCAGATTAGAGAGTGCCTGTCCGTGGAACCATTTAAGAGGTCTTTGAAAAGTTATTTATTTACACTGACATTTGAATAGACTATGTTATGGTAATTTTATGGACATTTTATTGTTTATGTTATTATTTATTATTGTTGATGTTTTATCTTTTGTTCTGTATTAGCACTTTGATTTATTGAAAAGCGCTTTATAAATAAATTTTGATTGATTTTGATTGATTGACATAATGACATGTACACAGAAAGAGGGAGTACGCCCCATTTAAGAGAATGGGGGCAATATTTCAGTGCTTTTTTTCTTTTGTGCAAGAATGGCTACAGTAAATTTAATTAAGGTGGCTACTTAACTAAGAAGGGCTTAATGTCCTGTGCCATTCATAGCAAATTGTTTATATGCCTCAAAGCACTGCCCGCAACTGGAGGGCTGAAACTGTGATACACCACTGTCCCTGTCTCCCTATACATTATGTGAAATAGGGAGTGTAACCCGGGTGCCGTGTACCCACGCGCTATACTACCCTGCCTTGCAGGCCTAAACAAGGTTGAGGGGCCTGGGCTCTGTTACTGATGGAAAAAGGGGGTTCTTTCCCAAACATATAAAATAAATAACATGGTGCCTCCACCCAGAGTTAAAATACAAAGTGGGCCAGATATTTATGCAGTACAACCTCCTAGGATGCTGTACCTCCCAACCTCCCCTTACAGTCACCCCACGCATGGATTACCATTAATTAAGACCCTATTTCAATATACTTGCAATTATTGACTAATGCTATGCTCACCAATAATATGCTCATGAGACATTTGTAAACAGGTTAAGCAACAATTTATTTACATGGGATAGGGCTAAAATTGGGGGGAAAGGATGTAACGTAGAGGGTGAGCAACATTTTAGCAATGCCATTTGGGAAACATTAATATTCACTTTGTTTGTAAACCAGACCATTCACAGTACCCACCTCCCACCCGCATTACGATGGATACAGATCAGTACTTTCTTGCTAACTATCTGCCTTGGCCTAATGACCACACCCCAGCTGGTACCAGTTCCCAGTCAATTAGATAGGTGCCCCAACACTCTATCCCTAGGTACCCAGCAATTGAAGTGTTGCAGGCCTGATGTGTTGCAGCTGGTTGGCCAGTGTTGGTGCACTTTTGGAAAGAAGCAATTTTAATTCAAACTCTTTGCATTGTTGCAACAGCTACTTGATAAATCTTGGACATTTAGTTAGTTGATAAACCCTGAACATTTAGCTGCGCAGCTAAACTCAAACCTTGGGTGGCAACTACTATTTGGCTATTGAACTTGACAGCAACTGAAGACAACTATTTTCAGTTCCCCAGATGCAGGGCAAGTCTTGAGTTACTCACGGTCTGAAGAACAGACTCCTGACTTGTGCAGCTGTTGACATGCAGACTGTAGAACTGGGAGTATTGAAATCAGGAGGAACTTTGGTCACTCAGATTGCTGAGATGAGCAGCAGGCATATTGCAGCTTTGGGTCTCCTCTCTGCCTTTCTTACAGCTTGGGACGGCTCAGCAGCAGGCTCTTGCAGTTTTGGCAGGCTGGACACCTCTCAGCTTTTCTGGCAGCTTGTCATCTTCTTCTTTTGTGGTCACAGAACTGGAACAGGCCAGTGATGGCGACCCAGGCCGGCATGCCTCAACCTCCACATCAGGACATGAACCCCCAGAGGGTGACATCTAGCTGTAAATTGCTTCAATTACACTGCCAGCCAGCAGCTGTGGCCCTTTCTTGACTGGAACACAGTCTATGGGCTTTCAACCAGATTTTAGCAGGAAACAGTCTCTCAGACTCAGACTTTAAGCGAAAGGCAGGGGTACATCTTCTCACCCCCAAAACTCACACTTGTGTAGAAGACTGAATCTTCTCACTTCACGTTCCATCCACAGGAACATAACAGGCGGCAGCTTCTGTTGGCTAAACATGGCTCCACAAGCCCTCAAATAGGACATAAGGCAGACTTCCCTTGGCTCTCTGGCTGCGCAAGCCTCCAAATAGGCCTCCATGCTTCCTTCAGCCATCATGGGCAAGTTTCCTTTCCCTCTGGAAACTTCCAGATGATTTCCTTGACTCTGGCTGGCAAATGACACGTTCATTCTTTTGACACACTCCTTCCAGCCCTTGGAAGGCAACACAGGAGAACATAGAGCACCTCCAGGGCTAGTGGCTCCACAAGACCCCAGGCGGGCCTTCTTCTTCCCTCAAAGATCACAGCAGGCTTTCCCTCTCTTGGGAACCTCTTGAACCCCTGTCCACTTCTGAACAGCAAATCTGCACTTTAATTCTGAAACAACTCCCTCCAGACACAGGAAGGCAAAGCAGGGCCCCTGGGCTGGTGGCTGTACAAGCCCCCAGGCAGTCCTTCTTCAAACACTTTCTGCAGCAACATCATGGAGCAAGGGACCTGAGACCCCTCCCTCACGAGGAACTCCAGCTGAACTAAACTTAGCTCAGACTGTCCACTGGGTTTCAGCAGATCAGGGCAGCATCCCACTGGTTAAAACAGGCTATCCATCAGGAAATTAATATTCATCAGGCTCATTTGACGCCTGATTGGTTCCTTGTTTGGGCACCAAAACATTGTCCTTGCCTCTTCCCAGAAGTCCTTTTGCTAAGTCCTCCAGGGCTCCGGGTTCTCTGATTGGCGGTGGCAGGGGTCAAAGGTTCACAAAGATGGCTGCTGTAATTCAGTTTAAACAATGCCCTAACACTGTTTATTTTTGCAGCCCAACAATTGCATTTTAACCCTCAGTGTCCACATAGTTATGTTGCTGCCCTTCTGCCCTTGCATCAGGTGGCAGAGTGGGACATGGCAGGGGCTTCCCAGTAGGTCGCTGGCACCATAGTGCTATCCCCCTAAGCAGCAAACGGTGTTCCTATTCATCTACAGCAGTCTCAGCTGCTGCTAAAGAAACAGTATGCCTTTTATGGAATGGCGCTTAATAGCACTCATATATCCTTTCCCTCAAGTGCCTCCGGATGCCCTTTACCACTTTTATGCCCCCGGGGATTGGGGCACACACACAGAGACACTGAGGAGGCCACAAGTGTGGCTTCCAACATCAAAGCACCATAACGCTAGCCAATACTTGAGCTGACTGCAGCCAGCTTACACATTTAAGCAGCGAGCCGCAGGGCAGCTTTTACTTGAACCGTTGAATGGGTGGATTTCAATTGACCTTGATCCTCATCACCCTTTTAATTTACAAACCACGGGAGCTGGCAGAAGCATGCAGGAGTCCCTCATAATTTTGTGCAAGAATGGAACTTTACAAGACTCTTTCCAGATGAAAGGACGCCTGCTCCACAACTCTACAATAATGGAGTGGCCAGACATATGGATACACAGGACTAGCACCACCTGTATTTTAATGTTGGAGCTACGTATATTTTTTTTATTTTATTTATTAAATTTTGTTAACCGGGTAAGCCCACTGGGCCTCGAAGGTCCCTTTTATAGGGGTGACCTGGAGTTAGTTACATATAATTTTGCACATACAGGCAAGTAATACAGTGTAGGACATATCGTACAGGATTACAAAGACAGCATACAGTTTTAGTGGAAGAGGGCAGGAGGTACATTACATTAATGAATACAACAGAACAGTGTAGTACATCTAATACAGGAGGTACATTACATTAGTGAACACAACAGAACAGTGTAGTACATCTAATACAAGAGGTACATTACTTTAGTGAATACAACAGAACAGTGTAGTACATCTAATACAGGGTTACAGGGACAGTATAATGTTTCTGTGGAAGAGGGCAGTGGACACGTTACAATACAAAGTACAACTGTGACAGCAGATAGATGTGGGGTGGTAAGTGCTTTAAATGCACACAAAAAGTTCCATATAGGATAGAGTACCAGTTTATGCAGTCACTAGTCATTACCCTTACAGGGAAGCAATTTTGTCTAACACAATAGACACAAGGAGTGGTAGGCTAGCCAACGGTACAGGGGCAGGGACTAAGGTTAAGGAGGTGAGTGCACAGTCCCTTTTGAAATATGGCTAGGGTGAGTGCCTCCTGAAGGTGGCTGGGGAGATTGTTCCATGATACAGGGGCTAGGTGAGTAAAGGATTTACTCCCAGCAACAGAGCAGGCCAAGGGAGTTTCCAGTAGGTTTATGTTTGAAGAATGGAGTGGTCGTCTGGTCCGCTTTGGGGCAAGTAGTCCGATCAGCCCTGCTGGAGGTTGGGCATTGAGGATCTTGTAGGTCCAGCTTTATAGGGGTTACTGGAGCCTGTTGTTCAGGGATGGCCAGTTAAGGGCTGTGAGGGCTTCACAGTGGTGGGTCCTTGGGTGGGATTTGGAAGCAAAGCAAGCTATTTTGTGGTATAAGGTCTGTAATCTGCAGTGGTCCAATTTAGCGATGCCGAGTGTGATGGGGGCTGCGTAGGTTAAGGTTGGGAGAAAGATACTTTGTGAGATTGCCAGTCTAGTCTCTGGTATCATGTTGCGGCTTAGACGATAGAGGAGGCCCAACTTTTGGTGGATGTTTTTTATTACCAGGTCCACATGGAGCTTCAATGTGAGGCCAAGATATTTGACAGATTGTACGACCTCTATTTTGGAGCCAGATAAGGTCGCGAGTGAAAGAAGATGGGCCCGGGAGGGACCCAGGGATTTTGACCCGAACAGCATCGCCTTTGCCTTGGTGGGGTTAAGGACCAAGCAATTCTCAGCTAGCCAAGTCTCAGCCTTGGTGAAGTCTGCCTGGAGCATGGGTCCTAGATCGGATGGGTGGACCCCCATTCTGTACAGTACTGCATCATCAGCATACTGTACTACAGAGCTGCCCCCACAATGGCCATGGAGGTCATTTATGAATAGGGAGAACAATAGCGGGCCTAAGATAGAGCCCTGTGGAACCCCCTCAGTTAAAGGTAGGGGTTCGGAGGTGACCCCTCTCCACTTGACCTGTTGAGAGCGGTCAGGGAGGTAATTACGGAACCAGCTGAGGGAGTGCTGGTCAAGTCCAAGTTGGCTAAGCTTTGTTAGTAGAAGTGGGTGATCTACCAGGTCAAAGGCCTTGGAGAGGTCAATGAACACAGCCCCAGTGGGGTACCCTTGTCCAAGACAACCAGGACATCGGAGGTAAATTTAATGAGGGCAGTGTCGGTCCTGTGCTTTTGTCGAAAGCCATGTTGTGAGGGGGCCAGGAGCCTGTTGGCTTCCAGGATATAACATCCAAAGAGTTGTTTGCAGGGAAAGGATCCAAAAGACATGGGCCACGGCATCTTACACCCTCACATTGGGGTCGAGGTTCAACCGGCAACCAGTCAGCATGTCAAGCTCTTGGTGCAACACCCTAAGAGACTCGTTGAGTTCAGAAGCCCCTAATTAATTCAGTTATGAAGTTAAGAAGTACTGAGACATCAAGGACATGAGTTAGGCATGTACTCTGCGGTGATAACAGCTAAAATCACCCAATCAGAAGCCCCCTCCTCAGGAAGTACAAAAGGACATAGCAGGTGGTCTCAGTGGTGAGTGGTCTGTCCATTACAGTATTGAGGACTGAACCAAAGAACTGCATTGGTTCCATTTAGTTCTGGTATAGCTGATTGCTGCAGAGACAGACCATCAGTCTGAACTAGCATCGACTACTTTATTTGCATGTGAACTGGTGACTGTGCTGTTCCTGTAATTGCTGAACTGTGAGAGAAAGTGACCACAAGTTTACTTCCGTGTGACCTTGTTTTCTTGGAGTTAGTCCAACTGCTCATTAAGCAGACTCATTAGTACTTTTAGTTTATTTTGCCTACTCTTAAAGCATCTGTAAATCCCTTTTAAGAGTGCAAATTTGGGACCCCCTGAGACAGTGCTGTCTGGCCCAGTGAAGTGCAGCTGTATTACCAAATGACACAGTGAAGCACAGTGACTAACAGCTGACAACCAGACAATTGTCTGCGCTGTCCCCACCAGTTGTCAGCCATCACCTGAGTTCCAGACCAACCAGACTTGCCTACCAGTGATTGATCCTGGGAACCCCAACGACTCCAGCAACTGGAGGCAGCTGCCACCCATTCCAGCTGGCAGCTGCATTGATACAGAGCATCATAAGCAGATAGTGGAGTGCCACAAGTATCAGTACTTGGTCCAATCCTATTCAATATTTTTATTAGTGGCATCACTGAGGGACTAGAGGGGAAGATAAGCTTATTCCCAGACGACACAAAAATAAGCAATAGGGTAGGCACTCCAAGTGGGGTAGAAAAGATGAAGGCCAGCCTTAAGGCTCTGGAAAATTGGTCAAAAACATGGCAACTAAAGTTTAATGCAAAAAAATGCAAAGTCATGCACCTAGGAGTGGCCAGCACAGGAGAGGACTACTACCTGGGAGGAGAACAACTAGAATCTTCCAAACAAGAAAGAGATCTGGGAATAATTATAACAGATAACCTAAAGATATCCAAACAGTGCAAGAAAGTGGCACTATGGGTGAATGTCATATTGGGCTGCATAGGTAGAGGGACAACCAGCAGAAAAAAGGAGGTCATCCTGCCACTGTATAGATCTCTGGTGAGGCCACACCTGGAGTATAGCGTGCAATTCTGGAGACCACACCTAAAAAAAGATATCAACAAACTGAAGGCAGTGCAAAGGAGAGCTACAAAAATGATACATGACCTACAGAACAAAAACTATGAAGAGCATCTGTAAAACCTGAACATGTACTCCCTGGAGCAGGGGAGGAAGAGGGGAGACATGATTGAGACCTACAAGTTCCTAAATGGAATAAACAAGATGCAGGTTTAGGAACTGTTCCAAGTCAGAATGCACACAAGAACTAGGGGGCACAACATGAAGCTGGAGGGGGGGAAAATTTAGAGGTAACACAGACAAGTTTTTCTTTACCGAGGGGGTGGTGGTGGATGCATGGAACAGCCTTCCTCAGGTAGTGGTGGGGGCAAAAACAGTGGCAGGTTTCAAGAATGCTTGGGACAGGTACAAAGGCACCACCACACTGACTAGCAGTTAAGGGAGGGGGGTAGGCCTGTGGGCAGACTAGATGGACCGTATGGTCTCTTTCTGCCATCACTTTCTATGTTGCTATGTTTCATACATACAGAGGCACCATCTGCCTTATGGGAGAGTTTGGGGTTAAATCATTAGAGTGAAGCTCTGCCTTTTGGAATACGTTTCTTTTGTTTGTCACCAGGGGAATTGCTTCCTAAAGTCACTCGGGAATTGGGGTTTGTTACTGATTACAGTGCACCAACGCAACCCCCAGGCAGCACAGATGTCAAGCCTTCTATGCTCCAAGTTCACTGGGTACCCAAGACAGTGCTGACGCAGGAGAGTGCCCCAATTATTTATTTATTTATTTATTTATTAAAGTTTGTTAACCAGGTAGCCAGCTTAGACTTAAATAGTCCCTTTTTCAGGGGTGACCCAACATTTATTGCACAGCAGACTACAAACTGCACAAGAAGTGAAGTAGGAAACAGTCCAGTACAAACATTACAAAAATATACATTATTTCTTAGGCACAATGTCAGAAAAACAGATAGGAAATTTACAACAGTGTGAGAGTAGGCAAGCTACCGAGATAAATCAAAGCCAGGCAGCAAAGGACTCAAGCATATGGATGACAACAGATGGATTGGCTGTGTTCAAGTAAAAGGCTCTTTAGCTCTTTCTTAAAGAGCAACTCTACTCTTCAGCATGGGCTTGCACAAATAAGATGTTTCAGCTGTTACAATTTACTAGAGAATGCATTTTTTTATTCATTTTCAATGTTCCTTTCCAAGGTTTGCAGAATATCTTTGCAGTCCATCTAAAAAGTCTGTATAGGGAGAGTCACGTGATGCAGTTCACTGAGTAGTACTCTCTCTCATGAGCTCCTGCCTCCTACCAATTATATTATCACCTTGCTAAGGTTTGAGGAATTATTTTATTACTATTCAACTGCTGTACGCCTCCTCAACCAACTGCCGTTTACCTGAAATCGGCTGGATGGATTTTGAGATGAAGAAAAACCTTCCGAAGCATACTCCTCCAACCACGCCAGAGAAGGCCCCAAAAAAATCTAATACCTCGGCAGTGCCTCAGATGCAATATATGGGCACAGGTACCATGGAAGCGGAGCCTCTCACTCTCGTCAAATTTCTGGAAGAGTTTCAGCCTTTTAAAATGGAGATACAGAATATTGCCGGTGAAATTAAACATATCTCCAATGCCTTGGAAACACTCACCCAAAGAACATTGGATAATCAAGCACGTATCCATTCTCTGGAGCGGAATCAAGAAAGAATTAACCCAGATTTGGCAGCTCTAAGGCAACGTATCAATAAGATGGAAAACAAAATTGAAGATCTTGAGGGCCGAAGTCGCCGCAATAACGCGGTAATAATCGGTTTACCTGAACGTGAGGAGGGTACATATCCCGTCAAGTTTACATAGCTGTTCATTAAGAAAATTGCAGGCCCTTCTCCTTTCGGCTCTGAATACTCTATTGAGAGGGCTCACAGAGAGCTATGACCTATCGCCCCTCGAGAAGACCCCCCCCAGGACTTTCATCTTTCGTTTCCTAAACTTCCTAGAAAAACAGCACTTCATGACCAAAGTAAAAGAAGCCAAGGAACTTACGTGGGAAGGGGCTAAATTAAGGATTGTCCAAGATCTCCCTCTTTCAGTGCGCCAAAAGCGAGCCATGTACCATCCTTTCATTGTAAAACTGATAGCGGCTGGTATAAAGTTTAGAGTAAAATACCCCGCTAAGCTCTATGTCCAGATCTCCGGTTCCTGGGTAGCATTTGAAAATGCTGAAACGGCGCTGGCAGAACTTAAAAAAGCGTTCCCTGATTTATTTCGCCAGACCTGACTGCAGTATTTTCCCTTTTCCGGCAAGAGCTCCAGTTTCTATGCGGACTTCAGGATTCGGAATTTCCTCTGGGGCCACTGAATATGGGTTCTGTGCCTTATTCTTTTTGAAGCACTTGTAACCTGCCTTTTCTTATGTCCTCCTTACCACCCGGCTTCCCCTGTGAGGGGAATTAGCCTACTGGTCTTTCTCTGCTTCCTTCTCCCGGCTGGACAGATGTCCTGGTGACGTTTTTGTTGTCAGCGCGACTCCTGCTTTCCCTTCCCGGAGTTTTATGGCATACTGAATTACACTGCACTTAATTTTACCATTGGATCCTGATGCAGGGGTTGGTGGGTTCCTGTCTCCCTTGGTCTGAACCTTAGGAACCTGTGCTTGATTCGGTTGACTCTGTGAAACTGTCCCAACGTTGTGGTTCCTTCTTTATGCATCTGCTTGTTCTGGTCCCAAAACAGGAGTCTGCATTTATGATATTTTGCCACTAGATGGCGCCAGAGACCGATGTTTATTTAATCTGGCTTGTACTTTTTACACATCTCGCTTTTTGTTTTATTTTTTCGTTTTTAAGGGAATAGGGTCTGCTTTATAGGGGGACTCTTGATCTGACTACCTCTCTAATACTGTGCTTGGTCATAGTTTGGGCTGTTAACACCAGCCCTGCATGCCTAAATCTGTTTCCAGAGTAAATAAGTATCTCTGTTTCTCCCATGAATCGGATCCCTTCTTTCCCAATTGCATATGTAAGCACGGTACATTACTGGGAGATGATATCAGAGATGGTTTTCCTTTTGTTTTTCCTTTTTATCTTCATTATTACATAATCTTTATAAAGGAAGGAGAAAGACGAGAAGGAAAAAAGGAAGGAAAGGAACCAATTTTTTTTTCTCTTCCTCCTTGATGTAAGACGTGGATGGTACTATAGGTTGCCATTCCTTGTTGGTTATAGGGGAAAGTATGAGCTGAATACCTCCCCGTTACAGATTCGAGTTCCAGGGGGGCTATTAATTTGAATTTTAAATGCCTAATGGAAATGATCGTAGGGCAATATCCCGCAGGTTTTTTTTTTTTCTCTCAATTTAATATAACTAAGTCAAGGATTTTTATGTCTTAATGCCTGCGTACTTAGGTTTACTGTATATAGTTGTTTCCTATCAGTATATACCTCCAGGGTAATTAGTTAGTGTCCCTGATAGCAAGGTAGATGTTATAAAATAGCATTTAGATTTACAGTCTTGGTGGGGGCGGGGTGAGGGAATTGTTCTAGGTAAACTGGTTGTTAAGTACCATGAGACAGTTGGTGAGGAGGGGTTGGGGTACATTGTGGATTACTGGATTTCTTTTCATGGGTGGTATTTTGTTGTTTTCTGGTTCTGGGGTGGGAAAGTGGCTGGCTAGTAGACATTTCTTCATGGGCAATTAGAACACATGTGCATCTATATAGTCTCGACCTTAAACAGACAGATAGGGCCTTAAAGGTCAATGACTAATGATGTTCTGTTTGCACATGGAATGTTAGAGGAGCCAGGCATAAACCAAGCAATATAAGGTATTAAAATATCTCAGACATATCAAAGCTCATGTCATATTTTTACAAGAGACACACCTACTTAATCATGAGTCGATAAATTGAGAAGGTTACAAGTGGGGCAAAAGTCTTTTGCCTTTGAGTAATACCAAGTGGGGAGTTATGGTTCTTTTACAGAATGATCTCTTTCAGTTCTTCCCAGACTATAGTGAGCCCCTCTGGGAGATACTATTGTGAAAGGCAAACTGCACACTGGATATAATGCTGGGATGCATATACAGCCCTAATGCAGATACCCAAGGTTTTTTTTATGAACTTGCTAGAAATTCTCACTCCTTTTCTTGGTATTCCCATGGTTATAGGGGGTGATCTTAACTTAGTATTTGATTCCTTGCTAGACAGATCTGGTCGAATCCCCCATGGTCTCTCTCCCGCTCAGAGAGCTTTCAGAGATTTTCTTGACTCTGCAGAACTATGTGATGTATGGCGTTTGCTTCACCCTAAAGACCGGGAATATACATACATCTCCCCTGTACACGGTACATCCTCACGGATCGACTATATTCTTATTTCTCAATCGCTGCTCTCGAATTTCTGGTTCTAATATTATCCCGGGTCCACTCTCGGATCACTCCGCGGTAACAAGTACACTCTCCCTGTTCTCACTTCCGAATAAGGGAGGTAGATGGAAGTTAAATAACCAAATTCTAAAAGAGCCTGATAGGGTTGATTACATAACATCTCAAATTCAACAGTTTTTCGCTCTAAATGCTAATACCACGGGTCGTCCTGATATGGAGTGGGGTGCTTTCAAAGCGTTCCTTAGGGGTATCTTAATTGGCCTAACGTCAAAAAGGAAAAATGATCGGGAAAATAAAATCTCTTCTCTTCTGTTACAAATCAGAAACATTGAACATAGCCTTTCCCCCGCCTCCCCTGACTCGGTTAAGCAAGACTTAATTAAACTTAAAGATGCCTATCTTGACTTATTAAGAGAGCAAGCCGGGTTTGCCATTCTAAAAACGAATGCCGTCTATACGGATCAAGGAGAGAAAGCTGGGCGGATGTTAGCAATGCGTATTAAGCAACTTGAATCAGCTCGATTTATCCCAGCAGTTCATCTCTCAGTAGGGGATTCCCTTAAAGCTTCTGTCCCCGAAATGTTAGATGTCTTTAACACTTATTTCCAGGCCTTATATGCTCCCATGCTTAATCCCCCTTCTGAAGAAAACCTGCAAAGTTACTCATCAGACTCCCTTTTACCATCCCTTACTAAATCTCAACAAGACACACTTATATCTTCTATCACAGAGGATTAAATAATTGCAGTAATTAAATCTCTCCCAGCTGACAGAACCCCAGGCCCTGATGGCTTTTCCTCTAATTTTTACAAGGTATTTTCCAGGCAATTAACCCCCATTCTTTTGCCTCTTTTCCAATTCCTTTTATCTGGTCAGTGGACTGATTCTTCACTTTTTGAGGCTCTCATAGTCTTATTGCCTAAGCCAGATAAACGCTCGGATCTTGCCTCAAGTTATAGGCCCATATCTTTAATCAACCATGACATCAAGATCCTAGCTAAAATTCTGGCTGACCGCATTAGTCTAGTTCTTCCTCTATAATTGGTGTAGAACAGGTGGGCTTTATGAAGGGAAGATCTTCCACTGACCATCTTCATTAGCTCCATGTTCCTTTTTCGCCTCCGAGACGCCCTGTCCCAATGGCCTTGGTTTCTTTAGATGCCGAGAAGGCCTTTGACAGGGTCCAATGGAGACTACCTGTTTGTGATAATGAAGGCTTTTGGTTTTCCCAATGTATTCGTGGGCTGGGTGCGTTCACTATATTTAGCCCCCTCTGCCAGAATTGCCTGCAATGGTATGATCTCCAGCCCGATTAAACTCCATGTGGGAACGAGGCAGGGGTGCCCATTATCTCTATTACTTTTCAATATATACTTAGAACCCCTTATCCGGAGACTTACAAGAGCACAGGATTTCCCAGGTATTCCTATACAGGGACAGGTGGTCAAGGTTGCAGCATATGCTGACGATCTTCTCTTGCATATACTCAACCCTGCCACATCTATCCTCGTTATTCTTAACATAATAAACAAATTCAGCAGGGTTTCAAATTACAAACTTAACACTGGGAAAACCCTAGTTTTTCCTTTGAATCATCGGGTGCACAAGCAAGAAATTACTGCCATCGGCTTAGCCTGGCAACCTAAATCTATTAAATACTTGGGTGTTGCTTTAACCCAAAGCAATACTCATCTCAAATATCTTAACTTGGATTTACTGTAGCAGAAAATAGATCAAGATCTTCATAGATGGACCCTTCTCCCTCTCTCGTTATGGGGTAGAATCAATCTAATTAAAATGAATATCTTTCCCCGATTGTTCTACCCCCTTAACATGTTGAACATCAATCTTCCTTTATCCTGGTTCAACAAAGTACATACCATGTTCTCCTCTTTTATATGGGGGTACAAAAAGTCCAGAATGGCCTTCCGAAAACTGGCTGCTCCCAAAGATAAAGGAGAGCTAAAACTTCCGCATTTGGGCTTGTACTATTGGGCCAGTCAGGCCAATAAATATTTACAGTGGTTGACAGCTGAGTACCGATTAGCTCATTCCCAGTATACCCCGATCTGGCTCAGAATGGAGTTGGACACTATCAAGAAGTTCGGCTTTCTCCTGGCAGCATTACTATATACTAAAATGCGATCTCTTCCATTACCTATGCGTAAATCTCCTATTGCAGCTTCGATTCTGTCCCACTTGCAATTATGTGCGTTTCTCAAATATGATAATACCAAGGATTTATACCAACCAATAATTGGTAATCCCAATCTGAAGCTGGAAAATAAGCCTTTATCTCCTAATTGGCTTCCTCCCATAAACTCCTTATTGCTAAGATATTTTATCACTCTGGACAGACAATGGAGTTCCTCTTCGGATATTTTACATACACTCATGATTCCAGCCATTAACATTTTCAAGGTATATCAAATACGGTACTGTATGGTGAAGGCATTTGGGAATTCTCCACCTTCGCCTGCGCAGTTTAATTTCCAGGTCCCTCTCAATTTAGCTGGAACCCTCATGCCTCAAATATACAATACTTATTTGCTTGAAAATATCCTGACAACTTTGCTCCCATCTCGACTGGTCTTCCCTTTTACAGACATGGTATTTGACTGGTCACACATTTGGAGTAATTGCCATAAATTTCTATCTCAGGACAGACTTAGATTAACTCAGTTTAAAATGCTACACAACATATATTACACTCCACAAAAATTGGCTAGAATAGGTGTATTATCTTCTTCGCTCTGTACCAGATGCGGGCTGTCACCGGGAGACTCCCATCATATTTTTTGGGAGTGTCCCGGGGTTGCCCCCCTCTGGTCCACCATAAAACAAAAAGTTGACCCTTTGTTAGGACTTTCTGAGCTCTTCACTCCCGAAATTTGTTTGTTAGGTGATTTTTCCGCTATCACAGTTAGATGTAGAAAATACCATATGGCTCTAATTTCCATGTCTGTTAAAAAGGTGGTTCTAAGGCACTGGAAAGATTCTGATAATCTGTCTTATTTAGAATGGCTCCAAGAGATCCTTTCAAACCTTAGAACCGAGAGAACCATTGCAAGTCTTTCCAACAATCTTAGGAAATTTAATAAAATATGGGGCCCTCTACAAGCCCTGTACTCGTTACAATTATGATATGCAGTTCTAAGAAATATATGATGTTATTTCATGCTATACTACTGTGTCAGCTGGGGGAGGGCAGGTGTGGAGGGTGGGTTGGGAGAGAGTGAATCTATTCAATGTGAATGTTAATCATGTTCTGTTACTTTACATGCTTTTCGTGATTCATTCTCTGTACTGCAAACTTTAATAAAGACTGAATGGCAAAAAATTAAAAAGTCTGTATAGAAAACCTTTGAAAATGTTTGCCTCTCCCTTATTAACCTCACTGTGCCTTTGTGGCATCACAGTCCTGACCATGACAACAGACTGTGGATGTCACGAACAGCAATTATGTGGTTATCAGGAGTGAGTCAGATATATTCTGAAAGATTCAATGGAATAATTGCTGCATTATCTGCAATATTTTGCAAACCAGCAGCACAGGAAAGTAAAAAAAAAGAAAGAACTAGAAAATAATAAAGTTAAAACATAGTGTAAATCTGATGTTTTTAAAGAGCTGGTGACACATTCAGGTGAACGTTAACAAAACATAATATTTAGACACACTCCAGCTTGTATTTCCCATTCGCTCTGTATTTCTCCTCCCCATTATTTATTATGGAGGTCATCTGTATGAAAACAGGAGTTCTGCTCCTGAAGAGCTCGTCTATTCTTGCTTTCTCCCTACCTGAAGTCATAATGCACTTCTTGTGACCTCACAGTTACTCCAAAGGCAACAGATTGTGATGTCACAGCAGAGGATTATGACTTGGAGTAGGGAATAAGATATAGAAGCAGATGAAAAAATAACCTCTAAGGGACACCAAGCATATATTCATACACACTGACTTAGTAATAAATTATAGGGAGGAGAAATATATAAAATATAAATGGAATTCAAGCAGAATTGTACCGAATTGTTATATTTTTTAAAGTTTTCTTTGAGGTGTCAGTAGCTCTTTTAGTATTCTATTATAATAGAGAGATACTCTTTAAAGCCGCAAGTGAGGAACAATTTTGTTAAACTGCTGGGAGAGTATTCCAAACAATTGGAGCAATGGTAGCAAAGGACTGTTTGCCCAAACCATGTGACCTTAGGCACTACCAGTAGGGTGCAGTTGGAGGATCAGAGCTGAAAAATTTGGGAACTTGCATTAGGACGGGCAGTTTATATTTCAGAGTCAGTCAGGATATTCTGAAATCAGGGTCCAGGGAATTACATGCTACTGCTAAAAAAGGTCTGGTTTTCTTATTTTTTTTATTTAGATGCTGGTAAAAAGGGAAAGTTAAAGTCAGACCGTCACATAGTTTGGTCCGAGTTAAGTGTGGGGTGTCCATTACGGCACTGAAAGACATCAACAGACTTTTAAGGATGCCCTATGTAATGACGCAATGATGATACGGGTTTTGAGTTGGGACAATTAAAAAGACCTATTAGTGTCATATGGTATAAACCCCACAAAACTGAAAAAGGTATCCAGTCTAATTTTAAATTATTTAGTGAGGGGGCACATGCTTGAGACCTAGAAATACCTCCTAGGATTGATTAAGGTACAGAAAGGGAGTGCTTTTTAGAGAAGGTCACAAGAACTTGGGGACATGCAATAAAGCCGGAAGGGGGGAATTTGGAACAGACGTGAGGAAGTACTTCACTAAAAGAGTGGTGGATGCCTGGAACAGTCTTCCAGCGGAGGAGGTGGAGGCAAAAACAGTGTTGGGCTTCAAGCATGCATGAAACAGGCACAAGGGAATCTTAGGAAGCAGGACAGGGGAGAGATGTAGATCAAGTAGGGTCTGCAGTGACAGTGTAGGCAGGGACAAATGGGTAGACTGGGTGGGGCATGCAGTTCTTATCTGCTGCCAAATTCAAATTCCATATTAGTTTTAAAAGAATACATTACAAACAAGTGCTTTGGTAACCATTCACTATAAGGAGACCTTGATTATATAATCAAAAAGCAGGATTTTTTTACAGAGTTCACAAATGTTTATCAATTTGCCAAGCTTTATTAACTATAGTGGAATAATTAATACTCCCGACAAAGACATAAAATAGTCAGTTTAAAATAATTGAGCATCTACCAGTGTTGAATTTTTGTTCCTGTTCTCAAACTTCTCCAGGCTCCTGCTTCCTACACTCTACCAGAAGACTTGGTAATAATTTTAGCTTACTCAGTTTCTCTCATCGGAACATTTGTTCCTTTTTTCCATTTTCTTCCCCTCCGAGAGCTGCAGCTTCAAAAAGTGGCGTAGAAAAGTGGCTGATATCAATCCTGGTCTCCTGAGGCCAGACATTCAAAAGTTAGCATGGGCATTAACAGGTGTTTGCCAGCATTAACCAGGCTTTGTACCCAGTTTGTGGGTGGGGTCTACATTGTAGCAACATTGTAGCATTTGCTAAGCCTGTTAGCCCACAGCTGCTAACATAACGCTGAGCCCAAGTAAATGAGGGGTTCCCCCCTGCATACAGGTGCAGTGGCAAATTCAGTGGTTTGCATCGACGGTAAATGGCACCCAAAGCAGCGCTATTTACTGCCTTTGCAAACCTAGTCTTAGCTGGGTGCAAAGCCCCAGTGGCAGGACGGCTGTAGTGCAGCTACCCTGCCCCCTTCACCTGTTTGGTAATGACCAGATGAAACCCTGATGAGTAGTGGCAACCCCCATCCTCTGTGCACCCATCCCCATGTGGGCACAGTAACCCTGATGTGTAGTGGCTCCCCCACCATGCGAACACCTGTCCCCAATATATGAATGCATGCCCTGGTGTCTAGTGGCACCCCCCACTCCACAATTGCCCACCCCCTATAGGTTACTGTATGCCGTGGTGTCTAGTGGCACCCCCACCCACCTATCACTGATGCCCGTGATTCCACAGAGTCCCTGGTGGCGAGTGGCAACCGACCACCCGCTGAACACCCATTCTGGTGCTGTGGCATGATCTCTTGGTGTCTAGTGGCACCCCCCACCTCCCGGTCACCTGTCCTGTATTACTACAGGCCCTCCCTGGTGTTTAGTAGCAACTCCCCCGATTGCCCATCCCTTACATGTATGGATGACCTGGAGTCCAGTGATGCCCACTGATCATGCATCCCGGTGATAACATTGGGTCTGAGGTGGTTAGTGACCCCCCCCACTCACTGAGCACCCATCCTCAAGATACCAGTGATGCTCTGGTGGCTAGTGGATCCTCCACCCACTGAGCACCCATCCTGGTGCTACCACAGAGGCCCTGGTCGCTAGCAGACCCCTCCAACTCCCAGCTAATATAGTTCCCTTCTTCCCTGGAGTCCAGTAGCATCCCCCCAATCTCATGGCCCAGGTATCCCAGCCTATCCCTGGTGACCAGTGGTACTCCCTGCGACTGTCAGTGACCACATGGAATAGCACATGATGGTGGTTCTGTGGGCCCTCGCCCACCCTGACTGCACCCAGCCACCCCCCCATACCTGTGCTGGCAGGGCAGTGTGGGGGTTCTGCAATGATGACCAACACAGCCACCCTCTCACCTCTGTGGCCGGCCATCCATTTAGGGTGAAGCTTCTGCTAAATGGCATCCACATACAGAGGGAAATCAAGATGATGGTCCAACCATTGCCAAAACTCTTTAAAGAAGACAGCCTCAATCACCACACCATCAAGGGTATGGAAGGAAAAGATAGGTAGGAGTGTGGCCAGCCTCTGCCTGGTGCCAAATGTCATAGTGATTGGTTTTCCTAGCACAGAGAGAAATGATTAGCCTGGAACCAGTGCTGGATAAAGGAATAATGCATGACAGGGTATGTGTTGTGCTGGGATAATGCCATGCCTGGGGGGGATTGGGCACGAGGCCGCAGGCCGAGTGCGTCCAATGCCCCAGGTGTGGTGTTATCCCAAACAACACACCCTGATGCATTATTCCTATTATACAATGGCTCGCTGTCATACAGAATTAAAAAAATCATTTTAAAGATGTTTTTGTGGGGAAAAATATTTTTTGTTTTTAAGAGAAGATGAAACAATTAAGAAAATGCTCCATACAATGCTCATCTACAGGTTCACAGTGAGGCTAAGACTAGACCCATGACATCATGCTGGGATAACGCCATGGGTCCAGTCCCAAACTGACCAATCACTGTCCAAGATTCTTTCTTGTCATTGTATAATATTGGATAAGTTAGACTGCAGCTGAGCAAATAGGTCAATGGCAAAGGAGCCAGAGCTGAAGAGTGCTGTATCCTCTGTGTACATATGGATGGCCACAGAGGTGAATGCATTTGGGAGGTCATTTAGGAAATAAGGAATAGGATAAGGCCAAGGTCAAAGCCTTTGTGAATGCCTGAGCAGATTAGGAGGGGGGGGAGAGTTTGTTTCTGAAGGGGACAGCTTGGGACCTGCCCTCCTGGTAAGAATGGAATCAACTGACTCAGTGATCAGAGAACCCAGCCCTTTTAAGTTTGTCCAGGAGAAGGGGGTGCATTTTAATCTGGGAGGACTGAGTTAAAGGGCTTGTTGAAATCCAAGTACATTACATCAACTGCCTGTTCCTTATTGGCTGGCCTGCTCATCCAGTCAATACATTTGTCTGGCAAGACTTTCCTCTTGTAAACCCATGTTGTCTGGGGTCCTGTAGCCCATTTTCCTCCAGTAAGTTCACTAGTTCCTCCCTTGGTATAGACTCCAAAAGCATTCCTACTATAGATGTCAAGCTTACTGGTCTACAGTTCCCTGGCTCATCCTTTCTTCCACTCTTGTGTAGTGGGACTATGTCTGCTGTCCACCTCACCTGTGTCCAGAGAGCAGTTGAATTTGTCTGCATGTGGTTTTGCTATCACCTCCTCTAAAGCCTTAAGCATTCTCAGATGTAAGTCTACAAGTCCCTTGTATTTATCTGCTTTTAGCCCTTTAATCTTTTCTAACACCCTGTTCCCAGTTTTTTAGATACGCTACCTGAGCACATGCTTTTCTGGCTCTACTTTTAACCTCACATTCTGATAGTGGCCCATCCTTCTCCGTACTAAGGACTGAACAAAATTATTTGTTTGGTATCTCTGCTTTCCATTTGTTTCTCTCATCCTTCCTCACTCTTCAGCCTCACAATACCTCCTTTAACCTTGCACTGCTCCTGGATGTACCTGAAGAATGCCTTTTCCCCTTGTTTCCTTCCCATTGTAAGCCTGCATCCTGTCTCAGCCTTGGTCTCCCTCCCCTTTCTGCTGGTTACCTTTGTTGCCTCCAGGTACTTCTCTCTATACTACCCCTTTGACTTACTTTGTTCTATAGGAATGCACTCCATTTAGCTCTTACCACCATCTTTACTTTGGTCATGAACCACACTGAACCCCTTGCCCCTTTTTCCCTTTGACACCTTCCAGTTGAGTTTTCTGCCACCACAATTATTGCTTTTCCAAATTCTTCTAATTTTTCCTCCACCATTTCTACCTGTCTTATTCTCCACATGCTTCATTTCAGCAATTCCCTTATCTTGCTGAAATCTGCCTTTTTAAAGTCTGTACCCTTCCTGCATTTGCCCCTTTATCAGTCCCTATCTAGACCTCCAGCACCACTGATCTGTGGTTGCTGGAATCAAGGGGTTCCAGGACTTCTATGTTTTGGATCCTCTGACTGTCAGTAAGCACCAGATCTAACAGAGCCCCTTCCCTAGTTGAACTAGGATCAGCTCCTAGCATGCATCCACCAGGAGCTGATTCCTAGTGCTTGCTGCGATTGGAACATTCCAGTCCATATCTGGTATATTAAAGTCCCTTACTACCACCATCTCCCCAAACTTGGCTGCCTTCATAAGCAACTCCCCCAGTTCTTTGTCTGCCCCTAATCCTGGCCTTGTGGAATCCCCTAGTCTGTCTGTCTCAGTTGTCTGCATCCCTCCTTTTACATACAGTGCTACTTCCCAACCTCTGCCCTTTGTTCTGTCCTTCCTGACCAGTGAGTACACTGATATGGTCATATCCCATTCATGGTTCAAGGCTGCCCATGTCTCTGTGATAGTCACCAGGTTGCTGTTCCTTTCTTTGACCATCTGACTGAGCTGTTCATAGAGTGGCAGCACCTTGGACCATTAGGGTCCTGCTTGTGAGACATATAATCTGCTGGTGATGGGGCTCTAAACCTGATGGCTTTCCCCTGGAACACTCTGTGACTGCTACTGCTACTATACAGCCATGGCTCCAAGTAGGAGCTAAGTTGTATCATTTGACATTACAGTGATTGCTGATTAATTAGGACTGTGCAGCTTTTCCCTGCTTCCCTTATCCTCTAATTGGGAAGTAGTACAGAGGCTGTGGAAGGGTTCACATTCCCCTTTATCTGTGCTTCGGCCTAGCGGCCCTCTGCTGTGATCCATAGTTTAAGGGTGACACACTTGGGGTGACAGCGTGGGGTGGCAGTCGGCAGAAGATGCTGCGCCCCAAGTGCAAAACCCTAAGCTACTGTTATCTAATTTAGAGTGTGTATGATGTGTAAGTTGTTGTAAGTGAGGAGAATCACCCAGCATCAATACGCTGGACGCAGTAAGTATAAAAGTGAGTTTAATTTATGCAATCTGTAAGTAATGTACAAATAAGGAGTTGGTAATCTGTATTTCAATTTGCAACAGGTGTTAAATGGTAAACCTGGTATCGTTACTTAAATAACAGAATACTTAACATTATTATTATTTTTGTAACGTGATGGTGTAGATGCACTGATGTTGAAGTGTTTTTAATGGGTTAATTGAGTGCACTTAAAACGCTAACAGGGTGTAACCCCCTTACAAATGGGGGTTCCCAAAAGTCTTCCAGGAACTTGCTGGGCGCTCCCAGTCTGGATGGTGTTCGGCGCTTAAGCCGTTTTTAAATGGCACTGCAGCGTAGTGCTTTAGGGCCTCTGCGCATTTCCTTCTCTTTAAGAGCTGCCTGCTTGCAGGCTCCAGTGACTGTGTAAGGGAGAGTGTGTTCTCGTTCTCATCCTGCCTGAGTTGCGGTGGCATCACTTCAATTTCACAGTCGCTGTAAGCGCCGAAGGACCCCTCCTGATAGATGTAACTGCTTGGTTATAATTGCTTAGAGTATTAGTGAAATTACAGTTTGTCTAACCTGCTTCCATTGCAGTTGGGACTTTGTGTGCTTGGCCCCTCCATTTTGGACCTGGACTGTGTGAGGGGTCCAATAGGAACAACGGGGGGTACCTAAAATGGAATAAGTAGCAGCCAACCAGAATTAGAACTCTTAAGGGAGCCGGCTGACCAATGAGACACAGCTAGCAATTCTGGGAAGTGAAGTCTGGATTATGGCGCCTTGTTTGCACCAATAGGGGCAGTATCAAGTGACTGGCATCTGCAGCCCACCTATGGGATTGGGTGGTGCCCGAATTGTGAGACTTGCCCTAACTGCCCTGGGGCAGAGACGCTGTAGCTGTGATCAAGGAAGGAGCTCTGGGCTCCTGTGCTGTGGAGCGTTCGCGTGGGAAGTGTGTGTGGAAGGCCAGAAGTCGGCGGTTTCCAACGCCAGCAAGTGTCGGACTAAATCCGCTAGGCAGCAGTCAGAGGAGGCTGTGCAAAAGCGCAGCTACCTACCAGGCTCACCCTGTAGAGGACTGGAAAATCTGCTTCAATCGCTCTCGGTCTGTCAGGACAAGTGAAGCTGCGTCGTTTTGGCCCGGTGCGTGCAGTGAAAGCGATCGGGAGGTATACAGCAGCTGCCTGGTATGGTACCCCTCTGCCTTTCATATTTTGACAATGGGTCGCAAGTGACTATTGTATATCAGGACTGGTATCACAAACACTAATCTGATGTGCCATTACAATCCCTGGAAGGCCTACATGTATGGGGGCTGAGCGATAAGTCTTATCTCTACCTAGGATATGTCCGATTCTGGTTGTCTTTTCCTGCAACTGTAACTGGTGTACAGGAGCAAATAGAGACACTGGTCCTAGTGTGTCCCCCCACCGGACTGTATGATGGGGTTCCCCTGTTAATTAGAACAAACACCCACATGTTTGGGAGACTAGCACAACTCTGCCATGAGAAACAAGGGCAACTGACTGGACAGGCCCTAAAACTTCCAGCCCCTAGTAAAAAGGGCATACGACTTACAACAGAAACCCAATGAAGAGGACCCAGATGAGCCAGTGGGGATAGTGTGGAAAAAGGAACCTAACTCCTTGGTATTGGCCCCAAACGCCCACTGCACAATCCATGGAGAAGTCCACCTAAAGAGAAACGTAAAGAACAATATATTAATGTTGGATGCACCAGGTGATGGAAAGTTGCCAGAAGGATTATTGGTTAAACCCAGCATCTTGCCTACCCATGCCCATGCCTATGCACGACGAGTGATGGTCCAGATTCGAAATGTGTCAGATCGGGAGATCCGGGTGAATGGAGGGTGCACTTTAGCTACAGTACACTGTGCAGACACTGAAGTATTACCCAATAACAAGTACTCTGGCCAAAAGAAGAGAGTGACCCGGACTGATTTGATTTTGGTGATTCCCCACTGCCAGCTGAATGGAAGGCTAGGATTAGCAAGAAACTCGCCCAGAGAGACCAAGTATTTTCATTGAAAGAATGGGACATGGGGTGTGTCCAGGGTGCAGAGCATCATGTACTCCTGCATGATGACCGGCCATTTCGAGAGAGATCCTGACACCTTGCCCCAGCGGACATAGATGATGTGAGGAGACACCTGCAGGAAATGCTCACTGCTGGCGTGATACAGGAATCAAGGAGCCCATATGCCTCTCCCATTGTGGTTGTGCATAAGAAGAATGGGTCAGTAAGGATGTGTGTTGATTATCAAACCCTGAACGGGCGGACCGTCCCAGATCAATACACCATGCCCCATATACAAGATGCCCTGGATTGCTTGAATGGAAGCAAATGGTTCTCAGTATTGGATCTTTGCATCGGATATTACCAGATTCCGATGGCCATGGAGGTCCATGAGAAAACCGCCTTCATCTGTCCTTTGGGGTTCTATGAATTCCTGAGAATGCCACAGGGGATTTCGGGTGCCCCGGCCACCTTTCAGTGACTGATGGAATGTGCGGTGGGAGATATGAACTTGCTGGAATGCTTAGTGTACCTAGATGATGTCATTGTGTTCGGAAGCACATTAGAGGAGCATGAGACCCGACTGTTTAAAGTCCTAGACCGATTGGAAGACTTCGGCCTCAAGCTGTCCATTGACAAGTGCCAGTTTTTCAAACCTCCGTGAAGTATGTGGGGCACATAGTATCTGCAGAAGAGACAGAGACCGATCCCAGTAAGGTCGAGTCACTGACTACTTGGCCCCAGCCGCATAACTTGAAAGAACTACAACGTTTCCTGGGGTTCTGTGGCTACTACCGCAGGTTCATAAAAGGCTATTCCAAGGTGATTCGCCGGTTCCTGAATCTCACCCAGGGTTACCCCCCCCACCCCCACCAACCGTAAATACAAGACAGGGGCTGTCAAAGAACCCGAGAAAGCATACTTCCGAACAGGTGAAACTTTTGGGCCCTGCTGGACACCCGAATGTGAAGCAGCCTTCTACGAAGTCATATACCAGCTCACCCATGTCTCCATCCTCGCCTATGCTGACCCTACCAAACCCTATGTGCTGCATACGGATGCTAGTCTGCAGGCCTAGGAGCTGTGCTGTATCAAGACCATGAGGATGGTTTGAGACCAGTGGCTTTTGCCAGCAGGAGCTTGACCCTGTCAGAATGAAACTATCCTATGCACAAGCTCGAGTTCCTTGCCCTAAAATGGGCCATTGTTGACCAGTTTCATGAGTACCTCTATGGGGTAAAGATATTGGTGAAGACCGACAATAATCCGTTAACCAATGTACAGACTTCAGCTAAGTTGGACACCACTGGGCACCGGTGGCTCTCTGCTTTATCAACCTATGATTATGCTGCTAAATACTGTCCAGGACTGAACCATATTGATGCTGACACCCTGTCATGAAGGCCAGTCTCCAAGAGTGATTGGGTCAGGTTGTCTCAACCTGACATCCGAGCATTGTGCCAAAAGTTTGATAGAGATGAACAGATGTCTATGGACACAGTGGACTGTTTAGTAACTTGCTTGGGCCCTCCTGATACCTGCATACCGGCTGCCTATTGCCACTTCTCTGCTCTAGATATTAGTGCACTACCTCAATTTAACAATGACAGCATCCAGTGGGCTCAATCCCAAGATCCTATGATTCAGCCAGCACTTGATGCCCTGCATGCGGGGAAAAATGTGTCCCAGTTGCGTTCCCCTGACTTGCGAACTGCCCTATTGTTTAAAGAAGGCTCCAGGTTGAAGTTACACAATCAGTTGTTATACAGAGAGACAGTGGGTTGCAGTGGTCGAGTAGACAAGCAGCAATTGGTCCTGCCCACGGCCTTTAAAGATTTGGTACTGAGGTCCCTCCACAATCACATGGGGCACCTCAGTATTGACAGAACTCTCGACCTGGTATGATCTCGATTCTACTGGCCCAAGATGGAGGCCAATGTTGAGCACCATGTAAAGACCTGCAGTCGTTGCCTGCAAAGGAAAGCCCTGCCTGAGAGGGCTGCCCCCTTTGTCAATATTACTACCAGCACCCCATGGAATTGGTCTGCATAGACTTTTTTGTGTTTAGAACCTAATCAGAGGAATATTGGCAATGCGTTAGTGGTTACGGATCATTTCACACGGTATGCACAAGCTTTTCCAACTAAAGATCAAAAGGCCTCTACCATGGCCAAGGTGCTAGTGGAAAATTTATTTCTCCACTATGGTGCCCCCCAGCGGATCCACTCTGACTAAGGCAGAGACTTTGAAAGTCGGCTAGTCAAAGAAATGCTCTCCCTGTAGGGGGTGCGAAAGTCAAGAACCACCCCCATCACCCGCAGGGGGACCTTCAACCAGAATGTTTAACCGCACCCGTCTAGACATGCTGGGCACTCTCCACCCAAAAGACAAGCATAAGTGGAGCCAACAGATTAGCACCTTGGTACACACATACAATTGCACCAAAAATGACGCTACTGGGTTCTCCCCCAACCGCCTCGTGTTTGGGAGGGAGGCCCGCCTGCCAGGTGATGTCTGTTTTGGGGTCTCTCCAGATGGGGTCCGAGCTGAAGACTACCTGCAGTATGTACAGAAACTGAAAGCTTATTTGAACCATGCATATCAACTGGCCCAGACAATGGCCGCTAAAAGAAATCTCGCCAACAAAGAGAGGCACGACAAGAAAGTAAAGGCTCAAGAGCTATGGCCTGGAGACCGTGTATTGTTACTCAATTTGGGACTACAAGGCAAGCACAAAATTGCTGATAGGTGGCACCATCTTCCTCATGTAGTAGTTGGAAAATTGGATGATCTACCAGTATACAAGGTACACCCAGAAAATAACTCCAAAGCTGTCAAGACCATGCACTGTATCCACTTGCTGCCTATCGGCAAAGTTATTATTGAAGCTGAGCCAGCAGACATTGCCTCCCCTGGGCCGGTGACTTGTGCTGCTGCAAAAAAGAGACAGAGTCAACCTACCCCAGTAGTTACAGAGTTAAGGTTTCCCCCGCAGCGGGCCCAGAATGATAGTGACTTGTCAGTTCACCTCTGACGATAGTGAGTGTAACAATGCCTATTACTCCATCTATGAACTGAGTCAGCTGTCTCAAGGTCATCCTAAGACTAATTGTGGGGATGAAGCTGGGCCTTCTGGACTGCCTAACCCCCCAGCTTCGTCCTTGGAGCCAATGCTCCCTGAAAGTGAGGTGCAAAGCATCACATCTGAGGTTGCGGACTCTCTGGGCCAGATATTCAAAGAATTGCCCCGAGCCTCAAGTAGCACTGCCCAGCGTGCAAACATTGCCTGGCCCAAACCACCTGCCATATTCAAAAGGAATAGCCCGGTGCAAACCCTGCTGAATATAGTATGCGAAGGAAGCCAGGCAAACTGGTCTGGAAGTGCAGGGCAAACACAGTCCAGGTATAAGACAGCACTGAATATAGCACCAAGGAAGTGCACGCTGCAACTGCAGCCCACTACGCCCTGGAGCAAGCCTGTGTTGCAGGTGGAGAACATTGTGTGTGATTGCACTGAGAAGACCCACAACACCTGCACTCAACAAAGCAAGCCACACACTGCAGAACTGTGCTGTGCTGACGTGTAGTTTGCCCAGGTTAACCTGATTGCACAGTGCTAACACATTAGCCCGGGGCAAAGTGGAGCCATATTCAAAGCTCCCATTCAAATTAGCCTACTTAGGTAATCCATGGGCAAACAGGTACATTTGCATCCCATTAACTGCTGCTTAGCATACATTACCACGCAGTTTGCCCGGTGCTACTGCATGCAGCAGACAGCTCCACCGGTTGGTCAGAATGGTTGTACAGGCTGGATGCTGCAGGCCAAGGCATGCCCGCATTGTTCCCTGTTGGTCAGCATGGAATTGCAGGCTGGAAGCAGCAGGAACTGTGTGCCGGCATGCACAGGCGGTGCATACATACCTCTCAACCCCTTGCCCCACGAATCAGGGACAAGGCTTTAAATGATTAGGGACAAAGACTCATAAACAGGGACACAGCACCAGAGTGATGCACTCAGAATGCTCATAACACAGGGGAATAGAGCTACGATGCAGTTGCAGAAGCAGAACATGTCTGCAACAGCCATGTATGACATTAATGAGTGAGGGTACTCCCCACTGTTCTGTTACATAAACATATATTCTGTGAGGGACAGAGGAACATTCAGTGGCTACATCAGGGACCTCCCTGAATAGTAGGGACAGTCAGGAGGCATGGGTGCATACAACGCACCCATGCATATGTGTGCTTGTTACACACAGGTGATCCTGGTAGCCTAGTGCCCCCCAGCCCCCACCCCGATCCCTATAACCACGGAACTGCAGTAATATCCCTGGTGTTCTAGTGGTGCCCCCACCCCAGCCATACCTCTCAACCTCCTGCCTCATATATCAGGGATAAGGCATGAGAATATCAGGGACCAAGGACCACAATCAGGGACACATTTGCAATTTTAATGATATCTACTCAGGAGGCTGGTAGAATACAGGGCATAGTGTACACAGCAATGTCTACCTTAGAGCATGTCTGTAACTCTAATGTGTGACATGACATTGTGCTTGCAATCCCCACAGTATAGTCACAGAAACACATTGTGGGTTGGACAGGGTACAATTATGAGGTAGTATCAGGGACATCCCTGCTAATCAGGGACAGGTGAGAGGTATGCCCCCAGCACGATCCCCGACCCCCATTCCATGACTGTATACATGCTTCCCTGGTGTTCTAGTGGTCACCCCACACCCCCCAGCATGATCCCCGACCCCTGCTAGCCCTAGAACAACAGCAATACCTGGTGGTCTAGTGGTCCCGTCCCATCCCCCAGACATGCGCTGCCTGTCCCCCTGTACACTGAGTAGGTACGGCACCGGCGACCGGCACAGCCCTCTTCTCACCACCATGGCCGGCCGCCAACTGAGGAATGAATGAGATGTACTGTAATGAATGCAGTACCAACCATTCATTCCTCAGTCGGCGGGCAGCCGTGGTGGTGTGTGGAGGGCTGAGCCAGTCGCTGGCTCGATTTATGACAGATGGGAGGGATGTGCGGGGGCGACGCTGCCGGGTGGGGGGTACCACTGGACTACCAGGGACATGGGTGGTGTCTACGAGGAACAGGTTCGGGATACGTTCAGGAGGGTGGGAAGAACCACTAGACTACCAGGGATATTAGGATATTCTATGGGGACCGGGGGTCGGGAACTGTGCTGTTTTTTTGTTTTTTTTTTAACCAGGCGAGACACATTAAGCTGATGCTTGTTTACAGGTGCAACCTAGGAGCACGAGGAAGTTAAGTGACTTGCTCAAGGTCACACAGTATGCAAGTAGGGGCTGTGGGATTCAAACCCAGGTCTCCAGATTTGTAGCTCAGACCCTTAAACCACTGCGCTGTACTGCCTCCTGCTGGGGGGGGTGCGGGAACCACTAGACTACCAGGGATATTAAGATATTCTATGGGGAAGGGAGGTCGGGATACATGCTGGGAGGGGGGACCACTGGACTACCAGGGAGATGTGAATTTTCTGTGAGGAATGGGGGTCGGGTTATGTGCTGGGAGGGGGGACCACTGGACAACCAGGGAGATGTGGATTTTCTATGGGGAACGGGGGTCGAGATATGTGCTGGGGGATACCGCCGCTATTAGCACTGCATTAAAAGCATTTTCTTTTCGGTGGTAACTAGCACCACGCTACAGGTCACGCTAATGCCTGTAGTGTGGCGCTATGCTTTTGAATATGCCAGTGCGCCGGCATTCAGGGCCCTTCCCTTGCATACATTATGGTTTAGCGTCAGCGCTAACACCTAGCGCCAGCGCTAACCATCCTTTTAAATATTGTAGTTGGGTGCAAGATTGGCGCTAGTCCAGCGCAACGGCTTTGCGCCCGGTGCTAGGCTTTGAATATCTGGCCCTCTGTGTTTTGTGGAATTGTGTGAATTGCCCGAAGAAGGGGCTGATGGTCTGAGTCTCCCTGGTGACACAACAGAACTTGAACAACAATATGAGAGTGCTGACAGCCCCCCTTCAGTGCCACAAAGCCTAATTGTGCCAGAACCTTCTCTAAATGAGCCAAGTGTTGTGGAAACAGAGCCTACAGAGCAAGGAGCTGACAATGCTCCCAGTTTGAACATTCCTATCCGTGCAGACACCCCCCTCATGAATGACGAAAGCTCCAAAGGTAGTGCTGAAAGTACAGAGACTGTGGCTGTTCCCCCCAGAAAGACTGGCCGAGCTCTCAAGACAGTATTGCGCTTCAGTTATGATTCTCCAGGGAGGCCAGTGGATTTTCCTCTCAATGTGGTTCACAAAGGTGTTTATATTTCTCAGAGCTCACTACCCGAACTGAGCTTAATGGCCAATTTCAGGTTGATTGTTCTTCCTTCTCAGTATTGTACCCCTGCCCCATCCAGCCTCAAGTTAGCTGATAGGGAAGGGCCCCCTCCTACATTGTTTAATGTACAGGAAGTTATAATTTGAATCAGTACTGTGATGTCATAAGTATGTTAATCATAGTGGAATCAGTATTACCTGTATGAAACATGCATAAGTATTGTCCTTATGGATATAGTATCATGAAGTGTGGTGAATATGTATAGTAAAGTAATAAGTTTATGTTAACTGATGCATGATGGTACAGACTTGACGCGGATGCCAAGTTTTCTCCAGGCAGGGAAGGGTGTAACCCCCCCCCCATGAATGGGGGTTCCCGAAAAGTCTTCCTTGAGCTTCCCTAAATGCTCACTGCCAGGCTGGTGTTCTGCGTTTTAGCACTTTAAATATATTGCCAGAGAGTGCCTGTATAGCCTCTGTGTACTGTCTCTTTAAGAGCTGTCTGGATTGTAGTCATAATTAATCTGAGAGGGAGCTCTGTTAGAAGATGTACTTGTTTGTTGATCATTTGTTAGAGTAGTAATAATATTGCAGTTTGTTCTAACCTGCATTCTTTGCAGCATGGACAGTTCTGTTTCTTTCCATCATCTTGGTCCTGGACCGCAGAATGGGCCAATCAGTACATTTGGGACTCTAAAATGGATCCTGCCTACAGGGGCTTGGTGGGGCCAAAACTTGTAGGAATTGTAGTTTTGGGCTTTTGGCACCTAAAATAACCTGGAGGGGAAGCCCTTGTTGTGACTGACAGACAGATCAGCCAACCGAACCTTTTGGATCTTGGGGAAAGTCCCACACTGCTTGCAGTTTCAGTTAGATCTGAGTTGGGAAATGAAGAAGTAACAGATCGAGATAGTTCAAGCAGCAATCCATAGTGGATTCGCCTGGGAGAACTGTGGAAAAGCCCGAGTTTGGCCTGCATGCCTGCCTGCTGTTCCTGAGAGAGAACTTGTTCTTTTTCGGACTGAATCCGAATTTGGAGAGCGAATTAAGCCACTGAATTGTGACCAGGCTTTAACCTGAAGAAGACCGAAGATTTGCTGAATGCAATCGGCCTGTCAGGGCGTCCAGCTACTTTGAACTCATGGGTTGTGCAGAGACTCTGTAATTGCGACCAGAGAGCCATTTGCCTGGTACAGTAGACTTTCCTTACATGTGAATGTGCTGTGTGCTTATAGTGGGTCATGATTTGGTTCCCCACTGTGTGTCTGAACTGTGTTTTGCTTGCTGGAGGCTGTACCCAGCTCCACGGACTGAATCCGTATCCATTTCTGTTTGCCTGGGCCCTGCTACACTGGCCCAGCCAGAATACCTGTTACGCAGAGAAAGTAATTGATGAGACACCGGCCTAGGGATCAGCCCCCTGCTCAATGCCTTGAACAGGAACAACGCCTCAGTGATTTGTGTGAGCCCTGCTTCTCCAGGCACTCCAGCTCAACAGCCTGCAGTCTCAATTTCGTCCTGCCTGTGTCCAGTATTGGGTATCATGAGTAAACATCAGGGTAGCTCCCTGCAACAACAGCTAAACCTAAAAGTGTTGTCATCTGATTGTCTTGTTGCCTTTTCTTTCAAGAACTGAGCCCTCCGGCTCTGGATTATAAATAGTGTGTGTTGTGCATGTTGCTTTCTTCCATCACAGGGCCCCAACTAGCTGCAACGTTCCTGGCTAGTCCACCGTTTTCCTACCTGGGTACCCAGAGTGTGTGACTGTGTAGGGACTCTGAACTGCATGCATGACTGTCTGATTAATATAGCATTTAATCAAATCAACCTGATTACGCCCCTCCCTTGTTCAAGTCCCCTGAATAAATCAGATTTAACTTTGTTGGAATTTAACCTGACTGTGGTTCCAGTTTGTGCCAAAAGTATTGTACTGTTGCTATTTGCTGTGCTTAACCTTGTTTTACAGGGGGTCCCCAGGGTCAAGCTAGAGGAACCAGCCCTGGTGGTAAGTGCAAACAGTGTGGGTAATTGCCTGGTGAATAAGGGTCATTGTGAAAGTAATCATTGTATATTGTTCAGGCCACTAGAAGGGAAAGAGGGGGGTTACAGTGTCCCGGAGGGCTGTGCCCAGGTTAGTTTGACCACTAACAACCCTGACCTCTGGGTGGAGGCACCCGTTTCATTACCCAGGCCCCTTAACCTGCTACTAGCCAAGCAGGCAGGGGTAGTAGCCCTTGGGATAGCACCACCTAGGGGTTACACTCATATGTCTGTCCCATGTATGTTTGAAGCTCACCACCATTCTAGCTTCTGTCATTGTGGCTGGCAGGTGATTCTATGCTTTGTAATGAGCTACAGTGCTCCCTTGTTTATCTGCCCCCCCTTTAGGTGCCACCCTCCCTTACTGCCAGTGTGCACTCCTGTCCCACTTTCCAGCAATGTTATCACTGCCTTTAACTGCCACCCTCTATTATCCGCCATCCTCTTTTATCCGCCAACAATTAGGATGTATGGAGCCTGGCGGATAAGAGGGAGCACTGTACTTTATTACCACAATCAATAGACAAAATATCTAATGCTTAGAGGTCTGGAGAGTTGGAGGAGGTGAGGAGAGAGCCAGGCAGGGAGGACACGTATATTTTAGAACTGTCCTATAATACATTTTTGAGAGAGGTAGCTGCAGAATCAAAGAAATTCTAGGACAATAGATGCATACTAGAGGCAAAGTATATGCTGCAAGGAATCCCACAACCAGCTCTCAAAGAAAAAAACAAACTATTAATACTGATAGTTGTATGTAAGCCCCTCTCATTCAAGAGGGGCTTATGGCTCACCTTAGGGACCCCCTGTCTCTCTCCTCCAGGGTTTTAGGTTGTGGTAAAGTGTTCTGGAGGAGGGCAATTTGGTGGCAGCAGAGAACAGTTTTAGGGCTGTAACTAAGCAGGGATGCAGGACGTTTCTGTGTCTTTGGAAGGAGAGAGACCATCGGGCAATAGCTGAAGGGCAGCTGTGAAGGGGGTCCCACCCTTTCCAATAGGCAGGCCAGCTAATGCAGCATTGAGATGCCGGGTCCAGGGTGGGCCTTCCATGGGTGGTGTAGGTAGCCACAGTGTGGTTGTTTGGACTCTGGGTCCCCTGGGGCGTAGGTGAGGGAAGATCCCGAGGGGGGGTGGTTGGAGACTTATGGATATAGGCGAGGAGCCTGGGCTGTCAGGGCTATGGGAGTTGTGGCACAGCTCCTGCAGGAGGGGACTGGTGTGAGCAGTCTTCCTCTTTCCCGAGTGGCAGGGCAGCTCAGGCAGGCCAGAGATGGGGCCAGGAGGCAGCTCTACCTGTATAGGGCCTCTTTAGAGGGACAGGCCCTGGGGCCGCTGGATGTGCCAGGCGGGCCACCGAGTGCCTTACAGCATTTCCTCCTGTGCTTGTAGCTCAAATTGAGCACAGGGAGAAATGGTAATGGGACTGCTGTGTGTCAGCAAGAGGAGTTAACCACCGAGAAGGGAGATCCAGGAGCAGGAAGGTTCCGGACAGCAGTAAGGAGATGGGCTGCAATTTGTGAACTTGGAGCTCTGGTATCAAGGCAAGAAAACCGGCCATAATGGAGGCTTCGGAGAGCATTTGGAGCACGGGTGGCGGCTAAGGTATTTGCAGGCTGCAACCTCCATGCCTCTGTGGGAAGAAAGGGTCAGGGCATGGTGTGGAGAGAAGCTGCTCACTTCTCGATGGAAAGGGAGTGGCTCGGTTTATTCTGTGTGAGCACTCCGGTGAGGAACAGGGTTGGAGGCCTCCAGGAAAGAAAATGAAGCTCAGTAGAGAGGTACTTACCAGTGCCAGTGAGTGTAGGAGCTTCATGCTTCTGGAGGAAAATCGTTGGTCTGAGTAGCAGCTGACCGCTTTATTCTAAGCTGAAAAATACTCTGCCTGTCTATTGTATTTCTGCTTACAAGATATCTCCCTCTCATTATGCATGTAGAAAGTTAGCCACATGGAGCCGTAAGAGTTGCTGAATTTAAGCTGATGGGACCCCTGGGCTCCTCTGAATCTTGGGGGCCCAGGAGAATACATTTGGTTCATTTTTGAAATGGTAGCCTCAGTCTTTGATTCAAATTCTGGTCCTTAATGAATTTATTCTTCAGTCTTAGACTTAGTCCATGAGCCTTATACCTTAAGGATTTTATAAAGAAGTTCCAGCTTATCCTTCTGAAGTCTGGGGTTCCAGTGAATCCTGTGAGTGCCATCCGATGAACAGCTGAGAAGGACCGCCGGAGTCAGGGGAGTGAAGGACCTGCATCTGCCTAGGTAAGATCTATTTATTTATTGGAAGCTGAAAGGAGAGTATTTATGCTGTGGGCCCCCACCTTGGGACCATTCGTGATTGTTTTATTGTCTCTAGATGTGCGGGGAGGGGGTGGCTAAACATGGGGGCTAGTCTGGCATGTTTTTTGATTCCCCCTCACCCTAAATAAATTAAATCCCCAGACTGGAGGGCTGGTGGGTCTCTCCACCTGCTAGGCCATGTGCCACACTAAAAAATTCATTGGTGGCATGGGGTTTAGGTTTGGGGCCCTTCTAGGCCATAGGTGCAGCTGGAATGAGTGATGGGTCACCTGATGATGTTCCGGCTCCCCTAATTGGTTGGAGGCTGTGGGGAGAGGAGAAGCAGCTTGGAGCGTGGCACCATTTTGCAGCAGCATTGGGAAGGAGTGGAGGTGCTGAGAGCTAACATGAGATCGATCAAAGCCTAGCTGAAAAGCCAAAAAGTAAGACTGTGTTTGCCTTTGAAAGCTAGCTTGGGGAACTGTCTGAGAAGGAAAAAGGAGATTTGGGGGGTGGTCGAATGGAATGGCAGGCAGAGATTCAAAGTGGAAGAGGAAGCTTCCCCTCTAGAGGAGCAGTTGACTACAGTTCCTGCCTCTCTGCTGACCTGGCTTTTGAATGCAGGAGGGAAAGGACAAGCAGAGGATCGCTGCATATGATGTGGGTATGGAGGGGGTAGGCATTGTGTGACTGCCTGTCTGTGGGATCTGTTCCAGTTCTGCCCTGGGGGTATCTCTGACCTTGCCCCACCAGTTTCTCAGAAGGAATACCCCCAAGCATTTCAGAGGGGCCCCCTTCATCGTGGTCACAGAGCAGTGTGGACACTGGAGTTTTTGAGAAACTTTCCCTCAGAGGAGTGGAGAAGCCCAGAGACCTTTCTCCCCATGCAATAGTGGAGGCGGAGGTGGAAGAGGAGAAGGGTGCTACTACAGAGGTGAAGTCAGGGGTGATGAGGAGCATATCCATCTGGCCCGCTCCTTGCCATCGGCTGCCAACTTTCCCTATAGCAGAGGGAGGGGCAGGAGTCTAAGAAGTCCACTGAGTGATCCCCCAGGGCCCGGGGGTCCCCACCGAGACCCCTGTCTGGAGGCAACCCACTGGCCATATCAGTGGCATTAAAAAGCCTCAGCATCAGTAAAGACCAGAGCTGTGATTAAGCTGGGGTCCCTGGGTCAGATCTGGGTGTGACCATAGAGAGAGAGGAGATTCCAACAGATGAGGAGGACCTTGATGAGGAGAAATGTTTGGGTCAGAGATTTCAATTTGCAGACTACCAGATATTTTGAGCTATCCCTTAGCCCTTCCACTGCCCTGTGGTCACTCTGGCAGACTGTACCCCATGACTGCCTTTCCATGCAAGGACTCTCTGGATGGATGGGTTAAACTGTAGTGACCCATTGTATATCGTTTACAGAAAGGGGGTTTGGCTGCAACCAGGTCAGGCCTGAAGAACAAGAGTTTGAGATGTGCCTGAATGGAGCTAAGTGGAGAGATGGGTGAGGAGGAGGATGCATATCGAGTATCCATCTCTAGACTATCCCTATGTGTCTGAGAGAGTGTGGGATTTTGTCGAGGAGTTAAGAGAGGACTGGGAGTTCAAGGAGCAAGAAAGACTGAAACATCACCCCAGAAGTGGGGATAGTCCCTCTCAGCAAATGTTCCAAAAGGCACGGGCAATGTGCCATGCCACGCCATGGTCTGAACTAACTTTATTCAAGAACTCTGCCCTGGTGCAGGACCTGGCTGGAACCCATACCAAGTATTACATCATGGCCCAGGATTCCTTTGGGGATATTACCACCAAGCCAGATCCAGACTTTTATTTCCCACCTGGTGGTGGACCTGCTACTTAAAGACTCCTTTAAGGACTCTGGAACTGTGCCAGGAAGCTGCTTCTCAGAGCAGGTTTGAGTAACTGATGACATAACGTTATTTGGGTTGCTTACAGTTTAATGTCTAAATAACAGCAATAACTTGATTTCACATTTTTAAATGTTTCCCTCAGCAGTTCATCCAATGGCGGCACACCCTCATGCCTCACTTCGGAAGGGCCTTCCGATGCCGTGATCACTTGGGCTGCACTCACCCTAGAATTACTATCCCCCTCTTCATCTTCAACTTCGTGGAGTTCTTTTATCAAGTCACAATAGTCTGGTGGGTTACCCCTTCTATCTGGGAGCCTTAATTGAAGGAGCTGCAATTTAGAATGTTTTGTGTGTTACAGTATGTGCCCCAATCTCACATGGTTTAAGTCACTGGCGGCTACCCCACCTTTTCGGTAAGCCTTTTGTAGCGCTCTTTCCAGATAAGTAACATATGCAGACAAATTTTCCCCTTGACATTGGTTTGTACCTTGAAATTTCCACATCAAGTTCTCCCCTGACTAAATGCTCCCAAAATTGTCTTCGAGTGCAGATAGGTACTTCTGGGCAGATGCAGCAGGGTTTGTGGACCTCAGAAATTTAATGGCCTCTAGGGCGAGACCCCTCAAACTTTCTATGATGCTTTTCCATTTCTCAGCCTCCGCACACTGCCATTCAGGTACCAATGGGGCAACACAATCTATCCAGGTCTCCCAATCATCCTCCCCTTGGGGGTTGGGGAGGGTGCCAGAGAAGATTCTCAACCTTCGGTAAGAGTCGTGACTAATGGCAGGTACAGACGCAAGAGCCAGCATTGGCATGGGCACAGAAGGAGGGTAAAATGGGTGCTGGAGCGGGAGGGATGTTGGGGAGGAACACCCCAGGTGGCAGGAATAGTTTCTTTAAGTCCTCCACAGTTTTCCTTTCCTCCAGCAACAACTTAGCAAATTTCTCCTCAAAGTCTCAGATAGTGAGGGCGCTCATTCTCCTGGGGTCTTACTGTCTTTAGTTATCACTCTCCAGGCAGTGAGGGCTCCTTTGAGGGTGATAGTCCAGTGGCACTTTGGAACTGTCTACTGGGTCCTTACACTCTACTAACGCCATGAAACTTTGGGCGAGCAGATTAGCCTGTCGACCCACCACCACAGGGTTTTGTAAACATTCAACCTTGGAAAGTACTCCCTCTACAGTGTCCTTATTGGTACCCAGGGGAATATCCTGGATAAGTATAGCATTTTGGGGGTCAATCTCCTGCCCAGTACACCACCCCACCAACTGGTGTACAGCCACTTCTGTTGGGGTAGCCATTTATTTTTAACAGCAATTCGCAAATTTGGCCACTAGAAGACACAAAATCCCAGCAGTGAGCCTCCAAGATGTAACCCCTAGGTGGCGCTATCCCAAGGGCTACTACCCCTGCCTGCTTGGCTAGTAGCAGGTTAAGGGGCCTGAGTTCTGAAACGGGTGCCTCCACCCTGAGGTCAGGGTTGGTAGTGGTCAAGCTAACCTGGGCACAGCCCTCCGGGATACTGTAACCCCCCTCTTTCCCCTCTAGTGGCCTGAACACTGTACAATAATCACTTTCACAATACCCCTGGTACACCGCACAAGTACCCACATTGTTTGCACTTACCACCAGGGCTGGTTCCTCTGGCTCGACCCTGGGGAGCCCCTGTAAAACAAGGTTAAGCACAGCAAATAGCAACAGTACAGTACTTTGAGCACAAACTGAAACCACAGTCAGATTACATGCAGAAAAAGTTAGATCTGATTTATTCAGGGGACTTGAATAAGGGAGGGGCAAAATCAGGTTAATTAGTTTAAAGGTTATATCAATCAAGCAGTTATGCATGTGCTTTGAGTCCCCCCACACAGTCCACCTCTGGGTACCCAGGTAGAGAAGAGATGGGCTAGCCAGAACAGTTGCCCGGGGTTGCAGCTGGTTGGGGCCCTGTGATGGAAAACACAACATGCACAGTACACAATATTTGTAATCCAGAGCCAGAGGGCTCAGTTCATAAAGGAAACCAAACAACAAGACAATCAGATGACACACTCAGATTAAGCTGTTGGTGCAGGGAGCTACCCTGGTATTTACTCACAATACCCAAGACTGGACACAGCCTGGAAGAAAATCGAGACCGCAGGTGGTTGATCTGGAATGCCAGGAGAAGCAGGGCCCACACAAGTCGCAGAGGCGTCATTCTTGTTCAAGCGGGGAGCTGGGGGGCTGATCCCCAGGCAGGTCTCTCATCGATGGCTTCTCTGTGCAGTGGGTAGTCTGGCTGGGCCAGTCTGGCAAGGCCCAGACCACATGGAGACAAATTCAGATGCAGTCTGTTTTGGGCTAGATACAGCTTCCAGCAAGCAGAACACAGTTCAGACAGTGAGGAACCAACTCACAACCCACTAGCAGCTCATAGCACATTTACATGTATGGGAATTCAACCGTACCAGGCAAAGTGCTCCCCGGTCACAATCGCAAAGTCTCTGCACACACCGGGAGCTTAGGGGCAGCTGGGACTCCTGACAGGCCGATCGCATTCAGCAAAAATATTCGGTCTTCTTCAGGTTGAGCCTGGCCCACTTCAGTAGCTTACTTTAGTCACACAAACTTGGATTTAGTCCAAAATAATTCTCTTCTCTTCCTCTCATGGAGCAGCAGCAGACATGCAGCCAAAAACTCATCCCTTTCACAGTTTTCCCATGTGAATACACTCAGGATTTTTGCCCAAAATTACTTCAGCTCCTTCTTCTTGTGCTTCCAGCTCAGAACTAAACTGAAAACTGCAAACAGCCCGGGACTTCCCCAAGATCCAAAAGATTTGGTTGGCTGATTTGGCTGTCAGTCAAAGCAAGAGCTCCCCCTTCAGTTGCAAAAAAGGTGCAAAAACTCAAACCACAGTTCCTATAGATTTTGAAATCAGACAGCTCCTGTAGTCCAGCTGCATTTTAGGTCCCACCAGAACGGATTGGTCCAATTTGCAGTCCAGGTCCAAGATAGTGGAGATAAATATGTGGGAAGCAGTATAGCGCAGTGGTTTAAGGCTCTGAGCTACAAATCTGGTGACATCCAGCAGACCAGACCTGGGTTAGAATCCCACAGCTTCCACTTACATACTGTGTGACCCTGAGCAAGTCAATTAACTTCCCTGTGCTCCCAGGTCGCGCCTGTAAAAAAAAGCTTTCAGCTTAGTGTGCTACTCCTGGTTAAATAACTAAAAAAAAAAACAGTCCTTGCTACAAAGAAAGCAGGTTAGACAAACTACGTTATCATAATAAATGGTTTTCAGCAAATAGTTACATCTTTCAACAGAGCTCCATTTCAGATTACTTATGCTGCAATCAAGCAGCTCTTAAAGAGACAGTACACAGAGGCTATACAAGCTCTGGTAATCACATTTAAACTGCTAAAACGCAGGATACCAGCCTGGCAGTGAGCATTTAGGCAAGCTCAAGGAAGACTTTTTGGGAACCCCCATTTGTAGGAGGGTTACATTTGCCTTGCAATTTGTACTTTAAATATTTTTTTAGACCCTCCTGGAACAGGTAACATAGGGTGAGTTCTAGTTTTTTAGTGTTAACATAGTGTCAGGAAGGGTTTCCCTTTGGGTCTATTTTCCCCAGGCAGTCTTGCTGGCAGGCCCGGGAGTGCTCATACCAGGAGTGTTAGTGGGGGCTGTTTGGGTGGCCCTTTGCCATCATTCACAGGAGGGAATGGTTTCTCTGGGAGGAGGAAGAGTGTAAGCCCCCTCTCATTTGAGAGGGGCTTATGGCTCACCTTAGGGACCCCCTCTCTCCCCTCTAGGGTTCTAGGTTGTGCGAAGGTGTTCTGGAGGAGTGCAATTTCTGCTAGTCGTCATTTGGTGGCAGCAGACAGTGGCATTAGGGCAGTATATAAGCAGGTAGGCAGGAAGTTTCTGGATCTTTGGAAGGAGAGAGACCATTAGGCAACAGCTGAAGGGCAGTTGTGAAGGGGGGGTTCCCCCTCTTTACAGTAGGCAGACTGGCTAATAAAGTATTGAGATGCCGGGTCCAAGGTGAGGCCTTCCATGGGTGGTGTCGGTAGCCACAGTGCCGTCATTTGGGCTCTGGGTCCCCTGGAGTGGTAGGTGAGGGAATGCCCGGCGGGGTGGTGGTGGCTGGAAGCTCATGGAGGTACGTGAGGAGCCTGGGTTGTCAGGGCTGTGGGCGTTGTGGCAGAGCTCCTGCAGGAGGGGACTGGTGTGAGCAGTTCTCCTCTTTCCTGAGTGGCAGGGCAGCTCAGGCTGGCCAAAGATGGGTCCCGGGGCAGCTCTACCTGAATAGGGCCTGTTTGAAGGGACAGGCCCTGGGGCCGCTGGATGTGCCAGGTGTCCCGCCGAGTGCCTTAGAACATTCCCTACTGTGGTTGTAGCTCAAATCGAGCACAGGGAGAAATGGTAATGGGACTGCTGTGTGTCGGCAAGAGGAGGTAACCACTGTGAAGGGAGATCCAGGGGCAGAAAGGTTCCGGCCAGCAGTAAAGAGATGGGCTGCAATTTGTGAACTTGGAGCCATGGTATCAAAGTAGGAAAACAGGCCATAATGGAGGCCTAGGAGAGCGTTTGGTGTAAGGGTGGCAGCTGAGGTATTTGTAGGCTGCACCTTCCGTGTCCCTGTGGGAAGAAAGGGCATGGTGTGGAGAGAAGCTGCTTGCTTCTCGATGGAAAGGAAGTGGCTCAGTTCATTCTGTGTGAGCAGTCTGGTGAGGAACAGGGTTCGAGGCCTCAAGGAAAGAAAGTGAAGTTCAATAGAGAGGTTCTTACCAGTGCCAGTGGGTGTAGGAGCTTCACACTTCTGGAGGAAAATCATTGGTCTGAGTAGCAGCTGATCACTGTATTCTAAGCTGAAAAATACTCTGCCTGTCTATTGTATTTCTGCTGACAAGATATCTCCCTCTCATTACTCTTGTAGAAGGTTAGCCCCATGGAGCTGTAAGAGTTGCTGAATTTAAGCTGATGGGACCCTTGGGCTCCTCTGAATCTTGGGGGCCCAGGAGAATAAATTTGGTTCGTTTTAGGAATGGTAGCCTCGGTCTTTGATTCAACTTCTGGTCCTTAATGAATTTATTCCTCAGTTTTAGACTTAATCCATGAGCCTTATACCTTAAGGTGCTTTTAAAGAAATTCCAGCTTATCCTTCTGAAGTCCGGGGTTCCAGTGGATTCTGTGAGTGCCATCCGATGAATTGCTGAGAAGGACCGCCGGAGTCAGGGGAGCGATGGGCCTGCATCTGCCCAGGTATGATCTATTTATTTATTTACTGGAAGCTGAAAGGTGAGTATCTATGCTTTGGGCCCCCTCCCTGGGACCATCCGTGATTGTTTTATTGCCTCTAGATGTATGGGGAGGGGGTGGCTACACATAAGGGCTTGTCTGGGATGTTTTTTCAAGAAGTTGATACCAGCCCATTTACAGAAGAAAGGGTTCTGAAAGAACTCTTAAAACTGAAGTTGGACAAAGCAATGGGGCCTGATGGGATTCATCCCAGAATTCTAAAAGAACTAAGGGTAGAACTAGTGACACCACTGACTACCCTCTTTAACAATTCATGGGAGGATTGGGTGGTACCCGAGGACTGGAGGAGGGCAGATGTGATTCCCCTTCACAAAAGTGGGAGCAAGGCAGAAACAGGAAACTACAGACCTGTTAGTTTAACCTCAGTGGTAGGGAAAATGATGGAATCACTTCTGAAGGAAAGAATTGTTGAGTATCTAGAGGCCAGAGGAGCACAGGACCCAAGGCAGCATGGATTCACAGCAGGAAGGTCATGCCAGACAAATCTGATAGATTTCTTTGACTGGGTGACCAAAGTAGTAGATCAGGGAGGGGCTGTGGACATGGCCTACCTAGACTTTAGCAAGGAATTTGACACAGTCCCACACAAAAGATTAATATACAAGTTAGCCAGCCTGGGAGTGGGTCCCAAGATGGCAGCCTGGGTAAGGAATGGCTGGAGAATAGGACACAGAGTAAGTAAATGGAGTCCACTCTGAAGAAAGGGGGTTAATTATGTGGGGTACCATGAAGTTCAGTATTAGGACGGTGCTCTTCAATGTCTTTATAAGCGACATTGCAGAGGGACTGGAAGGAAAAGTATGTCTCTTTGCAGATGACACAAAGATCTGCAACAGAGTTGATGCACAAGGTGGGGTGGAAAGGATGAGAAGGGACTTGGCAAGGTTAGAGGAATGGTCAAATGTATGGCAGCTTAGATTCAATGCTAAGAAGTGCAAGGTAATGCACCTGGGAAACAAAAACCCAGGGGAAGAGTACACAATGGGGGGTGAGATACTAACAACAACAAAAATGGAAAGGGACCTGGGGTAGTCATATCAGATGACCTAAAGGTGGGCAAGCAATGAGAGGGCAGCAAGGAGGGCTTGGGGATACTGGGATGCATAGGAGAGGCATCACCAGTGGAAAACAGGAAGTTATTATCCCTCTGTACAGACAGCTGGTGAGACCCATCTGAGTAATGGCGTGCAGTTCTGGAAACCCAATCAAGAAAAGACATAGACAGGATGGAGGCTGTCCAGAGGAGGGCACTAAAATGGTGCAGGGTCTGCACTGGAAGACATATGAAGAGAGGCTTAAGAAGCTGAATATGTATAGCCTCAAGAAGGAAAGGGGGGCATGATAGAAACTTTCAAGTACCCCAAAGGAATCAACAAAGTCCAAGAGGGTAGCATCTTTCAAAAAAAAGGTGTCAAGAACAAGGGGCACAATTTGAAGATAGAAGGGGCGGCTCAGAGGTAATTTAAGGAAGTATTTTTCACAGAGAGGGTTGTGGATGCATGGAACGCCTTCCGAGGAGGTTGTGGAGTCAAAACAGTGGTGGAATGCAAGCATGCATGGGACAGTCATAAGGCAATTCTAGGGGGTGGGGGTAGGAAAAAGTAGGCTGCTGGTTAACTAGGATCTGCAGCTTATCCATTAGGTAAGGAAATGGGCAGACTGGGTGGGCCAATCGGTCCTTATCTGCCGTCAAATTCTATGTTTCTATGGTCCCCCCACACCCTAAATAAATTAAATCCTCAGACTGGAGGGCTGATGGGTCTCTCTGTCTGCTAGGCTGTGTGGCACATTAAAAAATTTATTGCTGGCATGGGGTTTAGGTCTGGGGCCCTGCTAGACCATAAGTGTGGCTGGTATGGTGACTGCGTGTGAGTGGTGGGTCACCTGATGAAGTTCCGGCTCCCCTGATTGGTTGGAGACTGTGGGGAAAGGAGAAGCAGCTTGGAGCTCGGCACCATTTTGCAGCAGCATTGGGAAGGAGTGGAGGTGCTGAGAGTTAATATGAGATCAATCAAATCCTAGCTGAAAAGCCAAAAAGTAAGATCGTTTTTCCCTCTGGAAGCTAGCTTAGGGAACTGTCTGAGAAGCAAAAAGGAGATCTTGGGGTGGTCAAATAGAATATCATCAGAGGATGGCAGGCAGGGGATTCAAAGTGTAAGCGGCAGCTTTCCCCCTTGAGGAGCCATTGGCTACGGTTCCTGCCTCTCTGCTGACCTGGCTATTGAATGCAGGAGGGAAAGGACAAACATAGAATTTAAAACGGCAACATAGAATTTGACAGCACATAAGGACTGCTTGGCCCACCTAGTCTGCTCATTTCCCTACCTAATGGATAAGCAACAGATTCTAGTTAATCAACAGCTTACTTCTTCCCCCCCCCCCACTAGAATTGCTTTATGTCTGTCCCATGCATTCTTGAATTACATAGAAACATAGATTTTGACAGCAGATAAGGACTACTTACTCCACCTAACCTGCCCATTTCCTACCTACTGGATAAGCTGCAGATTCTAGTTAACCAACAGCCTACTTCCTGCCACCCCCACTAAAATTGCCTTGTGTCTGTCCCATGCATGTTTGAATTTCCCCACTGTTTTGCCCAACAGCCTCCCAGGAAGGCAGTTCCATGCATCCACCTCTCTCTCCATGAAAAAAGATTTCCTCACATTACCCCAGAGCCGTCCCCTCTCTATCTTTAAATTGTGTCCCCTTGTTCTTACACATCTATTTTTCTGAAAGATGCTACCCTCCTGGAATTTGCTGATTCCCTTGAGGTACTTGAATGTTTCTATCATGTCCCCCCTGTCCCTCCTTTCATCAAGGGTATACATATTAAGCTTTCTCCGTCTCTCTTCATATGATTTCTGATGCAGACCCTGCACCATTTTAGTTGCCCTCCTCTGGACTGCTTCCATCCTGTCTATGTCCTTGCGTAGATGAGGTCTCCAAAACTGCACACAGTACTCCAGATGGGGTCTCACCAACTGTCTGTACAGAGGGATAACCACTTCCCTTTTTCTACTTGTGATGCCCCTTCCTATGCATCCCAGTATCCCACTGGCTCTCATACTGACTTCTCACATTTACACCCACCTTTAGATCATCTGATATGACTACCCCCAAGTCCTGTTCCATTTTTCTTGTTCTTAGTACCTCTCCTGCTATCATGCACTCTTCTCCTGGGTTTTTGTTTCCCAGGTGCATTACTTTGCACTTCTTTGCATTGAATCTAAGTTGCCATATGTCTGACCATTCCTCCAACCTTGCCAAGTCCCTTCTCATCCTTTCTACCCCACCTTGTGTATCAACTCTGTTACAGATATTTGTATCATCTGCAAAGAGGCATACCTTTCCCTCCAGACCCTCTGCAATGTCACCTATAAAGATGTTAAAGAGGACTGGACCCAGTACTGAGCCCTGAGGTACTCCACTAGTGACCGCCCTTTCTTCGGAATGTGTTCCACTCACTATTACCTTCTGTGTCCTGTTGTGCAGCCAGTTTGCATCCCAGGCTACCACCCTGGGACCCACTCCCAACCTGGCTAACTTGATTATTAATCTTTTGTGTGGGACTGTGTCAAATGCCTTGCTAAAGTCTAGGTAGGCCATATCCACAGGCCCCCCCCCCCGGTCTATTACTTTGGTCACCCAGTCAAAGAAATCTATTAGATTCATCTGACATGACCTTCCTGCTGTAAATCCATGCTGCTTTGGGTCCTGTGCCCCGCTGGCCTCTAGGTACTCAACAATTCTTTCTTTCAGAAGTGATTCCATCATTTTCCCTACCACTGAGGTCAAACTTACAGGTCTGCAGTTTCCTGCTTCTACCTTGCTCCCACTTTTGTGATGGGGAATCACATCTGCCTTCCTCCAGTCCTCAGGTACCACCCCATCCTCCAATGATTTGTTAAAAAGTGTGGTCAGTGGTGTCACTAGGTCCTCCCTTAGTTCTTTTAGGATTCTGGGGTGAATCCCATCAGGCCCCATTGCTTTGTCCACTTTGAGTTTTAGGAGTTCTTTCAGGACTCTTTTCTTCTGTAAATGGACTGGTGTCAACCCCTACCCAGAGTGCTTCTATTGTCTGGTTTAGGTAACTCCTCCTCATCTTCTTTTGTGAATACTGAGCAAAAGTATTCATTCAGTATCTCTGCCTTGTCACTGTCTTCCTGCCCACCTCCCCTCTCCCTTATTAATCTTCACTATTCCTCCCTTAACCTTTCTATGCTCCCTAATGTACCTATAAAAGGTTTTATCCCCCTTCTTAACTGACTTGGCTATTTTTTCCTCAGTTTGGGCTTTTGCTATTCTGACTGCCTTCCCCACTTCTTTCTGCTTTAATTGATACAGTTCCCTGCCGTGCTCCTTCTGTGATGCCTTACACTTTCTGAATGCAGCCTTTTTCTCCTTAACCTTCCCTGACACCTCTTTTGAGAACCATAGTGGTTTTTTACTCTGCTTTGTTTTTTTTATCTGTTTCACACAAAGGCTTGTTGCCTCTATGATGGCAGATTTGATTTTTCTCCGTTGTTCTTCCACCCCTCCTTTTTGCCCATTTGCTAGTGTATTCCTCAGGTATTCACCCATTATGCCAAAGTCAGCCCTTCTAAAGTCCAGTATGCTTGTTTTTGTATGGCTTGTCTCCATGGTTGTGCTTATTGTGAAGCACACTGTACAGTGGTCGCTTGTTCCCAGATGTCTACTGACTTCTAAATTTGTGATCCTCTCTCCATTTGAGAGTATCAGGTCTAGTATTGCTTCCTCCCGAGTGGGTTCCAATACTAGCTGTCTAAGGCCTGCCCCCTGCAGGGCATCGAGAATGACCCTGCTCTTGGATGTGGCTGCAGTACATGTCATCCAGTTAACACCTGGCATATTCAGGTCCCCAATTAACAGTATCTCCCCTTTTTCAGCCATTTTGAGAATGTCCTCTATCATTTTCTTGTCCATTTCCTCCCATCGAGATGGGGGTCTGTATACAACCCATGTGCGGATTGTGATGAATTCTCCCACTGGACTCCACAACCTCCTCAGGAAGTCTGTTCCATACATCCACAATCCTCTCTGTGAAAAAATACTTTCTAACATTACTTCTGAGCCACCCCCTCATCTTCAAATTGTGCCCCCTTGTTCTTGCACATCTCTTTTTCTGAAAGATGCTACCTTCTTGTACTTTGTTAATTCCCTTGAGATACTTGAAAGTTTCTATCATGTCTCCCCTCTCCCTTCTTTCTTCAAGGGTATGCATATTAAGCTGCTTGAGACTCTCCTTGTATGTCTTCTGATGCAGACCCTGAACCATTTTGGTTGCCCTCCTCTGAACGGCCTCCACTCTGTCTATGTCTTTGCGGAGATGGGGTCTCTAGAATTGCAGGCAATACTCCAGATGGGGTCTCACCAACTGTCTGAACAGAAGGATAACAACTTCCTGTTTTCTACTGTTGATGCCTCTCCCTATGTATCCCAGTATCCCCCAGCCCTCCTGACTGCATTCTCACATTGCTTGCCCACCTTTAGGTCAACTTAGTTGTTTTTATGTGTAAATGGGGGTTCCCAAAATGCTTCCACAACCTTGCATCATTGCTCACCGCCTGGTTGGTGTTTGGCGTAAAGCCGTTTAAATGCTGTTGCCAGTGAGTGCTTCTAAAGTCTCCACATACTCTCTCTTTAAGAGCTGCCTGCTTGCCATCATAATTAGTTTAGGTGTGGGGGGGGTCTGTGTGTTTCTATGCCCGAGTCCTGCCCGGGCTGCTGACTAATCGCTCCGTTTCTGCCATCATTACTTGTGCAGAGTGAGCCCTGTTAACAGATGTAAATAATTACTGGAGATCATTTAGAGCAGTGATAAAAATGTAGTTGTTCTAGCCTGCCTTTTTGCAGCACGGACTATTTCTGCTTAGCTCCACCATTTTGGTCCTGGACTGCCAGATTGGACCAATCAGTATATGGGGACTCTAAAATGGAGCCTGCTAAAGTGGGACTGTGTGGTGCCAGACTCTGGGAATTGTAGTTTTGGACCATTGGCGCCTTTTTGCACCAACAGGGGTGACATGTTGTGACTGACAGCAGAACCAATCAATCGAACCTTTTGGATCTAAAGGAAATCCCCTGAACTGTCTGCTGGCAAGCCAGATCTAACTTGGAAGCTGAGAGAGCAACAGCTCGGTGTGTTCGAGCGGCTGTTTTGCACAGTAGTTCACGCGGGAGAATTGTGGAAGGCCTGACTTCTGGCCTGCTGCCTGTTTGCTGCCCTGAGAGGGAAACAGGAGTTATTTTTGGACTAATTCCGGTTAGTGAGAGCAAAGAAGCCACCGAAGTGTAACCAGGCTCAACCTGTAGAAGACTGAAGATTTTGCTGAATGCAATCTGCCTGTTAGGAATTTCAGTCACTTCTGAGCTCCCAGTGTGTGAAGAGACCTGCAATCGTGACTGGGGAGCATTTGGCCTGGTACAGGTAGAATTCTGATATATAAATGTACTGTGTACTGAAAGATAATTGCGATTTAGTCTGGCTGTGTGTTGCTGGCTTGTACACATATGAATGTGCTATGTGCTGAATGGGGGTTGCGATCTAATCCCCCTTTGCTGCGAACTGTGTGCTCGTTGCTGGAGACTATTTCCAGCTAAAATCGGACTGAATCCGTTGTTGCCTAATGCAGATAGGCCCTGCCATGAGGGCCTTGTCTCCCTACCTTGCTGCACAGAGAAGAGCCATCGACGAGGGACCAGCCAGGGGATCAGCCCCTGCTCCTTGCCTGAAAAAGAACCACGCCGAAGCAACTCGTGTGGGTCCTGCTTCCTCTGGCAATCCAGAAGTCCATCCATCAGCCCTCCTGTGTTCAGCGTGGGTACCGTGAGTAATTATCAGGGTAGCTCCCTGCAACATTTCTTAATCAAAAGTGTGTCATCTGATTCTTGTGTTGTTCTGTGTCTACGAACTAAGCCCTCCAGCTGCAAATTACAAATTGTGTGTGTGCATGTTATTTTTCCTTCACAGGGCCCCAACCAACTGTACCACCAACCTACCCCAGGCAACGGTCCTGGCTAACCTTTCCCTTCATCCTGGGCACCCAGAGAGTGTGATTGAATGGGACTCTGATTGCATGCACAGTAATGAGATTCTTAGTGTGTTTAAGCCAATTAACCTGATTGCCCCATCCTTGTTACAGTCCCCTGAATAAATCAGATCTTCCTTTCTTTGAAATCTACTTTGAATGTGGTGTCATTATATGTCGAAAGTATTGCATTGCAGCTGTGTGCCTTGCATAACCTTATTTTACAGGGAGTCCCCAGAGCCATGCTGAAGGAACCAGTCCTGGGGTTAAGTGCCAGGTTTATGTGTATGTGTTTTGCATATCTGGGGTATTGGGAAGGTTACCTTTGTGTATTGAAAGGGCCACTAGCGGGAGTCAAGAGGGGGTCACAGTGTCCCAGAGGGCTGTGACCTGGTTAGGCTGACCACAACTAACCTTGACCTTTGGGTGGAGGCACCTGTCATCGAACCTAGGCCCCTTAACCTGCTGTAAGCCACACAGGCAGGGGTAGTAATCCTTGGGGTAGTGCCACCTAGGGGTTATAACTTGGAGGCACTGCTGGGATTAGCGTCTCCTAGTGGCCAAACTTACGAATTGCTGTTAAAAATAAATGGCTACCCCAACAGAAGTGGCAGTACACCAGTTGGTGGGGTGGTGTACTGGGCAGGAGATCGACCCCCAAAATGCTATGCTTATCCTGGATATTCCCCTGGGTACCAATAAAGACACTGTAGAGGGAGTACTTTCCAAGGCTGAATGCTTACAAAACCCTGTGGCGGTGGGTCGACAGGCTAATCTGATTGCCCAAACTTTCATGGCCTTAGTAGAGTGTAGGGACCCAGTAGACAGTTCCAAAGTGCCAAAGACTATTACCCCAGAAGAAGCCCTCACTGCCTGGAGAGTGATAACTAGAGACAGTAAAGACTACGGGGAGGATGGGCCCCCACCCACTATCTGAAACTTTTGAGGAAAAATAGGCTAAGTTGTTGGTGGAGGAGGAGAAAACCTTGGAGGACTTTAAGCAACTATTCCTGCCACCCGGCGGTGTTCCTCCCCCAACGCCTTCTCTCCCTCCAGCACCTGTTACTGTCCTGCCTCCTGTGCCCGTGCCAATGCTGGCCCCTTTATCTATTCCTGCCATTAGTCATGACTCCTACCGAAGGTTGAGAATCTTCTCTGGCACCCTCCCTACCCCACAGGAGGATGATTGGGAGACCTAGATAGATTGTGTTGCCCCCTTGGTACATGAGTGGCAGTGCGCAGAGGCTGAGAAGTGGAAAAGAATCATAGAAAGTTTGAGGGGTCCCGCCCTTGAGGCCATTACATTTTTGAGGTCCACAAACCCTGATGCATGTGCTCAGAAGTACTTATCCGCACTCAAAGGCAATTTTGGGAGCATTGAGTCAGGGGAGTACTTGATGTGGAAATTTCAAGGTACAAAACAATGACAAGCAGAAAGTTTGTCCGCATATGTTACTTGTCTAGAATGGGCTCTGCAGAAAGCTTACTGAAAAGGTGTGGTAGCTGCCAGTGACTTAAACCATGTGAGACTGGGGCACATACTGCAACATGTGAAGCATTCTAAATTGCAGCTCCTTCAGTTAAGGCTCCAAGATAGAAGGGGTAACCCACTGGACTACTGTGACTTGATAAAAGAACTCCGGGAGGTTGAAGATGAAGAGGGAGATTGTAATTCTAGGGTGAGCACAGCCTAAGCGATCGTAACATCAGAAGGCCCTTCTGAAATGGAGACCAATAAGGGTGTATCGCCATGGGCTAAATGGTGGGGGAGAACAGTTGTTGAAGGAAGTCAGAAAGGTACAACCGGATGTTCTTACTGAGGTTTCCCCCATGGAACAAGATTCTGGTCCCTCTCCGGCTATGACTGCCAAGGGGGTGGTGGTGCACCCTCAGGCATTCTATAACAAGGATAGCCCTCAGAGTGAGATCAAAGAATTGACTGCCACCATGAAGGAACTGTTGAGATACATTGCACCCCTCTCACCATTGCCAGCAAATAATGGACCCCAACCCCTTGCTAATACTTCAGTTCCTCAGGCAATGTTGTTTCCAAGGATGACCCAGGAGTATATCATGTGTCACAACTGTGGAAAAAATGGCCATATGAAGAGGGAGTGCCGGTCCCAGAAAGATTTACAGAGAGTGGTGAGCCGGCTTCAAGGAGAGCTTTGGAAAATGAATCAGTGGTCACGGGGTGCACGACAGGACCGCAGCGAGGGTCCGAGAAACCCCTAACTCAAATTTCTTTGTGGCTAAATCATCTGTCCGGGCCTCTGCTGCTGTTCCTCTAGAATGGTCCGAGGTGGTAGGTCCCTCCATGGAGAAGACAGTGAAAGTAAATGGAGTGTCTACTAGGGCTGTGCTGGACAGTGGCTCCTAAGTAACCATCATGTTCCAAGACTGGTACAAGAAGAACTTGCCTGATGTGCCCTTATAGCCTTTGGAAGGACTGCATGTCTGGGGGTTAAGTGAAAAGGCGTACCCCTAGTCTAGATACATCCAAATTTGGTTGTCTTTCCCCACCTCGGTGGCTGGAGTGGCGGAGCAAGAGGAGACTTTGGCCCTAGTGTGTCCCCCTACTAGACTGTACGATGGGGTTCCTTTGCTAATTGGGACAAATGCTCATATGTTTGGGAGGTTGGCGCAACTATGTTACAAGAGACAGGGGCAGCAGACTGGTAGAGCTTTGAGGATTCCTGCCTTGATCAAGAAGGCTTTTGAGCAGGGCCACTGGAAAATTGCAGAAAAAGTTACCCAAAATTGTGGTAAATTGCGGGTTGGGGGTTCTACTATAGATCCCGAGTGCGTCACAATAAATCTTTTAATATTTTCTGCAGCATATATTTGTCAGTATAAATTGCTAAATGAATACACTGACACCTGAATATGTTTAAAACATAAAGAAAAGTTTATGTTACTAAAAAGAATACTAAACTGATAAGCTATCGTAAGCGTTGCCTATCTTCTAAAATTTAAAAACATCTGCCTCATACAGTTCTAAAAAGATTCTATAAAGTGAGCCACAGCAAATCAATATTAAATAAACACAAGAAATATTTTTTTGTTTGTTTCTGGCTGTAGAATAATGAAGCCTAATCAACAGCTGTTTACAGTGCTCTGTCAGCTATTCACCCACTTTGGTACAAGAAAAAATAAGCAGACAGAGTGGTGAATAACTGAGTTTTAATAAAATGTTATTAAAGTGTTTCATGGTCATAATTTGTACTGTAGATACTGTTCACTATTTTTGAAATCACATATTTAAACATTAAATCTGGGGGTTATTGGGGCTGGCAGTATAAACTAGAGGATAGCGTAACAAACTGTGAATGAGCTGATGACATCTAACAGACCGGGGTTTGATTCCCACAACCTCCACTTGCATACTGTGTGATTCTGAACAAGTCACTTAACCCCCTCAGTGCTCCTGGGTTGTACCTAAAAACAGGCACTTGTGCCTAGTGGGCTTTACGTGGTTACCAAAAAATGTAAAAAAATACCAATATATTTTTACTGCATCATACAGTAGTCAGGGTACCCTGTAATTTACCTTTGTTTTACTCTGCCTGCAATGATTTTGTTTAGCTAAAGATAAATGTTAAGATACATTTGATGTTTTATAAGCTTGTTTTTAGACTTTAGACAGGTTTTTATTTTAATCTTTGCATGTGAGCATCTAGAGGGTAGTAGCTAAGAGTGAGATCACTGTTAGCAACTAGCTTATTCAGGTTTAAAATCGGCAGAGCTATCATAAATCCAATCCTCAGTTGTTTGAATCAAAACTAGTCTGAATGAAAGCATGCTCACAAGGAATAACTTGTCCTGCCACTTACAAAAAGGTGTCATAGTTAGCACCCCATTTAAGTGAATGAGATCATTTGCACCTTTTCTCCCATTTTTTGTTTCAGTCCGTGTGGCAACAAAACATTTTTTGATAGACTGTTTCAACACAAAACAAATGTTAAGTGTTTAAGTGTACTTATGATTGGCCAGTGGATCTTGAAAGCAAACAAGACAAGGATTCAAAAGAAATCATAGATACATAGATACATAGACAGTGTCGGCAGATAAGGGCCTATGGCCCACCTAGTCTGCCCATTTGAGCTTGTAAGCACAATCAGTGTCACATGAAACCCTTGCACTGCATTGTTTCAGCCAAACCCAAGTCTGCCTGCAAAATTGTCAATATATTTGAGAGTATTTATTAAAAATGTTAATACTTTTTACACAGGTCAATATAAAAGCTCAAAATTGCAAGAAATTGTGGAACATGTCAGTTTTTTGCGGAGAATGGTAAAAATTGCGGATTCCGCAAAAAAATTGTGGGCGCAATTTTCCAGTGGCCCTGCATATGAGTCACGGAAGAGCGCTGACAAGATGGATGTGGATGGACCAGTTGGGGCTGTATGGAAGGGGGATCCTGAGTCCATGATCCTGGCCCCCAGTGCTCAGTGTACCTTACAAGGGGAGGTCCGCTTACGAAAAGACGTCAAGAATAAGATACTCATGTTGGATGCGCCAGGCGATGGAAAATTGCCAGAAGGATTGCTGGTTAAACCCAGTATCTTACCTGCTCAGGCTCATGCCTATGCTCGATGGGTAATGGCTCAGGTTCACAATGTGTCAGACCGCGAAATTCAGGTGAATAGAGGCTGCACCCTGGCTACCGTACACTGCGCAGACACTGCAGTGCTACCCAGTAACAAGTACTCGGGGGAGACTCACAGAGTGATGCCTGAATTGTTTGACTTTGGTGACTCCCTGTTGCCAGCTGAATGGAAGACTAGAATCAGCCAGAGACTCGCTCAGAGAGATCAGGTGTTTTCACTGAATGAATAGGAACTGGGATGTGTACAAGGAGCAGAGCATCATATATGCCTGCATGATGAACGGCCATTCCATGAGAGGTCTTGGCACCTAGCACCCGCTGATACAGATGATGTAAGAAGACACCTGCAGGAGATGCTTGTGGCTGGTGTGATACAAGAATCCAGAAGCCCTTATGCTTCGCCTATTGTGGTGGTGAGGAAAAAGAATGGAACAGTAACAATGCGTGTGGATTATCGGACCCTCAACAGGCGGACCATCCTCGATCAATACACCATGCTTTGTATTCAGGATGCTTTAGACTGTCTGAATGGTAGCAAGTGGTTTTCAGTGTTGGATCTTTGCAGTGGGTATTATCAGATCCCCATGGCACCAGAAGACCATGAGAAAACAGTCTTCATCTGTCCACTTGGGTTCTATGAATTTATGAGGATGCCCCAAGGGATCTCGGGTGCCCCAGCCACTTTTCAACAATTGATGGAGCGTACAGTGGGGGACATGAACTTGTTTGAGTGCCTGGTATATCTAGAAAATGTTATAGTGCTTGGAAGTTCATTGGAGGAACATGAACATAGAAACATAGACTTTGACGGCAGATAAGGACCGCTAGGCCCATTTAGTCTGCCCATTTCCCTACCTACAGGATAGGCCGCAGATCCTAGTTAACCAACAGCCTATATCTTCCTGCCCCCCACAAGAATTGCCTTATGTCTGTCCCATGCATTCTTGAATTCTCCCACAGTTTTAGACCCCACAACTTCCTCAGGAAGGCTGTTCCATGCATCCACTACCCTCTCTGTGAAATAATACTTGCTCACATTGCCCCTGAACTGCCCTCCTTCTATCTTTAAATTGTGTCCCCTTGTTCTTGCAAGTCTCTTTTTCTGAAAGATGCTACCCTCTTGGACTTTGTTGATTCCTGGAGGTACTTGAAAGTTTCTATCATGTCCCCCCTCTCCCTTCTTTCCTCAAGGGTATACATATTAAGCTCCTTTAGTCTCTCCTCATACGGCTTCTCTTGCAGACCCTGCACCATTTTAGTTGCCCTCCTCTGGACTGCCTCTATCCTGCCTATGTCCTTGCGGAGATGGGGTCTCCAGAACTGGACACAGTATTCCAGATGGGGTCTCACCAACTGTCTGTACAGAGGATAACAACTTCCTGTTTTCTGCTGCTGATGCCTCTCTATACATCCCAGTATACCCCGCACCTCCCTACTGCCTTCTCACATTGCTTGCTAACCTTAAGGTCATCTGATATGATTACCCCAGGTCCCTTTCCTTTTTTGTTGTTGTTAATACCTCCCCCCCCATTGTGTAATCTTCCCCTGGGTTCTTGTTTCCCAGGTGCATTATTTTGCACTTTTTGCATTGAATCCTAGCTGCCATACGTCTGACCATTCCTCCAACCTTGCCAAGTCCTTTTCATCCTTTCCACGCCTCCTTGTGTATCAACCCTGTTGCAGATCTTTGTGTCATCTGCAAAGGCATACTTTTCCTTCCAGTCCCTCTGCAATGCCACTGATGAAGACATTAAAAGGACTGGACCCAATACTGAACCCTGCGGTACCCACTAGTAACGCCCTTTCTTCAGATGGACTCCATTTACAATTACCTTCTGTGTCCTGTTGTCCAGCCAATGTTTTCCAGGCTACCACCCTGGGACCCACTCCCAGGCTGGTTAATTTGACTAATAATCTTTTGTGTGGGACTGTGTCAAATGCCTTGCTAAAGTCTAGGTAGGCCATGTCCACAGCCCTCTCCTAGTCTACTACTTTGGTCACTCATTCAAAAAATCAATTAGATTCGTCTGACATGACCTTCCGCTGTGAACCCATGCTGCCTTGGATCCTGTGCTCCACTGACCTCTAGGTACTCAACTATTCTTTCCTTCAGAAGTGACTCCATCACTTTCCCTACCACAGAGGTCAGACTGACAGGTCTGTAGTTTCCTGCCTCTGTCTTGGTCCCACTTTTGTGAAGGGGATCACATCCGCCTTCCTCCAGTCCTCGGTACCACACCATCCTCCCATGATTTATTAAAAGAGTAGCCAGTGGTTTCACTAGTTCCTTTCCTTAATTTTTTAGAATTCTGGGTGAATTCCATCAGGACCCATTGCTTTGTCCATCTTCAGTTTTAGGAGTTCTTGCAGAACCCCTTTCTTCTCGTGAAAGGACTGGGATCGACCCCCCTATCAAGAGTGCTTCTGTTAATTGGATTAGGCACTTCCCCCTCCTCTTTTGTGAATACTGAGCAGAAATATTCGTTCAGTATTCCTGCTTTTTCACTGTCCCCCTCTGCCTACCCACCGTTCATTCTATTCAGCCTCACTATCCCTCCCTTTGTCTTTCTACACTCGCTGATGTACCTATAAAAGGTTTTATCCCCCTTCTTAACTGAGTTGGCTATCTTTTCCTCAGTTTGGGCCTTTGCTATTCTGACTTCCCTCCCTGCTTCTTTCTGCCTTAACTGGTACAGCTCTCTGTCCTGCTCCTTCTGTGTTTCCTTGTACTTCTGGAATGCTATCTTTTTCTTCCTGACTTTCACAGCCACCTCTCTTGAGAACCATAGTGGCTTTTCTTTCATTTTGATTTGTTTATTTGCTTCACACAAGGCTTGTTGCCTCTGTGATGGCAGTTTTGATAATTCCCCATTGTTGCTCCACCTCCTTCTAGCCTGTTTGCTAGTGCTTTTCTGAGGCACTCTCCCATCTTGCAAAGTCAGCCTCCTAAAGTCCAGTACCCTCACTTTTGTATGGCTTGACTCTGTAGCTGAGTTTAACGTGAACCACACTGTTTGATGGTCACTTGTCCCCAGATGGCAACCCACTTCTAGATCTGAGATCCTCTCACTGCCCCCGTTTGAGAGTACGAGGTCTAAGATTGCTCCCTCACGAGTGGGTTCTGAAACTAGCTGTCTTATGCCTGCCACCTGTAAGGCGTCAAGAATGGCCCTGCTCTTGGATGTGGCTGCAGCAAATGTGCTCCAGTTAACATCTGGCATATTCAGGTCTCCATCAACAGTATCTCCCCTTTCTCTGCCATTCTAAGAATGCCTTCCATCATATCCTTGTCCATTCCTTCCCCTGACATGGGGTCTGTACACAACCCATGCGGATTGTGGTGCCTTTCCAGTCTCCAAGGTGACCACAGTGCCTCCTCTCCTCCTGTTTACTCTTTTGTTCAGTTGCTTTTATCCCTTCCTTTACATAGAGAGCTACTCCTCCCCTCTTCTCCCTGCCTGTCTCTCCTGTAGGTTATGTGCCCTGGATGTAATATCCAGTCATGGTTCTCTCGTACCATGTTTCTGTGACTCACACGATATCCAGGCATCCTCTTCCATTAAGGCCACCAGCTCAGGGAGCTTGTTGCCCAGACTACAGGCATTGATACTCATTACCCTCTATTTCCTGATGGCCTTCCCTTTGCCCCATCCCTGTCCTTCTTGCCTTTGTCACTTTCTCCATTTACCCCTGCCTTCTCCTATCGACACACGCCATGTTGGTGTTTGCCACACTTACTACCGTGATTGGTTTGGGGGGCTAGGATTTTCCTGCTCCTTTCAGTGCCTCCCCCTTGGCTAGTTTAAAAGCTTGCCAATGAAGCATTTAAACCTATCACCTAGGATCCTGGTTCCCTCCCGGACAGATGCAGCCCATCATGCCAGTATAGGCTTGCATCACTCCAGGTGGACCCCCAGTCCCCAATGAAGCCAAATCCCTGAGCTCCACACCAGTTTTTCAACCACTGATTGAATCCCATGGTACGGAACACCCTAGCCTCTCCTATGCCATAGATGGGTAGCACCTCTGAGAAGGTTACCGTGCATGCTACTTGACTAAGGCCCCTCCCCAATTCCACAAACTCTTCCTGCACTTCTCTAATCCCTTTCTTAGCCAGGTCATTTGTTTCTAAGTGGACAATGACATCCAGCTCCCTCCCCTGTGCAGCTGATCCGGCAATCCTGAGGATTCGTTCCCTGTCCCTCCAAGCCATGGCGCCAGGCAGGCACCTTACCTCCCTCTCACCTTCCTTGCCCAGTTCTACCTTCCTAACAATGGAGTCCCCCACCAGGAGTTGTTTCCTTCCCCTGCAGGGTCCCCTGCCACCCTCCTGTGGGTCTCCTTTGTGGAGGTTCCCAGCATCCTCCTTGGTCTCCACTGTAGGTGCCTCCATAGAGGAACCACACTTTGCTAGAATGGCATAGGAATTGTGGAGAGGTACAACTGGAGGGATATGCCTCTGTTCCACCACCCTCACCCTCCCTGAGCCCACTGTGGTCCAACCGCTCCTCTTTCTTAGCAACCTCTGAGGCAATGGCAGTGGCACTGGTGGTCCCTGGATGGAAGAGGAGGTCCCACAATCCTGGCCAACTCAGCCTGGAGATGAGCAACCTCCTCCCTCAGCCCAGAGAGATGCTGCAGATGGAACAACACCGCATCCTCCAGAACATCTCCGGAAGACTGCTGCTCCACAGCCACTGCACTGCACCACTCCAATCATGTCTTATTTCTGGCCCCTTAACTTTGCAATCCTTACTCTTTCCTCTGTTTTTTTCTCTCTCTCCTTACTTTCTGCCTGTGTGCCCTTTAAGCTCCTGATTGTCCTGTTCTGAGACAAGAATATCCTATATTTCTCAGTAGACCACTTACTTGTTCAGAGGCAGACCTCCAGCAGCTAGAGGGGGCCGGAGAGCTACTCTTGCCCTTCTAGGATGGTGGGTCCTTGGTGGTTCTGTGATCACTCACTTCCTGCCCCTAAACAGGAAGTTCCTGTTGTCAGTCAAATCCTGTGCCTATAAAAATAGAACTAGCTTTGGGTGGGAAGGAGGGCAATATAGCCCCAGTAGAGAAGTTCAGTCACACAGCACTCCTTTATCCTGGTGTCTTCTGCCAAGCTATTAGCAGAATCTTTCTAAGGCAGTCTTTAAATGTAGCTTCCTTCTAGCTAAGCCACTCCCCCTACTTACCAGATCTTTCTACAAGTAATTTAAACCTCACAACAGTTAAGTCCTTTCAGTCACCTGAGATTTACACCTAGATGACTTTTCAGTTACCCATTCAGTTCAGTTAACCCAAACACACACTTTTTTTTTTGTTTTGTATGTGAGTTTTTTTACCCTAAATTAAAGGTCCAAATACAAAAGTTCTTCTACTTTAGTCCCAGCAGAGAAGTTCAGACACACAGCAGTCCTTTCTCCTGGTGTCTTCTGCCAAGCTATTGAACGCCAACTTTTTAAAGTGTTGGACCGACTGGAAGATTTTGGCCTTAAGCTGTCCATCAACAAATGCCAGTTCTTTCAGACATCAGTAAAATATGTGGGGCACATAGTGTCCACTGAGGGGATAGAGACTGATCCTAGCAAAGTTGAGGCCTTGACCACCTGGCCCCTGCCCCACAACCTAAAAGAATTACAACGATGCTTAGGATTTTCTGGTTATTACTGGCGGTTCATAAAGGACTATTCAAGAGTGATTCGTGCACTTCTGAATCTTACCCAAGGTTATCCTCCCATGCACAAAAAATATAAGAGAGTGGCCTCCACCGAAACTGAGAGGGTATACTTCCCCCCAAATGAATCTTTTGGGTCACGCTGGTCACCTGATTGTGAAGCTGCCTTCCATCAAATCATATACCAACTCACCCACGCTCCTGTCCTTGCCTATGCTGATCCTGCAAAACCTTATGTATTACATACCGATGCTAGCCTATAAGGCTTAGGAGCTGTGTTATATCAAGAGCATGAGAATGGCCTGAGACCAGTTGCCTTTGCCAGCAGAAGTCTGACCCCCTCTGAGAAAAACTATCCTGTGCATAAATTGGAGTTCCTGGTGTTGAAGTGGGCCATTATTGACCAATTCCATAAATATTTGTATGGAGCAAAAATACTGGTGAAGACTGATAATAATCCATTGACCTATGTGCAGACTTCAGCCAAAGTGGATGCCACTGGCCATTGGTGGCTTTCTGCGTTGTCTACCTATGATTATGCTGTTGAATACAGAGCAGGCCTGAATCACATAGATGCTGATGCTCTCTCCTGGAGGTCTGCTTTCAGAAGTGATTGGGTCAGACTGTCTGAACCTGACATTTGAGTGCTATGCCAAAAGTTTGACAAAGAGGAACAAATGCCTACAGATGCAGTGGACTGCCTAGTTGATTGCTTGGGGCCCTCTGACACTTGTATACCTACTGCTTACTGCCACTTCTCCACATTAGATATTAGTGCACTGCCTCAGTTTGATAATGACAGCATCCAGCGGGCTCAATCCCGAGATCCTATGATCCGATCAGCACTTGAAGCCCTCTACGCAGGGAAAGATGTGTCCAAGTTGTGCTCCGCTGACTTAAGAACTGCATTATTGTACAAAGAAGGCCCTAAATTAAAGCTGATTAACCAGTTGCTGTATGGAGAAACAATAAGCGGGGGGGGGGGGGATCAAGTGGACGAGCAACAGCTGGTTTAGCCCACTGCTTTCAGAGACTTGGTGCTGAGGTCCCTACACAACCACATGGGTCACCTCGGTATGGACCAAACCCTTGATCCAGTGCAGTCTAGATTCTACTGGCTTAAGATGGGGGCTGATGTTGAGCATCATGTATGGACTTGTAGTCGCTGCCTGCAGAGACAGGCCTTGCACCAGAGGGCTGCCCCCCCTTGTCACCATCACCACCAGCACTCCCATGGAGTTAGTTTGTATTGACTTTCTGAGTTTGGAGTCTGATCAGCGGAACGTTAGTAATGTGTTGGTGGTCACTGACCATTTTACAACGTACGCCCAAGCATTCCCCACCAAAGACCAAAAAGCATCCACCATGGCCAAGGTACTGGTAGACAATTTCTTTGTTCACTATGGAGCCCCTCATAGATTCCACTCTGATCAAGGCTGAGATTTTGAGAGCCGCTCAATCAAGGAGATGTTCTCTCTTTGTGGGGAGTGCGGAAGTCTAGAACCACCCGTTTTCACCCCCAGGGGGATCCACAGCCAGAACGTTTCAACCTCACCCTACTTGACATGCTAGGCACGCTCCACCTGAAAGACAAACCCAGATGGAGCCAGCAAATTAACACCTTGGTACATGCTTATAACTGCACCAAAAATGATGCTACTGGGTTTTCCTCCTACCATCTCATGTTTGGGAGAGAGGCCCAGCTGCCAGTGGATGTTTGTTTCGGGGTCTCTCCCGATGGGGTCTGAGCTGAAAATTACCTACAATATGTGCAAAAGTTAAAAGCTCAATTGAATCATGCATACCAACTAGCTCAGACCATGGCTGCGAAGAGAAATTTGGCTAACAAAGAAAGATATGACAAAAAGGTAAAGGCCCAAGAGCTCCAAGTGGGAGACCGTGTATTGTTGTGGAATCTGGGACTGCATGGCAAACACAAAATTGCTGACCGGTGGCACCATCTACCCCACATCATAGTAGGCAAATTGAATGACTTGCCAGTGTATAAAGTGCAGCCTGAAAACAACTCAAAAGATGTCACGACAATGCATCGTAATCATTTGTTGCTCATTGGTCAAATACTGATTGAATTTGAGCCCACAGAAATTGCTCCCCCTGGTATGATGACATGAACTGCTGCAGGGCAAAGACAGAGAAAGCCTGCCCCTGTAGTTGCTGACTCAAGGTTTCCTCCACAGCAAACCCAAATTGAGAATGACTGTCAGTCCATCTTGGCTAAGAGTGAGTGCAACTATGGTTATTATCCTTCTTATGAACTAAGTCAGTTGTTTCAAGGTAACCTCCTGGTCAATTATGGGGATGAAGCTGGGCCTTCTGGACTGCCTGATGCCCCAGCTTTATCCTTGGAGCCAATGCTCCCTGAGAGTGAAGTGCAGAATGTCAAGTCTGATGATATTGAATCACTATGTATGGTGGAACTGTGTGACTTCCCTGAGTAGAGACAGATGAGCTGAGACCGACTGGTGACAAACCAGAGCCTGAAGAGTACTTTGAGTGTTATGACGGTTCCCTTCCAGTACCAGAGTGTTCTCCAAGTGAACGAAGTGTTGTAGAACCTGATTCCACAGAGCCCGAGACTGACAGTGCCCTAAGTCCGAACTTTTATGCTCAAATAGAGGTCCCCCTTTCAAGTGAGGAAAGTGCAGACACCAAAGTGAAAGGCACAGAGACTGTCACTGCTCCCCTCAGGAAGACTGGCCGAGATGTCAAACCAACAGTGCACCTCAGCTATGATTCCCTTGGAGAGGCCAGTAGATTTGCCTCTCAATGTGGTCCATAAGGGGGTGTATGTGTCCCAGAGCTCACTGCCCAAACTGAGCATAAGTGCAAATTCCCAGTTAATTGTTCTGCCCTCCAGGTATGGTTCCTCTATCCTATCTAGCCCCCGAGGTAGCTGATAGGGAAGGGTCCCCATTATCATTGGTCAATGTGCAGGAAGTGATAACCTGAAGTTGTATAGTAATATGTGTGAGTTACCTATGTGAAATGTGTCTGATGTAATTCCGAATGGGTATAGTAAAATGAAACGTAGATAACATGTATAGTAGCAGTTAAGTATGTTGACTGATGTATAAAAGGTGATTGGCATAACATGTTGATGGTATACGTGCATAGTATAATTTGCATCTGAAATTATAATGATGGTACAGACTTGAGGCGGACGTCAAGTTTTCTCCAGGCCAGGAAGAGTGTAACCCCCCCTACAAATGGGGGTTCCCAAAAGGCTTCCGTGAGCTTGCCTAATTCCTCACTGCCTGGTTGGTGTTCGGCATAAAGTTTAAATGCTGTCACCAGTGAGTGCTTCTAAAGCCTCCACGTACTGTCTCTTTAAGGGCTGCCTGCTTGCAGTCATAATTAGTTTAGGTGGGGGGTCTGTGTGTTTCTATGCCCGAGTCCCGTCTGGGCAGCTGACTAATTGCTCCGTTTCTGCCATCGCTACTTGTGCAGAGTGAGCCCTGTTAAAAGATGTAAATAATTACTGGAGATCATTTAGAGCAGTAATAAAAATGTAGTTGTTCTAACCTGCTTTTTTATAGCATGGACTGTTTATGTTTAGCTCCACCATTTTGGCCCTGGACTGCCGAATTGGACCAATCAGGATGTGGGGACTCTAAAATGAAGCCTGCTAAAGTGGAACTGTGTGGTGCCAGACTCTGGGAATTGTAGTTTTGGACCATTGGAGCCTTTTTGCACCAACAGGAGGAGTATGCTGTGACTGACAGCAGAACCAACCAATCAAACCTTTTGGATCTAAAGGAAATCCCCTGAACTGTCTGCTGGCAAGCCAGATCTAAGTTGGAATCTGAGAGAACAACAACTCGGTATGTTCGAGTGGCCGTTTTGCTCAGTAGTTCGCCCGGGAGAATTGTGGAAGGCCTGACTTCTGGCCTGTTGCCTGTTTGCTGCCCTGAGAGGGAAACAGGAGCTATTTTCAGACTAATTCCGGTTAGTGTGAGCAAAGAAGCCACCGAAGTGTAACCAGGCCCAACCTGTAGAAGACTGAAGATTTTGCTGAATGCGATCGGCCTGTCAGGAATTTCAGTCACTTCTGAGCTCCCAGTGTGTGCAGAGACTTGCGATCATGACTGGGGAGCATTTGGCCAGGTACAGGTAGAATTCTGGTAAATAAATGTACTGTGTACTGAAAGAGAATTGCAATTTAGTCTGGCTGCGTGTTGCTGGCTTGTACACATATGAATGTGCTATGTGCTGAATGGTGGTCGCGATCTAATCCCCATTTGCTGTGTACTGTGTGCTAGTTGCTGGAGACTATTCCCAGCTAAAATCGGACTGAATCCGTTGTTGCCTAATGCAGATAGGCCCTGCCACCACGGCCTTGTCTCCCTGTCCTGCTGCACAGAGAAGAGCCATCGACGAGGGACCAACCAGGGGATCAGCCCCTGCTCCGGCAATCCAGAAGTCCATCCATCAGCCCTCCTGTGTTCAGCCTGGGTACCGCAAGTAATTATCAGGGTAGCTCCCTGCAACATTTCTTAATCAAAATCGTGTCATCTGATTCTTGTGTTGTTCTGTGTTCACGAACTGAGCCCTCCTGCTCTGGATTACAAATTGTGTGTGTGCATGTTATTTTTCCTTCACAGGACCCCAACCAGTTGCACCGCTGGCCTGCCCCAGGCAATGGTCCTGGCTAGCCTTTCCCTTCATCTTGGGTACCCAGAGAGTGTGATTGAATGGGACTCTGCATGCACAGTAGCGAGATTCTTAGTGTGTTTAAGCCAATTAACCTGATTTCATCCATCTTTGTCACAGTCCCCTGAATAAATCAGATCTTCCTTTCACTGAAATCTATATTGACTGTGATGTCATTATATGTCGAAAGTACCGCATTGTTGTGTGCCTTGCATAACCTTATTTTACAGGGGTTCCCCAGAGCCACACTGAAGGAATCAGTCCCATGGGTAACTGCCAGGTTTATGTGTATGTGTTTTGCATATCCGGGGTGTTGGGAAGGTTACCTTTGTGTATTGAAAGGGCCACTTGCGGGAGTTGAGGGGAGTCACAGTGTCCCAGAGGGCTGTGACCTGGTTAGGCTAACCACAACCAACCCTGACCTTTGGGTGGAGGCACCTGTCATTGAACCTAGGCCCTTTAAACTGCTGCAAGCCATGCAGGCAGGGGTAGTAGCCCTTGGGGTAGCGCCATCTAGGGGTTACATATGTATTTTATGGTTATGTACTAGCACTATGGTTTTGGAATAGCACCATTTTATAAATAAAAAATAATTGATTGATCTGATATAATTACTCCTAGGTCTCTTTTGATTTTTGTTGTTGTTATTCTCTCACCCCCTCATTGTGTACTCTTCCCCTGGGTTTTTGTTTCCCAGATGCATTACCTTGCACTTCTTTGCATTGAATCTGAGCTGCCACATATTTGACCATTCCTCCAACCTTGTCAAGTCCCTTTTCTTTGTGTCATCTGCAAAGAAACATATTTTTCCTTCCAGGTGCTCCCCAATGCCACTTATAAAGACATTAAAGAGGACCAGTCCCAGTACCGAACCCTGCGGTACCCCGCTAGTTACCCTCCTTTCTTCACTGTGGACTCAGTTTACTATTACCCTTTGCGTCCTGTTGTCCAGCCAGTTTTTTATCCAGGCAACCACCTTGGGACCCTCGCCAAGGCTGGCTAAATTGTATATTAATCTTTTGTGTGATACTGTGTCAAATGTCTTGCTAAAATCTAGGTAGACCATATCCACAGCCCTTCCCTGGTCTACCACTTTGGTCACCCAGTCAAAGAAATCTATTAGGTTTGTCAGACATGACCTTCCCGCTGTGAAACCATGCTTCATTGGGTCCTGTGCCCCACTGGCCTCTAGGTACTCAACAATTCTTTCTTCAGAAGTGATTCCATCATTTTTCCTACCACTGAGGTCAAAATAACTGGTCTGTAGTTTCCTGCCTCTGCCCTGCTCCCACTTTTGCGAAGTGGAATCACATCCACCCTTCTCCAGTTCTCAGGTACCACCCCATCCTCCCATGATTCGTTAAAGAGAGAAATCAGAGGCGTTACTAGTTCTACCCTTAGTTCTTTTAGAATTCTGGGGTGAATCTCATCAGGCCCTATTGCTTTGTCCACCCACAGTGTCAAGAGTTCTTTCAAAACCCTTTCTTCTGTGAATGGACTGGTATCAACCCCCATATTCAGAGTGTTTCTCTTGTTTGTTTAGGTACCTCCCCCTCCTCTTTCGTTGTGAATACTGAGTAGAAATATTTGTTCAATGTACCTGCTTTTTCACTGTCACCCTCTGCCCACATTCCCTCCCCTTTATTAAGTCTCTGTATCCCTCCCTTGGTCTTTCTTCGCTCCCTAATGTGCCTATAAATGGTTTTATCCCCCTTCTTAACAGAGCTGGCTATCTTTTCCTCAATTTGTGCCTTTGCTATTCTGACTGCCTTCCCTGCCTCTTTCTGCTTTAACTGGTAAAGTTCTCTGTCCTGCTCCTTTTGGTTTCCTTCTATTTCCTTAATGCTATCCTTTTCTCCTTAACCTTCCCTTCCACCTCTTTTGAGAACCATAGTGTTTTTTCCCTTCATTTTGTTTTGTTGATTTGCTTTACACAAAGGCTTGTTGCCCCGTGATGGCTGTTTTGATTATTCCCCATTGTTCCTCCACCCCTCCTTCTTGCCTGTTTGCTAGTACTTTTCTGAGGTGCTCTCTCATTTACCCAAAGTCAGCCCTTCTAAAGTCCAATACTCTTGTTTTTGTATGGCTTGACTCTATGGCTGTGTTTATTGTGAACCACACTGTTTGGTGGTCACTTGCTCCCAGATGGCTACCCGCTTATAAATTTGAGATCCTTTCTCCAACCCATTTGAGTGTACCAGGTCTAAGATAGCTCCCTCCCCAGTGGGTTCCAGCACTAGCTGTCTGAGGCATGCCCGCTGTAGGACATCAAGAATGAACTCGCTCTTGGATGTGCCTGCAGCAAAGGTACTCCAGTTAACATCTGGCATATTCAGGTCCCCCATCAACAATATCTCCCTTTTTCTGCCATTTTTAGGATGCCTTCTATCCAGGGGTGTAGCCAACGATTTCAGATCTGCACACCAAGTCGACTTACTGCTACCCCCCATTGTTAGGGTATAGCCAGACAATACACAAAGGTACACAAGGACCGTGTTTGTTGCCTCATTTGGCACAATAAACACAACTTTTGTATCTCATGACAATGGTTGTTGCCATGCATGGGTAACTACAAATGCCGTGCATTTTTTCCCTAAGACACCCACATACCAGCCCAGAGCCTGTAAAGTTGTATTGTCCTTGGAAAGGAAAAAGAGTATTAGTGACCAGTCCTTCTGGTTTTGACTCCTATAAGTAAAATTACAGAAAGGTTCAGTATTTTCTTTGTTAGTTTTCATAGAAAAAGGAAACAGTTCAGAGCCTATTTGCTACCCCCCCTTAAATAAAATTGCACACCATGGAGTGCTTGGAGTATGCCTGCCTACACCCATGCTTCTATCATTTTCTTTTCCATTCCCTCCGCCAGAGATGGGGGTCTGTACACAACCCCCATGCAGATTGTGGTGCCATTTCCAGTCACCAGGGTGACCCAGAGTGCCTCATCTGCTACCTGTTTACTCTTTAGTTCTGTTGCTTTAATCCCTTCTCTTATATAGAGAGCTACTCCTCCTCCTGTTTTACCAACCCTGTCCCTTCTGCAGATTGTGTATGCTAGTATGTTGACATCCCAGTCATGGTTCTCTGTTTACCATGTTTCAGTGACTGCCACAACATCCAGGCATTCCTCTTCCGTCAAGGCCACTAGTTCAGGAAGCTTGTTACACAGACTGCAGGCATTGGTACTCATCACCCTCCATTTTTTTATGGCCTTAACCCTTTTAGCCCCATCTCTGTCCTTACTGTCTTTTTCTGCATTTACCCCTGTCCTGCTTCCTACTGACTTCTCTACATTGGTGTTTACTTCTCCAACTACTGTGTTTTGTGGGGGGAGGCTGGGATTTTCCTGCTCTTTTTCAGTGCCTCTCCCCTTGACTAGTTTAAATGCTTACCAATGAAGCATTTAAACCTATTACCTAGGATCCTGGTTCCCCCCGGACAGATACAGACCATTGCACCAGTATCGGCCTGCATCCCTCGAGGTGGCTCCACAGTCCCCAGTGAAACCAAAACCCTGAGCGCCACACCAGTTTTTCAACCATTCATTGAATCCCATGGTGTGGAGTACCCTAGCATCATCCTTGCCACAGACAGGCAGCACCTCCAAGAAGGTTACCATACATGCTACTTGTCTAGGGCCCTTCCCCAACTCTACAAACTCCTCTTGCACTGCTCTGATCCTATTCGCAGCCAGATAATTTGTCCCTAGACGTTCAATGACATCCAGCTCCCTCCCTCGTGCAGCTGCTCCCATGATCCTGAGGATTCACTTCATGTCCCTCCGAGCCATGGCTCCAGGCAGGCACCTTGCCTTCCTTTCCCCTTCCTCCCCCACTTCTACCCCCTAATGATTGAGTCCCCCACCAGGAGTTGTTTACTTCCCCTGTGGGGTCTCGTTCCACCCTCCTGTGGGTCTCCTTTGTGGAGGGTCCCAGCATCCCCCTTGGTCTCCACTGCAGGTGCCTCCATAAAGGAACCACTCTTCATCAGAACAGCATATGAATTGTGGAGAGGTACAACTGGAGGGATGTACCTCTGTTTCACCACCCTCTCCCTCCCTGAGCCCACCTTGGTCCAACCGCTCCTCTTTCTTGGCAACCTCTGAGGTAGCAGTGGTGGCCCTGGTGGTCCCTGGGTGGGGGAAGAGGTTTCACGAATCCTAGCCAGGTCAGCCTGGAGATGAGCAACCCCCTCCCTCAGACCAGAGAGGTGTCTGCAAATAGGGCAGCATCGCAGCCTCCAGAATGTCTCCTGAAACACTGCCACCCCACAGCCATTGCACTGCACCACTCTCATCTTGACTTATTTTGTGTCCCCTTTCCTGTTGCTTTGTATGCTTACTGTCTCCTCCCTCTATGGATTTTTACACCTACTTTCCTACTGCCTATGTGCCCTTACAACTCTCGCCCTTCCTGTTCTGGGACAGGAACTTCCTGTAGTCATCAGTAGTCTCCTTCTTCCTTGCTTGGATTCAGACCTCCAACAGCCGAGGAGAGGAAGAGCTATGTTTTAGGTTCCTTCAAGATTGATGAAACTAATGTGTTTCAGTGATCCTTCCCTTCCTACTGCCAAACAGGAAGTTTCTGTTGTCAGTTAAATCCAGTGGCTATAAAAGTAGACCTGGCTTAGGGTGGGAGGGTGGAGGGGGTGGGAAGGAGAGCGATTAGTAAGAAAAGCTGTAATTCTAGTCAGCTGTTACTTGCTTAGAAAGCAAGATTCTCCTCTGTCAAAAACTAACAGCAGGAAGCTGTAAATTGGAGACAGCAGCTCTTCTACTGCTCAAGCCACACCCCCAATTAGCTTCTCCCCTCTGCTCCTGACTCAGCAAATTAAGTTGATACAGCCCCCTTCCTCAAACAGAGAAACACACAGTGACTTTCTTTTTTTTTACTTATGTAACCCCCCTGCAAATAGGGGTTCCCAAAAGTCTTCCAGGAGCTTGCCTGAATGCTTCAAGTCTGGGCGGTGTTCGATGTCTGAGCTGTTTAAATGTGGTTCCAAGTGAGTGCTATTTGAGCCTCCATGTACTGTCTCTTTAAGAGCTGTCTGCTTGCAGACTTAATTAGTTTGTATGGGGGGACTGTGTAATTAATGCTTGAATCCAGCCCGAGCTGCTGCCAATTCGCTCCATTTCTGCCATCGCTACATGTGCAGAGGGAGCCTTGTTGAAAGATATAACTGTTTGCCAGAAATCATTTAGAGTGACTGAGAAAATGTAGTTTGTCTAACCTGGCTTTATTTTAGCATGAACTGTTTCAGTGTAGCTCTTTCATTTTTGTCCTGAACTGCTGTGCTGGGCCAATTGGGTTAAGGGAGCCCTAAAATGGAGCCTGTGGACGAATCAGAACTTAGACTCTTAATTTTGAGCCAGCCACAAGGGGATTGTATGGGCAGTGACTCTTGGAAATGTAGTTTTGACCTTGGCGCCTTTTTCCACCAACAGAGGGAGTCTTATTGTGAGTGACAGCCGAAACAACCAACAGAATGGTGTGGAGTTAAAGGAAATGCCCTGCTCTGTGACTGGAAAGCTCAGATCAGTTGTGACAGTGAGGAGAGAAGCAGCTGTGTGCTTCTGTGGTGTATAGTTTTGCGTGGGGAAGCACGTGTGAGGCCCTGAGGTTCGGCCTGCAGCCATTGCAAATGCCAGCTCGGACTGAATCCGATTGTGAGGAGAAAGAAGGAAGTCTGAGTAGTGGAAACCAGGCTCACCCTGTAGAAGACTGGAGAAATTGCTGAATTGCGTTCGGTCTGTCAGGAACTGAAGCTGCTGTGTGTGCTCCCAGGTATTTTGCAGTAATTGCGATCGGGATCGAGGAGCAACCTGCCTGGTATAGTACTTTCCTTTTACATATGAATGTGCATAATGTTTGTGGGGAATCGCTATTTCCAATCCCCCGTGCTGTGTGTTGAAGCTGCAAGCAAACGCCAGCTTAGCTTGGACTAAATACGTTTGCTGTCAACTGCAGTGGGGTCCAGTCACAAGGACCTTGTCTCCATACCCTGTTGTTCTGGCAATCCAGAAGAACATCTACCATCCGGTCCTCAGCTTGGGTATTGTGAGTACAAATCAGGGTATTCCCCTGCAGTCTGTTTTCAATCAGAAGTGTGTCATCTAATTCTTGTTGTTTCCCTGCTTCATGGACTGAGCCATCTGGCTCCGGATTACAATTGGGTGTTGTGCATATATTTTCTTCTACAGGGCCCCATCCATCTGCACCTGCTGGCCAAGCCCGGGCAATGGACCTGGCTAGATCCCCCCCAACCTGGGTACCCAGAGTGTGACTTTTTAGACCCTGTATGTGTGCACAGTAATGTGATTTAATGCCACCAATTAACCTGATTTCCCCTTCCCGTGTTACTACCCCCAAATAAATCAGATTTGTTGTTGTTATACTATATACTGTCTGTGGTGTTGGTACTTATGGAAACAGTATTGTGTTTTGCTGTGTATGTTGTTTAAACTTGTTTTACAGGGGGTCCTCAGAGATGTGCTGCAGAATCAGTCTCGAGGTTAAGCGGTATCTATATGAGTGAACAGTGTGTGTACGTGGGGTATTGGGGCTGTAACTGCGGGGTACTGTGTGAGCCACTAGCAGGAATAAAAGGGGGTCTCAGTGTACTAGAGGGCTGTGACCAAGCTAGTCTAACCACTACAAACCCTGACCTCTGGGTGGAGGCACCCGCCATAGCACCTAGGCCCTCAACCTGTCTGTAGTCAAACAGGCAGGGGTAGTAGCCCTTGGGATAGCGCCACCTAGGGGTTACATCTTGGAGGCTCACCGCTGGGATTTTGTGTCCTCTAGTGGCCACATTTACAAACCACTGTTAAAAAAAATAAATGGGTACCCCGACAGAAGTGGTTGTGCATCGGTTGGTGGAGTGTTGTACTGGGGAGGAGATCGACCCCCAAAATGCTATGCGTATCCTGGACATCCCCTTGGGTATCAATACGGACACTGTACAGGGAGTGCTTTCCAAGGTGGGAGGTTTACAAAACCCTGTGGTAGTGGGTCGACATGCTGATCTGCTCACCCACACTTTCATGGCCCTAGTAGAGTATAAGGACCCCATAGATAGCTCCAAAGTGCCACAGACTATTACCCCAGAGGGAGCCCTCACTGTCTGGAGAGTGATAACTAAGGACAGTAAAGATCTGGGTGGAAATGAGCCCCTCCCACTATCTGAAACTTTTGAGGAGAAATGTGCTACGTTGTTGCTGGAGGAAGGGAAAACTGTGGAGGACTCAAAGAAGTTATTTCTGTCATCTGGAGGTGTTCCTCCCCCAACACCCCTTCCCGCTCCAGCACCCATTATTGTCCCTCTTTCTGTGGCTGAACCAATGCAGGCTTCTATTTCTGCACCTGCCGTTAGTCACGACTCTTACCGAAGGTTGAGTATCTTCTCTGGCCCCCTTCCCACCCCACAGGGGGAGGATGATTGGGACACCTGGATAGATTGTGTGGCCCCCCTGATACCTGAATGGCAGTGTGCGGAGGCTGAGAAACAAAAAAGAATCATAGAAAGTCTGAAGGGTCCTGCCCTAGAGGCCATTATATTTTTGAGGTCCACAAATCCTGATGCATCTGCACAGAAGTACCTATCTGCACTCGAAGGCAATTTTGGGAGCATTGAGTCAGAGGGGAACTTGATGTGGAAATTTCAAGGTACAAAACAGTGGCCAGGGGAACGTTTTTCTGCATATGTTACTCGTCTGGAAAGAACTCTGTAGAAGGCTTACAGAAAAGGTGGGATGGCCGCCAGTGACTTAAACCGTGTAAGGTTGGAGCACCTACTACAACATGCAAAGCATTCTAAATTGCAGCTCCTTCAATTAAGGCTCCCAGACAGAAGGGGTAACCCACCGGACGATTGTGACTTAATAAAAGAACTTCAGGATGTTGAAGATGAGGAGGGGGATTTTAATTCTGGGGTGAGCACAGCCCAAGTGATCACAGCATCGGAAGGTCCTTGTGAAGTGGGGACCAATGAGGGTGTGCCACCATGGGGTGAACTGCTGAGAGAGTTAAGAAAATTAAAAAACAGTCTCTTTATGAAGGCCGCTCCTGCAAGTGCAGGCCCCAACCCTCATCAGACTGCATGTGCTATGGGGGTGGGGGTACCCACCCATGCATCTCCTGCTGACAACAGCTCAAAACTCGATGTCTTGACCATGGAAGTAGGGAAATTGATGAGATGTCTCCAAATGCTTATCACGCCACAGATAGAGATGGCACCAAGTTGTCCAGTTAGTAGTACCCCTGCCCTGGCTCCCAGTGTGACGCCTCGGCCAGCTCAAACTCCAGAAAGTATGTTTTGTTATAATTGTGGGAAGGATGGGCATATGAAGAGAGAATGCCGGTCTCCAAAAGACACAGACAAAGTTGCATATAGGCTACAAGGAGAGCTTCGGAAAACAAATCAGTGGTTAAGAGGTGCACAAAATGATCGCAGTGAGGATCCCAAAAATGCTAACTCACGTCCCTTTGTGGCAAGGTCAGTTGCCCAGGCCCCCACTACCTTCTGTCCACTGGTCCAGAATAGTCTGTCCCTCCATGGAGGCCACTGTAAAGGTTAATGGAGTCTCTACAAGAGCTGTATTAGACAGTGGCTCCCAAATGACAATTATGTTCCAAGACTGGTATCAGAAGCATTTGTCTGATGTGCCCTTACAACTGTTGGAGGGACTGCATGTCTAGGGGTTAAGTGAGAAGGCCTACCCCTACTCTGGATATATCCGAATTTGGCTGTCTTTTCCCACCTCCGTGGCTGGAGTGGCCGAGCAAGTAGAGACCCTGGCCTTAGTGTGTCCCCCTACTGGACTGTATGATGGGGTTCCTCTACTAATTGGGACTAATGCACATATGTTTGGATGGCTGGCACAGCTGTGTTATGAAAAACAGAGGTCTCGGACTGGTACAGCTCTAAGAATTCCGACCTTGATCAGGAAGGCCTACGATGCCCAGAGAGATGCTGACAAAGTGGAACCAGAGGAACCGATTGGAGTTGTCTGGAAAAAGGATCCTGAGTCTCTGATCCTGGCGCCCAATGCCCAGTGTACCTTACAGGGAGAGGTCCGTATCAGAAAGGATGTCAAGAATAAAATATTAATGTTGGATGCACCAGGCGATGGAAAATTGCTGGAGGGACTGCTGGTCAAGCCTAGTATTTTGGCTGCTAGAGCCCATGCTTATGTCAGAAGGGTAATGGTTCAAGTTCATAATGTGTCTGACAGAGAGATTCGAGTAAATAGAGATTGCACCCTGGCTAATGTGCATTGTGCAGGCATTGCAGTGCTACTCAGCAGCAAGAGTTCAGGGAAGAATGACAGAGTAACGTCTGACTTGTTTGATTTTGGTGACTCCCCATTGCCAGCTAAATGGAAAGTGAGGATCAGTGAGAAGCTTGCCCAGAGAGACCAGGTGTTTTTTTTAAAGGAATGGGAGGTAGAATGCGTACAAGGAGCTGAGCACCATATTCGGCTGCATGATGAAAGGCCATTTTGTGAGTGGTCTGACGCCTGGCACCCTGCTGAGCATAGATGATGTGAGGCAAGCATCTGCAAGAGATGCTTGCTGCTGGTGTAATACAAGAATCCAGAAGCCCATATGCTTCACCTATCATGGTAGTGAGGAAAAAGAATGGGACAGTAAGGATGTGCGTGGATTATCGCACCTTGAACTGGCGGACTATTCCTGATCAGTACACAATGCCCTGAATTCAGGATGCCTTAGACTGCCTGAATGGTAGTTAGTGGTTCTCAGAGTTGAATCTTCGCAGTGGGTACTACCAGATCCTGATGGCTCCAGAAGACTGTGAAAAGACAGCCTTTATCTGTCTGCTTGGTTTCTATGAATTCATGAGGATGACTCAAGGGATTTCAGGTTCTCCAGCCACTTTTTAACGACTGATGGAGCATGCAGTTGGGGACATGAACTTGTTAGAGTGCCTGGTATACCCAGATGATGTTATTGTGTTTGGCAGCTCACTGGAGGAACATGAGAGCAGATTGTTCAAGGCACTGGACCGACTGGAAGAATTTGGCCTTAAACTATCCATCAATAAATGTCAGTTCTTCCAAACCTCTGTTAAGTATGTGGGACACATAGTATCCACCAATGGAATAGAAACAGACCTGAGTAAAGTTGAGGCCTTGACCACCTGGCCGTAGCCCCACAATCTAAAAGAACTGCAAAGATTCCTGGGATTATGTGGTTACTATCCCCGGTTCATCAAGGACTAATCAAGAGTGATTCGTCCTTCACTTAATCTTACTCAAGGTTACCCTCCTACTAACAAAAACTATAAGAGGTCAGTTTCTTCTGAGCCTGAGAGAGTGTATTTCCATTCTAATGATGTATTTGGAGCCAGATGGACACCTGCGTGTGAAGCTGCTTTTCATGAGATTATATGGGACAGGCATAAGGCAGTCCTAGTGGGGGGTAGGAGGAAGTAAGCTGTTGGTTAACTAGGATCTGCAGCTTATCTGTTAGGTAGGAAAATGGGCAGACTAGGTGGGCCAAGCGGTCCTTATCTGCTGTCAAATTCTATGTTTCTATGTTTCTAATATATCAACTTACCCATGCTCATGTCCTTGCCTATGCAGATCCAGCGAAGCCCTATGTCTTGCATACTGATGCTAGCCTGCAAGGCTTGGGGGCTGTATTGTACCAAGAGCATGCGAATGGCCTGAGACCAGTGGCCTTTGCCAGTAGAAGCCTTACCCCATCCGAAAAGAACTATCCTGTACATAAGTTAGAGTTCCTAGTTTTGAAGTGGCCCATTGTTGACCAGTTCCACGAGTACTTGTATGGGGCTAAGATACTAGTAAAAACTGACAATAATCCTTTGACCTATGTGCAGACTTCAGCTAAGTTGGATGCCACTGGTCATAGGTGGCTTTCTGCATTATCTACATACGACTATGCTATTGAATACAGAGCAGGCCTGAGCAACATAGATGCTGATGCTGTCTCCCGGAGGCCTGTTCCCCGGAATGACTGGGTCAGACTGTCAGAACCTGATATTTGAGCACTCTGCCAGAAGTTTGACAGGGAGGAACAAATGTCCACGGATGCAGTGGATTGTATGGTGGATTGTTTGGGACCCTCTGAGAATTGCATACCTGCTGCTTATTGCCACTTTTCTGCAATTGATATTGGTGCACTGCCTCAGCTGGACAATGACAGTATTCAGCGGGCTCAATCCCGAGATCCCATGATCAAATCAGCTTTAGAAACCCTCCACGCAGGGAAAGATGTGTCCAAATTACGCTCCACTGATTTGAGAGCTGCATTGTTATACAAGGAAGGCCCTAAGTTGAAACTGATCAATAGACTGTTATACAGAGAAACAGTAGACAGAGGGGGACAAATAGACAAACAACAACTAGTGCTGCCCACTGCCTTTCAAGACTCAGTACTGAGGTCCTTACACAACCACATGGGGCACTTTGGTATAGACCGAACACTTGACTTGGTGAGATCCAGATTCTATTGGCCAAAGATGGGGCTGATGTTGAGCAACACATTCAAACTTGTAGTCGTTGTTTACAGAGGAAAGCCCTGCTCCAGAGGGCTAACCCCCCTTGTTAATATCCCCCATGGAGCTGGTCTGTATTGATTTCCTGAGTTTGGAGTCAGATCAAAGAAATATTAGTAATGTGCTGGTGGTCACTGACCATTTCATGAGATATGCCCAAGCTTTCCCCACCAAGGACCAGAAGGCATCCACTGTGGCAAAAGTACTTGTAGAAAACTTTTTTGTTCACTATGGGGTGCCACAAAGAATCCATTGTGATCAAGGGAGAGACTTTGAGAGTCGTCTTATCAAAGAGATGCTTTTTCTGTGGGGAGAGCAAAAGTCCAAAACCACCCCTTACCACCCCCAGTGGGACCCGCAGCCTGAACGTTTCAACCGCACTTGCACCCTCCACCCAAAGGACAAGCCTAGATGAAGCCAACAAATTAGCACCCTGGTACATGCCTACAACTGTACCAAAAGTGATGCCACTGGGTTCTCCCCTACTGCCTGATGTTTGGAAGAGAAGCTCGACTGCCGGTAGATGTATGTTTTGGAGTTTCTTCTGATGGGGTTCAAGCTGACAACTATTTACAGTATGCGCAAAAGTTAAAGGCCCAGCTAAATCATGTGTACCAACTGGCTCAAACCATGGCTGCCAAAAGAAATCTGGCCAACAAAGAAAGGTATGATAAAAAGGTGAAAGCACAGGAACTCCAGGAGGAAGACCGGGTATTGCTAAGAAATCTGGGACTGCATGGCAAACATAAGATTGCTGACAGATGGCACCATCTCCCTCACATTGTAGTGGGCAAACTAGATGATCTGCCTGTGTACAAAGTAAGGCCTGAGAATAATTCAAAAGATGTGAAAACAATGCATAGAAATCATTTAATGCCCATTGGACAAATCTTGATTGAGTCTGAGCCCCCAGAAAATGCCCCCTCTGGACCAGTGACTAGAGCTGCTGCTATGCAAAAATCAAGAAAGTCTGCACCTACAGAAGCTGAGTTAAAGTGTTCCCCTCCACAAGTCCCAGCTGAACATGACTGTCAGTCCATGTCAGAGGAAAGTGAGTGTGGCTTTGAATACTACCCTTCTTACGAACTGAGTCAATTGTTTCGGGGCAATCCCCTAGTCAATCCTGGAGATTAAGCTGGGCCTTCTGGACTGTTTAAGCCCACAGCTTTGTCCTTGGAGCCACTGCTCCCAAAAAGTGAAGTGTAAAGCATCAAGTCAGATGATATGGAATCATTGTGTATGGTTGAACTGTTTGAGTTTTCAGAGGAGGAAAATGATGGACTGGGACAAACTGGTGACATACCAGAACAAGAAGAGTGTGTTGAGTGCCCTGATAATTCACTGTCAGCGTCAGAAAACTCCCCATGTGAGCCAAGTGTTGTGAACTCAGAGCTTGTAACTCCTGGAGCTGAAAGTGCCCCAAGTTCTAGCCTCTCTACCCCAATGAAGACTCCCCTGACAAATGAAGACAGTGCTGAAAATGAGGCTCAGGGTGCAGAGACTGTAACAGTTCCCCCTAGAAAGACTTGTTGAGCTGTAAAGCCTGTGGTGTACCTCAGTTATGATTCCCCTAAGAGGCCTGTGGACTTGCCTCTCAGTGTTGTCCATAAAGGAGTGTATGTGTCCCCAAGCTCATTGCCCAAACTGAACATCAGTGCTAACTCCAAGTTACTTGTGTTGCCCTCTAGGTATGGTGCCCCTACCCCATCCAGCCATAAGGTAGCTGATAGGGAAGGGCCCCCTCTCTTCATATTTCATATACAGGAGGTAATAACCTGAGTTATGGAACAATGTGTGTATAATACTGTGAAAAAAGTGATGTACTGAAAAGTTTCAGAAATGTGTTTCTGGTAAGGTGATATGATGATTACATGTATAAGCCTAATGTGATACTGATGTAAATGTATATGGTTGTATTGCAATTTATGGGGGTATTTACTTGATGTGGATGCCATGTTTTTCCAGGCCAGGAAGGGTGTAACTCCCCTGCAAATGGGGGTTCCCAAAAGTCTTCCAGGAGCTTGCCTGAATGCTCCAAGTCTGGGCGGTGTTCTGTGTGTGAGCTGTTTAAATGTGGTTCCAAGTAAGTACTATTTGAGCCTCCGCGTACTGTCTCTTTAAGAGCTGTCTGCTTGCAGACTTAATTAATTTGTATGGGAGGACTGTGTAATTAATGCTCGAATCCAGCCCAAGCTGCTGCCAATTCGCTCCGTTTTGCCGTTGCTACATGTGCAGAGGGAGCCTTGTTGAAAGATATAACTGTTTGCCAGAAATCATTCATAGCGACTGAGAACATGTAGTTTGTCTAACCTGGCTTTATTTTAGCACGAATTGTTTCAGTGTAGCTCTTTCTTTTTTGTCCTGAACTGCCGTGCTGGGCCAATTGGGTTAAGGGAGCCCTAAAATGGAGCCTGTGGACAAATCAGAACGTAGACTCTTAATTTTGAGCCAGCCACAAGGGGATTGTATGGGCAGTGACTCTGGGAAATGTAGTTTTGACCTTGGCGCCTTTTTCCACCAACAGAAGGAGTCTTATTGTGAGTGACAGCCGAACCAACCAACAGAATGGTGGTGGAGCTAAATGAAATGCCTTGCTCTGTGACTGGAAAATTCAGATCAGTTGTGACAGTAAAGAGAGAAGGAGCTCTGTGCTTCTGTGGTGTATAGTTTTGCACGGGAAGCGCGTGTGAGGCCCTGAGGTTCAGCCTGCAGCAGTTGCAAGTGCCAGTTCGGACCGAATCCGATTGTGAGGAGAAAGAAGGAAGTCTGAATAGTGGAAACCAGGCTCACCCTGTAGAAGACTGGAGAAACTGCTGAATCGCACTCGGTCTGTCAGAGACTGAAGCTGCTATGTGTGCTCCCGGGTATTTTGCAGTAATTGCGATTGGGATCGAGGAGCAGCCTGCCTGGTATAGTACTTTCCTTTTACATATGAATGTGCGTAGTGCTTGTGGGGAATAGCTATTTACAATCCCCCGTGCTGTGTGCTGAAGCTGGAAGCAAACCCCAGCTTAGCTTGGACTAAATACGTTTGCTGTCAATTGCAGTGGGGTCCAGTCACGAGGACCTTGTCTGCATGCCCTGTTGTTCTGGCAATCCAGAAGAACATCTACCATCCGGTCCTCAGCTTGGGTATTGTGAGTACAAATCAGGGCATTCCCCTGCAGTCTGTTTTCAATCACAAGTATGTCATCTAATTCTTGTTGTTTCCCTGCTTCATGGACTGAGCCATCCGGCTCCGGATTACAATTGGATGTTGTGCATATATTTTCTTCTACAGGGCCCCATCCATCTGCATCTGCCGGCCAACCCCGGGCAATGGACCTGGCTAGCCCCCCTCCCCAACCTGGGTACCCAGAGTGTGACTTTTCAGACCCTGTATGTGTGCACAGTACTGTGATTTAATGCTACCAATTAACCTGATTTCCCCCTCCCGTGTTACTGCCCCCTAAATAAATCACATTTGTTGTTGTTATACTATATACTGTCTGTGATGTTGGTACTTATGGAAACAGTATTGTATTTTGCTGTGTTTGTTGTTTAACCTTATTTTACAGGGGATCCTCAGAGATGTGCTGCAGAATCAGTCTCGAGGGTAGCATACATGTGATATCTCCCTCTTTGCGCAGGAGGCTCCTGTTTTTTTGACTGAACTCCCTCTCTCCCTCCTGGGAAACAAAATCTCCTGCTTAAGTAAAATTATGTCCAAAATATCCATTCATGTTTGTTTTTGGCAGATAAAAACACATAAAAAGTAAATTAGTGATGAACAGTATAAGTGATAATATTGTACAACTAGTTGGTGATTCTTTTTAGTGCTTACTCTTGACAAAATAAAATATATTAAGTGCTTTTATTCTCATTTTTTGACGCCATTTAAGGACAAACTCATGATGTTATGGCATCTCCCTACTAGTAGGCCAATCTCCCTACTAATTTGACCCAAATCTCCCTCTTAAGCAAGTTGGACATATCACATGTATGGGGTAGTTGGTATCTATATGAGTAAACAGTGTGTATACATGGGGTATTGGGGCTGTAACTCCAGGGTACTGTGTGAGTCACTAGAGGGAATAAAAGGAGTCTCAGTGTCCCAGAGGGCTGTGACCAAGCTAGTCTAACCACTACAAACCCTGACCTCTAGGTGGAGGCATCCGCCATAGGACCTAGGCCCCTCAAGCTGTCCGTAGTCAAACAGGCAGGGGTAGTAGCCCTTGGGATAGCGCCACCTAGGGGTTACACTTAAATGAGACCCGCTGTTTCTAGTAAAGTATCTGTTTGCTTAATCCCAACAGGCCCTGACTCCTGCTGAGACAGAAGTGATTTCTCAGTTAGAAAAGCTGTAGTACTAGTCAGCTGTTACTTGCTCTGAAAGCAAGATTCTCCTCTGTCAAAAACTAATAGCAGACAAGCAGAGGATTTGTGCATATGTGGGTATTGGGGGAAGGCATTGTGAGACTGCCTGTCTGTGGGATCTGTTCCAGTTCCGCCCCAGGGGCTATCTTCGACCGTGCCCCACCAGTTTCTTAGTGGGGATACCCCCAAGCATTTCAGAGGGGCCCCCTTCATCATGATCACAGGGCAGTGTGGACACTGGAGTTTTTGAGAAGCTTTCCTTCAGAGAGCATGCCTCAGAAGGAGTAGAGAAGCCCAGGGACCTTTCTCCCGATGTAATAGTGGAGGCAGAGGAGGAGAAGGATGCCACTGCGGAGGTGAAGTCAGGGGGTGAGTGGAGTATAGCCATCTGCCCCACTCCTTGCCATCGGCTGTCAACTTTCCTCATGGCAGAAGGAGGATCAGGGGTCTATGAAGTCCATTGGGTGATCTCCCAGGGCCCAGGGGGGTCCCCACTAAGGCCCCTGTCTGGAGGCAGCCCACCGGCCATGTCAGTGGCAACAAAGGCCTCAGCATCAGTAAAGACCAGAGTTGTGATTAAGCTGGGGATCCCTGGGTCAGATCCAGGTGTGACCATAGAGAGAGAGGAGATTCCAACTGATGAGGTGGACCTTGATGAGGGGAAGTGTTTGGGTCAGAGGTTTCAATTTGCAAACTACCAGATATTTTGAACTATTCCTCGGCCCTTCCACTGCCCTGTTGTCACTCTGGCAGACAGTACCCCATGTCTGCCTGTCCATTCAAGGACTCTCCAGACCTGGATGGATGGATTAAACTGCAGTAACCCATTGAATATTGTTTACAGAAAGGGGGCCTTGCTGCAATCAGGTCAGACCCGAAGAACAAGTGTCCGAGATTAGCCTGAATGGAACCAAGTGGAGAGATGGGTCAGCAGAAGGATGCATATCGAGCACCCATCTCTGGCTTATCCCCATGTGTCTAAGACCGTGTGGGATATCGTCAAAGAGATGAGAGAGGACTGGGTGTTCAAGGAGCAACTAGAAAGACTGAAACATTGCCCCAGAGGTGGGGATAGTCACTCTCAGCAAATGTTCCAAAAGACACGGCCAATGTGCCATGCCGCACCATGGTCCGGACTGACCTTATTCAAGGACTCTACCCTGGTGCAAGACCTGGCTGGAACCCGTACCAAGTATTACATCATGGCCAAGGATTCCTTTGGGGGTGTTACCACCAAGCTAGATCCAGACTTTTATTTACCACCTGGTGGTGGACCTGCTATTTAAAGACTCCTTTAAAGATTCTGGAACTGTGCCAGGAAGCTGCTCCTCGGAGCAGGTTTGAGTAACCGATGACATAACGTTATTTTAGTTGCTTACAGTTTAATGTCTAAATAACAGCAATAACTTGATTATATATTTTTAAAAGTTTAATCTTTTATCTAAATATTTTGCATTTGCCTAGGTATGTCTGGAGGGTGTGTGCATGTGTGTGTGTGAGTGTGTGGGTGACTGTGTAGCATGTTATTCTAATAACAGTTGGCAATTTGGTGAGAGGTACAATTTTTGGGGGATAAAGGGTGTTCTGATAAGTATCTACCTCGATTGGTGTATATAAGTGCTGATTTCACTGTTTAGAAATGTGTTAAAACTATTATATTGTATGCCTTGCAGTTGGTACTTTAAATATATTTTTAGAACCTCCTGGCACAGGTAACATAGGGTGAGTTCTAGTTTTTTAGTGTTAAGATAGTGTCAGGGAGGGTTTCCCTTTGGGTCCATTTTTCTCAGGCAGTCTTGCTGGCAGTCCCGAGATTGCGCATACCAGGAATGTTAGAGGGGGGCTGTTTGGGTGGCCCTCTGCCATCATTCCCAGAAGGGAATTTCTCTGGGTGGAGGAAGAGTGTAAGCCCCTTTTCATTTGAGAAGGGCTGTTGGCTCAGCTTAGGGACCCCCCTCTCTCTCCTCTGGGGTTTTAGGTTGTGTTAAGGTGCTCTGGAGGAGTGCAATTTCTGCTATTCACCACTTGGTGGCAGCAGAGATTGCTTTTAGGGTGGTATATAAGCAGGTAGGCAGGAAGTTTCTGGGTCTTTGGAGTGAGAGAGACCATCAGACAACAGCCGAAGGGCAGTTGTGAATCGGGGGTTCCACCCCCTTCCAGTAGGCAGGCTGGCTAATGCAGCATTGAGATGCCGGGGCCAGGGCGGGGCCTTCCATGGGTGGAGTAGGTAGCCACAGTGCAGTCATTTGGGCTCTGGGTCCACTGGGGCAGTAGGTGAGGAAAGGCTCCGGGGGGAGGGCTGGAGGGTCGTGGATGTAAGTGAGGAGCTTGGGCACTCAGCGCTGTGGGAGTTGTGGCAGAGCTCCTGCAGGAGGGGACTGGTGTGAGCAGTCTTCCCCTTTCCCGGATGGCAGGGCAGCTCAGGCAGGCTAGAGATGGGGCCGGGGAAGCTGTACCCGTGTATGGCCTGTTTGGAGGGACAGGCCCTGGGGCTGCTGGATGTGCCAGGTGGGCTACCGAGTGCCTTAGAGCATTCTCTCCCCCGTGCTTGTAGCTCAAATTGTGCACAGGGAGAAATGGTAATGAGACTGCTGTGTGTTGGCAAGAGGAGGTAACCACCAAGAAGGGAGATCCAGGAGCAGCAAGGTTCCAGACAGCAGTAAGGAGAAGGGGTATAATTTGCAAACTTGGAGCCCTGGTATTGAGGTGGGAAAGCAGGCCGTAATGGAGGCTTAGGAGAACATTTGGTGCAGGGGTAGCTGGCTGAGGTATTTGCATACTGCACCCATCCATGTCCATGTTGGAAGAAAGGGTTAGGGCACAGTGTGAGAGAAGCTGCTTGCTCGGCTTATTCTGTGTGAGCACTCTGGTGAGGAACAGGGTTGCCTGCCTCAAGGAAAGAAAGTGAAGTCCAGTAGAGAGGTACTTACCCGTGCCAGTGGGTGTAAGAGCTTCACGCTTTTGGAGGAAAATCGTTGGTCTGAGTAGTAGCTAATCACTGTATTCTAAGCTGAGAAATACTCTGCCTGTCTGTTCTGTTTCTGCTTACAAGGTATCTCCCACTCATTATGCATGTAGAACATTATCCCCATGGAGCTGTAAGAGTTGCCGAATTTAAGCTGATGGGACCCTGGGGCTCCTCTGAATCTTTGGGGGCCCGGGAGAATACATTTGGTTCATTTTAGAAATAACTGCCTAAGTCTCTGATTCAAATTCTGGTCTTAGTGAATTTATTCCTCAGTTTTAGACTTAGTTCATGAGCCTTATCCCTGAAAGTATTTTCAAAGAAGTTCCAGCTTATCCCTCTGAAGTCTGGGGCTCCGGGGATCCTGTGCATGCCATGCAATTAATTGCTGAGAAGGACTGCTAGAGTCGGGGTGGGGGCAAAGGGCCTGCATCTGCCTGGGTAAGATCTATCTATTTATTTATTGGAAGCTGAAAGTAGAGCATCTATGCTGTGGGCCCCCTCCCTGGGACCATTCATGATTGTTTTATTGCCCCAAGATATGCGAGGAGGGGGGTGGCTACAAATAAAACAAAAAAAAAGTCCCATAAGCAAACAAACAGATTAAACTAAGAATCCCTTCCCCTACCTCCCTCCAGGAGCTTCTGGCACCATACAAACTACCTGCTTTAACTGTAAAGAATTTGAATATGACAGAATTCAGAGGTTATGCACTGATAGTGTCAGAAATGAAAACAACCCATTTTGATTCTGCTTTCAGAAGCAGTGCTGTGCAGAGAGCAGAGGGACAGAGCCAGCTAAAGCTCACTCATTCCCCCTTCCACTTTGTACCCAAGGCAGCTAAAGGGGAGGGATCTGTAAACTGGAAAAGCAGGGTCAGGGTTTTTTCCCCAGATCCATTTTGATTCTTCTTTCAGAAGCACTGCATTAGGGACAGAAATAGTGTAGAGCCAGCTAAAGCTCCCCCTTCCTTCTTCCACTCTGTACTTGAGACATCTAAAGGGGAGAATCTTTGAACCTGTACAGGTATTTCTTACCCACACTGACGACCCCCAGGAGCCCGCAACCTACAGGGGCAAGAGAATGGTGTCTGCAGGTGGCCTGCAGTTCTGTAGGGGACTCGGAAGGTACAGTCCCATGGTTGCTTCAAGTGTGGTAAGACTAACCATAGCTCATAGAGTTACACCCAAATTGGGGTACAGACACGGGGGGGGGGTATTGTTAAATATGTGTGATAGCAGTTCTTTGCTGTAATACCTATCTGGGTTGAAGTTGCAGGGAAGGGGGCTGGTATTTAATTTGTGAGCTAGTAGGTTTTCATAACAAATCTCTATCTGGGGTACGGTCACTAGAGGGCCTGGTGTTCAATTTTTGTGCCAGTAGGCATCTGTAATACTCACTATCTGGGGTAAGGGAGCAGGAGGACCTCTTGCTGAAATTGTGCTGCTAGCAGTCTTCCATCATTGAATCCCTATGTGGGGCACAGCAATGGATAGGGTAGCAGTGCAATATCCAAACAGTGGCAGCACAGTCTCATTTAGACAAGCCAAGAAAAGGAGTATGAAGCACAGATTTAGACATAAGATAGCTAGCTGCCCAGACTGTGGTGCCCTGTTCTCCTGAGCTGTGTTCAGGGGACTGGGTCACTGCCCAATTTGTAGGAGAGTGGCAGAGCTCCAGGCACAAGTGGTAGCAGTATGGGATGAGACAGTCCTGCTGCAGCTTCATCTGAGCCAGCATCCACCACAACTGTCAGTAGGTCTGCTTTCAAAAAGCCCACAGGCCCTGTGGGTTGGAACCATGTAGGTAGGGGGAAGGGCGGCAAGGCTGGTATCAGTGGAACAACACCGGACTCTAATTCCAACTGCAAATTGCTTCGCATCCCTGTCAAGAGGCACAGGAACCTGACTTTCCAGGGGGACCAGAGCTGGTCAGGGTTGGGGGAACCATCCAGCAATGCATCCCCAGCTGGAAACAAGATTAGGAAGTACCCAGATGTCAGAAAGGCTAAGAAGTCAGAGAAGGAGATCATCATTACTGACAACAAACTGTGCAAAACAAAGGCTTAAGTGTTGCAATTTATTAGCACGAACTGCAAACTACTGCGATGCTTCGGGATTCACTATCCCTTCCTCAGGAGCCCTGAAGAAGGGTTAGTGAACCCCGAAGGGCCAGAGCAGTTTGCACTTCATGCCAATAAACCGCACCACTCTAAACGTTTGTTTTGCACTGTGCTTGGCTGCAGCATACAGCAAATCTTGAGTGCATTATCTGTTTGTGTTTGTAAGGACATCATCATTATTGGGGACTCTATGCTAAAAGGGGTGGAGAAGGCAGTGAAGGAAGGGATCATCAAATGCTTACATGGGGCATCTGCTTCCTGGTACAGGAGAGGATTAGATGACTGTGGAGGATGCAGGGGAAGAGGCTGTGTGACAGGGAGCTCCTGGCACTCTTGAGGACCAACCTTTTCTTAAATCTGTTGCAACAGTTCTATTTCTAAGCCTAAGCTGTCCTTTACTATTTCTAGTCCATAAGGTTGGCCACCTAAGGGCACCCTCGTCCCTTTCTTGACTATGCTTTATTGTCCTCTTTAATTTTTCTTATCTCTCTCAGGTCCTCGTACAGGGAGGTTATTGTGGTGACCTCCAAACATATGTAAAACAGGTTGTGTTTATCGTTATTGGATTTATTGTGTAATAGCACTATGTCATAAAATACCTTGATGTATATACCTTATGTTTATGAAACCTATTGATGTTGAAAATACCATGGCACTAGGTGTTTTTGATAATGGTAAAAAGTACTAGGTGCCTATTATAGAAATTAAGTTAGTTGTGCTATTTAAATGCATGTAAATAGCTGTAAACTGAACAAATCAGAAATGTCATGGTGATTTGCATATATCCCATGATGCTTTGCATTATGGAAGCATGTATGATGTTGTATTTCATTTAAACTAGATTTGTTGCCAATGACCTTTGTGGTAACCCATGTTTCAGTGTTTCTGCACTGAGGCTCTTTGTTTTTAGTTTGTTTTGTTTTTTTCTTTTTGAGCCCCTACTATCCAAGCCAACGGGGTCCAAATAGAGATGAAGTGTTTTCACTGAAAAGTTGTTAGATCAGAGATCAGTGTCAGTAGGTGCTGGCTAAGTGCAGAGAAAGGACATACATAGTCTGTTGCTGCAAACTGATTTACTGGAGAAGGAATATGGTATTGCAGAAGCTTATTTCCTGTATTTTGAATAAATATCACACAGAGATTGTGTGTTAAACCTGAAGTTCGGTGTCTGGTCCATCTGTTATCCCACAACCCCTCCACAGATTTGGTATGAGCAGTGGGATAACTTGCTGGAAGTGTCTGGACTGGCCAAAGAGGGATGTTTTCTGGTGGATACCACCCAGATATCCCAGGTGGACAGATGCATCAGGAATTGCCAGAGAAGAACTCAGAGAAGAAAGTCCGTGGAGTCCTGCCCTGAACCATGGCTGACAGACGGAGAGAGGCTGCTACCTGGACTGGACCTGGGAGCTCAGAGGAAGGCCAAGCCTGAAGATGATGAAGAGATGCAGGTTGAGGCAGACTAGAGGTGCGAGAGACAACACCCAGGAGGTGGAGACCCTGATGAGGATGATCCACTGGATGAGTGGGCAATGGCTGGAGGCAGACCGACTATGCCGAAAGGCGGAACACTGGTGCCAGGTGCTCGAGAGGTTCCTGCCAGAGAGTTTGGATAAAGAGTCCAAGGAGGATTTTTTGTGAACTCAGTTTGAGGAGGACCCCCTGACTGAGCAGGATAATCCTTTGTTTCCTGTGTTCCCAGGATGTTGCCTTTTGAGGTCAGAGATGCACATATGGAACTTGAATTTGAGACCCCAGGTATGACTATGCCTAGTGATATTGTGCTGGGGTTGAAGACTCCAAGCAAGCAAGAAGAAGCTTATGAGGCTGAATGGACTTTTTCTTTTATTGATACAGCTAAATCTATTAACAGTATTGACTGGGGTATACTGCAGGCTAAAGATGCTAATATTGCCCAAATGTTACAATATGTTAAGATCAAGGAGGTGGGCCCATGTGTTTTATTTTTTTGATGAAAACCTACAATGGAGGAGATGGGTGGAAAATGGATAGAAGCCTGTGTTGGGGTAACACCTAGAGTGTCAACCTCAGGTGTCTGTATCAGTAGCAAGTGAAATGAATGAATCAATGAATCAAGAGACTTAGTGGGTTTATGTAGAGGGGTTGAACCTAGGACTGGGCCCCTGCTTAAAACTGACATGTCTGGTGGGGTTGGAGCACTCAATTACTAACCCCAGAGAAAGTCTTTCTATGACACTGTACTTTGCAGCTGTTCAGACTTTTGGTTAAGAAATATGATGTACTTTCCCTAAAAGGAGATAGTTCAGGGAGGGTACCATTAGTCTCTGTTGAGAAATATGTTAATGCCTCAGGGTAAACAATGATGATATCCACTATGTTTATGATGGAATGTTTATCGCTAATAGGGACCCTGAGATGGAGCTTCTGAAGATGAATGGGTGGAAGCTCCACCCCTTCCTGGGACAGGAAGGTGGTAAGCAGTCTGTAATCACCGCTTCCCTCTTAAGGTGGGGGATATGTGACAGTGAGCTCCTGCCACTCTTGAGAACTGACCTTTTCTTGCATCAGTTCTTCTATTTCTAAGCCTAATCTGTCCTTTACTATTTCTAGTCCAGAAGGTTGGCCACCTATGGGCACCCCTTCCCTCTCTTGACTATGCTATAACACCCCCTTCCCTTTCTTGACTATGTTACAGTGTCCCTCTCTGGTCCTTGTACAGGTTGGGTATTGTAGGGACCTCAAACGTATGTAAAACAGGTTGTGTTGATTGTTGTTGGATTTAGTATGTAATAGCACTATGTCATAAAATACCTTGATGCATATACCTTATGTTTATGAAATCTGTAAATATTGAAAATTCCATGGCACTTGGTGTTTTTGATAATGGTAAAAAGTACTAGGTGACTATTACAGACATTAAGTTAGTTGTGCTATTTAAAATGCATGTAACTTGCCGTAAACTGAACAAGTCTGAAATGTCATGGTAATTTGCATATATCCCATGATGCTTTGCATTATGGAAGTATGTATGATGTATTTCTTTGAAACTTAATTTGCTGCCAATGCTCTTTGGGGTAACCCTTTTTTTCTGTGATTTTGCATTGAGGTTCTTTGTCTATAGCTTGTTTTTGGTTTTTTTTTCTTTTTGAGCACCCACTACCCAAGTAAACAAAGCCCACATAGGGATGAAGGGTTTTCACTGAAAAGTTGTTAGATCAGAGATCGGTATCAATAGGTGCTGGCTAAGTGCAGAGAAAGGACATACATAGTCTGTCATTGCAAACTGATGTTTTGAAGAAGGAATATGACACTGCAGAAGCTCATTTCCTGTATTTTGAATAAACATCACACAGAGATTGTGCACTGAACCTGAAGTTCGGTGTCTGGTCCATCTGTCATCCCACAACCCCTCCACAGACTAGAATGCTGGTCCATCTAGGTACCAATAAAGTGGCAAATGAGCCACTGGAGGACGTCAAGAACAACTTTCAGAGGCTAGCAGCCAGGGTCAGACCAGTGTTCTTCTCTCTGGTCTTTTTGGAGGTCATTTCTACCTGGAGTGAGCACTAGGCCAAGGTAAGAGCAGAGGTGATCCAGGAGTTTAACAAGTGACTAAAAGGGTGGTGTCAGAAGGAATGTTAATAGTTCATGGGTGAGTCTCCCCAACAGGCAGGGGATGGGAAAACTGCATAATCGGGAACCTCACTTTCATTACCCCCCCCCAGCATTAGCTAGAGGTTCTAGAGGATTAACAGTCAGGACCTCAGGGGAGGGCAGATCAGCCAGAAAAGGTCAGAGAAAAGGAAAGAACAGTGAGAGAAGGGTGGTTTGCCTAAATACCAGGAGCCTGGGAAATAATGTTAGTGAACTACAGACCTGGTAGATGATGGCCATCATGGAAACCTGGGCATCAGAAAACAATGACTGGGACTTGACGATTCCAGGGTGCATTCTGTTCAGAAGGAACAGGGAGATGAGCGGAAGGGGGGGGGTGGCCCTTTATCTGAAAAATAATAAAGGTCATTTAAGAAAGGTCGATTAGAAGGGTGAATGCGGTGATGGAGTCTCCCTGGATATACTGGATTACTTTATCTGGTAAGTGTGTGATGGTGGGGGTGGTTTACGGACCTCCCAATCAGGGTGAGTAGTCTGATAGGGAACTAGGGAAAGAACAACTTGCAGTGTATCTAAAGGGGATGTGGTAGTGATGGGAATCTCAACATGCCAGACATGGACTAGGAGACCCTTGCTGCTCGCATTAGAAACCAGGCACTACATGACAGCATGCAAGTCTGCCTGTTGGTTCAGCTGGTAAAGGAACCCACAAGACAGTCAGACATCTTGGATGTGGTCCTCATCAGTGCAGAAAGGATTAGCCACATGACAGTCGGGGATCCATTGCAGTCCAATGATCACAACAGACTGTGGTTCGAGCTGGCACTGTATAGCAGCACACCTCCTTCCAGAAATGAGGAACTGAACTTTAGGAGAGCCGACTTAGGAACGGTGAGAGACACAGTTAGGACCAGGCTATAGGAAGAGCAATAGTCACAAGTTCAGATAAACAGTGGGATATTATTGAGGAGTTAGTTCTTGAGGCAACCAAGACTTGCATGAAAACTGTCACCAAGGTTAATAAGCACAAGAAACCCCTATGGTTCTGTAGGGAGGCTATGGAGACATTAAGGAGGAAGAAAAGGGCCTTCAACAACTAAAAGTGCAACCACAGGGAAGAATCCTGGAATATATATCACAGCACATTGAAGGAGGCAAAGAAGGTAGTCAGAGGTGTGAAATCTGCCACCCAACTAAGCATTACGTAAGTGGTGCAGGATAGAGAAAAAATGGTTTCCTGTTACATTAGGGAAAATTGAAAATAAAGGGAGGAATTGTGAGGCTGTCAAAAGATGGGGAGGTGACAGAGAAGGATGGGCAGAAGGTATCAGTTGTAAACTACTTCAGCTCGGTACTTATAGAGGAAGCAGATGAACCCCTGTCAGAGAGCTGAATCAAAGCTTTAGGCAGAGGCATTCAGGAATTGGGACAAATTGAATTCACTACTGATAGAATCAAGAAGGTGCTGGCAGCACCGAAGACTAACAAAGCACCAGGGCCTGAAGGTTTACACCCATATGTGCTGAAAGAACTGCCCCTAAAGCTGCCAGAACCCCTAGCTGGGCTGCTTCTACAGCTCGCTTCTGACTGGGGAGATCTCTGTAGACTGGAGGATGGCCAAGGTGGTCCCACTCAATAAGAGAGAGGACAGGGAGGAGTCAAGTAACTACAGACTCATCAGTCTCATCTCTGTCATGGGAAAGCTGATGAAGTCGCTAGTCAAGGAGAATCTGGTAGTCTACCTTGAAAGCCGTGGTCTTCAGGATAGCAAACAGCATGAATTTGTGGCAGGGTGGTCCTGTCAGACCAACCTAATTGTTTTCTTTGACTGGGTTACTTGAGTTATAGACAGGGGGCAGGCAGTCGACATACTCTACTTTGATTTCAGCAAAGCTTTTGATTCTGTGCCACAGAGGAGGCTGCTGAAAAAACAATAGGATCTGAGAGTAGGAGGGGAACTAACCAGATGGGAGGGAAACTGGCTAGGAGGCCGTAAACAGATAGTAAGGGTCAACACGCTCAAGTCAAGAGCAGGGATGTCATGAGTGGAGTGCTGCAGGGATCAGTCTGGTCCTCTTCAGCATGTTCATTTGTGACACTGTTGAAAGAATGCAGGGAAGGTTGTATCTCTTAACAGATGACATAAAACCCTGTGGCACAGTGAATAGCCAAAGAAGGGATAAAGGAGCGGAAAGAGGATCTGGATAGGTTGGAGAGGGGGTCCCAGGTCTGGCAGCTTAAATTCAGTGCGAAGAAGTGCATGTCTGTGCACCTGGATAAAGGGAGCTCCAGAACAAATTAATGGTTGGAGGGTATCAGACTGGCAATCTCATCGGAAGAGAGAGAGAGAGAGAGAGAGATATCTGACAGTGATCATCAGTGACTCCCTCCAACAATCCTGTCATTGTGACAAAGCCTACAGTGAAGCAACTAAGATGCTGGGGTGCATATGAAGAGGCACTGACAGCAAGAGGAAGGAGATGACATTATCCCTCTACAGGTCTTTGGTAATGCCAAACCTGAAGTACTGTGCCCAGTTCTGGAACCCCCACCTGAGTAAGGAGGCAGTGCAGATCAGAGCAACTTAAATGATTCAGGGTCAACAAGGCTGCTTTTAGGAGGAGGAGTGACTCAGGACCCTGAACATGTATTCCCAGGAGTCTAGCAGGGAGCGGGGTGCTATGACTGAGATGGTCAAATTCTTGAGGAGCATTAACAAGAGAAATCCTGAGGAGCTATTCATTAGGTACCTCAACTCCATGACTAGAGGACAGGACTGGAAACTGGTAGGAGGAAGATTCAGGGGAGATATGAGGAAGTATTTCTTTATGGAACGGGTGGCTGAGCCACAGAACAGCCCACCGGCAGATGTGGAGGGGGCAGAGACTCTAAGTGGGTTCAAGCACAGATGGGATAGGGCGAAAGGTCTCATTGACAGACTCTAATGGACAGTAGGTCCAGGGTATTGGCAGTACAAAAAGTGAGCAGACTGGATGGACCCTTGGTCTTTATCTGCCATTACATTCTATGCTTCTAAGAAACTAGGTTCTTTTTTTTCTGCTATAAAAATTTAATAAAATGAATATGGAAACAGTAACGTGTATAAGTAAAATAGTTATCCAGTTACATACTGTGAATGACAATGGCTAGATACTGAATCTTGTTTTTCTCTTAAAAAATAAAAAGTAAAAAAAAAAAAATCTGTTTCTTTGGTATCAACTTTTATTGATGGGTGATATTGGGTGGTCTCATGTGATCATACTTCTTCATTCGCTATGATCCTTTCAGGTTTTTTTATATTACCTGTATATTAGTGTCTGAATAGTTTCCAGTGAATCAGTTTGCGTCTTTCTGCGTACAGGCCTTCCAAAATGAGTATTTTATATCCTGCCACCATATAGGAGACTGTTTCTGATTCTGTAAAACATAACCTACACTTGTCCATTTCTATTGTTTTTTCTATGCAGTTGGTGAACTACCTTGTGCCTAGTCCACTGTCTTGGCTGCTATCAACTGCTGCTGTTGTGGCTTGAATTCTCTTTTTATTAACCACTCCTGGGTTAGTTTTGTGGTCAACATGGGGTTACTGCAGCAGATCCATGCATATTCTACTATAGTTATGGTCTCTTCTGTTGTCTTTCCTTTGTTGTTAGATTTTTCTTTAGAGGGGAACAGTCAGCACAAATGACCCACATTCAAGTGTGGGGCTGGTCCCAATGTGCACTTTATGGGTAAAAATGCTTTGGTTTACTTAGTGTTTACTGTAGAGTAGTAGGTTATATCAGACTCATTTTGCTTAGTTGTAGGCTGACATCTTCGTTTACTACAAATCCCAGAATCTCCTGCAGCTGACGTCAGAGTATTAGTTGGCAGTGGGAGATAAAATAGCCTGCAGTGCATGTTACAGCTTTTGCAATCTCTGTTCAGATATTTTCTGGGACTCCTGTTCTCTAGGGGCTAAATACAGTGCTCTGTAACTATAGAGTTGCTCTTGAAAAAGGGGTGGGAGTCTCAGTGAGCCAACCTGATCAACAATAATCCAATAAATAACATAGCCAAAAAGATTGGAGAGTTTATAAACTCTGCAGACTATTGAATCTTCCCACTGCTGCCTACTGCTCTGATGTCATCTGCAGGGGAATTCTAGGATGTTTAGTAACAGAAGATGTCAGCCTACAACTTAACAAAGTGAGTTGGATCCAATCTGCTATACTATGTCTACTATACTACAGTAAACAGTTAGTATACCAAAATGTTTTTGCATACAATGTGCACATTGGAACCAGCCCCACACTTGAGTGTGGGGGCCCTTGACAGTGACTGTTCCCCTTTTAAAGGCTTTCTTCTGTTGTTTTGCAAATTCAGTTTGCTTGCTGTTCCATGTCTGTGGTGTAATTTCATCCAGGGTTGCTCCTGTCCTGAGGGCTTTCACAATAATTTTTTAACAGATGTAGTCTTGGCCTTATTTTCATGTTGAAGAACTTTGACTATGTTTAGAACATTGGACATCAATAAATGTGCTTGTAGTCCAAACACCATTGACCTATATTTGTAGTTGATCTTGAGAAGGCCCATACCTCCTTCAGATCTTGGAATGTATAATCTTGGCATACATTGTCTTTTTTTGTAGAATAACTAACATGCCTGGAGACATCTTGTTTTTTCTGTCCATCTGGTCCTGTTTGTTCTGTGGTCTGTCAATACCACTAACTGTATAAAAGGCAAAGCACATGAAGGACAAGTTGATTTATAGCTTGCACTTTATTGTGTGTTGTTAGAGCAGTCTTCAGTACAAGCTTCAGCCACCTAAAGTGTTCCTTGCCTATCTTTTCTCTCATTTGTTCATGTTATATTGCTATTCCTCTCACGAGTGAGTTCGCTGATGTGTTATCAGGTGGCTCTGCCATGAAAAACTCTTGTCGCATTCTGCACACTTATATGGTCTCTCTCCAGAGTGAATACGCTGATGTGCAGTCAGGGTACTCTGGTATTTAAAATTCTTGTCACATTCACTACATTTGTATGGTCTCTCATTGGAGTGACTTTGCTGATGTTTTAAGAGGTTAGTATGCTGTGTAAATCTCTTGTCGCAGTAAGTACATTCATATGGTCTTGCTCCAGTGTGAATTTTTTGATGCGCTGTCAGGTTACTATGACATTTAAAGCTCTTGTCACATTCAGTACATTTGTATGGTCTCTCTCCAGTGTGAATTCGCAGATGTGCTATCAGGTTACTCTGCCATTTAAAACTCTTATCACAATCAGTACATTTAAATGGCATCTCTCCAGAGTGTATTCGCTGATGTGATATCAGATGACTCTGCCATGAAAAACTCTTGTCACATTCTGTACACTTATATGGTCTCTCTGCAAGGTGCATTTGCTGATGTGCTATAAGGGTACTCTGCTGTTTAAAAGCCTTGTCACATTCAGTACATTTGAATGATCTCTCTCCGGAGTGAATTTTCTGATGTGTTTTCAGGGTACTACGTCGTGCAAATCTCTTGTCACATACATCACATTTGTATGGCCTCTCTCCAGAGTGACTTCTCTGATGTGTTAGCAGGCAACCCTGCCATATAAATGTCTTGTCACATTGAGCACATTTATAGGGTCTCTCTCCAGAGTGAATTAGCTGATGTCGATTAAGGGTACTCACATCAAAAAAGCTCTTATCACATTTAGCACATTTATAAGGTCGCTCTCCGGTGTGAATTAGCTGATGTCGATTGAGGGTACTCATATCAAAAAAGCCCTTATCACATTTAGCACATTTATGTGGCCTCTCTATAGAGTCCCTTCGCCGATGCTTTTTGTGGTTACGTTTCTGTGTAAAACTGTTGTCACATTCTGTACACTTATATGGTCTCTCTCCGGAGGTTATCTGCTGATATTCGAAGCTTCTGTGGATTGTAAAACTCTTGTCACATTGAGAACATCTGTAAAGTTTCTCTCCTGGATGACTTGGCTGGTGAGTACTGAAATATGATTTCTCTGGTGTGTGACTTGGCACGTGTTCCCTGAGTGATGATTGCTGGCTTAGATTCTCAATCCATTCAGTCCTTCTGCTGACTACAAGAAAAACATTTTTTTAGTACTGTCTGACAGTCACGTGGCAAATAATTTCTCAGATATTCTTCCTTTACATATACATATATCTTTTTCTTAGTTTTTTCTTTCATCTGCCTCTCCAGTCCCGACAGTAACCCCCCAGCCATTTCACCAACCTGTCTCGTGAACTTAAGTGTTAACCACCACATACACAGAGCTGTATCGACTGATGGCCAGCCATGTAGGATCATGAAGTGCCTGTAGGGGATGCCAAGTGAGCCAAGGCATTTTCCTCTATTTTCACCTCTGGGACATCTGTGAGTGATACACATACGCATGTTTGTGTATTGATGCACTTGCATGCTACATCAGTGCACATCCCCCCCCTCAGCTACTGGTCTCAACTGTGCTGCCACCCAGCCTCTGCCAGGTGACAGGCAAGCCACATGACTCAGAGATCCCCCACTCTGAGGGAAGAAAGCCATCTTGGAATGCTCAATCCTTCCTCACCTGGCCAACCCCCGAGCCCATTCAGGAACTCGGGTCATGTGCGAGGCTGCAGGTAAGGTGTCAGTGCCTCAGCCCTCCATGCCACTGGAATGGTTTTTGCTTAATATTTCTGAGGGCTACACAGTGATTTAAAGTCAGCAGGAGCTCTGAATCCATAAGGTTTGCCCCCTCACCAAAAACAAGGAAAAATAAGAACGCTGTGCAAACATACTAAATTTATATAGATTCTCCAGCCCCTCTACTTCTCAGGCAGCATCCCCCTCTCTGCTGAAGCATCTTCTGCTGCATTGCCATGCAACGACACCCAGGTGGTGGAAGTGATGGGGAAGTCAATGCCCTCTGCTAAAGAGGAAGTCATCCATTTCAATGCTCAGTCCTCCTCCTCCTGGCCAGCCCTTGGCAACTCAGCCTTGCTTCTGAACCTGGGTTGCCAACATTGTGAATGGTAGCTCTACCAATGAGCACAGATTGGCCAGCTTCTTCCTTTTTATCTGCATATGACCACCAGGAGTCACTGACCCCTGCCTGCCCACACCCAGTTGATTAAAACAATGCTACCATCAGTGACTTATCTGGCAGTTTAACCCCCTTCACATATTCTTGTCCAACACAGGGAGCCTACTCTGCTGTTGAAAAAAAGTTTTAAAAAAGAATGCCAACCCACTGGTGCAGCAGTAGCGATAAATGCTCATGATGCCGGTAAACGGACTTGGGTTGCCAGAGGGCCGGGGGTGGAGGAGACTGAGCATCCCTTGGACTGTTCTTCTCTTCTGGGAGAAGGGGGAACCATAGCTCGGTGCATGTCCGACCTCTAGTGGAAGCTGGAGGTTTGGCATGCTCAAGCCTTACCGAGGGGTGGAGCTTGTCGGACACCAGCATTAGACTTTGTGTCAAATGCATGCCATGTCTTTGGGAGAGGGTACGCATGAAAAAATGCCCCAAACGGGCATGACACTGATCAGAGGGCTAGGTAAGCCTTCGCCACTGGCTGGAGCATCTCTAGAGAGGATCCTGACAAGAACTAAGGTACTAGAGAGGGGGTGGCTTGAGGGCCTTGGCTACCCACTCCTAATCGGTCCCTGTTAAGCCACAGCAGCATGGAGGGTTTCCTCTGAGGGTCGCTCCGTGGGTGGTCTGTCAGGTACAGTGCCTAGGTTCGGGGTGGGGTATAAATTGAAATTGAAAATAAAATGTCACCCATGGCAGTTTTTGCCCCCCCCCAAATCTGTTCACCCACTTGTGACACTAGGACCCTATCCCGGACTATGCTGAAGAGCCCTGTCTCCCAGAAGACGACTGGTAAAACCCACCTCTCACCTCCACAGCTGTTTGCAATCTAGGAAATTATAACTGCAAACATTCGATCTAACTGACTATTTTTTTCAGATTGCTTGCTTGTGATTAGATTTCCTCAGATAGCAGGTGGCTGCAGAGGTGAGAGATGGGCTTTACCGGCTGCCATCTGGGAAGTGGAAATCTTTGGCAGCTGAGATCCTGGTGTCACCAATGGGTGGACAGATGGGGAGGGGATCCCAGTGGCATTTAAAAAAAGTATTCTGACAACAGAGTAGGCTACAGGTGTCAGAATAGGAAAAGGGGGAGGGGTCAAGTCTGTCACTGGAGATGGGCTATATATAGAAACATTGATGCTGATGGTAGAAAAAGGTCCGACAGCCCATTCAGTGTGCTCAGTCCTACCTAGAGCTGGATGTGGTGGCCTTAGTGCTCACTCATGCCTCCGACTCTTCTTTCCCTTCCCCTCCCCTCCTACTTTACACAACATACACAGTGTATCAGTCCCATCCATGCTGGAATCCTTTCACTGACTTGCTTACTGTAGCACAAACAACTTCCCTTGGCAGTTTGTTCCACCCATCCACCACTCTTTCCATGGTAAAATATCTCCTGATGGTCTTCCTGAATTCCCCCAATGCCAGCTTCGAGTTCCTTCTTTTGCCACGTTCCCACCCTGTGTGAACAACGCATTGTTGTCGTCTTTATTTATTCCATGGAGATACTTATATGCCTCTGTCATATCCCCCATCCGTCTTGCCTCCAGGGTGCACATGTTAAGGTTATTCAGAGGTCTTCATGTAGGTTTTCCCTCGTTATCCCTGTATCATTTTGGATACCTTCCTCTGTACCATCTCCACTCTGTTTCTTCTCAAGTGTGGGCTCCAGAACTCTACACAGTATTCCAAGTGAGGATGAACAAGGGAATTATACAGGGGTAGGATCACCTCCCTCCCTCCTACTGCTGAACCCCTTCCCTATGCATCCCTGCATTCTATTTGCCCTTCCCAGTGCCCTGATATACTATGCCAATGAAGGGCTCATAGTGGCAATTGTTGCTTTTAGATAAATGTAAAAGGTAGTGGGGACCACTGTATACCAGGGAATAATTATTGGGTAGAGTTGGCGGGGGTACCACCAGACCCTAGGGAATAATGTCTGGGCAGGGTAAGGAAGTGGGGCACCACAGGATATCAAAGACTGTGGTGTGCAGCAGGGTAAAGGAGCTGGATAACCATGATGGGAGAGAGATGGTTTAGGGCAGGGTGAGGGAGGAAGGTACCAGTGTACACTGGAAACTGATAGTTTGGGCCACACTGATGGAGAGGGTACCAAAGGATGTCACGGAGGGATTCACAGGGAGCCCATCCCTGGTGTTAGCATTCTGATGTATTACAGTCGGTTGGAGTAGAAAAAAGTATAGTGGAACTGCTGCAGATTACTACTGGGTTCTGCAAGTGGAATGGCATCACAATATTAATATGCAGCAGCTCACTGTCTTGTGGTTCTTCCACCTCCCTGGTCCCCTCTTTGTTTTCCCAGAGATATTGCTCTGCAGCTCACCACAACAAGTCAAAGGCATCAAGGCAACTGGCCTGGTGGTGCTGAAGGCTGAGGCGCTGATGCCACACCTTGCACCATGCCAGTGACAAGGGGTCGGGAGCTATCTCAGGTTGCTGGGGGTCGATAGAGGAGGGAGAGGATTGAGCATCCGATGGACTGCTCTCCTCTCCTGGGAAGGGGAAGGTTGTTATCCCACTCCTTGGCTGCCCCCTAGTGGAGACTGAAGGAAAGCACCAGAGACTGGGAGACACAAAAGTGCGGAGACGTGATGTGCACATGCCTCCACACATGCACATTCACGCCATGAGGGGGAGGGGGTGTATGGGGAGAAAAATGGAAAAAAACAGAAAGAAACAATACAGAAAAAAAAAAGGCACCAATGCAACTCTTCCTCTACAGCCAGTTTTTGAACATGCTCTGTTAAGAATTGGGCCTTCTCAAGCAAACTCCTTCCATTTTGACCTGCTTCAGATATTGAGTAGTAGCAGCACACTGTTTATTCATTCAAGCATGAACATGGACAATCCCCACTGAGTCAAATGGTTCACTTTTCAATGGGTACCATCAGCATACAGAAATCTGGGCACGTATCGAGGGAAGCAAGTATCAAACATACACAAGCGGTATATAACTTTACAAGATATAGACTTTCTTCAAACAGATAAATTTCACTTATAGCACATATTTCCTACAAAAGGGGAACTGCATTCTACAATACCAATAGACAAGTAAGTACAATTAGTTTTGAGAGAAACTTTATGAACACAAATATTTTCAGCCGTAGTCGAGATTGGGGCAGCGAGTTAGCAGCTGACAGGCCTGTTGCACAAGCCAGTTATAAATGTTATCAAATGTTATGTGCTTCAAATGATGTCTTAATTGGATCGGTACAGAATTCCAATTCTATGGCCCCTGGAACAGAAGGGACACCCTGCCAACATTTGTCTTCGTAGAGGGGATCAAAACTTCCAGGCTGTCTGATCTCAGCCCTGCTCTTGCTGATTTTATCAAGTTTTCTAAAATATACTCTGGGAGGGATCCTTTGTAACCGTTAAACATAATGTTTAACATGTGAAGCTTCCTATGAGCGCTCTTCTTAATTTTTCAAATGCAAAAAGTATTAAAGTAGTTGCAAAGTGTGGGGAAAAATCATACAAGTTAGGAGTTAGGTTGCAATCTAAAATAAAAAGCATAGGTCAATAGTTTCACCGCTGTCATGCACTGTGGCTTTAAACAATAGTGGTCCCAAAATGCAACCTTGTAGGACTCCAGTTACTGATGACAGAGGAGTGGATTGACAAGAATTTAAGGTGACTTGCTAAAGTCAGACTGTCAAGTTCAAGTTTATTGCAGGAAAACTCCATTGAGCAAGCTCATTCACAAGGAGGTCCTGTGACATAAACACTTAAAGTACAAACACAGATAGGTAATAACAGTATATACATGAAATGCACGTTACATGATACAGGCTGGATATACATACTTGGGTACCACATAGAGTGACCGCAGGTGGTAAACATTGATATGAGACAGGGAAGCGACTTACAGGTTGCATACTGATAAATTAAACATGAGGACTGGTGTGTGCAATACATATACAGTATTTTGGCAGCTAGAACAAACAACAGACTACAACTGATATGGGGGGAGGAGTGATTTGAAAGAATAGCAGTGGAGCGTAAGCATAGATAAAGCCAGGAGTAGAAGAGGAAGGGAAAGCAGTTAATATGGCAAAGCAATTATACCTTACCAGTGGATAAATATGGCACACATGGGGAAGGAAGAGACTTAATGACAGTTACAGGTGTCTTTTATTTTGGCTGAACTTAGCGATTTGTAGAAGTTTATTGAAACTATGCTAGTTAGTTTCAATGCGGTTTGTAATTGGTTCCAAATGGAGGAAGGGCATATGCAATATACGTTTACCAAAGGAGGTCCATGTCCTTGGTATGTCAAGCATAATAAAGTTAGATTTTCTTAGCAGTATGCACTATGTGAGATACTAATAAAGGAAGAGAGATAGCTTGGCAATTTCTGCAGGAGCAGTTTAAGAGTCCATAGCCCAGCATGGAGCAGGCGTCTAGTAGTAAGGGATGTCCAACCAACAGCTGCATATAAGTCACAGTGGTGCGAAGAGTATAGGGGAGTTGGTAATGAACTGTAATGCACGGTGATAAAGGATGTCCAGTTTACTTAGATTTGCAAGAGAGGTGGAGGAATAGATTACATCGCCATAGTCGAGTAGGGGGAGAAAAGTGGCCTGTACAAGCTTGTTTCGAGTTTCAAGGGGAAAAGGGCCTATTTCTGTAGAAGAAACCTAACCTTGCTTTTAACCTTCTAGAGACATCTTCGAAGTGGTCATTGAAAGATAATTTATTGTCGATCCAGATACCCAGATATTTAAATTTGGTTACAACTTCCAGAGGCTCGTTTAGCGTGGTGACAATGAAGTCTTGTGCAAGGGTATTGGGGAACCTGTGACAGCACTGCGGGAGAATATCATCGCTTTAGTCTTCTTAGCATTGAGCAGAAGCTTTGCCTTTATTAGATTATGCTCAAGTTGTGTGAAGTCTGCTTGAAGCACTCCCTTGACTTCAGATAACGATGAGCCAGAAGTATACAACTCAGTATCATCTGCAAAAAAGTGCAGATTGGACGTAGATATGTTAGCATCTAAGTCATTAATGTACAAAGAAAACAAGGGCCTAAGATGGGGGAACTGTGCTGTGGGGCTATCTTGGGTCTGGGCCTTCTGAGACTGGTGCTGTCCTGCCACAGAGCTCTGCAACGGGCCAGAAGCAGCTGAAGGTGATAAGTGTCCAGGTCTAGAATCAAGGTGACCAGCTGCAAGATCCTCGAGCTAGTTCCATCCTGTCAGAGGAACCAAGGCTGGCCTTCTTTTTGCCCTATACTGCACTGAACAAGGAGCTCCATACTCCAGGTTCTTGGAATCAACAAACAGTGAGTACCCGGGACCTGGTTCCTGGAGAAGGAAAAGGGAAAATTTGGTTTATGTTCTTAATCAAAAGTATTTTTCACAAATCCTCAGGGCCCCAACAGCCAACCAACCTGCGGCACCGATCAGGCCTGCACCTAGTGGGTACCCCTAAGAATATTCTGGGGACACCGGTACCTGTGGGGGCGGGCTTGGCCTGTGGGCCCAAATGGTTACTGATTTCAAAGTTGTTTCACTAACCTGTTTTTTCCTTCCAAAGCCATCCGTTGTTATGGTATCACTTCCCTAGTCTATACCCCAAATAAAGCTGTGGTTTACCATTTGAAATTGTGTGTGCAGGAATTCTCTGAGTCTGTCAAAGCATTACTGTTTATGTTGTTATTGAACTGTTGGGCATCCAGTGTGGGGGGTGGTTGGTAGGGGAGGTGGGTAGGTGCAGCATCCCAGGGAGCTGTGCCAGCCAGTCACCTGAGCCATTTCTAATTTTCTCTTGGTGGAGGTAACACACTGCACCCAGGCACCTTAACCTCTTTGAGGGCCAACAAGCAGGGGTTGTAGCTCACTGGCACACGGCACCTGGGTAACACTTCTATCATGTCCCCCAGCTCCGTTCTAGTCTCCAATGGCTACAGATCCATTTCTCTCCGCCTCACTTCATAGGGCCTCCTATCCATACCATGCACCATCTTGGTTGCCCTTCTCTGAACCCTTTCAATCCTGTCTAAGTCCTTGGATAGGTGAGGTCTCCAGAACTTAACCCCGTACTCCTGGTGAGGTCTCACCATGATTTTATAGAGAGGCATCAGCACCTCCCTCTTTCTGCTAGTTATGCCCCTCCCTATGCATGCCAGCATTCTATTTGTTTTACCCACCGCCTTGCTGCATTGGTTGCCCACCTTAAGTTTGATCACAATTATAATCCCCAGATCCCTCTCCTTCTCTGTTGGCCTAATATCTCCCCCCCCCGTGTGTAAACAGCTTGCGGGTTTTTACACCCCATGTGCATTACTGTACACCTTTTAGCATTGAATTTCAGCTGCCATGTTTCTGAACACTTTTCCAGAATTATCAATTCATCCCTCATGGCCTCCCCTCCTCCCCCCGGGTGTCCACCCTATTGTAGATCTTTGTATCATCTGCAAATAGGCACAGCCTCCCCTCCAGTCCCTCCACTGTATTGCTAATATAGATATTAAAAAGGATGGGTCCCAGTACCGAACCCTGGGGCACCCCGCTCACCATCCCTTTCTCCCCGGAATGCACCCCATATACCACTACTCTCTGGTTTCTGTCTTTCAACCAGTTTTTCACCCACCTAGTTATTTTCTGTCCCACCCCTAAGATTTCCAGCTTATTTACCATCCTTCTGTGAGGGACAGTGTCGAAGCCTTTCTGAAGTCCAGATAGGCCATGTCCACTGCCCCCCCCCGATCAACCACCTTTGTCATCCAATCGAAAAATTCTTATTAGGTTCATCGCTGCCTGTCATCCTGCAGTCCACTGTCTACAAGGTAGTTTACCACCCTTTCCTTTATTAGTACCTTCATCACCTTACCCACCACCGAGGTAAGGCTTACCGGGCAATAATTCTCTGCCTCCTCCCTGCTGCCCCCTTATGTAGTGGCACCACATCAGCCTTCTTCCCGTCTCTTGGCACCCACCCTGTATCCTGGGACAAGTTAAACAGCCTCATCAGTGGTGTTGCCAGCTTCTCCCTTAGTTCCCGGAGTACCCTAGGATGTAAGCCATCTGGCCCCATTGCCTTGTCCACCTTCAACCTTCCTAGTGCCTCTCTTACCGTGTCCTCATTGAACTGTCTAGGATCCACCCTTTTGTCTTCCATTCCCCCTTAACTCAGGTCCCCTTCCCTCCCCCTCCACCATAAAGACCAAGTAGAAGTAGCTATTAAAGGAGGAGCACACCCGGAATTTGTAAAAACATATGTTGTGTAGAGTGTTTTGATTTGTGTGTGAAGTCCTAGTGTGCCCTTCTCTCTGTCTGCTATCAGGAATTTTTCCTAAGTTAGCCTGCTAGCTTTATGGTAATTTTACATCCTCTGGGGATCTCCATCTCAGCTAAGATTATTGCTTTTCTTGTACCTACAATGCATCCTGTCTCACATGACAGTGATTTAGCCAAGCCCATATATTCAGCAACGAGCACTGCTTTACAATACAACAGCAGAGATGGCTATATTTTAAAAACTACACAGAGTTCAGCTTGGTGACTACCCTCATTGTAAAGGTCTTTTTGTTGTGAACAATTTTGACACTGGTTGTGTATGTGTAACATTTCTGGTTTTCAAGATATTTACATTTGTTTGGTATGCCTACTTGAGTATTCACTCAGAGGGAAAAAAGCATCTGCTGTTTGTAAGCGCATCTGCACACATATCAAACAAATCTAACTATCTTGAAAATGTTACAAGCTACACAAAAACACCCAGCAGCAAAGCTGTTTATGACAAAAATACCTTTACAATTAGGGTAGACACTAAGCTGAACTCTGTATAGTTTTTAAAATATAACCATCTTAATTAACCACATTTTGAGTCTGTCTCTTCTCACCTCTGTACCACACTCCCTTTCCTTTATCTCCTATTTCAAATAATGTGAGTTTATATCTTTTCACTATCTTGCCACTATGTTTGTTTTGAAAAATGACAATAATAACCACCAGTAATTTGCGATGTACCTACTCTGTATTGTAAATTGTGTTGTATCTACACTGTAGTGTTACCCGGGTCGCCCCTGAAAAAGGGACCTTTGGGGCTCAGTGGGCCTACCCAGTCATCAAAATTAATAAATAAAAAAGTCCATGTTTTTTACCAAATGTCGCACTTTGTATAGCAGATATTTTAAAAACTGTAATGAGTTCAGCTTAGTGACTACCCTTATTGTAACAATCTTTTTGTCATGAACAACTTTGCTACTGGGTGTTTTTGTGCAGCTTGTATAGTTTTCAGCATATTTAGATTTGCTTGGCATGTGTGCAGATGCATTTACAAACAGCAGATGCTTTTTTTCTCCCTGAGTGAACACTCAAGTAGACATGAGAAACAAATCTAAATATCTTGAAAACCATACACATTCACAACCTAATCAAAATTATTCACAACAAAAATACCTTTACAATGAGTGTAGTCACCAAGCTGAACTCGGTAGAGTTTTTTTAAATATAGCTATCTCTGCTGTTGTACTGTACAGCAGTGCTTCTTGCTGAATCTATGGGCTCAGCTACATCACTGTCACATGAGACAGGATGCACTGTAGGTACAAGAAAAGCAATAATCTTAGCTGAGATGAGATCCCCAGGGCTAGTAAAACTACCATAAAGCTAGCAGGCTAATTTAAACACTCTGTACAACATATATGTTTTACAAATTCTGGGTGTACTACTCCTTTGAGCACTTCTGCCTTTTCAAAATCCCCAACCACTTGTACTTGCCCTTCCCCCTTCACTCGTACTATAGCCTGTCTTGCCTTCCTCTTCTCTCCTACATACCTAAAAAATGTTTTATCTTCCCGTTTTCCTATGTAGCAATTCTCTCTGCTGTATCTGCTTTTGCTCTATTAATCTACTGTCCTGTGTATACTGATTTCACAGTGAAACTTTTATAGTGCACACTTTAATGCTGACAACATTGACAGTTCACTGTGAAGCCCCCCTGGGACCCCGGCACTCTTTCCCCCAGTTCTGCACCCCATCCCCAAATCAACAAAGACTTGGAGTTGATAATCCCTAAGTCCAGGTGTGTGGGGGTTCTCCAACAGAGAGCAAATTGAGGTCAACATAAATCTGTTGTTGTAGGGTCGCGTTGGGAAGATGTTGATGCTGCAGCTTCATAGAGCCTCTGTTCTCCTACCTTCAGCTACCCAACTACAAGAAAAAACTCTTCTGTGACTACTGATCAATAATTCTGTACATTTGAAACAAATATTTGTAAGAAAACCAAAAAAAAAAAATAAAGTAACAATGATGATACAATTTTATAAAGTGTGTGGCGAAAATGAAATTAGTTTTGTAGCCCCCTCACCAATTTGGGGCTTAATTTAAGTGTCTCCCAGGGCTCCATCAATGCCCACTGCCAGGCAGATGTCCTGTAGAGATAGTAAATCCATGCTTATTTGTTGTTATCCTGTTGATTTGCGTAAGAGTGCCATGATGCGCCACCGTACCTGTCCCTTTAACTCACTCAGCTGTAGAATGGAATCTTGAGTGAGTGCTGTATTCCTGTGTAATAATGGCTGTTTTCCTGAGCAGTTAGAATGTTCAGAACTAAAATGATAACACTCCAACTTGAAGTATAAATGACTAAAACAGTATAACTCCTATTATGAATTGGAGATCGTAAATGGAGGAAGCTGATTGGTCGATGGGTTTTTAAGCGTGATGATGTTGGGCTACATCATCACGCGGCTCACTACTTCCGACCCCAACCTCCCTCACTCCCAGGCACAACGTTCTCTACATCCCCACAGGCAAAGCAAGTCAGACCTCCACTCAGGCGGTATTAAAAAACAAAACATCCTTCACAACTGTTCCCCTTACATGTTGCCCAAAAGCACCACGCTCTGCAAAGAGAAAAAAAATCTTCTTCCTTTGATCGCGGCAAGTGCTTCCTTTGAGAGCGCCAAGTACTGCTCACCTTCGCTGCCATGCTGCCTCGTGGCAAATGGCAAAATCTACAACCTGCTCCTCAAGAATACCAGGATTGACCTTTACCATCACGCTTTCCTCAGAATCACGGCATGACTCAAATAATGCAGGCAAAATGCATTAGATCCAACGGATCTTAGGACACATCATAAAAAAAAAAAAAAAAACTCCTGTCACCTTGCGGAGCTGCGGTGTATGTTGACAGGCACTTTATTGTCCACCTGGCTAGCTCCCTTTTCACATCGCAATTTCGGCATAAACAAACAAGAACATCTTCACCTCCTCAAACAAAAAAAGCCAAAAAATATCAATGTGGTCAAGAGGAAACTAAATTTCCGGGGGTGGGGGGAGCAGTACTACAACAATTAAGACTTGTAACAAAATCCTCATGCAACAGCACCACCTACTGGCCAAAACATGACATACACAAACTTTTTTTTTAAATGTCTACCTACACTCATATAAAAACATTATTAAAATATTTTAAAACTTTCTTTTTTTACATTAAATGCATCAAATATCAATTGATCCAGTTGTTCATAACAGCAATAAGGCACTCCAGGGTGTGGTATATCATGGGATATTGTCACTTCTCGGATGGTTGGGCGCACTCGGCCTGCGGCCTCATGCCCAACCACTTGAGGCATGACGATATCCCATAATATACTACACCCTGTCATGCCTTATTGCTTAATCACAAAACTTACAGCACGAAGTTTGTTCACAATAAAAAAATCTTTAAAATGCGGGGTCAAACATGTTAGTAGCATTATCATTTTTTTTTTAACAGAGTATGTAATGATGAAAATTTACATTTTTTTCTTTTAAAAAAATTAAAAAAAAACTTAGAAGTGGCAAATGTCTGTTGTATGATGGTTTTCCATCACACCAACATCTGTGCATTACACTGCCACAGTTTAGAGTATTTCTGGGCTGTTTTGCATAACAAAACAGACCATAAACTAAGGCATGTACCGTACCAACACATATTGCCAGTAAACCAACTGAATTTGGAAAAATGCTCTGCACAACTGTCCACATGACGCACAAACCACAATAACTGAAAAAGTATGCCTCCTAGCCCCTAGACACCTTCACGGAAAATGTTCATAATAATAAGAGCTTTAAAATGATGGGTCACTCATGTTAGTGGCATTTGCAGATATTGTTTTACAGTTCCTGAAATGGTAAAAAAGGAGCATTTTTTTACATTTTGTTCCCAAATAAAAACCTACATCATAAAACGTTCACCTTCTAGACCCCAGACACCAGCATGATAACCGTCCACATTAAAGAGACCTTTCAAATGATGGGTCACACAAGTTTCTAGCATTTACAGTTTTTTTACAGTACCTGAAATGGAGGAAAAATCACATTTTTACACTTTTTTTATCCCAGAAAAACTAAAACTAATAAGTACACCTCCTAGCTCCCACATACCAGCATATTCATTTTTCACAGTGAAAAGAGCTTTCAAATCAGGGATCACACGTTTCTAGTAATGGAGAAAAAATTACATTTTCTTCACTTTTTAACCCAAATTAAAACCTATAAAAAAGTAATTTATTCTGTTTAACTCATTGGTGACCTTGATCTTAAAGTCAGTATTCTGGTAGGTAGGAATGTTTCCTACTGACCTGCACTTTCCAGTAACCTTATCCCTGATTGGTAGATCGAAAAAGTGCATAAGAAGTGCAGGACGCACATATGTGCTATGGGGATGAGAGGACATGAATACCTGACACACGTATGCGCTATGGGGACTAGAGGAATCCTCCTGATGACGTACATATGCGCTATGGGGCTGAGTGAGTTAAGACATTAGCCAGAGTGTATACAATCAATGATCTGGGCTGGGTCCAAGTGCTTTAGAGCTCATGACCAGCCAGGTACCGCTTTAATTTGCTCCACTCTGCAGCTGATAACAAAGCAGAGGGAGTTCTAGTTATTACTGTAAATATTGATTTCTAACTTGTTGTTATATTTAAGGTGCATGCTTTAACCTGTCTTCTTGCAGCTTATTCATCTAAATGAGAGTCACCATGTTTGGTTTGGGACTTCCAGGAATTTGGACCAACTGGGACACAGAGGACCTTGAGGGGTCCTTAGTTCAGGTGCCTCATGGGAAAAGCTGTAGTTCTTGTAGTTTTACAGGTTGGCACCTAAACTGACAAATGGAAGCACCAGAACTGTGATTGATAACTCCTCTGGCCAACTGGAATTCAGAGAAACCAAACTCGTTCAAGAACTGTTAGAAGAAAGGGGGCAGTTACCGCTAGAGTTGAGAGAGTGAGCAGCTCGAGCCATCGTGAAGCAGCTCCAGGAAATGAGCAGAGAAGAATCGGCAGGGAAAGGCCTGACTTGTCTTCCTGTCATTGTATTCATTAATTCATTCATTCATTGTATTGGACTGTCTGATAGCAGAAAATGGACTAATCCAAAATTAATCTTTATACTGTGGCAGTTAGCCCCTAGATTCTGAAGTATGCAGTTTCAGTCATTAGACAGAAAGGAGCTTTTGTGAGCGTTTGGCCCAGGAAATGTGATCAGATACTGATTCCATCGACTAAGAGGTTTGCTCAGTGAATCGACTGTAATTGTGAACTGGCCTGAAACTGAACTGAAAGGTAGAGAAGTGAATGCCGTTTCCATTAAATGTGCTGAATGTTTATTGTGCGTCAAGGCCTACCTTCCAGGGACTTCCGATTGCCAGAAGGGAGCCCGTCTTTGCCAGTTACTGAACTGTCTTCCAGCTGGGGGTTTTCACCCCTGAACTTTGCTAGAAGTGTTATCCAGCCTTGGGCCTATGCCAAACAGGCCCAAGTCATCTATTCTTGCATCAGTTACTGTTTTCTTGGTGAGCGACCAGCTTGGGGATCCAGACACTGTGTGGCAATAAATTGCAGGTTACAGCCACCTGGAAGGAAAGGCTATGAAGCAGAGGTGAGTTGTGCGGGCCCAGTTTCCCCATGCTCTTCAGACTTTTGCAACAGGTCTTCATATCGCCAGGCCAATTCCAACCAACTGGTGTTGTTAGTAAACTCAGGGTAGCTCCCTGCAACTTTTCTTTAAATCATTTTGTGGTACCATCCAATTGCTTCAGTATGTTTCAGGGTTACAAAGGACTGGGTCAACTGTTCGAGGATACAAATAATCAAGGTCTTTGTTGTTGCATGTTTAACTGCCTTTCTTTCCACCAAGGGCTCAACCAACAGCTGCAGTGTTGGCCAACCCCGTGCACCAATTCTGGCCAGCCAGCATAACATTCTGGGTACCCAGTTGCTGTCAGTATGTTTTACTGTGGGACCAGAGTACATGCATGCAGAGTAACCTGACTCAAATCAGTAAAGTGATCATTCTTGTAGATTCATGTCCCCACCATTGTTCATGTCCCCTTAAAAAAAACTGATTTGCTGTTTCATGTTTAAACTGACTTATGAGCAATTCTTAATTGGTGTAGAGATACTGAAAGCCATTACAGTATTGAAGGTGTATGTTTGCATTGCTAACGCTGTCTTTACAGGGGGTTCCAGGGGATTTGCTGAAGACCAGACCCTGGTGGTAAATTCAAGGGGTGTGTAGATATATTGTTAATGTTTAATGCCAACTGTATGTTAATTGCTGCAAAGGGTTGTAGCCCGGGAGTCATATGCCTGCGGGCTACCCCCTCCCTTGCCTGCTGTCCCTGGTACAGTAGCATGGGTTCTACTACGGTGACAACTGGGGATTCATTCCCAAATGGGGAGAGGAGTGCAGCACCCAGTACATCAAATGTGAAGAACACCCCCACCAGCTAGTGATCAAACAGGAGTTCAACATGTTTGTAGTTCATTTGCATCACCAGGTAAGGAAAAAGGTCCAGCTCCCCAAACGACACACAGGGGAAACGCCGGACCTCGCCCAGCAACTAACACACCAAAATCTGGCCAATGGAAAACCATGTACACAAATGCCCACAGTCTGGGAAACAAGATCCCAGACCTGGAGGCAACAATGACAGAGGCTAAACTGGACATAGTGGCCATTAGCAAGACATGGTTCACCAGTAACCACACTTGGGAGACTTCAGTACCCGGCTATGTACTGTTCAGAAGAGACTGAGGTGCAAATGTAGGGGGAGTGACCCGTTATGTCAATGAAAATAGCAAAGCTACAGAAATTCAGAATACACATAAGGAGCCAGAAAAACTGTGGGTCGCCCTGGAAACAGGGAATGGGACAGCCATATGAACTGGGGTTGTCTACAGGCCTTCAACCAGTGGGGAGGACATAGACACATTATTGTTAGAAGATATACAAAACATGTCAGCTAAAGTGGCTGTTCTTATAATGGAAGACCTAGACATGTCATAGAACAGTAGAAACAGAATCTGATGGCAAATAAGGACCGCTTGGCCCACCTAGACCGCTGTTTTCCCTACCTGATGGATAAGCTGCAGATCCCAGTTAATGAACAACCTACTTCCTCCTACCACCCCCAGAATTGCCTTATATATGTCCCATGCATTCTTGAATTCCCCCACTGTTCTTGACTCCACAACTTCCTCAGGAAGGCTGTTCCATGCACCACAACCCTCTCCATGAAAAAAATATGATCTCACATTACCTCTGAGCTGTCCCCCATTCTATCTTCAAATTGTGCCCCCTTGTTCTTACATGTCTCTTTTTCTGAAAGATGCTACCCTCTTGAACTTTATTGATTCCCTTGAGGTACTTGAAAGTTTCTGCCATGCCCCCCTCTCCCTCCTTTCCTTGAGGGTATACATATGAAGCTCCTTTAGTCTCTCTTCGTATGTCTTCTGGTGCAGACCCTGCACCATTTTGGTTGCCCTCCTCTGGACAGACTCCACTCTGTCTATGTCTTTACAGAGACAGGGTCTCCAGAACTGCACAAAGTACTCCAGATGGGGTCGCACCAACTGTCTGTACAGAGGGATAGCAACTTTCTGTTTTCTACTGTTGATGCCTCTTCCTATGGATCCCAACATCCCCTCAGCCCTCCTTACTGCCTTCTCATATTGCTTGCCCACCTTTAGGTCATCTAATATAATTACCCCCAGGTCCCTTTCCATTTTTGTTGTTGTTAGTATCTCACCCCCCATTGTGTACGCGTCCCCTGGGTTTTTGTTTCCCAGGTGCATTACCTTGCACTTCTTTGCATTGAATCTGAGCTGCCATACTTTTGACCATTCCTCCAACCTTGCCAAGTCCCTTCTCATCCTTTCCACCCCAGCTTGTTTATCAACCGTGTTGCAGATCTTTGTGTGGGCTATAAAGAGACACACTTTTCCTTCCAGTTGTTCTGCAATGTCAGTTATAAAGACATTAAAGAGGACCAGTCCCAATACTGAATCCTGTGGTACCCCACTAGTAACCCTCCTTTCTTCACTGTGGACTCCATTTACTATTACCCTTTGCATCCTGTTGTCCAACCATTTTTTTTATCCAGGCTACCACCTTGAGGCCCACTCCAAGGCTGGCTAACTTGTATATTAATCTTTTGTGTGGGACTGTGTCAAATGCTTTGCTAAAATCTAGGTAGGCCATGACCACAGCCCTTCCCTGGTCTACTACTTTGGTTACCCAGTCAAAGAAATCTATTAGATTCGTCTGACACTACCTTCCCGCTGTGAATCCATGCTGCCTTGGGTCCTGTGCCCCTCTGGCCTCTAGGTACTCAACAATTCTTTCCTTCAGAAGTGATTCCATCATCTTCCCTACCAATAAGGTCAAACTGACAGGTCTGTAGTTTCCTGCCTCTGCCCTGCTTCCACTTTTGTGAAGTAGAATCACATCCATCCTCCTCCAGTCCTCAGGTACCACCCCATTCTCCCATGATTTGTTAAAGAGAGCCAGATACAGATTGGTCAGTACCAGCAGGAACATTCTCCAGAATTAGAAACATAGTGGAGTCCCTGCAGAGGGAGGGCCTTAAACAACTAGTACAATAACCCACAAGAGACAGAGCTATCCTGGATCTAGTACTGACTAACAGGGAAAGGATCACAGATCTCCAGGAGGAAGGTCACCTGGGGCCAGTGACCATTACATGGCATGGTGCAATTTGGCCACTAGAACTAAATCATCCCATTCCAATGCAAAAATATGGGACTTCAGAGGAGCTGACTTTGATAAGATGGCCAACAGATTTAAGCTAGCCCTGGCAAGAAGAAATACATGTGAGGGGCTACAGGCAAAGTGGGCAAGCATTAAGGATGCAATACTTGAAGCAACATCCCATTGTGTTAGGGAGAAAATCAAGAGCAAAAGGTGGAGGACACCACTTTGGTTCTCAAAAACAGTAGCAGAAAAGATCATAGCCAAAAGATTAGCTTTCAGGAAATATAAGGGAACACAGTAGGACCAAGTTAGGGAGGCATACCAAACTTCCCTAAGGGAAGCAGGGAAGGCAGTAAGGCAGACACAGGCTCAAACCAAGGAAACACTAGCACAAACAGTAAAAGAACGGGACAAGGCTTTCTATAGATACATTAGTGAAAAGAGAAAGTCCAGAGGGGGGTATTGCTAAGATCAAAAGGGATAAAGGGGAGTGTGTGGAGAAGTACCAAGGAAAAGCATCTGTCTTAAATAGATACTTCTGCTCAGTATTTACTGAGGAGAAGTTAGGGCAGGGCCCACAGCTCAGCACCATGGACACAGGGGGGAGGGAGGGAGGGAGGTGTGCACAAATCCTTTCACAAAAGAAAGGGTCCTACAACAGCTCACTAAGCTCAGGATGGACAAGGCAAAAGGACCTGATGGCATACATCCCAGGGTAGTAAAGGAGCTAAGAACTAGCAGATCCATTATCAGAACTGTTTAGTGAGTCTCTGAGCACAGGAGAGGTTCCAGAAGACTGGAGAAGGATTCTTGTGATCCCACTCCACAAGAGTGGCAGCAGAGAGGAGGCAGGGAACTACAGAGCAGTCAGTCTTACCTCAGCAGTGGGCAAGATTATGGAGGCACTCCTTAAGGAAAGGATAGTGCAACACCTGGAATCCATAGGAGCACAGGATCCAAGACAGCATGGTTTTACAACAGGAAAGTCCTGTCAAACTAATCTCATAGAATTCTTTGACTGGGTAACCAGAGTGGTGCACCAAGGGGGTGCAGTTGATGTTGCCTACTTTGACTTCAGCAAAGCTTTCGATACTGTTCCACATAGAAGATTGATTAATAAGCTGAGTAGGCTTGGGGTGGGTTAGAGGTTGGTCAACTAGGTGGCAAACTGGTTGGCAGGCAGAAAACAGAGAGTGGTGGTAAATGGTATACAGTCAGAAGAGATTCAAGTCACAAGTGGGGTACCTCAGGGATCAGTCCTGGGGCCAGCCCTCTTCCATATCTTCATTACTGACATTGCAGATGGTCTGGAGGGTAAGGTCTGTCTGTTTGCAGATGACACCAAGATCTGCAACAGAGTAGATGATCCAGATTGGGAGGGCAGAATGAAAAGAGATCTGGATAAACTGGCAAAATGGTCGGAAGAGTGGTAACTGGGGTTTAACGCAAAGAAGTGCAAGATCATGCATGTAGGGAAAAGAAACCCTGAAGCTACCTATAGGTAGGGAGGGGAGTTGCTGGCAATCACAAGGGAAAAAAGAGACTTTGGCATCATCATCACAGATGACCTGAAATCATCCAAGTAGACCACTGAAGCAGTAAGTAAGGCTAGAGGGATGTTGGGGTGTATTGGCAGGGGTATCAGAAATTGTAAGAGGGAGGTAATAATCCCTCTTTACAAGACACTGGTTAGGCCCCTTCTGGCATACTGCATGCAGTACTGGAGGCCGCACCTACACAAAAACATTAACAAAATGGAGGCATTGCAGAGAAGGGCAACCAAAATGGTGCAGAGACTGCATCAGAAAACATATGAGGACAGATTAATGGAGCTCAACATGTATATCCTAGAGCAAAGGAGGGAGAGAGGTGATATGATCGAAACATTCAAACATCTTAAGGGCATTAACAAGGTGAAAGTGTCTAACATGTTTCAATATAAGAAAAATAACAGGACAAGAGGACACAGCATGAGATTAGAGGGAGGCTGATTAAGGCATAATGTGAGGAAGTTCTTTTACACGGAAAGACTGGTGGTTGCATGGAAAGGCCTACCTCCGGAAGTGGTGGATATGAATACAGCGCAGGGCTTCAAACAGGCATGTGATAGGCATAAGGGAACAATACAGATGAGTATGAATAGATAGGCCATTGACAGAGTAAAGGCCTATGGCACATTCATAATACAGAAAAAATGGGCAGACTGGATGGGCCTTGCGGTCCTTATATGCCGTCAACTTCAATATAGATAATAGCGCAGTGCTTCCACCTACAGTAAATTATAAGTGGGCCAAGTATCCACTTGGTACAGCCCCTGGGATACTGTACCTATCTACCTCCTTAACCAACCACTCTGCACACTGTATCCCCAATAACCTTGATCCACCATAAACCATACATTTCAGCAATAGGCAAATGCAATGAACCTCACTGACACAGCAGTTTCAACAAACAAACTCACAGCTTTATTTGGGGTAAGGGCTAGGGAAGGGATACTGGGACAAAGGATGGCTGTGAACAGAAAAAAAAGGTTAGTGGAATATTCAGTGACAATAACCTTTTGGGGCCCTCAGGCCAAGCCCACCCCCATTGGTACCAGCGTTCCCCAAATTGTCTCTAGGGATACCCACTAGGTTCAGGCCTGGTTGATGCCATGGGTTGGCTGGCTGCTGGGGCCCTGAAATGTTTGCAACAAACTTTAAGAACAAATACCAAATTTCTCTTTTTCCCTTTCCAGGAACCAGGTACATAGAAACATAGACTTTGATTGCAGATAAGGATCGCTAGGCCCATCTAGTCTGCCCATTTCCCTACCTACAGGATAGGCCGCAGATCCTAGTTAACCAACAGCCTATTTCTTCCTACCCCCCACAAGAATTGCCTTATGTCTGCCCCATGCATTCTTGAATTCTCCCACAGTTTTAGACCCCACAACCTCCTCAGGAAGGCTGTTCCATGCATCCACTACCCTCTCTGTGAAATAATACTTCCTCACATTGCCACTGAACCGCCCTCCTTCTATCTTTAAATTGTGTCCCCTTGTTCTTGCAAGTCTCTTTTTCTGAAAGATGCTACCCTCTTGGACTTTGTTGATTCCACTGAGGTACTTAAAAGTTTCTATCATGTCCCCCTCTCCCTTCTTTCCTCAAGGGTATACATATTAAGCTCCTTTAGTCTCTCCTCATACGGCTTCTCTTGCAGACCCTGCACCATTTTAGTTGCCCTCCTCTGGACTGCCTCTATCCTGTCTATGTACTTGTGGAGATGGGGTCTCCAGAACTGGACACAGTACTCCAGATGGGGTCTCACCAACTGTCTGTACAGAGGGATAACAACTTCCTGTTTTCTGCTGATGATGCCTCTCCCTATACATCCCAGTATACCCCCAGCCCTCCCTACTGCCTTCTCACATTGCTTGCTAACCTTAAGGTCATCTGATATGATTACCCCCAGGTCCCTTTCCTTTTTTGTTGTTGTACTACCTCCCCACCCATTGTGTATTCTTCCCTGGGTTCTTGTTTCCCAGGTGCATTATTTTGCACTTCTTTGCATTGAATCCTAGCTGCCATACTTCTGACCATTCCTCCAACCTTGCCAAATCCCTTTTCATCCTTTCCACGTCTCCTTGTGTATCAATCCTGTTGCAGATCTTTGTGTCATCTGCAAAAAGGCATACTTTTCCTTCCAGTCCCTCTGCAATGTCACTGATGAAGACATTAAAAAGGACTGGACCCAATGCTGAACCCTGCGGTACCCCACTAGTAACCCCCCTTTCTTCAGAGTGGACTCCATTTACAATTACCTTCTGTGTTCTGTTGTACAGCCAATGTTTTACCCAGGCTACCACCCTGGGTCCCACTCCCAGGCTGGTTAATTTGACTATTAATCTTTTGTGTCGGACTGTGTCAAATGCCTTGCTAAAGTCTAGGTAGGCCATGTCCACAGCCCCTCCCTGGTCTACTACTTTGGTCACCCAGTCAAAGAAATCTATTAGATTTGTCTGACAGGACCTACCCGCTGTGAACCCATGCTGCCTTGGGTCCAGTGCTCCACTGGCCTCTAGGTACTCAACTATTCTTTCCTTCAGAAGTGACTCCATCACTTTCCCTACCACAGAGGTCAGACTGACAGGTCTGTAGTTTCCTGCCTCTGTCTTGGTCCCACTTTTGTGAAGGGAATCACATCCACCTTCCTCCAGTCCTTGGGTACCACACCATCCTCCCATGATTTATTAAAAGAGTAGCCAGTGGTTTCCTAGTTCTTCCCTTAATTCTTTTAGAATTCTGGGGTGAATTCATCAGGACCCATTGCTTTGTCCACCTTCAGTTTTAGGAGTTCTTGCAGAACCCTTTCTTCTGTGAAAGGACTGGGATCGACCCCCTATCAAGAGTGCTTCTGTTAATTGGATTAGGCACTTTCCCTCCTCTTTTATGAATACTGAGCAGAAATATTCGTTCAGTATTCCTGATTTTCACTGTCCCCTCTGCCCACCCACCGTTCATTCTATTCAGCCTCACTATCCCTCCTTTGTCTTTCACGCTGATGTACCTATAAAGGTTTTATCCCCTTCTTAACTGAGTTGGCTATCTTTTCCTCAGTTTGGGCCTTTGCTATTCTGACTTCCCTCCTGCTTCCTTCTGCCTTAACTGGTACAGCTCTCTGTCCTGCTCCTTCTGTGTTTCCTTATACTTCCTGAATGCTATATTTTTCTTCCTGACTTTCACAACCACCTCTTTTGAGAAAAACAGTGGCTTTTTCTTTCGTTTTGATTTATTTATTTGCTTCACACAAAGACTTGTTGCCTCTGTGATGGCAGTTTTGATAATTCCCCATTGTTGCTCCACACCTCCTTCTAGCCTGTTTGCTAGTGCTTTTCTGAGGCACTCTCCCATTTTGCCAAAGTCAGCCCTCCTAAAGTCCAGTACCCTCACTTTTGTATGGCTTGACTCTGTAGCTGAATTTAATGTGAACCACAACGTTTGATGGTCACTTGTCCCCAGATGGCAACCCACTTCTAGATCTGAGATCCTCTCACTGCCCCCGTTTGAGAGTATGAGGTCTAAGATTGCTCCCTCACGAGTGGGTTCCGAAACTAGCTGTCTAATGCCTGCCACCTGTAGGGCATCAAGAATGGCCCTGCTCTTGGATGTGGCTGCAGCATATGTGCTCCAGTTAAGATCTGGCATATTCAGGTCTCCCATCAACAGTATCTCCCCTTTATCTGCCACTCTACGAATGCCTTCTATCATATCCTTGTCCATTCCTTCCCCCTGACATGGGGGTCTGTACACAACCCCTGTGCGGATTGTGGTGCCCTTTCCAGTCTCCAAGGTGATCCACAGTGCCTCCTCTCCTCCCTGTTTACTCTTTTGTTCAGTTGCTTTTATCTCTTCCTTTACATAGAGAGCTACTCCTCCCCCTCTTCTCCCCTGCCTGTCTCTCCTGTAGGTTATGTACCCTGGTATGTTAACATCCCAGTCATGGTTCTCTGTGTACCATGTTTCTGTGACTGCTACGATATCCAGGCATCCCTCTTCCATTAAGGCCATCAGCTCAGGGAGCTTGTTGCCCAGACTACGGGCATTGGTACTCATTACCCTCCATTTCCTGATGGCCTTACTCCCTTTTGCCCCATCCCTGTCCTTCTTGCCTTTGTCACTTTCTCCATTTACCCCTGCCCTTCTCCCTGTCGACACCTCTATGTTGGTGTTTGCCGCACTTACTACCGTGATTATTTGGGGGCTAGGATTTTCCTGCTCCTTTCCAGTGCCTCCCCCTTGGCTAGTGTAAAAGCTTGCCAATGAAGCATTTAAACCTATCACCTAGGATCCTGGTTCCCCTCCCGGACAGATGCAGCCCATCATGCCAGTATAGGTTTGTATCACTCCAGGTGGACCCCCAGTCCCCAATGAAGCCAAATCCCTGAGATCCACACCAGTTTTTCAACCACTGATTGAATCCCATGGTGCGGAACACCCTAGCCTCTCCTATGCCATAGATGGGTAGCACCTCCGAGAAGGTTACCGTGTGTGCTACTTGACTAAAGCCCTTCCCCAATTCCACAAACTCTTCTTGCACTTCTCTAATCCCTTTCTTAGCCAGGTCATTTGTCCCTAGGTGGACAATGACATCCAGCTCCTCCCTGTGCAGCTGCTCGGCAATCCTGAGGATTAAGCTCCCTGTCCCTCAAGCCATGGCGCCAGGCAGGCACCTTATCTCCCTCTCCCTTCCCCCCCCAGTTCTACCTTCCTAACAATGGAGTCCCTCACCAAGAGTTGTTTCCTTCCCCTGCAGGGTCCCCTGCCACCGTCCTGTGGGTCTCCTTTGTGGAGGTTCCCAGCATCCTCCTTGGTCTCCACTGTGGGTGCCTCCATAGAGGAACCACACTTTGCCAGAATGGCATAGGAATTGTGGAAAGGTACAACTGGAGGGATGTGGCTCTGTTCCGCCACCCTCACCCTCCCTGAGCCCACTGTGGTCCAACCGCTCCTCTTTCTTGGCAACCTCTGAGACAACTGCAGTGGCACTGGTGGTCCCTGGATGGAAGAGGAGGTCCCACAAATCCTGGCCAACTCAGCCTGGAGATGAGCAACCTCCTCCCTCAGCCCAGAGAGGTGCCTGCAGATGGGACAACACCGCATTCTTCAGAACATCTCCCGAAGACTGCTGCTCCACAGCCACTGCACTGCACCACTCAATCATGTCTTATTTCTGGCCCCTTAACTGTTTGCAATATTTACTCTTTCCTCTGTTTTTTTTCTCTCTCTTACTTTCTGCCTGTGTGCCCTTTAAGCTCCTGATTGTCCTGTTCTGAGACAAAAATATCCTATATTTCTCAGTAGACCACTTACTTGCTCAGAGGCAGACCTCCAGCAACTAGAGGCCGGAGGCTACTCTTGCCCTTCTAGGATGGTGGGTCCTTGGTGGTTCTGTGATCACTCACTTCCTGCCCTAAACAGGAAGTTCCTGTTGTCAGTCAAATCCTGTGCCTCTAAAAATAGAACTAGCTTTGGGTGGGGGGGTGGAGGGGAAAGAAGGAGGGCAATATAGTCCCAGCAGAGAAGTTCAGTCACACAGCAGTCCTTTCTCCTGGTGTCTTCTGCCAAGCTATTAGCAGAATCTTTCTACTAGGTACTCATGGTTCGATGATCCCAATAACCTGAAGTATAGAGCTCCTTGTTTAGTACAGCACAAGGCAAAAGAAGGCTGACCTTGGTTCCTCAGACAAGATGGCACTTGCTCGAGGATCTTGCAGCTGGTCACCTTGACTGGAGTTCTGGCCACTTGTCACCTTCAGCTGGTTTGGGCCCATTGCACAACTCTGTGGCCAGACAGCACCAGCCCAAGAAGGTGTGGACCCGTGAGTGGCTCCACAGCCCAGCTCCATCAATGGATCCTAGGTGCCCTAGCACCCCAGCAGGTGTCAGTGACCTTCTGAGACAGTGAGCTCCACTTGGAAGGGGTGCACAAGTTCCCTCCCTGGCTCTGGGTGAAGGCTTCCAAATGGTGGGGGTCCTCCTGCAGACCCTGCACTGAGTTCAAAACAAGAGTCCAGAGAAGGGGGTGCTGTTGAGCCCGAGCAAGATGGCACTTCCTAATACTGCTCTGTTAATCTACACGTATTAAAATTCTTAAAATTTAGTTATTTGGGCTACAAACGGCAAAACTTGGCAAGATAACTGTATCAGAAGCTCCCTGTTACAGGATGGGAAATCCTCGGAAAGACCGCAATCACCCAGATGGAATGAAAGGGAAAAATGCTCAGGTCACTTCCTCCATGCGATCTAGCTCCACTCCACAGGCCTCAGATTTGGAATGTGCAGGCGAAGAAACCTTGCAATCTCTGTGTCAGAAAATAAACCGCTTAATAGCATCAGTATTGTCTTTTGCAGAGAAAATGGACAGCATAGCTAATCGAGTGACCAATCTAGAGACTTCAATGGAATTGGTAACTATCGAATCCTTGGAGGCAGAAAAGCACTCAGATGCCGCTATGGGGGTTAGCATTACACTGGTGAAAGAAAACGGCCATCTCCGTATGAGGCTAGAGTAATGGAGAACCTAATTAGAGCCTCAAACATTCAGTTTTTTGGGCTTCCCGGAGGGATGTGAAGGAGACCACCTGGTTATATTTCTACAGGACTGGCTGATACAACAACTTGGGCAAGAAGTTAAAGATCAGGCCAAAAGTATCAGAAAAGCCTACCAGATAGCCAGACAAGGGAATGTGGAGAATCCGGAGGCTCCTCACGCTGTTTTGGTGGTGACAGATGGGGTGGCTTCAAGAGATTACCTCCTACCCATGGCAAGGCAGCATAAAACGCTGTTTTGTGAGGGGGAGCCAGTTAATGTCTTCCCAGACATCAGTTACGCTATGAGACAGAGGTGCAAGTTATTCGATGGGGCCAGGGCCCTCCTGAGAGAAGCAGGCATACAGCACAGTGTATTATTCCCAGCCCAACTGAGGATTGTTCTCAATGGGAAATGTTTGTCTTTTCAGACCCAAAAAAAGCAGGCCACTGGATTCAGAAACAGGTACCGAGGAGGAGGCGATCAAGAGACCAGAGCAGACATTCATCGGAGGAGGATGAGCTGTGAAGGAAGGAAGGAAGGGGTTTCTGACCAGTTTGGAGAAGAGAAATTGCCTATTTATTTAGAGAGACTGTGCAGTATTACCCCCCGGGACTTTGCGTGAGTAAACGCATTGGAAGACGAGTGGGACTGCAGAATTGCTTATATTTAGTCCGGGTTTTGTTTCCATTACTTGTACTAGTTTCCAAAAATTCTAATTATGGGAGGGAGAATTTTGGTTGTTTGTAAAATGGGCATATCTCAGTCTCTGTTGTAAAAACAGTTAAGCCAAATGTGTTAATTAATTTTAAATATTAAACCTTTTAAGAGCAGTGTTAATACCTGGGATTTAGCACCTTAAGTGTGCTCCTTTAAAGTTAATGGCATGGACGTTATTATCCCCTCATGTGGGGAAAGGATACCGGGTTCATCTTTTTGAACTTTAGTTCGCTATTTCTATGCTGCTCATGGACTCTGCAAAACGGCATATTATGGAATAATGGACTTTCACACATTTATAGCTCTTTTGTATTCCCCTCAGATGAATCTTATGCAGTAGACAAATCAATATGCTTTGATATGTGAGGAGTGGCGCCCTCAGTGTGTTTTAAGCATTTAACATGTGAAATGTCTCTGCTGGAAAATTACAGATTGCTGTTTATAACAAAACAAAAAATATAAAGTAAAAAAACAAAAAAAAACAAGCGCCCACAGCAGTTATTCGAATAAAGTCCAGTGCCAGTTGGAGCAGGTGTTAGCCCTAGTTCCAAGAAGCACAGGTGCAATCCAGTAGGGGAATCCAAGGACAACAAACCCCTGCACACCAGTTCGCACTTTCCAGCTAAACAGTGTCCACAACCTTGTTTTCAGTTATAGCTAGAACACCAGCTCTCAGCCACCTTTAATCAGTTCACTTAGGACATTTCCCAGGGACATGTACAGCACCTAGCTAGCACCCTGACATCCAGAGATGCTTTGCCTCTTCAGAATTGCAATTTCAATCTCTCACAAGCAAACAACCTCTCAGCAGCAACTGCAGCACTCAGATAATCTGCCAGTTCATCCTCCTAGTGCAGTGTTTCTGCAGCATCTAGTTTCTCCCAGCAGTAGTTATGCAACTTCTCAATACCTGGGGAATCAGGATTACAGTTCAGTATTTCTCTCTTTCTCCTCCTCAATCCAGTTCTGCAAAGAACAATCACCAGATAGGGTCTGGAGAAGCCCCTGCAGTCCAAAGTCCACTCTCACAGGATACTGCTGATTCATACAGAGCCCAGGAACAAACTGAAGAAATCCGAGCAAGTCCCCACAGTTTCAGTCAAAAATCAATGGTTCTGATTGGCTGGTGAAGCCTATCAATAATCTATATCCACAGAGATCAATATTTCCTGCTTGTTTATTGGGGCATGATCTAGGTGCCTGAATGAGTCCCCTCCTTTTCCCAGGAGTCCCTTTAGTTAAGTTTTGAGCACCGAGCTCATTGATTGGCTGCTGTAAAAGGTCAGATTGATATCAAAATGTTAGCTCCCAGTCTGTCCAAGGCAGTGTAATACAGTTCCCTAGGATCCAAGGTTTGGTGCAACCCAACACAACACCCCATATGTCTAAATACTCCACTGGATTGTGGCCCCAATTGTCCTCTGGCCAACAGTACTACTAGTTAAAGCATAACCCCTGTCATCCCACTGTCGCTGCCACTGCAATTCTGTCCCCCCAGGTGGCAGGCAGCAACCTGATTGAATATTCGTGAGGGTCATACATATGTATGAACCCTCATTTTAGCCCTGATGCTAAACTTTTAATTTAACCCCTACGATGGCTTCTCTGTCGCATTCCAGGTAACCAGCCCTCAGTTGGCCAAGGAGAGGCACTGGGACCGTTGTTTCCCTCTCCATTTGCCCACAAAATCATAGGTTGGCACATTTAGTGATTACTTTATCTGACTTATTCGAATTTTGTTTTGGAAGTATTTGTAGACTTTTGTTTTGTTGTTTTATATGATATTTTAACAATGTGCAGCGCTTTGGTTTGTAGAATTGCACTATACAAATAAAGCTTATTAGTATTATTATTATTATCATCAAAGGCGCTGCTTGCGCATGCGCAAGTGCTGGCCCAAAGTATGCATCCTGGCAGCTCGATGCCAAGGATCGATGCCCGAACTGGGCAAAACAACATGCAGGGCCAGCCAGGGAGACTGAGGGGGAACCAGGGGCACCAGGAAAATGGGGAAATTTGGGGGCATCTCAGGTAAGCCCCCAGAGAAGGGTTACAGGGTTATTCCAAATTACAAGGTTTGTGGTCATTAGGCGGGTTTGTGGGTGGATATAGCTTCCCAGAGAGCTATACCAGGCTAGGCAGATACCCCCAAACACTTTACTCTGGGCGGGGGCACCAAAATATTGAACCCAGGCCCCTCTACCTGTTGTCCCAAATAGAGTCAGGGGTAGTAACCCTTGAGATAGCTCTGCCTAGGGGGTTACATCTTGGAGGCACAGCTGGGATTAGCAGCCCTCCCCCCGTGTCCAAAATATGAAATTGCAGTTAATTGTTAGTTTAGTGTCAAAACTGAAATGTAGGACCTCGCTAAGGCTAAACTTGAAATTCCCCCTTACAAAATGGCTGTACACCATCTTTTGGGGTGGAGTGAGGCAAAAGATGTTAATCTCCACCATGCTTTGATGTTATTGGATATCCCATTAGGTACCATTAAAGCTACTATCGAGGAGGCAGTGAGCAAAGTTAAGTGTCTGGGCAAATCCAAAATGGTGCAGGGTCTGCACCAGAAGACATACGAGGAGAGACTAAAGCAGCTTAATATGTATACCCTTGAGGAAAGGAGGGAGAGTGGGGACATGATAGAAACTTTCGAGTATCTCAAGGGAATTAACAAAGTACAAGAGGGTAGTATCTTTCAGAAGAAAAGATGTGCAAGAAAAGGGGGCACAATTTGAAGATAGAGGGAGGACGGCTCAGAGGTAATGTTAGAACGTATTTTTTCACAGAGAGGGTTGTGGATGCATGGAACGGCCTTCCTGAGGAGGTTGTGGAGTCAGGAACAGTGGGAGAATTCAAGAATGCGTGGGACAGGCATAAGGCAATTCTAGAGGGGGGTAGGAGGAAGTAAGCTGTTGATTAACTAGAATCTGCAGCTTATCCATCAGGTAGGGAAATGGGCAGACTAGGTGGGCCAAGCGGTCCTTATCCACTGTCAAATTCTATGTTTCTATCACCGTATGAGGGCAAAATGCTGACCTGTTTGCTGAAACGATAATGGCTTTTATTGAATGTAGTATTCCCATAGACCCAGAGACTGTGCCCCCATTATTATGCCTGAGGGATCCTAGGTGGGATGGAGGACTATGCATAGTGGGTTGCCTTCCCCTGCGGGTTCACTTAAAGTGGAAGGCTTAAGAGGGAAGTTGGAAAAACTATTAGCAGCTTAGGGACAGACCCTTGAGGATTTGAAAAGGGCCATAGAGAGTCCTGGAGGGGCCGCACCAGTGAATTCCTCCACGGCCCTTAAACATAGAAACATAGAATTTGATGGCAGACAAGGACCACTTGGCCCACCTAGTCCACATTACAAGGTTTGTGGTCACTAGGTGGGTTTATGGGTGAATGTGGCTCCTCAGAGGGCTGAACCAGGCTTGATACATACCCCCACATACTTTACTCTGGATGGAGGCACCAAAATATTGAACCCAGGCCCCTTAACCTGTTGTCCCAAGTAGAGGCAGAGGTAGTAACCCTAGAGATAGCACCTCCCAGGAGTTACAGTTTTAATGAAACTTAAAAGTTTAACACACGACACAAGTTAATGTGTCTTCAGTATCACAGAACAATCACTAGAGCAGAGTATGTTTTCTAATGTACAGAATGCCTTTCATACAGAAAATACCTCACCCAGCAGTCAGTCAGATCAAGAACAACAAAAATGGGCAGAAGGGACCTCTTCTGAAGGACAACACTTCTAACAGTGAGATGGGAGGCAGTTTACCCAAATGGATAGAGAACAGATGAATGATTCAGCAGATCCAGGTTAAAATCCCGCCAGAGCCAATGAGTCACTCTGTGACCTTGAACAAGTCACTTAATCTTCCTGTGCGGAACTTCCTCAGCTGTAAAACTGGGTAGAAGCGGCTACCCTCTGCAGAGGAGATGCTGAAGCTAAGTTGGGATATTCTGGGCAAATACACTACAAAATAGAACAGCTCTGCCTACCCCACCCCACCTAATCCGACAGCAGCAGGAGGACAGTGTAGGGTCAGTATTAAGTCCACAATACCAGTAAATCTATACCCTTCTGCCAAAGAGAGATGAGCAAAACCATTGGTGCTGATCCAGTGGTACTGCCCCGGCACCCCACACTTCCATTTAAGGGAGACCCAAGTTCAAGAACAGACTCAAATTTCCCATCCTGGGACAAGCAGGGCTTGTCCGGATCTACACCACATGTAATAGTAATCTACTTACTGGTAGTTGTGCTTTCCTCAGGTTGCTGCTGGTGTACAATATAATTCCTCTTCGCTGATTCACAGACAGGAGTGTCTTCTTCTTTCACAACCACTTTCACATAGTCTCCTGGGACTGGAAATCCTGTATGTGTCAAAGAAAACAAATATTGTACATGGGAGATACACACTGGACTTAATCTGATAAATCTCCTGCCCTCGAGATAAGAGAACTGCCACTGGTATTAGTTCACTGATACAGACACAGCACCCTGCATTACAAACAGGGAGTCTCAAGTCTGAGAATGGACATAGGTTCCCATTCTGGGACCTGCAGGGCTTGTCTGAAGCGATGATCCAGTGTTGCTGCAAGTAATGTCAAACTCTAAGTAGATATAGATATGGAACTTTCCCTAGTGACATGGTAGAGACTACTAAAATCGGGACAGGGGCCATGCAGTGGATGTCCTGTATCTGGACTTCAGTAAGGAATTCAACTCAATGCCACATGGGAGGCTGGGAAAAAAGTTAGAAGGCACAGGGGCATGTGCAAAGCTGGTGAGATGGAACTGGCTTCAGGGAAGGCAACAGAGGGTGGTGGTGGGTGGGATGCTCTCGTCCCCAAGGGTAGTGACAAGTGATGTTCCACAGGGCTCAGAGTTGGGACCAGTGTTGTTTCGGATATTCATTGCAGACATATCATTGGACATCAAGAGCAAGATCAGTCTATTTGCTGATGATACCAAGATGGGAGAGGTGGTGGACGACCTAGGGGGATGGTAGGGGTTGCAGGATGATCTGGCAAAGCTGAAACCTGGTCAGACACCTGGCAACTGGGGTTTAATGCCAAAAAGTGCAAGGTGCTGCATTTTAGGGTGAAGAACCCAAGGAGGAGTTACCAGCTGGGGGGAGTGCAGCTAGCCAAGACAGAGGAGGAGGAGAAGGATCTGGGGGCGCTCATTACAGGGTCAATGAACAACTTGGCACAATGTAGGAAGACAGCTGCAAAGGCCAATAAAATGCTGCTTTGCATTGCAAGGGGTATATCCTCGAGGAGGGAGGAGGTGATTCTGCCACTGTATAGGTCATTATTTAGACTGCACCTGGACTACTGCGTGCAGTACTAGCACCTGTATCTGAAGAGGGACGTTAAGTTACTGGAGGAGGTGCAGCGCAGGGCAACAAAGATGGTCAAGGGGCTGGGGGGACTTATCATACGAGAGGAGGCTGAGGGAGTTGAAGATATATTTGCTGGAGGAGAGGAGGGACGGGAGGACATGATTGAAACCTTTAAGTACATGAAAGGAATAAACAAGACAGGCACAGAGGGGCTGTTCAAAGTAAGGGAGTGGATGGACACCCAGGGCCATGCTATGAGACTGGAGGCAGGAAGGTTCAGGAGGGAGATGAGGAGACACTTTATTTACAGAGAGGGTGGCAGCTGGGTGGAATGCTTTACTGGCAGAAGTGGTATCCAGTAGAATAGTGGACTACTTCAAAAGGGGCTAGGACAGGGCAAGTGGGAGAGTCAATGGAGGGGAAGGATGGAAGGGAGGGGCAGCTGCAGAATAAAGGGTGCTAGCTGCACATTCAAGCAGACTTGATAGACCTCTAGGTCTTTATCTGCTGGCAAATTTCATATGTTCATACTTACGTTTATACTTTAAAACACAACTTCGCTCACATCTGACTGCGCACAATGTCTGTGACTGTACCCACTGATAAACTCCTGTCTTCACCACGATTTCTATTGTGCTACCTGAGAATTTGCATTGGCTCCTCTAATCCTGTGACCCAGCCATTCTCCCCTCTATCTCTCCCTACCCTTATCCTCTCCACTACCTCCTCCTATACCCCCCTCATCACACCCCCCATCATAACCCCCCTTTACCTAAGCCTCACCCACCCCTTCTCTATCCACAGTCCCCCACGCACACCCTCTTCAGTTCTATCGCTGCCCCTCCTAACATTGACAAGGTCCTATGGCTGCTCCTTCTCACTGCTCTTTCATTCCCCAACCTTCCCTCCTTCACCATCCCTCTAGGGCTGTTTTTAATTGCATATTTACCAGGGGCCTTGTTAGCAATGGTCCTCCAGGCCTCAGGCCCCGAATGTTTTGTCTGGGGCCCAAAACCTTTTTCTGTACAGCCCTGCTTTTTTATTTTGTTTTACACAAAGTAAAACTTCTGTGCCTTTCTGATCCCAACCCAACCATTTGTTCCCATGGGTGTCATTTACTGGTCACACCCCCCCTCCCCCGCCGGCATCCAGTTCCCCTCCTGCCCCTCAACAGAGAAAGCATTCATGTGATTGGTTGGGACTGCAGCAGTCCCAACCAATTGCATGAAAGCTTTCTTTTTTTTTTTAAATCTGAATAGCGAGAGCCAACCTGTTCAAAGTACAAGCCTGAGGGAGCCCACCTCCATGGAAAAATGCGACTCAACATGGGAGTCAGACCAGGAGGCTGAAGATGAGTGGCAAGGAGATGAAGATCCTATCCAAACAGCACAGACAGTGCTGGAGTGGGAAGGGGAGGAAGGACAAACAGAGCAGGTACTGTACCCCAGTGTCGCGATGCTGTCAGAGCGTTTGTGTGTATAACCAGACTGTCAATAAATACAAAAAACAACAAGGGCAAATATGAATAATCCCTCACTGACAAGTATTTTGGGGCTTCGTGTTTTTTTATGGGTGAGTTCTGTCACTGTCACGTCATCATCGTTAGAGGCCATGGACAGTGTTGCTTGCAGACGAGATCTGCAGCCCGATGTTTTTATGTGCAGTAAAAACCATAATCTAAAAAACTGTAGCCTTTGAAACTGAAATAGGATCCACATCTACCGAGAAAATGATGATGCCATTGTAAGGATACAGGTGGATTCAAGGCAGAGAAGTTAACAGTTTATTTAGCAGATTTAAGAAAACCTTCAGCAGTAGTGCTATGTAGTCTTGTTTTCTCTCTTTATGTTTCTGTGTTATTATTTCAGTAAACCAGTAAAAGTATGTTATATACAGATTCACATTAGTTAAAAAGGTTCATATACATAGCACGTTGGCAGGAAAGGGCAAGTATTTATTTATTTGCTTTTTGTTTACCAGGTTGGTACACTAGACAGCTAAAATGCATATTTACATGTAGGGCCCAGGAAACATGTTGCCGTATTGGATTATTCAGATGGGTTGCAAAGCAACATTTGCTTCCTGAGAACATGCAGTTCTCTTCTCCCTATTATTATTCCCACTTCACTTGACATACATTTAGTAAACTTTTCATCCTTGTGGTCTGCTGCTACTCACCCCCTCGATGGAACTTCTCCATCTACTTGTGTTACAGTCAGCCTATACCTGTGCTGCAGTAGTATTTAGTGTGCACGTGTAGAGGTGGTCTGGTTCCAAGCTATCTTCTTAAATGTCTATGTGGTTGAAAAGCCAGCTGGAAAATTTAGACTGCAAACAATGCTTTGCTAAATGGATGGTGGGAGAAAAAGGAGAATGCTGTGTATAGATGAGGCAGCATTTTCTACCTCTCTATTCCAAACAACCTGGGTCTGCTACTGTGTTCTTTTGGGTTCTCAGTTCTCCTTAGTTTACAGGCTGTCATTTTTTGGCCAGTATCACTAAGAAATGAATATAAATACTGGCCTGATAGTTCTGTGGTAGTGCTTCTTACTACCATATTGAAGTTATGTGCATGAACTTGTGCTTGGTTGGGAGACTTGATATTGCCTTTTATTTACCCCCACAGCTGTATTTTTATTTTATTTTTACCAGGAGAGACACACTAAGCTGAAAGCTCATTTACAGATGCAACCTGGGAGCACAAGGAAGTTAAGTGACTTACTCAGGGTCACACAGTATGTAAGTAGGGGCTGTGGGATTCAAACCCAGGTCTCTAGGTTTACAACTCAGAGGCTTAAACCAATGCGCCATACTGCCTCCTTCTCAGCTGTTCACTGGCATCCTTCACCTTTAGATGCAAAGGGTTTTCGCATATCTGTCTTTTTTGTTCTATATACATGTTTTTTTCTCTTTTTCCCTCGACCCGGAACCCCGGCACACATGCATGTGCACATGCGTGGAGGCACACGCACATGCCAGGCACTGGCTTGATCCCTTCCGCCCCCCCCCAGCATTATTGCCACTGCTTCCCCTCACCTATGCTTCCCACCGCACCTCCACCTGGTGGGAGCGGAACTACGGGAGGAGCGGGAAACCAACCCTGGGAGGGGGGAAACCTGCCTAAAGCAGCTCAATCCCACTTGGACCCTCGCCCCTTTGCCAGTTTCCTGGCTACTCGAGGTCATTCCCGAACCCAGGTCACTGGTGTAGAGCGAGATAAGGCATCCACCACCACCGGGCCGGCTGCATATCTGTCTTTTTATACAGAATCCTGACTACAGTCTCCGACAGCTCTCGAGATCATCCACAGTACTGAAAGTTTAAAAGTGCAGAGCCTTTGTTATCTGCATTTTGCCAGTTCCCATCTAGAGATGTCTGTTGCCGTCTCTACACATGCTATACCACAATCCAGAGTCAAATGAAAGAATGCTGTAAATTGTTGTACTTTAGCATCGGCACCTACAATAAACCAAAACATAGTAACTGATATAAACACAGACCACAGTTCAGTTACACAAATGAATATTATTGCTTCTGTGCCATGATGGCACAAGTTTATGCCATTAAAATGATTCCCTTCCCCGTTTATTACATTACATTCTTATGCATCAACCAACACAATATATTTCTGAATGTAGATCATGGGAAAGAGTCCTAATAATTAGCAATTTATTTGACTCAATGAGTGTGTTGTTTTTGTTTATTTGATTACATGGGAAGAGTGTGTTGGCATTAAGGACCACAATTTCCTTCCGTTTAAATAAATGGTTCCTTTTTGAGCCACGTTTAGGAAATTTGCCAGGACACTTTCAATTTAAACACAAATTCAGTGACTGGGGACATCTTTTTAGGATTAGAGTCCACAATTTGTTAATTTTATTTAGGGCAGCTGATTTCTGCAACATGCTTGAGAAGAGCCAGAGAGCTTATAAAGTAAAATAAAAGTAAAAACTTCTGGGGGATATATGTTGGCACAAACACCGAGTAAACTAAATCTCTTCACCAGGAAGCAATGACTGAAGCCAGGAAGGCTTTCTTAAAACATTAAATCTTTAAGTATATTTCAGGAATCATGTAGGAGTTTTCAAATTAAAATTCAAATGTAGTCATTTACAATATGAGTTGCAGTCAGAGATCACACTTTTTGCCTTATTTGCAGAATATTTAAATAAAAATGCACTGGTCAGGGAAAAGTGTGTGCTGGAATTGGGGCAGTTTTTTTTTTATTTACACAACATTTGGTTACTGGGAAAGTTGGGGAGAAGCACATACTGATATATAATATTTAGTTAAACACAGAATTGAATATAATTGTATTAATGCTTGGGAGGGCTGGGGCTATGCACTGGAGCCGAAGGCTAGGCTATGGGAAGGGTGGTTCGGGCAACAAACTGGGCTGTGGGGACTCTGGGGAGGGGCCTAGGGTACAACATACTGGGCTGTGGGGACTCTGGGGAGGGGGCTAGGGTACAACATACTGGACTGTGGGGACTGTGGGGAGGGGGCAAGGGTACAACATACTGGGTATGGGGAGGAGGTAATGGGGTAGCAAATTCTGTTTCAAATGACCTCCAAATGCATTAGAATGCATAACATTTAAACGCCTCTGATAGTTACCTAAACTGTAATGCATATATACATATCCTTAATGTAACTCAATTATTTTGTAATTTTCTGCCATGCATGTACTGTGTTGACTGCCTTCTTACCTGTTTTGTTTGTTGTATTGTATCTTGACATGGAACCTTTGTAAATGAGCTATTAACTTTAAGGTATTATCCGAGACTTCAATAAGTAAATAAAGCTAATCATTTCTGATCTAATCCGGGCTGGCAGTATATCCTAGAGGTTAGAGTAATGAACTGTAATTGAGCTTAATACATCTAGCAGACTAGACCTGGGTTTGATTCTCATGACCTCCACTTGTATACTGTGGGACTCTGAGCAAGTCACTTACCTGTCCAGTGTTCCCAGATCACCCCTGAAAACAAGCACTTTCACCTAGTTATCAAAGACTAAAATAAAATAAAAAAATAATCCAGAGGAAGGAATATTGGAGATAAGCAATAAGGGTGGGGGTGCTCCTAGGCCTGTGATATAAGCCAGTGTGCAAATGTTTCTTGTTTTCACTAAATTGTTTATTCAATTTTTCTCCCTGTAAAAAACTCAATGTTTCACTCTAAGGCTTCCTCAGGGAGGATTTTTCATCAAATTATGCATTTATTGTTCTTTTTTGGAAAATGTATCTGCCACAATACTTATTACTAACAACTTCCAACTGCCTTGTCCTACCTTGTTTGGCTTTTTGAACCTTGTGTGTGCTCTTAATTCACATTTATTTTACAGGCCATCAGGCTCCCTGTGTCTGTAAACAAAAAAGACACTACATGTAGTTTTGTACTGTATCCCTACCAAATTCATGGGCGGTACTGTTTTTCCATCACCGTGTACATTTAATCCTCACTTGGCAACACTGTGCTTCTGACCCCATAACCACTTTTGTATGGTACTGTACCTTTCTGTACAGTGTTTACTTTTCCCTTCTATGGGAAGATTTTTTCTTTCACACTTCTCTCTGTTATCAAAATGGCAGATGTTAAGCACCATGTGTTTTTTTTAAAAAAGGAGTTCTGACTCTTCTGAATTCCAATTCAGGTAAGAGACATAAAAGTGAAGTGCTTAACATTCTGGAAGTAGGTCTTCCCATTTGCAGTCTCCCTTTACCACATGGCATCCATGCATCAAGGACACAGAGGAGCTTGGCTTCCTCTTAATCCTGACACTCTTGGTGTGAGCTGATGTCTCGTACAATCAACACATGCACGTGTGTCCCTGCCCACATCAGGTTGCTAGGCACCCACTTTTCAACAGACGCCCTTGCACAGAACTGGCTGTACATAAAGAGGTCCTTGGTGGAAGCAATGTCTGTGGGCTCAGTGCACCCTAGAAAAATACATGCCTTTTCCTGTGTATGTGCGCTAATCTTTTACCTTATAGTCTACAAACAGTTGATCAAAATATTGCATTTTACGCTTACATTTTTTATTTATTTTTATTTCGTTTTCATTTACCGGGTAAGTGCACTAGCCATAGCAATGACTATTTTCAGGCATGGCCTGGGAGGGTACAGTACACCAATGCAGGCTACACATTGCAATACAAGTTTAGACATAATTGACAATAGAATACAGAGCAAGTTTAGACATAGTTGACAATAGAATACAGAGCAAGAAGACAATAAGTAGCTATAGACAAGGTGGATGCAATAACAGCGTAAAAATAAAATATACAAGAACAAAGTATACAAAACATTTTGATAACCAAAGCTAACATCATATTGTGTGATTTGTGGAAAACAAAGTAAGATTGTAGTACTATAATATTCGATGGGATTGATATAGGGTAATTAAGGGAGGGAAAGGGAGATGGAAGTGAGAGGCCAGAGTAGAGGTTTAGGACGAGGCAAGGCAAGAGGGAAGGACAAAAGGGGAGAAAGTGCTATACATTAGAAGGGCACAATAAAAGTGACAGGAGAGAAGAGGCTAGGAAGGAAGTACTGAATGCCTCATATATTGTTAAGATGTTGTCTAATTGTGAATTTCGGGGAAGGATGCTGTAACAATACCCTTATTAAAAATATATATTAACAAGCCTTTAGCTCGTCCATCACCACAGCCCTGCCTTCAGACCCTGGGCTCAGGACTCCGAGTCTCATCTGCCACTTCCTCTGCCATCACACCAGCAGGGATCCACATGGTGTGGGACCCGAGAGGCCAAAGGGCCATCACAGACGGTGACACGGGAACATGGTGTTTTCCCCACTTAAATTCATGGGGTCTCAGCAACACAGTCTCACAAGTGCGTGGAGGTGCGCATGCATGCCCAAACCGGTGACCCTGCTCAACTCACCTGGCCCAGCACCAGTGCCTCATTTTGCCGGCGCTACCACCGAGCTTCTACTCAGTGGCAGCTAACAGCCAGGAAGGCTTACCTCTCCAGTCCAGGAGAGGAGAGTTGCCAAGTGACCATTCAATCATCTACCAGCCCTCCCCACGAGTCGACCTCCAATGGCCTAAGCTCGTTCATGAGCCTGAGTCGCCGATGTGGGAGAAGTAAGGTGCTCAAGGGGCTTCAGCCCTCTGCACTGCTGGGCCAGCATTAAAAAAAATGTTTATGAGCTATCTGTTTATGGGTTCAATGTAATAAGGTAGTGACTGTTATGTGAGACATAGAAGAGAACTGGAGAACAAAGGGTGAAGGGGGGTTCTGACATTTTCTTAAAGTTTTTTTTTTTAACCAATCAGTTTTTTCAGATAACAGTCAAAGCATTTGTGGAGTACATTAAAGCAGTTTTTTTAACATTATTATAAATTCAAAATTCCCCTTTCAGCATATACTCTCTGCTACATTTTACCAACATTCTGCCCAGCTGGGGTCCTTATTCATCCCTATTTCATTGCTTTATTTTTTTAAGTTAAAGCAGCAGTGCAACAAAATTGGGCAAAAAAATTAAACCTTACCATATTCACTAAACATTTTACAGGCATCTTCTAGTTTTATATGGTGATAAAATGTTCTAGTTCTGCCAAAATGTGAGTATTTTATAAATGTTTTAATTTAGTTTTTCTTAAGAAATAAAGATACCTACTACATTTGGCTTAGAAACAGCACTGTAGACATGGGAAGGGTCAGAATCAAGAAAAAAAAAGCTTGTGTGTAGTGTAGCAGGTACCAAGAAAAGTAGATTTGACAGGTATGCTAGTATTTGTAACTGTTGCTGAAACTAGCTTTCTGAAAATCAGTTTTTCATTGCACTGCTCCTTTAAATATCCACCTTATCTCAGTTTTCTTTAATAATTTGTTGTAATTTCCTCCTCATAGTGGTGCATTTACAGCCTCTAAGCCCCAAAATCTCAAAGAGGCTCCTATAGGTACTGCCCTTGTGAAATATCATGCCATAGTGCCTCTAGCAAGGATGGTTCTGGTCTTCCTTTGTGCTTTTGAATTCTAACATTTAATGCCCTATTAGTTTTGCCTACATGACATAGGTCACAAGGACACCGCTTAATATATACGACACCTTTGGTGCTGCAATCAATATGCTGTCCGGTTTTGTATTTCTGATGGTTATTGGGGTGCCTGAACACAAGTTTTCTCGAGGAGTGTCCACAAACCAAGCTCTTTCTAAAAGGTGTCATTCCTCATCTCAGTGGACCCAGTAAATGTTTCCCATTTGTTTCTTTTGGAGTCTTGTGCTGTGTATGCACCACCTTGTCCTTAATGGATGTAACTATTTTTGCTGATATTAGCAGTTTATCCCCAAACACCAGTACATATTCAATTCAATTCAATTTTATTTTTTATACTGGAACATATGTGAGCAAAAATGCCCATTTTCACAAAGTCCAGTGGCACAGAAATTCGATGATGCAGAGAAAAAGATAAAAACGATATCTGCAAAATTTTACATAATTTACAATAGTAACAGTGTATATGACAGGATCAGCTAGATTAGAGAGAAAAAAAATACAGAGCACACAATAAAAGAGCCAAAATACAGATACATACAAACTCTAAGGTAACTCAAGGGTTGGTGGACATTCAGGGGGATTGCCTACCGGGGCAAGTACAGGAGGTACATTGGAGGAGGTGGTCCTTGAGGGAAGAGGTGAATGAGCCAACTGAACTACAGACCTGAAGTTCAGGTGGTAGTTTATTGTAAAACATAGGGCCCTTGTACATGATGGAGTTCTGCACATGCTTGGTACAGTAAAAAGGGGTGTCAAAGATATGGCAGGTGACCCTTCTTGTACTGTGTTTGGGAACTGATAAGGGGAAAAGGGAGTTAATGCTGATCGGCAGCAGGTTACAGTGAACTTTGTGTAGGAAAGAGAGCATTTTAAGTTGGAACCTACCTTCTAGGGTGAGCCAGTTGAGGGAGGCATAGAGGATACAGTGATGGGTCATCCAAGGGAGGCCGGTCATGAAGCGTGTGATATTATTGTATGTAGTCCTGAGTTTGGAGAAAAGGGGGGGATGTGTAAGGGGGAGAGTAGACAATAGAGCCATAATCAAGGAGGGGCAGGAGAAGGGAGCTGGCAAGGCATAGTCTGGAGGCAGGGATAAGGAACTTTCTGATTCAGTATGAGACCAAGCCCTACATGGATTTCCTTGATGAAGTTGGTAATATGGATGTTGTAGGTCAGGTGAGGGGTCTAAGTACAGTCCAAGTTATTTGAATTCGTAGACTTGTTCTATGATGTTACCAGGATTGTCTGAGAGGGATCGGCCCATGACTGGAGCTTTTCTTGGGCCAAAGAATATCATAAACTTGGTCTTGGAGTTGAGAACCATGCCTTTGGCAGAGAACCAAGTGCTTGCTGAAGTTAGCCTGCAAATTACTGAACATCGTGTCCAGGTTAGTGTCGCTGCAGTAGAGGGCCACGCTGTCAGCATAAAGGACTAGTTGGGTGGTTTGGCAGATGGAAAGGAGGTTATTGTTGAAGAGCAAGAACAGGAGCAGGCCCAGGATGGAGCCCTGGGATACCCCCATAATTAATTGGACATTCAGTAGAAAAGTGACCGTTGATATTAATTTTCTGCAATCCGCTGGAGAGGTAGCTTCTGACCCATTTGTCGATGTTTTCAGATATGTGCAAGCCCTTGAGGATGTCCAGGAGAAGGTCATGGTCAACCAGGTTGAACGCCTTGGACAGGTCCACAAAGTCAGAGCCTGTGTACTGGCTCTTATCGCTTGCCTTGAGGATATAACTGGTGAACCTGACCTGGGCAGTTTCAGTCGTATGCAATTGGTATGTTCCTATGATGTGCCAGTACTTGATTATTCACTTAATTCTTGTAAGTTTCTCATTATAACTTGTGGTGAAGACACATCTATAGGGCTCAGGTGATTTCTTCTTTGATCTTAGTAGACTATCTCTTTCTCTGTTTGCTAAATTTTATCTTTTGCTTTCTGTAACCTCTATTTCTGAATCATTGGGCAGCTTATCACTTTTTGTTTCTGAAATTCCTCCTCAGTTTTACAGTTCCTTTTTATTCTAGTTTATTGTGAATACAGTAAATATACAGTCTATTAGACTTGGTTGATGGTAGCTCCTAGTGTACTGTGTGGTATTGCAATCTTTCGCTTTCCAATAAAGTCCTGTTTCTATTTTATTTCCTACCACTCTTATGTTCAAGTCCAAATATGGGATCTCTGTGTAGCTGTAATTAATGGTGAATATCAAATCTTCTGAGTGTGAATTTAAGAACATGTTAAAGTTCTTTAATTGTTCCTCATTGCCTGTCCATATGAAAAATATATCATCTACATATCAGTACCAACATCTGATATATAGATTATATGAATTATTTGACTTGTCTAGAATGTATGTATTCTCAAAATCATATAAAAAAGCATTGGTATATGCAGGTGCCATGGTGTTACCTATGGAAGTCCCATGTGTCTGATAAAAACTGTTGTTGAACTAAAACAGTTCCTGTATAGGCTCAGTGTTGTCAATTCTTGAATAGCCTTGTAGGAAACTTTATAGTTTGCTCTCTATTGTCTAGCATCTTGCACATTGTTATTATCCTTGCTTCATGGGGTATTGATGTATATGGGTCACAAATATTACATGCGACTAATATACAATTTTCTGGAAGTCCCAGTCTAGTGATGTCTGAAACAATTTTCAGCATGTGTAATTTTTTTATTTTTTCACAACTGTTGACACCTTTTCAATTTGAGTCTATAGATGAAAGTTAATATATGATCAGATTGGTTCAAAACACTGAATCAATCCCAGAGACTATCAGTCTCCCAAGCGAATCTTTCTGGTCTTGTGTACCTTCAGTATACTATAAAAAGCACGTGTTTTGGGGACTTTTTTTTTTCTTCGGACATCCCCTTTCCCAGTCAGATATCCAGTTTATTGAAACCATTTCATCCACCAGATCTATGATTAGTTTATTTTGGCCAAAAGGTCCCTGTCTAGTTTCTTATCGTTCTTCTCATCCTGCAGTAATCTCATATATGGGCTGCTGAATTCTCCTTTTAGATCTGTCTCTCTGGTACCCCCCCGTGTGTGGCTCCATAGCTCAGACCCGGGATCCTGCTCTCATTCCTTATAAAGAAGGTCTTCTGTACTTTGTCTGCTCTGTCTTGATCCTTAAAACAAGGGTTGATGTGAGGGAGGTACTCATCTGCCCTTGTGCTCATATCATGCACATCATCCCAACTTTTTTTGAACACTTCGAATACTGCCTAAAACAGTCTCTCTGTTTTTTTTGGTTTTCTTTATGGCTGTTCCTGGTATAACTATGATCACTGTCTGAGTCACTGCAATCTCAATAACTGTCCTTCCTTAGCACAAATCTTTTATAGCTGTAAACCCCATCTGCTCTGTAATCTACAGTATCCTTGTAGAATTTAATAAGTTTTGTTGTTTAATGGCTTCTTCAAAGTTACTAAGTTTCTTTTTAAAAGTCACTCTGTTGGTATTTCATTCCGCTTGATCCAATTTGGCTTTTAGTGCTTCTTTTTGGATTTCTTTGGCTGATTGGTTACATTCCTCTATTATGGCTTTTATAAGTGCCAGCATAAAATCAATGCTGCACTCATTACAGATGCCATCTAATTTCTCAATGAGTTTTTGTTAAGTTATACCAGTATTGGACTCAATGCCAATTCTTAGCCCTCTAGGAATTTTGTTATGTTCTAAATGCTGTGTAAGTGTCAGAATGTGCCACTATAGCTAGCAGTCCTTGAATTTCAACTTGCAATTTAACATTTTTTGTTAAATACGTTTTGATGTTTCCCCTGTCGTGGCTGTTAAGTTCTTTTTCCTTTATACTGTTGTACCAGCTTTTGTCTAGCCTTCTCCTCACTGAAGGAACTAAAATGCATTTTCCACACTGCCACCTATGTCACTGCAAAGACATTCAACCCTATTTGTAAAGTAGAAGTGCTCAGATTCTCTACAATCCGTCCTGTCTGCACCCAGCCCAAATTTTGGAAATTCAGATTACGTGCCTACTCTGATTAAGGCATTGGAATTGAACTGGAGACAAACACAGAAGTTCTGATTCCATATTCGCAGATGACGCCAAGCTCTGTGGGAGAGTGGACACAGCTGAAGGGATATGGGACCTACAGGAAGATCTGGAAAAGCTGGGGAGGTGGTCCAGGATCTGGCAGCTTGGCTTCATTGCCAAGAAATGCAAAATTATGCATATTGGAGCCAAGAATCCCAGGACAGAGTATTACCTGGGTGGAGTCAGAGGAGGAGAAGGACCCGGGAGTGATGATCAGTAGTGACCTGAAGCACTTCACACAGTGAAGAAAGCAGCAGCAAAGGCAAACAAGATGCTGGGATGCATAGCTAGGGGGATCAGTAGTAGGAGAGAGGAGGTTATACTGCTCTTGTAAAGATCACTGGTAAGGCCGCATCGAGAGTATGGAGTTCAGTACTGGTGCCCACACCTCAAAAAGGACATTAACCTTCTGGAGAAGGTACAGAGGAGGACTATAAAGATGATAGCCAGTCAGCAGGGCAAGTCATACGAGGAGAGGTTGAGGGCTCTAAACATGTACTCCCTGGAAGACAGGAGAGAGAGAGAGAGGGGACATGATTGGGACATTCAAGTACTTGAAAGGGATAAATAACGTTGATAAGGAAAGTCTCTTTAAGCTGAGTGGCAACCATATTATGAGGGGGCACAGTCTTAAGCTGGAGGGTGGGAGGTTTAGGAGGGATGTCAGGAAGCACTTCTTTACAGAAAGGGTGGTGGACACTTGGAATGCGCTTCTGGAAGAGGTCATCTCATTAAAGACAGTGAGCAGCTTTAAGAGAGGCTGGGATAGGCATGGGGAAGATAAGAATCATGGGTAGGGAGGATGGGAAGAGTGGGGAGGGAGGGCAGGGACATTAGCTCAAGCTGTGGACCCTGCAATACAAGCAGACTTGATAGACCAAATGGCATTCTTTTGCTGGCTTCTTCGTATGTACGTATATCTGACTCCGCTTCTGTGAATGTGGTCAGTCACCAAAGCTTCCTCCCACCCAGTGCAGCTGCCCTTAGTGGCCAGGAAAAAGCCCTCCACCCTAGCTTCCTTCTCCCCTTACCTTATGCCAGTGCCTGCTGGCAGTCCCAAGCTGTTCTCTTCATAGGCAGTGCAGCCTCATGGCAGGGTAGGTGGGCAGCTGTAATGACTGGCAGCCTGGCATATTCACAGGGCAGCTGTCAGGTCACCCACTGTATGTACTGGTGGTACTGAACTGCTGGTGATCTTTATCCTTGCTGGCCTACTGGGCAGACATCTGAAGTACCAAGTGCACACCCCCCCATATCCCCCCCGGAGTCTACTAAATCCAGTTTATTACATCCTTCATCTAACAAGCCAAGCAAGACCCCCCCACCCACACACCCATGTATACCCCATCCCTGTGAGAGAGACAAGTGGCTGGTATGGTCAGACTGGTGTGAACCCCCCTCCCCACTGACTTCCTACCCATCCAGCAGCTGGCTAGATAAGATAGTACTAGTCTCCACTGTAGTCCATGGATAATATCCATTCCTACCCACCTTTCCCAGAAGCCCCTGGTTCTAGTGCATGGGTGGCTGGGCTGACCTAAATAAAGCCCTGGGGTTTTCCACCATCAGACACTTATTGTATTAGGTGTCTGGTGGTGGCTAATCCCAGGGCTTTCTTTAGGTTTGCCCAGCCACCCATGCAATAGAGTCAGGGGCTTCTAGGAAATGTTTGTGTGTGGGGTGGGGGGGAATAGATATTATCTGACTGTTACTATCTTATCTAGCATGCTGTGGGATGAGGAGGAGTCAGGGGGTCTCACACCAGGCTCGCCACATCAGCTTAGTCACCAAATTTGCCAGCCACTTGCCCCCCCAAGGACAGGGTAAACATGGGTGGGTGCATGGGGGGGGCCTGCCTGGCCTGCAAGATAAGCTGTACTTACTGGGCTCTCAGGGGCTGAGAAGGGTCATGCACACTAGGGGTAGGGATATCTGCCCAGCAGACCAGCAAGAAAAGTTACCACCACCAGTCCAGTACCACCAGCACACACATAATCTGACCACTGCCCTGTGGATATGTTAGGCTGCCAGAATCTATAGCTGCATAAAACAATGGTGGCCAGGGAAATCGCCAATAATGTTCCAAATAGGTTCTTTTAGATTGATAATCGGTGGAGCTTGCGGTTTTTCGGTAAATTCAGGCAATGTCAATGGTTGGCATGCTCATAAGCAACAAAGGCTATGACACCACTATGTCTTTGATACAAGTTATTTATTTGTCAGATAGTCCCAACGTTTTGCCTAACTAATTAGGCTTCTTCAGGGGAACTGCAAAAAATTGTAAAATATAATAATTACTTTTCTGTCAATTTATTACAAAACTATTCACTTTCATTAGAACAGCCGCATTCAATACTATTATTCACATCTAATGCATAAATATCTGCTTGTAAATGCTTATTTAGCAGTTTAGAATATTGTAAATATGCTTAAAAAATGAAAAAAAAGACAAATAATTAATACAAAACATGTCACTGCTTCTCCTATTTTAAGGACCACCAAATTTAATTGCAACATTTGCCTTACTTTTTAACACTGCCGATCGGGGCCAAGATGACTACCATTTGTCCTTAGGATGAGACTATCTTGTGTAATCACTTCAAATGAAATAATATAGAGAAATTCATATTATATCATAATCATTTTAACCAGATTATTTATATACTTATTTAAAATATTTTTAATTGTTTTACCTCTGTATATAGAGGTGGGACATGATAGAAACATTCAAGTACCTCAAGGGAATCAACAAAGTCCAAGAGGGTAGCATCTTTCAAAAAAAGAGGTGTGCAAGAACAAGAGGGCACAATTTGAAGATGGGGGGGCAGCTCAGAGGTAATTTAAGGAAGTATTTTTTCACAGAGAGGGTTGTGGATGCATGGAACGGCCTTCCGGAGGAGGTTGTGGAGTCAAAAACAGTGGTGGAATTCAAGCATGCATAGGACAGTCATAAGGCCATTCTGGGGGGTTAGGAAGAAGTAGGCTGCTGGTTAACTAGGATCTGCAGCTTACCTAGTAGGTAGGGAAATGGGCAGACTGGTTGGGCCAAGCGGTCCTTATCTGCCATCAAATTCTATGTTTCTATGTTTGCAAGTGATCATCTTCACATAATTATCAGACTATAAAGTATGAAACAAAAAGGAGTAACAGTCAGAAAAAATCTCATGAATTCAAACTTAATCTGGTTTACTACTTGGCAAGGAGTGATGACACATAAGTGTTGCCACATGACTCCTCTCCTCGACATAAAGAGGTTGCCAAATGGGGAGCCAGATGATGCCAGCCGTACCTTAGGGGAGGACCAAATACATTACGCTCAGTGAAATCCTCACTCGTAGTAAGTAACAGTATCTGTATTGAAATACAACATACGATGTGAGAAGTTAAAAGATCAGAGTAAAAAGTGCATCAAATGGAAAAGTTTGGTGCGTTAGATGCCAGAAGTATCTAATTATTTAAAACAAGTTGAATTGCATTATAGCAACGAGTGAAATGTGGAGCGTATCTGTATTGAAATGTAACGTACTGCTTGAACAGTTAAAAGGCCAGAGCAAAACATGTATTGAATGGAAAAGTTTGGTGCGTTAGATGCCATAAGTATTTAACTGTTTAAAACAAGTTGAACTACACTATAATAACGAGTGAAACTAGAAGTATTGAATGGAAAGGCTTAATTAATACCTTCATAGCAATGAGTAAAACATGGTGCGTTAAACGCCAAAAACATTTGGTTAAAAATATTTAGTTAATTAGTATAGGCGGAAATGCATGATAGAAATGAGTGAAGCATGGTACGTTAAATGCCAGCAGCAATTAGCCATTTAATACAAGTTGAAATGTATAAACTACAAACAAGCATGGTACTCTAGACGCCAGGATTTTGGGGCTTTTTAGAACAAGTTGAAATGCGGAGATTACAAAGAGTGTGATACACTAGATACCTTGATCTTTGATTAAACCGGTATTTCATGAAAAGCCAAAATAACCTAATTAATGGAAATAATTAAACATAAAGCGTTAGATGCCATGAGTATGTAGTAAACAAGATTAAGTTTGAATTCATGAGAGTTTTTCTGGCTGTTACTCATTTTGTTTCGTACTTTATAGTTTGATAATTATGTGAAGATGATCACTTGGAAGATTTAAAAAGGAAAATAAATATACACAGAGGTAAAAAAAAAAATTAAAACATATTTTAAATAGTATATAAATAAGCTGGTTAAAATGATTATGATATAATATGAATTTCTCTATATTATTTCATTTGAAGTGATTACATAAGATAGTCTCTTCCTAAGGACATATGGCAGTCATCTTGGCCCCGATTGGCAGTGTTAAAAAGTAAGGTAAATGTTGCAATTAAATTTGGTGGTCCTTAAAATAGGAGAAGCAGTGACATGTTTTGTATTAATTATTTGTCTTTTTTGGTTTTTTTACGCATATTTACAATATTCTAAACTGCTAAATAAGCATTTACAAGCAGATATTTATGCATTAGATGTGAATAATAATATTGAATGTGACTGTTCTAATGAAAATGAATAGTTTTGTAATAAATTTACAGAAAAGTAATTATTATATTTTACAATTTTTTACAGTTCCCCTGAAGAAGCCTAATTAGTTAGGTGAAACGTTGGGACTATCTAACAAATAAATAACTTGTATCAAAGACATAGTGGTTTCATAGCCTTTGTTGCTTATAAGCATGCCAACCATTGACATTGCTAGAATCTACAGCTGCATAGCTGTCCTGCCATAACGACTGCATTGTCCACTGTACCACCAATGAAAAGGAAACCCATCAGACCACCAACAGGAAATGGCTTAAGGTAAAGGGACAGAGAGGAAAGGGAAGATTTTCCAGATTCCGAATTAGATTCTGATTCCAAATTCATATCCAAGTTTTTTTTTTTCTCCTTCTTCAGGATTCAGATTTCTGCCCTTTAATACCGTAAATTGGACTCCTGATAAAAATGCCCAAAACCTGATGCATACCATGGGATGGATTCCGAGCAATCTTACAGTGAAGTTATAACCCAAAACAGTACAACACTCAATACTTAGCTCTAAAATAGAACAAAGATTGGTCAAAACAGTTTTAATTTGACTGGACTTTTGAAGTATTCAATTATATGTATTATGACAGATACGTTCACAAAAGAGAATAGTAAATTTATAATTCAAAAACAGGGACACTATCATCTTTTTATGTTTTCTTTTCTTTTTTTGTCCTGTGGGCCCAGCATGCGAAAAACAATATGCACTGTTGGGGCCAACCTGGCATGCCACAGCTTGCTCCACACCAGTGACCTGTGTTCGAGATCAAGCATGGAACACCAGAGGTCATCTAGGAAGGGAGAGGATTGAGCGTATGCTGATGTGCGCACCCCAGTGATGTGGGCTGGGGAGAAAAATGGAGAAAAAAATGGGGCAGGCATGAATAAAGCCCTACCTGCAGATCCCCCACCCACTTTCCTATGATGACACCGGCCAGGAACCAGCAATATGGTCTCGGGGGGCCCTCCCCCCGACCCCGCTACGAGGGGAAAGCCATGGGGGAAGACAGACTACCAGTAAGTCCTGGGAAGGTTGGGGATGGTGAAGGGATAGTGGAACAGGATGAACAGCAGCAGCATAGCCTCTCCCGGCTGCAGGGAGGGGAAAAAAACAATATGGAAAAAAAAAAAAAAAATGCACAATGCTTCCCATTTCAGGACTAGGTCCCAATCTAATAATCTAATTAGCACTTATTTTTGTTATGTTTTTGTAAAAAAATATTATTGTGGTCAAAGCTCATTCCAGTAAGCAGAACTGGCAATCTGTGTCCCAATGTCTCAGCAGGTTCACACTGCGCTCCTCCCAACACAATGGATGCAAACTGACTATATTCTCGTGCATTCATGAGTTATGAGATTTTCATGCCCCATATTATTTGCATATTTTTCTAAAGAGCTCAGAATTTCAAGCAGATAGATGCTGCCTGCATCTTAAAATGAACAGCATTACACCCCTTACAACGTGGGATCTGAAAACTGAAGCCATCACTCTTGGCATGCGCAACACCACTCAACCAAAGGGTGAACTGTTGGGTTTTTTTCAAGGAAAAATATTGAAATAAACAATTTACTGGGAAGCAAGAAGTGGTTGGACATTGGCTTATTAATGTTACAGGCTTAGTTATCAACCCCCACACCCGACACACCTTTTTATTGCTTGTCTGGATCTGTCCTGCATGTAATATTATACAATAGGGTCTGAAAATGACACAGTCTGACTGTCTCCTTTCTACCACAGTACATCCTAGCATAACCACTGCAAAAGGTGCCAGTCAGTCACTTCACCGATGAAAACTTTTAAAAAAATCAGTACAAATGCTGGCCCAGTGGCGCTGAGGGCTGAGGCGCTGGATGCCTTACCTTGCGCTGCACCGGCGACCCGTGTTCAGGAACGAGCATGGGTCACCGGGGGTTGGTGGGGAGGAGAAGGATTGAGCATCCGACAGACTGCTCTCCTTCTCTGAGGGGGGTCTCTTCTCCGAGGAGGTGGGTCTCACTTCCCAATGCCCAACTGCCCCCTGGCGGAAGCTAGGGGTCAGGGCGCAGGGTGACAGCTCTCTGGGCAGAGGCCTGGGGGAGGAGCGTGTGGACGCATGCACCTCTGCCCCTGCCAGCATCATTGCACACCTAGGACTCCAACAAGGGGGGGGGCGAACAGTGGAAAAAAGGTGGCATCTCTCGCACAGCTTGATGGCCATCCGTGAGTGTTCGCTGTGGTGGTGCGGGCACCCGAACTGGATCAGTGAGGGTTGGGAGTTAGGGGGCTTCCTGCCACCCCACTGTGGGGGGTAAGTCGCAGGGGTTTTAGGGTACCTGCTGTCCTGGTCAAGATGGAGGATGGCCAGATCCCCAGCAGGATGCAAGGACTGCAACGAGAGACAGAGAGGTGGCCAAGGAGGATAAAGGTAACACTCAAAATAAAATCACTACAACCCCTGAAAATCAAAACATTAAAACCGCTATATTGGACTGTCGGTAAACAGCAACGGAGAACGGCATCATTCAAAACACTAAACTCTTTCTCTGTAAAAACACTTCCCAAACCAACTCTCAACAACATTAAAAGTTTTTTAAGTACCTCCTAAAAATTCACCATCACCGCCTGCCTCATAGCCACATGCTTCCTCACTTGCTAATGGCTTCATCCTGGCACTAAAACAAAAAAAAAAAGTCAGCTCCTGATTCAGTGCCACGTGTCATACTACTGAATGGGGCTGACACTCTCGCTCTCCCAACTGCTCATCTCTGCTGGCATACATCTGTGGAGTCAATATTCTGCCTAGCAACAGAAAAACAGGTTACTCACCTGTAACAGTAGTTCTAGGAGTGGTATATGATGTACATCCACACTTCCGGCAGTGTGCTTTCCTCTTTAAGGCTTGCCAGAAGGTTTACAATCTAGCTCCTCCCATCCAACTGGGTGGCAACTCCCTCAGCACTGTCCTGTGACGTCAGCTCGTACCTGCTGGAAGCAAGACCAGTGTGCCACTTGCCATGGGACGTTGGGTGGGTCAGTGTGGATGTACATCATATACCACTACTAGAACTACTGTTACAGGTGATTAACCTGTCTTTCTAGGGACGTGCACACATTCTGTAGTGCCCCAAAGTATGGGGCTCAACAGAATTAAATAATTAAGTCAAGTGCCTCTTAGAGCCCTGGGCAGGTGGGCATCAGGGGTGGCATAAGGTCTGTGTCTGGTACCCCTTTAGTGATGTGTTCCCCTTTCCATTGTAAGGCAGTAAGGCAGAGCTTTTGGAATAAAAAAAAGAACGTTTTTCTCTTCTCTGGCTGTCTGCTCCTTCTTCGAACCCCCCTCCCAAGCAGGCAGCATGAGCCAAGGACACCCACTGCCCAGCGTGTGGTGTTTGTTTTTAAAATAATTTGGGCCAGTGTGACATGGATCCAGGGTTCTGGAACTGGAACCCCAAGTATAGCATTTTAAAAAAATTCATTTTTGGCAGGCAGTTGGAGCTGGCATCGGGAGAAGTGAGGACGCCAGAAAGTGAGTGGGACAGTTTGGCTCACTTGGCTGGTTGAAGCCATCCTGTGGGCTTGTCTGGGTGCCTCAGCATCCCCGGTCATTAGTCTTCAGTTCCATGCAGTGGTTAGTGGTCCAATGGTGTGGCAGATCCAGTAAAGCAGTGGCCATGTGTTCCAGCGTCGGATGTCTACAGTGTGCGCTCTGTATGGTCCTGTTTTTTATTTTAAATTAATTTTAAAAAGTTTCAGCGGTCATTCATCAGCAGCGGTGCCCACCTTCTGCTTGGTGTCGGGCTAGTGAGTGTCAGGGGGAGTGCCTGGAAGAAGATCCAACAAGGTCGCACCTACAGTCCCTCCCACTGCCTACTACCTTGCAGCCTCCCAATCTCCCCATTCTTCACCCCGGGCCGGGGCAGTGAATCGGTGGCAGCACCATCAGTCAGGTGCTGGCCACCTTATTTGTTTAAAAAAAGAAAAGAAATTGTTTAAACGTGCCAGAGGGTGCTTTAGAAATAGTCAATGAGTCATAGAAGAGGCGGGCCGGAGGACTGAAATTTAAATAAATAATATTAATTTGGCAGAGCAATGCCCAGGGGTGGAGTTAAGGGCAGTAAGGCCCTGTTGTGGGAAACAGTTAATATTCATGAATAGGCTCCCAAGGAGAGGAGCTAGGGGCACCAGGGAGAACAAATAGTTATGAATCATCTCTCCAGGGGTGGAGTTAAGGACATCAGGCCCAATTGAAGACCAATTAATATTTGTAAGGGCAACTTTCTGGGGCAGATTAAAGGGGCAGGACAAGCCCCAGTTAAACTTAGATAGCCCAGGTGGGCTAGTTGAGCAACGGGCTAGTAAGCCCAAAGTGTCTCTGTTCTGTTCAAATAAATAAGCACCAATTGGACCAGTGGGGCAGGATATTAGGTTTATTGTTTTAAATAACTTGCACCAATGACCTGTGTCAGCGACTGAGGTCGCATTGGTGGGAGGGGGTCTATAGATTTTTCCCACCATGGACCGCACATAGAGGCAGACAGGTGCTAGTGTAGGCCAGCAAATTTTCCCAACAAAGGCTAGCAGAATGGGACAGGATTGATCGGGGCTGTCTACAGGGTACTCTAGAGTGGCAAGGAGTCTGAAAGTATGTCTCATCTGTTAAGATGCTGCAATTACTTTGAACTGTGTGTTTTGTCCTCAACACCATGCAATTGCCCGGAACTGTTTATTTATCCTCTGCAACTGGCAATTGCCCCTGAACTGGTTACTTGCCCGCTGTTACTTGCAATTGCCCCCAAACTGGTTATTTACCCTCTGCTACTGGCAATTGCCCCCAAACTGGTTATTTGCCCTCTGCTACTGGCATTTGCCTCTGAACTGATTATTTGCCCCTTTGATACTGGAAATTGCCCCTGAACTGGTTATTTACCCTCTGCTACTGGCAATTGCCCCCAAACTGATTATTTGCCCTTTGCTACTGGCATTTGCCTCTGAACTGGTTATTTGCCCTCTGATACTGGCAATTGCCCCTGAACCAGTTATTTGCTCTCTGCTACTGGCAGTTGCCACCGAACTGGTTATTTACCCTCTGCTATTGGCAATTACTCCTGAACTGGTTATTCGCCCTTTGCTACTGGTAATTGCTCCTGAATTGTTTACTATGACCTGAGTCTACATCTGGATTCGTTAGCAGCTGTCCCAGAGAGTTGTCAAGCATCCTCGTCCACCTGGTTTGGGAATCACCTCACCACTGACTTCCTGATTGTGCTGCAAGTGCATATTTCCAGTTTGGGGCACCTCATCGATGCATCACGACGTACTGGTTCCCCTAGTTAGCATACCCCCCAGCTAGGAGAGGCCCACCTGCTGTCCTGATTAATTTTTATCCCTATCCTGTTAAGGTGCTCAGTAAGCATAAGAGTCGCACCGGCTTGCTAGTAAGGGACCATCCCATCCAGCTTCCAAAAGATTCCACACCCTGTTTGTTATTTTACTTTTCTTTCAGGTACCACTTGGCTACGCCGTTCAGAGGCCAGCATCTGGAACTGGTGTCCGAAGACTTTAATTGTGGGTTCCCATCTGAAGAACTGCATTATCCTGGTTGCATCCTTGCATCTGCTTACACCATCTTCTTCAGTTCATCTTGTCCCGGCAGCCCGATGGAGGGCTTGTGCCGAAGCATCTTCTTCCATTCGTTTCGTCCCAGCAGCCCACTGGAGGGTTTGTGCCGAAGCATCTTCTTCAGTTCATCTTGTTCCAGCAGCCCACTGGAGGGTTTGTGCCGAAACATTTTCTTCAGTTCATCTCATCCCGGCAGCCCACTGAATGGTTTGTGCCAAAGCATTGTCTTCAGTTTATCTCATCCCAGCAGCCCACTGGAGGTTTGTGCCAAAGCATCTTCAGTTCATTTCGTCCTGGCACCCCAAGAGAGGGGGTTTTGCTGATGAACACATGGCCTGTTTACCAATCCTCTCTGAAGTCCCACTGGCCTTACGAAGGCCTCCACTGAAGTGCCAGTTCAGTGCGACAACCAAGATTTCCCAGTGTCCAAGTATCTTCCTTCCCTACCACCTGAAGTCTGTGTGCCCATACTCCTGCCGCCAAAAGTGGACTCCAAAGTAGACTGAATTCTTAAACCCTCTGTAGCACTTCAGTGTTCTATAGCTGTCTAAAGAGCTCTTAGTACCAGTGGTGGACCAGCTATTTTAGAGTACTCAGTTCAATATGACATACAGAAGTTTTAGGCAAAGGTGCACCTTTTAGACCTTCGATTAGTTATTTATGTGTATTTACCATTTAGGTAATGATTGTTCTGTATATTCTTGTTGCCTTCATTACTGCCAGTATTTCCCCTTGTGACTGTGTCATCCTACCCCCTTTTGGCTAATAAAAATCTTTCTTCATCAAACCTCTGTGGACAACTGCTGCCTCTCCTTGTCGAGTGCTCCATCCACCCACCTAGGAACCTATAGTGTCCCCTCACCACAACATCTGCTGGAGTGACACTGGTTTTGGAAGTGAAATAAATTCCTGATTATTACATCTACCTCTCAGAGAGGAAGACAGAGCAAAGAACTCCACCACTCACCAACTCCACACCCTTATTTAGGGAAGAGAGATTGGAAAACTGAGGCCCCAAAATCAGCATCCTGGTGTGATTCAAGGTCAATGTGGTAGTGGAAAATGAAGGTGAGTGCTGACTTCCAGGTAGCAGCCCTGCATATTTCCTGGATTGGGATGTCTCTGGAAGCAGCCACAAGAGGCAGCGGTATGACGAGTGGAATGAGCCCTTAGCCCTATGGGAGGTTCTCTACCCACCAACCTATAGCAGAGGTCGATGCAGCATACAATCCATCTGCTAATCATCTGCTTAGCTGCCGGTCTGCCAGGTGCGGCTTCAACATAGGCGATAGTTGGTGAACTTCTCTCCGAACTCCAGTCATGCGCTCCTTGTAATAGGTGAGCACTCGCCACAGATCTAAAGTATGGAGCCTGTGCTTGGCCTCCGAGGTGTGGTTGGTGAAGTACACCAGTAGATTAATCACCTGGTTAAGGTGAAAACCTGACACAACCTTTGAGAGGAACTTCAGGTTGGGACAAGGGACAACCTTGTCCCTGTGAAAGACCAGGTAAGGAGATTCCACCGAGAGCACCTGGAGCTCGCTGATCCTTCTGGCTGATATGATAGTCACCAGGAAGGTGGTCTTCCATGACAGGTGAGACATCTCACATCTGTGCACTGGCTTGCCCATGAGCTTAGCTAAAACCACCAACAAGTCCCAAGGTGGTGGTTCACTCACTGGAGGGAAAATACGGTCAAGACCTTTGAAAAAGTGCCAGACCACCTTCTCCTGCACCACCGACTGCACCGGCCAAGATAAGGGGTCAAAGTCCTTGCCCTGGCACAAAATGGAGAACCTCTTTCATTAGACGGCATAGCATTTTTGAGTCAACTCCTTCCGAGATGCCTCGACCACAGTGAGGACATCATTGGAGAGACCCAAAGCCTGGAACTTTAGCTGCTTAGGAACCAGGCTATCAGGTGGAGGGATTGAAGGTCTGGGTGGAGAATCTTCCCCTGCCTACAAGAGAGCAGGTCCGGGCATAGAGGGAGATGCCTCCGGAGCTTGCTGCTGAGGCTGAGGGGACTGAGGTACCAAAACTGGTGGGGCCAGTCCGGAGCCACCAGGGTCATCCGTGCCTTGTCCCTTCTAGCCTTGAGCAATACTTTGTGGCTCAAGGGAAATGGAGGAAAGGCATAGAGAAGGCCCGGGGTCCATGGCCTGGAGAAAGCATCCCCCTGCAGTGTTCCATCCTGAGGGGGGTCAGGCACAATACAGCCTCAGCTTTGCATTCTCCCTAGAGGCAAACAGGTTCACCAGAGGTGTGCCCCAGTGAGAGAACAGGCTGTGTACTACCCTTGGATGGAGAGATCACTTGCAAGACATCTCGACCACGTGTCTGAGGGCTTCTGCCAGCTGGTTGGAGGCACCGGCCATATGGATAGCCAGGAGAAATCGGTGTCCAGGCTGAGCACGAGTGTCCAGATGTGGAGAGCTTCCCTGCACAGAGGAAGGGAGTGTGTCCCGCCCTGTTTGTTGATGTAGTACATGATTGTGGTGTTGCTCGTCTGGACCTGAATGGCCTGACCCCAGCCTGACCCCAGATGTGTGGAGCAGAGGCTGTCAGCATGAGCTGACCTAACTGAAGCTCCAGCAGGTAGATATGACATCGGGACTCCTTGGGGGTCCAGAGCCCCTGGACTCTGTGGTCCCCCAGGTAGGCACTCCAGCCCATTAAGGAGGCATTGGTCATCAGGATGACTGTCGGCTCTGCATGGACAAATGGTATCCCTTCCTGCAGATGTTCCAGGACTAACTGCCACTGGAGGGCATCCCACATCAGCTAGTCACAGTGACCGGCTTGTCGAAGTGGCCCTTGTGCTGAGACTATTGGCGGGTGAGCTCCCATTGCAGAGAGCGCATTCTTCACCAAGCCCAACAGACCACGTTGGTGTATACCACCATGCATCCCAAGAGGCACAGGAAGTCCTGAGGAGGGCACAACTACCCAACCCAAATGATCGGGGAAAGGAGGAGAGAGCCTCCGCCCGGTCCACCAGAAGCTGAGCCCTGGCTCTGCAAGAGTTGAGCTCTACCCGGGTTAAATGAATCACCTACGAGGGTATGAGTTCTTACTTGGCCTCACTGACTAGGAGGCCAAGGGACACGCAGGTCTGGAGGGCCAGGTCCCTGGACTGCTCCACCGCCTCCCTGGAGGGACTCGCTATGAGCCAGTTATCCAGGTAGGGGTAGACCTGGATCCCTCGGGAGCTCAGGTAGGCTGACACCACTGTAATGCATTTGGTGAAGACCCTGGGAGCCAAGGAGAGGCTGAAGGGCATTGTCTGTAACTCATAAAGCATCCCCTCCACACGGAACTGGACAGACTGACAGTGGGACAGACAGATTGGGACATGGAAGAACACATCCTGAAGATCCAGAGTAGAACCACATGTTCTGCTCCAGGGGTGGTATGATATGAGATAGAGTGACCATCCTGAAAGTGCGCAGCTGAAGAAATTTGTTCAGGTCATGCAGATCTAAGATGGGGCACTAGCCCCCCTCCCCATCTCTTTTGGCACCCAGAGGTACCTGGAGGCAAACTCTGGGTGTACTGACACTCTGGGACATTAGCCATGACTTCCTTCTGGAGGAGCTGGTCAATGCCTTCCTGAAGGGCTGACAGAATGTCAGCAGACACCATGTCCTCCCCTGGGGCACGGGCTCAGCAAGGTGGGTAAGCTTCAAATTCCAGAGGCAGACCCTGACCGACCACTCCAGGACCCACCTGTCCATGGTAACAGCAGAACAGGTAGAAAGTAAGTAGCAGAGCCAGCTCCCTCATGGGAGGACCCAGGGGAATCAGGATGGGCATGGGGGAGGCACACCCCATCCCATCACTGGGCAGACTTGGAGTCGGAGGAGGGACTAGTTGAGGAGCCAGCGGGACCTTCTTCTTCTTCCAGCAGAAAGAAAGATCTGACATCATGGGAAGGTGCCGAGAAAGTTGCCACCCGGGTGGGTGGGAGGAGCCAGCTTGAAGACTTTCCAGCAAGCCTTAAAGGGAACAGACACTGCAAGAAATGTGGATAGTACATTATATCCACGTCCTAGAACAATTGTTTTTCCTGGCGTAACAATAAATTAAAGAAAACTGGTTTAAACTGCCCCAAAACAGTATTTTTGTTTATTTTTTTTATTACTAAAAGTAAACAGGGACATGGTATAAGAAATAATCCACTCCAGGGAGTAGGTTATGGTGGGATTTACCCACTTCTGGTATGGTTTAGTCACTCGGCCTGCGGTCCTGTGACCAAACCACAGCAGGCATGGGTAAGTCCCACCATAACTCACACCTTGTTATGGATTATTGCTTAATTAACCTACTTACTGGTGGTGCATTCCTCAGAAGGCTCCTGCTGGTGTACAATATAATTCATTCTCACTGAATCACAGACAGGGGTTTCTTCTTTCACAACCACTTTTACATAGTCTCCTGGGACTGGAAATCCTGTATGTGTTAAAGAGAACAAAGATACATCTTACTCTGTATATAGGAGATACATAATTAAGCAATAAGGCATGACCAGGGGTTAGATTAACAGTCTGCTGATCACCCCCTAGGGGTGTTGCCATATTGCCCCTAGGGAGTGATTAACTGACTGTTAATCTAACTCCTGGGAGTGTCTTATTGCTATTATAAAAAAATGATTCCAAAAGAAAAGTGTTAAAAGTATACTTTGTGAATGTTTTCCTCATTTAGAGAGAGATTTTTAATCAAATAGTTCTTACACCAACAGTTTAAGAATGCTGGTTCAAAATCAGAATGCAGCATTCCAGTCATTCAACAGTGCTAGAGGATGGAATACTGACAAGAAGAATCCATTTGCCATTGTGATCAGGCTGCACATGACAGTTTAACAGGGACTAATGTAAGGCTGTCAGAATCCTTACAGCCAATCAGACTGCAGCATTTCTGAGACCCTTTTTATAATGTACTCAATACCATGACACTGTGCCCCAGAGATAAGAGAACTACCACAAGTGTTGGTCCAGTGGTGCAGAGTCAACACCCTGCACTGCACCAGGGAGACCCAGGTTTGAGAACAAACTCAGATGTCCCACCCTGGGACCAGCAGGGCTCTGTGTTGCATGTAACATTTATCTACTTACTGGTGATGGTGTTTTCCTCAGAAGGCTGCTGCGGGTGTACGATATCATTCCTGCTTACAGAATCACAGACAGGCGCTTCTTCTTCTTTCACAACCACTTTCACAAAGTCTCCTGGGACTGAAAATCCTGCATGTGTTAAAGAGAACAAATATAAATCTCACTTTGTACGTAGGCGATAAGTAATGCACTCAGCACCAGGAAACTGCACCCCAGAGATAAGGAACCTATCACTGGTCCCGTGATACAGAGGCAGAACACAGCACTGCCACCAGAGACCCAACCCACCCACCCCACCCCTACAGCTACAGTGTGGTGCAGTGCTAGTGATGGGTACAGTGTAAGTCCAAGCCTCCAGTGTTGCACTTGATCACATGACCTCGTGCCCCAAATATAAGTGAACTACCACTGGCGTTGTTCCAGTAACACAAGGACAGCCCCCTGCACTGCTGCCTAGGAGACCGAACTCACCCACGCCACTCTTACAGCAGCAGGGTGTTGCGGTGTCTGTGATGAGTACAGTACAAGGCATGGCAAGGTATGGCAATTTTAATTATATGGTGCTGAAGTCCAGGGACTCTGGGCACCCACAACATACACAGCAAGTCAATAAAAGGGCATTTGTGATTAAATCAATTTAAAATCAGAAAATATAAAAACAACAGAAGAAAGGATATACTGCTGCAACAGGCCCCAAACTACGTGTGAACAAATGGGTCTTACAAGTGCAGGCTTCCAGTACTGCACATAGCTCCATGACCTAGTGCCCCAGAGAAAAGGGAAGTACTGCTGGTGTTAGTCCAGTGATACAGACAGTACCCTACATTGCCGCTTGGGAGACCTACCCCCCCCCCCCCAACCCTACAGCTGCAGGGCAGTTCAGTGTCAGTGATGGGTACAGAATAAGTCCAAGCTCCAGTACTGCACATAATCCGATGGTCTTGTACTGCAGAGATAAGGGAAGGACCACTGGTGTTGGTCCAGTGATACAGAGACAGTACCATGCATTGCCACCTTGGAGACCAAACTCCACCCAACCCCACGCAACAACAGCTGCAGGGTAGTTGAGTGGCAGTGATGAGTACAGAGTACGTGCAAGCCTCCAGTACTGCACACAATCCCATTTCCTCATGCTCAGAGATAAGGGAACCACTGGTGTTGGTCCAGTGGTACAGACACAGCACCAAGAACTGCCACATGGGAGAACCCCCATGTTTGAGAACGGACTTGGATTTTCCATCCTGGGACCAGCAGGGCTTGTCTGGATTTTGTGGTTTGCCTGGATCTATCCTGCATGTAACAGCAATCTACTTACTGGCAGTGGTGCTTTCCCCCAAGTGCTGCTGGTGTACTGTATCACTTGTGTTCACTGAGTCACTGAGAGGAGTGCCTTCTTCATTCACAATCACTTTCACATAGTCTCCTGGGACTGGAAGTCCTGCAGGTGTTAAAGAGAAAAAAGGTACATCTCACTTTGTACAGAGAAGATGCACAACAGACTGCTCCTCTCAATGGTTAACTTCAACACTGTGATGTAACACACATTATGTTTGTTTGGGACATATTCAACATTATACAATAGCAAGGAAATTTCCTGGACTCTGATTGGTCAGTGTGTGCCTGAGACAGTGATGATATTACACAATAACATCACTGTGTAGATTTTACAGAGCTCTTTTTTTTTCAGAAACAAAGATATACTGCTTCACTAAAAATCTACTGAAACATTTTTGTTTCCTATAACATTGAGCCATTGTATAATTGCAATAAGGCACTCCAAGGTGTGTGTTATCGTGTAATAATGTCTCTCCTAGGGTGGTGGAAGCATTCCACTTCACCTCGTGCTTCAACCCACCTCAGGAGTGACGTTATTACACAATAACACACACCTTGTCGTGCCTTATTGCTTAATCATCTGTCTCATTATCTTGATAGTAGGTATGTCATCAACAAAAACAGCACCATAGCTCAGTGGGTTAAGGCTCTGAGTTGCAGATCTGGAGATCTGGGTTTGAATCCTGCAGCTGCTTAGGTGCATACTGTGTGATCCTAACCAAGTCACTTAATTTCCTTGTGCTCCCAGGTCGCATCTGGAAACAAGCTTTGGCTTAGTGTGTTACTCCTGGTTAAACAGTGCTTCCTTTCCCTTTCTCACTTGTGTGGTATAAAGGCTGGTAGAAATCCTATTTAAATCCATATCAGAGTTTCTGAATTTGCAATTTAAACAGAAGTTTCCAAGGAGTCTATCTGCAAACAGCAGAGACTGAGTTTTGATCCACGCTTTACTGTCTGGAGTGCTTCTTGAAGTCCAAGCTTTCCATTGCTTAACCTTGATACAAAATGGCCACCCAGGCAAACAGAATTAAGGCATATCATGGCCTCTATTTTGTGTCACCATCAATATACCAAATTGCTTATTTTGTGCATAAACAGCTAAAAGGGGCCAGATTATTTTGTCTGAAGGCATGTACATTAGATGGAAGCTCAGTCAGTGTGGTGCAGGGTCAGCAGTACTTTCACATTTATTTATTTTTATTTATTGTAAAATCGGAATTACAACCTTTGAGCTAAAAGCTCATTTACAATGGATCCTCTTCGAACAGAGGGTGGGGGAACATCAAGTACATGGCAAGTGGAGAAAAACAGAAGCAGCTAGTAGGCATTGTCAGTTACACAATCTTGGATCTGTCATGCACAACCAGATATCCTGGTGGTTACTGAATCATGGCTGAAACCTACAAACCAGGATCATGAGATCAATATTCCTTCCCTAATGTATTCAGGGTGGATAGACTAATGTGGGGCGTAGTTATTTATGTTGCTGACAAATTTACATATTCTCTAGTCAAGTCCACCTCGCTGTCTAAAGAATACAAATGTGTTATTGTAAAAGTTCAACTACGCCAGTCAACTCACCTTCACGTCCTTGGATGTTACAGGCCTCTTTCAGCAGGGCAAAAAATCCTGAACTTCTTGAGTGAGACTCTACCTACAATAGCCTCGGAATTAATCATCATGGGTGACTTTAACATGGACTGGCTATCTGCTACCTCTAAGCCTCTGAAGGATGTCTGTGATATGTTTGGGCTCACCCAACTTATTCAGGAACCCACCCAGCCAAACCAGAAAAATCCTCAGAAAAGTACACTTCCGGATCTAACCTTAGTGAACAAACCTCACCTTATTTCTCATTCTGGCACACTCTTTAATAACCTTAGTGATCATTGTGCCATTGCTTGCATGAGGTCTGCCCTGAAAGTGATTTTTATGTCTAGGTTCATCTTAAGAAGAAGTTGATGGAACTTTGATCCTTATGCCTTCCTTTCTGAACTGTAACACTCTAACTGGCAAAATTTCTATCTGGCCAGCACTGTATCCAAAGCATATGAGTTCTTCCAATCCATAGTCATCGAAGCTCTAAACAGACATGCACCTCTGTGCAAAGTACGCACCAAAAAGAAGTCCCATCCATGGTTCGTGGCTAGCCTAAAAACAGCATTGCTAAACAGGGATTAGCTATGGAAAAGGGCAAGAAAATCTAAGCAACCAGCGGACTGGGCAGTATTTAGAGCTGCAAGAAACCTGTGCACTAAGCTAATCAGGACTGAGAAAGCTAATTACTTCCATGCTGAACTCGAATCCACGTCTACTTGCTCGGCCAAATTTTGGAAAATGCTCAGGGAGACTGAAGGATTTCGCCCAGCCAGCTCGTTACCTCAGAAAATCACATCTGGTGGTATTTCCTCCATGGATAAAAATTAGATTCTTGAGCTTATCAATAATCACTTTGCGACAGCTGACCTGGCATTTGACACCCTCCAGCATCTAAATTTCGCTCACAGCTGAGCAGCAATGACCTGGCATGCCATGCCTCAGCTATCCCCTCTCATGAAGGAGTATGGGAGGCAGTACAGCACAGTAGATTAAGGCTCTGTGCTGCAAATCTGGAGACCTGGGTTTGAATCTCAGAGCCCCCCACTTGCAAACTGTGTGATCTTGAGCAAGTCACTTAACTTCCCTGTGCTCCCAGGTCGCACCTGTAAACAAGTTTTCAGCTTAGTGTGCTACTCCCGGTTAAACAATTGAAAGAAAAAAAAAGTATTCTCCTTCAATCCAGTTACCTTGAATCAAGTAGAGGATCTATTATTGAGCCTTGACACCCGAAAGTCGGCAGGTGCTGACAATATTGGACCTTATTACCTAAAACTGGGATATTACCGTCTGTCACCCCCCACCATTACTCACCTCTTTAATATGTCCCTTGCTCAGGGAGCACTCTCCCCAGTCTGGAAGATAATAATAATAATGATCTTTATTTTTAATGCACCTTTCAAAAATCAAGGTGCAGTACAAATTAAAACAATTTAAAACCAATGCTGCAATCACAATAATAAATATACTATACAGTTAAAATCTGTCTTCCTCATCATCATATGCCGTGTTCCATAGATGCGTCTTTAATGTCTGTTTAAATCCCCCACGGTCACGCACTCCCTAATCCGATGGGGTAGAGAATTCCAGAGGGTTGGGGCCACGAACATAAATGCCAGTGCCCCCAACGATTTTAAGGACACCCTTGGAATCTCCAGCAACCTCTCGTTGGCCAAGTGGAGTGGTCACTCAGGGTGGTAAGGAACCAGAAGCTCTCTCAGGTAGTCAGGGCCCAGTCCGTGTAGGGCTTTATACGTCAGTAATCCAACTTTAAAGGTGATCCACCACTGAACTGGCAGCCAGTGCAGTTCCCGCAGTACTGGTGTGATGTGGGAGGACCGGGGAGACCCCATCAACAACTGGGCTGTGGAATTCTGCATCAGCTGCAGGTGGTGGATATCAACCCCCGGCAGCCCAAAGTAAAAGGAGTTGCAATAATCCAGACATGAGGTTACAAAAGCGTGGATCAATGTAGGAAGGTCACCGGACAGAACAAGGTGCTTGATCCTAGCGATGTTCCTCAGATGATAAAAGGATAACTTAATGACAGCCGACATCTGAGATCAAAGTGTCAACTCTTTGTCAAGTATCACCCCTAGGTCTTGCACTCTTTCAGAGGTAGGGAGCTCGGTGTCCCCCAGGAATAATCCCGTGGGTTGACCAGCCCCTCAACCCCCAATCTGGTGACCTGGATCTACAACCATCACCTCAGTCTTTCCAGGGTTCAACTTTATCCAGCTGGACTTCATCCAATCCTGGATTTCAGCGAGGCAGTCATTAAATACAGAGAATGCTCCATGCTGGTCGGGCGCAAAAGACAGGTAGAGCTGGGTATACATACATACGAACATACGAAGAAACCAGCAGAAGAAGGCCATTTGGTCTATCACGTCTGCTCGTATTGCAGGGTCCACAGCTTGAGCTAATGTTCCTGCCCTCCCTCCCCACTTCTCCCATCCTCCCTACCCATGATTCTCATCTTCCCCCATGCCTATCCCAGCCTCTCTTAAAGGTGCTCATGGTCTTTAACGAGATGACCTCTTCCGGCAGCGCATTCCAAGTGTCCACCACCCTTTCTGTGAAGAAGTGCTTTCTGACATCCCTCCTAAACCTCCCACCCTGCAGCTTAAGACTGTGCCCCCTCGTGATATGGCTGCTATTCAGCTTAAATAGACTTTCCTTATCAACATTATTTATCCCTTTCAAGTACTTGAATGTCCCAATCGTGCCCCCCCCCTCTCTCTCCTGTCTTCCAGGGAGTACATGTTCAGTGCCCTCAACCTCTCCTTGTATGCCTTTCCCTGTTGACCGGCTATCATCTTTGTAGCCCTCCTCTGTACCTTTGCCAGCAGGTTAATATCCTTTTTGAGGTGTGGGCACCAGTACTGAACTCCATACTCTAGATGCGGCCTTACCAGTGACCTGTACAAGGGCATTACAACCTCCTCTCTCCTACTACTTATCCCCCTAGCTATGCATCCTAGCTTCTTGTATGCCTTTGCTGCTGCTTTCTTGCACTGCGTGGAGTGCTTTAGGTCACTAGTGATCATCACTCCTAGGTCCTTCTCCCAGGGGCGTCATTTCAGGAAAACCATAGGGGTTGCAAGGGAAACTATAGGCTGGGGGGCTCCTAGGCCCCCGTAAAAAATGTTTTAAATTCAGTGCATTTTGGAGGTCATTTGAAACAAATTTTGCTGCCTTGTTACCTCCTCCCCATGCCCAGTAATTTGCACCCTTGTCCCTCCCCAGAGTCACAACAGTCCAGAATATTGCCCGCGCCACCCTCTCCATAGCATTTCAACAAAACCATAAGGGTTCCAAGACTAGTCAATGACGATGCCCATTCTTACATAAAGTACTTAAGTCCCTGGATATTTATTTTTTTCAACATTAATGCTCAGCTCACTGGACACCCCCCCCATTAAGTTGGGTTTACCTTTATTACTGTTAGAAATATTTACTAGTGACATGTCTTACCTTGCTTGGGTCTTGCAAACTAGCCTGGAAGCTGAGTAGAGATACTGCCTGCAAACTGGACTGGCAGCTGACTAAAGAGACTGCCTGCAAACTGGACTTGCAGCTGATTGAAGACACTGCCTGCAAACAGGACTGGTAGCTGACTGAAGACACTGCCTGCAAACTAGACTGAAAGCTGACTGGAGACACTGCCTGCAAAATGGACTGGAAGCTGCAAGCTGACTGGTGACACTGCTGGCAAACTGGACAAGTAGCTGACTGGAAACACTGCTGGAAAACTGGACTGATAGCTAGCAAGCTGACTGGAAACACTGCTGGAAAACCTGACAAGTAGCTGACTGGAGACACTGCTGGAAAACTTGACTGGTAACTAGCCACCGGGCTGTAGACTGCTGGCAAACTGGACTGGTAGCTGATCTGACTGGACACACTGCTAGCAAGCTTGACTGGTAGCTGACTGGAGACACTGCTGGCAAGCTGGACTGGTAGCTGACTGGAGACACTGTAGGCAAGCAGGACTATAACTGACTGGAGACACTGCTGGCAAACTAGACTGGTAGCTGACTGAAGAGACTGGTGGAAAATTGGACTGGTAGCTAGCAACCTGGCTGTAGTCACTGCTGGAAAACTGAACTGATAGCTGACTGCAAACACTGCTGGCAAGTTGGACTGGTTGCTGACTGCAGACACTGCTGGAAAGCCACACTGGTAGCTGCCTGTTGACACTGCTGACAAGCTGGACTGGTGGCTGACTGGAGACACTGTTGGCAAACTAGACTTGGTAGCTAGCAACCTGACTGGAGACACTGCTGGCAAGCTGGACTGGCAGCTGACTGGAGACTGCTGGCAAACTGGACTGGTAGCTGACCTGACTGGAGACACTGCTGGCAAGCTGGACTAGTATGTGACCGGAGACATTGCTGGCAAGCTGGACTGGTAGCTCACTGGAGACACTGCTGAGAAGCTAGACTGGTAGCTGACTGTAGATCCTGCTGGCAAACTGAACTGGTAGCTGATTGTAGATGCTACTGGCACACTGGACTGGTAGCTGACTGGAGAAACTGTTGGCAAACTGGATTGGTGGTTGACCTGACTGGAGACACTACTGGCAAGCTGGACTGCTATCTGAGTGGAGACACTGCTGGCAATCTGGACTGGTAGCTGACTGGAGAGATTGGTGGCATATTGGACTGGTAGCTAGCAAATCTGGCTGTAGACATTGCAGGCAAACTGGACTGGTAGCTGACTGCAGACACTACTAGCAAACTAGATTGGTAGCCGACCTGACTGGAGACACTGCTGGAAAGCTGGACTGGTATCTGACTGGTGAGTGTTAGCAGTGCATTTCAGGTGTCACCTGTGGCTGTGAAGAATTTCCTTTATTGGCGTAAACACTTGATTAAATACAACATGCTCAAAGCAAACCCATCACCTTACTAAACTGCCAATCTAATGTGGAATAAATGGCTAAAATGTTGGATGCATAGATTTGAATTTCCTCTGTGCCCCTGACCACTGAATCATTGGCAGGCTATTTTAAATACAGACCAATATATCTCTACAGTTGCAAACTTCTGGGTATGTTAGTATTCACCGATACATCACTTGAGGAAACTCATTAAAGGAACATGTTCTGCTCCATGAAGTACACAGAACAGGTGAGGTTTGTCAGCTGAAAAGTGAAAGGTTCTGAGCATAACCATGTTACAGGCCTCCAGCCTTTCCTCATAACTGTTCTCTCAATACATTCATAGGGGACATAAGGGTGAAGCATGAAGGAATAGAACCCAGAGGGTTGTACTAAATAGGGAAGTCTCGGGTGAGATGGGGGTCAAGAGTCAGTACTTTGCCCTGTTCTCTTCAATACATTCATAAGGGACACAAGGGTGAAGTATGAAGGAATAGTCTATCTATTTGCAGATGACACCAAGATCTGCAACAGTGTGTCATAATGAAGGAAAATGGAGACCATGAGGAGGGACATGGAAAGACTAGAAGAGTGGTCCAGAATTTTACAGCTGGGATTCAATGCCAAAAAAGTGCAAAGTCATGCCCATCAGACACAAAAAAACCCGAGCCTAGTACAAAACGGGAGGAGAGGTCATGGCATATACCTCGTAGGAAAGGGACCTCAGGGTTATCATTCAGGATGATCTGAAAGTAGTGGCCCAATTTTCAACAGTGGTGGGGAAAGCAAAATGATGATGGACTGCATAGGGAGGGGGATAGCAAGCAGAAGGAGCGAGGTTATACTCAATAGCACTATTTCAGTAGAATCATAGGGGTTGCAAAATCCCATTTCAGCAAAATCATAGGGGTTGTAAAACTCCCCCAGCCACGACAACTATATAAATAAATGCTAGGGAAACCTTGTTTTAGGGTTCTTAGGCGTTGCAGTGGGCATCATAGGGGTTGCGAAAAAATCATAGGGGTCTCAACCGCAACCCCTGGCTGCCCCTAAATGACGACCCTGCCTTCTCCTCCTCTGATGCAGCTACTCGGACTCCACCCAGGTAATACTCTGTCCTGGGATTCTTGGCTCCAATATGCATAACTTTGCATTTTTTGGCAAGCTGCCAGATCCTGGACCACCTCCTCAGTTTTTCCAGATCTTCCTGTAGGTCCTGTATCCCTTCAGCTGTGTCCACTCTCCCACAGAGCTTGGTGTCATCTGCGAATAGGCACATTTTGCCTTTAATGCCTTCCCCAATGTCATTGATGAAGACATTGAACAACACTGGCCCCAGCACGGAGCCCTGTGGGACCCCACTGGTTACATCTCTGGTGCCAGATAACTCTCCCCCCACCACCACTCTCTGGGTTCTGTCCCTCAGCCAGTTTTCCACCCATCTGGCCATCTTCTCCCCAACTCCAAGATCCACCAACTTCCTGGTCAACCTTTTGTGGGGCACAGAGTCAAAGGCCTTACTGAAATCAAGATAGAGGACAGATCAGCATAGCAATGAAACCTCAGCCCATACCATCTTACAATGTCTCTGAGGGGCAGCATGTACACCGCAAACAATGTGGGGGACAGCACCGAGCCCTAAGGAACCCCACATAACAGAGAGATAGGCTCAGAGGAAAAAAATATGACACCACCCTCTGAGTTCTACCAGTGAGAAAAGAAGTAAACCATCTGTGGACCAAGCCAGAAAGTCCACAGATGACTCTCAGGTGCTTGAGCAGTACCCCATGGTCCACGGTGTCAAAAGCTGATTACAGATCAAGAAATACCAAAATGGGACATTTTTTTCTGATCTCTCGCCATCAGGAGATCATTGAGCACCCGAACCAGTGCAGTCTCGGTACTGTGCCTCTTTCGGAAACTGGACTGGAGAGGTTCGTAGATGCTATGGATGGTCAAATGGTTCTTCAGCTGTACAGCCACTACTTTCTCAATCACCTTCCCCACAAAGGGAAGGTTAGAGATGGGTCTGTAGTTTGCAAGAGAGACTGGGTCCAATGAAGCTTTCTTCAACAAAGGTGTCACCACTGCCTCCTTCAGGGAGCAGGGATACTCACCAGAGTCATGGGAGCACCAGACTATCTGTGCCAGAACCAGGCCGATAGCATCACTACAGCCCATTATCAGGGCTGTAGGGCCCAGATCTAAACTACAGCATGTAGGGCGCATACCCTGGACAATCCATATAATATCCACGATTTCCGGCCGGTCGAAGGAACTCCAGGAAAAAAGAGGGATAGTGGCCAAGCATCGATCATCAGCAACTCCCATAGAGTGTGCTGAACAGGTCTCCAACCTGATGTCGGCCACCTTATCAGCAAAGAACCGAGCAAGATCTTCACATTGCAATTGTGAAAACGCTCTTCGAACTTGCAGACAGGCTGGGTTGCACAACCTGTCCACAGTTCAAAAGAGCTGAGCCAGTCAGTTCTGAGCGGCAGCATTCTCCCTGGACAGGAACCCTGCCTTCTTACGGGAGATTGCTGACTGATAGAGTCGATAATGCTCTAGCATTTCTCTAGCAGTCTAAGATGGTCAGCTTCTAAGTTGGATTTCTGCCAGCACCGCTCTAACCTTCGACCTAGTCGGCACAACTCCCTCGAGGTCCCATCAAATCATGGAGACCAAGGGCGAAGGGAGAAAGGACGTACATGGACTGGAGCAATGGAATCCAGTGCTGAGGCAATGGCCTTATTATAGGCCAAAACCAAAACCTCTGGATCCATGCTTGCCACAGGAAATTCTCATAGATCAAGTACTGCTGCTAGGCCATCAGCAGTCACATCCCATAAAGGGCGGTACTTGACCATCTCCACAGGGGTTGGCCTACGAGGAGGGGTGCAAAAATTGAATCGCACAGCATTGCGGTCGGACCATCCGATGGGTTCCACCCCCACATCAGAGGCCTCGATCCCCAGGAGGAAGACCAGGTCAAGAGAATGGCCATGTTTATGGGTAGCAGAGGTAACCACCTGTGTGAGGCCCAGTGAATTCATCAACTGGAGGAAGTGTTGTCCAAATTGCGAGAGTTCGACATCGATCTAGGCATTGAAATCACCCAGGACCATCAGCCTGGGTAACTCAAACACCAGGTCGACCACGAAGTCCGCCACTTCCTTAAAGAATAGATTTCGATCCCCGGGTGGATGGTAGATGAGTGCCATGCTATAACCCACACCTGCTACTATGGGACATTCAAATGACCCGGCTTCCTCAACTGGTACACTTGTGAGATCCAGTTCAGTCTTGAAACACCCCCCGTGGTCCAATCTCGGGCAGTATGTCACCAAATACCCGGCCGGAATTGCAGCCACAAATATGGGGCCCCCATTACCATCCAGCCAGGTTTTGGTGATGCGCGCCAGATCTGTTGTCCCAACAAGATCTGCAATAATTGCAGTCTTGTTCTTAATAGATTTGGTGTTACATAACACCGCCTGAGTTAGACAGAACTCCTGGGCTGCCCTGACCTCCTGCCCACCACCAATGGTGATGCCCTTGTGTATGGAGACTAGAAAAGATAGCCCATGTTCTAGACTCCATTTCGCCCCAGGGCATCTTCTGGGCTTAACAACCCCGATATGAGCGCCCCGCTCTTCCAACCTCTGCTGTTCACATGCCCCCCCCCCCGCGAGCAATACCCAAATCCCGACAGCGCTGATAAGTGGAAAAGAGCAATGGTGGGGGGAAAGGGGGCGGAGGGCGTGAAGTGCGGAGGCTGAATAGCGCATGACCTGGGGGGGGTAGAACGATGGCATATATCCCAGGCCCAAGACATGGAGCAGGGAAAACCAATACAGTACCGATATAGATGATGTACACAGATTTACAACAAATGTAAATAGTATACAACCCCACAAATCTTGCCTCTTTCCTAAAATTCCCCACTCACTGTCCCCAAAAAAGAAAAAATCCAAAGAAAATAACACAAATTAATCATCAGTTCCCACCCAAAACTTAAAATAACAAACAACTCAATTAAATAACTAATTTAACTAACTAAATACATAAACATTCCTTAAAACATTTATTTAGCCCACAGGTCCTCTCACTACCTGGGGCTCTACAAAACCTAAACTAACTAATTTAACTAACTAATACCATAAAACATTTATTCAGCACATAGGTCCTCTCGCTACCTGGTGCCCTACTTAATCTAAGCACTCTCACTGCTTAACACAAACAATAAATACACATTAATAAAAAAAATAAAACTCAGAGGGGGATTTGAGGAAATGTTGTGGAGAAACCACCCTCCGGACAATATCTCTCACATATATCTGAATTTAGAAGATTCTCAGCTGTTAAAAAGCACTCTCACTGCTGGCAAAATTCCCAAAAAGTTGACATAAAATCACAGAATACTTGCAGTCAAAGGAAGTCCAGCCCAGCCATAATAACTTGCAATAGGGCGGGGGAGCTCTCACCTACCCCCTCACTCAAAAAAAACCCAATTGTCCAAAGTGCAGTGGCCCTCTCACTGCCACACCATTATATAAAAGAGTCATAAATCAGCAAAGAGGCACTCTCACTGCTTCCACCTTTGGTTTTGTATCAATTCAAAATATCAGCCAGTTCAAAGAAGTTTGAGGGCGAGCTTGCCACAGTTTACTAGGCTCTAAAGATCTTCCTACTGGGCTGTTCTCGAGAAAATGGATCCTCCAGAATTCACACAGCCAGCCCCTGGCCTCCCCCAAGGCAGATGCCTGAAACTGGAGAACCCACCCCACTTAAACCACTGGAGCCACCCGACCTTAGACGGGACGCCCACTGTGACTCCAGGGGACAAGTCTAATGCCCACCCTCTGGTCAGCACTCCCAGTCCCAACGGGGGGTCCCCAGACCTGACAACCACCTCAGGGTCAGCTGTCCAGGCTAACCAGTCCACCAGATGGTAGCAACGATCCTTCTCAGTTAAAAAAGTCTCAGCTTCTGCATAATCCATGAAAAGTAGCCCAATAATCCCATCAGACTTGCTGCTCCTTCCGCTCCCAGTAGCTCCTCCGTTACACCAGGCACTTTCTGACTCCACTCCAGGGATCCCCCAGCAATTCCAAAGATTACCGGGCAGCGTCTCCCAGATAGCTACCTCCACAGTGGGCCAGCTCCAACAGTTTTCTAGGCAATCCACTCACAAACTCCAGCGGCTGCTAAATTATTACTGCACTAAAAGTACCAGTAAGATGCACCTGAAACTGCCAACATAAGAATAGCAGCAGAAGTAGGTAAACATTTGCCGACAGTCTTAAAACGAGCAGTCAGCAATCCAACAGCCGTCGGTCAGGATAGAAAACACGACCACAGCTTTCACTTGCAGTTCACTTACAAATTGCGTTAATGTTGAATTTGGGAAGAGACGAAAAAAAAATCCCAACTTGGATTAAACAAAACAAATAAAACACAATAAATAAAGTTAGAAATACAAACTAAAACAGGTAACTACTGCACTAAACTGATGGCTGACCCAGCATGGCCACCATCTTGGATCACAGTCCTGAATAAGATAGCTCATGTAGTTCCCCTGTTTAAATCTGGGGACCCCAGTGACCTAAATAACTACTGACTGATATCACTGTTGCCCATCCTATCCAAATTATTAGAAAAGGTGGTCAATGAGCAACTTAGGTCCTACCTGGAGACCTACAACCTGTTGAATCCTGTTCAGTCAGGCTTTAGACCTTGCCACAGCACTGTATCTGCATTGGCTAAGGTCACTAATGATTGGCAGACTGCCTTGGATACAAAAAGTTATGTGTGTACTTTGTTTCTCGACCTGAACAAAGCCTTTGATACTGTGGACCATGACTTACTCCTGTGTGTTCTAAGAAATATTGGAGTTGACCAACTGGCCTTGAACTGGTTTACTAACTACCTTACTGAGCGTCAACAGCTGGTTAAGGCTGAGTGGGCCTCTCTCCTCCAAAAACCCTGTTGGGGGTATTCCCTAAGGGTTCATCTTAGGCCCGCTACTATTTGTTGTCTATATTAACAGCATTAATACTGGTATCTCAGAAGCAAACATCCACTTGTTTGAGGATGATACTGTCTTGAACATTGCCAGACCTACTCTAGATCTTGCCTGCAGTGATCTCCAATGAGACTTTGACCATTTACAGAAAAATCTACTTCAATTAAAGCTCCTCCTAAATGTGAAAAAGGCCAAGGCTAGGCTAACTGCTCCGTCTATTCTTGCAACTAAACACAGTCTCCTTGGTCCTGCTCCCTTCGTATCCACATTACCAGGTGAGCCGCTGGAGTTAGTTGAGAAATTTAAGTACCTTGAGTTTTGGATAGACCACAAAATGTCCTTTGTCCATCATATCGATGAACTCTCAAAAAACTGAAACAGAGACTTGGTCTTTTCTTCCGTGTTAAAAATCTAATTATGTTAGAAGCTAAAACAAGGTTGGTCCAGACTACATTCTTGCCTCTTTTAGATTATGCCGATTTTCTGTATGGCCAAGGCCCAAAGCTCTCCCTCTCTAACTTGGATGTACTCTACCATCGAGGTGTTTGATTCATAACTGGTCTCCCTTATGCCACACACACCACTGTGAGCTCTATACCAAGGTAGGGTGGAGCTCACTAAGATTCAGACGACAAAAGAACACAGTGCTCTGGACCTACAGAGCCATCACTAATATGCTACTGCATTATACTGTGAGTTGCCTGCCCACCTGTAGGGTTGGAAATTACACCTTGAGATGCCTCTCTAATATCTCACTATTCATCCCTAAGGTAAGAACCAGATATGACAAATCTTCAGTAAGTCACGCTTTTCCTGTCATCTGGAACACAATACATAAAAACTCTAAAATTGGCAATCCCTGTGAAACTGAGCTTCTTTAAATCCAAATACCAACCTTTTTTTTTCAGCTAATGTACATAGGTTCTTGTATCACGATATGTATTCTACTTTCTTCTAAAGATATGTGCCCTCTCTCATTTTTTACGCTTGTATTACTACATTGTATGAACTCCAATTTGTTGTAACACTGTATATATTGTTGCCTTGTACCTATAGTTTATTTTTGCATTACTGTATTGCTTGTACTCTCATTTATTGTAACACTGTATATATTTCTGCCTTGTACCTATAGTTTATTTTTGCGTTACTGTATTGTTTGTACTCCCATTTGTTGTAACACTGCATATATTTCTGCCTTGTACCTATAGTTTATTTTCACGTTACTGTATTGTTTGTACTCCGATTTGTTGCAACACTATATATTTCTGCCTTGTACCTATAGTTTATTTTCACGTTACTGTATTGTTTGTACTCCCATTTATTGTAACACTGTATATATTTCTGCCTTGTACCTATAGCTTATTTTCGCATTACCATATTGTTTGTACTCCAATTTGTTGTAACACTGTATATATTGCTGCTTTGTACCTATAGTTTATTTTCACATTACTGTATTGTTTGTACTCCCATTTATTGTAACACTGTATATATTGCTGCCTTGTACCTATAGTTTATTTTTGCATTACTGTATTGTTTGTACTCCTATTTGTAGTAACACTGTATATATTGCTGCCCTGTAACCATATATGTGAATGCCCAGGCTCATCTTGTAAATGAATTCTTCTCAATGATGCTCACCTGGTTAAATAAAGATTGATTGATTAAAAAGGCTATACAGCATTACAGATAGAAGGATGGGGAGAGACAGAATATATTGCAAAAGCCACATCTGAGCCAACAGGTCATGGGTTCAGGACTCAAAGAAGATACTTTTGTTCATACACATTGCTGACACTGAGGGCAATAATGAGGGGTGCTGTCAAACAGATATACTGTAATACTGACTCCTTTTATGATCCCTGCTGGTTATTTAAAGGAAATTTAAATATGTCATATCTCTAATTGACTTGTGGAGGTGTGGTAGGGTTTAAAGTGCCATATCAAGTGTTCACTTTAACCCTGAATCTCTGTAGTATAACCCCTTTAATCACCTTGGAGCTGAGTCTAAACTGAAACTGGGTATCATCACAGTCATGTATTAGGAGGCGTGGACAAGATGGACCACAAGTCATTTCGATCATCACAATACTGTGTTACAAAGTTACTTATACTTTATTATTAGCAGCCCCTACCTGTCTGTGTTCAGGAAATCCCACTCCACTATATCCTCCCTCTAGAGACTCACTGATAAAGCTCTGAAGTGGATGATCAGGGTCACATCCTCAGCGCAATTTGTGTCAATCTGACAAAGGGTTTCAACACTGTTGCCCACTCCCTGCTACTTGACAAGCTTTCTCCTGCCGGACTCTCTGACCTTAACAGTTACCTGGCTCAGTTGCTACCTGGTAGAGACATCTGAAACTATCCTCATAGATGACTCCCTCTCCCACCAATTGGCTTAGGTGTTTCCCAAAGCTCTAATGCTTGGCCCTATCCTCTTCTTGATCTTCCTAAATGACCTCCTAAAGGCCTGAGTGGGGGCTTCTCATACATTAAGCAGCTACAAAGTCTCTGTAAGCAATCACTGTGCTAGAACATTTTCAGTGGAGCTGGTCCCGACAAAGACATTATTACAACCAATAATAATGCAGTCCAATCTGTGCCAGTCAGACTGTGACACATATTTCAGGTACAGGTGTTTTATTCAACAACCCCGATGTTTCACCATAGCAGGCTTCTTCAGGGGAGCACTGCAAACATAACAAAAGCAATCTTTAAGTACCTCACGGGGTGAATAAGGTACAGGAAGGGGATAATTTTTCAGAAAAGATGGTGTATAATAACTAGAAGACGTACAATGACACTGGAGGGAGGAAGTTAAGAAGGAGGGTTGCAAGGAAGTATTTTTTCATTGAGAAGGTGGCAGCTGCCTGAAATAATCTTCCAGTGGGGATGGTGGTGAGGTGAAAACAGTGTTGGGCTTCAAGCATGATTGGGATAAGTATAATGAAAAACTGATATCAAAGAAGGTGGGGGAGGAGGTGGCCGGAGAACAGGTAGGGTCTGCCATGGCAGAACAGGCAGGGGAAAGAGGGACAGACTAGGTGTGCCAAGTTGTCCTTATCTGCCAAAAGAAATTCTGTTTTTTGAGGACAGGCATATCTCTCACAATGCCTGGCTTTATTTCTGCATTCTGGCTTGGATGCTCCAGTACTGTACACAATCCCATGACCTTGTGCCCCTGAGATAAGGAACGTACCACTGGTGTTGGTCCGGCAATACAGAGACAGTACGCTGCATTGCCCCTGAGAGACCAACCCCACCCACCCCAACCCTACAGCTACAGGGGTAGTTCAGTGTCAGTGATGGGTACAGAATATGTCCAGGCCTCCAGTACTGCACACACAACCCATGACCTTTGTCCCCAGAGATAAGTGGAAGTATCACTGATATTGGTCCAGTGATACAAACAGTACGCAGCATTGCCCCTGAGAGACCAACCCCACCCACCCCAACCCTACAGCTACAGGGTAGTTCAGTGACAGTGATGGGTACAGGATATGTCCAGGCCTCCAGTACTGCACACAATCCCATGACCTTTTGCCCCAGACATAAGGGAAGTATCACTGATATTGGTCCAGCGATACAAACAGTATGCTGCATTGCCCCTGAAAGACCAACCCCAACCACCCCAAGCCTACAGCTACAGGGTAGCTCAGTGTCAGTGATGGGTACAGAATATGTCCAGACCTCCAGTACTGCACACAATCCCATGACCTTTTGCCCCAGAGATAAGGGAAGTATCACTGGTGTTGGTCCAGCGATACAGACAGTACATTGCATTGTCCCCTGAGAGACCAACCCCAGTCACCCCAACCCTACAGCTACAGGGTAGTTCAGAGTCAGTGATGGGTACAGAATATGTCCAGGCCTCCAGTACTGCACACAATCCCATGACCTTTTGCCCCAGAGATAAGGGAAGTACCACTGGTGCTGGTCCAGCAATACAGACAGTATGCTGCATTGCCCTCTGAGAGACTAACCCCACCCACCCCAACCCCTACAGCCACAGGGTAGTTCAGTGTCAGTGATGGGTACAGAATATGTCCAGGCCTCCAGTACTGCACACAATCCCATGACCTTTTGCCCCAGAGATAAGGGAAGTACCACTGGTGTTGGTCCGGCGATACAGACAGTACGCTGCATTGCCCTCTGAGAGACCAACACCACCCACCCCAAGCCTACAGCTACAGGGTAGTTCAGTGTCAGAGATGGGTACAGAATATGTCCAAGCCTCCAGTACTGCACTCGATCCCATATCCTTGTGATCAGAGACAGGGAAACAATCACTGGTGTTGACCCAGTGGTACAGACACAGCATGCAGCATTGCCACCTGGGAGACCCATGTTTGAGAACGGACTTGGATTTTCCATCCTGGGACCAGCAGGGCTTGTCTGGATTTTGTGGTTTGCCTGGATCTATCCTGCATGTAACAGCAATCTACTTACTGGCAGTGGTGCTTTCCCCCAAATGCTGCTGGTGTGCTGTCTCACTTGCGTTCACCGAGTCACTGAGAGGAGTGCCTTCTTCATTCACAATCACTTTCACATAGTCTCCTGGGACTGGAAGTCCTGCAGGTGTTAAAGAGAACAAAGACACATCTCACTTAGTACAGAGGACATACACAATGCCTGCTCCTCTCAATGGTTAACTTCAGCTCTGTGATGTAATACACATTATGTTTGTTTGGGACATATTTAACAATGTCTGTCTTGTTATTTTGATAGTAGGTATGTCATCAACAAAAATAATTCCATTTATCTGAAGAAATTTATTACATAGAAAATGATGGCAGAAGGGGACCTGAGGTCCATCGAGTCTGCCCTAAATGGTTCCCCAGTACCTACTGTTGCACCGGGACCTGTCCCTCCAGATGTCCTTATTCTCATTTGTGTGGTATAAAGACTGTTAGAAATCCTATTTAAATCCAGATCAGAGTCTCTGTATTTTCAATGTAAACAGGAGCTTCCAAGGAGTCTATCTGAAAACAACAGAGATTGATCCATTAATTGAAATAAAATCTCTTTACTATCTGGAGCGCTTTTTGAAGTCTGATCTTTCCATTGTTTAACGTTGATGCCAAATGGCTGCTCAGGCAAACAGAATTAAGGCATGTCATGGCCTCTATTTTGTGTCACCATAAATATGCCAAATCACTCATTTTATTTATTTATTTTATTTATTTAGATTTTGTTTACCGGGTAAGCACACTAGACAGTCAAATGCCTATTTTCAGGTGCGACCCGGAAGAGTTACAAAGATGCATGCAATAACAGTACAGAGGCAGGATAACAGCAATTTAAACAAGGTACAGTCAGATACAAGCAAGTAAGATTGACAGAATCCAAGTACAGAGACAAGGTAGCAGCTGTCAGGCACAGTACAGGTATAGGCGAAGAGCTACAGTCAGGTACAGGCAGTGAACAAAATTACAGTGCAGTTACAGTGTTAAAGGCATGGCAACCGAGAAAGACCACCGAGGAAGTAAGACCAGTGTCAGCAGCACACATTTTTTTTTTTGTTATTTTGGATCAAGTGCACACATGCAGTCAGGATTTGCACAGGCACATCACGGAGGGAAGGATGACGGGGGGCAGAGGCAGCCTGAAGCTCATTTTATGTAACCCTAGAGGGAAGACCTGAAGCAACTATGGGAGGGGGAAGTTCTTACATGAGCAGGAAAGAGGTTTCAGGGGCAAGAGCCGCGAAGGCACGATCCCCCGCAAGGGAGTGAGTCTTGGGGACCATAAGTGCCTGGGAGTCGATGGACCACAGCTGATAGCCAGAAGGGGCAGGCTGGAGGAGGTTAGCAAGTGCCGGTGGAGTGGACGATCAGATGATGTTGTTCATAAAGTTGCCCATAACGAAGGATCAATGGTTACTAGGAGAGAGCCATCCCAGCCTGGAGTAAAGCTAGCAATGATGCAGGGTTTTATTTAACTCTAAAAATTGATTAGCGTTTTGCTCATAAAAGTTCTAAAACATTGTGAAAATGCATAGCACTTGCCTCACTGTGTTTAACAAACATAACACTTCAAGAAAATCTATATTCTGTACAGTTGGTATTGTCCCAAGAAAAAAACTGCTAATCAATTATTTAAAACCCTGTGATGGGTGAGACGAGGGGCTGATAGGGCAAAGCGATATACGTTGTTATACGAGGTGTCTTATTTGGAGAGCCAGGCTTTGGGGGCATTCATGAAGGACGTAAGCCCATAGCAAAGCAAGGGCAGGAAGACCCCTTTAGCCAGGGCAAGTCTGGCAGCTGGGGTGAGGCAACTTTTTGCTCTATACGCTAGACCCAGTTTGCAGTTTGTGGCCTTGCAGGAATTTAGTATGTTCAGGGAGAGATCCAGTTGAGGGTCAGGGGTTACCCCCAGGTACTTGAAAGAGTCGACCATCATCACAGGGATGCCATCAGTACCAATGACTTTGAGATCAGCCAGGTATGCTCTTACCTTCGGAAGACAGCCAAATAACATCACTTGCATCTTCTGAAGGTTGATAACAAGCTTACTTGCCTTGAGCCAGGATTGGATGCAATGAAAATCAGAGTTCAGTCTAGAGTTTATGTCATCGATATTTTGTGAGCTGGCAAGAAGCACCAGATCATCAGTGTAAAGAGTAACATGTCCGAAGGTAGGGACTGAAGGCAGCTGGTTGATAAAGAGGGAGAACAATAAGGGGCCAAGTATCGACCCCTAAGGCACCCCACAGGTTACTGGTGATAGCCAGGAGAGGGCATTTTGGAACCTCGTGTACTGTTACCTACCCGAGAGGTAGTTAGTAAACCAGGCTAGGACAGTGAGGGAAAGGCTGAAGGACTGAAGAACAGAGCCCAGGAGGGTGTGATCAACCAAATGAAAGGCCTTGGACAGGTCGATGAAGACAGTCCCCGTGACTTTGCCTTGGTCAGTCACAGTTCTGATTTCGGAGGTGACCTGTGCAAGGGCAGTGGAAGTACTGTGTCCTTTTCAGAACCCATGCTGCTCAGGGGAGAGGAGACCACAGGTTTGGAGGAAGAGGGCAAGCTGGGAAGCCACTACTTTTTTGAGCAGTTTATTTACTGCAGATAGAATCGCTATGGGGCGATAGTTCATGGGTAATTTGGGATTACCACGCTTGATGACTCAGATCATACGGGCCACCTTCCATATGGCTGGGATAGACCCAGATATGAGAGAGGAGTTGAAAATGTGGAGATTGGTTGGGCCAAGAGGGGTTCCCCCAGGTTAAGTAGTTTGGGCTCGAGGTTGTCGTGCTCAGCGCTAGAGTAAGGAGAGAGACCAGCTAGAAGCTTCCATGTTTCTTTACAGGAGACAGACTTAAAGTAGAAGGGAGGGGGAGGAGGATGGGATAGAGCACCAGTAGTAGGACCCAGATCATTTGAGACTGAAGGCATGGAGGTATAGTCAGACAGGTCAGATAACAGGCCATTAAAAGCATTTGCTATAGTGTGGGCATTGTTGCAACTGACTCCGTTAATTAGCATGTCAGGAACCTGGGGGCAGGCCGGACCATCAATGGCATGTTTGATAGTGCGCCAGAAGCTCCTAGGGTTCTTGGCAGACAGTTCAAGGGAGGATTTTCAGAAATCACTCTTAGCCGAGCGGATTGCCCATTTGCATGAGTTCCTGAGTTGCCTGTAAACCTCAAAGTCTATTCTGTCTCCAGACGCCTTATATTTTTGCCAACTTTTGTCCCTAAGCTTCATTAGGGCAAACAATTCCCCTTGTAACCATTTTGTGACAGTTCCCCTCACTCTTCTTTTAAAGAGTGGGGCATGTCTAACTTGCAGTGCAGTGAAAATGGTTAGGAAGCTGTCAAGAGCAACCGAGGGGTCACAGACTGCATATACCGGGGGCCAGTCCATTAGGCTGAGGTCAGTAAAGGAAGTTATTAAGGTCAAAGTTTGAGTAATCCCTCACCTGTATGACCTTCGGTGGGACCCTGGAAGTAAGGACCTTCCAGATACAGTAGGTAGGGGAATGGTCAGAGGTGGAATCAGAGAAGAGATCAGAGGCTGAGATACGGTCAGGTCTATTGCTCAGCATCCAGTCAAGGAGAGAGCCATTTTCCCCAGAGGAAGAGGGTCTGGTGGGGCTTGGTGATAAGTTGGCTAAGGGCAAGACTGGACAGAAGGGGTTCATAAGTTTTGGCATTACCACTCAGCCAGTTTAGGTTGAAGTCTCCAAACACTAAGAGTTCACTAGTCCCCAGCTTGGGACTAAGGCAGTCAAGGAGATAGGAGAAGCCACGAACACCACCTTTTGGTGGATTGTACACACAGGCCAGGTGAAGCTCCTTAGTATTACTTAATAGGAGAAGGGCATGTAGGAACTCACAAGGGGGGGTGAGGTACAACAGTCACTTTAAGATAAGATTTATAGTACAGCAACAGCCCACCCCCACGTTTATTACCTGCCCTGTCCTGACTGATCGCAAGGTAGCCAGGGAGGGCACAGGCAAAGTCAGGGTGAACAGGTTTGAGCCAGGTTTCAGAGACCCCTAGGATGTTCAGATTGTAGTAGGCAACCCATGCCGTTAGGTCTGAATGACTGGTAAGGAGGCTGCGAATACTGAGGTGGGCAATCTTTAGGCCCTTTCATCCTGCCACTGAAGGGGAGGCATGCTGAGATGAGAGAAGGGGGACAGCAGGTATATGGCTGGAACAGCAAGCCCTGGCAGACGGAGTAAAAATGCAGCTAATAGTTAGTGAGGTCAAACAACTATTTTGCTGCAAACGTTTAGTAGGATCTGGAACTAGGGTACTATAGACAGAGATCAGGTTAGGTTAGGTATGAGAGTAAGCAGTTTTTTGGCCACCGCAGGGAGGACAAAATGAGAGTGGAACAGTCTGACATAGGATTGGAAGCTTAAAACAGCCTCTGTTTCAAGCCAGAGCCACAATTAGCACAAATCCCTAACTTAGAATAGAACCATGGGGCCCCGAGGAGCACCTTATTGTAGCTGAACTTGTTCAGGAATTTTATACAGAATGTCCCCGCCAGCTCCGATGAACCAAGCTGTCTGATCAGGGGGAAAAAGCCCTTTACTGACAGCCAGCTAACGAAGGGAAAAAGAGAACTGCGGCCACTAGTGGAGAAAGCTGAAAACCTGCCAATGGGAAAGTGAGCTGATAGGTTTTTAGCCTCACGTGGCCCTCACTATATAAATAGAAGTTCACCACCCCTCACTATATAAATAGAAGTTCACCTAGGGTGGGGGGGGCATCTGGCACAGAGCGCCGGCGGGGCCTCTCAGTCACAGCCAAGTAGCAGCTGGTGCTCCAAGTTTCCCTGCGTACCTGGCTTTTGTTAAAATAACTTGATATATTCTACTGCAATTCCCAAGTAGCAAGCTAAGCACAGCACAAGCATAAGCACTGAAAAAGTAAGAGAGCTCCCAACAACGTAGTGCAACTTAATTAAATGACTGGTAACTTCACTTCAAGCTCCTAATTCATTGCATATTTCGATCGAACTGAGAAGTAAAAAAATATCTTCACTACTCTGGCAACTTATATTAGTAAACAGGCCCTTTACAAAAGGTGCCAAGATCCAAGGGCCATTGTTCACAGTCTCAGCCAAGTAGCAGCTGGCTCTCCAAGTTTCCGTGTGTACCTGGCTTTCATTCCAGGGAGTCGGCGGGGGTCTGGTTTGGGGGAGGGCAGAGCAAATGAAGGCCCTCACAACCACCACACCTGGTTTTCATTCTGGGAGTCGGCAGGGGTCCAGCTTGGGGAGGGCAGGGCAAACGAAGGTCTCAATGACTCACCACAGCTGGCTTTCAGCTCCGGGGAGTCACTGGGGTCCGCTTGGGGAGGCAAGGCAAATGAAGCCCCTCACAAACCACCACAGCTGGCTTTCATTCCGGGGAGTCAGCGGGGGTCCGGCTTGGGGGGAGGACAGGGCAAACGAAGGCCCTCATGACCACCATAAATGGCTGAAAGGGACCAGATTCTCTTATCTGAAGGCACGTACATCAAATGGGAAGCTCAGTCATTGTGGTGCAGGGTCAGTACCTTCACATGGGAGCCAACTGGTCAGGGGTTCAAGACTCAGAGCAGATACTTTGGTTCATACACATTGCTGACACTGGAGGGCAGTAATGAGGGGTGCTATCCAGCTGGATATACCATAAAACTGACACCCCTTTTATGATCCTTGCTGGTTATTTAGAGGAAAGTTAAATATCCCACATCTCTAACTGCCCTGTGGAGGTGGGGTAGGGGTTTAAAGGGTCATAATATGTTTTCACTTTAATCTTGAATCTCTGTAGTGTAACCCCTTTAACCCCACTGGTATTGAATCTAAACTGAAATTGGGTATAGTCATAGCCGCATATCAGGAGGTGTGGACAAGATGGACAAGTCCTTTGTATCCTCACAATAAAATGTGATTAAAAATAAAAAAATATGATTTGTTTCCCCCAGTAGGTCACATTATTTTTTTTTCTCACTATAACTTGTGATTTCAGTTGCTTAGCAGTGGCTAATATTGCTTAAAAAAAAATCTGATTGTCATCTTGATTATTCCTAGTTGCAGGATATGCAATACCAGGGAAAGGAAGTATGTCTGGGAACCCCAAGTCCTAGAATGTGAGCCTGTTGCTCAGTAGTTAGAGCACTGGGATGGTATTCAGGGGCCTGGGTTCATTTCCCAGTAGGTCACATTATTTCTTTCTTGCTACAATTTGTGATTTAAATTGCTTCAGTGGTTATAACTGTCTTCATAGATGGCTCCCTCTCACACCAATTGGCTCGGGTGATTCCCAAAGCTCTATCCTTGGCCCTGTTCTCTTCTCAACCTTCCTAAATGACCTCCCAAAGGTCTGGAACCCCTCATACATCAAGCAACAGTGCAGTCTCTGTGGGCAATCATTGTGCTAGTACTTTCTCAGTGGAGCTTGCCCCGAAAAAGATACTATTATAACCAGTAATAATGCAGGCCAACCTCTGCCAATCAAACCCTGACTTGCATTTCAGGTACTGGTGTTTAATTCAACAACCTCAATGTTTCACCATAACAGGCTTCTTCAGGGGGGCACTGTAAACATAACAATAGAGACCTTTACCTCACAGGTGTGAATAAGGTACAGGAAGGGAGCATTTTTCAGAAAAGAAGGTGTACAATACGTAGAGGGCATGCAATAAAGCAGGAGGGGGGGAGTTTAGGAGGGATCTGAGGAAGCATTTCTTCATTGAGAGGGTGGTGGGTGCCTGGAACAATCTTCCAGCGGGAGTGAGAGGGCAAAAATAGTGGTGGGCTTCAAGCATGCATAGGATAGGTATAATGGAAAACTGGTACCAAAGCAGTGGGGAAGGAGATGGCCAGAGATCAGGTAGGGTCTGTGGTGGCAGAATAGGCAGGGAAAAGAGTGGCAGATAAAGTGTGCCAAGCACTCTTTCTCTGCCGACAAATTCTATTTTTTGAGGGCAGGCACATCTCTCACAGTGTGTCCCTTATTTCTACGTTCTGCTTGGATCCTTCTGCTGCTATCTTAGCTCCCTCTTCTCCTGCCCCCACCACTTACTGCTATCTCCTCCCCTTATTTCTTCCACTCCAACAATATATTTTTTCCCTACCACCTGCTTAGACGTCAATAGGGCAGTCCGACTTTTCATATAGGCAGCTTCATCTCTGGTCCATCCTCCCCATCCATCCGTTTGTGCCCTTCCTTTTCCTCAGTCCTGAAATCTCTGATCTGAGATTACACTACCCTTGTCTGTTTCTGCACTTAATCCACCCTTCCCATTTCTTAACTCTCTCTTCATGTATTCTTTTCTCCCAGCTTTCCTATTCCTCCCTGCATGTATGCCACCCCTCTCCTCCCATCTATCTATTCTTTTACTTTCTGCCTTCCTCTCTTTCCTCCCAAGGCTGGTATCTCTGCGACCCAGTACACAAAATACATATACTGACATTGCTGTGCCCCATCTCTTGACCTCTGATCCATTTAGTCAGCATGAGGAAGGCTAACAACTGGGTAGGAGGGGGCAGAGTGGTCTGCATCGCTGATGACAGAAGATACAAGGTAGACTTCATTAGTCTGTCTGCCTAACTTTATCATGGACACAGACCACTCAACCCCTCCTTCATGGTTGCATGCCTGCTCACTCGTAAACTAGATAACTGACTTATCACCGGGCGTGGATATAGGATAATACAATTTTAGGCAGACCACAAGTCAGGTGCATAAAAAATGCACGGTTGCGTTTATCATTTTATTTTCATCAAGTAAAATATACAGAAAGCAAAATGGTAAGTCAGACATCTGCTTACCTTCAACAGTTTCTAAGACTTTTCTTCAGCCTAGCATGACTCAAACAGTGTGAAAGCACACACTACAAGGAGGTCTTCCACCTTCCTATCTATCCTATTCTCTCAGCACTGAGGTAGGGCTTTTTATAAGCTCACTAGAAATTGGAAAAACAATTTCCCCTGCCTTTGGATTAACAGCAGACATAAAATAAAATTAGTCACTAGGGACCAGTGTTGCACCACAGAGAACAGTTGTTTGGCACCTGGAGCACATTACATAACTTGTTTACAACATTGTTAAAGGTCAGAGCTGAGGTCAGAACATTCTGTATGCTCTTAAACTCTCCTGCAGAGTCAAATTACCTTATGCTGTCTGCTGCAAAATATATCTTAGAAGAAGATTGTTAACATCTAGATAAAGCAGACACAAAATTTTGTTATTCCTATATTAAGACAGCCCTCTCATTTTGTAACTGTACTCTTAGTTTTGTTTTAGCTCAATACGCACAGAAAGCTTTATAAGCACTTCAGCACTTAATTTATAACCAGTCAACCAGCATATTGGACATTATACAAAACATATAAACTGCTTGGGAAAGGGGTTTCAGTTTATCCCACAGATGTCCACTATGACAGGGGTCACCCTGTCACACATCCCCCCACATAGGAGGGCAATCGTTCTGTAGTTGTCCAAATCTCAAGCAACACCCTGGAATGGTGTAGAGCTTCAACCCACTCTCATAGGAAGCTCCGTCTCAGGGTCCCTTCAAAAAAAATTTGTAAATTATCCTGTTCATAACATTACAAATACCCAAAAACATCTTAAATTATTCTGAAATTAGTCTCTCCATTAGTAGACTACAATATCATCACATACATTTAGGAAAGAACCACTAATGGTTATTTTATGCCATCTACTGACTTTCCCTGACCAGATATACTCAAATGGCTGGACAATCCAGCACCCAGTAAAACTGCCTTCGGGGGGAAAACTACCCTGCTCCATCCCCACTTAAGTATTTAAAGGTAGGCTAGTAACATACCACGCTGTATGCCTAACAGCCTGTCCCTACCCTCTGGGTCTACGTATCAAATCTTATACACTTCTAGTGGTGTTGGCCACCACCTTGCCCCTCCTGATCTATGTGGGAGTCTCCCCCTCCTCCAAGTGTGGCATATCTTGTTTTTCACCCTTTGGGTTACTCCTCCCACATTACTATCAGGGGTCACTATCTGTCTGCCCCTACAACAGGTCTTATAGTATACTGCTACCTGCCTGTACATGCCAGGCCAATAGAAATATGGGGTTAGTCCAGCCAATACCTTCCCATGGCTCTGCTGCCCCGAGTGACTGGAGTGCGCATCCTCCCTCATTTTTCCTATATGTCACAGGCACCACTAACATACTAACATACTAAAATGCCAGCAGAATAGGCCTAATGGTCTTTCGAGTCTGCTCGATTGGTCAGCCCCCACCCTGGGTGCTTCGAGCCTCTCCTCATAGGTCATGTCCCCAAGCTCCCAAATCATTTGCTGCTGCCCCTCCTCTGACCCCTCTCCAGGAGTGTAATGTCCCTCTTTAAGTGTGGCCTCCAAACTGCACACAGTACTCAAGGTGTGGCCTCACCAAGCAGTTATACAGAGGAGCATCACTCCTCCTTCTGGAGGTGATCCCCAGCGATGCATCCCAGCATCCTGTTGGCCTTGGCTGCTACCCTCCTACAAGTCTCAGAGTTGTTCATTTTGACATCCACCACCACCACCCCCAGGTCCCTCTCAGCCATCGAGACTTGTAGCATTCCCAAGGTGTGCACTTGGCCGGGTTTCTGGCCTCCAGGTGGAGTACCTTGCATTCCTGCATTGAACCTCAGCTTCCACTTTCTAGACCATCTTTCCAGAGCCTTCAGGTCCCCCTGTAGGGCCATCCTCCCCTCCTCCCCATCCACCACCGCCCCCAGTTTTGAGTCATCCGCAAAGAGACTCATCTCACTCCTGATTCCTGTCCTTATGTCAGAGACGTAGGCGTTGAACAGAAGGGGCCCAAGGACTGATCCCTGTGGGACCCCACTATTGACTCTCTTTGGGGATGAGACTATCCCGCCAACTACGACCCCCTGGGTCCGGTCCTGGAGCCAATTGCCTATCCATCTGATCATCTGGTTCCCCACCCCCATTTCTCCCAGCTTATCCAACAGGCTCATGTGAGGAACAGAGTCAAATGCCTTGCTGAAGTCTAGAAAGAGGACGTCCACTGGTCTACCAAGGTCCAAGGCACTCGTCACCCAGTAATAGAACTCCACAAGGTTTGTCTGACATGATTTCCCCGAGACAAATCTATGCTGTCTATCGTCCAGGCACCCTGACTTTTCCAGGTCCCCCCCTAGCCTCTCCTTGACAATGCCCTCCATCACTTTGCCCACCACCGATGTCAGGCTGACAGGCCTGTAGTTCTCTGCCACCTCCCTTGATCCCCCTCCCCTTGTGGATAGGCACTGTATGCGCCACCTTCCAGTCCTGGGGCACCCACTCTGTCCTCAGAGAGATGGTGAAAAGCTCCACCAGGGTTTTGCCAGGACATCCGCAGTTCCTTCAGCACTCTGGGATGTAATTTATCCGGCCCCGTGCTTCTTCATCTTAAGGGCGAGGGCTTCCCTCTCTCTCTGCTGTGATTTCCACTTCCAGTACCTCTTCTCCCTGCTTAGCCCTCCCCTCCTGCCAGTGATGCCTCCCTCTCCCCAGACCCGCTGATCGGTAAGGGTCCCCTCCTCAGTATCTCTGTCTCCTCCCATGTATGATGCAGCACCCCATTTCCTTGGTGAAAACAGGTGAAGTACTCATTTAGTACCTCAGCCTGCTCCCTGCCTTGTGCCCATCTCTCCTGATTTAATCCTGCTAATCTGCCCTTCACCCTTCGTTTTTCCCCAATGTATCTAAAGAACCCTTGTTCCTCTCCTGATTTCCCTGGCCAGGTTCTGCTCCTTCCTTGCCTTAGCCGCCTCACCACCCTAGTGGCCCTTCTAGCCATCAGCTCATACTCCCTCGGTCCCTTTCACTCCTTGAGCACTTGAATTGCCTATAGATGCCTTCTTCCTGCACCACCTCCTGACCTCCCTGGTACACCAGCAGGGTTTTTCGGCCCTACTGTATTGCCTTACTCTTGCACAGGTGCTGGTAGCATCTTGCACCCCTCCTGATGATTTCCCCACCTACTATCAGCGCCCATGTCTGACCCAATCCCATCCAAATGCTCCTTAAGGATCCTTCCTATTTCCTTAAAATCCATTCCCCTGAAGTCAGTTACCTCCATCTTTGTGCAGCTTTCTAGTCCTCCTAGGTCCAGGCAGAACCAGACCGTGGCATGGTCACTCCCCGCCAATGGGTCCCTTACCTCCAGGCCCCTAATCTGGTCACTGTCTACCTGGACTACCTGGGCATCCACTTACTTCATCTGTGGGTTGGGCCTCATGTGATATAGAACTTCCTGCCTAAGTTCATACCACCATAACCTGTCCCCCACGCCACCAGTAAGCTGTCTCCCATCATTGAGTTTTACATACTTCCTTAACTGGGTAACTTCAGGATCCCCCACCTGCAACTTTCCCCAGTCAACATCAGGAGAACAATCATTTTTCATAGAAGGAGGTTTAAAACATGCAAAAGTCTCTTCAGCCAAAATGACTTCTTCCATTTTGCTTGATGTCTTTTGCCCCAGTAATACACTGCTAGTCAAAGTTTTACCTAGGGTCTCCTCTTCAAGTTCGCCGTCCTCCACCAAACAGCAGCCCAGAAAAATGGGCAACAACGGGATCTCCACAAATGTTGGTTGCAAATCCTCTGTCAGGGGGTTCTCCTCCTCCAGTGTCCATGGATCCTGCTCCACAGACTCTTCTGCGACATCCTCCGAGTGGGACCTCTCGAGTAGCTCCTGGCATCTGCGCTCTGCTTCTCTCCAGCGTTGATCAGCCTCCAGGCTTCTCCCACTCATCCAGTGAAAAAGCCATATCAGGATCTCCATTTGGCCATCTGGTTCATCTCTTCCCATCCATGGTTCCTTGTCCAGGTCAACATCTCCATCAAGTGCCGTTCTCCTCATCTCTGGTGCCATGCACCTCTGCCATGCATCCTCGGTACCAGGTCTGGCATGAACTGACTGGACTCCCCATTTCCTTGGATGTCCAGATAGATCCCACTTTTGAAACCATATGTCACCGGGCATGGGTATAGGATAACACTATTTTAGGTAGACCACATGTCAGGTGCATAAAAAAACGCATGGTTGTGTTTATCATTTTATTTTCATCATGTAAAATATACAGAAAACCAAATGGCAAGTCAGACAACTGCTTAGCTTCAACAGTTTCTAAAGCTTTTCTTCAGCCTGGCATGAATCAAACAGTGTAAAAGATCCTATCTATTCTCTCAGTACTGAGGTAGGGCTTTTTATAAACTCACTAAAAGTTGGAAAAACAATTTCCCCTGCCTTTTGATTAACAGCAGACATAACATAAAACTAGCCACTAGTGGCCACTGTTGCACCACAGAGAACAGTTGTTTGGCACCTGGAGCACATTACATAACTTGTTTACAACATTGTTAAAGGTCAGAGTCGAGGTCAGAACATTCTGTGCTCTCTTAAACTCTCCTGCAGGGTCAAATTACCTCATGTTGTCTGCTGCAAAATATATATTAGAAGAGGGCTGCTAACATCAAGAAAAAGCAGACACAAGTTTTTATGTTGGGACGCTTGCGCAACCAACATCTTGCGGTAGTACAGATTCAGAGGTGCGGTCACTGTTGGGCGAATGCAGGGCACGCATCAGTAGGTGCGTCCCTCATTCCGCAATCAGCCTACATGCCAGCACCACACCACCTGGGCGAGCACATCTCAGGAAAGGTCCGCTGTAATGCAAGCAAAGCTCATCACATGCAGCGGACCTCCTGACGTACTTACCCGGAAACATAAACATGGCGGCACACTACCCGCCAAACTGCCGACTTCAGGGGTGCCCAATTCCCCCTGTCAGCTTACCCTGCCCCAATGAATGTGCTGACGGGGGAGCCCACTCCCCGTTGGTATAAAGAACTCCCCCATTTGTTATATGCTGAGGGGGTGCCCAATCCCCCTTGACTCTTGCCCCCACCCCAGCATGCTACATGCCCCTGTAAACAGAAAAACGGTCCTTGACTTTTTTTTTGTACCTGTGGAATAAGGAAACAGTCCCTCGGTGGTTTCCCTGCCCCCTCCCACAACCAGCGCCCACCCACTGCGCACCCTACCTTCCCACACACCCCCACCCCATACTTACCTGCAGAGTCAGGCGCAACGATCTTCAGTGGACCAGGAACACGTCTGCACTCTTCAAAGCTGACCATGAACTGAGGAAATGCCAGTAAGCTGTATAATGGAATAAATAGGGTTTTTTCAACTTTGATGCATATGTCAGGCATTTTTTGGAATTTTGGCACCAAATTTTCAACATGGGATTTTTAGGACCCCGCCTCAAGAATTCTGGCACTGTCATGGCATTATTCGGTCCTGAAAAGTGATTTTTTTGTCGCTGCGCAGAATCACCTTTTGGGACTGAGTAACAAAACAACAGTGCCACTGTTCATGAGGGGGCTCTCAAAAAGTCTATGTTGCAAATTTGATGACAAAACACCCAAAACTGTCTGTTTTACGAGCGTGCATTGCACTGTTTCTACACACGCTCGTAACATCATGAATTTGTAATATTTTCACTCCAGATTTTCAGACTTGCCATTTTTCCACACCTCCTGATGAACAGTACAGCTCTCATTTTACATATCCTGCCCAAAATGTGTTTTCGCACATCTGTTGCAGAATAGCGCGGTTGCTGTGCAAAATAATTTTTCGGGACGGTTTGAGGACATGAAGGTGACACTGTACATGAACAGGGGTCCTAACATGCCTGTGTTGGAAATTTGGTGCCGAAAGTCCATAAAATGACTGTGTTTCAAGTGTGCGCTGTGCAGCTTCCACGCACTTTGTAACTTCGCAAATTTGCACATTTCCATGCCAGATTTTCAACACTAGCATTTTTTTCACCTCCTTATGAACAGTACAGTTGTCATTTTTCACATCTTGCCCAAAATGTGTTTCTGCACCTGTGGTGCACAATGACGTAGTCGCTGTGGGAAATCAACTTTTGGGACAGATTAACAAAGTCGCAGCGCCACTGTTCATAAGGGGAGGTCCTCAAATGCCTATGTTACAAATGTGACTGCCAAACTCACAAAAAAAATTGGGTTACGGATGTGTGTTTCGCAGTTTGTATGCATGCTTATTGCTTCACCAATATTTCATATTGTCACTCCAGATTTTCAACGCTGCATTTTTATGCCCTCATGAACAATAGAGTTGTCATTCTCCATATCCTGCCCAAAATTGTGTTTTCGTTGCTCTGTCGCCAAATGGCACAGCCTCTGTGCAAAACCAGCTTTCAGCTAACAAAGTGATTGTGCCACTTTTCATGAGGTAGTCTGACAAGCAGCCCATGTTGAAAATGTGTAGTGAAACTACCACCAGACACCTACGATGTTAGGGTTTCCAACTGTAGCATCCCACCCAGTACAGACTGACAGGCATCAGGAGTGTGACTTGGGATCATCGGATGTAATGCTCATGCCATTCCACCCCCCACCCTGCAGTCACTGACAGGCACCATGGCGTGCCTTGCACTGTTCAGCCACAAAGTTCACCCCACTCTCCTATACTGCACCCACGTCAGCATATTTCCCTATGGAATGGGATAAGTATAATGCCCAAAGACCCCAAAGCACACCACCGACACTTGTCAGTGTCTACAGGGTCGGGTGAGGTACAATGGCATGAGCGTTATAGCTGATGACCCAAAGGCACGCCCCAATGCCTGTCGCTCTCTACAGGGTGGGGGTGGGGTTGGCATCACTTCAATACTTCACTGCCATTCCTATTATGCGTCTCTAGCTCCGGCACTGCCAATGCCAATGCCAGCGTGACAACATTCGGCATTGACAAATGCTTTTTGTTATTCTTATATAAAAACTGCCGTCTCATTTTGTAACTACTCTTAGTTTTGTTTTAGGTCAATATGCACAGAAAGCTTTATAAGCACTTCAGCACTTAATTTATAACCAGTCAACCAGCATATTGGACATTATACAAAACATATAAACTGCTTGGGGAAGGGGTTTCAATTTATCCCGGAGTGTCCACTGTGACAGGGGTCACCCTGTCACATGACTGGATAATGTAGGGAAGGGTGACTAAACTAGCCTGGATTTTTAGTATTACCCCTTCCCACAATCTGACACTACAGTACTTATGCCTCTTCCTGTGTACCTAATCCAGCTATATCTTTCATTTAAGCCAGAACCCGGCTCCCCAGTAGCTGTGCTTGAGAATGCTTTATCTGAGAACCAGTTGGTGGATACCTCACAGTGGGTTGAAGCTGAATCCTGGCAACACTGAGTTGCTACTGGTGGCATGGGATTGTCCAAGGTCATCCACTGTGGAGAGCCTGGAGTTCCCTATTTTTGGGAGATAATAGGCTCCAGATTAGCGGGTGGTGTGCAATCTAGGGGTCACTGGCTGTACTGGGAGCCATGGTTGCTACTTTATATTTTATTAACTCTTTGGTGATCATCCTACCACTGATTCTGGTGTCTTAAAGCAGCAGTGCAATGAAATATGTTGCTCCAAAAGATCTAGTTTCAGCTATGATTAAGTAAAATATTAGCAAACCTGTGAAATGTACTTGTCTTGGATCCTCCTGTGTGCCACAGTCTTTTTTTCCCTTTCTTTTTAACCTAACCCTTTCCAGGTCTACGATGCTATTTCTATGGAAAATATGGCTGCCATCTTTTCTTCTTGAGAAAAAAATGAACTAAAACATTCATAAAATACTCAAATTTTGGCCAAATTAGAAAACTGAACCACCAAATAAAACTATTAGATGCCTGGATTGTTTTACAGTGAAAAAAAGTAGGGTCAAATCTTTTGCCCAGTCTCGTTGCACAGCTGCTTTAATCATCTATGGACTGTGAGCTGAGCTACACAGGTTCAGGAATCTAGATCACTCTTGTTTAGAAGCTTTCACTTGCTTCCCAGGTGTCGGCTATAATCAGGAGTGGCTTCTACCACTTGAAAAAAATAGCTGGATTGTGCTCCTGTCTATACCCAGATGACATTTTAAAGAGCACCTTTTCTGGTGCTCACCCCAGAAACCATGAAGGACTCTTACCTGCCCCAACTTGAATGGTACCTGAATCTGAATTTTTATATGCTCCTATTTTAGAAGGGAAGTGATCTTATTTTGGCTCCACAGAGCTGAGCCACTGATCCCTTCCACTGTCTGATCCTAAGAGCCACCCCGTGCTAACAAGTTTCGTGATGTCAGTATATGGAGAGTGCAGGGGCGCACTCCATAGGGTACCGTTTAGAAGAGTGCTACCAGAATAGCCTTGCATTTCACAGTGCTAATCTAGTAAGCACTACACAGGATAGTGTGGGGGGATTTACAGCGCTTGCTGTAAGTGCTCCCCTGGTCGCTGTCCGTGGTGCTGGACAGAGACAAGGGACTGGATTCACAAAGCTTTCAGAAGGTGAAAAACCTTCCCTAAGTCCACAAAACTGCTGTAGCTACAGGAAAAAGGGTTGATTGCTCTGAGTGATATTCACAGAAACCTCCACAGCTGTGGAAAAAAACACTATGGACTGTGGAAAAAAGTGCAGCTGAAGAAGTGCCTGAGGAAACAAAGGTGTTAGATAAGTAAGACACAGCCCCTCAAAGGCTATTCTCAGCCGGGTTTTTTCCGCAGTTGCGAAAAAAAATGTTACACACATTGGAGTGAGATGTACCTCTCCCTCAGCAAACTTCAGTAGTGCCCCAACTATTGAAATCAATTATGGTGGAGGTGAGGCACAGATAATGGCATCCTAGTGCGTATAGCAGTGGCTGCTGTTACAGCAACAGTAGCACACAGTGCCATGAAATGGCAACAGGCAACAACAACCAGATCCAGTGCAGCCCATGACGGAGCCCCACAGGCAGTACAGCCTGACCAGCCTGCAGTGACTGCTACCCCTGTAGGCAATAGGAACACCCCAGGGAGGGATAACCAGCAGTGACAGTCAGCCACTGTGGTGCCATGGTAGTACTGGTACCTGTGGTGCTGTAGTAGTCCCAGTTCAGGGACTGGTTGCTGGTGTCTTTGTGGGTGCTTTCAGTTTCTTGCTATGGCAGCAATGTTAAAGTCTGCTGCCGCAGATAATTGTTCACTGTTGCTATGCCTCTTAAGCCGTTTTCCATAGCTGCGGATCTGCAACTGCAGATTCACAGCACTTGCGCAATTTCCACGGCTGCTAAAATACCGCACCTGTGGCACTTTTTGCGGAAATCCGCAGCTGCAGCGAGTTTTTTTGTGAATACCGCACAGCTGCGTTTCCGCAGTGCTGCAGGCCTTTTTCCCACAGCTGTGGGAGTTTTGGCTTTCTTTGAGAATCCTGCCCCAGGGCTCCAGGATCCAGGAGGCTGGCTGAGCTGCTCCCATGGCGTGGAGGGCTGGTGCATAGAGTAGCTTGGCCAGCAGTAGTGGAGATCACGGTTCTAATCCTGGTCTAAAACCTTTTTTTGCATTGGGACTTAGTATTTTTTTCACATGAGGCTGTGGAAACAGTATTCCATGGCCCCACAAATCTTAACTTTCCCCATGATCCACTCCCCCCCCCCCGGAGTGAGAATCCTTCAATGAGCGCTAATATTACCGCATGGTTCTTGATCACACTATTGAAAAACAAAGCTAAAAAAAATGGCCCCATTAATGTCTATGGAGTATGACCCCACGCTCTCCATATAGTGACATCACAAAACGTGCTAGTGTGGGGGTGGATCAGGAAGTGGAAAGGATTGGTAGCTTGGCTCCACAAAGCCAAATTATGATCCTTTCCCTTCTAAAATAGGGGCATATAAAAATTCATATTCAGGCACCATTCGAATTGGGGGCAGGTAAGGGTCTATTCATGGTTCTGGGGGGGTGCTCATTGACACTAAATCATGCTTTCATAGTTTCTTGTTCTGACTCTTGTAAAGCACGCTACTGGGGCCTTCCAGTAGGCCAGGTCCACTGCTTCCAGCTAATGCAAAATGCAGCAGCTAGACTTGTTAACGTCACTAGAAGGAACAAGCATAATACTCCAGTACTGCATTCTTTGCATTGACTGCCTGGGAGATGGCAGATCAACTTCAAGGTCTTACTTTTGACTTATAAGGCTCTTAACAGACAGGGCTGTCTGTACTCTAGGGATCTTCTGGCAACCTGCAGCGATAGCAGTGGGTTGCAGTCTTCTGGCATGGCCTCTTGCTTGTTCCAAAATCAAGATTAAAATATGTGGGGGGTGGAACATTTTCTCCCAGGGAACAACTGCCCTATCCCCCTCCTCCCTTTCCTTGCTAAGCTTCAAAAATGCCTCTGTTTTTCTCCACTCACTCATTTCCTTGCCTCCTCTGCCTCCTTTAGCCACTTTCCAGTCTGACTTTTGCAAACCCTTTTGTAAATGCCACTCCATCACTGCTCCCCTCTTTTGCCTCTGTGGGCCTAACTACGCCAACAGTCAGCTGATTCCATTCCCTTCTGGTTGGGAGGTCAGAGTTGGTCTCTATCAGAGGCATGATGGCATCATATCCTTTCCCTTCCTATCACATCTGGGGGTGCTACAGGGCTCAGTCCTTGACCCACTCCTTTTTTCTCCTTTGGACAAGCAAGAGGCCATGAAGATTGCAACCCACTGATATCGCTGCAGGCTGCTCCCTCCATTCCAGCCAAGATATACGCCAATGGCAAGGCCATCGAAAGCAATAGTCAAATCCTTGAAGAACTCAATTCACATTTTGCTGCCGCTGGCTTAGCCTTTGATCCCTTTCCATATGCAGGCCTTGCAAATTGTCCCTTGGCCAGAACTATCCCTGAAGTCCCCACCTCTCCTTATCCCTTCCTGCTGTATCCAGTCACCTACAGAAAAGTTGAAGATTTGCTTCTTAGCTTAGACACTAATAAAAGTGCTGGTGATGACAGACTAGAACCATTCTTCTCAAAATTAGGCGACTTTCATCTTACAGCCCCAATACTTCATATATCCAGTCTTTCTACTGTCACTGCCACAGTTCCATCTTGCTGGAATTCTGCACATATCCTTCCTTTATTCAAATCGGGGGACCCAAGTGATTTAAATAATTATAGGCTCATCGCTATCCTGCCCATTCTCTCCAAATCTTTGAAAAATTTATTTACTCCCAACTAAAATGACATATCAAAACCTTCTCCCCCCAGCTCAATCTGGTTTCCTGCCTAATCATTGTACTATCACAGCCCTCGCTAAAGTTACTAATGACTGGGTTTCTACTCTGGACTCCAAAAAGATCACTGGTGCAGTCTTCCTAGACCTCAGTAAGGTGTTTGACACCATAGACCACAACTTAGTTGTTGGTAGCCTTATTAACCTAGGTGCCACCTCCTCCACTGCTCAGTGGTTTACCAGTTATTTAACAGGGAAGTTTCAGGAAGTTAAGGCTGATGACCTATTTTTAGCCTACCTCCCGATCACTAGGGGAGTCCCACAAGGCTCCATTTTTGGCCCTATCCTATTTTTTCTTTACATTAATAATCTTGACCATAACATAACTAATTCCAAATTGCATTTCTTTGCTGATGACACAGTCCTGTACACTTCTAGCTCAACTCTGTCTGAAGTAAGAGACGTACTTCAAGCTGACTTTGTGCAGCTTGAACAGAAACTTATTAATGCAAAGCTCGTTCTTAATGCCAAAAAACCTAAGGCCATGATTTTTACTCTCAACACCACCACCACCACCACCACCGCCTCTCTAAACCTGCCTAATGACTTTATTGTCACCTCTCTAGGTGACTGTCTCGAGGTTGTCTCCAAATTCAAATATCTAAGTATATGGCTAGATAATAAGCTCACCTTTAACGACCATATTGATAACTTGACTAGCTGGTTAAAATCCAGATTAGGTTTCTTCTTCAGAAATAGGTCCCTATTCCCTATTGAGATTAGAACTAGGCTTGTTCAGGCCACATTCTTGCCTTTACTCGATTATGGCAACATAATCTACAATTCTACTTCAGCCTTAAACCTGAACAAATTTGACGTCCTCTACCATCATGCACTATGGTTCATTACTAACTCTCCTTTTCGAACTCGCCGTTATGATCTGTATGCAGCTGTCGGCTGGACATCGCTTACTACCAAATGTTTGATTCACTTTGGCACATGGACTCTCAAAATCCTCCTGAACAAACTACCGAGCTATGTAACATTCCTTATTCGCATCTCCCACAGTTCGTATTCCCTTAGAAAGTCTGACTTTGTCCTTCTAGACGTGCCTAGGATTCATACCTCCTTTGGTAAACGTGCCATCTCATACGCACTTCCAAATGTCTGGAACCAGCTCCAGTCTATACTGAAACTCTCTAGCATTGTTTCTGTCAATCTCTTTAAAACCTTTGCTACGACCAAACTTAAAAATGCCTGTGGCTGTTTCTAGTCCTTGACCGTTCACTTTTATATCAACAGCTCAGTTCCCCTCTCTAATTCTTCTACTTACCTCTCCTTTTCCTTTCCCACCCTCCCTTTACTCTTTATTTCAGTCATCCTTACTTTCGATATTCCTCTGCAATTGTCCCCTTTTCCCTTCCCCTCCTCCCTCACAAGATCCTCCCTCTTTTCTCCCTTTCCACTCCCCTTTGCACATATCTTACACTCTCCCTTCACCTTGTGCATCCTATTGCTCTTGTTCCAACTTTTTTTGGCTGTAGTTTCTCTACTTTTAATGATTTCTCCAGGTTATGTTTATAAATATTACCTTTTCATGTCTTATTTTGAGCACTATGTACCCAGTGTTGGGTAAGTTACTTTTTCTATTACTTTCTATTACGTTTGGAAACTTGTTTCAGGAAGCTCTGTGCAGTCACTAGCAAGGATGGAGAAGCACTAGAAAAAGTAATACAATTTACAATTATAGTTACTTATTTCTTTTAATACAAAAACAACACAAAAATAATAAATAACTACAAAAGATTACATTTTTTGAAAGTAATAGGTTAGTTACTTTCAAATAATTGTAATCAGTTACAGTTACGTATTTCTTTTGTATAAAAAGACATAAGGAAATGTAACTTTAAGGTGTATTACATCTTCCAGTACTTCTCCATCCTTGCTAGTGACTGCACAGAGCTTTCTGGAACAAGTTTTCAAAAGTAATAGAAAGTAATAGAAAACGTAACTTACCCAACACTGTATGTACCACATGTACCATATACTTTTATGTACCAAGATTTTATGCATATAATTTCCTTTGTCTGTATACGTTCCTCAGGACCTCCTTGTGAAAGAGATTGCTCAATGGAGTTTTCCTGCAATAAACTTGAACTTGAACGTCTGTATTCCTGAGAGACCTTCCCAAGGTTTGTACATCATCCAACATTCACCGGTATACTGATGGTACAGTCTTATTTGCCTCTGGCACCTCAGCCCTTGAGTTGTCGACCTAACTCCAGCTTGACTTCTCAACAGCCTAGGCCTAGTTCCTGGAAAACTAGATGTCCCTTAACTCAAAAAAGACAGTTTGTGTGACTCTGAGCTCCCAGCAATGTCTCACCATTATTGACCCCCATCTTCTAGACCCTCGAGGGTGACACAATTGAGACTGTCTCTCCCCCCTTAAGTATCTTGGAGTTTGGCTTGACAGCCACCTTGATTTCTCAACCCATGTAGATGCAATCCACTCCAAGCCCCTTTCCAAGATGGGAGCACTCTACAGGAACAAAGCCTGCCCCACCCCCAGCCAGGCATGAGATAGTCTCTAAAATTATCCTCCCTGCCTTTGATGTCTGTGATGTGGTTTACATTTGTGCCCCCAAATCCACCCTGGCCAGATTGGTCCTCCATTCCACTCCTGTCACTTTACCTTGGACTGCCCTATCCGAACTCATCACTGCTCCTTGTACTTCTCCCTCTCCCTTTATTCCCTTGAAGGCTGCCACCTTTCTTGCTGAACTTCCCTCATTACCAGGTTCTGGTTTGGGTCATTCCCCTGCTTTCTCTCCTTCCTCCTTTCCTGCTTCCCCCACCTTCTACTCCCTCTGCTCCACTGACACCCACCCATTCTCCAGTGCCCATACTGAGACCTCTGCTGGACAGCCTACTTTCTCTTACAGGTCCTCTCTACTCTGTTTCTCCCTCCCAGCCACCAATTGTGCTGCCTCCACTCCTACTGCTTTGAAGCTCTTCTGCACACTCACACCTACACCTGCCCTTAATCTCCTTTTTTGCCCAATTTGGAGTTATACTGTATTTGCAAATTATGGATCTTAAATAGATCCAGAGCAAATGATGTGATACCTTTCATTGGACCAACTTAGATGTTACAAAAAGAACAAAGTGCCTAAGCTTTCGTACCAACTAAATCTGGATGTTAAATAGATTTTGCACAAATATACCTTGTTTGTACCTGTCTTTAATCTCCAAAATCACCTTATTTGGAGCTGTACCAAATACTGCAAATTAATGTACAGTGTATATTATAATCTTCATAACCATATATTGTTGCTGTTCCACTCCTTGTCCACGCATGCTCCAATTACCTGGAAAGACGCGGTCATTGTATAAGTGATAGTGTCCTTCTTCTCCCTTGAACACCCTCCCCCAGGATGCCTCTGGAAATGAGCTATTCTGGCTTAGTAGGTGTTTTCTGGTAAAACTATTGAAATAAATAAATATTACTCCACTCCCAAAATAACGGATTGGGGGTCATCTATGAGATATATGTATTTTGGTAGGGTGAGCCAGGGTGGGTGGTGTCTGCAGAAAGGCGTTGTCAGCTCTAGTAATGTGTCAGTAGCTACATTAAAAAAAAACAGGTCTGGGAGAACAGGGTGGGGATGGAGGACAGGAAATAACGGGGGTTGCCTATGGACTTTCTTCCATAGTTCATCTACCCGAAGTATGAAGTGGCCAGAGACTTCAACATCACCTTTCTGTAGAAGAAACTGCTGGTTTACTGCCCTTCCACCAAAGTCCACTTTGGTTTTGGCTCATCGCTATATGAATAACAAGGGTTTCACTGGCAAATTTTCTATTTTTATTACTCATAAATCTCCTACAGATCTAACCTGAGCCACTCTCAGGTTGTTTCACACTGCTCCCAAATGAAGTTAAACAGCTAGTGTACTGCCTAAAATTAATATTAGTTTTTAAAAGCAGTCAACTATTGCTTTTTATATCTGAGGCACTTTTTATTTTCCCTTTGAGTAATTAGAGGATTTTTTATCTGATGTTAGTAGGTATGATGTGTGAGACAGCACTCTGCCTGGAAGCTGACATGTTTATCTCTCTACCTCCCCCCCCCCCACCACCACTACTACATCATCAGCATTGTGACCTCACTGACTGTGACATCACAGCTGCTCAGGAAGAGATATTCAGTAACTGCCACGTCAGTCACCTGTGAAGTCACAGTCAGTGAGGTCACAGTGCTGATGATGTAGTGGGGGGCATAGAACTAAATCTCTCCGCTGCCAGGCAGAGTGCTGTTCCTCACATTCAGCATAATGCTATCACACAGAAAACTTTCTAATGAGCAAACTGAACAAGAGAAATACTTCAGAACATAAAAAGTTACAACTAACTGCTTCTTACAATTTGTAACATTTTCCTGTCTGTTATTTTTGGTTCTTCTATGTATCATGGCACTGAATCATAGGCCATTAATACACTATAAAGACTATTAATATGAATCTTCCTGTAAAGACGGAGAGTGTATTTGAGGATCGTTATGTGTTTGTAAACGCTGCAAGGTTTAAGTTCACAAAGGGCAAATGAAGTGTTTTAGATTTTTTTCCTATCCTTCAAAACTCCCTCTCAGCCATTGTTGGAAAAATCCCATACAAACTCTTTATCAAGCCATCTACTTACTGCTAGGCGTGTCTTGGAGATGTTCTTCCCGCTGTTGAGTTTCTTCACCCTTTACATCCCCAATAAGCAGTTCCTTATCCCTCTCTAACAGCAATAACAAGTGTTCCTTTGGGATATCGTATCCTGCACATTTAGTGAAAAAAAGAAACAAAGTAACAGAAATATTATTATAAATGCAATTTTTAAAGCACCTTTAAAAATTTGTTATGGTGCTGCGAAGACAGAATAGGCAGGGGAAATCAGGGTAGACTGGGTGGGCCAAGTGGTCCTTTTTGTATCAATTTCAATGTTTCTATGTACAGACACCATTATGAACAAAATGCAGAGTAATCAGAGAGTTCTGAAGGGGAACTCTCAGCTACCTATAAACAAAAAAAGCAGTAGAACCTATAGGCCCTGATTTACAAAAACGGAAAAAGACTCTCTTTATTGACTCTTATGTGAGGAGTGTTCCTTGTTTGGACACGCAGCTGGTGTTGGAACTTAGGCTTATCTGTTTCCCCTGATGGGAGTGGATGTGCAATAACATCCTAGAATGTTATGCATGCACCCATGCATAATGCACCAACATCCACTGCACCCACCAGTCCCGGCACTTGCTGGGACTCCAGGCTTAGAGACCTACATCATCCCACCCCAGAGGAGGTGAGCTGCCCATCAGATGCTCAAGCTTCCTCCGACGCTCCAGGCTCATTCCCAAACCCAGGACAGCAGCATCACAAGCTGTAGCGCTACCACTGTACCAGTGGGCCGGCTAATCAAAGAGATTATTAGTCTCTAGGAAGACTCCAATATCTGCCTCCAGTGGCTTACAAAATGCTGGATCCTCTAAGTCTGGACGTATAGAGGTGCTAGCGTCTGTGCATGGGGGCTTAGCATTGGCAGTGGGCCAAGAGAAGGAGATGGGGGCACAAGTGACCAATATGACATGACAAGACGTTGGTTGTGTGGGGTTAATGCACCCCCAGGGGTGTAAGACGGTACAAGGTGCTTGTATTGAGTGCCTTTACTGCCTGCAAGTGCATTGATGCTAGCCAACCAATGACTTGGACTGTCTTACTGTGCTTATAAACTGGGCAAACTGAGAAAGTATTTAAAAAAATAACTTTATTTGGTTAAAACAGGTATTTAAGGTAACATTATTTGATTAAAAACAAGTATTTTCTTATGTTAAAGTTGACTAGTTAAAAAGTACTCTCTCCCCATCTGTTTTTTTCACACATTCAACAGATAGAATGTTTGTTGTGGAATACAGGAATTCAAACTTCTGCAGAATTCCTCCCGAAAATTTTCACCCCTTTACGTACAACAGAAGGCCTCATATGGAGTTACAGTCTCAATTTTATGTGTGGCAAGGTAATCAATAGAGGTTGCTCTGGCAAGCTGCTAAGGATAGAAGGGGTACTTCTCATGGACACCAATGAAACACCAGAACTTAAAACTGCGAACAGTACTTTATTTTCTTCATTTGTTTATGTCTGTGAGAAGCGTATAATGAGAGGACAGAATGTTTCTTTTTTTCACATTTTTTTAATTTAAGAGAGTTTTACTGTATAGGGCCTTGTTGAAGGTTTTCAAGTAAGTAAAGATGGCAACCATGTTTGTGATGGTAATCATGAATAAGTGAAGTGGCTCATGAATTTTGCATGTGATTTGCCCAAATTCCAGTCCCATTGCCTGAACTTACACCAACCTGTGCGTTCCTGGGGAATTAACATATGGATCTCATTTAGACAATCAGGAAGCAAGAAATTCCAAACCCATTTCATATTACATGGATGGGACTTTTCCCATAGGGGAAAAAACATCAGATATTTCTCCATATCTGATAGTAATTAAATAGTATATACACTACTAATGAAAATGCACCAGCTTATAACAATATAATAAGCAACTTATTCATGAACTATTAAGAGTACAGACATGAAATATTCACCTTATTACAACACTATTAACATATGTAACAACCACCTTATTACAACACTATTAACATGTCTAACCTACCCCCAGAATGCTTATGGAAATGAACTGTTACCACCTCAGTATGTATTTCCTGTTGACACCTTTGAAATCCATCAATAAATAAATAAATAACAGCCTTCTTACTATATAGTACAACTATAATAAAACTTCTAAACAACGTATTTTGTGTCCATCCTTATGCAATATATAACATTTTTGAGGGCAAAAACTCATGGACTATTACCATTGAAAATATAGAAACATAGACTCATAGAATTTTATGGCACATAAGGACCACTTGGCCCACCCAGTCTGCCCATTTCCCTACCTATTGGATAAGCTGCAGAACCTAGTTAACCAACAGCCTACTTCTTCCTAACCCTCACTAGAATTGCCTTATGTCTGTTCCATTCATTCCTGACTTCCCCCACTGTTTTTGATCCTACAACTTTCTCAGGAAGGCCATTCCATGCATCCATGACCCTCTCCATAAAAAAATATTTCCTTACATTGCTCCTGCGCCGTCCCTCCTCTATCTTCAAACTGTGCCCCCTTGTTCTTGTGCATCTTTTTTTCTGAAAGATGCTACCTTCTTGGACTTTGTTGATTCCCTTGAGGTACTTGAACGTTTTTATCATGTCCCCCCTCTCTCTCCTTTCCTCAAGGGTATACATATTGACTGTCATCTGCCAACTGATGCTGTGCAACATACGAAACAGTAAAAACAAAACTTATTATTGTGATTAGACATAAATTCAATAACAGCCTCAAAGCCTGTTGTTTCCTTGGATTAATGACAAGCTGGAAAGAGGTGGCCCTCAACCACACCTTGGGCCATCCTTCCCCCAACCGGCAGTTAATCCCTTGGAAATTATCAGCTTCTCAGTCATTATTGCCTAAACACGCACTGCAGACTATTGAATTTCCCACTACTGAAGCCCTGCTCTGAGGTCAGCTGCATGGGGTTCTGGGATATGTAGTTACACAGAATGCCAGCTTGCAAGTCAAAAGAATCAGTCGGATGCAATCTATTATACTGCAGTCAAGAGTAAGTAAAACATGTTTTTGCACACAAAGTGCAAACTGGGACCAGTCCATCACTTGGGTGTGGAGCTCTTACTTCTATCCACCTTTAAGAATGAAACAATTACTAGCAAACCATTGCTGGATGGGATAGAAGTCTTGTTGAAGATGAGAAGACAGCATAGGAAGAGAAGTATGAGATGCAAAAATAACAGTATCATCCACATAGAGATGTGTGGAAGATGTAGTTAAACAGGAAGGAAGGGGAATAATAAAAATAGAAAATAAAATATAAGCAAGAATAGATCCTTGGGGAACACACAGTGTAAGTGCTTGAAAAGATGACAGAACCCCATACATAGAAACAGCTTGGGAATTATTCAAAATTTAATAAATAAAAAATACAGAATAGTGGGGCTCAAGGATAGCAAACAGTCATGATAAGAATGCGTATCATTTGATATTAGCAATGAAATGCCATTGTAATAGCTTGTTCATAACACCATTACTGACTGATGTATATGCTGTAACTTATGGAGTTGCTGTATCTTATAAGTGTTGGATTAATCCCACTGCTTTTTCTGTGCCCAAGCTTTTCAATAAACTTGAATCTAAAAAAAGACAAACCACGTAACAGTTAAGTGATAACATTCAGCGAGTTGGAGTATACGAAGCAATAACTGGCTTCTGTGGGGTTTAAACGCCGAGGCGAAGCTGACGCATTTAATCAACACAGGATATGGTTATTGCGAGTACACTCTAACTCGGCTGAATGTTATTACTATTATACGAGTTGGAGTGTGTTGAAAAAAATAAATGTTTTACTGTCGGGAAAACTGCTGTCGCAACAGCATTTTGTACTGCTTGGTTTTTTGATGTGTGTGTGGGGTGATTAAACCACTGTGCGGGGTGATTAAACCACTGTGGGGCAGTGATTAAACCACTGTGATGGGGTGACTAAACCACTGTTGGTGGGTTTTAGGTGAATAAACTACTCTGGGGCATTGTTTTGAAGTTTGTGGGGAAATAACAGACCAGAGTACTGAATGCTGATTGGCTGAGTACAGATACCTGTCGTATAATGTTAAATAAAAACCCCTATTGAGATAACCTATGAGAATCTTGATACTGTTGGCACAGGGAGTGTATGTAAAGACCTTGAACTAGCACCAAGTTTTGGTTGGTAGTTGTCACTGAACAGTAACCATCCCCCTAACTAACTGACCTACCACATCAGTTTTAAAATCATAAATGTACTTTTTTTTCCATCCTGTGTTTCTATGCCTGCCACCACCACCCACAGTGACCCCCTTCAGACCGGCCCCTCAGTCCCATCACCTGGTTTCTCCGGGACTTACCATAACACCAACGTCTTCTGCCACAGGACCTAAAGTGGGTGCCTGGCCACCAGTGTGGATTCTGCGATGGGCAGTTATCACTCATCGCTGAGGGTGTTTTTTCCCACCTATTTTCTCACCTTACATCCCCAGAGCCCCAGTGCAAGGACGTGCATGTGCATGGTGGTGCGCACTCCACCTTGGCCTGAATTGCCCCACTCCACCACCTGGCCTAATGCCTAGCCTTCTTCTGTCACCCGCACTACCATCATGCCGCCATATGGTGGTAGTCAAAGGCCGGGAGGGCTCACCTTCCCAGGAGAGGAGAGCAGCCTTGCAGCCACTCAGTCCTCACCCAGCCCCCCGGCCAACCCTCAACAACCTGTGCACATTACCAAATATGTGTCACCGGTGAGGCAGGAGGTAAAGTGCCGGTGCCTCAGCCCTCCATGTCTCTGGGCCGGCTCTTCATAAATGTACTTTTAAACAACTTCTGTGTTGTACAAAGCCCCCACCCCCACTGCCAACACAAAGTGATACATTATTTTGAAGATTTTAAAGTATGCAACTGGGAGGGCAGTGTTACAGACAGAACAGAGGAACACACAAAGGGAGCCAAGTTGGATATCTTCCAGAACACACAGGACATAATAGGGGAAGCAGGTACTGGGCACGCTGAAAACAGTAGAATATCAAATTTAGCAAGCTAAGAGGAATGGAGGTGAGAATACTGGCAAATGGACTGTATACAAAAACAGAAGCTTAGGCAATACAATGGATGATCTGCAAGCCCTAATGATGCAGAAGATTTTAATGTAGCAGCCATAACTGAAACTTGGGCAAATCAAAACAAGAGCTGGCACCTAAAATATTCCTGGCTATCTGTATATTCAATTCAGAAAGGACAAGGACGGCAGTGAAGAAGAAGAGCAGCAGTGTATGTTGAAGAAGCCTACGGATCTTGGAAGACAAATCAGTCTCAGGGGGAGGGTGTTGAGTCAGTATAGCACTACATATCCAAATGGGGTAGAAATAAATAACAAGAGTAATATGTAGACAGACAAGCCAGGAAGCAGACATGGATAAAGCACTAGAAAGGGACGTTAGGAAGACAGCTAGTCAGGGTTGCACTATAATAATGGGAAACTGTAATCTCCCAGACATAGAGTAGGACATTCCAACAGTAGTTAGCCAAAAAACCCAGTTTATGCAGGTGACACAGGATTGCTTTCTCACACGATGGGTGCAAAAAGCAACCAGGGACAAAGCAATTCTGTCACTGGTAATGTCCAACCAGGAAGTTATCATGGATATGCGGACTGAGGAACCAACTGGACAGAGCAACCACAGCAGCACTAAATTTAACACTGTGGTAGACTCTCAGCTACTGAAATCCAGCACCGTAGTCCCTGACATTAAGAAGATGTACTACAGCAAATGACAGTAATAATCAAAGATCAGTTGAAAAACATACATAAACTGGAGTGGCAGAGAATAAATGGGTAGCAATTAAAACAGACAATAATGAGAACCTCCAAAAGTGCAAAAAATGTGAAAAAATGGCCCAGAAACAAAATGAACCCATGTTGACTAGACATGCAGGTGAGGGAGTTGATTTAGGACAAAAGGAATGTTTTTAGGGTATACACGTGAGAAATGAATGAGAAGAGCAGGACTGCACCAAAAGGTGAGCCTGAGAAAAGCAAGAGCATCATCATTAAGGAGGGCAAAAAGTGAAAATAGAACTAAGGATAGCAGACAGGGTCAAAATAATGATGTAACATTCTTTACATAAGGGAGAAATGTCAGGCAAAGAACAGCATGGAATAAATAAGGTCACATGGACTGAGTGTGGAAGAAAACGAAGGAATAGCAGACACATTAAATGAGTACTTCTGTTCTTTGCATACAGTGCAGGTGATAGGCCCAGTTCCTGACAGCAAGAACAGATTTGGGGTACCAAAAGCAACACATTAGAGACACGATATACGGTATGCCTAAGGATAGTGCTTTGAAGGGTCTTCAGAACCTGTACATAAGCACATTTCCAGGGCCACATGCACCAAGTGTACTGAGGAAAATGAGACAGGTCAAGGAAGCCCTGTGTAACGAGTCACAGTCAACTTGAGAAGTGCTGGTGGTCTGGAGGGCAGTGAATGTGGTCACCCTGCACAAAGGCGGAAAAAGAGAAACCCGTGACAGCCTCCTGGTACAGCCACAGGTGCTCCTCCAGGACAAGTCAGTCTGCATCCACCCAAGGTTCTTCTCCATCTACACTCCAGCTTATAACCTGCAACCTTTATCTGCCAAAGCTCAGATGAAAACCAAGGAGTGCTTTGGCAAGAGGTCTGCAGGTGTGAATGGACTGGTGCCCGGATGTCCAGTGCCATGGAAAGAGACCCTTTTTAGGCCTCTACCATGGCATTACATCCTCTGGTAGAAACCTCAACCAGGCCAGAAATGTCCAAAAGATCTAGAAACCTAACTGAATCCAGATCCCATTTAGAACAATACTGGATCACTTTCACAATCAAAGATGGGTTCTTGATGGCCCCAGTGCTGAAAAATATGGTGCTGTAGTCCGATCAAATAACAGTTACTACTTATGTTATCTTTCTCCAAACCCATCAAGAAAATGAAGTCAAGAATATGCCCTCCCAAGTGCATGGCTGTGGTAATCTCCGGCTTGAGAGTCTTGAGACCCAAGTCCCCGGTGAGCTGGAGGAGTTTTTTTGAAAATACATCAAGGGATCATTGATTCTAGCATTGAAGTCCCCAAGGACAAGAGACCTCAGGGACTCCAGCACCCATTCTGACAGCCACTCTGCAAACACCTGCAGAAAATCCCCACCCCAGCTTGGGGTGGGGGGGTGGCACACAAGGATTAACCTGCATCTGAGGCAAGGCACTTGATGGCCACACACTCAAACAACCCATTCTCTCAAATGGAGACACCACATAATTCAAGCCAGCCCCAACACAGGTGGCCATACCACCACCTCTGTGCCCCAGCCTTAGGTGATGTACCACAGATAAACCTGGAAGCACTAACCCCTCCAGAACAGGTCCAGCTGAGTCATTCAACATGGTATCCATGATACATACCCGGTTGGCTCATGAATCAGAGGGTGTGGTTAGCCCTCAAGGCCCTAAAGAAAAACAAATCTCCTGGGCCGGATGGCATTCATCCGCGAGTACTATGGGAATTGGCGGACATACTGGCTGCACTCCTGGCGGAGCTTTTCAGCAGGTCACTTGAGACAGGGAGGGTACCTAGGGATTGGCGAGAGGCACATGTGGTACCAATCCATAAAGGGGGTCGAGGGAAGTACCAGGTAATTATAGACCCATCAGTTTGACCTCGGTGGTGGGAAAATTAATGGAGAGTATTCTAAAGGAACGATTGGGGTGTACTGGAGGAGGTGGAGGTCTGGATAGTCGGCAACATGGGTTTGTGCTAGGTAGATCATGTCAAACCAACCTTGTGAGTTCTATGAATGGGTAACATCAGAACTGGACAGGGTAAGCCTGTGGATGTATTATTCTTGGACTTCAGCAAGGCGTTTGACTCTGTCCCCACAATGGTCTGGTGGAGAAACTGATGGGGTTAGGAGTAGGCCCTTTGATGGTCAGGATGGATTGAAAACTGGCTAGCTGGACGACTCAGAGAGTAGTGGTCTGTGGGGAGCTCTCAACCCTAGAGAGGTTGGTGCGGGCACCACAGGGTCGGGTCCTGAGTCCGATCCGCTTAATGCATACATATCGGACATCAGGGAGGGTATAGGGTGTGAAATGAGTCTGTTCATGGATGACTCCAAGATGGGAGCAGTAGTTGAGGGAGAAGAGGGGAGGGTGGCCCTGCAAGGGGACCTGGACACCCTGGAAAGCTGGGCTCACACATGGAAATTAAATTTCAATATCACCAAGTGCAAGGTGTTGCATCTTGGTCGGGGAAACCCTAAACACAGGTACACCCTGGGAGGGGAGGCGCTGGAGGCCTCAATAGGGGAAAAAGACCTAGGGGTCATGGTGGATACATGTATGAATAACTCTGAGCAGTGCAGGAGAGCAGCTAGCAAGGCAAACAGGATGTTGGGATGCATCGTAAGGGATCACCTCTAGAGCAGGGAAGTGATTCTGCCGCTGTACAATGGACTGGTTAGACCACACCTTGAGTACTGTGTACAGTACTGGAGACCACATTTGAAGAGGGACACAGCTCCTGGAGAAGGTACAGAGGAGGGCAACAAAGTTGATACTGAAGGCTAGGGATTTGACTTATGAGGACAGACTTGAGGAGCTCTGCCTGTTTTCATTGGAGGAGAGAGAGACAGGGGGACATGATTGAGGTCTCAAGTACCTCAAGGGAATAAATAGGGTAAACATGGAGGGGATCTTTAGACTAAAGCAGGGAGGTATCACCAGAGGGCATGGTTTGAAGTTGGAAGGTGGAAGGGTGAGGGGGGAAAAGAGGAGGAGGTTTTTCACCGAGAGGGTGGTGGACCCTTGGAATGCACTGCCTGGTGAGCTGGTTCAGAGATCCACAGTGGAGGGCTTCAAGAGAGGGTGGGACAGACACAGAAAGTGGATGTATCAGATGATGGCCTGTCCCGGGGGGGTGGGGATGGATGATAGGGGTTTCTAGAGAACAAGGGATGGGAGGATCTCGGCACCCAACTAAGGATCTAGGTTCGAGCAGACTCGATAGACCGTAAGGCCTAATCTGCTGGCAAATAGTATGTTAGTATGACACCACAGATGATGGCAGCTTTATTTACCACCAATCTGGCACTGCAAAGAAATACCCGGGATGGGGGAGCCTGGTGGGTTCACCCCTAGTTAATTAAAGTAGTTCAAGAAGCAAGGTTTCCTGATTACGCACATCTCTAGCAACCACAAGGGAGCACAACCTTAAAGAGGACAGGAAATGATGTCTAATTGGTAGCTGTTTATAATGTTCCAGTTTACAGAAATTATATCCATAAATCTAAATGATCCATATGTAACTGTACCTGAATAAAAAGTTATATGAAAAACTGTATTTTGCATTGTTTTGTTTTTATGTGCAGCATTCTGTTGCAGTTCTCTTCACAGAACCAGTAATCTGGAATTTTAACTATGTCATGGTTTGATGAAAGAACTCTAAGCATGGTTCTGATAGGACAATAGCTCATGTTTAGCATTCTGTACTTAAACCGTGACATAGTAAACACTCCAAATTAATGGTTCCAGGAAAAGAACTGTTCAAAATGTTGTTCATAAAAAGAAAACAATTGAAAACACAGTTTTTCACGTCAGTGTTTATTAAGGTACAGTTAAATATGGTTCATTTGGAGGAAGGTTAATCATTTCTCTTACTATGAACATTGCTAAATGCTGCCAATTTGCACAGATTTCCTGTTCCCTTTAAACTGGAAGAGGGAAAATTCAAGAAGGACATCAGAAAGTACTTCTTCACGGAGCAGGTGGTGGATAGGTGGAAAAGTCTATACAGTACTGTGATCAATGTTGAAATGTTCTTGGGGTTCAAAACCCTGTGGGACATCTCAAAGGAGGTTATTAGGAAAAAAAGGGAGTCAAGGATGGAGAGAGCTCTGTATGGTCAGAATGAAGCAATGTAGGAACATCATGGCAGACACACTAGACTCAGTCTTTCTCTGCCTTTGATGCCAAATTGCCAATGCCAATGTCACTGGCCATTTTGCAGAACCTACAAAGTTGAGAGAGAGAGAGACTGGACCCCTTCCTCTCCCCAGTGAATATATGCCCATGAATCTATCTATTGAAAATGGAGGTTGACAGGAAAGCTCAGTGTTCTTTACATAATGCTTCCATTTTCCAAAGTACAGAAATGTTTTAGCAGCGTTTTTAATTACATCCATTTACACGCTGCTCCTTACACACCAACAGACATGAGTTGTTAAAAGAAAGTCCCTCTGCCTCAGAATAAAAATCTACATCTCTGAGACTGCATCTGTCCTTACCTACTGAGACCATGGTTTTGTAATTCTGCACCATCACCTCCCTGTGTAGCTCTTGCTCCTGTTTGCTTAACGTCTTCAACTCCTCTTCTGAAAAAGCAACTGCAACATCTTGAAAGGTTTCTGATACCTGAAAACAACATATGCGATGTATTTAATAATTTGTGGCTTTACTACATGCCTGTGCATTGATCTTTCTGCAACCATTCAGACAACGTTCTGATTGACAGTTGGTATTTTACAGATGCAGTGAAGTTAATCTGTGCCAGTGAAGGTGGTGCAAAATGAGGAACTTCGAGCTATGCGCAGTGGGATGAAGTTTTCCAGCTTTACCTCAGCTTCACATAGTGAAGTTTTTATTTAAATTTTTAAAATGATACACACACACCCCTTTTCCACTGTGGCATATTGTGCCCATGCTACTCCCCCCCATAAAGACCCTTTATTACAATAATGTACCACCACCTCCCTACCCCCTCCTCCCAACAGCTACAGCAGAGTTTGTAAATGTCAGTCTATGTAATTACCAGGAATAGCCCTCCCCCAGGCACATCAGAACACCACACTCCTCCCCTCGCCTCTGTCCCCAAGTCAGACAGACAAGTAGTAACCCCAATCTGCCATCCTGAAGCACTCATCCTTTTTTTTTTTCCAAATTGTTTAACCAGGTGAGACACACTAAGCTGAAAGGTTTTTTTACAGGTGCAACCTGGGAGCACAGGAAAGTTAAGTGACTTGCTCAGGGTCACACAGTATATGCAAGTGGGGGCTGTGGGATTCAAACCCAGGTCTCCAGATTTTCAGCTCAGAGCCTTAAACCACTGTGCTATACTGCCATCCTCTCCACTCCCCAAGCCTCATGAAAATAAAGGATACACTGTGCTGCTGGACCTGGTAATACTTGTAAAGAAGAAAACCATCCCACATCGTTCAGTTAGTGTCCTAATACAGAATGAATAAACGAAGATTATAACAGAAGATGTCAGGCAGGGGGATATGGGTTTATCCACTGCCCAGTGACAACCATGGACACTCATGTTGGTAATGGGATAAGTGATCACCGCATACAGTAATAACCATAGCTTACTATAAGCTCTGGATCGGGGGCTCTGCAATCGAGCAGACAAGAGAGACCAAACAGCAGGTTAACTCTTGGTTACATGCAGCAAGTGCCCATCCTCAGTCTCTGGTGTCACATATACCATTCAGTCAGTTTCTAATACTGAGTAGAGGCTTTTCATTGGATAAAGATTTTAAAAACCAGTCATAGGAACTGTATGAAAATTTTCAGCAGAGAGGCTACAGCAAAACAATCCTAGACAAAGCAAATCAGAAAGAACCTAGTTCATTGCTAGTGCCAAAACAGAAACAACAGCAAAATGAACAACCTCTAGCAATAGTTTTAGAGTACAACAACCTGGTACCAAAAATAAGGGATATATTCAAAGCCAGTTGGGGTATTCTGTCCTTAAGCAGGACATCGATGGAATTCAGTACCTTGCTGAGATTTCCATCCAGTAAAGCAAACAGCATTAAAGATTCCCTGGTGCACAGTCATTTTCCCAAGACCCAGACCAGATCTGTTTTTGATTGCCATGGAAACCATTTGGCTTCTTTAAGTGTGGACGGTGTTTAGTATGCAAATACAGTACAAATATAAGTTTACACACCCCACCACTGGGTACAAAATAGAAATGTGCCAGTGTATCACCTGTAATGTACTTTTTGTGGTCTATGTGATAATTTGCCCTTGTTAGAATGTTTATGTGGGCAGGACCACAAGACCTCTCAAACTGCACATCCAGGAGCACATCAGAGATACTGAGCTGGCAGTATAGCCTAGAGGTTAGAGTAATGAGCTGTGAACGAGCTTGGTACATCCAGCAGACTAAACCTGGGTTTGATTCTCACAACCTTCATTTGCATACTGTGTGATTATGAGCAAGTCACTTAACTGCCCAGCGCTCCCAGGTCAGCCCTGAAAACAGACACTTGGACCATAGCCAGTTAACAAAGACTAAAAAAAATATCACAAAAGGTAAATCTCCCATCTGCCCTGGTGCGCACTTTGATGTCTACAGTGGTAAGGTTCCACAGGGAATCAAGTTTGTTGCCTCACCGATTTGTGGTGGGACCAAGCTGAAGTTGTTACTTCAAAATCTCTGCTGTGATGACGCAAACTGTCATATTTTGTTTCATACTGGGGTATGTTCATGAAAATGTTGTACCAAATTGTGACATGAGGGGTCAATTTTCAAATGCAGTATAGATCATTTTTTTCTAGCATTTTAACATGCCATGACCCTACAGTGAAAAAAGCACTATGCTGCAAGATAACTGACTTTTAAATGACCAAGAAAAATAAGCTTCAGTGTTCTGAATGTACCAGCGGACACCAACCTTGCGTTCTGCATGTACCAGCGGACACCAACCTTGTGTTCTGCATGTACCAGCGGACACCAACCTTGTGTTCTGAATGTACCAGTGGACACCAACCTTGTGTTCTGCATGTACCAGCGGACACCAACCTTGTGTTCTGCATGTACCAGCGGACACCAACCTTGTGTTCTGAATGTACCAGCGGACACCAGCCTTGTGTTCTGAATGTACCAGCGGACACCAGCCTTGTGTTCTGAATGTACCAGCGGACACCAACCTTGTGTTCTGAATGTACCAGCGGACACCAACCTTGTGTTCTGCATGTACCAGCGGACACCAACCTTGTGTTCTGCATGTACCAGCGGACACCAACCTTGTGTTCTGAATGTACCAGCGGACACCAACCTTGTGTTCTGAATGTACCAGCGGACACCAACCTTGTGTTCTGAATGTACCAGCGGACACCAACCTTGTGTTCTGCATGTACCAGCGGACACCAACCTTGTGTTCTGCATGTACCAGCGGACACCAACCTTGTGTTCTGAATGTACCAGCAGACACCAACCTTGTATTCTGAATGTATTGTGGACACCAAACAAGCATTGTCAATGTGGCAAAGACCAGCAAACAATAATGTAGGTTCATAAGAGTTTACTAGTTGTGATCTATATTGTCAAGAATTACATATTCGTGCACTGAAGTGCACTGAAATAAGAAAAAAAAATCAATAAGGTTTAAAAATAAAAAAGTCATAGAAAAGATTGTGCATAGCAAATGATCATATTGTCCAGCACCTTAAATGCTGTCAATTCCAGCATTTCTTGAGCTTTTCATATTTTGTGGCGATAGTTTGCAGTTCATCCTGTGCAACTGCAAAGCCCCCATTTCCTGACAGATGTACAGGTCCATGAAAAGGTCTCTGCTGTCTCACCATATCAGTGTCCTGCTCTTGTGGCCGTGTGAGACACCGATTTGCATGCTGGTCCTGGAATTTGACAGTGAAAGTACATCATAGTTCATTAAATGCAAGCACTAGCCCGATAACAAAACTGGAATAGTAGACTGCATAGAATTTTTCCAGCTGTATCTTATCTGGGTTTAATTTTTTTTTTTTTTAGCAGGTGGACAGCACACTAAGGACAGAAGCAGTGGAGAAGGCCATTGCTGAAGTTTCATGAGTAGAAGAATTGTCCAGTGCTTCAGTGCCTGAAGCAGCAATCAGGTTAGTTGATGAAGTGCTAGTAACAGCAGAGGGGGTCTGTCAGTAGAGTGACAGGAGCAAAGGAGGGGTCAGTCACTGGAGTCTGTCAGTAGAGTGGCAGGAGCAGAAGAGGGGTCAGTCACTGGAGTGCTGGAAACAGTGGGAGTGTTCGTATCTGCAGTGCTGTGCTCATGGGCACTCTTTTTGTGCACTGAGTTTCAGAGGAGTCCGTCACTGGCATTGCTGGACAGTGTCATTCCTGAGTTCAAACATTTGAGCTGTCTGAGAAGTACTGGTGCTGCCATGTTTCAGTCTGAGCCTCTTTGAAGTCCATTGATCCACATGCTCCATGTTCACACATGGGCCATCATCATTTTGGCACTTGTGGTAGACACAAGACAGTGCTCTGGTGGCAACCACACCACCCTCCACAGATCTTACACTCTGGACATGTCCTGTCCCAGGAGAAGCTGTAACATCCAGTCATTTTGGCCCTTTTATGGATTTGTCAGGCACCCAGAAAAATGTTCTCTTGGAATGCCCACCCATCACTTGGAGGCTCTCTGGTCAGATTATCACGGCATTATGTGAACATCTCTTCTGTTGAAATGATAGCGATTCGTGATTTCACAGCCTTGCTTGCTTACCATTTCACCACACTCTCCCCATCAGAGGGGTGCTTACCATGGAATGATCCAAAAATTGGCACACTCGACAGAATCCATACTCTGATGGAGCCTTTGAAATTCCATAGAAGGACCATTTTGATTTGTACTGACTGGTACAGCCATCTGTGAAATATACCTCCTCCTAATGTTTATGTGGCAAGTGTTCATCATGTGTTCATTGGCCATCTTAACAAAATGTCGAACAGCATGGTGGTAATGTGTGAGGTCATTTGAGATGAATACCAGGTATTCCGTGACAAGGTCTTTATAATGTGAGCACCTGTAATATGTAACTGTCTGGTGCACTGTAGCCCACTTGTGGTGCCAGTGGCAGGATTGGATCTCATTCTGGTACTTGCAGGCATAGTTTTTGGCAAAGTCCAGCACCATGACGACCCAGCCTTGTGGTAGATGTGTCTTGAGTAATGCGAATTACATTATTTGCCACAATGCCACATGTAGATGGAGACCAAGGAACTGTAGGCCTTCCAATAAGTTGTTGTAACGTGGTCTTCTTGCTGACCAACACTTTGCCGGATGTGTTCTGTTAATGCCATCATTTGTTTTCTTAACTGTGATGGTTTCCCGCCTGTCCCATCTCAACATTTCTAACCCATGTTGATTCAATAGAGTCTCTGCATGATTTTCAATTGCCTTCACTGCACAAGTCCCGTATACTTACTCCAGACAGTCTTTTCTGGAAAACATGGAACCTTCATGTGCACACATTGTCAGCTCCACAGTTTTTTAAATATTGGTGACTTTGCACTCAGACAGTTTACAAAAATCTGCCATGTGATTTAATGATTGCTGTTTTAATGTGGCATTTTCACAGTACTCGCATAGGCACTTGCCCAGTTTCTGTTGTCTGGCAAGTTTTATATGCTTGGGTCAGAAACTGTTGAACTTGATGGCACTGATATGACACTCTGGGTGTTGCTTCAGAAATTCTGCATGTAGTAAATGAAGGCGTTTTGATAGGAACACTTTTGTACATTGGCTTCTTTTTAACAATGCCTTCTTGTATGGCAAAGGGGTTGCTAACTGTTCAAAAAAGCTTTTTACTTTGTAACTTCCTGAGGCAGTACAGAATTGTGTATGCTTTTTACATGTTTCTGTTCACTACGAGATGCATTCATGAATGTTGTCCAGCTAATTCCAAGGGTTGTGCTTGCGTACACAGCATCTTGTATTTTTTCAGCACCCGAACTGCTCTGACCGACTCTCATTCCCGTTGCCTATTCTTCACGTTTTCCTTCATGACATCCATAATGTTTGCCTCCAAATTGTGACATCATTTCATGTTTAGTCCTCTTCTTGACACTGCTGCCTGCTTTGCAGGTGAACTTTGATATTATCACGTATCACTTTATTGTTCATGCAAACCTTGCAGGTGACTTAGGCAGTCCTGCTTGAACCCTTTGAATTGCCTTTCGATTGGCAGTGTCTGATTGGGTGTCCCCAGCTGGAGCTGGATCACTGAAATTTACTTGCACTGCTACTGTTGTGGCTGTGTTTATTTGTTTCATAGTGGAGGAAAGGAAGAAACAAAGAGATTGCTAATGACTTACTTCACAGCAGATAAAGCAGCAGAACAGAATGTGAATAATTACGTCATAGCAGAGGAAAGAAACAGAAAGAAATCGCTCATCAGTTGCTTCACAGCAGATGAAACGGTGGAACAGAAAGTGGACAATTACTTCATAACGGGGGGAAGGAAGAAACAAAGAGATTGCCCATCAGTTGCATCACAGCAGATGAAATGGCAGAACAGAAAGTGGGCAATTACTTCAGAGTGGGGACAAAAAAAGAAACAAAGATATAGCCCATCAGTTACTTCACAGCACATGAAACGACAGAATGCAGAAGGTGGACAGTTACATCACAGCTGGTGGAAGATCACCAGTCAGTTGGTACACAACACAGTGTGATGAATGTAAGGAGAATGGTGCACTGCGACTGCAGCAAAATTCCAGTATAACTATCATTTGCATCCAACACCACCATCACACATGGTCTTAAAGTGAATTTCCGACTAGTTGCTATAAGGTATTGGGCTTCATAGCCCAATACCTTACAACAGCGTGAGCTCACATCTGCAAAAGATTTAAATTTAAAGTTCATAGTTTTAGAATCGGAAGGGATCGTAACTGGCACTGAACACTCAGCCTGCTGATCCCTTCCAGCCTCCTGGTTCCCCCGCTCTGCCCCAACTCCACCCCCGCGCTCTCCAAAACTGTGACATGTGGCCAGGGAGAATGTGGGGTCGAGTCTCATACAAGTCTATGGGGCTATTTTTAAAGCAATTTTTTAGTAATTTTTAACAGTTCTAGAGGAAAATTAAAACTGTCACTTAACTAGTAGGATCCCTACTAGTTAAGAAACTGCTTTAATTTTCCTCAAGGACTGTTAAAATTACTGAAAACTGGCTTTTAAAAATAGCCTCAGACTTTATGGGCTTGGCCTCGTGCTCTCACATGGCCACACATCACAGTTTCAAGAGAGTAGGGGTAGGAGTTGGGGTGGAGTGGAGGCACCAGGAAGCTGGAAGGGATCGGCTGGCCAAAGGGTTCGGTGCCAGTTATGATCTCTTCCCATGCTAAAATTCTAACTTTAAAATTAAACTTGTTGCAGGGGTGAGCTTAGGACAATATAAGGTATTGGGCTATAAAGCACAATAAATTATATCGGAAATTTCCTTTAAAATGGCTGCACGCTGAGTACCTAACAAAAGAGGACTGTATTCGGCATGTAGCCATGTTATCACCATGTGGGGCACATTAGGAAGCACATTTCAGCAAAACATTGAGAAACATTTTAAAAACAATGCATATCCTCACTCTGAGCCCCAAAGTACCTGGGCACCCCCTCATTCCCACAACTACATGGTCTGAACATGGCTGAGGGTCGAGAAGCAACAATGGCCTGCTCAGCACCCAGCCACGTGGAGACCATGCAGTGGGTGGTTACACAAAAGCAGATGGACATCAGGGCCCAGCACCACAGAAATGGACACAGCAGGCAAACCATTTCACAGAAAAACATTTAGTAGCAGACAGGCAATACTTTGCACTCCCCCCCATCCCCCAAATAACCACAGAATGCAAGGTCTCAGAACAGCTGAAGGCTGAGCTGCAAACAATGGCCTGCACAGGATCCAGCCATGTGGATACCATGTGGTGAGTGGTTACACAACATTCTGCCAGACATGATTAAGCTGGGGGGATTCTGGGATGCATAAGGAGAGGCATCACCAGTAGAAAACAGGAGGTTGTTATGTCTCTGTACAGACAGTTGGTGAGACCCCATCTGGAGTACTGTGTGCAGTTCTGGAGACCCATCTCCACAAGGACATAGACAGGATGGAGGCAGTCAAGAGGAGGGCAACAACAATGGTGCAGTGTCTGCACCATAAGTTATATGAGGAGAGACTAAAGGAGCTTAATATGTATACCTTAGAGGAAAGGAGGGAGAGGGGGGACATGATAGAGACCTTCAAATACCTCAAGAGAGTCAACAATGTCCAAGAGGGTAGTATATTTCAGAAAAAGAGATGTGCAAGAACAAGGGGCATAATTTTAAGATAGAGGGGGGAAGGCTCAGGGGCAACATGAGGAAGTATTATTTCATAGAGAGGGTGGCGGATGCATGGAACGGCCTTCCTGAGGAGGTTGTGGGGTCAATAACAGGGGAGGAATTCAAGAATGCATGGGACAGACATAAAGTAATTCTGGTGAGGGGCAGGAAGAAGTAGGCTGTTGGTTAACTAGGATCTGCAGCTCATCCAATAGGTAGGGAAATGTGCAGACTGGGTGGGCCAGGCAATCCTTACCTGCCATCAAAGTCTATATTTCTATGTTAAGCATCAACACAGCAAAGCATGGATTTAAAAAAAAATTACAATGGACAGTACAAAACATCATGGAGACTATTAATTGTCCTGTTATGACTGACGTGGAGCCTTTGCAAAGGAGTCCTTGACTCAAAGGTTGTAATTCCGAAATTTTCAATAAATAAATAAATAAATATTATTACCCATTGACAATGTAGAATGCAACAGAAACAGCATTTTTGGACCAGCCCAAACAATACTTTGCCCTCCCCCCAACAACCACAGATTGCATGGTCTCAATATGGCCTGCTCAGCATCCAGCCATGTGGAGACCATACAGTGGGTGGTTTTAAAAACTGTATACAACAAATTATGGATTTAAACAAGCATTTTGGTAGAAGGAAGGCCGAGCATAAGCAAACATCAGTGGGCAGCAAACAGTAAATACATCACACTGCTAGAGTCAAAATAAGCTGCACAATGATCCCCTGTCCCTAAAACTGGCAGACCTGGTTAGAACCTTACCTCTGAGTGCACTTTGAATGACTGGGGCCTTCTGAATGCACAATGGCTGCTCCAAGTGGACACCAACACTTTCTGCTGTACAAAATACATCAAGAAAGTGGGCAAGCACTTATGTGTAGCAGATTTTATACCTTCCACTGGCCACCTATATCACAGGGAAAACTGGAATCCCGAAAGAATCGGGCAACTGATTGGGGGAAGGGGGGGCGTTCTGAATGTACCTAATAGGAGCATGGACACCATTGGTTGGAAGGGTTGAGAAAGATGACCTGACTCAAATGTTAAAGAGCAGGCAAGATGTATTAAATGGCAATATAGCAAGGGCAGCACTGATAACACACAGGGGCATTAAAAAAAGGGATGTACATGTCAAAAAGTAATTAACTGGCCATGTTCTGAATGTACTAGCTGAGGACACCAACTAGTGCATTCAGAACACATTATGGAGGTGCTTCAAACTATAAAAATAATGGGGAAAACAACATAGGTAGGGTAACAGAACTACAGGGCAACATCTGGATTGTTGAAAGCATACTTTATTTAAACAAAAAAATGGCAGAATTGATAGAAAACATATTTATTTATTTCAATCTAGGATTACAATACCTTTGAGCTGAGGCTCTTTTACAAAGGTTCCACGTCAGCATGTGCAACAGTCATCACTTTTAGTTACAAACATATAGTCATTGACTTACAGACATGTAATAACCAGTACAAAGACTTGAGCTATGAGCAAGACAAGGGAAGGAGGGTGGGGTGGGTGGGGGAGTGAGGGTAGGAGATCGGGGAAGGAGGTGTGGGGTAAGGGGCTACGGGAGGTGGTTGGGGCAGGCAGGAGTGAGATACTGGGGTGGGCAAGGGTGGGAGACAGTGCAGCCAGGGGGCCTTGTTGAGGGAATATGACAGGTAAGGTGCTAGGGGTGCAAAGACTGATTGTAAGTGCTAGGTGCTGGGGCATGTGCAGCTGGAACGGTGAAAATTTTAAGATGGGCAATCACAGGATACAAGCAGTGAGTGGCGCAGCTTGGACTTGAAGAGGCCGAGTGTTGGAGTGGTCGCTATGTTGCTGCCAAGGGAGTTGAGCCAGTTAGATGCCCGATAGGAGAATGATCTTTGTCCTTGTGTCATGCGACATCGTGGGATATGTAGTAGATGAGAGTTGGATCTTCTTGTAGTGACATTCCTATGTCTAGGCTTAAGGAGGGCACAGACACCAGGTGGAGCAAGCCCCATTATAATTTTCTTGGCCGTGATGCAGGTTTGGTATTTTATGCATTTGTCCAGTTGAAGCCATCTAGATTGGGAATAAAGGTCACATGTGTGGGTACGGCGATGTGAGCCAGTGATGAGATGACAGGCCTTATTCAGGGAGGCGCGATACGTTTGAGAGCAGTGGTAGTTGCAGACCCATATATGATAAGACCATAGTCTATGATGCTAACGATGGAGCTTTGGATGGCCACTGACAGTGCTTCTGGGGTTAGATGTTTCCTGTGCCAGAATAATATGCCTAACCTCGCATTGGCAGACTTTGCAACATTGCTGATATGGACAGCGTATGAGAGGTGGGGATCAAGGGTGATGCCGAGGTACTTGAACGATTGTGTTTGCTCTAGGATGGCTCCTTGTTCGGTTGCAGTGGAGAAGTGGAGTTGTTTGTTTTTGTTGTGGGGGCTGCAGAAGACCATAGACTTGTTTTTTTTCTGATTGAGAAGCAGTTTATGATTTAGGAACCAGGATTCGATGGAGGAGAAGGCCTGCTGAAGTTTATTTTGTAACTGGATTGGATCAGGGTCTGAGGTGAGGATCACAGCATCGTCGGCGTAGAGAATTATTTGTTCTGGGCAGCTGTCTGGTAGTGAGTTTAAGAATAGGCTGAAGAGGAGGGATCCCAGAATGGAGCCTTGGGGGACTCCCGAGCGGACCGGTCTAAGGTCCGAGAGTGTATCAGCGACTCTTATTGTTTGGGACCGTTCTTCAAGGTAGCTCTTAAACCAGCCAATGGAGTCAGTTGACAGCCCAGTGTTCTGAAACTGGACAAGCAGAAGGCGGTGACTGACGGTGTCGAAGGCTTTAGTTAAGTCAATGTAGATTGATCCTAGTAATTCACTGGAGTCAAGTGCGTTGTGGATTGTGCCAGTGAATTCAAGTAGGGCTGTGGAGGTGCTGTGACCTTTGTGGAACCCGTGTTGTTGCTTGCACAGGATGTTGCATGTATCCAGGTATTCCGTGAGCTGGTCTGAGACAATGCGTTCTAGTGCCTTGGAGAGTGGGGGTAGTAGGGAGATAGGTCTATAGTTATCGTGGGCAGTTTTGTCACTACTTTTATGGATTGGGGTGACAGTGGCAGATTTCCATCTGTCCGTGAACTGGCTAAGGCTGAGGAAGAGGTTGAAAATTCTGGTCAGAGGACTAAGCACTTCATCAAGTGTGAGAGACAGGATTTTGAGATGGAGGGAGTCATTACTGAATCTTGATTTACCAAGGGCTTTGGTAACATATTTGCGTACTTGGTGAGCCTTGACTGCTTTGAAGTAGAAGTGGGGGAAGCTGGTGGGAGTAGTGTTCATTGCAGACAGAGGGGCTTCACCATCTTTAAAGTAGTCCTGGGGTAGGACAGTGCCGAGGTCGGTAAAGGCTTTGTTAAAGGTATCCGCAATGGTTTTTGGGTTGAGGGTTGTGGTTCCATTGATGTTGAGTATTGATGGGGTGGTTTTGGGTGGATTCCCAGTGAGTTCCTTTATGTTCTTCCAGAATTCCCAACCATTGCCCCAGGAGTTTGTGAGGGCATGCTTATAATAGGCGGACTTCGTTTGCCGGATGGTTTTGGTGCAGTCATTGCAGGCACATTTGTAGTTTTGGATGTCGTTTTGCCTTCCAGAGTTTCTGGCCAGCTCCCATAGGTGGTCTCTTGTTTTTAGCATCCTGAGGAGATTATCTGTGAGCCAAGGGTTACTGAGTGATTTGAATTTGCGTTTCTTAATAGGAGCATACGTGTCACAGGCCACAGTGAAGATGTTTATGAAGTGGTCAAAGGCAGTGTTTACATTGGTTGCATTGAATATAGGGGACCAGTCTTGATGGAGGAGGTGGGATTTGAGTCGAGGAAGGTGACCACGTGGTAGAACTCTGCTGGTGATAGTTTTTGGCAGTTGTTTGATGAATTTATTTGACCAGGTGCAGCTAACAGGGGAGTGGTCGCTGACAGAGTCAAGGAGGACATTAGTGTTAGATATCCGCGGTGGGTGACTGGTAAGGATCCAGTCCAAGAGTGTGCTGGTGCCGGTCCTGTAATTTTTCCCTGGTTGGTTATTAAACCATTTGTGTGAGGTTCACCGCAGCAACAGTATCCCTGTGTGCACCAGCATTGGCCGCAGGCCAGTTGATGTTGAAGTTGCCTAGGAGGATGGATTCAGTGTCTGGTGGGAGTGACTTTACAAAGTCAAGAACAGCTGTTAGACCAGTTCCCTGTTCTTTGGGAGGGATGTAGATGGTGGCAACAGTGAGGGTTTTGTTTTGGGCTCTGAGGAGGATTCTCACTGGCAGTATCTGAGCAGTTGTGGGTTGGAGTGAGGTAATGATGTGGTGCCCCTGTATGGAGTCTTTTAAGTAGAGAGTGCAGCCCCCGCCTCTTTTGGAGAGGCGATCCAGCCTAAAGACATTGTAGCCAGGAAGGCTGATTGCATGGTCCGGTACTGATGGCATGAGCCAGGTTTCGACAACTGCCAGGATGTCAAGGCAGTGTTGGCTGGTGAAGGCCTGTAAGGCATCCGTTTTAGGAAGGAGGCTGCAGATGTTGATTGATATGAAAGAGAGGGCACCCAAAGGCTTGCTCAGATTAGTGGCTTTAGAGCAGAATGGGCCAGGGTTTGGGTGCACGTTGCCTGACAGCATTAGGAGGAGGAGGACTAGCCTCAAGGAGCTGCGGTGTATTTCTTTAAGGGAATGCTTTTGCCTGCTAGCATCTCTGGAAATTGCCGAGCATCGACGATTGTGGGTGAGGGTAAGCATAGACGGGGGTGACCAGAGTGGAGGGCAAGGACCAGTGTGGGTGTAGGACAGTTTCGTGGTGGTAGGATGGACCCTGGGTAAGGGGAAGTGACCAGTGTGCAGCGTGCCTATGTGGAGGAAGGATGTAGGAATGTGGAAGCTGTGGGGGAGGGAGGGAGGCAGGGAGGGAGGGAAAGCAGGCTTTTGGGGCATGCAGTGGGGGAGGGAGACAGGCAAGAAGAAATAGAATAGGGGGTAGAGAACAGTGGAAGCGTATGATTAAGGTAGGATTCGAACTAAAACCTATAGACTTTCCATATCACAGTTTAGGACCAATAAAACAGCAAGAAAATTGGGTTGGACAACAAAAAAAAAATTCCAGGCAGCTGTGGACCACAATTTTATTATATGTATCTCTATACATACAAAGCATTAAAACAGCATTTCAAATATTATTTTTTAGTTTTTTCCTCACTTTATATCACATGCTTAACATTTCTAGTCCTTTGGTACAAGATTTTCACGAACATAGCCACTCCCCAACAGAGGGGTGTAGTGTCCAGCACCACTGTTTATGCTGAGCCAACTCAAAATGTGCAAGATGAAATATACGGAAAGAATACTGCACTTCTATCTGTACGAAAACTGATCCCAGGAATGATAGGATGACCATAAGAAGAATTAATCATCTTTTGAATGTTGTAATTAGTTGTGTGATTATAATTTAAAAAAAAATTTATTGCTAATGTTTCCAGCCTTCCATCCCTTTCTTTTTGAATGTTTTCTATATATGGTATGTTGTATTTAGTGTTGGAATAACTACAGGTAAGTTTAATAAACTACAAAAGTAACTTATATTTCTTGAAATATTGTAGATTTTTTGATTGCTAATCTATCTTGTGATAATATATGTCTCCAACTGGAGGGTGAGTTTCATACAAGGTCAGTGTGTGTGTGTGGGGGGGGGGTGTTGAGAAATGCAATGTGTTTCCCCATGTTTCCCTTTTTCTTCCCCTCCTATGTACTTCCACTTTCAACAATATGTTTTTTAGCAATTAGGACAAAAGCAGTGGTTGGATTAAAATGCTTGATAAATTACTTGGGGACTGATCAATTAATTAATTAATTAAAAAATTGGAGCCACAACTGGCAAGCAGGGTCCCACAGTAAATAAGTCAACTGATGGACCAAATGGACTGATTATTGTAAAATGCATGTTTTTAAGCAGAAGAATATGCCAATCAGTCAAGAGTTTACTCTTGATAAAAGGGCTACTTGTTTTATGTAACACCACCTTTCTGAAGAAGGGGTAGCGTGCCCCGAAGCATCAGAGGTGTTCTATAGCTCTGTACCACAGCATGTTGTGTCTATAAATAACAGTGAACATTTTGTGCACACACTGCAGCACTAATATCACTGTATTCCTTTATTGAGAGCAAAGACACCACGGCCAAACACCCCTTTGTGTAAAAAAGAATAGAAGGGTCTGCAGAATCCCAGCATGAATTGCTATGCATATCATGAATTTGATCCATCCTTGCTGAGTAAGAGATTGAAATGTTTGTCTTTTGTGGCCAGAGTTGTTTCTCTACCACTGTGAGGCAGGGCAGGGTCCTTATATCCCACAGAGAAAGAGGAAGTGACTCCATTTCTGTGGCTTTGCAAGGGACTCCCAGTGAGCATAACAAAATTTAGAAAATGGGCAAAGACAATTGTCTTTCCTGGTTGGCTGAGACACTTATTTAGGTGGGCATCTATCAGACAATAGATGCCCAGCTAAAAATAAGAGCCAGTCCAAGTGCCCCTTCTCCCATTGAGGTATCATTGTGCACAGCCTGCTTTCTCATTGGTGGAAAGCACCTAATTCAATTTTAAATCGCCGCCATTTTTTTTTCTCAGCTAGTGAGAGATAGAACCTGCCATACCATGTTGTAACACATAAAACAGTGGCTGTAACAGTCTGCCTTCCTCCTCTAAAAGAAACCGACAGGACCTTCTGTTGCAAACTGTCTTTCTCAGCTGACTGTTTGTGCCACCGCTCATGTCCTGATCAGCGCTGCTGTTGACCCACTCGTACACATAACCTGTTGAAATATATCCCTACTCTACTGTCTCGCCTTACACTTTTTGTTTAAATATCTTACTACTCAGTCCAGAAGTAAACACGGCTTACATCACTGTAACAGTCTGCCTTTCTCCTCCAAAAGAAACAGACAGGATCACTAGACTCTCTGGCTTAAAAAAAAAAAAACACAGAACAGGTTTTTTTTTTGTAATAGTAATGGCAGTGCAGTTTGGCAGCTTTATCACATTCTCCAAATTTGAAACAGTTTTATCAGTGTCTTAAACACTTCCGTCCACAAAAAAACTTCTTTTTTTTAAAATGCCCAACAGTTTAGTCCTGTCACACAATCAAACTCCTTCACAAACTGGAGGCGCAGCTTCGCTTGCCCCGCCTGCCGTCTTGATGTCTTTCATAATTAAACTGAGGCATGCTGTGACCACGTACTTGAGCACTCTGGCTTTACATGTTTAAAAAAATCTTACTTTCAGTGTTCCTGCCAGCAAACGGTGCCCACTAGCATTTCCTTCTAATCTCTCCTCCCGAAGACTTTTTACTCGCACTTAACACAGAGCAGCAGCTTATAAATATAATCTTGGCTCCAAACACTTTCTTCCAACTGTGCCACTGATCACAGTCTCAATCCACCTCAGTCTCTTTTACACAAAAAAGCCACACAATGACAGAGAAGACTGCAAATTGTTTCAAAAAACAAAGGGGACACAAGGAAACGACCTCTCAAGCAGGGATAAAGGCAAAGAAAATAACAACATGCACAACAAAAGCGCCCTCTGCTGCCAGCTACACAGCTTTACCACTACAGGGACTATTTTGCAACAAAACAACTTCTATTAAGTTACCATATTTTTTAAGCATATTTTTACCATTTAAAAAGTTATTTTATAAAACATTTCACACAGTGCCCATTTTCTAAGCACAATAATAACACCCTCCATGGTAGCGGTATGGGCAATACCGGACCTTCCAGGGTCTATAAGGCCCTCCGCCTGTGGCGTCGGGCCTCATTACGCCCCTGGGCGGTCCAGTATTGCCCAATACCACCCACCCTGTTGGGTATTATTGCTTACATGCCCCATGGCAAAGGAGCACCCCGGACTATGCCCACCTCCACCCAAGGCACAGCGCAGGTCTCATTCAGTTTCTCAGACAGACGAAGGGGAGGTTGCAGTAACAAGAGAGACAGTATTTAAAATGTGAAAACAAGTTCATTTCATTTACGTGGCTATTTAGCAGAGAGTGAGGTGTGAAAGAGGCCCATTAAGCCGAATCTGTCAGACACTACTGTGAGATTGCACATTCCGAACACTGTGGTGAAAGTGATCCCACTATTCAAAAATTTGTGGTACTGCCTACCCACTCCATAAGGAAAAGAAATACAAATAAGGAAACGTGATGTCAAAATAAATTTGGGTGAGCAGCCCTTCTCGTACATTGACTCTATCTCTCAAATCAACCAGCAGGTGTATATTTTAATACCATGTGACCCCTGCCTGTTTAAATCAACATTAAGTACAAATTTCTGAATAATGACTTGTAATGCAGTTGTGTAACTGGGTTGCCGTAAATGTTGTGGTTACTACCCCTGACTTGTGGGCTCAAACACAATTTAAGGGCCTGGATCGGTAAAGTGAAAAACACCTGGGGATGATGATCACCAGTGACTTGAAGCACTCCTCACACTGCAGGAAGGCAGCAGCGAAAGGCAATAAAATGCTGGGCTGCACTGACAAGAGAATCACTGCCGGGGGAAGGAAATCATATTGCTGCTGTACAGACCACTGGTGTGGCTGCACCTGGGTTACAGTGTACAATACTGGCATCCCTACCTGAAAAAGGACATTAATCTGCAAGAGGCGATCCAGAGGAGGGTGGAAAGAATGGTTAAGGGTCAGCACGGCAGGACATATGAGAGGCTGTGGGACATAAATATGTACTCCCCTGGAGGAGAGGATGGAAAGGGGGGACATGACTGAGACTTTTAAATACATATAGGGCATCATCAAGGTGAACAAAGAGGGCCTCTTCAGTCAAAGTGAAGTAAAACTACGAGAAGGCAAACTGGAGGGGTACGGTTCAGGAGGGAGTTCAGGAGGCATTTCTTCATGCGGGTTGCAGGGTGGAATGATGTTCCTAAGGACATGGTCTCAGTGGAGACAGTGGAAGGCTTCAAAAGAGGGTGGCATAGTGTAAAATGGAAGGTCAGGGTCAAGGGGGTGGGCAAAAAGGGGGGGCAGCAGTTGGGGAGGAGGAGTGGAGCACTTAGTTGCCACTGGGGACTCTGCAACCTGAGCAGATTTGCTAGACCACTGGGCCCTTTTTTGCTAGTAATTTCCAAATGTTCATAAATTCCTGATGCGGTTGGGTTAATTTCCTGTTAATTTGCGTGATGCCTCCACCCCCGATATTAGGTTTAAGTGGGCCTGGTGCCAGAGCAGCACAATTCCCTCAGATGCAGTACTTCTCCATCTGCTCACATTGTCTTCCCACACATGAAATTCCACAGTGCAACCACAATTTCAACAAAAGTACAATCAAAGATAATCTATTAACAATATGCTCACTAATCAAAATTCAAATAAAAAACAAAATACTTATATTTATTGTGGGATATTCAAAAGAGGATAGGGGATGTGAACGAAAACTGTTTTAGCAGAAAACTCATTAATTATTGAAACCAGAGTCAAAATGAGTTGACCAACCAGGCTCATCCTAATAAATGCACTTTCTGCAACACCCACCCCACCATGCAGTGCAGATACAGATACTTTCTTTAACCTTTGTGTCACACTTGTCCCTCTGTACTGGGGACACTGCCCTCTCCACATGGGCACCAGTGTTAACTTTGGCAAGGGGGGGGGGTGATGGAACCATCAGATGGCTCTGCCTCTCAGGCGGGGGGGCAACCACCACAAGGAGTAAAACAGGATCCCTGTGCAAATGGCCACACAAAAAGCAAAACTAACAACCTAGGACAACTCCCTCAAGCAATGAACTCATTAAATGGCACCACAAAATTCTTATTAATTGGCTAACTGAACCCCCCCGCAGACAAAGAAGGATTATTTACTTTAGACACCAGGCTGACTATGTTGTTTGCAGACCTACAAAAACACCCTACAAGGCAAGTGGTTCCCAGGTCCCCATTCAGGCACTGTAGGCACTGGAAAATAGAAGTTAACTATCAGATTATTCAATTTAAGGGTGTGTCCTGAGAGTCAGAAGTGCTAACCTGCCCAGGAGTTGCACAGTCCTAACCAAAAAATAACAAGTCTTCCCGAGGGGTTCTTCTGTGCTGCTACCCCAAGAATGCTACAGCTGAAACTGAGGTGGAATGCAGCTGGAATGTACCATGTCCCTGGTGGTCTGTGCTAAAGTCACAGCTTTGAAACTGTACCACTGTCCCAGTGGGGGAGCACATTACCCATGTGTATTAACTGCCTTCCCCACTGAAAATTTGGAGCAATACAGAAAACATGTTTTGGAGGGGACTGGAAAAATGACACCAGTCATGTTCATAAGCCAGCAATAAGACATGCCGAGGTGTGGGATATGGCCTGATAAGAGCACGCCCCAGGTGAATTATGAGGCACGAGGCACTTGTGCCGAGTGCCTTAAGCACCCATGGTGTGCTCTTATAAGGCCATAAGGCACACCTTGGAGTGTCTTATTGTGCTTATAAAATGGGCCCCTTAAATTAGTATTTATCAAAAAAAAAAATAAAAAATATGTCAAAAAAATTAAAAATCTAAGGTTTTAGTATCTGAAGGAGTAAAAATTGTCCCTCTTTTGAGGAGAATTCTGAACTGTTTGATTGGCAGCAATGGCACTGCACCCCCTCCCACAACACAGGCACTGCTGAGGTTGTATTTCCCATCCAATTCCTTACACACTGTATTAAATTAAATTAGATGTCTGACTGCCACATAGCCATTCTGTAAAGGTGTGTCTGTGGTAGTGAGGAGCGGGGATAGCGGTAGGGGCTGTTTGTTTGAGAGTGAGAACTGTTTCATTGGCATTACAGGGTGCCCCCCCCCCAAGACAGATATTTTTTGCAAGCATTTAGTTTACTTTTATCTGAAATTTCAGTCTTTAAGCTTTAATTTGAGCAGTTTGCTTGACCGGGAGCGAGCGTGTCCCTCAGCGTCCACCGTACAGACTGCTTTTCTGCTTCACACTTTTCAAATTACAACAGTTTCGGGGAACTTGAAGTGAAGCAGAAAAGTGATGTCTGTGGGATTTTTGGGGGGTCTGAAAGTACTGCAGCATATGTTGTGATTGGGACTTCTCTGCGGCGGGGGATGGATTCAGAAGATCAAAGAAACAGACCCGAGAAACAGTCCTTGTGTATTGGGCACGGACTGGCACATTGGAAGCCTGGATCGAGAATGACAGTTAAAACCTGGAGCTGCAAATGAGTGAGTAAAGGAAAAACTAAAATGATGAGATTATTCTGCAGAACTGGGATATTGGATCATCATTAGCTATTTTCTTGTTGCCACCGTTCTCTTGCTGCAGTTCCTCGTTGCCAGCACTCTCCCACTGCTTCTCTTGATGGTACTGTGTGCTCTACCAGTGCAGCAGTTGTGTTTTCTGTGGGCTGCTACCTGACGAACTGCATTAGGGAGCGGTGGCACGGACTGATTTTCCTGTATGGTACGTTGTGCTTGGCACAAGTAGCGCCTGTTGTAAGATTATGTCCTGATAAGGACACGGCTGGAAAGGGCTTCCAGCCAATCAGCATTCTGAAATTTTTTTGCCCATTTTATGAGGTGGAGTAACACAAGGGCTAGGTTGAAGCTTTGGGGCCAAAATCAGTAAAAATCACAAAGTTATTAATAAACATTAGAAAAATTCAACATTTTTTCATAGCTTCATTATTTTTAAACATGTTAACCTCAGATTTTCAACATAGTTTTATGACCCCACCTTATGATCATGGCAGGGGAAATTTTTTAAATCCCATCCAAAAGGGGATTTCTCAGAGAGACTGTGAAAACATGCTTATGAGGAAATTTGAAAAACTACACCTCCCCTGTTATTGAGGTGGGGTACGAACATATGAAAACTGCCAGCAGAAAAATTCCATTTGGTCTATCGAGTCTGCTCGATTATGCAGCTAGCAACCCTATTCTGCAGCTGCCCCACTCTCCCTGCACTCCTTCCCCTGACTTTCCCTTTTGCCCTGTCCCAGCCCCTCTTGAAGCATCTCACTGTTTTACAGGCCTCCACCTCCGCTGGTAATGAGTTCCACTCTGCCACCACCTTCTCTGTAAAAAAGTGCCTTCTCAATTCCTTCCTAAACCATCCACCCTCTAATCTCATATCATGACCTTGAGCGTCCCTCTCCACCCTCTCCTTGAACAGTCCCGCCATGCCTGTCCTGTTTATTCCTCTCATGTACTTGAAGGTCTCGATCATATCCCCCTGTCCCTCCTCTCCTCCAGTGAGTACATGTTCAGCTCTCTTAGTCTACTTTCATATAGCACCTCCCCCAGACCCTGGATCATCTCTGTTGCTCTGAGTTGCTCCCCTTCCAGTAATCTAACGTCCCTCTTTAGGTACGGGCACCAGTACTGCACGCAGTACTCCAGGTAGGGTCTGTCCAGCAATCTATACAATGGCAGAATCACCTCCCTCCTCCTTGAAGTTATACCCCTTGTGGTACAGCCCAACATTTTGTTGGCCATTACTGCTGCCTTCCTACACTGAGCAGAGTTGTTCATTGCTCTTGTAATGAGCACCCCAGATCCTTCTCCTCCTCAGTCTCAGCTAGCTGTACTCCCCTCAGATAGTAGTTTCTCCTTGGATTCTTAGCCCCAAAAATGCATCACCTTGCATTTCTTGGCATTGAATCCCAATTGCCAGGTGTCAGACCATGTCTAGAGCCTTGCCAGATCTTCCTGCAAATCCTGCCACCCCCCCCCCCCGGGTCATCCACCACTGCTACCATCTTTGTGTCATCTGCAAATAGACTGATCTTGCTCTTGATGCCCTCTGAAATGTCTGCAATAAATATCCCAAATAATACCGGCCCCAGCACCGCCCCTGTGGAACCCCGCTCGTCACTGCACTTAAGAATGAGAGTTCCTCTCCCACCACCACCCTCTGCTGCCCTCCCTGCAACCAGTTCTCCGCCCATCCCACCAATTTTGCCCCCCACCCCTGTGCCCTTTAGCTTACCTCTAAGTCTCCCATGTGGCACCGAATCGAATGCCTTACTGAAGTCCAGATACAGGACATCCACTGCATGGCCCTTGTCCATTTGCCTAGTCACCCAGTCATAGTATTCTATTAGGTTGGTCTGGCAGGATCTGCTCTTGACAAAGCCTTGCTGTCTACTGTTCTGTAACCCATTGACCTCCAGCAGGGTCACCAACTTCTCCTTCAGGATTGTCTCCATTAGTTTCCCCTTAATGGACATGAGACTTACTGGTCTATAGTTCCCCGGTTCATCCCTGGGGCCGCTCTTATGGAGGGGAACCACATGAGCCATCCTCCAATCTTGAGGTACACACCCTGAGTCCAGTGAGGCATTAAATAGGTCTGCCAAGAGGCCTGTTAGGACCTCCACAAGCTCTTTCAGTACCCTGGGGTGTATGCCATCTGGCCCTGGTGCCTTGTCCACCCTCAGTGCCCTTAACCCCTCTAGCACTCTACCTTCTGTGATTTCCCTGTTTGTCACCCCCTCGCTCTCTGTTCCTATCCTCCCCCCACCTTGAGTATTTCCCTCCCTTCTCCTTAGTAAAAACCAAGCAGAAGTAGTCGTTAAGTGCTTCTGCCTTTTTGCCCCCCTTTTCCACCCATCCCCCCTCCCTCTTAATCTTTACTATCTGGTCCTTACAACTCCTTTTCACCCTGATGTACCTGAATAAGTCTTTCTCCCCCTCTTTAATGCCCTGCGCCAGCCTGAGTTCCTTGGACACCTTGGTTGCACTTACCTCCCTGGTCACTTCCTTCGCTTCCTTCAGGTAATCCTCCCTGTCCTCCCCCTCCCAGTTTTCTTGTATCTCTTACTGGTGGCTCTTTTCTTCCTAACCCTGTCTATAACTTCCTTGCTTATCCAGCTGGGTTTCTTCGCCCTAGTCTTTTCACTCAGGGCCTTGCTGCAGGATTTAGTCACCTCTACTATCCCTAGCTTTATGATCTCCCACCTCTGATTCGTGTCCATTTTTGGTCTGAATTCTGGCGAGGAACCCTTGAACCACTTCATACATACTTTTGAAGTCAGCCTTTCTAAAGTCCAGCACTTTTGTACCAGATGCACTCCTCTCCTTACTCATCTGCAACTGGAACCATACTGTCCTGTGGTCACTCCCCGGGTAAAAAAAGGTATGTTGAAAATCGAAGGCAAAAATGTTAAAATATGACAAAGTTAAGAGTAAACATTCAAAGCGCATTAAAAAGCCATTAACTAGACTTATTTATTTATTAGCTTTTGGTAACCGGGTAAGTGCGCTAGGCAACAATCCTGCCTATTTTCAGGCACGACCCGGGAGAGCATAGGACAAAGGTACAAATAATCACTGTAGTACAACTTAATTGAAAAGAAAAACATAAGATTACAAGCAATAATTTAACAGAATACACGCTGGGAAAGAACAACAACACTAGTAATACAGGATTCCAGAACACATTAAAAGCAGTATTGTAGCAAAATAGGAGTAGGTCCGGGCCTCAGGCGGCGGTCAAGTGGAGTTATGTTTATGAGCATTTGCAGTGACCAAGGGTGTGAAGGTGAGAGAACAGCTAGTTTTTAAAGACCCGTGGGAGGCAGAATTTTAACCTGGAGGGGAGCAAGTTCCAGAACTTAGGGCAAAGGAGAATGCCTGTTCACCCATTTTGTTAGCGCAAGGTCTAATTGAGAGCAAAGGGACAGAGGAGGACCTGAGGGTACGGGATTGGGAAGCGGGAGCCAGTAAGTTGGCAAGGGAGTCCGGGTGAGGAAGTCTAGTTAGGGAGTCAAGAAAGCACCCAAGGGAGTAGGCCCAGAGATCCTTGGGTGACAGCCAGTTTAAACTGGAGTAGAGGAGGCAGTGATGAGTAAGGCGAGGGGCAGTTAAGGCGAATCTGCAGATATTGTTATAGGAAGTGTCCCATTTCCTGAGCACACTGGAGTTGGCAGAGTAAATAAGTGGGAGAGCATATTGGAGCTGAGGGAGAAGCACTCCTCTTGCTACAGATAGTCTGGCAGATGGTGTGAGGTGGGCGCACTCAGTAAAGCACCGCCAATTTTTCATTAACAGCACGACAAACCGCGTTGACATGTGTTGAAAAATTGAGGAAGGGATCAAGTATGACCCCCAGGTATTTGAAGGAGGATGTGTTGGTGATAGGGGAACCGTCCCTGCAGTGAACCAAGAGCTTAGGAGCCGTGGAGGGCAGTTTTTTTTTGAGGAACCAAATAACATGGCTTGTGTTTTGTCTAGGTTTAGATATTGATGGCTGTTCGAGAGCCTTAGTTGAAGGGCTTGAAAATCACTTAAGAGAGTGAAGTTGATGTCCTCCATCAATTTAGATGCCGAATAAAGAACCAGGTCATCGGCGTACATGAGAGTGCAGCTGTGGCGGGAAGGGTTGGGAATATCATTTAGGAAAAGGGAGAAAAGGAGAGGACCGAGAGTGGACCCCTGTGGGGCACCACGGGTGATCTTTTTGGGGGAGGATAGAGCCTTTTGGAAAGCTACAGCCTGAGTGCAGTTGTCCAGGTAGCTACGGAACCATGATAGTGTGGAGTCGGAGGCACCAACGGATTGGAGCTTCGTCAGCATGAGTGGGTGACAAACCATGTCAAATGCTTTGGACAGGTCTATGAAAACAGCACCTGTGAGTAGGCTGTTATCCATATTGCTTTTGATATCGCTGGTGAGTTGGGTCAGAGCTGTGGTGATACTGTGCCCAGTCCTAAAGCCATGTTGGCAGGGGGTTTGAAGATTGAACTTGGAGAGGTGTTCAGAGAGCTGATGATGGACTACTTTCTCAAGAAGCTTGCTGAGAGTGGGGAGAAGAGAGATGGGATGATAGTTGGACATAAGTTTGACATCTCCCTTTTTGAGAATAGGGATAGTTCTGGCTGTTTTCCAGGCAGTGGGGACAGAGGAAGTACTGATAGAAAGGTTGAAAAGCCTGGTGACAGGCTTGGCAAGCCAGGTTGCAAACTGCCTGAGTATACCAGGATGGATTCCATCGGGGCCCGGGCCCCCGCGGGCTGGTAGGGTATTGAGAAACTTATGTACTTCTTGGTGCGTGGTCGGAGCCAGCGCCAGGGTGAGTGGAGTGGGGGTCTTAGAGGAAGCAGCAGGCCAATCAGCTTGGGTCCTGGATGGTGCTTCAGCAGGTAGTGAGGAAAAGAGAGAATTAAAAGCATTGGCAATGGTGATCGGGTTGTTACAGTGAACGCCCTGTATATTCATATCCGTAGGTGTCTGTGGCTCGTCATTGCCAAGAATTTCCTTGATTTGGGCCCAGTACCTTTGAGGGTTGTCGGAAGAGGACATTAGGAGGTTCCTGTAGTAGGAGCTTTTAGCCAGGAGTATTTCTTTTTTGCAGTTGTTCTGCAAGGCTCTATAGGCTTCAAAGTCAGTGCGTAGATGAGAGACCTTCCATGCAGACCAAAGTTTATCCCTGCGTTTCAGTAGTTGAAGCAGGGGGCGCATGAGCCACTTGGTCACCTTCCCTGTCACCCCGCGTGTGGTGACGGGGATATGTTGGTTTTGCAGAGAAAGTAGGACGGAGTTGAAATAATCTGTTGCATAGTTAATGTCCTCAGATAAGTAGAGAGGAGACCAGTCAACAAGGCCGAGATCATTAGTGAAAGCATCCACGCTTAGGTGGGAGAGGTTTAGGAAGGTAACAACTTTAGAGGGGAAGGAGGGGGTGGAGGTGTCCCAGACACAGTAAACTGGATAGTGATTGCTAGTGGTGTCGGGGAGCACTCCTGCCATGGTGACGTGTTCCTTCCTATTTGTTAGGATCCAGTCCAGTAGGGTGGCACAGGCACCCCCCCCGGGAGACCCTGGTGGGTTCCTGGATAAGCTGAGATAGGTTGGCCTTACTAACCAGGGAGGATAGGTGGGAGGAGCTATGTACTGACCAGTCTAGGTTGAAATCCCCAAGGCAGATAATGTCACCTTTGCCTGTAATTGATAACAAGTTATCAATGAATTCCGAGAGACCCTGCTTGGAGTTTTTAGGAGGAACATATATGCAGAAGATATGGAGTTTCTTTACTCCTCCAAGCAGAAGGAGGGAATGAAGGACCTCACAGTTAGGCAGTGGGGGGTTCTGTATGAGGGTGATGTTCAGGTGCGATTTGTAGTAGAGCGCCAGGCCACCACCTCTTTTTGCCCCGGTGCAATCAGCCCGGAGCATACTGTAGCCGAGAAAGGAGCACTGGGAGTCAGTAACTGAGGGCTTTAGCCATGTTTCAGTGATGGGTACGATGTCCGGGCAGTTCACACTCACCCAAGCCTGCAGGTCAGGGAGATTGGCTAGAAGGCTCCTAAATTTTATGTGAGCAAAGGTGAGCCACTGGATTTTGGGAGGCAAAGCACCGGGGGAGTCAGAGAAAGGTTAGATACCTGAGGAGGACCAGGATTAGCCTCGATATCCCCCGCAGGCATTAGGGACAGGATACATATCCATAGTGAGATCATGGTGCAAGCCCTTGCTGAAACTCTGGGGGAGAATTTCCACCTAAACTGGAGGTACCTAGCTAGGAGGCTCAGGCACTTGACAATAAGTGCAGATGGGGGAAGAGGAGCAGGTGAGGCATTAACTAGTAGGTTGGAAAAGCAAAAGTTGTCATTAGAGTATATATTAGTGGGTGAGGTAGGAGTGACTGAGCAGGTGAGCACAGAAAGTATCAGTAGCGAGAAGGCACCCGTGAAGAGAGTCAGCAGAGCTGAGGAAGCCATAATGTAGATAGAAGAAAATACAGAGTGATAGGATGGGAGGGTGTAGATAGACTGTGCTTTAACCAGGACAGAATATCTTTTAGTGAACACCTACAGGATTAGGCGACCTCTAGTGGCCAGCGGCTATAAGGAGCAAATGGAAAACTCGGGTGTTAGAAAAAAAACGAAACCGTCCCATATATCACTAGGATTACGCCTATAAATCTAACACCAGCCAAGGGTGGGAGGGTATTGGGGGGGCGGGGAGCAGTCGCACAGTGACTGTGGGGTAGTTTTCCAGCAGCTCCCTTTGTTTCCAGGGAGCGCAGGTCCGTCTGTGTACCTGGACAGTGTTCACAATCCTGGGGGTTGGGGGAGATCCTCCGATGCGGTGAAAACAGCCCTCATGACCTCCTCGAGCATGGAGCTCCGATCGGGGGGGGGAAGAGCCCCTGTGCACTGCTGAATCCGAGGGAGTACTGCCAGGGAATGGAGAGGTAGGAGAGTTTAAATACTGCATGCATAAAGCTGATTCAAATCTTCTCTGGTGTGTGACTGAGCTAATTTAAACAGCAAGGCAATGCATACAGTTTTACTCCGATGTGTGATTGAGCTAATTTGAACAGCCTGGTAATGCATACAGTGGGAACTAGTTTAAAATGCCTTTAAATCTAGATTTAGCCTCTAAACGATTAAGCCAACAGAGCAGAACAGCTTAAAAACTCCCTACTACATACAAAAGCAAGAGTAAAAAAAACTATCTAAACTGTTGTGGGGACAGAAAATAAAGGAAATTTTAAAAGCAGAAAAAGGCGCCAAGTCAGTTCTCCAGCAGCTCCCTTTGTTTCCAGGGAGCGCAGGTCCGTCTGTGTACCTGGGCAGTGTTCGCCATCCTGGGGGTTGGGGGAGAGCCTCCGATGTGGTGAAAACAGCCCTCACGACCTCCTCGAGCATGGAGCTCTGATCGGGGGGTAGGGGGAGAGCCTCTGTGCGCTGCTGAATCCGAGGGAGTACTGTGCAGTGTTCGCGATCCTGGGGGGTGGGGGAGAGCCTCCGATGTGGTGAAAACAGCCCTTAACTTGTTAAAGTCAGTTTGTGCCTGGTGTTGGTAGCAGCAGGACATGCTGGTGGACTGAACAGATAAGTGAGGGGTTCGAAGGGGGTACTGAGAGGGGGACGGGGTTCAGAGGGCAGAACACGTTGATCAATGGTTTTCTTTGTTTCAGGTTAAAAAAAAAAAAAAAGAGGATGCCGAGGGATGGTTTTCTTTATTACAGGGGCCAACACTGGGGGATTGGTACCCCCCCATGTCTGGTTTGTGGTTTGGTGGCACCAGGGGTGGGAACCTCGATGTTACATGCTGTTGGGGGGGTCGCATGCTGTTGGGGGGTGATATTTTCTGGTGATGGGGTTGAGCATCCAACCGCCAGACTTGTGGGATAGGGTTTGTTTTGGTTTTTGGAGGCATGGTTGGGCTCCTGAATGCCAGAGTTATTTAAAGCTGGGTCAGATGGGAGGGGGATACCTGCAGTGGTGTTGAGCACCCACTGCCAGCACTACAAAGCTGGGTCAGACAGAAGGGGGCAGGCTGTTTGCTTCCTGATGGTGATAATATGAAAGGATCCAGCTGTACTATGATAGGTGTGGCTGCATCCTTTCAAATTTTTTTCAAAGTTTATTGATTTTAATAAGTAGTACATCAGACTGAAACAATACAAGAAATACATTTAATATGTGAGAAGTTTCAGCCTATCAGCCAGTGAAGCAGTGCCAGCATCAGCCTTGTCATCATTATTGGGTGTTGATTCACACGTCTCCTGCAGGCTCCGCTGCATCGGCTGCTGCGGCACACAGCTCTCCAGCCTCTACACTGTCTGAGTTGCCCAAATGTGTTTTGCTTGCGCATGCGTGTAAGTAAGCATAAAAAAACAAATATATTGCAGGTGATACATTTTGTTGGACTAACAAAACCATTTTGGAGACAAGCTTTCAAACGACACTAACAAGAGCGCTTTTAGAAGTCTGAGCCTTCCACTGCTTAACCTTGATACAAAATGCCCACTTAGGCAAAACTGATGTCAAGGAGAACTACGGTCACAATATACAACAAAAAAAATTGTTGTATGAAATGTTTTGATTTGTGTGTGTGTAGTCCTAGTGTGTTCTTTCCTTTGTTTGCTGTTAGGTTTTTTTCTACATTTGCTACTTATTTTATGGCCCCTGGGGATCTCCATGTCTGTATGCTTCACTGCCTTTCATTTTCCTTCAATACCTCAGGTCCCATGTGACAGTGATGCATCACAGACCATTAACTCAGTAAGGGCTGGTTTACCATCAGTTTACCCTCAGTTTACAGTAGTAGAACTGTGATTTTTTTTGTATTATTTATTTATAAGCATTTGCAAAAAAAATTACAAATATTACGATACACAGGAGGGTTACAAACATCTGTTCCCCCAACAAGAGTGATACATTACAACAATAAAAGCCCTTCCCCATAAGACACCACATAGGGGGAATTACCACAAGCTTACAGTAACTGTATACAAGTCCACAAAATGCACATAGCACAGGAAGGACAAACGGAATCTAGCAAGCAAGATAGGAACAGTTCAGGTATCCCCCCCCCCCCACCTAAGTGGTAAAATAAATTCCCGTTTAGAACTAGTTATACAGCCATTTAAACATAATATCCCCAAGCTCCAGCAAAATGACTACAGACTAAATAGGGCTATACTGACCCATTCACATGAAGGAAAGGAACACTATCCTAGTAACTCTAGGGTCAAATAAATGACCAGTCCCAACTGAAACGCAACAGTCTGAGAAAAGTATGACTTGCCATAGAAAATCAGTCCTCCTCCAATGAATCGTCTAGGCCCACAGCAGTCCCTAGTTCTTGTTCAATACACTTGAGCAGTTCTCTGCATCTTTGGGCTCATTGAAGAGATACTGCCACCCCTACCATGGTACTCTCAATTTTGCAAGCAGCAGCAACTGATGTTACACCTTAAACTGGCGGAGTCGAGCACGGGTACCATCAAAATTCTTGCGGCGCTGCCTCGTAGCGTAAGATAGATCCGGGAACAGAAACACCGTGTCCTCTATGTATTTCAGGGCCCGCCACCTTCTAGCAGTAGCCAACACCCAGTCACAATCTCTGACACCTGTGAAGATCACCATCAAAGTTCTGGGGGACACAGATCCCACCTTTACATGTCTCGGGGTAATCCGGTATGATTTCTCAATAGATAAAAGTGAGTCCTCCTCTAATAGCCCCAAACGTTCCGGTAGGAAGGTTCGGACAAAAGAAAGGCAATCCTCTCCTCTTCTGCCTCCTCTGAGAGATCAATTACCTGCAGGTTCCTTGCCCTGGCTTGATATTCAGCCTGTTACAAGCACTGCCAAAACATTGCATTTTCTTTAATAAGTTGTGTAGTTGCATCGCAGGCCTTAAGAACAGATGTTTCTGCCCGCTGCACTTGTTGCTCACAATTGTTCATCCGGGTCTCCAAGGCAGACACTCATGGTGTCAGACTGTTTAATTTTTTGTCAGTGTTCTGCACAGACTGCATCATCTGGTTTAAGGTAGCCTGAATGGAAGTCAGAGTTGCTCCTCAGGTCTCAGAGTCAGCAGACGTCGAGGCCCCTGTGGACGAAACAGGCCTCTGCTCTTGTTGCGGTTGCTGCTTCTTAGGAGCAAATAAATGCACAGAGGGGGCATTATTTCCCCTCATTTTCCCCATAATGGCACTCTCTAGTACAGTAGGCAATCGGCCAGCCACTTTTCTTTTGCAAAATCACTCTACGAAGCAAAATATTTTGTATTTATTTAATAAAGTCGCTGGAGCTTGGAAGAAGTGCTGCTTCCTCTATTCTGCTCAGCAGTGCCACCAGAACTGTGATTGTAAGTGCCACTCCTTATCCAATGAGCACTAATAAAGGCTACATTTACAGTTTGGAAAACACCAGACAGATAATTGAGTAAGCTATTTTTTAAGGAAAAGGCTAGAGTGTAGCAGACCCCCGACTCAGCCCTACCACAGTCCCTAAGTTTATAATGAGGGGGTGACAACAGTCTCAGTGATAACTTTCATATCTATGGATGTAGACATAACAGTCTCTCCAAGAGCAACATCTCTGACAACTTCAGAGAAACCCAGGCTTGGTACTGAAACACCACTCCAGGAGGCGGAGCTTGATCCATGACTATAAATGCCCCTGAAGGAAAGCACAATTTTGCTTCAGCATCCTGCAATGTGCCTGTAACAAGGAGAGGAACTGCTTACCTCTTCACTGTTTCTGTGGCCCTCATGATGTAATTCAGAGGGGAAGTCCTGGCTACCCCGCTGCCTGGCATGCCAGCATGACCAGGGCACCAAGTTCAGGGTGTCTCTTCCTTTTCTTCTCTTATAGCTTTACGGAGATGTCCCTGATGGGCACCTTACCCATGCTCTTCACCATCTTTATTGTCATTTCTTTGGCTGCAGGGTGTAAAACAGGGCCACCTTTGAGGTCAAAAGGGTTCCACCAAGCACATTGACAATGAAGTTGTCGAAATGCAACATGGCGAAATCCACAATGTTGACAGGCATGCCTCCCGCATCCCCGGTTTTTTAAATAACAAACTCAGAGTCATAGTTTAATCGAAGGGGGCAAAATACTGGCGAAAGAAGCAAAATTTCGCCATAGGGACCATTACACTGACAATTTCAAATTCCATTGAAATTGTCGCTATAATGGCTTTCGCTGTTGAAATTTCGCTGTTTTGACGGTATACGGGTCAAAAGATAGATTTAATTAGCACCAGTGTCCACTGTTACACTGTTAGTCCCCTGCTAAACTGCATAGGGTAGGACCTGGCTCACTGTAAGCTGTAGTTTTGTAGTTTCACTTTTACACAGCACAACAGGGCTTATTTGCATACAGCAAACCTAGCTGCAGTCTCACTGAATGCTCTGCTACTGTTCACATCTAACTAGCAGGGTGCATAACTGGATTAAAATCTAAACTGTTGCAGGAATCACTCGCACTCCAGCAGAACAATTTTTAGACTTTAAATTGATTCAAAATGCCGGACAGCTGGCATGGAAGCCTGAGGCGCTGGGTGCCCTACCTCCTGCCACGCTTTGACACCCAGGTTCAGGAATGGACATGAGCTAGCCGGGAGGGACTGAGCGCTCATAGATGGCTCTCCTTCTGGAAGGGGGGACAGCACATGCCACTGCTTGACTGACATATAACAGAGGCTGGTTCTCAGAAGGCAATGCGCAGCTGTCAGAGTACGTGTGGCATCTTCATGCTGCTTGCTCATGCACATGGACTGACCTAACCAGGCAAAGAAAACCAGGTAGGAAAGGGGGCTGTATCAAAGGAAGCCCCGCTTGTCTGCTCTGACCTGCGCCATTGTCCCAGGACCCTGCTGCCAAAACTGGATCCAGACTCGGGGACCAGCACTTCCCCTCCAGGTCCTGCCACGGGGGGCAAGCTGTGGGGGAATTCAAAGCCAGGTAAGTCCTGGCGGGAGATGGTTGCTGGTCTGGGAGGTGAGATGGGGCTGACAGCCCAGTCAGCGCCCTGGAGGAAGAAACAGCTCAAAGAAAAAAAAAACATTGCTTCAAAACTTCAACATTTATTTACAGGAGTGGTGCACATATTCAGGGTATGAGGAACCACCGCCGCAGTTCCCAAAGGCTTGGACACAGTCTGAATCAGTATGAATTGCATTTATCAATGAGCATTATTCAGCATCAATCACTTTTAGCAATAATCATGGTAATTGTACATTAGCTTAGCTCTCTGTCAGCTGGTCAGGGGTACGATTCTGATTAGCATCATGTCAATACATACAGTGGCCCAGATATTCAGACTGAACCTGGCAGTGGCGCAAGCATGGGTGAAGCAAAGCTGGGATGTGCCGGGGCCAGGAGCAGGTGATATTCAACGGTGATGCGCCATGGTGCAGCACCGTTGAATATGGCACAGACTGCACACGGCACAAATCACAGATGGGGAGCATGGGGATGTGCCAGCACAAACGCAGTTGTGCTGGGCGCAGCACCCGTAATATTCAGAAAAGGGCATGCAAATGAGGCCATAATATATGCATGGAGCAACTGGGGCCATTAGCATGTCATTATGGCCCCATTTGCATGCCTTGCACAGGACAGCCCGGCAAATTGTGCCTGGCGCCCTGCACAGCATGACGTGTGTACTGAGGGGGTCCCAGGGCATACCCCACCCCATAACCGCGAATGCGGCAGAAAGGATAGAACACAACCCTGGTAGTCTAGTGGTATCCCCTCCCTCCCATTGGCCTGATTGTGGGCGAATTCACAAGTACTATCCCTGGTAGTCCAGTGGTACCCCTTCCCTCCCATAAACCTGATCATGAGCAAATGCACATGTAATATCTCTGGCAGTCTAGTGGTGCCCCCCCTCCCAATAGCCCAATCACGGGCAGTGGTAAAAACAAACCATACCCTGGTGGTCTAGTGGACCCCCCCTCCTCCTGATCCCGACCCTCTGATCACGTCTGCTGTGCCTATGTACACTCCCTGGTGGTCCAGTGGTAATCCCCTCCCCTCCACCACAGAGGACCCCCCCACCCAGCTCCCACCCGTCATTGGCGAGCAGGCTGCACTCCACCAGATACCACCCACCGCCCACCGAATGACAGCTTACGATATGATCTGTAAGCAAGAGTGGTCACAGTGTGAGCAGATGGGCTTGCACATCATACTGTACTACACAGGCACAAATCTGTGAATGAACCTTTCACAGATTTGTGCCTGTGTAGTATGGTATGGTGTGCAAGCCATTCGCCCACACTGTGGATCAACCGGGCTTACAGATCATACTGTAAGCTGTCATTCGGTGCGGCCTGGTGGTATGTGGGCAGAGGCAGCCACCTGCCGATGACAGGGTGGAGCTGGGTGGCAGGGTCCTCTGTGGGTGGAGGGGAGGGGAGGGGGTTACCACTTGGACCACCAGGGAGTGTACATAGGTACAGCGGACGCGATCGGAGGGTCGGGATCGGGAAGGGGGGCCACTACACCGCCAGGGCATGGTTTGTTTTTACCACTATCTGCAATTGGGCTAGTGGGAGGGAGGGGGGCACCACTAGACCATCAGGGATATTACATGTGCATTTGCCCGTGATCAGGTTTACGGGCGGGAGGGGGGTACCACTAGACTGCTAGGGATATAAATTGTGCACTTGCTCATGATTGGGTTTACGGGAGGGAGGGGGTACCACTGGACTACTAGGGCCCATATGGGTGCATGTGGACGGTGTTCTAGGTGGGCGGGGGCCATGCACATCTGGCAGCTGCTGTGTTGTGCCCTGCAATGCAGCGGCCCGCCTGTGGGTGGCCAGGAGTTGTTCCTCCTTTTCAACTTTGAGACCCCCTATGTGGAGCAATGCAGGGTTGTGCCAGCATATGCACCACACATCCTGGGCTGAATATCGGGATGTGTCACATATGCATGGGCACGCCCCCTGCATTTGCGCCGCATACATTACCATTGCACCCTGGCACATCGGGATTTGTGCTGCACCTGGCAGCCTTTTGAATATCCCACCGGTGTGCAGTGCGGGGTTGTGTCGGTGCAACTCTGTTGCACCAGGCGCAACCCCTTTGAATATCCAGGTCAGAATGTCCAGTTCGACACTATGCCTCCAACTCGATTATTTAAAAGAGAACGACAGTCAAAACTTACAAAAAAATATGTTGTGCAGAGTGTTCTGATTTTTGTGTAGTCCTAGTGTGTCTTCCCTTTATTTGCTGTTAGGACTTGTTTTCCTACATTTTACTGCTTGATTTATTGCCACTGGGGAGCTCTATGCTAGCATTCTATATTACCTTTTGTTGCCCAACAGTGCCTCTCCTGCCATGTGATACTGATGTGCTGCAGACCAGTGATGACTCTGCAGGTGTGCAGTGCTAAACTAAATAACTCTTTCTAATCCAGTCTTTATGTTTCCTAGGTGTATATCTAGGTCTAGCCAGTAAATATGAATGTTGTGTTTGTAAAGCTGTTCTTTTTTACCAAAACCAAACACGGCCATAAAAAAGCAAACAAATCACACCAGATTGCTATAATTAGTGAAGACTCCGGGCCTGATATTCAAAAGTTTGTGCGGGCCCTAATGTTTTTTTTCCCACAAGCAAGGAGGGTTAGTACCTGCATAATACATAATGTATGCATGTGGGCAAGGGGAGGGGCATAGCCATGAATATGTGCGCTATCCCACATTCACCGGTTTTACGCTGCACAAAAGGGTTTTGCATGGTCCTATTGTGCAGCACAAAATACCACTGAACAAAACCCAGACTTACTTTCAACCCTAGCGGCTGCCAGAGGTAATGCAGCCACCTGAAATAGTTACTACTGGGGTACACACACGCCCCTGTGTTCCCTGGCCCCCCCACTGAATGATTGACGGCTCAGTCTTTAAAAAAATGGATCCCTGGTGCTAGTGGTCCCCTTCCCGCTGATTGCCAGTCCATTCTATCTATTAAAACTATCCCTGGTGCTTTTGGTACCCCTCCCAACAATTACTGGCCTGTTCACTCAATTAAAACTATCCCTTGTACTAGTGGTACATCCACTCACCGATCACCAGCCGGTACTTTAAATGACAACCATTCCTGGTGCTAGTGGTAACCCCCCTCAATCCTATCCCTGGCATCACGTATATTATCCCTGGTGCTAGTGATAACCACCCTCCCTCCGATCCCTGCCCCATCGTATATTGTGATATCCCTGTCCCCTCCCCTGGTCACTGGCCTTGCAGTTCACACAACCGCTCCCTGGCATCGGGTGCCCCCCCATGGCACACGCCCCCCCCACTCACAGTTTCCCTGGCATTGGTGCTGTAGGTGCATACGGTGACTGGCACAGCCCTTCTCACACCTCCTGAGTTGCCCGCCGTATGTACAGCCAGGAAGGGTGCCTCTTATTTATAGGACAGGCAGTCGGACAAGGAGGTGTGAGGAGGGCTGTGCCAGTCACCGTATGCACACACAGCACAATGCTGAGGAAACTGTGAGTCAGGAGGGTGCCCAGTGCTGTGGTGGGGGGGGACTACTGGACATCATGGTGGGGTTATGTGAACTGGCAGGCTGGTGATCGGGGGGGCAGGGATATCACAATGTATGATGGGCAGAGATTGGAAGGAGAGGCGTTACCAATAGCACAAGGGCTGTTCCACCTGTTGACAGGGCAGGGATCGCAGGGAGGGGGGTCACCACTAGCACCAGAGATGGTTGTCATTTAATGTATGGGCCAGCGATTGGTGATTTGCGGGGGGGGGGGGTACCACTAGCACCAGGGATAATTGTTATTTACAGTACAGGCCGGCGATCAGTGGGGGGGTACCACCAGCACCAGGGATATGAATACATGGCTGGGACCAGACAACTGGGGTGGCGGCACACACTAACCTGCCTCACTACCTATGCAAATGAGCACATAATGGGCATGTAGATTGCCCCTTAACATCTTGCATGTCCAATGGGCTCATTTGCATGGGTCCCTTTGAATATTGTAAATTGCACTCCGGCACTATCCATTCTGACGGCATACTTCAGTAGCCCTGTCGGGGCAGTGCTAAGTGGCTTAGCATTGGTCCAACATGGCTCTACATTCAGTTGAATAGTGCCACTGTGCTATTCTACTGAATATTACAACTTCGGGCACCCGGGCAAGTGAAAGGTGTAGCACAAAGTTTTGCGCTCCACTTTGTGCATATTTGAATATTGGGCCCCAGCTGTTTTCTTGAAGAATAGCCAACACTTAATTGTCCCTCAGGTATTTACCAAACTGTGAATGTAGCCTCTATGAGAGCTTGTTGCATAAGGAGAGACGCTTGCAGCACAGCTCTTCTACATATTTTGGACTTAAACAGCTGCTGTTGCCTCAAAGAAAACTTTGAAAAACATGACAATTAGGTATAACTCAGCTTATATTTTGCATATATTCTATAGATTTCTCCTCCCCTTTCCTTATTACTGAGGACATTTGTATGAGTACATGATCTATCTCCATTAGCGCTCATTTGCCTCTATGGCTTACTCCCTACTTCAAGTCATAATCCTCTGTTGTGACATCACACTCTACTGCCATGGAAGTAACTGTGATGTCACAAGCAGTGCATTATGACCTCAGCTAGGGAGAAAGCAACATGAATAGATGAACTCTTCAGGAGCAAAGCTGCTGTTTTCATGCAGATGACCTCAGTAACAAATAATGGGTAGAAGAAATACAGAAGTAATGTAAAATACAAGCTAAACTGTATCTAAATATTATGTTTTGTTAGAGTTCTCCTGAAGGTGTCAGCTGCTCTTTAAAATTCTTATAATGCTGTTCTACTTCTGTAAATGAGACGGATAGCCAGACCTCATGGTGTCAATGGCCCCCAATGTATCACAGTCAGAGGACAGGAGGCATTGTGGGAACACGAATGGTAATAAAAGAAGCAAGCACAGAGATCTCAGGGGCCATAAAACAAGTAGGCAAAGTTATAAAAAAATCCCAACGGTAAGCAAATGCAAGGACACACTAGGACTCCACCCACAAATCAAACACTCTGCAGAACATGTTTGTTTTTGCAAATTTTGACTGTAGTTCTCCTTTAAAGAGTCACCAATGCCTCAAGAAGAACTTTGAGAAACAATATTTGAACACAGTGCATCGTATATTTCTAATTACCTCTGTAGTTCTTATCCCCATTATTTATTACTGAGGTTATATGCTTGAAAACAGGATAGTTGTCCCTTGAGGGTTGATCAGCTCCTATTACTTCTTCCCAACCTGATGTCATGATGCTCTGATTGTGACATTACAGTTATTCCCATGGCAACAGACTGTGATGTCACAACAGGGCATTGTGATTTCAAGTAAGGACTAAGCTATAGAGGCAGATAAATGCTAAAGGATAAAGATCTTGCTTTTGTGGTAATTCCTTCAGTAGTAAATAGTGGAGAAGAGAAAAGTATACAAGACATATGAAATACAAGCTGAATTGTGTCTAAATATTATGTTTTCCAAAGTTTTCACAAAGGCGTTAGCTGCTCTTTAAGCTGACACATTTGGGATTACACAGCCATGCCGATGGTGCCCCACTGGTAATATAAACCAGACAGAGTGGTGATGTTTTGTTGATGGGGCCCAAAAAGAATGTACCCCCCAATACTGGTTATATAGCAAAACAGTAGAAACCACAATATCATAAGTCATAAGACTGGACCTGATAACAGGTTGTGAGGACAGTGCTGTTACATAGAGGCTGCGCTAATTATAGCAATGATGACCTAGGGCGATTTGTGTGTTTTTTTTTTATTTTCATTTTTTTATGGCTGTGTGGTTTGATGAAAAGTTCTAAAAACATTTGCCATTCACTCTCGCTGGCTAGACACGGGTTTATACCTTGAAACCAAAAAGATTAGAGATTTTTTTATTTGTGGCCAGAATAACAGCACTGCTGCAAAATAAACAGTGAGCAATAAATGCTCAGGGAATCACTGGGCTGGGATGGATCGCTGTCACATGGGACAGGAGGCATTGTAGGAAAGGAAACACAGTAAAACATGTAGACATGGAGATCCCCTGGGGCCGTAAAACACAGGACAGAAGGCACTAGGACTACACGCACAAATCAAAACATTCAACACAGTATTATTTTATTTTATTATTTTTTTTTTTACATTTTGACTGTAGTTCTCTTTTTAGGGTGTTTCCAGGCTTGCTAATACCTGCATTGTGAGGAAACTACAGTGTATAGGAAAGTATGAGGAATTTATAGGTATGGGAATCTGTGCTGTTGCACTACAGTGTGGGCATAGTAGCTATTGTGATTCAACAGCATTCTGACATCGCTGCTGTGGTACTTTATGGATTTCCATACCAACAATATTGAACTATATACTATAAATACATAACCTGATTTACATACACAAGCCAGCAGAGCCTTCCTTACCTCTAACTTCATAATCCTCCGTTTCTAAACTCCCAAAAGCAGGTCCGTTCGAAACAGTAGAATTTACAAACACTGTGCAAGCAGCACTTGTTCTTCACAGCTGAAGGGGCCGAACAATCGGCATCTACAGAAAATAAGTTCCCTCTGCAGCCTCAGGTCTGTCCTACACACTATTCAGAATCCTGAGCAGCTGTTCTGCAGGGCGTAACACTAGGAACTAAACAAGTGATCACGTGCCCGCAGAAAACCATGGAGTTTCCTCTGCTCAGCTTTGTCCTGTCACAGCTATTCTCAGAGACTAAAGGCCTGTTTACGCTGCTACCTCTGAAATGGGCAAACCTAGCATTCAAATAAGTTAATTAATATTCATACAGTACTGCAGCAGGGGAGGGACATCATAATCAATTATTAAAGTGAGAGAATAGCACATCCAGATTTAATGAGTCAAAGCCACATGGTACAATGTTTCTAGCTGATGAGATGGGACATCTAGACAACATGTGAAAATCTGTTAAAAAAGTAATTTGGGTAGGAGAGATGAGGATATTTCTGAAATACTTAAGACTCAAATCTAGCATACAGGATTTAAACATTTCATGTAATACAGACTCTCTGGTTGTTTGATAGCTGTTTTTTATTCCATGGTGCCATATCCAAACATTTTCTGCACTCTCCCTCAAACATCTACTGCTCTGCCAAACATACATCAACCATCTACATCTTGTCTTCTGCATCTAACTCTGTATCACCTGGAAGCCCCCCCCCCCCCATCTAGGGGTTTAGGTGGCAACAGCTTATTTTTAGGGAGGAAGATGAAAGAACAGCCCACTTACTTGACCTTCTGAATATGCAGTGACCTCCCACGAGTGTGGAGCTAATTCAGACATGTACAGGGCTACAAATTAATTGGGGTTAGCAAACATCACTTCCGAAAAATAGTTGATTGTCTGGGGGTGGCATTCTGTAGTCAAGGAAGTATGCATCCATGTCTACCAAAACAAGGAAAAGGGAGTGTTTTTTATAGGCAGATCATGAATGTGTATCTGAGTGTTTTCAATTGACTTGGTATTACTTTCCCATTAAGGCATGCTTAATGATCAGCTTTTTTTTTTGTCCACAAAGGGTGGCCAGGAAGGGGGGAGAAGCTGCTGAGGAGCTGTCTATGCCAATGTCTCCCCTCCCTTATCACTTCCTGACAGACTTCTTTGATTTATTTATTTATTTATTTTTTTGCAAGGATCTTTTTGGGGATTTCTGCATGGACTTTCTACAGTGTTAGTTATGGTGCGTTCTCCCTTCTAGACCCTCCTGTGCAAGCCTAAGCCACTGAGGAAATTAGGGAGGGAATAAAAACCTATCTCCATCCTTGCATTTGTTGTCAGCCGAGCTATCCTCAATTTCAATGGAGGCTCAGTGGTTGTCCCCTTATCAGTCATCACCCCCCCACCTGCTCCACATAAAACTGAGTTGCACCAACTCGCACAGCAAAACATGTTCAAAGGGGTGCTTGAGCTACACAACTGACGGGACAACCGAGTACACAGCCATGGTCCTGGATCACAGTACACTACAAGCCCGCATTTCAGGACACATTTGAGGTGCCTGTCGAAAACTGCCACTGCTGAGAGAGAGAGAGAGAGAGAGAGGGAGGAGTGACAGATGGAGGGGAGCTGGAGGGCTGAGAGACCCTCTATCTGGTAAAATAGACCTGGTAACCAGGCTCAGTAAATACAGCATGGTGGGGGGGGGCCACGAGGGAGCTGTAAGCTAGTTGCACAGGGGCTGTACCCAAGCCATGCAGACAGGGTGGGGAACCCGGGGTGTCCGAGGGAAATATTTAGGATTTGGGTGGGGATTCAGGTAGGAACATGTGTTGTTCCTCTCCTTAATTGGGATGGGAAACAGGAATGGGTAGAATGACCCAGTCCCCAACCCAACCTGCCACAGGGAAATGAGAAGGAGGAGACCTGTCAACACTCTACAGCCACATACCTCCTGGGGAGCAAAGCCAGACCGTGGGAGCCCTAAAGGCTGTGGGACCCCACTCCCCAAGTACACTCTACAGTCATATACCTCCTGGGGAGCAGAGTCAGGCCACGGGAGTCCTAAAGGCTGTGGGACTCCACTTCCCAAGTACATTCTACAGCCACATACCTCCTGGGGAGCACAGTCGGACCACGGGAGCCCTAAAGGTAATTCTGAAAGCCTCCTGGAAGAGCTCCTTTGTGGGGGGTGTATTTTCTGTCCTCCTACTCAGACTGACTGTTATTCTGGAGACCTCTATACCTGCTTTTACTAGTTATACAGCCAAATTGGACCAGAGCTTTAAGAGCTTTTGACTACACTCAAGACACTGTTTTACTCTGTTGTGCAAGCAACTGCTGATTCTGATAGCTACAGTACATTTTAGACTATGCAACACAGTTTAGTGGTGTTCCCTGTGCTGATCTGTGTTAGCCTGCATTTATTTATTTAGTTAGTTTTCTGCAGTCTGTAGCATGTTTACCTCTGTCTGTGGCAGGATTAGCTAACTATTTACCACAATCTGAGTGCAGGTGAATTAATTATATACCTATCTCACTGTCTGTATCTCCTAGTTCAGACTTATTGTGATTCTGGTTAAAACTGCTGCAGGCCCACCGTGTGGTTAGTGCACTCCAGCATTGTACAGGCCTGTCCTCAGCTCCATTGTTCTGTCTCCCAGCTGGCTTCTAGCTCATGCATGCACACTAGGGACTGTCCCAACTCTCAGTCCATGCATGCGCTCTAGGGACCGGCCTATCCAGTTGCCAGCCTGACTCCCACTGCTTACTAATCTCAATCCCTTTGTTTCTGTCCCTATTTAGGCCACGGGACCCCACTACCCAAGTACACCCTACAGCCACATACCTCCTGGGGAGCAGAGCCGGACCACGGGAGCCCTAAAGGTAATTCTGAAAGCCTCCTGGAAGAGCTCCTTTGTGAGGGGTGTTAGCTCGTCGACGCTGTGTGTCAACTGCCCCACCCACCCCAATCACCCTCCCACCCGGGGTGGCCCTTAATGTAAGGACCTCCCCTAGTCACATGACTTCCTGTCACTCTAATTTCTAAGTCCCTATACTCCCCCTCCCCTTTGCAGGTTATACATTGCCTCCACTAGTGGGAAGTGTTGCTGATTCCTCTAATCTGTTAAGTTACTCCTGTCATCTTTCTGCCTAACCTCTCTTCTTTTCTTTCTCTCACTCTCTTCTCCCTCCTCATTTGCCTACCTCTCATTCAAACACCCATCCACTCCCATCGCCTCCCTCTCTTCAGTGCTATTATCCCACTGTCATCTAGGAGTCACTAGTTTCACCCGTTTTCCCTCATCTGCTCCCCGTTCTCATCACTCTATTCCCTACACACCTTACACTCTCCCCTTGGGGGATTTGAACCATGCACCTTCCGCACCATAGTTGGTGGCCCTACCACTGCACCACCTGGTCAGGCCTACTACTGACATTCCTTTTCTCCCTCTTGCATTTTGTCAGCCTTCCAGACCAGCCATGGTGGCTTGTGCCCCCAGTTGTCTCACTGGCCCCCTCTACCCACTTGTATTTCTCCTTCTATCCATAATGTCTGCACACCCTCCAACCAGCTTGTCCTGCCAGTTGCCCCTCCCTCTACTCATAAGTTCCATTAACTAGCCTTGCCAGTTGCCCCATGTCCCAGTACCCCATCGCCACACACCCACCCTTGCCCACCTCTTGCCACTCCATCCACCGCTGACCCACCCAACACCCTCCATCTCTGTCCTTGTTACCCCCTTGTCCACCCTCCTTGCTTTCCCCATGCTCTGCTCCCTTCCCATCCCTGTCTCCACTCCTGCTCACTCTAAATGCAGCATTCCCCCCTTCGCCACATGCAATATCTCGCTGCTCTCAGAGTGTTGGCAATCCTTCTCATGCTATCCAACAACGTTTACCCAAATCCTGGCCCCCGCCATGGCATCCAGCCACATCCCCACTGCTCACTCTCTACGCATTGCTTCCATGAATATATGCAGCCTGATAAAGAAATTCTCAGACCTCCAGGGCTAGATTGCCCAAAAACAACCAGACATTCTGGCCTTAGTTGAAACCTGGCTTACCAAGTCCACCCCTGATGCTGCGGTTGCTCTCCCAGGGTACACCCTGTTTAGAGAAGATCGTAGCTCTAAGTGCGGTGGAGGTTGTGCCATATATTTATGTGACTTGATCCAAGGTCATGTCCTCCTCCTCCCCCAGCTCAACCATGGTGCCCAAGCAATTTCTCTCAAACTTATCCTGGACCCTTCCAGAGCTCCCTTATTTATAACTGTGGCCTACATCCCACCGAGGCAGCAGAACCTCACCTTCCAATCCCTCATTGACTACCTCTCCTCATTGCTCCACAAAGTGGAACAAATCACAGCTGGTGAGCTCAATACAAACTGGCTTGCTGACTCTGCCTCCCAGGCCAGGGATGCTGCAGCTGCACTTGACCTTACCCAGCTCGTCACACACCCTACCAGAGCCAACCCTGCTACTGATTCCTCTACCTTACTTGACATTGTTCTTTCCAACAAACCCCTTAAAGTATCCAACCTTACTGTGCTTTCTCATGTTCGTAGTGACCACTCTCCCATCACTTTCTCCTGGTCTTGCAAGAGGCCAGAACCTCCGCCCAAACTGACCACCTGGCGTCACCTGCGCTGAGGTACACTTGCTCAGCTAAAAGAATGCCTAGCTCACTGGGACTGGTCTCCAGTTGATCATGCCCCTGACACTGACACCACACTTCACTACTTCATCCAATCCTTCAACACAGCTTGTGACACTTTCACTCCCCTCACCAAAGCAGTCGTCAGAGACTGCAGCTCTCCCTGGGTCACCCCATCACTGCTTAGCCTTATGCATCACAGAGACTACCTCTGGTACAGAGCCGTGGACTCTGGTAAAGCTGTGGACAGACAATCCTACCATGCTGCTAGAAACAGGTGCACCTGGGCCATATGCAAAGCCAAGGCCAATCACTACAGGTCAACCCTTGCATCCTCCTGGGGCTCGTCCCACAATTTCTGGGACAATATCAAGGAGCTCAATGGTAAAACCATGACCCCATCCCCGCCCAACTCACAATCAGTGGGGCGTTATCAGCTGACCTGTTGGATATTGCTGACTGCCTAAACAAAACCTTCTCTGATCTCAGCTCAGTACTCCCTGTAAATGTTTTTGACCCTATTCCCACCCACCACCTCAGTCCGATCACTCAACCCCCTTACTACTTTAAGGCCCTCACCCAATATGAGGTTTGACCCTGTCTCCTCAGAGCGCTCAAAGGCTCCTGTCACAGCAGTGACTCACTGGACATTAAACTGCTCAAAAGTGTCTTGGACACTGTTCTCAACCTCCTTACCAAAGTGCTAAACGGCTCCCTCTGCCTCAGCCAGTTCCCCCTTGTCTGGAAAACTGTTGTGATTACCCCTCTTCACAAAAATGGCGATTGCACCTCACCTGGTAACTATCAACCAATTTCTATCCTCCTGCCACTCTCCAAAGCCCTTGAAAAAATCATTGCAGATCAGCTCACAGACTACTGCTCTACCTATGACCTCCTCTGTCAGGAACAGCAAGGCTTTCGTTGTGGCCACAGCACCACCACCGCACTCATAGAGTTCTCCAATTTCCTCCACTTGGCGCTAGACAAGGAGTATATTGCTGGGTCAGTCTTCATTGACCTGTTGAAAGCGTTCAACACTGTCCACCACTCTCTATTCTTCTCCTCACTCTGGCCTCTCGCATGGGGTCCTTGACTGGTTCTCCAGCTATCTCTCCACCCGAACCCAATGCATCAAAATCAGCACTACCATTTCCAATCCCTGCCAGGTTCATTCCGGGGTCCCACAGGGCTCTATCCTAGGGCCCCTGCTCTTTAGCCTCTTCTTAAACATGCTCCCCTCCACCTGCGAGGGTAACCTCTTCTCTATGCCAATGATGCTGTTCTGTTTGCCTCTCACTCTGACCCTGCCCACCTACAAAACACCCTCCAATGTTACATCAACCAGGCTGAAAGCTGGTTCTTGGATCACAGGCTAGTCCTGGACCTAAAAAAAAAAGACAAAAACTATGCTCTTCGCCCACAATCAAAATAAACACAAACACTCCCCTTTACGTGTTATGTCTAGCAGCCTCCTCCCCCTTAAACAAACCTCCTCCTTCAAGTATTTAGGCATCCTCTTTGACCCCTCTCTCTCTCTTTTCATGACCATAGCAGCACCCTCTGCTCAGCCGTAAACTCACGGATAGGTCTCCTATATCGCCATAGAGACGGTCTCCCTCCCAAAGCACTATCCCTGGCCATCTCCTCCTCGGTTCTGTCACTAGTGGACTATGGTCTGTTGATATACAGTGCGGCGGACAACTCTGCCCTTCACAAAATCAAGCTTTCACTCAACAAGGCCTGCTGGCTACTCACTGGCTAAGGCCACCTTACCCACACCTGCACCTTGTGCTCCCTCTCTAACCTCCTCAATCTTGAGGAGAGGCTCGTCTACCAATCGTGCCTCCTTGCTACAAAAAGTGTCTCAGGCTTGGCCCCCTCCCCGGCCTTTCGTCAATCGTCTGCCGATCCCCTCCAACCCTCTCCACCCATAGCTCAGCCCGTCCCTCCCTGCATGTACCCAGAGTTAGGACCTCCCTGGCACAGAAATCTTTCCGCTACCGTGCTCCATCTTGGTATAATTCCCTCCCTGTGATAGTCACTTCTGTACAAAGACTTGGGCCGTTCAAAACGGTCCTCAAGAACTACCTCCTCAACTTGCGTCATTGCGATTGCCCTGGCTGAAATTCCCCTAATACGTACTAGACCTCCTCAGCTCTTCTCCCCTCCTTGACTGTTGAGCATGTTGCCTACAAACTTCCTCTTCTGCTATGACATTGTATGTGAACCCATACCATATATATTATTTCCACATGTATCTACTCTGTTACTCTCCACTCCCTGGAGAGTATCTTTTGCTTTGCCTGTTTATAGGCCTTGCTCCAGTTTGTGTATGATTCTCGTATGATTTATATTGCTACTTGTATATAATTCTGCATGTATTGCCTACTGCATGCATGACTACTTGTAGTGTTTTTTCACACTGATGTGGGGCTTTTTGTAACCTAGTCCCTGAATGATTATAGTGTCACCTGTATATATGACTTTACTGTATACTGTATGTTTTGCCTGTATTGTCTTGCACTATGGCATGGAGCCTTTGTAAACAAGTCTCTGACTCAAAGGGTTGTAATTCCGATTTCCCTCAAATAAACAACACTTGGATTTGTTACACAACTGCTGGGACAGCTACAGAGTGGGACAGACATTTGTCACAATTGTGTTAGCACAGCCGCCGTTATTTCAGGAATAAAAACATCACTGTTTAATAGGCGATACAGTGGTCAAATCCGGAGCTCAGATCATTCTCTCAGCCTTTAGTTTGTACAGTACATGTTTAGCAGTGGTTCTGAAACCTTGTAGGACATCGGTTTGTCTTGTGTAACAAAAGTAAATGAACTGTCAAATGTGTACCCCTTGAGGCTGAGGCAAGCTTGCTGGTTTTATTTATAAAGTGCATGTAGTGGCTTCCTTTGAGGCAGTCAAGTTATGCAGGAGTCAAAGTATCTCCCCAACCTCTGGCAAATTGGGCCAAATGTTGGAGACTGGGGTTGGGGATTACTTGGGAATTTTGGCATCTTCCCAGCCCCAGGGAGAGGCAATTTCACACCACAGGCATTTTTTCTGTGAGCCAGGCTTGTCCCCACAGGGTGAGGTATTTCAGTAGCTTGGTGCCAGTTATTTATGAATCCCCTACTCTACCCCGAGGTGGGGGGTTACTCTGACTGCTGCATTAGGGTCTCAGCTGATGATGTGTGTCACAAGACTTAAACTTACTAAGCATGGATGGGGCAGAGACTGAAAACATTTGTACATGCAATTTGTCTGCTCCAGTAAATGTCAAAATATTTGTATCTGAAAAAAATACTTGCCTAGAAATTCAAATGGTAACACCAACATTTACAGTAGGTATGAATTCTAGTGAAGGTCCTAGAAATTCTATTGACATCTCCAGAATTACAGTAGCACTCTAGAGATGTCCGTAGAAATTCTTGGCAGCTATTCACTGTCCATAATGTGTTGCTTAATTCAGGTTTACCTGACTTAGGACCTGAATATTTATCTCCCGATTCATCTGCCAAGTTATCTGCCTGCCTGTCTACCTTCTGCTGAGTTTCATCAGTTTTCCAGGGAGTTTTAATAGAAACCAAGATCTACAAAGAGAGGTAAGCACAGAGCTTTTTTCCAAGGCTATTTTGGGAGCTTTTTCCACCAGTATTACCACTGAATCAAGGATCCTCAAGTTTAGGGTAAAAAAGAGAGCAGGCTGTTTTGTTTGTGAGGCATTATTCACTGTGCTGATTTAGTGCATTGGGCTGTAAGACAAAAAGGTTATGTTTTAATTATTTGCCATGTGGGAATCAGGGATTTGGGAGGAGGGAGGAGAACTGCAGTGGGAGGGATCTGAGGGTGAGAGTGAAGGAGTTAATCATGATCTGACTGGACAGAACGCCGAGCTGTGTGGTGCAGAGAGGCCAATAGGGTTGGAGTCCGACATAAATAAATCCCAGTAGGCCAAGAAACCTCTCGCATGAGCAACCCCCAAGTGTGAGTGCCACAAAGCAGGAGTGTGGTATCTGTGACTAAGTGGCATCTGGGGGCATTGGCAGGGCATCTGCAGGGAGGATCACAGGCCACAGGCCATGCTGGTCCGGGCACAGAAGGTGAGTGCACATCAGGGGAAAGGAGGCAGAGTCTGTTAAGGCATAGGGGGGACTACATATGTCTAGATAGCACAGAGGAGGGGGCTAACAGAATAAGGGGACTGTAGCAAAACCCTATCTAGGGTAAGCCGATTTGCGAAAAAAGAATAAGGAACATACTGTAGGCTACATAAGTTAGAATATCTAGCAAGGGGAGGCAGTCAGTAGGAAAAGGGGATTGCAGCAAAACCCCATCTAGGGTCAGCCAATCTGTGAAATAAGAATAGGGAACACAGTGGGGGCTACGTAAGTTAGACTATCTAACGGGGGGGGGTCAGTAGGAAAAGGGGATTGCAGTAAAACCCTATCTAGGGTCAGCCTATTTGAGGAAATAATAACTGGAAACAACTCAGTAATACAGTACATATGAAGATACAAATTTGCTCGCAGAAACAGGCCACATGGTCTATCAAGTCTGCTTGAGTGTGCAGCTAGCTAGTGAGGTGGATATAGGCTAACCAGGGAGGATGTGGGTGTCACAAATGCACTCAGCAGATCAGGCCCTCTGCTCCCACAGTGCCAACCTCCAAGCTCAGTAATGTGAACAGGTAACAGACAAGGTAACCCTCCTGTCTGCTTGTGGGTCCGAATCACCTTTAGTCTCAAGTTCTGGGGGGATTCAAACTGTGAACCTTATGCTAGTGTACCCAAATGTACAGGCGCAGATTTGTACCCTCTTTGGGGATTGCAGTAGAATCTTATGCCGGGGGCACCAAGCCAGGCTTCCAAAATGAACCCTTAAAACTCTATAAAAGACCTTAGGTATACTCTTACCTTTTCCCAGTTTAGTAATACCATCAAGCTCTTGAACAGTTTTGTCAGTCTTAACCCTCTATATGTCACATGCAAAAGAAAGAACTTGGAAGACCCAGGCAGTATCTTTCAAATAAAAGGTTTACTTATAAATGAATAAAAATATGTAAAATGTAAACACAGAACAATATATCAAAGAGCATACAATCACGTGAAGAAAAATAAGGAAAACTACAAACTCCTATTAACATACAGTTAGATCTTAGATCAGAGATCTTGTTTCTTAAGAGCCCAAAAAGATATATCACAAAGATCAGACACAAGTCCTAGTTAAACTGTGCCTCTCTCACACACCCCTTCTATGATGTAATCTAGATCCTCCTTTTAACATAGAAACACAGACTTTGACGGCAGATAAGGGCCACTTGGCCCACCCAGTCTGCCCATTTCACTACCTATAATTGGATAAGCTACAGATTCTAGTTGACCAACAGCTTACTTCCTCCTACCCCCACTAGAATTGCCATATGTCTGTCCCATGCATTCTTGAATCCCCCCACTGTTTTTGACTCCACTACCTCCTCAGAAAGGCCATTCCATGCGTCCACTACCCTCTGTGTAAAAAACAACTTCCTTACATTGCCCCTGAGCCATCCTTCCTCTATCTTCAAATTGTGTCCCCCTGTTCTTGCACATCTCTTTTTCTGAAAGGTGCTACCCTCTTGGACTCTGTTGATTCCCTTGAGATACTTGAAAGTTTCTATCATGTCCCCATTCTCCCTCCTTTCCTCAAGGGTATACATATTAAGCGCCTTTAGTCTCTCTTCATATGGCTTCTGTTGCAGACCCTGCACCATTCTATTTGCCCCCCTCTGAACCACCTCCATCCTGTCTATGTCCTTGCAGAGACGGGGTTTCCAGAACTACATGCAGTACTCCAGATGGGGGTCTCACCAACTGTCTGTACAGAGGGATAGAATATAAAAAAATATAAAAACAATGATCTTCCTGTCAGGAGATATTTTAAATACTGTGAGTTCAGCAAAAACTAATTTCCCAAATTATGACAGTCTTTAATCAAGCCTTTCCTTTGGTTTTGTTCCCAAGGCAGGTCAAAGATTTTACAACTTTAGCACCATGGTGGTATAACATGTTTTTCCTCTAAGACATCATAAAAGTTTATGAGCCCTATATCCTGGCAGCTGGGTCAGGTCTAATTAAGATCGGAAAACAGGAGACCCTTAATTAAGTATCTCTAGTCTTTTAATTACCTCCTGGTTTCAGGTCACTTGTCACTTCACTGACCTGGAGGAGGGCACCCATAGCACAGGATGTCTCATGTGAGGCACTCACATACCATATTATATATTACAAATATCGTAGAACAATCATAACCAGCTGGCCAAGAGTCCCAGTGGGAACCTAGGAGCTGGTGCAGACAACAGAACAGCTGGGAGGCATGGAAGATACAGGGCACAAAGTGAGGAAGGGAGAGTGGTCAGCTGCAATGAGTGTGGGGCTGCAATTTTTCTGAGAACAATGTGTAGAACAGGGGGCTGTCTAGTGCGCAGACACCTTGGGCAACTTAGGGAAGAGATAAGGTGGTTAAGATGTGAGTTGGGAAGGGGGACAGGGAGAGGATGGAGGAAAGAACAGTGGCTGAAGGGGCAGATAAGTGCTGGTCCAGACCAAATGGATGGTAGACACAAGAAGAAAACAAAGAGGATACCAAAGTGTCCAGGGACATCTTTCTGTCAAGGACCCTGGGGAACTGGAGTGGGGATTTGGCATGAGCTAAGGAGAATGAGTAGGTGGGTAAAGGAAATGGTTCAAGAAGGAAGGGGAAAGAACAGGGAGGGAGAACAGAGGTATTTCATGGTACGGGGAGGGGCCCTCTTCGAACAGGTTCGCAGTACTGGCCAGGTTGGAGGAACAGGATGCAGGTGGGGAGGCAGAGGATTGAGAAAACACAAAGTCCAAAGATAGTGGCAAGGGGGTTAGAGGGGAAGTAAGGGAGGAGACGATGAGGGTAGAGAAAAGGAGTGGGAGGAAAGATGGTTATATGGAGGTTGGGAGGGGTAGTCTAGGTGGGGAGTCAGGAGGGATAGAAGGAGAAGAAGGGCTAAAGGGAGGTGCAACACAATTGAGATGCAGGGGGCAGGGGAAGCTGGACATGTTGGAAACCACTCACTGTGCTTGCACCCACCACCTTCTGAGGCAGGCTATTCCATGTGTTCACCACCCGTTCTTCTTGACTGAAAGGGTGGTAGACACATGGAATAGCCTGCCTCAGTAGGTGGTGGGGGCAAGCACAGTGGGTGGGTTCAAACATGCATAGGATAGGCATAAGGGTACCTTAGATGATTATGATGATGACAATGTTTTTATTTTTATCCAGGAACAAAATTTAGGGAAAAAAATCCCTGTTTACAAATAATGCCCTGCACAATAACATTTATATACCATCTCACGATAACAGCATATACTTGCATCCATTTCAAAGTGCATAAGATATTTGATTCGTGTACACTACTTAAAAACATAAAAAGCATGGGGCTACGTTGCAAATTACATAGGGGAATAATATACATACTTTACATGTAAGTCTCACCAACATTAGGAATCAAACATTTACCTGGGGGCATAACATGTACATCCTTTACCTTTAGATTTCACCAGTTCCACTTCAAATGCTGTTACTGTTTTCTCTAGTTTTATCAATATTGGTATTGCATTCCGGGTACATCCTAAAGTAGGGGCCAATGTAATATCACCAAATCTATTGTTCACTCTGGGCCAGTCAATTTTAAGGGAAGCTTCTCTCAATCCATTACTAATTTCTCTGTTACCATCAGTAATCTGAGACTTCAGGGGGTGCGTTTAATCCCCATTCATTAACTTAAAACACCATTTAGCCCACTGTATATCCTTTTTAACATCTGCGTCCAACCAATTTAAACCGTCATATACTTGACAGTGGTGTGTACCATATTTACTGCCACTGGCAAATCTTGCAAGTCTATAGTATTCTTGGTTTACTTTTTTAATAATAAATTTTGGGGCATTTCTATACACTAGTGTGCCATAATTCAAAACAGGAATTATGAGTCGATTTACTAGTTTAATCCTGGTTGGTTTCACAAGGCGGGCAGATATCCGCCGTAGGGCACCTAATTTCTGATTATACTTTTTTACCATTAAATTCACATGTTCTTCATAAGTTAACCTCTTATCTATCCACACTCCTAAGTATTTATAAACTTTAGCCCTGGGTACCTGCTGTTTATTAATGAAAACAGTTCTAACTCCTCAACAGTCTGCTTTTTGTTCTTCCTCTCAAATGTCATGCATTGTGTTTTCTTAAGATTCATCAGTAAACCTTCCCCTCAAAACCAATTTTCCATTGATGTCATATCTTTCTGTAATTTGGCCTCCAGGATGCAATGGCTGTGTTCGGATGCCACTACAATGGTGTCATCCACATACAACCGTACATCCCCATGAGAGGCAGAATGTGTGTGAAGGGGACAGGAAATAGAGGGAGGGTCATAATCCTGGGAGATTCAATAATGAGGGGTGTGAGAAGGGAAAGTATGGGGACAAGGTCTAGCCATAGGTGGGTGGGATATGTGCCAGTCATGACAGCGGGGAGGGTGGGGCCTTTTATAACTAAGTATGCAGGGCAGGTGCGTGAGAAACCTCACATTATAGTACACCTGGGTGCAAATGATCTTGCAAGGTGTGGAGTAGAGGTGGTGCAGGAGAGGTTTAGGGAGATAGGGAAAATCTGCAGTGTGGCAGGAAGGTCAGTGGCCTTCGTTGAAGTGCTCCCAGTCCCTTGGGCTAGTACTGTAATGAAACAGAGAATTGAAGAATTTAACAGTTGGTTAAGGGAGTGGTGCAAGTCAAATGGCTACAGGCTGGTGAGGGGGGGGTGGTGGGACTTGTGGTAATAAGGACCTATATGCTCCAGATATACTGCATTTAAGTAGAGAGGGCACCAGGGTCTCACAGGATAAGCTGGAGGAATACATGTCAACAAACCGTAATTTAAACTGAAGGTGGGGGTTGATAGGATGTTCTGCAACCATAGTCACCAGGTGCGGGAGACCGACAGGCCTCTCCCCCATTAAGTCATCAGAGGGAAGTAAGGGGGGGAGAGCATGGGTGACGGAGAGGAGATAAGGAGAGGTTGGGAAATGAAAAGGGCTGGTCAGTGGTAATGGGGTACAGGAGTCACGGTGTAAGGTGGTGTTATTGAATGCAAGAAGCCTGGAAGATGGTGGATCTTCAGGCACTGATGACTGAGGGAGAGGTGGCCATAACAGCATCGCAGAGATGTGGGCCTCCCAATACCATGACTGGGACCTCATGATTCCTGGGTATAGAATTTACTGGAAGGCCAGAGAGACAGGGAGAGGGAGACGTGTAGCTTTATTCGTGAGGGAAGGGATTACATGCACCAGGGAGGAGGAGGAGGAGGAGGAGGCTGAGGGCAAGGTTGAAGCCTTGTGGGTACAGCTTCAGACCACCAAGGGGAGAAAGGTTAGAATGGGGGTGGTTTACATACCACCTTTGCAGGACAAGGAGTTGGACAGAACACTGGAGGAGCAGATTAGAATGATATGTACATAAAAGTGTTGCTGATTCTTACAACTCTCTGTATGTATTGTATTACTATGTATAAATTTGTATCTGATGCTGTACCTGTATAACTGAGTCTCCAACTCTTAGGCTTTCCTTGTATGCATTGTATTGTATTGTTGAACCTTATTTATTTATTTAGTTTTTGTTAACCAGGTAGGTGTACTAGCCATGAAATGACTATTTTCAGGCACGACCCGGGAGAGTACAAAAGTCAAAGACAGGTACATTGCATGAGTACAGTGAAATTACAAAAGTATAGGTCAAAACAGTCAGTAGTAATGAATACATGCAGCCAGGACAATAACAATAACAATGAAATTCACATAGAATTTTGGGCATAAAAACCCACACAGTCAAGGAGGAGATACCACAACATAGTAGCAAAGAAATATTGTTCAAATTAGTCACAACAATGAAGGTTCAAATAGGCAGCGAAACAAGGCAAGGGCAAATTCCTGACTGAGCAGGATGCATTATCACGGCCTTCGAGACAAGACTCAGGTGGGGGCAGATGAGCCCTCAAGGAGATAGTAAGGGTAAGAAGCACTATGTGGTAGGGAGGTGAAAGTTAGGCGAGGAAGCATCTGGGGGGTGAGTGGATTAAGGAGGATTAAAACTAGCACAGAGATCAGCAAGAGATAGATGTAGGTACGCTCCTTTTTGAAGCTGCCATGGGATCCTGATATTCAAAGTGCTTGGGAGAGAGAGTTCCAGAGCTTAGGGGCAGAGTGACTGAAGGCAACAGAGCCTTTTGATGTTTTACATCTAGGTACATTCAGCAGGGACTTATCTACCGAGGAGGTTTGAGATACCAGCAATGCTGTAAGTGCTGAAGGGGTCTGGTTTCTGAGTATAGAGTCAATCAGGGAACCAAGAGAGTATTGATGGCAAGCTGAGGGGGATAACCAGCCCAGGTCCCTGTACGGTTAGTAGTGGTGCTTAAGCCGTGGTGACGAGGAGGTGTATCGACAGATATTGTTATAAGTGACATTCCACTTGTGAAGGATGGTTTTGTGTGTGGCAGCAAAGGTTGGCATGCCGTAGATGAGGGCAGGGAGTAATAAGCCTCTGGCAATGGCAAGTTTAGCAGAGGGAGTTAGCATGAAACTGGACTTGTAAGTGACCCCCAGTTTAGCATTCACTGCCTTGCAGGTGGATTGTATATGTAGGCTGAAGTCCAGGGAATGGTCCAGAAGAATTCCCAGATATTTAAAAGATGTAACGCATTCTATTTGTGCAAGATTACGGTCTTGCACCAACAGGGGAGTTTGACATGTCCTAAGTTTAGGAGCAGATCCAAGTAACATTGCTTGTTTTTTTTAACATTAAGTACAAGCTTATGTGCAGAAAGCCAATTCTGGACATTCATGAAATCTGAGGAAAAGCTGAGGATGCATTTATGCCGGTGATCTAATCAGAGCTTGAATAGAGTACAAGATTATTTCCATAGAGAATAGATGAGCATGAAAGAAAAACCTCATCTATGTTATTGATAAAAAGTGAGAAAAGAAGAGGTCCCAGAATAGAGCTCTGGGGGACCCCAATATGGATAGTAGCACAAATCAGATAAAGAAGAGTTGAATTTCATAATTTGAGTTCTATTTGATAGATAGCTTCCATACCAGGTGACAAATGGGGGTGAAAAGCTCAGATTGCAAAAAGTGGAGAGGAGCAGGGGTGATCAACAAGATCAAAGGCCTTCGTAAGGTCTATAAAAACTGCCACTGTCAGCTGGCCGGTGTCCATATTGGTAAGCACATCGGCAGTGAATCTGAGATAAGCTGTGGAGGTACTATGACCTTTATGGAAACCATGTTGGGTTTCAGAGAGAAGGTTGTACTTTGTGAGGTAGTCAATGGTTTGATTTGCAACACATTTTTCCAGAATTTTACTTAGGACCGATAGGATGGCTATAGGACTGTAGTTAGTAATCTTCTTCTGATCGCCTTTTTTAAAGACCGCCGTTACACGCGCAATCTTCCAGAGGTCAGGAACTTGGCTATTGTAGAGAGACAATGTGAACATTTTAGCCAGAGGAGAGGCTATGTATGGTGTTGCTAGTTTCAGGAGCTGAGGCTCAAGTGTATCTGATCCAGAGCTAGTGTTGTCAGAGATAGTCCATAATAGTTTTAAGACCTCAGTCCTTGAGATTGCCTTGAAGTGGAATGGGGGATTTTTAGACATTTGTCGAGAAGGATAGTTGGAGGTAGTGGACTGTGTTGATGTTGAAAGCAGAGAGGCTGCCTGAGGTGATGGAAAGGCAGAGGTATACTGAGACAGGTCCGAGAACATTTGATTGAAGAAATTAGCAATGGTGTTGGAATCATTGTAATGTTCTCCATTTAACACCATGTCACTAGGGGTAGTTGACTGGGAAACACCAAGAAAGGTCTTGACATGGGCCCAGAATTTCCTAGGGTCAACAGCAGATCCTAGCAGCAAGTCTTTACAAGAGGCACTCTTAGCTGTTCTGACCTGTTTTTTACAGGAGTTACGTAGGGTTCTGTAGGTAGCATAGTCAGCTTGTAGCCCCAAGGCTTTGTACTTTTTCCAGCATTTGTCCCTAGAACTTAGATTTTTCAGCAAGTTTTTGTGAAACCATCTCGTTTATTTACCCTTCACCCTCTGTGTCACCTTGGGGACATGCTTGTTCTAGATGGCCAGGAATTCATTAAAGAAGATATTTAGTGCAGACTCAACATTATGGGAAAGATAAATACCAGACCAGTTAATCCTCAAAACATCATGACAAAAAGCCTCAATATCCAGGTTGGCGAAATTTGTAAAGGTGACATAACGGAGTGGAGGGGATGGAGCAGCCTCAGGACTCCAGATGCAGAAGAGAGGAGAATGATCAGTAAGCAAATCTGCCAAGATGCCTGCTAGGTGTACATGATCCAGATGATTTACCAATACCCAGTCAATAAGTGTAGAGGATTTTAATGAAGAAGTAACTCTGGTAGGCTCAGTCAACAGCTGGTGAAGATTATAATTTTGTATCAGAGAGAGCAGCATGATATGGGCAGTCCCTAGCCAATTTTGGTTAAGGTCACCCAATATAATGACCTCATTATGTTTAGCATGCAAAGAGGTCTGATCAAATAATCCCTACAGTCCTACATTGCCCCCATTTGGGGGATTGTAGGCACAGACAATGTGGAGTTTTTTGGCTCCCAGGGTGAGGGTAGCGTGAAGGGACTCACAGGTGGAGGATGCTGAGGACGGGGTGGCCATGATGTTTAGATGATCTTTATAGAACATGGCAACCCCTCCGCCATGCTTTGAGGATAGCCTATTCCTACGGATAAGGGAGTAGTTAGTCAGAGAACATACCGAGTCAAGGATAGTCGACTTTAGCTATGTTTCAGACAAACAGAGTGCATCAGGCTTGTAGACACCGACCCAAGCCTCAAGGTCAGTGAAATTTCGGGAGAGACTTCTGATGTTCATATGGACAATGATGAGCCCTTTGCTAGAAATTGCAAAGATGTCAGCCGGGGAGAAGAGAGCACATGGACCCGGGTTCATTTCGACATCCCCTGCAAGAAGAATGGCTAAGATGGTGAGGAGCCATAGTTTTCGATAGCAAAACAGTGAAGGAACTGCGTGACTCAGCAGGCGTCATTTAAGTGTGGTCACCGCATAAAAGTTACAGCCCTTAGAGAATAGGAGATGCTTAAAAGCAAGCATGGGTTGAGATGCAGTAATTAGGTTAGATAAACTGAAATCAGCATGTAGGGTGTTCAAAGAGCTAGAGGGATAGGATCCTAGAAAAGTTATAACAACCCAGTTAAGGCATAGTAGAAGTAGGAGTAATGGGAGCATCTCGAACATGTAACAAAGAGCCATGTTTATACAGGTGAGTGTAATTATCACACAGAGGGATAGGCAGAGGAGCAAAGGTAGCCAAAAGAGGAATTATCATATAGCTATAGAAATTTAGGTAAAGAGCTGAAACACAAGCACCAGCCAATCCCAGAGAGTCACTGGAAGCCTAGACCAATCAGCAATCAGGTGCCAGAAGTGCAAAATCATTTGTTGGCTGAGAGTTAGTTTTGGCACTGGACATACCTGGGGAGCTACACTTTGCAGCTGAACCAGTGGGATGGTTCAAGGCTGCTATCCGGCATGGGAGGCTTGGTCTGCAGCTTTTGATCCTGTTTCTGGCCCCGCTCCACCAGCGTCGAAGGGGAGCGGGGCAGCTGTTCAAGTCTTGCGGCCTTAGAGGGTGAGCACAGTCCAGCCTGAGAAACAGGTGGGAACGTCCCGGGGATGGTCCTCAGAAAGAGCGGTGTCCCAGGTCCATTGGAGCAGAAGAGGAAGGAGTACATATAAGGTGTTGCCCCTTTAACAGAAGAAACAGCTGTTGTTGCTCTCTAGTGGCTTTGTAGTATAATTTGAAAATGGGAAAGTAGACAAAAAAAATAGTCGCAGGTTGAGCAGTGCTGATAAGCGTCTCTAGCAAAGCAAGGTAAAATGGAGACCTATGTAAAAGAGTCCCTGACTCATAGGTAATTGTAATCTGAGATAATAAATAAATAAATAAATAAATGTAGTTGAGGAAATATAGTCGTATCCAGTGATTTCAACCTGTCTGGAGTGGACTGGAGGACCCCAGCTACCTCCTGCTCCAGGGAACAGGTCCTTCCGGACACTTTCCGGGATAGTTTCCTGATGCAGGTAGTCACAGAGCCTACCAGGGATGGAGCCATACTGGACCTAGTACTGTCCAACAGTAAGTATGTCCAGGAAATAGAAGTGGATGACCTTCTTGCAGACAGTGACCACCTCACGGTGTGGTTCTTCCTAAATCTGTGCAAGGGAATAGCCAGGACTAAGACAAGGGTAGTGGACTTTAGAAAGGTTTACTTTGGAAAGACATGTGAAATCCTAGAGGGGCATCTTGCCAAAATCAGTCTGGAGGTGGAAGTGGAGCAGAAATGGTCCATTATAAAGATAGGTCTGATTGAGGCCACTAATATGCATACAAAGGCCTAGAGCAAGAAAGCCAGAATCAAAAACCAAGCTAATTCAGCAAAGAGGTAGCAGCAAAAGTGAAGGAAAAGAGATCAGCTTTTCATAAGTACAAACATACTCTGAGGGATGCAGATTGGGAGGTTTACTCAGTGAAGTCAAAGTGGCAAGCAGAGCAGTCAGGGCAGCAAAGGCCACAAGGGAAGTAAAGCTAGCTCAGGAGATAAAGGTAGGGGAGAAAGGACTTTTTTAAGTATGTAATGAAGAAAAGGAGTATCAAGGACGGGACTGCTAGATTAAAGCGGGAGGGAGGGAGGATGGGTGGAAAGTAGTGAGGAACAGGCAGAGGCACTGAATGAGTACTTCAGCTCAATTTTCAGTAGGAAGAAGGATGGACCTATGCCACAGAGAAAAAACAGGGGTTTGAAAGGGGAGGGGGTGAAACAGATGGAGCAATTCAGGAGGACAAGGTTTTAGAGTGCTTCAGGGCCCTTAGGATGACAAAGCTCCTGGACCAGATGGTGTGCACCTGAGAGTTCAGAGGCAGTCGGTGGAAGTTCTGGCTAGCCCTCTAGCAGATCTGTTTAATACCTCACTAGAGACAGGGTGCGTGTCAAGACTAGAGAATGGCACATGTGGTGCCTCTCCACAAGAATGGAGACCATACTAAAGGAGAGACTAGTGTACTTTCTGGAGGTTAATGGTCTCCTGGATAAAAGACAGCATGGGATTGTTTTAGGGAGAACCTGCCGGACCAGCCTGATAGACTTTTTTGATTGGGTCACATATCTGGACTTCAGCAAGGCCTTTGATTCTGTGCTACACTGGAGATACTGTTCAGTAAGCTGCAGGACCTGGGAGTTGGGGCAAAGCTGGTGGAGTGGGTCAAGAGCTGGCTACAAGACAGAAACCAGAGTGTGGTAGTGGGGGGGGATCTCGAAGCCTAGACCTATGACCAGTGGGGTCCCACAAGGCTTAGTGCTTGTTCCAATGTTACTATCTTTTTTGGTGACGTAGCGGATGGGATTAAAGGTAAAATCTGCCTATTCCCAGATGACACTAAGCTCTGTGGGAGAGTGAACACAGAGGAGGGGAGACAGGAGCTCAGGGAGGACCTGACTGAGCCCTGTTGGACTTTCTTCAATGTGAAGAAGTGTAAGGTTATGCACTTCAGGGCAAAGAACCCAAGGAGAGAATACTGGTTGGGGGGGTTGAAGCTGGGGATCACTGAGGAGGAGAAGTACCTAGGGGTGATGGTAACAGGGAGCGTGAACAATTCTGCACAATGCAGGAAAGCGGCAGCGAAGGCAAACAAGATGCTGTGGTGTATAATGAGGGGGATCTCATCCAGGCAGAGGGAGATGATCTTGCCCCTCTACTGGTCACTGGTCAGGCCGCACTTGGAGTACTGTGTGCAGTTCTGGAGGCCATACCTGAGGCAGGATATCAAGCTACTGGAGGGAGTGCAGCGGAGGGCAACAAGGATGATATAGGGAATGGAGGGGAGGGACTACGAAAACAGGTTTGGGGAACTGAATATGTACACCCTGGAGGACAGGAGGGATGGGGAGACATGATCGTAACTTTCAAGTACTTGAGGGGAATTAACAAAGATGGAGCTGACTAGGTTTTTAAACTGAGGAATGGAAGGGACACTAGAGGGCACAGGCTAAGAATAGAGTGGGGGGAGATTTAGGAGGGAGATGAGTAGGCATTACTTCACAGAGAGAGTGGTGTTGAAGTGGAAGGCCCTGCAAAACTGTGGGTAGCTTTAAAAGCACATGGGACAGAGAACAGGGAGAGTACGGGTGGGTGAGGCTAAGAACTGCCGAGGGTGGACAAAAAGGGAGGGGATGGGGCAGCTGCAACCTAGGAGCGCTAGCTGCACACTCGAGCAGATGTTAATAGACCAGGAGGTATATTTCTGCTGGCACATTTGTATGTTCGTATGTTCAGATGGCTAGGCTCGAAAAGTGGTTGGGTATCTGGCAGCTGGGATTCAATGCCAAGAAGAGCATGCATGTGGAAGCTAAGAACCCAGGAGCCAGATACACAGGTATCCAGTTCTGAGAAGGAAAACGACCTAGGGGTAATCATCACAAGGGACTTGAGGCACTCTGCACATTGCTGTAAAGCAGCTGCCAAAGCCAACAGGATGTTGGGATGCATCACCAGAGGAATCACCTCCAGGAAATGGGAAGTCATTCTGCCATTGTACAGGTCCTTGGTGAGACCACACTTTGGAGTACTGTGCAGTTTCCGTGCCCATATCTGAAAAAAGACATCAAATTACTGGAGGGGGTGCAGCATAGGGCAACCAATATGATACAGGCCTGCAGGATAAAGCCTATGAAGGGAGGCTGCTGGAGCTCAATATGTATTCTGGAGGACGGGGGTCATAATCGAAACCTTCAAGTACCTTAAAAGTATAAACAAGGTTAGAATGGATGGCATTTTCAATCTCAGGAGAAGGGGTCCACTAGGGGGCACAGTCTAAAATTATTTGGGGGGGGGGGTTCAAAAGGAAATAAGAAGGCACTTTTTCACAGAAAGAGTGGTGTCAAAGTGGAATGAACTGCTGGAGGAGCTGTCATCGATAACAGTGGGCAGCTTTAAAAGGGGTTGGGACAGAGTGAAAGGGAGATCATAACAGGTGCAAAGATGGGTAGGGGGGATGAGAGGAAGAGGGAGGAAGACTCTGTGTGGAAAAGGGAGGGGAGGCAGCTCCAGTAAATCAATCTAAAAGCTGCACACTTGAGCAGACTAGACTGAAATGACCTGTTTCTGCTGGCATTTTCATATATTTGGATGCTTCAGTTTATTTTTAAAGGGTATTTTGAAAAATATATTTTTATTTACCCAAGCCTTAGAAAAGTATTTTTGATGTTTTTTCCTCAGCAGCTGGTATGTATTCAAGTCATATTAGTGCACAGATCAGTAACATGAAATAAACCGACAGTGGGATGTGGCGATTCAGAGCAGAAATGGCTCTGATGCCGAGATGGAAGGTATTTGGATCAGAGTCACAGCTGTATGCGATTGCTGTATGTGTATCATAATCTGCCTGCTCACTTTATGCTAAAGGGGGTAGGGCCAGAATTGACTCCTTGGATTGGTATTTTAGGGGTGTGAATCTGTAACCCAAAAACAAGGAAAGGGATCATTTAGGAAAAAGTCCAGACAAGTATGGATACTACTTTTTATATAGAGTGGCACCACTGTGGTTGACTGTCCACACACACAAAATAAAGTCTAACAATAACGATTTAATGAACTTGTCCCCATGAGCATATTATTAAAAACACCAGTACAAAAGCCAGAATACTATACAGGTTATTTCTGATATATTTTCCGGGGGCTTTGTTTCATCAAAAGGATGTGGTCTCTCATCTTTGTGCTTTGTTAAGTTGGGGCTGTAGGCAACCCAGGAGAATGGGTACATTTCATGACAAAATTTCAGTTAATCTTCTCAGTAAATTTAGGGATCTCTCACAGCACCTTACAGAGTTCTCTCACTATCTAGCAATGCTCTCAAGCAGTAGGTATTCAAGTGTAACCCCTCTACAGATAGGGGTTCCCGAAAAGTCTTCCTTGAACTTGCCTAAATGCTCACTGCCCAGCTGGTGTCCTGCATTTTAGCAGTTTAAATGTATTGCCAGAGAGTGCCCGTATAGCCTCTGTGTACTGTCTCTTTATGAGCAGCCTGGATTGCAGTTATAAGTAATCTGAGAGGGAGCTCTGTTGAAAGATGCAACTATTTGCTGAAAATCATTTAGAATGTTAATGATAATGTAGTTTGTCTAACCTGCCTTCTTTGCAGCAAGGACTGTCTTGTTTATCCTCACCATTTGGCCCGGGACTGTGAGTTGGACCAATCGGTTCTGGTGGGTCCTAAAATGTAGCTGGACTACAGGAGCTGTCTGAAATTAAAATCTGTAGGAATTGTAGTTTTGGGCTTTTTGCGCCTTTTTTGCAACTGAAGGGGGAGCTCTTGCTTTGACTGACAGACATGTAACCCCCCTACAAATGGGAGTTCCCAAAAAGTCTTCCTTGAGCTTGCCTAAAAGCTCACTGCCAGGCTGGTGTCCTGCGTTTTAGCAGTTTAAATGTGATTACCAGAGCCTGTATAGCCTCTGTGTACTGGCTGTTTAAGAGCTGCCTGATTGCAGCATAAGTAATCTGAGAGGGAGCTCTGTTGAAAGATGTAACTATTTACTGAAAATCATTTAGAGTGATAATGATAATGTAGCTTGTCTAACCTGCTTTCTTTGTAGCAAGGACTGTTTTGTTTGTCTGCACTATCTTGGTCCTGGACTGCAATTTGGACCAAACAGTACTGGTGGGACCTAAAATGTAACTGGACTACAGGAGCTGTCTGAATTCAAAATCTGTAGGAACTTTAGTTTGGATTTTTTTGCGCCTTTTTTGCAACTGAAGGGGGAGCTCTTGCTTTGACTGACAGCCAAATCAGCCAACCAAATCTTTTGGATCGTGGGGAAGTCCCGGGCTGCTTGCAGTTTTCAGTTAGTTCTGAGCTGGGAAGTGAAATGAAAGGAGCTGAAGTGATTCTGAGCAGCAATCCAGAGTGGATTTGCATGAGAAAACTGTGAAAGGGCTAAGTTTTGGCTTACATGTCTGTCTGCTGCTTCTGAGAGGGAGAGACAAGAATTATTTTGGACTAAATCCAAGTTTTGTGTGACTAAAGTAAGCTACTGAAGTGGGCCAGGCTCAACCTGAAGAAGACTGAAGATTTTGCTGAATGCGATCGGCCTGTCAGGAGTTCCAGCTACCCCTAAGCTCCCGGTGTGGGCAGAGACTTTGCGATTGTGACCGGGGAGCGCTTTGCCTGGTACAGTAGAATTCCCATACATGTAAATGTGCTATGAGCTGCTAATAGGTTGTGAGTTAGTTCCTCACTGTGTGAACTGTGTTCTGCTTGCTGGAAGCTGTATCCAGCCCAAAACGGACTGCATCTGAATTTGTCTCCATGTGGTCTGGGCCTTGTCAGACTGCCCCAGCAGACTACCCACTGCACAGAGAAGCCATCGACGAGAGACCTGCCTGGGGATCAGCCCCCTGCTCCATGCTTGAATAGGAACGATGCCTCTGTGACTCGTGTGGGACCTGCTTCTCCTGGCATTCCAGATCAACCACCTGCAGTCTCGATTTTTGTCCAGCCTGTGTCCAGTCTTGGGTATCGTAAGTAAATACCAGGATAGTTCCCTGCAACAACAACTTAATCTGAGTGTGTCATCTGATTGTCTTGTTGTTTAGTTTCCTTTATGAACTGAGCCCCTTGGCTCCAGATTACAAATAGTGTGTACTGTGTATGTTGTGTTTTCCATCACAGGGTCCCAACCAGCTGTGCCGCCGGCCAACCCCGGGCAACAGACCTGGCTAGCCCATCTCTTCTCCACCTGGGTACCCAAAGGTGTGACTGTGTGGGGGGACTCATAGTGCATGCATAACTGCTTGATTGATTATAACCTTTAAGCTAATTAACCTGATTTCGCCCCTCCCTTGTTCAAGTCCCCTGAATAAATCAGATCTAACTTTTTCTGCATGTAATCTGACTGTGGTTCCAGTTTGTGCTCAAAGTACTGTACTGTTGCTATTTGCTGTGCATAACCTTGTTATACAGGGGTACCCAGGGTCGAGCCAGATGAACCAGCCCTGGTGGTAAGTGCAAACAGTGTGGGTACTTGTGTGGTATACCAGGGGTATTGTGAAAGTGATTATTGTACAGTGTTTAGGCCACTAGAGGGGAAAGAGGGGAGTTACAGTGTCCTGGAGGGCTGTGCCCAGATTAGCTTGACCACTACCAACCCTGACCTCTGGGTGGAGGCACCCGTTTCAGAACTCAGGCCCCTTAACCTGCTACTAGCCAAGCAGGCAGGGTTAGTTGCCCTTGGGATAGCACCACCTATGGGTTACACAAGTAAACACATACAGGCTAACACAATATTATTCTTGTGATCACACCACGGGTCACTTTAAAGGCTGGGGCCCCAGATGGCTAGGAGGCTCAAGAGCACATGGTGTTACATGTACTGCTGCCCAAGGAACACCAACTCATTCCTCCAGACCTGGATACGGGTGGGGGGGGCCTGATCTGCACACCTACCCTAACTCAGCCCAGTCTTAGTTCTTCTCACCATTATAAATGTATTTTCTGACTTCTTAAAGGAAAACTAAACCCAAAAGAAATGTTAGTTGCCTCCACAATATTGTGATGGACCACACAGCAAGGCCTGCCCGGCATGCACATGGCGCTGCCACCACTTTCGGTAAACTGATGCAGTCCAGTAAATTGCGGTTTAGGGGCAAGTGATGGAGACACTCCAATTGACTGAGTCACAAGGGCTTTGGTTACTGGCGGGCTGGGTAATGAAACCACTAATTCCTCTACCACATGGGGAGCTATAATGAGCCCAAGTTTAACAGAATAACACAGCTTTATTAACAACCCCCCCCCCGCAAGAAGGAGGGTAAGTGCAAATGTGAACTTTAAACACGGTCCTCTTAGGTGCCCTCCTTGACAGGTCAGATCTACCCCTTCCCAGCAGGTATCAGGTTTTTAACAGATCCAAATGGGAGCTCTCTTAACTCAGTCCCTGGGTACCGGAGGTGTAGACTTGCTGCAGGCCTGTAGATGTTGCTAAGGGGAGGCTGGTGCTGGTGCACTTTAAAACAGAGTGATCAACCACCATAGGCCATACCGTTGCTTAAATGGCAGAAGACCCCTCAACACAGGGCATTTGTAATCCAAATTGTGAAACACAGTGAAACAACAGGTGCTTATCTCTTGAAACAATGCCACACTGTGACGTAGTCACAGTTGTCAGACCCAGATGGCTCGTTCTGATGCAGCAGGCCACTGGATCTCTGCTCTCCAAGGGTGTCTACATTGCGGGCAAGCTTCTTCCCTCTAGTCCATGCTGAACTGGCTACCTTGGGCACTGGCTGCAGACTCTTCTGAACTCCTTCCACTTTTTTTGGACTGCTAAGGCTCCAGTCTGACCCTCACACATCCTGGCTTCCAATCCCTTAGGTGAAAGGCAGCCTGGTACCATGCTGTAGTGCCTGTTACAGGAGTTGGGTCAGCAGCCCTTGGTCTTTTTTTCCATGCCATATCTTCAGTGTTGCCCATGTGTCAGCTTGCACATGGTTGCCACTCTCTTCCTCTCCAGAACACAGCAGCTCTATTTACAGTTTGCTTTCTGCTTTTGAGGCCTGGGATGGCACAACTTGCACCCACTCCCAGCACTGCAGACCTTTATTCCACCACGAGATTGCCACCAGATCTGCCCTCCTCCATCACAGTAATGCCTTTATAGGCCCTGCTCACAGCCTCTCTTGGCTTGTGCCTAAGGCAGTCAACTCCAGAAACTTGACAGATCACGGGACACAAAAAAAGTGCCAGAACCTGATGCCCCTACTTTCTCCAGCAGTCTTCTCGAGTCCCTTTCCCTGGGAGGTTTCTGAGCACAAGGTTACGCATGCCTGAGTGGGTTTATTACACACTGTCTCTGAATAACCCAAATATTTATCCTAGAACCTTTGTGCCCCCCTCTAGACAAAACTGATTTCTACCTTTTCACTGCCTCTCTCCAGCATGTCCACGCCCAGTCCTGGGGATCGCCATGTCCAGCTTCAGTTTTACCCTCATTGCTCCTGCACATTCTCTCCTTCCATGGAAATGACATCCAAGTGACCTTTAGCTTGTCTCTACTCTTTTCTGTTTGCCTTCTTCCTTGCGTCATTTGGCCTCATAGGGGATGCCGAAAAGCTCTCCATACTGGCTGTCAGAGTGGTCAGTGATTGGCTGTTCTCTGTGCTTTTTTTTTTAAACTGATATCTTATTGTTTTCTGTTAAAACAACAGCATACAGTTGATACCTCCTACCAGGCATACAGTCTTAAATGTGATGAGCCATTCAAAGGATGACAGAATAAAAGAAGCTCCAGTAAGTTGGTGTAAGGAGATGGGGATATTCCAACATTGTTACAAACATTTATATCCAGCAAAACTGCACCTCGCAGTACTGAGGCAGACAAAGCAAAGGGGCCTGACGGGATTCACCCAAGAATTCTAAAAAAAATAAGTAAGGGTAGAACTAGTGACACCACTGACTACCCTTTTTAACAAATCATGGGAGGCTGGTGTGGTACTGGAGGACTGGAGGAGGGCAGACGTGATTCCACTTTACAAAAGTGGGAGCAAGATGGAGGCAGGAAACTACAGACCTGTCAGTTTGACCTCAATGGTAGGAAAAATTAAGGAATCACTTCTAAAGGAAATAATGGTTGAGTCCCTAGAGGCTAATGGGGCACAGAACCTAAGGCAGCACTGATTCACGGCAGGAAGGTTGTGTCAGACAAATCTAATAGATTTCTTTGACTGGGTGACCAAAGCAGTAGACCAGGGAGGGGCCGTGGACATGGCCTACCTAGACTTTAGCAAGGCATTTGACACAGTCCCACACAAAAGATTAATATACAAGTTAGCCAGCCTTGGAGTGGGTCCTAAAGTGGTAGCCTGGGTAAACAATTGGCTGGACAACAGGATACAGAGGGTAATAGTAAACAGAATTCACTCTGAAGAAAGGGGGTTACTATTGGTGTACCACAGGGTTCAGTACTGGGACCGGTCCTCTTTAATGTCTTTATAAGTGACATTGCAGAGGGACCGGAAGGAAAAGAATGTCTCTTTGCAGATGACACAAAGATCTGCAATAGGGTTGATGCAGAAGGTGGGGTGTAAAAGATGCAAAGACTTGGCAAGGTTTGAGAAATGGTCAAATGCATGGTAGCTTAGATTCAATGCAAAGAAGTGCAAAGTAATGCACCAAGAAAACAAAAACTCTGGGGAAGAGTACACAGTGGGGGGTGAGATACTAACAACAACAAAAATGGAAAGAGATCTGGGAGTAGTCATATCAGATGACCTTAAGGTGGGCAAGCAATGTGAGAAGGCAGTAAGGAGGGCTGGTGAGATACTGGGATGCATAGGGAGAGGAATCACCAGTAGAAAACAGGAAGTTGTTATCCCGCTGTACAGTCAATTGATGAGACCCCATCTGGAGTACTGCGTCCAGTTCTGGAGACCCTATCTCCGCAAGGACATAGACAGGGTGGAGGCAGTCCAGAGGAGGGCAACTAAAATGGTGCAGGGTCTGCACCAGAAGACATACGTAGAGAGATTAAAGGAGCTTAATATGTATAGCCTCGAGGAGAGAAGGGAGAGGGAGGACATGATAGAAACTTCAAGTACCTCAAGGGAATCAACAGAGTCCAAGAAGGTAGCATCTTTCAGAAAAAGAGATGTGCAAGAACAAGGGGGCACAATTTGAAGATAGAGGGGGGACAGCTCAGAGGTAATGTGAGGAATTATATTTTCACAGAGAGGGTTGTGGATACATGGAACAGCCTTCCTGAGGAGGTAGTGGAGTCAAAACAGTGGGGGAATTCAAGAATGTATGGGACAGACATCAGGCAATGCTAGTGAGGGGTAGGAGGAAGAAGACTGTTGGTTAACTAGGATCTGCAGCTTATCCATTAGCTAGGGAAATGGGCAGACGAGGTGGGTCAAGCGGTCCTTATCTGCCATCAAATTCTATGAGGTGATAATATTATAATAGAAATATCCAAATATAGTTTATAATCAACCAATTGAAGAATCCAAAAACCACATACACACTGGGGGTAGGGGATGGTTGCATCTGAGCAGGAGAAGGATTTAGGAATTATAATCACTGACAACCTTAAGGTAGGGACCCAATGCAGAAAGGTGGTAGGCAAAGTGAACAGAATGCTGGCATGTATAGGGAGGGGTATAACTAGTAGAAAAAAGGGGGTGCTGATGCCACTCTACAGTTCCATGGTGAGGCCATACCTGGAGTATGGGGTTCAGTTCTGTTTGGACAAGGACATAGATGGCATGGAAAGGGTGTGGAAAATGGCCACTAAAATGGTGCATGGGCTAAGTGGGAAGACATATGAGGAGAGGTTGAAGGTGCTGGATTTGTACTTGCTGGAGACCAGAAGGGAGACGGGGGGGACGTGATAGAAACATTCAAATATGTGAAGGGGATCAATAAAGTGGGGGAGAGCTTATTCTCAGGGAAGGTAGATGCAAAAACTAAAGGGCATGGACTGTGAGGGTGGTGGGGTAGGTTCAAGGGAAACATTAGGAAACATTACTTCACTGAGAGAGTGGTGGCACCCTGGAACAGTCTGCCAGAGGGGGAGGTGGTGGAGGCCAGTACAGTGGAAGGATTCAAGAGGGCATGGGACAAACACAAGGGGTTGTCAAGGGGAAGGAGGGAGGAATCTGTTGGGGGGTGCAAGTAAAGAGGGAGGAGACAGGCAGACTCGATGGGTCAAGAAGGTCCTTTTCTGTTGATACATATCTATGAACCTATGAAATGGCTGATGTGATCCCAAACCAAATGTGTAAAATTCAAAAGAGGTTAGTACTCCTCCCCTTGCAGAACCTTAAAACCCTATATTAGTTTATGCTATCAATATTTTAATGGAAAATATTCAACGTGCAACTGACAGGCTGCCCAAAGTAACCATACATAGCAGCTCTACCCATTATTCCCAGAGACATTAGAACATATTTGAAGGGATGCAGTAATGTCATTGATGCACATAACAGAGTACTAGAGTAATAAAGAGTTGTTAAATTTTTAAATTATAGGAGCTAAAACAGCAAGAATGCTAAAGGATACTGTTCAAACTACATCTAGACTGAGGCATGCCACATAAATTACCCACAGCAGTGAGAAACGTCAAAAGAAACATTCCGCTGCACATATAAAACTTTTTGGATGTTGCATTAGGGCTGCCACGAGGTATCCACCATTACTGCCCCTTAGGCCGAAGCTAGTTTTGAGTCTTTACAATGACATCAAACAAAGAAAAGGAAAGTGTTAAGCAAAAAAACAAAGTAACTGCTATGTCCCTTCAGGAAAATTGTCATCTCCCAGCGATTGTACAGCTGCAAATTCTCGCTCCAGTACCTCCACCTTTTTTCGGCTTCCTGAGGGTCGGTATAGCTGTATGTGTGGCCTCCATGATGAATACGAAAATGTGCGGGCATCAGTAATGAATGTACAATCCCGAGACTCCTTATGCGAGCCCAAACTGTGTCAAACCACTTCCATCTTGAGCGGGTGCAAAGGAGAGGACAAGAAAAAGATGTAAAGTGTTCCCATTAAAGTTGAAGCCTTGCAACTCCCTTGCAGCTTGTAGGAAAAAGATCCCTGATAGCCACGCCAGTAGTAATGATGAGGATTGTTCTGGGAAGATGGGGTTGCAGAGGGGCAGTTCCCATCGTGGGGAAATCGGGTATGCTTTAAGTAGTTGAGGAGCCATCTCAGTCCCTGGGTCAATTTCCAAAGCACCCGGTAGCCAAGATTGAAGAAAGGCTACAAGATCGGCGCCTTCACTACCTTTTGGTAGCCCAACCAGATGAAGATTTACTGCTCTTTGTGCATTCTCAAGAGCTTCCATTCTGTACTGGATCTTTTTTTTTTCCTGTATAAGTTTGGTGGTAGCATTAAGAGCTTTGGTAGCCTGCGCCTCTGCAAGAGAGTCAGTTTTGGTGGCCGACTTGATTTTCAAATCTTGTTCACCCAGACGGCGAAGGATCTCCTCTACCTGCTTATCAATGGCCTTCATGGATAGGGCCAGCAAATTCCACAGTGGCGCACCAGACTCCAAGGTTCCAACAGGCACATTCGAGGCCTGCTGCTCTGTAGGTGGTACAGTTTTTGAGCCGCCCATTCCCCCCTTAGTCATTCACCCCATACTGGTGAGTAGTATCTTTCAATTCCTCTTGCTAAGCTCTACTGATTGCTGCAGCTCAAGGATCCAAAACATGGTAAAATTTTTGATTTATTTATTGCAAAGGTTCAAAGTCTGCAGAGACGAAGTGAAGCACGTCTGTTTAGCAAAAATAGTACCCTCCTCTTTGCTTCTTCTGATTGGCTGCTAGGATGGTGATGGGATTGGTTGGTTGTTTGCAGCCTTACTGGTATTTGGCTAATGTCCAGCATTTCCAGCTGGGCTTGTGGTTGCAAATGGTGCATGTCTTGCCCAGCTTCCAGTCCGATCCTATACTTTTTTTTTTACTTTTTGTTTATGCTCCCCCCTGCCCCCTGTGCACCACTCCTTCGGGAGGCAGCTGGCATCTTGTCCTTGTTCCTTCCTGCCTGGAGCCCGCAACGGTCCCCCCCCCCATGTAGCCTTGGTTTTTACACCCAGGCAGGGATGAGGTGGGGCCTGTACACCCTGAACAAATGCACTTTATCGGGGACCGCTGATTGGGACAGGCAGGGGATCTTGAGGATCCATGCTGGAGCTCCATCTACTGGAACGCAGGGAGCCATTTTCTGGGTTTTCCTTGGGCGTGAAGTGTGACTGACGTCAATGCGAAGCCCCACTGACGTCCGTCATACACACCCCTTTCTGAGGCTGGGCACTTGCTGTACCGCAGGCCTCCACCTGAGGTCAGTTGAGCACCTAGCCGTGTCCCCCCTTCCTCCCTGGAGAAGATGAGGGGGCTTTTGGATGCTCAAGCCTCCACCCCCCTGGCTGGCCCTCTGATGCCCCAGGCTAATTCCCAAACCTGGGTGGCATCACGAGTGGTAGCGCTACCACTGCATCGGTGGGCTGGCCCAGTCCTATACTTCTAGAACTTTGGGGACTGAAGTCAGAGTTTTTACCAGAACACTGATCTGCAGTGAAGTCAGAGCAGCCATCTGTAGGTCCATGCTGCAATAGTCGAGGAAGCAACTCCGGCAGACACAGCACAGAGATATGGGGCTCATCTCCTCCAGTAGCCAGGACCTTGAGAAGTGTTTCTGCAGCAGTAAAAGCATTCAAAATCAGTAGTTACACTAGAAATAAGCAGGACAGCTTGTCCTGCACTGTGCTCCTGGGCTTTTAGTAAATCAACAAGTGAAGGGTGAGTTTATAGCCACACACTGTGGACTGGCTCATCCGGCAATTGAACCTGAATCTCACAAGCTTCAAGGCCATCCCTGCATCGCTCTTTTTCACTGCTACACCAGGCGCTTCCCTATCCATGAGCTGCTCAGTCACCACCACCACACCCATACCCGTTACCTTTCCCCCAAACAGCATAGCAATGCCAAACTACTGTCTGCCTGTTTTTTAACAATAAAACAGTTTTAGTACATGCACACTCAGACTGCACTGCTTAAGCAACTGAAACTGTGTCAGCTGCAACCCCCATTCCACCCCATCTCGCTCTCTCTAACCGTATTATCCTTATGGAATTTTGGGTTAAGTATTATGATATGTTGGCCCTATTTGCTCAGGGGAAATTGCTTCACCAAAGTGTCCACAGCTGACAAAGTGCAGAGATTAGTGTTTCTGTCCCTGGAGAGACCCCCTGAACACAATGTCAGCCTGTTTCAGGAGATAAAAATATTAGCAAAGCAGTATGTGACAGAGGCTGCTACTGCTGTAGTAGTTTGTCATCACAGCCCCCCCAAAAGTGTTTGTCATTCGAAAGTTTGAGTCATATTAGCACGTGACAATACAAGTAAATCGCAACCATGTTTGCTTCCTAATACCCACCTGCCGACCAGCCACTACTCAACTAAACTAAATCAGTTTTTGTTAGTGTCTTGGTTACTTGTGGCTATATTCTTTTTTAAATCGTTTAACTCATAGCACACATTTCATCGGATTACTGTACCGAGCTTCAGCCACACCATGCCATGTCTCGTTGATCTTCAACTCTCCCAGTTAACAAATTCCTGGTCTCCCAGTAACTATAATACAGTACAGTAGCCAACACAGTATTAATCATATAAGAATAACAAACAATAATAATATGTAATATACCTAGATGTTCTGCACTATCTTATATTACACCCGGGATACTCCAGTGTACTGGGAGCCCATGTGCTGGAGCCCCCAACACTATCCACTACCACCAGAAGGTTGACCTCCATCTTCCATTGGTGTATTCTGGGAGCCAGCGTTACACAGACATGACTTAATGTAGCATGACTTGCACTGTTTTTACTCTGTTTACATACTCAACATACTCATTATTGAAGTAGGTGAAGCACGGAACCATGTTACCTGTGTCTACCAATGGGACAATGGAGAATACACCAATGTTTAATGCTGTACTACGGCACATGCATAAAACTAGAAAAGGACAAATTGGTTCAACACTGCATGATGTTCACATAAAGAATACCCCTTACCAGTCGGCCCAGTGGTGTGAAGGGCTGAGGTACCTTGTGCCTTACTTCCTGCTGCACTGGTGACCCAAGTTCATGAATGAGCTCAAGTCACTGGTGGTCAGCTGGGGAGGGAGAGGACTGAGCACCCAGAGGGCTGCCCTCCTCTCCCGGGGAGGGTATGACTAGCATCTTGTCCCTTGGCTGCCCCCAGGTGGAGGCCAGGAGGACAGTGCAGTGTCTGAGCAGCAAAGAAAGGAAGAGAGGCCATGGTTCCTTGACTTACACATGCCTCCACACACATATGCCAATGTGTTACCTTGACCGGGGGCAGGAACACAGAGAAGAATGGGGATCCAGGCACAATGACATCCTGCCTGCTTCATTCCAGCTGTCTGAGCTGCCACCCAAAACAAGTTGACTCATTATTAGATAATGTTCCAGGTGAGGGGGGATGACTATCCCTTTCCTGGCCCCACCATAGGGGGGAAGATCTGTGGGGGTCCTCCTGGGTGGGATGAGTGCCAGGGGAGGTGGTTGCCAGTCTGGAGAAGTGGGGACAACTGAGAAGCCTTGCCTGGATGCCCCAAGGGTACAAAGCAATATGGATAAAAAAAACACTTACCTTGGTTGAATACTGATTCTGTTTTCTTGGCATTGATTTCCTCACAGCTGTTGTGGAATGTAGAAGCTCATCGACAAGCTGATAAATAAATTAAAGGAAATGGTTACCATGGGAACAGGCTGTAAACAGAACAATGTGCCAGTGATACAGATACATGCATAAAGGTTCACAGTACCTTTTTACGCTCCTGTTGCTCAATTCGATTAATGGAACTACTCCGCACCTTTGTGTTGGATGTTGGAAAAATGGTTGGCACTGCATCGGGTTTGAGCCGGCGAGTGAACCGTCTAGGCTGTAATTCTGGTGGTAACAACTGAAGCTGGAAGTCTGGTTCAAACATGTTGTCTTCAAAGTGTAGAGAGCAAAGACTGTATTTATGTCTGTTTTCCTTGAGTTCTTTGTTGACAAATGTTTTGATGTTGCCTACATCAGTGCGACACCTTTGGACCCAAATTTCTGCTAACTTGTTGTCTCGAGGGAAAACATACACTGAGACTCCTTTAGGGAGCCGCCCTGTGTGGGTTGAGCAACCAAAGGCCAGACAATGTGGCATCTTGATGGCGAACAAGTAAAGGTAGTGATGCACAGTCTTATCTGAAAACAGAAAAGGGAAGCACATTACAAGTCAAGAGTATGACGGTAACATGTAACCAGTAAGCAACATTAGCATACCTCAGCAGCAACCTACAGACACACTGACACAAACTGCAATCGCACACACATAAACTGAAAGATAAGAAGGACACGCAATGCACATAAGAACATGCGGGGGAGCTGCTGACAGTAACTAAGGAGGAGAGGGACTTGGGGGTCATAATCACAGATGATTTGAAGGCCGCTAGGCAGACGGCAAAGGTGGTGGGAAAGGCTAGTGGAATGTTGGGGGTGTATTAGAAGGAGAATCACAAGCTGAAGGAGGGAGGTAATAGTTCCACTGTACAAGACCCTGGTGAGACCTCACCTTGAATATAGTGTACAGTTCTGGAGACCACACCTTCAAAAGGACATTGACAAAATAGAGAGGGTGCAGACGAGGGTGACGAAAATGGTGAAGGGATTACATCACAAGCCTTATGAGGAGAGTGAGGGACCTCAATTTGTACACGCTGGAGAAAAGGAGGGAGAGAGGTGACATGATAGAAACATTCAAGTACCTCAAGGGCATTAACAAGGTAGAAGGTGACAACATATTCCAGATAAGGTAGGTAGGTAAAATGTTTTATTCATATTTTATATGAACCAGGATACTTTTGATTGAGATAAATCTCATTTATAATGAAGTCCTTTTACATAAAAACAATAAAACTTTGATACAAAGTTCCAAGGACAATATATATGATGATACATAATTGAATACAAAACTTCGCAATTGACAGACTAGACAGGACTAGCAAATCATCACATGCAGTAAATTTATAAATATTGCTCCAAGATTATCATAAAGGAATATGACAACAATGTCTGGTGTTACCCAGTGTATTTCTACACCAGAACTGAATCTTTAACCATGGCTTATTTCCTGTGGAAGATTTAATTTTTGATGGGATTTTACTCCACTCAGCTGGACCGCTGTAAAAAACTGAATCATAACTAATTTTAAGATTACATCTCAGGATTGCCAAATCAGAAACCAAAGCTGATCTCAGAGATGCAATTCTATCCGTGTAAAACAGGTTACTGGAAATATAGGGAGGGAGTTGGCCGTGTAGACCTTTACTCACAAACAACAAAATGTGTTCCTGTCTACTTTCATACAAGGTTAACCATCCCAATTGATTGTATAAAAAATGCTTATGTGTATAGCGTGGAGATTCCAAAACAAATCTAGCTAGTTGACCATGGCAGACTTCCAACCATTCCAAGTCTCCCTGTTTACCACTAGCAAACAAAAAATCCCCATAATCAAGAATTGGAGTTACCATTGAGTTTACCATTCTTTTCATACTATCCAAAAATCATACAAGTTTTAACTCTGTATAAAGCTCCTAATTGTTTCCCTACTGTTTTGATTACATTATTAATATGAACTGACCAACTTAATGTATCATCTAACCAGATTCCCAAAGTATTTGTGAGATTGCACTTACCAGATCAGAGATCCCTCCAGGGTTACCAACTCCAAAGTTGCACCAACAGATCTCTCATGAGGTCGATGGAATAAAATAGACTGGGTCTTTTTTGCATTCAACACTAATCTACTTGCTGCAAGAAATACCTGCAGATCATCAAAAACTTTCTGTAATCTCTCTTGGATTTTATTAACTGTGAAATCTGTTGTATAAATTATAGTATTATTACGTATAGATGGTAACACACAGACGAATCAGAGAAGTTTAAACCGTTGACATATATGTTGAATAGAAACAGACCAAGTATGGATCTCTGGGGAACCCCCGCTCTGACAGGCACATATCCAGATGTCCAGCCTTCCAGAGACCATTTGTGATCTATCAGTCAGGTATGATATAAAACAGATTAGACTGAGCCTGGTCATACCTAGTGAGACAGCTCTGGATAGGAGGACACCATGGTCCAAAGAATCAAATGCTTTGGACAGATCTACAAAAATAGCTTCAACAGGTGTCCTCCCATCCAGAGCGGCCTGCATATCCCCCAAAACCTTAGCCAATGCCGGGATGCTACTATGTCATTTTCTGAAACTGGATTGCATACCATTTAAGAGCAACTCAGTCTCTAAATGCTGCATAATCTGTGCGGCCATAAGCTTTTCAAAAATTTTAGAAATCTGAGGTAAGAGCGATATCGGATGGTAATTAATCAATTCTGAATTTTTACCCTCTTTAAAAATGGGAACAACTTTAGATTGCTTCCACATTTTGAGGAACTCACCAGTGCATAATGATAAATTAAATAAGTAAGTAATTTAAGGGATATGTCACTACGGGAGCTGCAAATTTTAGTAATTTTGATGGAATACCATCCAAGGCTATGGATTTCCAGATGTTTAATTTCAAAAGTTCTGTAATGACAGAGTCAACCAATATCTCAGAAAAAGCTAACTCCTTTATAGGACCGCAATCCGGTTCCAACTTTACGTGTTTGTCCCCCTGGTTTTCCATTAAATTTGTCTGCAACTAATTGACACATAGGAATCATTTGACCACCAATATTGAACACATTTGGAATTTCATTGTTTCGTCCTTTTAATAAACAGTTAATTGTCCTCCAAAAATCTTTTGGTTGATGGACACATTTATCATCCAATAAACGAGTGTAATGCTTTTGTTTGCATTCCTTACTTCCTTTAGGTATAAATTACAAAGTGTTTTATAGTTGTCCCACTCTGACTTGTTGCCCAATTTTTTGTCCTGGCCCACGCCTTTTCCCGATTAGATTTTTGTTTTCTTAACTCATTAGAATACCGAAGACCTTTATTTTGTTTCAGGCACTTAGATTTTATGGGGACATGCCTATTAAACATTTTCATAAATTTGGAATAAAAGTAATCCCAAGCTTCATCTACCATTGGTATCAGTGCCATCCTATCCCAGTTTATATTACTAACTTCCAGCATAAAATTGATGTAGTCAAAGTGTTTGAAACTGTGCCATGTAATAAATCTGTTATAAACCTGCTTACTAGATCTCTTTCTAATACAAAAAGTAAACTGGTGATCACATATAGACTCAGGTAAAACCCCACTTGCTAATATGTGATTCAAAAAATTCGTAAAAAATCAAATCCAGAGTCATAGATGATTCTAGATTTACCAGATTTAGTCTGGTGGGATTCTAAATTAATTGGGTAAGCCCCAGATTAGTTTGTAAATTGACTAAGGGATGAGATTCACTTACACCCAAGGCAAAGGTAGTAAGGACAGGGATGGGGCAAAAAGGGGTAAGGCCATCAATAAATGGAGGGTAATGAGTACCAATGCCTGCAGTCTAGGTAACAAGCTCCCTGAACTGGTGGCCTTGATAGAAGGGGGAAGCCTGGATATCGTGGCAGTCACAGAAGCATGGTACACAGAGAACCATGATTGGGATGTCAACATACCAGGGTACACAATCTACAGGAGAGACAGAGAGGGTAGAAGAGAAGGAGGAGGAGGAGAAGCTCTCTATGCAAGGGAGGGGATCAAAGCAATGGAACAAAAGGGTAAACAGGGAAGAGAGGAGGTACTGTGGGTCACCCTGGAGAGTGGAAATGGCACCACCATACAGACCCCCATCTCAGGGGAAGGAAATGGACAAGGAAATGACAGAAGATATCCTTAGGATGGCAGAGAAAGGGGAGATATTGTTGATGGGGGACCTGAATATGCCAGATGTTAACTGGAGCACCTTTGCTCCAGCCACATCCAAGAGCAGGACCATTCTCGATGCCCTACAGGGGGCATGCCTCAGACAGCTAGTGTTGGAACCCACTCGGGAGGGAGCAATCTTAGACCTGGTACTCTCAAATGGGGACAGAGAGAGGATCTCAGATCTAGAAGTGGGTAGCCATCTGGGAACAAGTGACCACCAAACAGTGTGGTTCACGATAAACTCAGCTGCAGAGTCAAGCCATACAAAAGTGAGGGTACTGGACTTCAGGAGGGCTGACTTTGTCAAAATGGGAGAGTGCTTCAGAAAAGCTCTAGCAAACAGGCAAGAAGGAGGGGTGGAGCAACAATGAGGAAACATCAAAACTGCCTTCACAGAGGCAACAAGCCTTTGTATGAAACAAATGAAATCATAACGAAAGAAAAAAACACTATGGTTCTCAAGAGGGGGCAGGGAAGGTTAGGGAGAAAAACATAACATTTAGGAAGTATAAGGAAACAGAAGGAGCAGGACAGAGAACTGTACCAGTTAAAGCAGAAGGAAGCGGGGAAGGCAGTCAGAATAGCAAAGGCCCAAACCAAGAAATAATAGCCAACTCAGTTAAGAAGGGGGAATAAAACCTTTTATAGGTACATTAGGGAGTGTAGAAAGACAAAGGGAGGGATAGTGAGGCTGAATAAAGGGGACAGTAGGTGGGCAGAGAGGGACAGTGAAAAAGCAGGGATACTGAATGAATACTTCTGCTCAGTATTCACAAAAGAACAGGAGGGGGCGATACCTAATCCAATCAATAGAAGCACTCTGGATAGGAGGGTCGATCCCAGTCCTTTCACAGAAGAAAGGGTTCTGAAAGAACTCCTAAAACTGAAGGTGGACAAAGCAATGGGGCCTAATGGGATTCACCCCAGAATTCTAAAAGAACTAAGGGAAGAACTGGTAAAACCCTTTTTAACAAATCATGGGAGATGGTGTGGTACCTTAGGACTGGAGGAGGGTGGATGTGATTCTCCTTCACAAAAGTGGAAGGAAGACAGAGGCAGGTAACTACAGACCTGTCAGTTTGACTTCAGTGGTAGGGAAAATGATGGAATCACTTCTGAAGGAAAGAACTGTTGAGTACCTAGAGGCCAGAGGGACACAGGACCCAAGGCAGCATGGATTCACAGCAATAAGGTCATGTCAGACAAATCTAATTGATTTCTTTGACTGGGTGACCAAAGTAGTAGACCAGGGAGGGGCTGTGGACGTGACCTACCTAGACCTTAGCAAGGCATTTGACACAGTCCTGCACAAAAGATTAATAAACAAATTAACCAGCCTGGGAGTGGGTCCCAGGGTGGTAGTCTGGGTAAAACACTAGCTGGGCAACAGGACACAGAAGGTAATAGTAAACGGAGTCCACTCTGAAGAAAGGGGGATTACTAGTGGAGTACCGCAAGGTTCAGTACTGGGCCTGGTCCTTTTTAATGTCTTTATAGGTGACATTGCAGAGGGACTGGAAGGAGTATGCCTCTTTGCAGATGACACAAAGATCTGCAACAGGGTTAATACATAAGGGGGATGGAAAGGATGAAAAGGGACTTGGCAAGGCTGGATGAATGGTCAGAAGTATGGCAGCTTGGATTCAATGCAAAAAAGTGCAAAGTAATGCGCCTGGGAAACAAAAACCCAGGGAGAAGAGTACACAATGGGAAGGGGGGTAGTAACAACAACAAAAATGGAAAGAGACCTGGGGTAATCATATCAGATGACCTAAAGCTAGCAAGCAATGTGAGAAGGCAGTAGGGATGGCTGAGGGAAGGGGGTGATACTGGGATGTATAGGGAGAGGCATCACCAGTAGAAAACAAGAAGTTGTCATCCCTCTCTACAGACAGTTGGTGAGACCTCATCTAGAGTACTGCATCCAGTTCTGGAGACCCCATCTCCACAAGGACATAGATAGGATGGAGGCAGTCTAGTGGAGGGCAACTAAAATGGTGCAGGGTCTGCAACAGAAGCCATACGAGGAGAGACTTAAGGAGCTTAATATGTATAGCCTCGAGGAAAGGAGGGAGAGGGGGACATGTTAGAAACTTTTAAGTACCTCAGGGGAATCAACAAAGTCCAAGAGGGTAGCATCTTTCAGAAAAAGAGGTGTGCAAGAACAAGGGGCACAATTTGAAGCTAGAGGTGGGACGGCTTAGAGGAAATGTGAGGAAGTATTTTTTTCACAGAGAGGGTTGTGGATGCTTGGAACAGCTTTCCTGAGGAGGTTGTGGAGTCAAAAACAGTGGTGCAATTCAAGAATGCATGGGACAGGAATAAGGCAATTCTAGGGGGTGGAGATAGGAAGAAGTAAGCTGTTGGTTAGCTAGGATATGCAGCTTATCCATTAGGTAGGGAACTGGGCAGACTGGGTGGGCCAAGTGTTCCTTATCTGTGGTCAAATTCTATGTTTTTATGTTGGCTTGCCGTGCTTGCGCGCAAGTCAACATCTTGCGATAGTGCAGATTTGGAGGCGCGGCCACTGTTGGGCGAATGTAGGACATGCATCAGTAGGTGCGTCCCTCATTCCCCAATCAGCCTGCATGCCCCATGCATGCTAATGTGGTGAGCACATTTAAGGAAAGGTCCACTGCAATCTGAGCGAAGCTCGTCATATGCAGCAGACCCTTCCTGTGTGCTCGCCACATGAGAAGCATGGCGGGCGGCTGCCCACCCAACAGCCGACTTCAGGGGTACCCAATCCCCCAGCGGCTTACTGTGGCTGCACAAGCAGCCCCCCCATTTCCTATATGCCGAGGGGGTGCCCAACCCCCCTCAGCTCTTGCCCTCCCACCTTTCACTGTGTGCCGGAGGGGTGCCCAATCCCAATCAGCATAAATTTACCCCCATTTTTCTGCCGACAGTGCCCAATCCCCGTCGGCTGCGCCCCCAAAACAGTTAGGTAGGCACGCTGGGAGCCCACCCAGCATGCCACATCCCCTGAAAAAAAAACTGTCCCGCAATGTCATTTTTTCTTCCCTGTAACAAAAATGGTCCTCATAGTCTCCTGCCCCCACCGCACCCACCACTGTGCACCCTGCCTCCCCACCCCCACACCCCTCACCCCATACTACCTCCGAGTCCGGCGCGGCGATCTTCGGTGGACCGGGAACACGTCTGCACTCTTCAAAGCTGACCGCGAACTGAGCAAATGCCGGTAAGCTGTATAATGGAATGAATAGGGTTTTTTCAACTTTGCTGCATGTCTCGTGCATTTATTGGAATTTTGGCACCAAATTTTCAACATGGGGTTTTTGGGGCCCCTCCTCATGAATTCTATCACTGTCATGGTGTTACTCGGCCTCTAAAGGTGATTTCACAGTCACTGCACGAAATCACCTTTTGGGACCCATTAACGAAATGACAGTGCCAGTGTATGTGAGGTGGCCTCTCAAAAAGCCTATGTTCCAAATTTGGTGGAAAAAATCCAACAAATGCCTGTTTTACAAGCGCAGCGCTGTACAGTTGTTTCACCAGGCTCATAACTTCACAAGATCAATATTTTAATGCTGGATTTTCAGCATTGTCATTTTTACACTCTCCTTGTGAACAGTACAGCTGTCATTTTCCACATCTGCCGAAAAGTGTTTCCGCACTTCCGGTGCACAATAGCGCAGTCGCTGTGGGAAATCAGTGTTTGGGTCAGATTATGAAAATGACAGTGACACTGTTCATGAGCAGAGGTCCTAAAATGCCTATGTTGAAAATTTGGTGATGATACTCCATAAAATGACTGTGTTATGAGCGTGCGTTGGCAGATTGCACGCATGCGTGTACCGTTGTGCATTTATGATATTTTCACTCTGGATTTTCACCATTGCCATTTTTCGACACCTCTTGATGAATATAGCCGCCATTTCACATATCCTGCTCAAAATGTGTTTTCGCACTTCTGGCGAGAATAGCATGCTACGAAGTGAAATCATTCTTGGGACACTTTGAGGGAAATAACAGTGACACTGTACATGAGCAGAGGTGCTAAAATGCCTATGTTGAAAATTTGGTGCCAATGCCCATATGTAGAGATTGACAGGTGTCAGGGGTGTGACTTGGGATTGTCGGACTTAATGCTCATGCCATTCCACCCCCACCCCCACCCTGCAGCCAGTGACAATCATCAAGATGTGCCTTGGACGCTCTGGCTCCAAATTTCACCCCACTGTCCTATACTGCACCTATCTCAGTGTATTTCCTTATGGAATGGGGTGAGTGTAAAGCCCAAACACCCCAATGCACACCGCGCCACTTGTCAGTGTCTGCAGGATAAGGAGAGGTGAAATGGCATGAGCACTATGGCCAACACCCAAAGGGACACCCCAGTGCCTGTCAGTCTCTGTAGGGTGGGGGTGGGTTGGCATCAGTTCAATACTTCACTGCCATTCCTATTATGCATCTCTCTAACTCCTGCACTACCAATGCCAATGCCAGCAAGACAGCATTCGGCATTGACAAATGCTTGTTATTGTATTCAGTTAATGTACTTTGTTTACATATTCTTTACCCACCCAGAACGCATCTGGAAATGAGCTGTTACCAGTTTAGCATGTATTTACTTGCAAACCTTTGAAACAAACAAATACTGTACACGTATACAATATGGGTGTCAGTGTCAGTATAGTTAGTGTGTGTGTACACTGCAGAATCATACAGGACAGATCCCTGTGTTACCGCACTCGTAACCTCCCTCCCTCTTGTAATGAAATGGCATATCCCAGTATTGTTATTACCTAATATTTTATATGGCTAATTATGCTACAGTATTCACTGGCTATGAAGGGAGAAAGTGAGAGACTCACACTTATAGTTTGATATAACGTTATATGGGAAGACTGCCTTGTCAGTGACATGCACAGAAATGCTTGCTCTGAATGAACATACAAACATAATGTTTTTCAGACCTTTTTACGAAAACAACTTTATCTATAAGCAACAGAATAGGTGTGACTTGTAACTTGTAACTAGCTAACAGATAGGAAAATATATTTATCAGTGTGATGCTTTTAGAGTTTACCGAGCTCACTCGGTCCTCCTCCTCCCACCCAAGCTTCAAGGCCTCCCTTTGGAACTTCCTGAAACCTTCCTCCCCCTGCTCCTGCTCAACGTAGACCTACTCCCCTGCCCCTCCCCACCCTCCAACCTGATTGGACGGTGGGGCCTCAGTGTGACTTGCACTTCTCCTTCTAAATCTGGCCATGATTCCTGGACTTACCACCTGCCTAGGGCACCCGCCCCCTTTTCTGCAGGCACCTTCCATTATCTCTGTTCCCCCTGTTCACCACCGAGATTTATCCTGCCTGTCCTATCCTACTCTAAATGCACCATGCCAACCTTGTCCTAGAGTCAGCCTTGAACTGCTTGCTATTTTAGTTATGTTTCTTGTCTCCTCAATCGTACATGTATGAATTTTGTGCCAACTTTGCCCTAGTGCTAGCCCTGTAACTGCCTGTGTATTTCCTATACACTCTTCTCTGTTCCTCAACTGCTCGATTTATGCCTACCTTGCTTTAGAGCCAGCACTGAATTGCCTGTTGTCTTTCTATGTATTCCTTATGCTCCCTCTGTTGTTTATGTACGAAGTATTTACTTGTAACTACCTTCCTATGCATTCCTAATGCTTCCTCAATTGTTCCTGTATGAAGTTTTACCTGTAACTCTCCCGGGTCGCACCTGAAAATAGGCACATGGCTGTCTAGTGTGCCTACCCGGTTAATAAAGCAAATAAATAAATAAATAATGATATGGCTTATTGATGTTAAATGTCAGTACGTTCTCTGAAGTGTTTGTATAACAGGTACTGTATATACCCTGTTTTTTTGAGAAATGTTATTTGTAATTTCTATACGAAGAAATGTTTTTGACAAAGTAGTTACGACATGATTACTAGGAAAAGATGATATCTTGGTCTTATGTAAATAGAAAGAGTATATAATGTCAGCCTGTTCGGTGTGTGTACTTCCATGGCCACACCAGAAGAGGGTCCGAAGAAGTTACAGCAAATTCTACAAAGGGCTTCCATGATAACCTTAGCCTTCTATACTTCCAGGAGTGAAAGCTGTTTATGAAGTCCGTAATCTTGTCTGTAAGTTTACCTTTTCTTTGTTCCCCTAATAAAGGGTTTATGAAATGTTACGTGAGTGCTGGATGGTCTTTTGTCACAATTCGTATTGAACCCTACATAATTGTTTATCATTAGTGTTATTTACTGCTTAATGTTTTATTTATTGTTGACTTCTACTAAGTTATGATATGATAGGCAATTTATTCTTTACACTCTCTTCTGATTTCACCCCATTCACCACCCTCTGCTGCCTCCCCTTCAGCTAGCTACCTACTCATCTTATTGTGCCCCTAGCCACTCCCAGACCCCCAACCTTCAGCAATTGTCTGTGAGGCACCGAGTTGAAAGCCTTGCCGAAGTCGAAGTGGAGTAAATGCACTGCATAGCCCCTTTCCAATGCCCTTGTCACCCAGTGAAAGAAAATGATCAGGTAAGTCTCCCTTCCATAAACCCGTGCTGTTTATTATCCTGCACACCATTTGTCTCCAGGTGGTCCACAAAGTCCTCTTCGACCAGTGGCTCATTAGCATCCCTACTACAGAGATAAGACTGACAGGTCTGTAGTTCGCAGTTTGTTCCTTGCACCCCCCCCCCATGGTGCAAAGCTACATCCACTACCCTTCAGTCCTTTGCAACTACCCTAGTCTGTAATGACCTATTGAACAGTACTACCAAGGGTTCAGCCAGTTCCACTGACAGATCCACAAGTATCCTTGATGCATCCCATCTGGTCCTAGGTCTTATCTATATTTAGGGCTGCTAGCCCTTTCTGGACCCTTTCACATGTAAATACTGGCTTCCTCATCTCCAGGACCCTCTTTGTGGTCACTTTGATGCCGCTCTCTGGCAAGCACCCCTTGTTCTTCTTGTGAAGACAGAACAAAAGTAATCATTTAGGATTACAGCCTTTTGCACGTTCTCCTCTATCACCCTATAACCCCCTCCTACAATTCCCCCTCCTTTCTTCATTTTTTCCCCAATACACTGGAAAAATTGTTTCCTCCGCTTGAGCCCCTCTGCAATAGGCAGCTCTGTGTCTGCTTTTGCCTTCCTAACAGCCCTCTTTGCCTCCTTATTTGTCAACATGTTTTCTCCCCATTTTTCCTCCCCCTGCTTTTCTTTGTACCTAGTGATGGTCTCTTTATGTTTGCCTGTGTACATACACAAAGTCAACATGTTGTTACAGTAGTGTAGGGCGGCTGCGTAGGTGTGTGCTGTACAAGTCACTGAATGTAGAAATGCAGGAGCCTCTCAAAAGCCAATGCTGAGAAGTCTAGTGACAATGTTCAGTTGGCTAATTGGTGTACATTTCCTGTAGTTGGAAAGATAAAGCCCCACTGACCAAACTGGTTTTCTGCCCATTAGCCAGCTAGCAGAGATCATGATTTGAAGATAACAATCAAATCTCACAGTGTATATGTGCCTAATTACAGACAGGAAACACCTATTTGAAAGCACTAAACAGAGCTTGGAATAAACAGCATGCAGAATGTAAATATAACAGTTTCAAATATGTTAACAGCATGTCAATAATGAACAGAAAACACCAGCAACAGTTGATTTAAATGACATACTGTTAATGTTCCCTTTAAAGAACTTTGAAAAATGTGAGAGTTCGATAGAAATCAGTTTATCACTGAAATATTTTTGCAACAGAGCAGACAAACTGCATGGTTGCGGCAGGTATACTGCTGGACACTTTCAATGACCATTATATGACATTCTGTGTCAGAAAGGTACAGCTCCCTCCCTTCTTCCCAAAGTACATCTAGTCAAGGTCCTGCTGGTCACTGAACACAGAGGCTACTGAGCTACCTGGCTGCTACTGCCTGGTCCCCAATGATCACCTTCCCAGCCACTGATATGGCACTGTCCCTCTTCTACTCATTTACTTCTGCCTGGAATAAACATGCCCCATTATGAAAGCATTTCATCACCCCTGGATCACCTGTGATCTCATGGACTTGTGCAAGACTCATGACCAAGTCTGGGCCAAGTAAAAATTATTCTGCTCCCTACAGAACATTCTGTCCTACATAGTGTTTAGGAACTCTTGTGCTAAGGCTGTTTGTGATGCCAAGTCCCTCTATTTCAAGGCCAACCACCGAATAACATTAATTCCCCAGCCAAATTCTGGAAGGTGATTCACTCCCTTTTTCATCTCTCCAGGCTAGTCCTCTCCCCGGTGTTCTTGGTAAATCGCTCCCCAGGATCAGACCCTCCCTCTGTTGCTGCTCACTTCAATGTGTTTTTTTGTTTGCAGTGTATATGCTGCCCCTCTGAGACATTGTAAGATGGTATGGGCTGAGGTTTCACTGCTACGCTGATGATACCCACTCATCCTGTCTTTCGCACCTGACCAGGATAGTGTTCTCTCGAAATTTAACAACTGCCTTGCTGAAATCTAGGACTGGATGAATTTGAGCTGGCTAAAGTTGAATGCAGATAAGACCAAGGTGATGGTTGTGGGTTTGGGTCACCGGATAGAGGGGATGAGGGCTGGTCAGCCCTTTGGACTTTGTCTGGGGTGCTCCCAGATCCTTACCACGGAATAGGCGCGAGACCTGGGGGTGGTGTTTGATGACATGCTGACACTACGATTTCAGATGTCGGTGGTCATCAAGTCTTCCTTTTACCATCTTAGAAACATCCCCAGGATCAAGCATCTTGTTCCATCTGGGGATCTGCCTACATTGGTCCACGCCTTTGTGACCTCACACTTTGATTATTGCAACTTCTTGTATTTAGGGCTATCTGGGGTTGATATCCACTGCCTGCAGCTAGTGCAGAACGCTGCAGCGTGAATTGTTGATGCGGACTTCTCGATCCTCTCATATCACCCCTGTGCTGTGCAATCTGCACTGGCTGCCAATTCGGTGGCAGATCACCTTTAAAGTTGGTTTACTGACTTATAAAGCCCTACATGGACTTGGCCCCGACTACTTGAAAGAGCTTCTTGTACCTTACTGCCCTGAGCGACAGCTCCATTCGGCTTACGGGAGGTTGCTGGAGATTCCGAGGGTGTCTTTAAAATCTTCTGGGGTCCATGTATTTATGTACGTGGCCCTTACCCTCTGGAATTCTCTACCCCTTCAGCTGCGGGAGTGCATGACTGTGGGGGGATTCAAACAGGCATTGAAAACTTTTTTATGGCATCAGGCCTTTAGCGGGATGGACTGAAGGGACCCATCAGACTATTTTATCATTGTGTTTGCTGATTTTATTATTGTTGTTTTAACCTTGTTGTACAGCACCTTGGCATTTTGAAAGCCGCTTAGCCGAAATAAAGGTTATTATTATTATTTTCCACTTGTGCAGTCTCTTTCTCCCCACCTCCTGGCTCATCCCCTCTCCATCCCTCCCTCCTTCCTCCCTCTCTCCTACCTCACCCTCCCCTGGATTTTGACTTTCCTCCTGCTACTCCCCAGGAGACCCCTCCTGTCTTATCCTCACTTAAACCTTCCAAATGTAGCCCAGATGGTGTGGACCCTAAACTTCTCCATCTGTCAGCTGCTGCCATTGTCTCCCTTGCCCATCTACTAAATCTCTCAACCCTCCGCACTGTTCCTCAGTCTTGGAATTTTGAAAAGGTTCTACACCCTTCACAAAGGCAGTGATCCCTCCACTTCTGGCAACTTCCACCCTATCTTCTTTCTCCCTTCTCTTGCAAACCTACAAGAGAAACTAGTCTCAGTATGTAGTAACTCAGTAAGCTGTTGGTTAACTAGGATCTGCAGCCTATCTGTTAGGTAGGAAAATGGGCAGAATAGGTGGGCCAAGCGGTCCTTATCTGCTGTCAAATTCTATGTTTCTATACACAGCTTGCAGACTTCCTTCACTCCTCCAGCTTCCTCTCCCCTTTTCAGTGTGGCTTTGGGAAGGATCACGCCACCATCACCTCCTTACTTAGAGTCACTGATTCCATTTCTCAGGGATGGATCAGGAGCATATGTAACCCCCTCTACAATGGAGGTTCCCAAAAAATCTTCCTTGAGCTTGCCTAAATGCTCACTGCCAGGCTAGTGTCCTGCATTTTAGCAGTTTAAATGTGATTACCAGAGCCTGTATAACCTCTGTGTACTATCTGTTTAAGAGCTACCTGATTGCAGCCTAGGTCATCTGAGAGGGAACTCTGTTGAAAGATGTAACTATTTGTTGAAAATCATTTAGTGTGATAAATGATAATGTAGTTTGTCTAACCTGCTTTCTTTGTAGCAAGGACTGTTTTGTTTTGTCTTCACTATCTTGGTCCTAGACTGCAAATTGGACCAATCAGTTCTAGTGGGACCTAAAATGTAGCTGGACTACAGGAACTGTCTGAATTCAAAATCTGTAAGAGTAGTAGTTTTGAAATTTTTGTGCCTTTTTTTGCAACTGAAGGGGGAGCTCTTGCTTTGACTGACAGCCAAATCAGCCAACCAAACATTTTGGATCTTGGGGACGTCCCGGGCTGCTTGCAGTTTTCAGTTAGATCTAAGCTGGAAGCTGAACAAGAAGGAGCTGAAGTGATTCTGAGCAGCAATCCTGAGTTGATTCGCATGGGAGAACTGTGAAAAGGCTAAGTTTTTGGCCTGCATGTCTGCCTACGGCTCCTGAGAGGGAGAAAAGATAATTATTTTGGACTAAATCCAAGTTTGTGTGACTAAAGTAGGCTACTGAAGTGGACCAGGCTCAACCTGAAGAAGAACGAAGATTTTGCTGAATACGATCGGCCTGTCAGGATTCCAGCTACCCCTAAGCTCCCGGTGTGTGCAGAGACTTTGTGATTGTGACCAGGGGAGCACTTTGCCTGGTACAGTAGAATTCCCATACATGTAAATGTGCTATGAGCTGCTAGTGGGTTGTGAGTTAGTTCCCCACTGTGTGAACTGTGTTCTGCTTGCTGGAAGCTGTATCCAGCCCAAAACGGACTGCGTCCGAATTTGTCTCCATGCGGTCTGGGCCTTGCCAGACTGGCCCAGCCAGACTACCCACTGCACAGAGAAGCAATTGACGAGAGACCTGCCTGGGGATCAGCCCCCTGCTCCACACTTGTACAGGAACGATGCCTCTGCGACTCGTGTGGGCCCTGCTTCTCCTGGCATTCCAGATCAACCACCTGCAGTCTCGATTTTCGTCCGGCCACTCTTGGGTATCATGAGTAAATACCAGGGTAGCTCCCTGCAACAACAGCTTAATCTGAGTGTGTCATCTGATTGTCTTGTTGTTTCGTTTCCTTTACAAACTGAGCCCTCTGGCTCTAGATTACAAATATTGTGTACTGTGCATGTGTTTTCCATCACAGGGCCCCAACCAGCTGCAACCCCAGGCAACAGTCCTGGCTAGCCCATCTTTTCTCCACCTGGGTACCCAGAGGTGTGACTTTGTGGGGGGACTGAAAGCGCATGCATAACTGCTTGATTGATATAACCTTTAAGCTAATTAACGTGATTTTTCCCCTTCCTTGTTCAAGTCCCCTGAATAAATCAGATCTAACTTTTTTTGCATGTAATCTGACTGTGGTTTCAGTTTGTGCTCAAAGTACTGTACTGTTGCTATTTGCTGTGCATAACCTTGTTTTACAGGGGGTCCCCAGGGTTGAGCCAGAGGAACCAGCCCTGGTAGTAAGTGCAAACAGTGTGGGTACTTGTGTTGTGTACCAGGGGTATTGTGAAAGTGATTATTGTACAGTGTTCAGGCCACTAGAGGGGAAAGAGGGGGGTTACAGTGTCCCGGAGGGCTGTGCCCAGGTTAGCTTGACCACTACCAATCCTGACCTCTGGGTGGAGGCACCCGTTTCAGAACTCAGGCCCCTTAACCTGCTACTAGCCAAGCAGGCAGGGGTAGTAGCCCTTGGGATAGTGCCACCTAGGGGTTATACATATAACTGTGGCCATTTTCATCCATCTGGCCAAAGTTTTTGATTCAGTATCCCACTCTCTCCTCCTGGATAAGTAAGCACTGTCGGCATCTCAGCCTACACTTTTGACTGGTTCTGATCCTATCTTGCAGACCATCAACAGTTGGTACAGGTGGGAAGCGCCTTTTCCTCACCACTCCCTATCCAAGCTGGGGTCCCACAGGACACCATCCTGGATCCAATCCTATTCTCAATCTTCCTAGATGACCTCCCCTCTGTCTGTGCCAACTCACATATTCACATGTATGCAGATGACAGAGTCCTGTACACTACAGGTACCTCTACTGCTTCTGTGGAAGTCTCACTCCAGCATGACTTTTACAATGTTCTGCACTGGTTTCAGTCCAACTAGCTACAGATTAACATGCAAAAAAAAAACAACCTGTGTCTATGACCTTAAATAGCAGCCAGAAAATGGCCCAACTCACCTACCTGCCCTGTTTTCTCTGTGCTAGTTGGCTCACATCTTGAGGTTGTCCTTACCTTCAAGTACTTTGGTGTGTGGTTAGATAGCAGGCTCAACTTCTCTGCCCTTACTAATGCCATCCATGCCAAACTCCACCCCACACTCGGTGCCCTGTACAGCAATAAGGACCTCCTCACTCTGCTGATCCACCAGGAGCTAGTCACCAAAATGATTCTCCCGATCTTCGACTATGCAGATATGGTCTATGGTACTGCCCTGTCCACTTCCTTGGCCAGACTGGACACCCTCTGTAACACCTTCTGCCGCTTTGCTACAAACTCACTCTCTCTTGCACACATCACTGCTCCCTGTACTCCTCAATATCCATCCCCCTGCTTCCCACACATTGCCAGCTCCACTGTGCTTCCCTCATCTTTAAATACTGGTTTGGGTCCCTCCCCTCCTACTTAGCCTATTTCCCATCTCACATCCCCTCCCCTCCTCCACATACTCCTTGTGCTTTGGGGACCCACGCACTTTCTCCCTCTCACACCAACACACCTCAGCTGTAAAATCTGCTTTCTGCTTTCCCTCTGGAATCAGCTATCCTCCTTCGTCCATTTCTCCCCCTGCCTTCCCTTCCTCAGGTGTCAATCCTTGTCCCTGCTAACCATCTTCCTGAATCCTTCCTTACCTTTCCCTACTCCACCTCTCAGAGCTGGTTCAGCATTCAATCATTTGGGTTCACTGTACTTTTTGAATTTACCTCATTTGCACAGTCGGTTTTTATTTTGTACGCTATTTATTTGGTACCTAGTTGCAATGCTTGGCAATACTGTCTGTACTGCACTCAACTTATGCATTATGCACTTTATGTCATTGTTCTTGTAACTCCATTATCAACCTGGTTTGCATTTCTTTGTAATTGTGTTCTCATCTCCCCTTTCACCTGCGTCATACCTGGAAACGAGCCCCGACTCAATGTGCCTGTCCCGGTTACCACTTGTTATAAAGAAATACATAAATACTTTTTTATGGACTTTATCCTCCTGCCCCTTCCCATCTCCCATTGGTCCTCTTCTGCTGTTGAACCCCAGCCCCTTTCTCACACTTCCAAGACTTACCCCATCTGCTTCTTACCTCGTTGTGCGTGGCTGCCATGGATGATGGTGGTGGTGTGGTGCCTTCAGGGTCACAGCATTATCCTGCAGAAAGAGCTGGCGGCATGCAATGGAGCACATGTAGTCCATTAAGACAGTGCACGCTTTCTACACCTGCCTCCAACTTTCAATTCTGGTGCCAGCTGTTGCGCCAACTGCCTTCCACTAGGCAGCAGCCAAGCAGCAGTACACACTGACCCCGAAGGAGGAGATCCATCAATGGAGCTAAATCTTCCTTCCCCTGCCAGCTCCCCAGCAACCTTGGTCCATTCCCGAACCCAGGTCACCGGTGTGGCGGGAGCTGAGCTGTCCAGAGCCTCAGCCCTCCATGCCACTGGCCCGGCTACACGTTTACTGTAGCTCAGATTTCCTTAGACAATACAGTTTCTAGCCCTGAGGGGGCTTAACCTGCAACCCACTGTTTTACAGTTCTGTGCATCCACCATCTGTGCCATTCAGCCTGAACTGTATTTTTGCACTTCTTCACCCTTTTTCTTCTTTATTACTGAGGGAAGTGACATAAAAATGAGATTACTGTCCTTGAACTTTGTTAGCATTGGCTGCTTGCCTACACATGGCATAATAATGCCTTACTCATGACATCATAATTATCTCCACAGCAACAGAGTGAGATATCAGACAAAATTGTGATCACAAAAGTAGATATGCAGACAGAAGAAATAGGAAAGAGATCCTGTTTCCATGCAAATATCCTTAGTAATAAATAAGACAATTACAAAAAAGGGTGAAATATAGCAAAATTGTATTAGGATGTTTTTGAGAGTTGTCACAACAACATCAGGAGCCCTGTTAAACCTCCAGCAAATGTTCGGCATGGACAAATGCTTATTTGTTTTTGGCCCTCACTAGTTCCCTGACCCATACCAAGAACCACAATGGTTTCTTGTGCTTATTACTTTTCGTTACTATTCTTATGCACAACACAGAGGCCTCGAGAATGGCCCCCTTATTTGTCCTCCCATCTTTCTCCCATACCTCCTATTCTGTCTGCCCTGGCTAACTTGTCCCAGACAGTATCCCTCAACCTGCTGAAGACCACCCTTCTAAAATCAAGGACCTTAGTTCTCAGTTGGGGTTTTCCAGTCCCAAGGGCTAGCTCAAACTAAATGGAGTTATGTTTGCTGTTCCCTAGTGTCTCCCTACTCTCACAGCTCCTATCACCTCTGGGTTGGTGAGCACTGCATTGAGAATGGCCTCCTGCTTGGTAGGTTCCTGAACTAGCTGTACCAGTAGACAGGCCTAGAATGTATCCAGCAAGGCTTGACTTCTGGTGCTCCTGGCCGCTGGAACATCTGAACTGCTATGTGGCAGGTTCAGATTACTCACTACCACTACTTCTCCCTTTGCCACTCCCATTTGTAGTTTCCCTGAGCTCCCTGTCCCTCTCTTCCCCTTGTTCTGGTAGTCTATAGAGCACCCCTAACCGTAGTTTCTTGTCTAAGGGTGCCATTAGGTACACCCACAGCGACTTTGTCTTCTCATTAACTACCCCTGTTGCACCCATCATCTACAACCTCAGAGCCATCCCTGAAAAAAAGGGTTAGGACTCCCACGCTACCATTTTCTCTATCCATCCTGAACATTGAGTACCCGGAGACTGTCAGGTCCCAGACATTATTTTCTGAGGCTCAAGTTTCTATGATGACGATGAGGTCCTCTCAGTGTCTGCCATCATTGCCTGAAGTTTGCTGATTTTATTACCCAGGCTCCTGGCATTAAGGCAGACCCCCTTCCATCCAAATCCTGAACTCTTTTTGTTATTTACCTGTATTTATTCTTCCCTGGTTTTCATGGTGATTGCATATTGTGTTCCCCCTCTCTATTGTCCCTTCCCCTAGCCCAGTTTGGACCTCAACCCTATTTTTACCCCCTGTGCTGCTACAAGCCTCCTGATATGGAGGAGTACTAGCTAGGTTCTCCTTCCTCTCCCCTATAACCATGGTTTCCCTAGTCTCAGTTTCCTCCACTGTCAGTTTCACTGTTCGACATAGACATCAAACTTCTGTCCCAGCGCACTGGCCCCATCTCTTGTCAGGTGGAGACCATCACCCTTGAAGAGCCTCCTGTCCTAGAAATCCCCCCAGCCCCCCACAAAGTGGTACCCCTTCTCCTGACACCATCCCTCAAGCCACCCATTAAACCCATCTGTCTCCTCCCTGCTTGTTCTATCCTTCTTCTCCTCCCTGACCCACACAGGGTGGACTTCAGAAAAGGCCAAGGAGGTTGAATGTACCATCAGTCTATCCCCTGTCTGTGGAAGTTCCTCTTCACCATCGCCACTGACTGGTTCACCAGATCATTGGTACCCAGGTGCACCAGCATCCCCAGCTCCCCCTCCCTCTCATAGAAACACAGACATTGATGGCAGATAAGGACTGCCTGGCCCATTCAGTCTGCCCTTTTTCATTGTGATTGCTTTCGCTGCAGACCCTTCTAAGTCTACAGCACTTTCTCTTCCACCCCTTTCCTATCCCTTATGTAACCCCCCCTACAAACGGGGGTTCCCAAAAAGTCTTCCTTGAACTTGCCTAAATGCTCACTGCCAGGCTGGTGTCCTGCATTTTAGCAGTTTAAATGTGATTACCAGAACCTGTATAGCCTCTGTGTACTGTCTCTTTAAGAGCTGCCTGACTGCAGCCTAAGTAATCTGAGAGGGATCTCTGTTGAAAGATGTAACTATTTACTGAAAATCATTTAGAGTGATAATGATAATGTAGTTTGTCTAACTTGCTTTCTTTGTAGCAAGGACTGTTTTGTTTGTCTCCACTATCTTGGTCCTAGACTGCAAATTGGACCAATTAGTTCTGTCGGGACCTAAAATGTAGCTGGACTACAGGAGCTGTCTGAAGTCAAAATCTGTAAGAATTGTAGTTTTGAACTTTTTGCGCCTTTTTTGCAACTGAAGAGGGAGCTCTTGCTTTGACTGACAGCCAAATCAGCCTACCAAACCTTTTGGATCTGGGGGGAAGTCCCGGGTTGCTTGCAGTTTTCAGTTAGATCTAAGCTGGAAGCTAAAGAAGAAGGAGCTGAAGTGATTCAGAGCAGCAATCCTGAGTTGATTCGCATGGGAGAACTGTGAAAAGGCTGAGAGTTTGGCCCGCATGCCTGCTTGCTGCTTCTGGGAGGGAGAGAAGACAATTATTTTGGACTAAATCAAAGTTTGTGTGACTAAAGTAAGCTACTGAAGTGGGCCAGGCTCAGCCTGAAGAAGAACGAAGATTTTGCTGAATGCAATCGGCCTGTCAGGAGTTCCAGCTACCCCTAAGTTCTCGGTGTGTGCAGAGACTTTGCGATTGTGACCGGGGTGCGCTTTGTCTGGTACAGTAGAATTCACGTACATGTAAATGTGCTATGAGCTGCTAGTGGGTTGTGAGTTAGTTCCCCACTGTGTGAACTGTGTTCTGCTTGCTGGAAGCTGTATCCAGCCCAAAATGGACTGCATCCGAATTTGTCTCCATGCAGTCTGGGCCTTCCCAGACTGGCCCAGCCAGACTACCCACTGCACAGAGAAGCCATTGACGAGAGACCTGCCTGGGGATCAGCCCACTGCTCCACGCTTGAACAGGAATGACGCCTCTGCGACTCGTGTGGGCCCAGCTTCTCCTTGCATTCCAGATCAACCACCTGCAGTCTCGATTTTCGTCCAGCCTGTGTCCAGTCTTGGGTATCATGAGTAAATACCAGGGTAGCTCCCTGCAACAACAGCTTAATCTGAGTGTGTCATCTGATTGTCTTGTTGTTTCGTTTCCTTTACAAACTGAGCCCTCTGGCTCCAGATTACAAATATTGTGTACTGTGCATGTTGTGTTTTCCATCCCAGGGCACCAACCAGCTGCAATCCAGGGTAACAGTCATGGCTAGCCCATCTCTTCTACACCTGGGTACCCAGCGGTGTGACTGTGTGGGGGGACTCAAGGCGCATACATAATCGCTTGATTGATATAACCTTTAAGCTAATTAACCTGATTTTGCCCCTTCCTTGTTCAAGTCCCCTGAATAAATCAGATCTAACTTTTTCTGCATGTAATCTGACTGTGGTTCCAGTTTTTGCTCAAAGTACTGTACTGTTGCTATTTGCTGTGCATAACCTTGTTTTACAGGGGGTCCCCAGGGTCGAGCCAGAGGAACCAGCCCTGGTCAGTAAGATACTGCAGTGTGGGTACTTCATTGGTGCACCAGGGGTATTGTGAAAGTGATTATTGTACAGTGTTCAGGCCACTAGAGGGGAAAAGAGGGGGGTTACAGTGTTCTGGAGGGCTGTGCCCAGGTTAGCTTGACTACTACCAACCCTGACCTCCGGTCGAGACACCGCTTCAGAACTCGGGCCCCTTAACCTGCTACTAGCCAAGCAGGCAGGGGTAGTAGCCCTTGGGATAGCGCCACCTAGGGATTACATCTTGGAGGCTCACCACTGGGATTAGCGTCCCCTAGTGGCCAGATTTGCAAATTGCTGTTAAAAATAAATGGCTACCCCAACAGAAGTGACTGTACACCAGTTGGTGGGGTGGTGTACTGGGCAGGAGATGGACCACCACAATGCTATATCTATCCTGGATATTTCCCTGGGTACCAATAAGGACACTGTAGAAGGAGTACTTTCCAGGGTTGAATGTTTACAAAACCCTGTGGTGGTAGGTCGACAGGATAATCTGCTCGCCCAAAGTTTCATGACGTTAGTAGAGTATAAGGACCCAGTAGACAGTTCCAAAGTGCCATGAACTATCACCCCCAAAGGAGCCCTCACTGCCTGGAGAGTGATAACTAAAGACAGTAAAGAACCCAGAGAGAATGAGCCCCCCCCCCAGTATCTGAGACTTTTGAGGAAAAATTTGCTAAGTTGTAGCTGGAGGAAGGGAAAACTGTGGAGGACTTAAAGAAACTATTCCTGCCACCTGGGGGTGTTCCTCCTCCAAAACCCCCTCCCGCTCCAGCACCCATTATTGCCCCTCCTTCTGTGTCCGTGCCAATGCTGGCTCCTATGTTTGTGCCTGCCATTAGTCACGACTCTTACCAAAGGTTGAGAATCTTCTCCTGCACCTGCCCCACCCCCCAAGGGGAGGTTGATTGGGAGACCTGGATAGATTGTGTTGCCCCTTTGGTACCCGAATGGCAGTGTGTGGAGGCTGAGAAATGGAAAAGGATCATAGAAAGTTTGAGGGGTCCCGCCCTAGAGGCCATTAAATTTCTGAGGTCCACAAACCCTGATGCATCTGCCCAGAAGTACCTATCTGCACTCGAAGGCAATTTTGGGAGCACTGAGTCTGGGGAGAACTTGATGTTTAAATTTCAAGGTACAAAACAATGGCATGGGGAAAGTTTGTCTGCATAAGTTACTCATCTGGAAAGAGCGCTGCAGAAGGCTTACCGAAAAGGCGGGGTAGCCGCCAGTGACTTAACCCATGTGAGGTTGGGGCACATACTGCAACATGCAAAGCATTCTAAATTGCAGCTCCTTCAATTAAGGCTCCCAGATAGAAGGGGTAACCCACCGGACTATTGTAACTTGATAAAAGAACTCCGGGAGGTTGAAGATGAAGAGGGGGATTGTAATTCTAGGGTGAGCACAGCCCAAGTGATCACGGCATCGGAAGGCCCTTCCGAAGTGGGGACCAATGAGGGTGTGCCGCCATGGGATGAACTGCTGAGTGAGTTCAGGGAAGCAAAAAACAGTCTCTTTATGAAGGCCGCTCCTGCAAGTACAGGCACCAACCCTTATTCAACTGCATCTGCTATGGGGTGGGGGCACCCAGGCATCTCCTGCTGACAGCAGCCCGAAACTTGATGTCTTGACTATGGAAGTAAGAGAATTGATGAGATGTCTCCAAATGTTCACCACACAGCAGACAGAGATGGCACCAAGGTTTTCAGTTGGTAGTACTACTGCCCCAGCTCCCAGTGTGATGCCTCAGCCACCCCAAATCCTAGAAAACTTATTTTGCTATAATTGTGGGAAGGATGGGCACATGAAGAGAGAATGCCAGTCCACAAAAGATCTAGCTAATGTTGCATACAGGCTTCAAGGAAAGCTTCGGAGAATGAATCAGCGGTCGAGGTGTGCCCAAAATGACCGCAGTGAGGGTTCGAGAAGTCATAACTCAAATCCCTATGTGGCTAAATCATCTGTCCAGGCCCCTGCTGCTGTCCCCCAGACTGGTCCAAAATAGTGGGCCCTTCAATGGAGACTACCATGGCTGTGAATGGTATTCCTACTCGGGCTGTGCTGGATAGTGGGTCACAAGTGACCATTGTATTTAAGGACTGGTATGACAAACACTTATCTGCTGCGCCCTTACAATCCCTGGAAGGCCTACATGTGTGGGGGCTGAGCGTCAAGTCTTATTCCTACATAGGATATGTCTGCCTCTGGTTGTCATTTTCTGCAGCTGTAACTGGTGTACAGGAGCAAGTCGAGACACTGGCCTTAGTGTGTCCCCCTACTGGACTGTATGATGGGGTTCCCCTGCTAATTGGGACCAATGCCCATAGGTTTGGGAGACTGGCACAACTCTGTTGCAAGAAACAAGTTCCACGGACTGGGAAGGCCCTAAGAATTCCCGCTCTGATCAAGAGGGCATATGATTTGCAGCAGAACCCCAAGGGAGTGGACCAGGATGAACCAGAAGGGATTGTGTGGAAGAAGGATCCCAATTCAGTGGTACTGGTCCCTAACACCCAGTGTACCGTTCAAGGGGAGGTCCGCCTCGGCAAAGATGTCAAGAACAAAATACTGATGTTGGACACGCCAGGCGATGGAAAAGTGCTGGAAGGATTATTGGTTAAGCCCAGCATCTTGCCAGCTCATGCTCATGCCTATGCACGACGAGTGATGGTCCAGATTCATAATGTGTCATATCGGGAGATCTCGGTGAACAGAGGATGCACCCTAGCTATGGTACACTGTGCAGACACTGCAGTGTTGCCCAGCAACAAGCACCCTGGCAAGACAGATAGAGTGACTCCTGACTTGTTTGATTTTGGTGACTCCCCATTGCCAGCTGACTGGAAGACTAGAATTAGCCAGAAACTTGCCCAGAGAGATCAAGTGTTTTTGTTGAAGGAATGGGACGTGGAATGTGTCCAGGGTGAGGAGCATCACATATGCCTGCATGATGAATGGCCATTTCGAGAGAGGTCTCAACGCCTAGCCCCTGCAAACATAGATGATGTGAGAAGACACTTGCAGGAAATGCTCGCAGCTGGTGTGATACAAGAATCCAGGAGCCCATATGCTTCTCCCATTGTGGTTGTGCATAAGAAGAACAGATCTTTGAGAATGTGTGTTGATTATCGAACTCTGAATCGGTGGACCATCCCCGATCAATACACCATGCCCCATATACAAGATGCTCTGGATTGTTTGAATGGGAGCAAATGGTTCTCTGTGTTGGATCTTCGCAGTGGATATTACCAGATTCCGATGGCTCCGGAGGACCATGAGAAGACAGCCTTCATCTGTCCTTTGGGGTTATATGAATTCCTGAGAATGCCACAGGGTATATAGGGTGCCCCAGCCACCTTCTAGCCACTGATGGAACGAGCAATAGGAGACATGAATATGCTAGAATACCTGGTGTACTTGGACGATGTCATTGTGTTCGGGGAGCTCCCTAGAGGAACATGAGAGTTGACTGTTCAAAGTACTAGACCGACTGGAAGATTTCGGCCTCAAGCGGTCCATCGACAAGTGCCAATTTTTCCAAACCTCTGTGAAGTATGTGGGGCACATAGTGTCTACAGAGGGGATAGAGAATGAGCCTAGTAAAGTTGAAGTCTTGACTACTTGGCCCCAGCCTCACAATTTGAAAGAACTACAATGTTTCCTGGGATTCTGTGGCTACTACCGCTGGTTCATAAAGGACTATTCCAAAGTGAATCGGCCACTCTTGAATCTTACCCAGGGTTACCCTCCTACCAATCGGAAATACAAACAAAAAAGGGTCAGTCAAAGAACCAGACAAAGCATATTTCCGCCCAGGTGAACTTTTTGGGTCCCACTGGATACCTGACTGTGAAGCAGCTTTCCACGAAGTCATATACCAGCTCACCCATGCCCCCATCCTCACTTATGCTGATCCCACCAAACCCTATGTGCTGAATACTGACGCCAGTCTGCAGGGTCTAGGAGCTGTACTGTATCAAGACCATGAGGATGGTTTGAGACCAGTGGCATTTGCCAGTAGGAGCTTGACCCTGTCAGAGCGAAACTACCCTGTGCACAAGTTGGAGTTCCTTTCGTTAAAATGGGCCATTGTCGACCAGTTTCAAGATTACCTCTATGGGGCAAAAGTATTGGTGAGGACTGACAATAACCCATTGACCTATGCACAGACTTCAGCTAAGTTAGACGCCATGGGGCACCGGTGGCTTTCTATATTGTCAACATATGATTATGTTGTTGAATACAGACCAGGCCTGAATCATATTGATGCTGACGCCCTATCTCGGAGGCCGATTTCCAGGAGCGACTGGGTCAGGCTGTCTGAACCTGACATCCGAGCATTGTGCCAAAAGTTTGATAGAAATGAACAGATATCTACGGACACAGCGGACTGCTTAGTGGATTGCTTGGGCCCCTCTGACACCTGCATACCGGCTGCATATTGCCACTTCTCTGCTCTAGATATTAGTGCACTACCTCAGTTTGACAATGACAGCATTCAGTGGGCTCAATCCCGAGATCCTATGATTCAGCCAGCACTTGACGCCCTTCGTGCAGGAAAAAATGTGTCCAAGTTGCGTTCCTCTGATCTGCGAACCGCTTTATTGTTTAATGAAGGCCCCAGGTTGAAGCTGCTTAATCAGTTGTTGTATAGACAGACTATAGATTGGCATGGCCAAATAGACAAGCAACAATTGGTCCTGCCCACAGTCTTCAAAGATTTGGTACTGAGGTCCCCTCCACAATCATATGGGCCACCTCAGTATCGACTGGACCCTTGACCTAGTACGATCTCAATTCTACTGGCCCAAGATAGGGGCCGATGTTGAGCACCATGTAAGAACTTGTAGTCGCTGCCTGCAGAGAAAAGCCCTGCCTCAGAGGACTGCCCCCCCCCCCTTGTCAACATTACTACCAGCACCCCAACGGAACTAGTCTGCATAGACCTCTTGAGTTTAGAGCCTGATCAGTGAAACATTGGCAATGTGTTAGTGGTTATGGACCATTTCACATGGTATGCACACGCTCTTCCCACCAAAGATCAAAAAGCATCTACCGTGACCAAGGTGCTAGTGGAAAATTTCTCCGTCCACTATGGTGCCCACCTGAAATTCACTCTGATCAGGGCCGGGACTTTGAAAGTCGGCTAATCAAAGAAATGCTCTCTCTATGGGGGGTGCGAAAGTCAAGAACCACCCCTTATCACTTGCAGGGGGATCCTCAACCAGAATGCTTTAACCGCACCCTATTAGACATGCTAGGCACCCTCCACCCAAAAGATAAGTGTAAATAGAGCCAGCAGATTAGCATCTTGGTACACGCATACAATTGCACAAAGAATGATGCTACCATGTTCTCTCCCTACCGCCTCATGTTCGGGAGAGAGGCCCGGTTGCCTGTTGATGTCTGTTTTGGGGTTTCTTCCAATGTGGTCTGAGCTGAAGATTACCTGCAATATGTACAAAAACTGAAAGCTCAATTGAACCATGCCTATCAACCGGCCCAGACAATGGCCGCCAAAAGAAATCTAGCCAACAAAGAGAGACATGATAGAAAAGTAAAGGCTCAAGAGCTTAGGCCTGGCGACCGTGTGTTGCTGCAAAATTTAGGATTGCATGGTAAACACAAAATTGCTGATTGATGGCACCATCTTCCCCATGCCATAGTTGGAAAGTTGGATGATTTGCCAGTGTACAAAGTGTGCCCAGAGAATAACTCCATTGCTGTCAAGACCATGCACCTTAACCACTTGCTACCTATTGGTCAAGTTATAATTGAGGCTGAACTCGCTGAGATTGATTCCTCTGGACCAGTGACTCTTGCTGCTGCAAGAAAGAAACAGAGTCAGCCTGCCCCCATGATTGCCGATTTAAGACTTCCCCTGCAGCAAGCCTAGAATGATAGTGACTGCCGGTCTAACTCGGATGACAGTGAGTGTGGTAATGCCTATTACCCCTCATATGAACTGAATCAGTTGTTTCGTGGAAATCCTGTGTTGAATTATGGGGATGAAGCTGGGCCTTCTGGACTGCCTAACGCCTCGGCATCATCCTTGGGGCCAATGCTCCCTGAAGGTGAAGTGTCACGTCTGAGGATGCTGAGTCTTTGTGTATCATGGAACTGTATGATTTGCCTGAAGGAGAGGCTGATGGTATGAGTCTTTCTGGTGACATGCCAGAACTTGAGGAACATTATGAGAGTGCTGACAACCCCCTTCAGTGCCAGAGTGTCTTTAAAATGAGCCAAGTGTTGTAGAAACAGAGACTACAGAGCAAGGGGCTGACAGTGCTCCCAGGTTGAACATTCGCCTTCATGCAGAGGCACCCCTCACAAGTGATGAAAGCTCCAAGACCATTGCTGAAAGTACAGAGACTGTGGTTGTTCACCCCAGAAAGACTGGCCAAGCTGCCAAGCCAGTGGTGCACTTCAGTTATGATTCCCCCGGGAGGCCAGTGGATTTGCCTCTCAATGTAGTCCACAAAGGTATTTATGTCTCTCAGAGCTCACTGCCCAAACTGAGCTTGACGGCCCATTCCAGGTTACTTGTTTTGCCCTCCCACCATGGTGCCCCTGCCCCATCCAGCCCCAAGTTAGCTGATAGGGAAGGGCCCTCTCTTGCATTGTTTAGAGTACAAGAAGTTATTACAGGATTCTGTATAGTAATGTTCAATTTACCTGTGTGAAATATGCATAATGTATTGTCAGAATGGAAATGATATAGTGGAGTACATTGAAATGTATAGTAAAGTGACAAGTTATGCCAACTGAGGAATCAGATAGTACCAGTATAGCATGCTAATGGTATAAATATCTTGTATGTGTTGCATTTTCAATGTTATGATGGTACAGACTTGACGCGGATGCCAAGTTTTCCCAGGCAGGGAAGGGTGTAACCCCCTTACAAATGGAGGTTCCCAAAAAGTCTTCCTTGAGCTTACCTAAATGCTCACTGCTAGGCTGGTGTCCTGCGTTTTAGCAGTTTAAAAGTGATTACCAGAGCCTGTATAGCCTCTGTGTACTGTCTCTTTAAGAGCTGCCTAATTGCAGCCTAAGTAATCTGAGAGGGAGCTCTGTTGAAAGATGTAACTATTTACTGAAAATCATTTAGAGTGATAATGATAATGTAGTTTGTCTTACTTGCTTTCTTTGTTGCAAGGACTGTTTTTGTTTGTCTTCACTATCTTGGTCCTGGACTGCAAATTGGACCAATTAGTTCTGGCGGGACCTAAAATGTAGCTGGACTACAGGAGCTGTCTGAAGTCAAAATCTGTAAGAATTGTAGTTTTGAACTTTTTGCGCCTTTTTTGCAACTGAAGAGGGAGCTCTTGCTTTGACTGACAGCCAAATCAGCCTACCAATTTTTTGGATCTGGGGGAAAGTCCCGGGCTGCTTGCAGTTTTCAGTTAGATCTAAGCTGGAAGCTAAAGAAGAAGGAGCTGAAGTGATTCTGAGCAGCATTCCTGAGTGGATTCGCATGGGAGAACTGTGAAAAGGCTGAGAGTTTGGCCCGCATGTCTGCCTGCTGCTCCTGAGAGGGAGAGAAGAGAATTATTTTGGACTAAATACAAGTTTGTGTGACTAAAGTAGGCTACTGAAGTGGGCCAGGCTCAACCTGAAGAAAAACGAAGATTTTGCTGAATGTGATTGGCCTGTCAGGAGTTCCAGCTACCCCTAAGCTCCCAGACTTTGCGATTGTGACCGGGGAGCACTTTGCCTGGTACAGTAGAATTCCTGTACATGTAAATGTGCTATGAGCTGCTAGTGGGTTGTGAGTTAGTTCCCCACTGTGTGAACTGTGTTCTGCTTGCTGGAAGCTGTATCCAGCCCAAAACGGACTGCATCCAAATTTATCTCCATGCGGTCTGGGCCTTGCCAGACTGGCCCAGACAGACTACTCACTGCACAGAGACGCCATCGACGAGAGACCTGCCTGGGGATCAGCCCCCTGCTCCACACTTGAACAGGAACGACACCTCTGCAACTCGTGTGGGCCCTGCTTCTGGCATTCCAGATAAACCACCTGCAGTCTCTATTTTCGTCCAGCCTGTGTCCAGTGTTGGGTATCGTGAATAAATGCCAGGGTAGCTCCCTGCAACAACAGCTTAATCTGAGTGTGTCATCTGATTGTCTTGTTGTTTCATTTCCTTTACAAACTGAGCCCTCTGGCTCCAGATTGCAAATATTGTGTACTGTGCATGTTGTGTTTTCCATCACAGGGCCCCAACCAGCTGCAACCCCGGGCAACAGTCCTGGGTAGCTCATCTCTTCTCCACCTGGGTACCCAGCAGTGTAACTGTGTGGGGGGACTCAAAGCGCATACATAATTGCTTGATTGATATAATTTTTAAGCTAATTAAACTGATTTTGCCCTTTCCTTGTTCAAGTCCCCTGAATAAATCAGATCTAACTTTTTCTGCATATAATCTGACTGTGGTTCCAGTTTGTGCTCAAAGTACTGTACTGCTACTATTTGCTGTGCATAACCTTGTTTAACAGGGGGGTCCCCAGGGTTCAGCCAGAGGAACCAGCCCTGGTGGTAAGTGCAAACAGTGTGGGTACTTTTGTGGTGTACCAGGGGTATTGTGAAAGTGATTATTGTACAGCATTTAGGCCACTAGAGGGGAAAGAGTGGGGTTACAGTGTCCCGGAGGGCTGTGCCCAGGTTAGCTTGACCACTACCAACCCTGACCTCCGGGTGGAGGCATCCGTTTCAGAACTCAGGCCCCTTAACCTGCTACTAGCCAAACAGGCAGGAGTAGTAGCCCTTGGGATAGCGCCACCTAGGGGTTACACTTATGATTCCCTTGTGCCTGTCCCTGGCTTTCTTGAATCCCATCACTGTTTTCACCCTCACCACCGCCACTGGAAGGCTTTTCCAGGCATTGACCACTAGTGTTGCTTGGATAATGCTGCCGTGGATCCACAAGTGATCTGGCAAATGGCGGCACTATTAAAGTTGGATCCGTCCTGGGATCTGGCCAAATACGGAGGTTGGATCCCATGTTATCTGGTGCCAGATCCAGCATCAGATCCCTGGATCCGGATGTTGGATAACACTGGATCTGACCAGGGAACAGCGGCAGGATCCACAGGCAGATAGTGGAAATATCTGGCAGATCTACTATTCTGCTGCCAAGGGTAGGTATCTGTGGATCCTGATTTGTCCAGATCCATCTGAACAACACTATCCACCACCCTTTATGTGAAGAAGTATTTCCTGACATTTCTCCTGAACTTACCCCCCTCCAGCTTCATATGAACATACGAAAATGCCAGCAGAAGCAGGCCTTATGGTCTATCGAGTCTGCTCGATTGTGCAGCTAGCCCCTCAACTTACAGCTGCCAAACCCCCCACCCTGTCCCAACCCCTCTTAAAGCCGCCCACCATTCTACAGGATACCACCTCCTCAGGCAGAGGATTCCAACTGTCCACCACCAGTTCAGTGAAAAAATGTCTCCCGATTTCCCTCGTGAATCTTCCCCCCTCCAATCTCGGCTAATGCCCTCTCGTATCCCTCCCTCTTCTAAGTGGGGAAAATCCCTTCTTTTTTTTTTCAATTTAAACTTTATTAATACATTTTCCAATATAAAGGGCAGTTACAGTGAAGCAACATGTGACACAACCACTTGTGAGAATAGAACTGGCCAACCCACCCTTCCCACCCATCCTCCCCTTACAGCAGCAACTACTCCGTGTAACCTCTAAGTGCAATGCTCATTCCCAGAGGGCCTGTGAGAGATTTGAGATATGACATAATTGCTAATGAGACAATGAAATTAGAGAATGAAGGGGATCCCATATTTTGTTATAAACTGCAAGTCTGTTATGAAGACTTGCAATCGCCTTCTCTGTTAGAAGATTGGCAAGAATTTCATACAACCACTCTTGGAAAGTTGGGGTGGATTTGTCTTTCCAGTGAAGTAAGATAAGTTTCTTAACAGATAGAGCAATCATGGACATATGAAATTTCCTTACTTTGACCCTGTCGGAGGACAGATCCCCTAAAAGACATATATGCCTTTAATGGGCAGACTGGGTGGGCCCTAGGCCCTTATCTGCCGACACTGTCTACGTATCTATGTATATCAGGAATGAAATACTCCTGAAGGCCCAGTAGGGGATCCAGGGAAATCCTGATTGAATCCCATAAAAGGGAAACTTTGGGACAGGACCAGAACATATGAAGTGTTCCTTCTTTTCGCATGCACTTAATACAGGTACTAGAATTCAAAAAAACCCATTTCTTTAGTTTTACAGGAGTACAATACATATTATGTAATATATGATATTGCATAAGGTGCAATCTGTCTTGGGAAACATATTTATGGCAAGATCTCCATAAAGATTGCCAATCCAACTGATACTGAGGAAGGAGCGAGTTCCAGAATCTAGTAGGTCCAAAAAAGTCCCCATATCTTTTATGAAACAATACTCTATATAATTTAGATACAGCACCTGAAGATCCAGTCAATGAGGAGACCTCAGGTATCAGGGCTGAAACCGTCTGGGAAGGGGAGATATTCCCCAAGGCTATTGTGAGTAAGTGTCTTAACTGCATAACTTTGAAGTGAGAGGAAACTGGGATGAGGAATTTTTTGGAAATATCACCTGGGGACAACCAGTGCCCCTCATCATCCACCAAAGAGTACAGTTTCCCATCTCCCAGTTGGGGCAACCATTTACGGGAAATCTGCTTCTTATTGATAGTGAAGGATGGGGAATTCCAAATGGATTGAGCTAAGTCAGTCTGGGGGGAGTAATGTAGAAATGAACATAACTGTGCGTATACTCTTAATGAGATACCTACTGTGGGACAAGCATCTATACGTACCTGAGATATTTTAAGATAAAATGAGGTTAGGGTGTCCAGGTTCTTAGCTTTAATTGCATCCAATTTGATCCTAAGCCATACCGGTTGTTCCTTTTCAGGGCCCGGGGATACCCATCTCAAGCATTTTACTAAGTGACTGGCCCAGTAGTATATAGCCGTGTGGGGAATCCGCAGTCCCCCCTCAAATTTTGGAGCAGCTAGTTTGTAATAGGCCAGACGGGGATATTTATCAGCCCAAATAAATCTAGTAAATATACCATGTAATTTTTTAAACCAGCGTAGAGGGATAAAAGTATTGAAAAGAGATAAGGGATAAAAAATTCTAGGGAAAACATACATCTTGATTATGTTAATCCTGACCCATAATGATATGGGAAGTTTAGACCGTCTGTCAAGGTTGTGAATAATAAGCTGTGAGAGGGAAGCAAGGTTATCCTTAAACCATGTTAGGGGATTACGGAATAGCTTAATGCCCAAGTACTTAAATGACCTGGGAGTCCAACATAAACCGAAGGGACTAATATCGTTCTTGAAAATCTTGTGATTTAATAGAAAGAATAAAGATTTACTGGCATTCAGCTTGTAATTGGATAACTCACTAAATCTAGCTATTTCAATCAGTAAGGCCAGTACAGATGATACCGGGTGGGATAGATGTATCAACAAATCATCAGCATACGTGGTGACTTTCATTTCATGGCGCCCAACCCAAATGCCTTGTATGGAAATACTATTGAGAATATTTTGAATAAGGTGTTTCAAATATAAATTAAATAATAAAGGCGATAGGGGGCAGTCCTGACTAGTCCCTGAATGGAGTGGGAAGGATTTAGAGAAGGCCCCATTTGCCGAAATTCTTGCTATAGGGTTTTTATATAGTGCAGCAACCCAAGATATAAATACAGGAGGGAATTCGAAGGCATCCATAACCTTGAACAAAAAGCTCCAATTTACCCGATCAAACACCTTCTCGGCATCCAGAGAGGCCAAGCCTGCGGGGAACTCGGCGTCTCTGGTAGCCGAGAAGACATGAGATAATGTACGCAGGTGGTCAGCTGATGAGCGTCCTTTCATAAATCCTACCTGATTCATGCCTATTAACTCAGGAAGTACAACAGTTAGCCTCTTAGCTAAGATCTTCGAAAGAATTTTGATGTCTTGGTTTAGGAGAGATATGGGTCTATAACTTTGACCGAGCTCTGGATCTTTGTCTGGTCTGGGGAGAAGTACAATCACGGTCTCAAAGAAGTGAGAATCAACCTCTGTTCCGGAAAGGATATATTGGAATAATCGATTAAGTACTGGTAGTAAGAGATCTCAAAACATCTTATAAAAAAGAGAAGAGAATCCATCAGGACCGGGAGCTTTATCTGAGGGTAATCCATTGATAACCTCAGCAATTTCCTCCTGTGATATAAGACAGACTAGAAAGTTCTTGTGATGTGCTGAAAGGGAGGGCAAATGGGAATCCCTCAGATACTTCTCCACAGTCTCAGGACTGGGGGGTGCTCCATGTCACTGTACAGCATTTTATAGTATAGGGCAAATTCTTGAGCTATCTCAGTAGGAGATATTTTCAGAGACCCATCAGCTGACGCCCTAATTGGAGGGATGAATCTAGCAGATTCTTGTTGCTTGATACGGAGGGCCAATAGGCATCCCGCCTTCTCTCCCTGATCTGTGTAACTAGCTCTAGTACATATGATAGCTAATTCTGCCTTTTCCCAGAGCATCTCTAAATATCTATCTCTCAGCAATAAGAGCTTCCTCCTGTCTTCTTCTGGAGCATTAACTGAAATGTTAATTTCGAGTACCCGAATTTGAGATAGTAATGATAACAGTTCCTTCTCCCTAACCCTTTTCCTACTCACCGCCATTCTAATAAGGATCCCTCTCATGTAGGCCTTAAAGGCCTCCCATATGATATCCAGTTTTGCACTGTCTAATGGATTGGACAAGAAAAAGACCTCAATTTGTTCCCTTATGAGCTTGCAGTATTTGGGATCTTTAAACAATTGGTCATTAAGTTTCCATCTTCTTTCCCTATTCGAAAAGTCCTGAAATGCCAGTTTACATAACACCAATGAATGATCAGAGACAGGACCAGGTTGGATCGAGGAAGTCTTAACCCCGGGCAAGAGATCCTGAGAAATAAGAATGTAATCAATGCGGGATTGTGAGCCATGCGCCAATGACCTGTAAGTAAACTCCTTAGAGTCTGGATATGAGAGGCGCCAGACATCACAGAGTCCGCATTGATCCAATAGGTCTCTAAGAGCCCTCTGTCCTGGAGAAATCCCCCCCTTCCGGCTCACTACCTGACCTGTCAAGATTAGAATCTACACTTGATTAAAGTCTCTCCCAAAATAATCCTTATAGGAAGCAAAGACAGGATTATGTTTATAAGTCTCAAAATACCCAGGATCATCCACATTGGGACCATATATACTACCAAGTAACAGTGGGACTGACCAGAGAGTACCTTTAACCAAAACAAACCTACCCTTGGGATCCTTAATAACTTGTGTAGAAACAAAGGGAATGCCCCTGTTAATAATAAGCATGACCCCACAGCTATTGGCGGAGCCTTGAGCCTCATACGCCGTCCCCACCTGTTGTCTCCTCAACTGTGAAGCTTCCACTTCTAATAAATGAGATTCCTGTAGAAAAGTTATCTATGAGCATAGTAGGCTTAAGTGTTTAAGAACCTGATATTGTTTAGATTTTTTCCTGATCACCTTAACGTTCCACGTTGTAAAAGTCACCTCCTTGGCCACCTGATAGTAATTACTAGGTTTAATAGATTTGGCCCTGCACTCAGGGTATAAACAACGTGTGACCTACCCCTACCAGTTGCTGCTGTAAGGCCCTCCCACCACCCTAGCCCTCCCACCATTAACCCATTTTTAAGCCCCCCTGTGCACCCCCACCCCCCAACAAGAACCCATACCTCTCCCCAACCCCCAAAACTGTCACAAGCAACGTTTAGCACAGTACTGGGTCATTTCCTCCCTATCCCGCCCCCCGATAATTTTCCTCTGCTAATGAGAACCCACTTATATCTCAAGATGCAAATGTAAGTTACAAACAGTTTTAGCTGGCCCCTAACACCTGAAGAGCGGTCTCGAGCTTCCAGAGCCTATGGGCACATGATTATGAATCCAATAGACTAGGGAAAATGAAACAAGCTATCAAAAATGTGAATATGACAGGTAGACACATAACCCCAGAGTGAGAGTTAGGGGTTGCCTGTCCCCAATAGAGAACTGCACCAAGACCAGAACCAGAGGAAAAATTAATAATGAGGGACAACCCCAGTCGTGAGCTGACAGCGAGAAACGAGATAGCAACTGAAACAAGACCCTGAAGAGAAAACTGCAAAATGTGACTACCCAGGGGCTGCCAGCCCCTAATTCCAAAGTACCCCCTGAAAAGGCTGGAGTAACACAAAAGCTGAGAGAGATCCTTCTCGAATTCAAAACCACGAAGGCATATATTACTTAGGCGAGCTGCGCCCTCTTGTGGTTATCACCCGGTCCAACAGGTATGTCAGAACAGCAATGATAGCCCGAAACCGCTCTGGAGCCTACCAAACTAATACATAAGAACTAGTCAAAAAGCCAACAACCCAAAACTTTCCCCCTAAGTGCAACTCCCAAAAACTGAGTGCATAGCAATCTGCCAACTCCCCTCCTAAGTAAGCCATCACCAGAGCACTAAAGGGCTTCGCCCTGAACCAGAATTAATACAAGAAAGCCAGGGCTTGGAAAATTGTTAACAGTTAGGCCATATAACGGGTAGCCCAGTTCCAGATGAGAAAACAAACAAGTCTGATCTCAGTTAGTGGAAAATGCTTTCTCCAAAAAGAAAAGGAATAGCAGTTCCAACAGCAGCTCTCAATGAATCCCGACACTTTAGAGGAACTCTCAGGTCATCTGGAATAAATCTGGCAGCATAGATTTAAGGCTTGACAACGCAGCTTCAGGATCTTCATAATTTAGCCAGGAACCGTTCACTGAGACTTGTAACCTGGCTGGATACCCCATCCTGAATTTTAAACCTGCTGCAATAATCTTAGATACAATGGGGTGAAACGCTTTCTGCTTCAGACGGACCGAGCCAGGGAGGTCTTGTGCAATTCTCAACTTTGCCTTCTCCCAACGAACTTCTTGTAAGGCCCTGACTTTCTGCAGAATATGCTGCTTAAACGGTAGATAATGGGATGGGGGGAGCATCCGGAGGGGGCTTTGGTCGCAGGGACTGATGTGCTCGCTGTATTATGTACACTGGGCCGAAGGGAGAGGGACCAGCAACCCAGTCCACCAGCTTCTGTACAAAAATTACAGTATGCTGGCCCTCTTCCTCTTCTGGAAGCCCGAGTATTACGACATTATTTCTGCGGCTATGGCCCTCCAAATCTTCAAGTTTAGCTTCTAAGCAAGATAATTTCTGTCTCGTTGACAGCAATTCAGGATCCAGGCTTTCCAGTTTTCTTTCCATCGAGACTATTCGAGCAGTATTGTCAGAGACCGTGAGAGAAACTTCATCCAATTTTCTGGAGAGGGATTTCAAATTAGTCGCCATATCTTTCATCTCTTCTCGAAAAGGCTTAAATTCTTCAAAGAACCTATCGAGAGTTAAAGGCTCTTGTTCCCCAGCTTGACACGAAGGATCAGGCTTGTCTGGGCCACTCGAGGCTCAGGATTTCTTTGAGGCCTTTTCAGGAGAGGCGGGGCCGGGGTATGTTTCTGCTGGGCTTTCTTCATGTAAGCCTCCATCTACCACACTAATGCCCAAAACTGGAGCAAAGGATGCTTAAGCAATGGAAGAATTCGTAAGCAGAGGAATTAGATAAGTTTGAACATTTAAAAAGGCGAATTTATATTCGGGAGGCAGGAGCTTAGCGGAGGAGCTTCTACTCAGCACTCTGCATCACGTGATCTCCCCTGGGAAAATCCCTTCTACGTTAGCCTTATTTATCTCCTTAAGGTATTTAAAGGTTTCAGTCATATCCCCCTGATCTCTCCTCTCCTCCAGGGAGTACATGTTCAGCTCGCCCAGTCTATCCCCGTAGGACTTTCCCTCCATTCCCTGGATCATCTTGGTCACCCTAAATTGCACCCCTTCCAACAATTTGATGTCCTTCTTCAGGAATGGGTGCCAGTACTGCACGCAGTACTCCAGGTGCGGCTTGACCAGAGATCTGTACAAGGAAGGGATCACCTCCCTATTTCTGGAGGAGATTCCCCTCGCTATGCACCCCAGCATCCTGTTGGCTTTTGCTGCCACCTTCCTGCACTGAGCTGAGTTGTTCATGCTGCCCATTATAAGCACCCCCAGATCTTTTTCCTCCTCTGTGCTTTCCAGCTGCACCCCTCCCAGCTGGTAGCTCCTCCCCTGGTTCCTAGCTCCAAAATGCAGTACCTTGCAATTTTTGGCATTGAACCCCAGCTGCCATGTTTCCAACCATTCCTGTAGTTTGGTCAGGTCCTCCTGCAGCCCCTTCCACCCTTCAATGTCATCTACCATAGCTCCCATCTTTGTATCATCAGTGAACAGACTGATCCTACTCCAGATCCCATGTGAGATATCAGCTATGCATATCGCAAACAGCACTGGTCCCAGTACCAATCCCTGTGGCACCCCACTCGTCACTTCCCTTGGTGATGAGGGCCCCCCCCCCACCCTCTGCTGCCTTCCATTCAGCCAGTTGATGATCCATCTGGTCAGCTTCGTTCCCACCCCTATGTATTCCAACTTCCCACCCAGCCTCCCATGTGGCACAGAATCAAAGTCCCTGCTGGTCAGCCAGTCATAATACTCAATTGTCTGGCAGGATCTGCCCGAGACAAACCCATGTTGTTGGCTGTCCTGGAGACCACTGTCCTCCAAAAAGACCACTAGCCTCTCCTTTAGGATTGTCTCCATGAGCATCCTCACAACTGACATGAGGTTCAGTGGTCTGTAGTTGCCTAGTTCATCCTTAGAGCCACTTTTGTGAATGGGCACCACACAGGCCATCCTTCAGTCTTGTGGTACGCATCCTGTGTCCATGGATGTATTGAACAGCTCAGCCAGTGGTCCTGCCAGGATCTCCACTAGCTCCCTGAGTACCCTAGTGTGAATGCCGTCTGGTCCCAGTGCCTTGTCCACCCTCAGTGCCCTTAACCCTTCCCGAATCCTGTCCTCTGTAATCCCTACGTCAATCACCCCCTCCCCTCCACTACCCACTCCACCCATCCCTTGGGGTATCTGCCCCCTTTGTCCTTCGTGAACACAGAGCAGAAGTATTCATTTAATGCCTCTACCTGATCCACCCCCTTTTCCACCCACCCTTCTTCTTTCCTAATCCTCACAATCTGGTCCTTGTTCTTCCTTCTTTCTGTAATGTATCTGAAGAAGTCATTTTATCCTTCCTTAATACCCTGTGCCAGTCTCAGCTCTCTTGAAGCCTTGGCCACTCTGACTAGCCTGGTAACCTCCCTGGACTTCTTCGTATACTTATCCTTGTCAACCCCTCCTCCCGATGTCTTGAGTTTCCAAAATGCCTTCCTCTTGGCTCTCAGCCCCTCCATAACCTCTTGAGTCAACCAACTGGACTTCTTTGCCCTTCCCTTCTTACTCCTTGTCTCTGTACAAGTTCCAGTGGCCTCCATCAGCCCTTTTTTAATAATATCCTATTTTTGAGTAGCATCCATGTCTGGTTGAATTCCTGCCAGAGACCTACCCAAAAGTTCCCCCATCCTTTTAAAGTCTGCCCCTTTAAAGTTAATCACCCTGGTCCCCATACCCCCTGTTTCCCTACTCATATTGAGCGTGAACCACACTGAGTGGTGGTCACTCCCAGCCAGATGGTCCTCCACCCCCAATTCTCTTACAGTCTCTCCATTTGAAAGTACCAGGTCTGGCATCCTCTCCAATCTACTCAGCTCATGTACCGACTGCACCAAGAAGCTGTCCTGAAATGCTTTTAGAATGACCTGCTCCCTTGCACTCACGGTGGCTGGAGTGTTCCAGTCCACCCGAGGTAGGTTGAAATCCCCCCACCACCACTTCCTACAGATCCTTCTGATTTGCTCAGCAGGCTCTCTATCCAGGTCATTCCCTTACGTTGGTGGTCTGTATACTACCCCCATTCTCAGCGTCCTACCTTTCGAGTCCTGAAACTGCATCCATAGGGCCTCTGTTCTGCCTGCCTTCCTTCCCTTCCACCCTTATACACCTTATCCCTTCCCATACATTGTTTATTGTTTATTGAAATTCCAGGATTACAATACCTTTGAGCCATGGCTCTTTTACAGAGGTTCCATGTCAACTCTGAAAACAATATAAATATAACAGGCTTTGAGACAGGCAATTCAAGCAGTGGAAATACAAAACATTTGAGGGAGCAGAAGGTACAGGACAGAAATATGTATGAATGATGCAGTACAGGTGAATGAGCAATGTAGTACAATGGATTCTAAGCAGGGTGAGGTAGCTTGAAAACAGCCAGAGGACGGAAAGCAGGGCAAGGGATTAACTGGGATGGATTGAGGGGAACACTAGAAGACAGCGTAGCAACTGAAGGCCATTGTCAGGTTTAAAGTGCTAGAGCCAGGAGGGAGACGAGGTAGGGGAAAGGTGACATGGAGTGGGAGAGGTAAGTGCTTGGTTTGAACTGGCATAGCCTTTGCAGCGAGGTGATGTCTTTGTTGAGTCCATTAAACCAGGAGGGTGCACAATGCACAAACGACCTTTGTCCCTGCAAGGTGCAGCACGGTGGTATGTGCAGAATTTGATTTTCAGAATCCTTGGTGAGGCGAGAGATGTGTGCTGCACATAGGAGCGCTTGTACTTCTGGGGGTGCAAGGCCTAACGTGATCTTCTTAGCCATTAGACAGGTATGGAACTTAATACGGTTTGATAGTTGGAGCCAACCCATTTGGGCGTAGAGTGCACACGTGTGGGTGAGACAGTGGGATCCAGTAATGAGACGGCAGGCATTGTTTAGGCCAAAGCATAGGCGCCTTAGGACTGTGTCAGTAGCAGAGCTATAGACAACCAGCCCATAGTTAATTAAAATTAGAGGGACCACAGAGCTCTGTACAGCTATCCTTAAGGCATCTGAGGTGAGGCATTACCTGTGCCTGTAGAGAAGGCCAATGCGCTTGTTAACAGCTTTGGCAACAGTATCAGTGTGGATGCCATAGGTTTGGAGGCTGTCGAGAGTGATGCTATGATATTTAAAGGAGTGTACTTGGTCTAGGACAGCACCATGGCAGTTTGCAATTGAGATGGACTGAAGCCTACGCTTGTTACGGGAGCCACAGAAAAGCATCACCTTTGTTTCCTTGTAGTTAAACACCAGCTTTTGCCTGTTAAACCATTTTTCAATGGAGGTGAAACCCATCTGGAGCTTTTCTTGGAGTAGTATGGGGTCATGGTGAGAGGCGTGAATGACTGCATCATCCGCGTATAGCAGGATTTGTTCAGGACAGGATTGTGGGAGGTTGTTCAATAAAAGGCAGAAAAGGAGTGGCCCGAGAATGGATCCCTGCAGAACTCCCGAGCGGACCGGTCTAGCATCAGAGAGGGTCTGAGCGATTTTCACCCTTTGTGAGCAGTTTTCCAGGTAGCTCTTAAACCAGGATGTAGCCTCAAGGAAGAGCCCAGCATTTTGTAGCTCAGTGATGAGTAGTTGGTGATGGATGGTGTCAAAAGCCTTAGACAGGTTAATGAAGACTGAACCAGTTAGTTGATTATTGTCAAGGGAGTTGTGGATTGCTCCCGTGAATTCTAGGAGGGCAGAGGTAGTGCTGTGGCCATACATAGAATGCCACACATAGAAACATAGATGTTGACAGCAGATAAGGACCGTGAGGTCCATCCAGTCTGCCCATTTCTTTTTCTACCTTATGAATGTGCCATCAACTTTTGCTCTGTCAATGATCTATCTATTCATACTGATCTGTATTGCTCCCTTATGCCTGTCCCATGCCTGTTTGAAGCCCTGCACTGTATTCATATCCACCACTTCCTGAGGTAGGATGTTCCATGCATCCACCACCCTTTCTGTGATAGAGAACTTCCTCATATTACCCCTTAATTGGTCTCCTTCTAATCTCATGCTGTGTCCTCTCGTCCTGCTATTTTTCTTATATTGAAACATGCTAGACTCTTTCATCTTGTTAATGCCCTTAAGATGTTTGAATGTTTCAATCATATCACTTCACTCCCTCCTTTGCTCTAGGGTATACATATTGAGCTCCGTTAATCTGTCCTCATATGTTTTCTGATGCAGTCCCTGCACCATTTTGGTTGCCTTCTCTGGACTGCCTCAATTTAGTTAATGTCCTGTGAAGGTTGGCCCAGTACTGCACGCAGTACTCCAGATGGGGCCTAACCAGTGTTTTGTAAAGAGGGATTATTACCTCCTTCTTATGACTTGTGATACCCCTACTAATACACCCCAACATCCCCCTAGCCTTACCTACTGCTTTAGTGGTCTACTTGGATGATTTCAGGTCATCTGTGATGATGATGATGCCCAAGTCTCTTTCTTCCCTTGTGACTGCCAGCAACTCCCCTCCCAACCTATAGGAGGCTTCAGGGTTTCGCTTCCCTATGTGCATGATCTTGCACTTCTTTGCGTTAAACCCCAGCTGCCGCTCTTCTGACCATTTTGCCAGTTTATCCAGATCTCTTCTCATTCTGCCCACCCCATCTGGATCATCTACTCTGTTGCAGATCTTGGTGTCATCTGCAAACAGACAAACCTTACCCTCCAGTCCATCTGCAATGTCACTGATGAAGATATTGAGGAGGGCTGGCCCCAGGACTGATCCCTGAGGTACCCCACTTGTGGCTTGCATCTCTTCTGACTGTATACCATCTACCACCACTCTCTGTTTTCTGCCCATCAACCAGTTTGCCACCCAGTTGACCAACTTCTGACCTACCCCGAGCCTACCCAGCTTATTAATCAATCTTCTATGTGGAACAGTAGCGAAAGCTTTGCTGAAGTCAAGGTAGGTGACATCAACTGCTCCCATTTGGTCCACCACTCTGGTTACCCAGTCAAAGAAATCTATGAGATTAGTCTGACAGGACCTTCCTGTTGTAAACCCATGCTGTCTAGGATCCTGTGCTCCTATGGATTCCAGGTGTTGCACTATCCTTTCTTTAAGGGGTGTCTCCATAATCTTGCCCACTACTGAGGTGAGACTGACTGGTCTGTAGTTCCCCGCCTCCTCCCTGCTACCACTCTTGCAGAGCGGGATCACATGAGCCCTTCTCCAGTCTTCTGGGACCTCTCCTGTGCTCAGAGACTCACTAAACATTTCCAATAATGGCTCTGCTAGTTCCACCCTAAGCTCCTTTAGTACCCTGGGATGTATGCTATCTGGTCCCATTGCCTTGTCCGCCATGAGCTTATCAAGCTCTTGTAGGGCCCTTTCTTTTGTGAAGGGACTAGTGCACACCTCCCTCCCTCTCCCCCCCCGTGTCCATGGTGCTTAGCTATGGACCCTGCCCTACCTTCTCCTCAGTAAATGCTGAGCAGAAGTATCTATTTAGGATAGATGTTTTTACATGGTCCTCCTCCTCACACGTCCCTTATCCCCTTGGATCTTAGCAATACCCCCCTCTGGACTTTCTCCTTTCAGTAATGTATCCATAGAAAGTCTTGTCACCTTCTTTTACTGATCGTGCTAGTGTTTCCTTGGTTTGGGCCTTTGCCTGCCTTACTGCCTTCCCTGCTTTCCTTAGGGAAGTCTGGTATGCCTCCCTATCTTCATCCCGCTGCGTTCTCTTATATTTCCTGAAGGCCAGCCTTTTGGCTCTAACCTTTTCTGCTACTGTTTTTGAGAAACAAAGTGGTTTCCTTCTTTTGCACTTCCTTTTCTCTTTAACACAATGGGATGTTGCTTCAAGTACTGCATCCTTAATGCTTGTCCACTTTGCCTGTACCCCCTCACCTGTATTTCTACTTGCCAGGGCTACCTTAGCTATGTTGGCCATCTTATCAAAGTCAGCTCCTCTGAAGTCCCATATTTTTGCCTTGGAATGGGATGATTTAGATGTAGTAGCCAAATTGAACCATGCCATGTGATGGTCACTGGCCCCCAGGTGACCTTCTACCTGGAGATCTGTGATCCCTTCCCTGTTAGTTAGTACTAGATCTAGGATAGCCCTGTCTCTTGTGGGTTGTTGTACCAGTTGTTTGAGGCCCTCCCCCTGCAAGGAGTCCACTATGTGTCTAGTTCTGGCAGATGTTCCTGCTAGTATTGACCAATCTGTATCTGGCATGTTGAAGTCTCCCATTATCAGAACCTCCCCTTTAGCTGTCATGTTTTGTATATCTTCTAACAGTAATGTGTCTATGTCCTCCCCTGGTCTGGAGGCCTGTAGACAACCCCAGTTCGTATGGCTGTCCCATTTCCTGTTTCCAGGGTGACCCACAGTTCTTCTGGCTCCTTATGTGTATTCTGAATTTCTGTAGCTTTGATATTTTCATTGACATAAAGAGCCACTCCACCCCACCCCTTTTGCACCTCAGTCTCTTCTGAACTGTACATAGCCGGGTACTGAAGTCTCCCAAGTGTGGTTACTGGTGAACCATGTTTCGTTAATGGCTACTATGTCCAGTTTAGCCTCTGCCATTATTACCTGCAGGTCTGGGATCTTGTTTCCCAGACTGCAAGCATTTGTGTACATAATTTTCCATTGGCCAGATTTTGGTGTGTTAGTTGTTGGGCGAGATCTGGCATTTCCCCTGTGTGTCGTATGGGGAGCCAGACCTTTTTCCTCACCTGATGATGCAAATGAGCTACAAACATGCTGAACTCCTGTTTGATCACTAGCTGAAGGGGGAGAGGTGTTCTTCCCATTCGATGTATCGGGTGCTGCACCCCTCTCCCCATTTGCTAGTTAAAATATTCTACAAAGACGTCAAACTTCTGTCCCAATGCACTGACTCCCTCCTTAGTCAGATGCAGTCCATCGAATTTAAAGAACTTTCACTTCCAAAACTGTTGCCAGTTACCTACAAATTTGTGTCCTTTTTCCTGGCACCAGCCCTTGAGCCACATGTTTAGCTCCCCTATCTCCCCTTCTCTGACCTTCCGTCCATCTTCCCCCCTCTCCCAACTGGCAAGATCTCAGAGAAAGAGATGCCGGATGAAATGGATGATAGTTTGTCACCCAGCCTGAGTGTTCCTTGGTCTCCACAACTAACCGGCTGGCGAGATCGTTAGTCCCTATGTGTACCAGGACGTCAATGTTTTCTCCTGCTTCCTGCACAATTTTAGCAATGCGGTCAGTGTCTGTCCACGCTGATGTACCGGGGAGGCATCTGACCATTACCCCCGGCTGCAGATAGGTATCAACTCTCCGAATCATGGAGTCTCCTATGATCAGAAGTGTTTTGGATTTCCTTTTCGCTTTTTTTGTTTTGGTTCCTAATTTGGGCGAGTTTTGTTGTGCTAGCTCCTGTGCTGCAATGTCCTGCTCTGCAGTGTCCTCTGCCCCTTTGTTTGATTTCAGAAATAGAGGCAGATACCTGTTTGTAGTTTTTATATGGTTTGTGGAGGTGATATGTTGGAGAGCACCAAATGATGGGGCACCCGATTTGCCCCTCCTAACCACCAGCCAACCTCCCAGACCAACTACCCTCTGCAGTCAAGGTGCTTCTGTTGGATGTTTGGGAAATGGCGGGCAGTTCTTATAATATATTACCTCCTGAATATGTGATTTGAGGTGCACAATGTCTGCCCATGCTGCCTGGAGCTGAGCCCTTAGATCTCCAATGCCCCAGCATGTAGGACAGTGTCCTAAATCCTGTATAACTGCCCTTTTGAAGAGCGTCCCGCAGTACCTGCAGTTAATAATATCCATTCCAGATAAGTTGCTGGGTTTATAACCTGGTCAAAGTAATTAGAAGCAGGAAAATGAAAGAAAAAGTTTGATTTTGTGTTTTGTTTGTTTGTTTTTGTATAACTTGTTATAGCAAGTTAAATTACTTGTGCCCCTGTAAATGAGGTCACTGTGTGGATACCCCTCTGATCCACCCCTTCCTGCTTTGCTACAGGAAATGTCACTCCTGTGCTACCCTATAAAAGGAATGTAGTGTGGAGTAGTTGGGAATTGGGGGTGGTTGGCTGGGCCCTTCTCCTGGCAAAAAAGGAGAACCACGGATGAAAGAAACAAGGAGGTAAGAGCAGAAACAATCAGCCAGCAACATATGTAGTAGCCCTGAAACCTTAGACATGACAGATAAAACTGTAAAGTCTGTAAAGCACCACTTGTAATAATTTCACAGAAGATTTACCCTGTAAGAAACCCTTTGCTACAGAGAAAAATAAAGCAGTAACAGAGGCTATAACTTGCAAAAGACAATTTGAATCAGAAGATTACAGCAGTAATCTGTAAGCACACACCTGTAGGCACACCCTGTAATAATGCAGCAGAAGGTATACCCAGCAACAACAATTTGAATCAGAGAAAAATAAAGCAATAAAATGTTAGCAACAAACAGTAACAATCTCTGTGAGTACAAAAGAAAATAATAACACACAGTAAATCTGCCTGGCCAAAAGAAGTTTTAATCCTTTTCCTTGTTCTGGTAAGGTTCTTTGCTCTGTCCTTACAAGCAACCAAGAAAAAAAAAGAGCTCAGGTGAAGCTAGGTGCCTTTGCCAGCAAACCTAGTCTTCCACCTTTCCCATTAGTCCTATATTTCCTGAATATTCTATACCATGGGATCAATCATATCTCAGTCCTGGTACTGGGTGGCCCACGTTTCCGTGATGGCCACAGTGTCCACCTTCCCCACTGCCTGGAGAGCCTGCAACTCAGCTGACTTATTACCTAGGATCCTCGCATTCAGCATGACCACCCTACACCCCGTTTCCTTCCTTAACTTTCCCTAGTTTTCCTTCGTCGTCTCCCCCCCCCGGTGCCTCTACCCCAACTCCTACCCTGGGGTAAGCTCATCTTCATATTGTAACCCCATGTTCTAGAGCACCCTTTTCTGAGAAAAATACCTCCCACCTACCTGTAACTTATTCACCCCTATGAGGTATTTAAAGGTCTAAATCATATCATAAACATAAACTACTGTTAAATTCTGCTAAAACTAAGTTCATGGTTTTCTCCCACCCCAGGACATGAATCACGCCTGAAATTACTATTTTTGAGAGTTTAGGCAATCCCATAGAGCAAGTCATGGTATTTAAATATCTTGGGTTACTATTAGATTGTCATCTTACATACGAATACCATGTCACAGATTTGATCAGTAGGTTACATAAAAGATTAGAATTTTTATATCGCATAAGAAGCAATCTTACAGTTGATATCAGGCATTTGTTAACACATAGTTTATTATTTTCTGTTAGTGACTATGGATCTACAGTTTATTCATACACTTCTGTTAGGATAGTATCAAAACTTCAGGTGACTTATACTAACATACTAAAATGCCAGCAGAATAGGCCTAATGGTCTTTCGTGTCTGCTCGTTTGGTCAGCCCCCACCCTGGATGCTGACCTTGCTGTCCCCCTCGCCTTCTCTGGCTTCTCCCTTCCCAGTTCCGGATATTCTTGCTGCATTGGATTTTGCTTCCTGAACCCTTCCCCTGTACCTGTCCCACCCCTCTTGAACCCCTCCACTGTCTCTCTGCCTCCACCAGCCCCTAGGTAGTGCATTCCATGGCTCTACCACCCTCTCTCAGTGATAGCACCTCCTCCTTTCTCCCTGAATCTTCCCCCTCAGCTTCCACCCATGCCCTCTAGTGGCCCCTCCTCCTTCCTTCGAAGCACCCTCACTGTTTCCTCCCTATTTACCCTCTTCATGTACCTGAAGACCCTCTATCATGTCCCCCGTCCCTTCTCTCTTCCAAAGTGTACATATTGGCTCTTTGAGCCTCTCCTCATAGGTCCTGTCCCCAAGCCCCAAATCATTTGGTTGCCCTCCTCTGGACCCTCTCCAGGAGGTTAATGTCCCTCTTTAGTCGGCCTCCAAAACTGCACGCAGTACTCCACTCTGCGGCCTCACCAAGCAGTTATACAGAGAGTATCACTTCCTCCTTCTGGTGATCCCCTAGCGATGCATCCCAGCATCCTGTTGGCCTTGGCTGCTGCCCTCCTACAAGTCTCAGAGTTGTTCATCTTGACATCCACCACCACCCCCAGGTCCCTCTCAGCCATTGAGACTTATAGTATTTCCCCAGGGTGTACACTTGGCCTGGGTTTCTGGCCCTCAGGTGGAGTACCTTGCATTTCCCTGCATTAAACCTCAGCTTCCACTTTCTAGACCATCTTTCCAGAGCCTCCAGGTCCCCCTGCAGGGCCACCCTCCCCTCCTCCTCCCCATCCACCACCGCCCCCAGTTCCGAGTCATCTGCAAAGAGACTCATCTCACTCCTGATTCCTGTCCTTATGTCAGATCGTAGGCGTTGAACAGAAGGGGCCCAAGGACCTGATCCTGTGGATCCACTAATGACCCTCTTGGGGAAGAGACTATCCCACCAACTCACGACCCTCTGGTCCGGTCCTGAGCCAATTGCCTATCCATCGGATCATCTGGTTTCCCACCCCATTTCTCCTAGTTTATCCAACAGGCCCACGTGAGAACAGAGTCAAATGCCTTGTTGAAGTCTAGAAAGAGGACATCCACTGGTCTACCCAGGTCCAAGGCACTTGTCACCCAGTCATAGAACTCCACCAGGTTTGTCTGACATGATTTCCCCGGGATGAATCCATGCTGTCTATCGTCCAGGTACCCTGACTTATCCAGGTCCCCCCCTAGCCTCTCCTTGACAATGCCCTCCATCACCTTGCCCACCACTGATCATTCGGTAATAAGCTTTACTACTGGACAACCCAAATTAACACACCACTGTTCCCTCTATAAATCTTTTAATTGTCTTTCTTTGGTAGGGCATTTTAATTTTAGGTCTCTTATATTTCTTCACAAGATTCAACTGGGTTTACTTCCAAAAAGTATCTTATGTTTGTTCCCAAGAATTTCCAAGCTAGTCTATACACGATTACAATGTAAGAATTGTTTTCAGATTCCTTTTTACCATACTGTGTTTGCTCAAATTTCTCTGAACTTTTCTGCTACTAAGTCGCTGCTGCTAACAATGACATCCAAATCCTTGCTGCCAAAGTACTTCTTGGAACTCATAACAAGATCCTGACTGTTGTCTCTGTCTATATACCACCCAAGTTGAGCAATCTGGGCTTTCACTCCCTCCTTGACTGTATCAACTCCCTGGATCAGAATACAGAAGTTATCCTGCTGGGCAATTTCAACGTCAACTGGCTGGCCTCCAGCTCAAATAGTTATAAGGATGCCCTAGCTGCTGCTAACTTCTCACAAATGGTCAAATCACCTACTAGAGTAAACTACAGAACAGGGACCTGCACACTTCTAGACTGGGTGCTAACTAATCGTCCAGAGCACATCTCTGAAGCAACAGTCCTCCCAGACTCCTTAAGTGATCATTCCCCTTTCTTGTGTGTCTGGACCAACAAATACACCAAACTCCCCCCCCAAAAAAACTATTAACAGGAGAATGCTGACCCCCGGTCATCTTGAGTCACTTAAAACACTCCTTCATGAACATGACTGGTCACCAATTGATATAGTTCCCGACATAGACACAGCACTTGAATACTTTATCACCTGTTTCAACTCGGCCTCGATGTTCGTACTCCGTTCAAGAAGCAGAAGATCAAGGGTGTCAATAACCCATGGGTGACACTAGGTCTCCTTGCACAAATGAAATCTCGAGACCAGCTCTGGTATCGTGCTAAGGCTACTGGCACCCAGATTGATATCCAGGCCTACAAAACAGCAAGGAATGCATGCACCGGAGCAATCCGCCATGAGAAAGCTAACTATCACAGGAACACCTTAGCCAGCACCTGGAATGACGGGAGTAAATTCTGGCATAACCTTCATGAAGTGACTGGAAAGGATCCCAAAACAACACCCACAATGTTGAACATAGATGATACCATCACTCTTGACCATGTAATCATTGCCAATGCATTTAACACCACTTTTGCTGACCTTAGTCATGTGCGACCCCCTAACTTTTTTGATCCCATCACAGTCAACCCAGCTCCTGTTGGTTCAGGTTTGCCACCAGGGCACCCTCCGTTCCATTTCAAAGCAATCCCGGAAAGCCTAGCTAAAAAACACATTCTTAAAGTGCTTGGAAAGTCTAGGGTCAGTGGCGAGTCACTAGATATGAAACTTCTCGCCCTCACCATTGATGAAGTCCTGCTCCCACTAACCAAAATCCTCAACTGTTCCCTCATGCTGTCCCAGGTCCCCCAAAAGTGGAAACTGGCAGTGGTGACTCCAATACATAAAAGTGGTGACAAGACTCTCACGAACAACTACAGGCCTATATCCATCCTCCCTCCTCTATCCAAAGCATTGGAACGGATAGTGGCTGATCAGCTCATGGAGTACCTTGCAAAATACAGCCTGCAATGTTCCCAGCAGCATGGCTTCCACAAAGAGCACAGCACAACCATGACACTCCTCGAATTCACCACACATATCCATCATGCACTTGATCAGGGCCAGTTGGTCAGCGCCTCTTTTATTGACCTAAGGCATTTGACACTGTCAATCACTCCATTCTCCTCGAACAATTATCCCTCCTTGGTCTTTCAAGTGAAACTACCCTCTGGTTTCAAAGCTACCTCAGTAACCAGACCCAACAGGTCAGGATTGGTGAATTCCTCTCACCATCCCTACCAATTCACTCTGGAGTACCCCAAGGTTCTAGCTTGGGTCCCTTGTTATTCAGCATATTCCTGAACAAGCTCCCTGCCTCCTGCCATGACAGAATGTTACTGTATGCAGATGATGCAGTAATCTTCACTTGCCATACCAACCCCACCTCCCTTCAGTCTCAACTACAGAAAAGTTTCACAGAAGTGGAAGACTGGTTTTACTCACATAAACTCATCCTTAAAGGGGACAGGAAATCATTTCTAAATGGCAGTTGTTTATAAAGTTCTTACTCTCAGAAATTATATGCATTTCCCTAAATTACCTATATTTAACTGTGCATGAATAAAATGTGATATGAAAAACTGTATTTTGCATAATTTTGTTTTCATGGGCAGCATTCTGTTACAGTTCTCTTTATGGAACCAGTAATTTGGAGTTTTTACTATGTCACGGTTTGTATATAGAATGTTAATTATAAGCTGTTAACCTATCAGAACTATGCTTAGAGTTCTTTGCACAAACCATGACATAGTTAAAGCTCCAAATTATTGGTTCCATGAAGAGAACCGTAAAAGAATGCTGCCCATAAAAATAAAACAATGCACAATACAGTTTTTCACATCACTTTTTATCCAGGTACAGTTAAATATGGGTAATATAGGGGCATGTATGTCATTTCTAAGGCTAAGAACTTTACACACAACTGCCAATTAGAAATGACTTCCTGTCCTCTTTAACTACAAAAAAACTAAAACAATGTTGTTCCATGGAACCCACAGCAAGGACAAGGACCATGAGCTCATAATTAACAACCACGAAGGCGTGGCTCTTGAGCAGGTGGATATGTTTAAATATCTGGGCCTGACCCTTGACTGCTCCCTCTTGTATACCAAACACATTGACAATATCGCTAAAACTGTGAACTCCTGTATAGGGCTACTATACAAGCACAAACATTGCCTAACGGCTGAAGCCTTGAACCTCGCTATTCAGAGCTCTGTTATCTCAACTATTGACTACGGGCTCGTTATCTATGGATCCGCTACTGATACTGCACTCCGGCGCATAGCTGTAGCCCTTAATAAGGCATGTAGACTCCTTATTTCAGCTGCCCGCCTTTCTCACATGTGTGACATTTACGAGCAGGCTAACTGGCTCCAGCTATCCGGCAGGCTAAAGTACCAGACCTGCATCCTAGCTAAGAAGACATCACTGGGCCTTATGCCCCCTGGAGTCCAATCAAAATTGACCCTGCTGTGTATCTGCTGCCTAGCTAGAAGATTGGACAGTCTAACCTTTACAATACCTCGCTGTTAGACCTCTCAAGCTCAGCATTCTTACCTTGTCAGAGCCTCCACCTGGTTCAACTTGCTACCTACAGAAATCTCCAACATTGCCACGTTTGGTGCTTTTAAGTGTAAACTGCGTCAGTACCTCGTGGCTAGTGCCTTCTGTGATTGCTTCTTATAATCCCCTCCAGGCATACTACCCTCAAGCATCCCTCCTCACTGCCTCAGCTCCTCCTCCTCTCCTACCCCCCATTACTGGGTATAGGATGAATCTGTCTCCTTTTCCTTTTCATCCCCCCCTTTCCTCCTCCCTTGCTGTTTCCCATCTACCACATACCCAACGCAATGCCCTCCCCATTTCTCCCCTCCTCCGTCTCTCTGTCCCATACCACCCCCTCACCACCACTCTTCTTTCTCTTTTCCCACTAACCCACTCCTAACAAAGCTTCACTGAGATGCCTATGACTTGTACTTTATAATTAACTCGCAACACAATTCCTTGACAATGCCTTTGGCTGCAATTACTGTAACCTTACTTGTCTTTTTTTTTTCGTAAGTTCCATTGTAATGATCATGTTATGTTTTGTACCTTATTGTCCTTATTGCCTTGACATGGAACCTTTGTAAAAGAACTCTTGGCTCAAAGGTGTCATCTGAAATACAAATAAATAAATAAATAAATAATAGGTTATATAATGATCTACCAAGCAGTATTACCAGTTATATAAAGTTAGGTACTTTTAAGACAGCTCTTAGAATCAGCATGCTCAAAAACTCTGTTTGCAAGTGTTTTGCTCAAAATTAGTAATCACACTGTTATTCTATGATGTGTGCTTACATTGTTATTATGTTTTGTATGTATATTATTTATGTGTAAATTGAATATCTGTGAAAATGGGTTTTTAGCCCACAGACCTTTCAGTATAAAATAAAAAGGAAATAAAAAATGATGAAATATCCCCCCTTTTCCTTAAGCTTCTCCTCGTATGGCTTTTGATGCAGACCCTGTACCATCTTGGTAGCCCTCTTCTGGATGGCCTGTGCTCTGGCTATGTCTCTCCTGAGATGTGGTTTCCAAAACTGGACACAGTACTCCAGGTAGGGTCTTACCAATAACCTATATGGGGCAACATCACTTCCCTCTTCCTGCTGGTGATATCTCTCTATACACCCCAACATCCCATTAGCTCTCCCGATTGCTTTGTCGCATTGTCTGGCCACCTGCAGGTCATCCGATATATTAACCCCTAGTCCCTTTCCTGCTTGGTCATTGCAAGTATCTCCACCCCGTTTTGCACTCCACTCCCGGGTTTCTGTGACCCAAGTGCATTATTTTGTAGGGTTTTTTTTGCATTAAACCTTAGGTGTCAAACTTCTGACCACTCCTCCAGCCGTTTTAAATCTCTTTCCATCCTTTGCACCCCCCCAAGTGTCCATCCTGTTGCAGGTCTTGGTGTCATCTGTGAAAATCAGACCTTCCCTTCCGGTTACTCTGGTATGTCGCTAATGAAAACATTAAAGAGGACTACCCCAGTACTTACTCTTGAACACCCCACTGGTCAGTCTCCCCTCCTCGAAGCAAACTCCATTTGCCATCACTCTCTGCCTGCTATCCCCTAACCAGTTTCTTACCCAGGTTACCACCTTATAGCCCACCCCATGCTACCCAACTTGTTCACCAGTCTTCTATGTGGAGCAGTGTCAAAGGCCTTGCGGAAGTCCAAGTAGGACACATCGACCACCCTGCCTAATGCAACACCTCGGTTACCCAGTCAAAAAATCTATTAGATTTGTTTGGCTCAACTTCCCCTCTGAAGCCTCTCCATCATCATCCCTATCCTGTCTAAAACCCAGATGGCTGATCCACCAGGAAGGCACCTGACCATCTCCCTCCCATCCAACCCCCCCCATTCCACCACCCTCTCAATTTCCCTAACCACTGAGTCCCTGACCACTAAGATTCTACTAGTAGACTTGCTCCTATTAACCCCCCCTTGTAATCACCTTGTGCTTCCCTTTCTCCAACTGACTCAAAGTCCCCCAAGGGAATAAGGTACTGGAGCTTCCTCTAGGAGTGCAAAGTGGCATACCATCCAGATGGTATTGGGCTGGACAACCTCCCTGTAGCTAACCCTGCCTCCCTTCCCCCTCCCCACCACTCTCCACCTCCTGGACCAGTTGGGCTCTAGGGGAGTGGGTGAGGGGGTGCGCTCCATCTGAGCTGGTGACACAACCAAAATATTTCTTCTCGTGCTCCACCAGCTGAGTATGGAACTCTGTGAAGCTCTTGTAGATGGGGCAGTGCCCCCTCCTCCATAGCATATCCCTAGAGAAGAGCATCCCACAACCACCACAACTGACTGTTTCCCCACTCTGTCCCATCGCTGCACAGAACCCATGAATACAGCTACACCTTAAGGAAACAAAAGTAAGCAGAGGTAAAAATTACCAGTATATTACTGTAAAACCAGTAAATATGCAGACCCTAGATAGGGTGTTGACTAGACTCATTAAAAATCTGGTTATAAGTTCAGAGGTAAAAATTCAGCGGAAGTGAAAATTACCAGTATATTGAGATAAAACCAATAAATATGCAGATAGGATGTTGGCTGGACTCAGCAGACATCTTACAAGCACAACAGCTGATATAATGCAAAACAGAGCAGCATCTAGTAGCAGTGAAACAAATCGCAAACCAAACTCCTCTATGCTCTGATTTCAGACTATGGTATATAAAATCAATCAAAGAGCAGCTGACATGTATTTTTCCTTGAGGCAGACAACTCATGGCAAGGAGCTGCCTGCCCCAGGACCTAAATGAGCCCCCAAAATAATTTTTTGAGACAGTTTTGTTAAATTTACCTTAGAGGAACCATGATCTAAGTTCTGCGTTCAAAGCCAGTAGCCAAATGACCGATGCAGCTCCGCCAGAAAACCGCATTTTGATGAGGCAAAGTAGGGAAGGGGCTGCCGGGCTATAGATAGCATTATAATGCAATCATGGCCAGCAACGGCCTTTAGGTGAAACTCTTATTACAGGCACTTACACATGTTAAGGTGGTAGTACTACATGTTACAGGCAATTTTTGTTATTTTGCACTTTATTATACAAAATTAAAATGTCCATATGTTCCCTTCAAGGAAAAGTATGGAAACTATGAATGTTTCTATTGGCAGATTCTGACCTTTGTGTAGGTAGTAATGTTTTGTTTCTATCTGGTCAATGTGACCATGGAATTCAGAGTTTCTTAACGGAAGTGATAATCCCTCTGTACAACTGCTTGGTTAGGCCGCACCTCGAGTACTGTGAGCAGTTTTGGAGGCTGCACTTAAAAAGGGACATTGCAGTCCTGGAAAGGGTCCAGAGGAGGGCAGCCAAAATGATCTGGGGCTTGGGGGGAAAAGACCTATGGGGAGAGGCTGGAGGAGCTCAATATGTACACGTTGTAGGAGAGGACGGACAGGGGGACATGACAGAGGTCTTCAAGTACATGAAGGGGCTAAATAGGGGAGGATCAGTTGGGGTGCTCCAAAGGAAAGGGGGGGGCAACTAGAGGGCATGGGTGGAAGCTAGACGGGGGAAGACTCAGGGGGGAAAGGAGGAGGTGCTACTTCACTGAGAGGGTGGTGGAACCATGGAATTCGCTGCCCAGGGGACTAGAGGAGGCAGAGACTGTGGAGGGGTTCAAGAGGGGTTGGGACAGGTACAGGGGTAGGGTTGTGCTGGCAAAGTCGAATACAGGGGGAATATCTCAGACTGGGAATGGAGAAGCCCGAGGGGGTGGAGGGGCAGAAAGGTCAGCTCCCAGGTTGGGGGCTGGCCAAATGAGCAGACACGAAAGACCGTTAGGCCTACTCTGCTGGCATTTTAGTATGTTAGTACAGACGCTGTCAGCAGATAAAGACCCCTTGTCCCACCCAGTCTGCTCAAAATCCCCCAGTAATGCTACCTAAGTCCCTACTGGGGGAAATATGCCTGCAATGTAAACAAAATGCTACTTCTACTCAAAGGCTTTGCAGAAAAGACTGCAGACTACTTATTATTTACTTAAGATTCATGGAAAACTACATGTTGCTGAATGCCTCTATGCATATGCTATAGAAACAACAAAATGTATTTTGTGTGGGCAGAAACATGTTACAGCAGTGGTACTCTGTTAAAAGGAAAACTGCATGCAAAAATGATAAAAACACATGTTGTGCATTGTGTTTTGGTTTTTTTCTGATGGTCCCTGGAGTTTGGTTTTCTGTGTCTGTGCCAAGTTGTTGGGTTTTTTTTCCCTGCCAGATTTATGGCCTCTGGGCGTAGCCAATCAGACTTCTTTTATTGCCTTTGATCTGTTGGAATTTTCTCAGAATGCCTCTGGGAATTATGTGTCTTAGGCTCAAATCCTTCAAAGATGTAGTGGCTTTATTAACCCCAGTGACAACACTTTACAAAGAAAATTGCCAGACATCCAGAATAACAACAGCTGGCACTTAGAAAAACCTGACTTCAACTGGGGAAGGAGGGGACACTTTTTCAAACAGCTGTGGCTAGATGGTGTGACTGGATTATAACTAGGATCCTGGGCTCTTGGTTCTATTGCAAGGTCTAACTCACATCATTCCCAGAGGCATTCTGGGAAAATCCCAACAGATCAAAGGCAATAAAAAGAAGGTTGAAATGGCTACCTCAGGTGCCATAAAACTTGCAGAGAAAATAAAACAAATTGCTGCAGACACATGTAACAGAATGCTGGGATCATCACAGAAGCAAAATCCCATGCACAAGGTGCGTTTTTATCATTTTTGCATGTAGTTTCCCTTTAATTTCAAACAAATAAAAGGTGAGAAAATTGAGATGTGCGACTTTGATTTCTTTATTGTTTTTTTCTTTGTGAAAATCAGGTTACAAATAAAGACTATTTTTGAATTCTCCTGCCACAAGGCTAAGTATGCATAAGTGTGTAAAGTATTCTCACTGACATAAGTGTGCAAAGTGAATTTATATTTTGTGTTCATTTCACAATTTTATTTTGGATGCAGTTTTACCATTTCGGGTAGGTTGAAAAGCTGTCAGTCACTGTAAATAACCATACAAAAGCTTAAATCTTTGAACTTCACAGCACCAGACCTGTAAATTAAGGCTATCAGTATATATTTGTACATTTATTTTAAATAATTATTGCATTAATGATGAGTGTCCGAGGCTGATGTGTGGCATTTTAGGTTACCCACCTTACACCCACTGTACTTGGTTTTGCATATACCGGTATTTTCCGAAAAATAGACAAAATACCCCATTTCCAAGCTGTCCTCCACCAAACCTAAACAAATATATGCAACTATGCAGGATAATCTAAATACATAAAGTTCTAAAGAGTGAAATATAAAATTCAGTAAATATACATTTCATTCCAATTGTTGTCACAAACAATCTGCAGTTGTATTGCTCTAATAAAACAAAGTACAGAAGAACCAATACAAAACTATGCATTTTGGAATTCTATAGCATGTACCTGTGCCAGAGGTACCATACTAATGTACCTTCACCATAGAGGTCTGGCAGCAACAGACCCTAAAAACATACGCCTAGGTATTCAAAGCAGATGCGCTGCACATCCCAAGATGTGCCAGCGCAGACCAGAAGATGCGCCACTTTACAATCTTGAAAGAACAGGGATGCTCAGCGCAAAGCCAGATGCACCTGAGTGCAATATAATGTATGTGGCTCATGTGCAGGGGGCATTCCCATGAATGTGCCATGCAGCCACATATTCAGAAAAGATGAGCTGCGCATCCGTGGCACAACCTGCAGATGCGCTGCACAAAGATAGGCATATAAAAAGCATGCCTAAGTGCAGTCCACCCGCAGGCAGAGAGCAGGAAATCAGCCATGGATGGGACAGCGTTCCTGATGGTAGCAGTTATGAGGGGAGTGAGGAGATGGAAGAAACAGCAGCATGGACGTGGAAGGGCTCGTAGGCAGTATGCCCAGCAGAGAAGATACCGCGCCCGTGTAACATTTGACCACCTGAGTGACATGGAGATCGTGGGCCGGTACAGACTCAACAGGGTACTGCTGAGACAGCTCTGAGAGCTGCTCCATGATGACGTGCAGGCACCAACACACAGGAATCATGCCATGGCGATGGAGACAAAGGTGACACAATGTGCCTGCTCACCACAGGCACCTTCCAGATGCCGGTGGCCAACACCACTGGCATCACACAGTCCGCCACGTCCCGTCCCCTTACTTAATTCCTCACCGCTCTGCTGCCTCATGCTTCAGAGTACATCAAATTCCCAAGCACACAGGCAAAGTGGACAGAAACCATGCAGCACTTTCACAGGGTTGCACACATGCCAGGCATGCTAGGGGCCACAGACTGCACCCATGTGGCAATACATGCACCACCTGGTCCAGAGGAAGTAGCATACATCAACAGAAAGGGCTACCACTCTGTAAACTGCCAGGTGGTGTGCAGTGCCACAGGGTGCATTACCAATGTGTGTGCCACACACCCTGGAAGTGCACATGATGCCAGCATCTGGCACCGGTCAGCCCTGTGCCTCCTGTTCGAGAGCGGGGGGATACCCAGCGGCCACCTCGTGGGTGAGTGAGGCATGACAATGGGCCCACACAACATACAGTGGCACATAATACAGTTTGCATAACCGCTGTGTGGGAAACAGACAGGGCTCACCATGCCAAACAGGCAGGCAGCGCCACTGGCCACGTGCACCCACTGCACTCTGAATTACATGTGGCAGGTGTGTGCTGGGTGGGAAGGCATGTCTGGGGACACACACAGCAGCCACATGAGTATAGGCATGCAGTGGCACTGGGCATGGGCCTGACACAGGTGTCGTGGTGCTACTGAGAAGCACACCTGGACAGGACAGTGTCTGTCACCAGTAGGGGCAGGGCACTTGAACAGCAGGGCCTGGCCGTGGGAAGCCATGACATGTCAGGCATATGCCCTGCATGCAACACACATGCAGTGCACACACTGATGTGATGATGCGTGCATGGCCTGTGTGCCGTGGGGTGGGAGAGTCAGGGTGGGGGTCACACAGAGCAATGGCAGTCATGCAGTAACATAGGGATGTAGTAAACCTGTAAATGACAGATGTACACTTAACACTTTCTCTCTTCCACAGATGACTGTGCATACCCCCTACGGCCGTGGCTGCTCACCCCCATACGCCAGCCCACATCCATGCTGGAGAGCCAGTACAATGAGGCACACGACACGCTACTTCATTAAGCGTGTGTTCAGCATGCTCAAAATGAGATTCAGATGCCTGGACAGGTCTGGCGGTGCCCTACAGTACAGCCCAAAGAAGGCCTGTGGCATATTCCTGGTCTGTTGCATGCTACTCAACATGGCCATAGACCGTGGAATCCATGTCCAGGCTGAGTTGGGCAACAGCTCTGAGGATGAGGGGCCACAGGCAGGGGGTGGGCAGAAATGCCATGACCATAGGGGCTCATGGTTGGTCACCAGGGTGAGGCGGCACAGGGACATGATCATGGAGGAGCACTTTGGAGACCACAGGTGGGTAACAGAGTGGGATAATGTGGGGTTGGGCAATGTTGTGTGGGAATGGGGGGATAACATGTGAAGGTTGGCAGATGTGACATGGTTGACAGGTCCACAGTGGTGGAGGTACACACACATGCAGGTGTGGCCACAACAGAACAGTCATGTCCAGGCCTACGTGGGGTACTGCAGTGTATGGCATGGATCAGTGGACAGTGCCCGCACACATGCACAGCGGACACACAAGGCTGCACTCATTACGCCCATGCCAGACAACACAGCAGCAGTGCCCCACCACAAGCCCGGAATACCACACAGACAGCATGGACATGCAAGCCACAGGCCCACGTGTGTGCCCCTCACGCGGACCTGGGAACAGACAGCAGGGTGTGTGGGCAAACAATGGCTGGATGGTGACTGTGCCATGACAACTGCACACAGGTGGGATCACTGTGACCTACCACAGCTGCCACAGACACATTGATGGCCACATCCACGAAGTGTGCCCCCCCTGGGGTGGCAACCACATTGGCAGGGGACTCAACCGTGCTAGCAGGGGTAGACCTATGAAACCGTGACCGTGTGTTCATGGGTGTCTCGTTGCCAAAGTCCAGATGGGACCCAGGGGTGTTGGGGATACCTGAGGCAGGGGATGGCGTCAGAAGCAATGGGACCACGCTACGTAGTGAGGTGGGAGTGCTGGTGTTACTACGCAATGTGCGGCAGGCACTCCTGCATCTGCTGGGCATGAGGGTGGCACAGCCCACTTCGATGGCCTGTGTTATCCTCTCGAAGCCTGCGGTCATGTCCTCTCACAGTTGGCAAATCTCACCAACAATGTCCACCCGGAGTTGGTGTATCTCGCTAACCAACCAGCAGTGGCCCACAAAGGCATGATCATCCACGATGCCCACCTACACAACGCAGGCCCTGACACACCTCATGCCCCATGGATGACTGCATGAGCCGGGTGTGCTTGTCAAGCCCATCAGCAGGGGACCTGTCCTGTGGGAGGAGCCGACGGGTGGGTGGTGTACCAGCTTGCAGTGCAATGTCCAAGGCCTGTGGACACTGCACTGCTGGCCATTCTCTTTAGGTGGGTACTGTGTGTGGGCCAGCACAGGGGGTCCCTGTACAGTCACATCATGTGCACCGGTGGCATTTTGCTGCCGCACAATGCCCTGCTGCTCCAGGGTGATGGTCTCCACAGCCACACTCCAGACTTGGCCGCCCATAACCACTGCAGGTGTGGTAGTCAGTGGGCCATCCCATCTGGGGCCCTGTGTGGGCGCAGGGTGCCCCACCCTGTTCACTGCAATCTGTGTGGCCACCTGCGCTGTGGCAGTGGCACCACTGTATGTCATCACCTCAAGCTGTGTGGCATCATCATCATCATCCTCCATGGCCAATGTCAGCACCATGAGGTCATCAGGCAACTCAGTGTCAGGCAAGGTGTTCAGATCCATGAATTTCAGCTGGTCCTGGAACAGGCCATCCCTGCCTGCAGAGATGCATCCCTCCACCTCCTCCACTGGTCCCATGCCCTGCAGCTCCCCTGAGGTGTGATGGCACCGTAAGGTGGACAGGTATGCATGGTCAGGGTGGCATTTCCATGGATGTCCATGGATGGTGTACATGGTGCAATGTGGCATGAAGCACAGCTGTGCAGACACTGCCACACATGGCACGCATCGGCACTGTGACCTGTGTCACACACACCACCGTGTGATGTGTGCATTGCATGCTGAAGGGCCATGCATGCACAGTTCTGTGACGTGGATGACCACTGGGCCATGGTTGTGCACAGCCTCCCCCCCCAGACAAGGGGCACTTCCACCAGTGTGCGGGCACACCGGCAACAGTGACAGTCCACAATGGTGCATTGCACCATCATGTGTTGCTGATGTTCCGGAACATGGCACATGAACACAGGTGGACAGTGACCACCACTGACCACCCCACCTCAGCAGAGGCAGATGTCCCCGGTGTCACAGCCAGTCACAGCAGCACACACGGGCTGCATGGGGGACACTACATGGCCATGAGGGGGACGTGCAATGGTGGATGCAATGCATAGAGGCATTTATGTATTTATTTATTTTGTTTCAGAAAATTATCTTTGAGCCAATCTCTTTTACAAAGGTTCCCGTCATGTAACAGTAGCAAACACAAACATACATACCAATCACACAGCAATACACAGGTTAATGCAGAGTTAAATCAGAGAGACACTACATAAAACATTGCTCAGCATAAGTGTAACCCCCCCCCCGCAAATGGGGGTTCCCAAAAGTCTTCCAGGAGCTTGCCTGAATGCTCCAAGTCTGGAGGTGTTCGGCGTTTAAGCCGCTTAAGTGTGAGTGCTTTTAGAGCCTCTGGTACTGTTTCTTTAAGAGCTGCCTGCTTGTAGCCATAATTAATTGAAAAGGGAGGACTGTGTGTTCTAATGCCCAAATCCCGCCCGGACTGCTGTCAATTCGCTCCATTTCTGCCGTCGCTACACGTGCAGAGGGAGCCTTGTTGAAAGATATAACTGTTTGCCAGGAATCATTTAGAGTGACTGAGAAAATGTAGTTTGTCTAACCTGTCTTTATTTCAGCACAAACTGTTTCAGTGTAGCTCTTTCATTTTGGTCCTGAACTGCTGACTTGGACCAATCAGGATGATAAGGAGACCTTAAAATGGAGCCTGTGGACGAATCAGAACTTGGACTCTCAATTTTGAGCCAGCCACAAGGGGATTGTATGGGCAGTGACTCTGGGAAATGTAGTTTTGACCTTGGCGCCTTTTTACACCAACAGAGGGAGCCCTACAGTGATTGACAGCTGAATCCACCAACAGAACTGGTGTGGACACAAAGGAAATGCCCTGTTCTGTTACTGGAAAGCTCAGATCAGTAGTGACAGTGAAGAGAGAAGAAGCTCTGCTTCTGCTGCAGCGTGTAGTTTTGCGCGGGAAGCGCGTGTGAGGCCCTGAGTTTCGGCCTGCAGCCGTTGTGAGTGCCAGTTTGGACTGAATCCGAGTTGTGAGGAGAAAGAAGCACCAGAAGTGTGGAAACCAGGCTCACCCTGTAGAAGACTGGAGATATTGCTGAATCGTGCTTGGTCTGTCAGGAACTGCAGCTGCTGTGTGTGCTCCCGGGTGTTTTGCAGTAAGTGCGATCGGGATCGAGGAGCTGCCTGCCTGGTATAGTACTTTCCTTTTACATATGAATGTGCGTAGTGCTTGTGGGGAATCACTATTTCAAACAACATGAAGTCTTGCTATATTATAGACATTAGCAGTTTGATCCAGCTCTAGAACTGCCCCGGAGTGAAATGGTTAAAACCATTCCAAAACAGAATTTTGGCACGAGAGCAGCTCTATCTGTGTCATTTCAAACTTGAACTGTCAGATTCTTTACTCCGCCTCAGTGAACAGTCGCTCTGGAGATTTCTCCTTCTGCTCGGTTCATTTCTGGTTTAAAAGTGTTTTCTCGGTTGGATTTAACGAGAATAGTTTTATTGTAACACAAAACCGTTCGGTTCAAGCTCTATCTGTGGTAACCGTAAGTAAATGAAGGTTTTGTCTGTGTGGAACTTGTAAGTTATCGGTTCGGTTTTGAACTGATCAGTGGGTTTAAAACTCATTTAAAACTAAAAGTTACTATTTTAGAGTGCAGTTCCGGTTCTTATCGGTTCTAAAAAACAGATTTATTACGTTTTTTCCAATACCGTATTACGGTTAGGAACCGATAAGGTGTCTTGCCTGGCACTCGCCGTTAAAAGGCAAGTTTTTGGTTAGGCTGGCATTATGTCTGAGAAACCAAAAGAAAACCGGGCCCATTGGGTTTCAACACTGTGATGTTTGTGGGAAGTCTTGCCAAGGCTGACCCACACACCACATGTGTTTATTGTCTGGGGTTTGACCACTCCAGTCAGACTGCCAGGTATGTAAGAATTTCCTGCAGCCACCCTGGAAAAAGATTGAGCAGGCTCAGGGCGAGAGGCCAAAAGTCCGCTGACCGGATGGCCAGCCCGGTTCGGTGCCAACCAGACAGAGGAGAATGCCCTCTGACCAGGGTCAGACTTCCTCGAGCAAAAGAAAAGCTGGTTCTGAGGAACCAATTCCAGTAAAGAAAACAAGAAAATCAGCAGGTCTGAGTCCAAAATTCCTTCTCCAACTGCTGCAGAGATAGCAAAAGCCATACAAATTGTCCAGTCACTGTCGAGGTCCGTCCGAACCACCACTATCTGGTAAAAGGTCGGTTCGTCCGGTCCCAGTGGTTCAGGATTATGATATTGAGGAATTTTATGAACCAGAGGAGGGAGGAGGATTATGAACAGTATGAATGTGGCTGGGAAGGTCTGGGTGTGACCACTGAACCGACATCTCCCAGACAGACCTTTAGAATCTCCCTATGCTGTCTGGAGTCCCCATCTCATTTTATGTTTTATAAAAAGTTGCTGAAACCCTCCAGCTTCCTTTAGAAGAGGCTGTGGATGAGCAAGAGGAGCCTGATTTTGTAGAAATGATGGATATTCCAGAGTCTAGGAGATTGTCTATTCCTTTACATAAGTCTTTTAGGAAACAAACAATTAAAATTTTAAAAGCTCCTAATTTTGTGCCTCCTGTAGATAAAAAGATGGACAGAAGGTATACATTGTCAGGCCCTGATACAGAATTCCTTTCTCAGCAATGCAGTCATGTTGGGGTAGTTCAGGCTGCTGCCTGTGATAAAGCTAATATTCCCTTGGCTTCCATCCTCCTGACAAGGATTCCAGGAAGATTGATGCCATGGCAAAAACAGTATATGGTAGCCTCTCTGGGACTCAGGCAAGCAAATTATATGGCTTATGTACTAGGTATCAGAAATCTAGATGGGATACTGTTATGCAATTGGCTAAGCAGGCCCATGGCCAGCTGGCTAGTGAACTAGAACAGGTGGCTGCTGATGGCATTGAAGCCTCTAAGGTTCAGTTTCATGCTGCTGTGGATGTTAATGATGTTTCCTCTAGGGTCATGGCCACATCTGTAGCTTTTCGTAGGTTGGCCTGGCTCAGGTGTACTAGTTTGTCACAGGATACCCAGACTAAGGCTATGGATTTTCCTGTGGTGGGAAATTCTCTGTTTGGAGAGCAGACAGAGAATTACATGAAGATGGATGAATGTAGGACTACTTACAAGAGTGCCCAGGCTAAGGAGCGGCAAGCCACTCCTCAAAGGCATGCCCCCAGGGGTAGGGGTAGGCCTTTTCACAGGCCTTTCTACCAGACTCAGGCCTCCTTTGCCTATGCTCAGAGGGGCTTCTTCAGAGGCAGGGGCAGATGAGGGGTGGGCAGACCTGCTCCCACCCCCCAGCCTAAAGCTCCTGCGAAACATGCACCCTGATGGGGTGCCCAGGGCCGATTCTCCTGTACCAGTGGGGGGCAAGCTGGCTTACTTCAGTCAGAATTGGGCTTCTTTAACCTCAGACAAGTGGGTTCTGGAAGTAGTAAGCCAGGGTCTGGTTCTCAGCTTCAAAAAGTTTCCCAAGTTGAGAAGCAGACTTTTCCTACCTGCAAGTGCTTCAGAGACCCTCACTCTGGAAACAGAGGTCTCATCCCTGTTAGCTCTCAGAGCAGTAGAAGGGTTCCTCCCTGCATCAGGGCAGGGTCTGTATTCAGATACTTCCTTACCCAAAAAGACAGGAGAATGGCGGCCCATTTTAGATCTCAGATATCTGAACAAGCATCTTTTGAAACCAAAGTTCAAAATGGTAACTCTGGTAATGATTTTACCTTCCTAAGGCCAGGGACTGGCTAGCCTCCCTGGACCTCAAGGATGCCTATTTCCATGTCCTAATCAGAAGATCCCATGAAAGTACCTCAGATTCGAACTGCCCTCAGGTCATTACCAGTTCAGAGCAATGCCTTGACCTTACCTCTGCTCCAAGGGTATTCACAAAGTGTCTAGCAGTGGCAGTGGCCCACTTAAGGAGGCAGAGGATTGCTGTTTTCCTATCTAGACGACTGGCTCATTGTAGGCCAGTCCTAGAACAGGTAAAATCTACATGCAGGTCACCAGCAGCTTCTCACCTCCTGGGTTTCTGCTAAACCTAACAAATCGGTTCTGGAACCAGTCCAGGTACTCATCTTTATAGGGGCAGAATTGGACACAAAGCTAGCCAGAGCCTTTCTTCCCCAGAAAGGGTAAGGAATTTAGTGGCTCTGGCCTCCTCCTTCACTCTGCAGGTCTCTCGACCAGAAAGACACTTTCTGCAGCTCCTGGGCACATGGCTGCATCCACAGCTGTTGTGCAGGAGCCAGATTTCAGATGAGAGACATTCAGTTTCACTTGAGAACCTTTTGGTCTCAGAGAAGAGACCCCTTTCCAAGTTGGTCCCAGTGACTCGAACCTTGATCCTAGCTCTCCAGTGGTGGCAGGATCAGAGCAATTAAGAGCGGGGTCCCTTCATTTCCCTTCTCACGACTTGACTCTCACTACAGATGCTTCCCTTCTGGGTTGGGAGCCCACATGGGCGACCTTTCCACTCAGGAGTCTGGTCCCCAGGAATCTCTGCTCCACATCAATTTGCTGGAACTCAGAGCTGTCTTTTTAGCTCTTCAAGCTTTTTCTGCATCTGTCCGACAAGGTGATACAAGTCAGAACAGACAACACCACAACAATGTGGTACATCAACAAACAGGGGGCACTCGGTCTTGACCTTGTGCACCGGGCAATAAGTTGTGGTCTCTGGCCTATTCCCTGAACACTTCCTCGTAGCAGTTCATCTTCCAGGGAAGGACAATGTCTAGCGGATGCCCTCAGCAGGGATTTCCCAGGGCCATCACGAATGGTCCCTGGATCCTCAAGTGCTGGGGATAGTTTTTGCCAGGTGGGGCATCCCTCAGATAGATCTTTTGCAGCCCAGACAATCACAGACTTCCTCTGTTCTGTTGCAGGCCTCCAGTGCTGGGCTCCGTTCCCTGGATGCCCTTCTTCTGGATTGGGAGGAAGTTCCTCATGCTTTCCCCCCTTTCCTCTCCTGTTCAAGTACTAGTCAAAATCAGATCTCAGCCTTGCAGGGTGATTCTGATTGCCCAGATTGAGCCAGGCAGCCCTGGTACCCCTCCTTCTGTCTCTGACAGTCCATCTTCCCTGTGCCTCCCAGGAATCACAATCTGTTGACTTGTGCCCAGGAAGGGTTTGGTATCCGGACCTCAAATCCCTCAACCTCAAGGCCTGGCTCTTGAGGAGTTAGAGTTGCTGATTTACACCTCTCAGGGTGTTCTTGAGATCCTAAAGGCTTCCAGAAAGCCTTCCACTAGGGCTACTTATAGTTCTAAATGGAAAAGATTTTCCATTTGGTGTGCTGGGAAAAATATTTCCCCAGAATCTGCTGAATTGCCCATTTTGTTAGATTACATGGTACATCTTAATTCCTTGGGTCTCAGACCAGCTACATTGAGAGTTCATTTGGCAGCTGTGTCTGCTTTTGTGTCAGCAGGAAAGTCATCCCCTCTTTCCTCTCATCCTGTGTTTTCCAAGTTTTTTAAGGGATTACTCCATACTAATCCTCCCTTTCGGGAACCGGCCCCTACTTGCGACCTTAATGTTTGCATTGCCCAGTTAATGCAACCCCCTTTTGAACCTCTGTCTTCTGCAGAGCTTAAGTTCCTAACTTGGAAAACTGTTTTTCTAGTGGCTATTACTTCTGCCAGACGCATAAGTGAATTGCAAGCCTTGTCAGTGGAGACTGACTTATTTCTTTCCACAGGGATAAGGTAGTCCTTAGGACTAATAGGAAGTTTTGCCTAAGGTGGTTTCAGATTTCCATCTTAATCAATCTATCTCCTTTCCAGTATTTTCACTGATCACTCCTCTTCGGGTGAGAGGAGGTTGCACAACCTGGATGTTAAAGAGCTCTTAGTTATTATATAGAGCGTACCAAGTCACTGAGTTCGAATCCCTCCAACTTTTCCTTACCTATGGTGAAGTTGGGAATGGCAAACCTGCCACTAAGAGATCAATAGCCAGGTGGATTGTCTCTTGTATCCAATTTTGTTATCAGAAAGTGGGCAGAGCCCCTCCCGGTTTGAGGCTCATTCTACCAGGGGTACAGCTCGTCTCTAGCTGCTGCCAGAGATATCCTCTATTAGAGATTTGCCAGGCTGCTACTTGGAAAGCGGTACACCCTTTACCAAGCATTACTCCCTGGACGTCCAGGCCAGGAGAGATGCTCAGTTTGGCACAGCTGTTCTTCAGAGCCTATTCCTAAGTAGGTTCTGTCCTCCTCCATGGAGGTACTGCTGTGTATTCTGCTAATGTCTATAATATAGCAAGACTTCATGCTGTTTGAAGAAAATTACTCACCTTAGTAATGTTGTTTCTTCTAATGGAGTCTTGCTATATTATGAACCTCCCCCAACCTGCCCTCTCAGAACCTCTACTTGGTGGGGTGGCAACTTAGTGTGGGCACTACTTATGCCCTGTTAGCATTTTGTCCCCTTTGGGACTTTGGGGGTGTGTATGTATACGCGTGTGTGTGTTTATTATACTTATGTTCCATTTTCATATTATTAGAATGGTGTTAGTATTTCTGGTCCCCTGACTTGAGTCTTGGGTGTTGGGACCATCAATGGTTGTTATTATTTAGGTAGCCATTTGGCTAGTGTAGGTTACAGCTTCCACACAGACCTTAGTGAGTTTGGCTCGTAAAGATCTGACAGTTCAAGTTTGAAATGACACAGATAGAGCTGCTCTCGTGCCAAAATTCTATTGTGGAATGGTTTTAACCATTTCACTCCGGGGCAGTTCTAGAACTGGATCAAACTGCTAATGTCTATAATATAGCAAGACTCCATTAGAAGAAACAACATTACTAAGGTGAGTAATTTTTTCTTCATGTCCCCTGTACTGTGAGCTGTATGCTGAAGCTGGAAGCAAACCCCAGCTTGTGTCGGACTAAATCCATTTGTTATCAACTGCAGTTGGGTCCAGTTGCAAGGACCTTGTCTCCATGCCCTGTTGTTTCTGGCAATCCAGAAAGAACATCCACCGTCCAGTTCTCAGTTTGGGTATTGTGAGTAAAAATCAGGGTATTCTCCCTGCAGCCTGTTATCAATTACAAGTGTGTCATCTGATTATTGCTGTTTCATTTTTTCACGAACTGAGCCCCAGGGCTGCGGATTATAATTTGTGTGTACTAACATACTAACATACTAACTGCCAGCAGATTAGGGCTTACGGTCTATCGAGTCTGCTCGAATCTCAGATCTCTAGTTGGATGCCGAGGCCCTCCCCTTGTGTTCCAGAAACCCCTATCATCCATCCCCACCCCCCTGGGCCAGGCCATCATCTGGTACATCCGCTTTCTGTGTCTGTCCCACCCTCTCTTGAAGCCCTCCACTGTGGATCTCTGAACCAGCTCACCAGGCAGCGCATTCCAAGAGTTCACCACCCTCTCAGTGAAAAACCTCCTCCTCTTTTCCCCCCTCACCCTTCCACCTTCCAACTTCAAACCATGCCCTCTGGTGATACCTCCCTGCTTTAGTCTAAAGATCCCCTCCATGTTTACCCTATTTATTCCCTTGAGGTACTTGAAGACCTCAATCATGTCCCCCCCATCTCTCCTCTCCTCCAAAGAAAACAGGCAGAGCTCCTCAAGTCTGTCCTCATCGTCAAATCCCTAGTCCTCGTATCATCTTAGTTGCCCTCCTCTGTACCCTCTCCAGGGCTGTATGTCCCTCTTCAAGTGTGGTCTCCAGTACTGTACACAGTACTCAAGGTGTGGTCTAACCAGTCCATTGTACAGCGGCAGAATCACTTCCCTGCTCCTAGAGGTGATCCCCTACGATGCATCCCAACATCCTGTTTGCCTTGCTAGCCGCTCTCCTGCACTGCTCAGAGTTATTCATACGCATCCACCATGACCCCTAGGTCTTTTTCCCTATTGAGGCCTCCAGCACCTCCCTCCCAGGGTGTACCTGTATTTAGGGTTTCCTGCCCAAGATGTAACACACTTGGTGATATTGAAATTTAATTTCCATGTGTGAGCCTAGCTTTCCAGGGTGTCCAGGTCCCCTTGCAGGGCCAACCTCCCCTCTTCCCCCTCAACTACTGCTCCCATCTTGGAGTCATCAGCGAAGAGACTCATTTCACACCCTATACCCTCCCTGATGTCCAATATGTATGCATTAAACAGGATCAGACCCAGGACCGAGCCCTGTGGTACCCCACTACTGACCTCTCTAGGGTTCGAGAGCTCCCCACCGACCACTACTCTCTGGGTGCATCCAGCTAGCCAGTTTTCAATCCATCTGACCATCAAAGGGCCTACTCCCAACCCCGTCAGTTTCTCCACCAGACCATTGTGGGGGACAGAGTCGAATGCCTTGCTGAAGTCCAAGAATAATACATCCACAGGCTTTCCCCTGTCCAGTTCTGATGTTACCCATTTGTAGAACTCCACAAGATTGGTTTGCTTGTGTTTTTTCCATCACAGGGCCCCAACCAGCTGCACCGACCCTGGCTAGCCTCCCACCATCCTGGGTACCCAGAGTGTGACTTTTTAGGACCCTATATATGTGCACAGTACTGTGATTTGAACTTTGCAAAAACTAATCAACCTGATTGCCCTCCTCCCGTGTTGCTTTTCCCTAAATAAATCAGATTTGTTATTATACTATATACTGTCTGTGGTGTCAGTACATATAGAAACAGTATTGCATTTTGCTGTGTATGTTGTTTAACCTTGTTTTAAAGGGGGTCCTCAGAGACATGCTGCAGAATCAGTCTCGAGGGTAAGTGGTATCTATATGTGTGAAAAGTGTTCATATGTGGGGTATTGGGAAGGTAACTCCCGTGTACTGTGTGGGCCACCAGCGGGAACAAAGGGGGGGTTGCAGTGTCCCAGAGGGCTGTACCCGAGCCAGTTTAATTACTATTAACCCTGACCTCTGGGTTGAGGCACCCATCATAGAACCTAGGCCCCTTAGCCTGTCAATAGCCCAACAGGCAGGGGTAGTAGCCCTTGGGATAGTGCCACCTAGGGGTTACATAAGAATGATAGCAAGTAGTCTAGAGGTGTGAAGTTAATTGGAGATGCAGAGATGAGGCTCCCCAGAGTTTCCTGGTATGGAGCAGAGAGAAAGAGGGGGTCGCCCCCCAGGGGAGGGGAGAGATGGGGGGTAGTAGCAGTCTTGGAGCAAGGCTTTGTCAACAGCACACAAGGGAAGGGGATTTTGGAGCTCAGGGGCAGGATTTTCAAAGAACAGCAAAAATCCTGCAGCTGCAGGAAAAGGCTTGCATCACTGCGGAAACGCAGCTGCACCTTATTCTGAAAGAAAAATCGCACAGCTGCGGAATTCCTCAAAAGTCCCGCAGCTGTGGAATTCCAGCAGCTGTGGGAATCCTGCAAGTGCTGCGACTCCGCAGTTGCAGATCTGCAGCTGTGGAAATGACTGAGGAGGCACAGCAATAGTACAGCCAAGTAGCTGAAGCACCAGACAGTAACATTGCTGCCATAGTATGAGGCTGACAGCACACACAAAGAGACCAGCAACCAGTCCCTCAGCTGGGACCACTGCAGCACCACAGGTACCAGCAATATCATGGCAACACAGTGGTCGACTGTCACCGCTGGTCGTCCTTCCCTGGGGCGTTCCTGTTGCCTGCAGAGGTAGCACTCGCAGCAGGCTGGTAAGGCTCTGCTGCCTGTGGGGCTCTGTCATGGGCTGCACTTGGGCTGGTGGTTGTTGCCTTTTGCCATATCATGGCAATGTGTGCTTTTACTGCTGTAACATCAGCCACTGCTATACTCACTGGGATGCTATTACCTGTGCTTCACCTCCACCTTAATTGATTCCAATTGTTGGGGCACTACTGCAGTGTGCTGAGGGAGAGATACACCTCATTCCACTCTGTGTAACATTTTTTCCGCAACTGCGGAAAAAACCTGGCTGAGAATAGCCTTTGAGGGGCTGTCATTACTTATCTCACACCATTTTTTCCCTCAGGGACTTCCTCAGCTGCACTTTTTTCCACAGTCCTTAAGTGTTTTTTTCCGCAGCTGCGGAGGTTTTTGTGAATAGCACTTAGAGCAGTCTTCCCTGCTTTTCAGTAGCTACAGCAGTTTTGGGGACTTAGGGAAGGTTTTGCATCTTCTGAAGGCTTTGTGAATCCAGCTCCAGATCATTAGGAAAGGGAGCCAGGAGGGCCACAGGGGTAGTAGGAGAGGAGCTGGAGGGGGAGGGACGGGGGGAGGGAGAGCAAGGAAGGGAGGAGAGATTGCCAAGGAGACAAGACTGGGTATATGGGGACTTAGGTGCAGCCGAGGGCCCTGCTTGAGGGAGTAGCTTGTTGAGTTAAGCCTTACGGGCTACCAGTAGGTGGTAAGTCAGGCATTTGGGAAATAGGCACAAGAAGTGCTGGAGATAAGGTAGTGCTTGATTTTGGATTTGAAGTGGGCAAGACTTGTGTTGTGAGTGACCTCAGGGATCTCGTTTAGCCACAGTGGGGCTCTGTAGGAAGGCACGTTGACCAAGTGCAGTTTTTCGAAATGGCACCAATAGTGCCCCTGCTTGCTGCCTCTGGTCCCATATCTGGTGCAGGATTTTGAGAAGATAGCAGATACACTCGGGGGTGGCTTCTCCAGCAGCACTTTCTTTCCAAGGAGGCAGGTTTGGAATTCGATCCTGCCTCCTAATGACAGCCAGTGTGTTTGTTCATAGAGGGAGCAGGTGAGGTGATCAGCATCGAGGGTAAGTGTGCAGGCCTTGTTGAGTGTGGTATGAACCCTCTTTAGTACAGATCCTGCAGCTGCACCATAGAGTACCAGGCCATATTCAATTGTTGATAGTTACTGAGAGGCAGAGGGCCGCTGGCGTGAGGTATTTCCTGTGCCTGTATAGCAGACCCAGCCTAGCATTACCTGTCTTAATCACTGAGTCAATATGCTGAGTAAAGGATAGGGTATCATCAAGGGTGACTCCCAAGTACTTAAAGGAGTGCACTTGCTCCAGAGGTACTTGGACATTGTTAAGGATGGAGAGGGTGGGGGTCCTTTTCTTTAGCTGGGGGCTGGATAGGCGCATGGCCTTAAGTCTTCTTATCGTTGAGCAGGAGCTTGTGCTCATGGAACCAGACCTCTACCATGTTGAAAAAGTACTGCAGTGTAGTTTGGAGAGAAATGATGCATGCATTGCTGTTGAGAATCACTGCATCATCAGCGTAGAGGATCATTTTAGAGTCACAGGCTTTGGGGAGATCATTCAAGAAAAGGCTGAAAAGAAGGTCCCAGGATCAACCCTTGGGGGACCCCCAGTGAGACTTCTCTGGAGCCTGACACGGTTTGGTCGATTTTGACACCCTGGGACCCAAGAGACAGGTAGACCTGGAACCAGTGTAAAGTGTTAGGCGCCACCCTCAGGTTCCGCAGCTGGGCCAGGAGGAGGGTGTGGTTCACGGTGTCGAAGGCTTTTGTAAGATCGATAAACACCAACCCTACCAACTTGCCTTCATCCATAGCCTGATGTATGAAGTCAGTGTATTCCAACAGAGCAGTTGTATTACTGTTGCTTTGCCTGAATCCATGCTGGTTTGACCATTGCAGTTGATATTTGCTGAGATACTTCATGAGCTGGTCTGATACAATCCTTTCCAGGGTGTTGGATAGTGGGGAGAGGACTGAAATTGGTCTATAGTTGGAAATACAGAACCTATCACCGCTCTTGTGAACAGGGGTCACTAGAGCTTGTTTCCAGACTGCAGGAAATTTAGCCAGGGCCAGAGATTTGTTAAATGGCTTGGCAATGGGCACGATGAGTATGTCCAGAGTGAGGGATAGTAGCTTCATGTCTACTCCATCACTGCCCGTTCTGGTTTTACCAAGCACTTTCCTTACATAGTTTGCAGCCTCCTTCACTGTCACTCTCTTGAAGTAGACGTCTGGATGGGTGTTAACAGTTGAATTATTGCAGTGGGAAATTCTGGTGGGGTGTAGACAGTCAGGGGGGAGGACTGAGCTAAGGTCTTTGAAGGCAGAGTTGAAGGATTCTGCAATTAGGAGTGGGTCCATTGTATGTAAGCCATTTATGTTGAGCAGTTGAGGATGCTTCTTTTCATCCTTGCCAATGAGGTTTTGGCACGGTGCATGTACACGTTGATGCACAATTCTGTTGGTTGATGTATGGCATGTTGTGACCTTCCCAATATGACCGACATTCCAGTTGCACATGCACAGTACACGATGATATGACCCAGTTATCCTGCCCAGCATTGTGGCAACGCGCATGCGTGCTGATGTGCAATGGACTGTGTAGCGAGCATTAGCATTGTGCAGCTGTGTGCTGCGCAGGCCATCGCATGCCTATCACGCATTGTCCACGAGCAGTGATGCCTGCTGGAATGTCACTGACTGTTAGCACACTGTCTAAACAATGGCACATGCAGGGGTAGCAGGGCCACGAGCACTTAACTGGAGTGACACTGAGCTGGCCAACCTTATGGTATTGGTGCAGCCTGTGGAGGGCCAGCTGTTCTGTGCTGAGGCCTTGCAGGAGGCTAGGTCCCAGGTCTGGGCCAATGTGGCAGACAGGCTCGTGAGGAGGACGGGGGTGCCTCACACTGGAGAACAGTGCAGGCACTGCTACAGGGACCTGCGGAGGAGGGACCCTGCATGTCTGAGAGTGCTGCAGAAGCATGCCCGCAGGGGTGATGTGCCATGACCAGGTATGTACACTGTTTGTGTATCCTGTGGGCGCTGCGGGGTTGGAAGAGTTTGTGTGTAGGGTTGCTGGGGGGTGGGTGACAGTATGCTGCTCATGTCTCCCTTCCATTGTGTTCCCCTTGTAGGCCGGGAAGAGCACCACCGAGTGGTGGCCAGGGACCACGAGCATAGTAGGTCCAGAGGACCATGGACAGTGGGTGCTGAGCTGCGCAGGGTGCCATCTCAACCTGCGGAAGGTAAGTGTTCTTTTCTGTTCTTGTCCTGTTCTGTTTGTGGTGAGGGCGATCCTATGTCCACCACAGTCACATGGTCGGTAGCTGTGTATGCCCCGTTTGTGCTAGTTGGCACACTGTGGCTATTGTCCTGGCACCGTGTGGTGGTCCCGCTGTGCACCATGCCAATGTGTGCCTGATGCATTGTCTGTGTCCCGTCAGGACTGTGGGTGCCCGGCATGGCACACACGTGATCCACTGGGCCTCCAGACGTGGTACCTGTGGCTATTGGCCATATATGGTGTGTGTAGGCATGGCATCATGTTCCACAGCAACATCCATTGCATGCACCTGCTGCCATCACGTCACACTGTCCCACAGTTGGGTCACTGTGTGGCACTGTTGCGCAGCTGTTCACCGTTATATCGTGTGTGTGGTGCGTTGTTGGGGCCGTGCCAATGTCCCATCAATGTCCAGTGTGTGCATCATTCCTGGGGGGGGGGACAAGCCTGTGTATATTGTGGCACTGAGTGCATGTCCTTTGTTTCTCCACAAAGGTCAGCCTGCTGAGGGTGGTGCCCGTGGTACAGGCCGGTGTGGAGGCAGAAGACGGGACCAGGTCCTAGGCTCACCGGGGACATTAGCTACAATACATCACAGGCAGGGGGTGATATTCAGACAGCTGGGCGCAATTCTGCATGCCATATGGAAGCAAACGGTGGTGCTCAAAGGGGGTTGAGCCAGATCAACCACCCCCTCGATGAGGACCAGGAACTGTAAATAATTGTGTGTGGCCATTGGACTGGCATTGCCTGGACTTTATTTTGTGCACCCCTACATCACTCCCCTCCCCTCCCCTGTTACATCAGCTGCAGTTCTCTGCCCCACCTGCATTCTCTGTACCCGTATCATCCCCCAATTTTGAGGTTTTGGTTGCTGTTCTTGGTATTGTTGCATAGTTGTGTTACCTTTTTTCCCGTGTGTTGTATTAAAGCATTTTATACTGGACATTCCCTGTGTCTGTGGTCAGTCTGTGCTTGTCTGTTCATGTGCTGTAGTGCACGACCTCCCTGTCCACCAACACAGGCCAACGCCCTGCTTGCAATGGTCATCTCTGTGGTGCCTCTGTCCTGACACCCCATTGCCCACAGCAGCATGTTCTGTGTGTCTAACCCCCAGTGCTGCTCATTCCATGGTGTTTGCACCGTGCGCCATGCTGCACTGCTTCCCACATTGTGTGCCCCCGGATGTGTGCACCCTATGTGGCCTATGCACATCTGGCTACCTGGCACTGTTATGCCAGTGCCTGTGTTGGCCATGCTGTCCATTGCCATCCCCAGTGTTCTGTACTGTCGTCCATGTCCTTGTCAGTGCCATGCCATCAGCGTGTGCCGGGCACAGTGCATGCCTCTGTGTGTGTTGCCACATTCTGTGCCCCCTGCTGTCTTGCGCAGTGCCCATCCTGATCCTGTGCAGTGCCACGCTGTTCACCATGGCCAGGGTTGCTGGGGCCACGTTGTCGCTGCACTTGCATTGTGCTCATGGCCCACCCTGGGCACTGACATGTTGCTCCAGTCTCAGGCAAGCCTGCTCCACTTGCCATATTCAGTCCTGCCCTTTTGCACTGCACATGTGCAGTTGCACTATAGCGCATCTGTGATATATTCAGCGGCAGTTGCACTGGTGCATCCTGTGGCACATCAGCTGAATATGGCAGTTTTTTGGGGCGGTGCATCTTGGTTGCGCTGCGTAGGCACTTGCCTTGTGTGCCAGGGGACCTTTGAATATCTAGCCCATAATGTGCTAAGTTTAGACTGCAGGGAATATATTTGGGCTCATAATGGAAAATGCACACTAGTGCTTCTCTGACCTGTGGAAACTCAGAATATCTGGCGACTACAGGAAAGTATATATTTTCTGAAATTACACCAAATGCTGGTTTTAAACTTGGGTAACATAGCTCACTATCTAAGTGTAAGTGTTTGCTGCTCATTATTCTCCGTTACATTTGTTGCAACTATGAAAAATTATTAGAATTCACATAATTTTCACATTTTATCTAAGCCATTGGTTCTCAGATTTTGTCATAGTGATCATTCTACAAGCCAAAGATCTTTAGCCTCTCCCAAATTTTGAAATAATCTTGAGCCTCCCCATAGAAAAATAGCATGCTTTGCACGGTACATCAGGAATAAAGTGAAACTCCTTTGAGCAGTTTGCTCTCATTTTATTCGGCTTATTGTAACCTCTGTAACCTTTCACCCCAGTCAGGCCTACTTGCACCACTGTTTGAGACTCTAACAACTGTTTCTCCTTGTTGCAGTACCTTCATGGGTCAGACTGCATTCTCTGTCTGTTGCCCCTCTATCTGGAATAACCTTCCTTCCCACGTCCGCCTCTTCCTCTCTTCCCTTGCTCTTAAACAACTTTTCAGGGATCCTTTTTCTCCTTCCTGATCTGCTTAACCCTCATATTTGGGCTGTTCTGCCGCCAGTCTAATTGGTCAGTTGTTACCTCTCATTATTTGTTCATTGTTCCTATTTGTTTGCACTGTTGTTCATTTTGTATCGCTTGTCTGTTTTGTAGTTGCCTTTTGAAATTGTATTCACTCTCTGTCCTCCCCCTGGTATGCCTGAAATGAGCCTTGGCTCAGTGTGCCTTTCCTGGTCCCTGATTTGTAAGTAAATATATAAATTCACCTACTGTTATCCTTTTTCAGTTTGCCTCATCCCTTCACACAAGATATCTAAACTCAAAATTCAAATACACTACTATTTCAGACTTGCTTGGGCCTCCCCTGGAACAGGTTGGAGTCTCCCCAGGGAGGCTTTCCTCACCATTTGAGAAACCCTGATCTGAGCAAATGCCAAGGTACCATAAGTGACAGTACGGAAACACCCCGCTTTGGGGTTCTACAGAGAGCACTGGTTACAGCACCACCACTTTTATGTACCTTTACCAAAGAGATCAGGTAGAAATAAGCCCTTTGGGCACATAATGGAAAATGCACAACATTGATTCTCTGGCCTGTAGACATTCAGGACACTATGATACCACAGCAGAAGTATATATTTTCTGAAACTGCACAAAATGCTAGGTTTAAACATGACTAACATTGCCTGCTACCCAAATTTTGCTACCCATAATCCTCCTCTATATTTGGTACAACTATGAAAACTACTGGAAATTCACACAATTTTCATGTTAGCAAACAAAAACCTATGTAACATAGGCTGAAGGTGCACAAGTGCCACATTTTTGTATTCTACAGGTAAGATCAGTCACATCAGTACCACATTTATATACCTTTACCACAGTCGTCCGGTTGGAATAAACTATAAACCTATAGGGTGCTAAGTGTATTTTAAAGTGGAAAATGTGGGCTCGTAATGGAAAATGCATAGTGTTGGTTCTTTGACCTGTGGGCATTCAGGACACTATGGTACCCTAGGAAAAACATACATATTTTCTGAATCTGTACAAAATAGTGGTTTTAAATATGGGTAATATTACCTGCTACCCAAATGTTTTCTACCTATGGGTCTCCTCAACATTTGGTACAGCTATGAAAAAATAATGGAAATTAGCATAATTTTCACATTTTAGCAAAAACAAAAGTCTATGTTACCTAGGCAGCAGGTACACAAAGATGACATTTTTGGATTCTAAAAGGAGTACCGGTTACTGGTACCGCATGTATTTCCTTTACCGCAGAGGTCTATTAGAAATAAGCCCTAAACATATAAGTACACTTTAAAGGGGAAACATTTGGGTCCATAACTGAAAATACACAGCGTTGATTTTCTAGTATGAAGACATTAAGGACACTATGGTACCATAGGAAAAGTATATATTTTCTGACATTGCACAAAATACTGGATTTAAACATGGTTTGCTACCCAAATGCTTGCTACCCATAACCCTCCTCTACATTTGGCACAACTATGAAAAATAATGGGAATTTGCATAATTGTTCACACGTTAGGAAAGTAGATGTCTATGTAACATAGGATGCAGGTGCAAAAACACTACCTTTGTGGACTGTAGAGAGAATACCTGTTACACCGGTATCATGTTTATGTAACTTTACCATTGAGATCAGATACAAATAAGCCCTAAACTTACAGGATGGTAAGCGTATTTTTAAAGTGGAAAATGTGGGTTCATGATGGAAAATACATAGCATTGATTCTCTGACCTGTATACCTTCAGGGCACTATGATACCATAGGAAAAGTATATACTCATATGCAAATGAGCACAAAATTGCTGCTTTGTGACAGAGGGCAGCTCTGAATATGGATCCACACTAATTTTAATTTTGTTTGTTTTATTTAGACTTTTTATTCTTATTTTCAGTACAGTTTAATATTTTTTCATTCTCCTCTCACTTTTCAAAACTAGGGCTTACATGTAAACTGCATCTATGTGTACTTATTCAATTTCTTCAACTGCTGCGTAGTGTTTTCTATTCAGTCTTAGCAGTGTCTGCATGTAATCTTGCTTCATTTACACGTCATATAAACATACGAAAAAAGCTAGCAGAAAAAGGCCTTATGGTCTGTCTAGTCTGCTCAAGTTTGCAGATCCCCCAGTATCTACTGAGGGACCTGCCCCCCCAACCACTTCTTCCTCCCCATTGGCATCCCCCCTCTCCTCGATGTCCCCGTTTGTGATTTGCTATTACTTCTGTTTTCTTCCTGTCCATCTAAGATTTTTGATATTGGTAGGACAGGACCTAAGCAAAATAAAATGGTATGTATCTCTTTTGATGCAGTATTATATTGCCATTCATCACATGGGTTTGAAAGATCCAGCAATCTGAAGAAAGTCACTTGGTGTCCAGTCATTTCAACATAATTAACAGGCCAACATGTGGCTGATAATTTATTTATTTAGTTTTTGTTAACCGGGTGGGCACACTAGTTACAAAATGACTGTTTTCAGGCATGACCCGGGAGATTACAGAGTAGTCAAACAACAGCAATACAAGTAACAAGATTGTTGAACCATCAGGAGAAAAATACATAATGGTTGGCAAAAGTAGTACCAATAACATTAACACACAGTAAAGAGCTAAGGTAATAGTTCGCAACATGAGTAAATATAGGCAAATGAATACACAACAACTGAAATAACATGGATAAGAATAATCAAAAGGGGGAGAAGATGAGGAAGCACATCAGACTGTAACAATGTAATGAATTATCATAATACAGTAAGTAAGTGCAAGCATCAAGGAGACCTAGCGGCAATGAAAAACAAGCACCATAGTCTACAACTGAGTAACAAGGCATGGTCATGCGAGACCTAGTACAGAAAAAGTGCAGATATATGAAGGCACATAGCTGACAATGAATAAGCAGTCAATAAAGTGAGATTAGGGAGGATGAAGGCAGGAACAGGAAATGAGTTAGATAGGAATCAAATCAAATCAGATTTTATTTATAGTGTGCTTTTCAAAATTATCAAAGCACAAATACATCACAAAAAACAACCAACACCATAAATATAAATATAAAAACAAATTAAAAGACAATAGGGAGACCTATTCAAATGCTTGCTCAAATAAATAACTCTTTAAAGATGCCTTGAATGACTCTGTGGAGAGGCACTCTCAAATCCTATTTACATGTCATACAAACATATGAAAAAAGCTTTTTTCTACGGAAACTACAGAATAATTTTTTTTTGTTAACTGTTTTTATCCTCCTGTGGCAGGTCAACCTCTGTGTCTAGCGAGCCTACCGATCTCGGGTCCTTGAGGTCTTCTAGTGCCATAAACTCGGTGGATCCCAAGTCGGTCTGGGGAGGACATCATCCATGTCGGCCCCACGATTTTCTCTGTTCTCCCCATGAGCTACCCCGGGACCCCCAGAAGTGGTGGTGCATGCGCACCAGAGCTCCAGAACGGTTCCCCTCAACCTTCCCCATCGACCTTTGTCTGAGCTCTCTCGTGGCGCTGTCCCTCCGGCCTCCACCAAAGGGCATCCAAGCTCCAAGAGAGCAGGCTACCACCACCTGAGGTGGAGTGTTGCCAGCCAGCAACTTCACACAACCTCTTTCTTCCACCCTGCCAACCTCCGATGACCCTGGCTCTTTCCCGAACCTGGGTTGCCGGTGTGGAGCAAGGTGTGGCATCCAGCACCTCAAACCTCAGCGCCACCGGGCTGGCTATGAAATTATTTTTAAAGATGGCATGAGACAATGCCTGATGAATGGCCAAGGGAAGGGAGTTCCAGTGTTTCAGGGCAGTGTGAGAGAAGGCACAGGCACCCTTTGTGGTTTTGCATCTAGGTACATGGAGAAGAGACTATTCAACAGAGCATGAGCCATAGGAGGAGGATTGAGGAATCATCAGGGAGGCAAGAGATGAAGGGGATTGGGAACTAATATTCTCCACAAGAAAGCCAAGGGGGAGGAGTCTGGCAGCGGAGGGGGGGAGCCAGTTTATATCAGCATAAAGCTGGCAATGATGTTTTCACTGTTGGGATGATGAGGCAAAGCAGCAAATATTGCTGCAGGTAGTATCCGATTTGCGAAGAGTAGAATTAGGCACGCCAGCATAGGTTGCAATGCCATAGGTGAGGGGAAGGAAGTAGGATACTTCGAGCAATGGCCATTGTAGCTGAAGGGGTTAGGGCGTGGCTGGTTCTGTAAGCAATCCTGAGTCTGGCATTCACTGATTTACAGGTGAACTGAATATGGAGGTCAAAATCAAGGGACTGGTCAAGCTGAACACCTAGATATTCAGAACATTTGACAGTACTTATAAAAGAGCCACCCGGGTAGGAGACCTTGCATTGGTCAGTGCAAGATCTGAGTTTGGAGGCAGAGCCAAAGAGCATGGCTTGAGTTTTACCAACATTTAGAATGAGTTTGTGCTTGGCAAGCCATGCTTGGATAGTTGAGAAGTCAGAGGGGAGCTGAAAGTTGATGTCATTTAGGTGTTTTGAGCTAGTATACAGGACAAGATCATCCGCATAGAGGAGGGACGAACAAGAAGTGAACCCCATGGTGATGTTATTAATAAAAATGGAAAAAAGAAGGGGCCCGGGATAGAGCCCTGGGGAACTCCTATGTTGATGGTCGCATAGTCAGAAAGGGCAGAATTGAATCTAACAACCTGAGCTCTATTAGATAAGTAACTATTAAACCAGGCAACAACAGGTGGTGAGAAATCAAAGGAGTGAAAGACAGAAAGGAGTAAGGGGTGATCAACCAGACCAAACGCCTTCATCAAATCAATAAAGACTGCACCTGTCAGGAGACCAGAACCCATAGCTGAGGAGTTATCATTTGTGAATTTGAGCAGGACAGGAGTAGACTGTGACCCTTTCGAAACCTGTGTTGTTTGTCAGAGAGGAGGTTGTATTTAAATATATAGTCAGTAGTTTGAGTGGCAACCAGCTTTTCAAGAATTTTGCTGAGAACGGAGAGGATAGCAATAGGCCTGTAGTTGGAAATGTCTTTCAGATCACCCTTTTTAAAAACTGGGGTGACCCTGGCAATTTGCCAAATATCAGGGACATGGCTATGTCAAAGGGATAGCATGAAGATTCTAGCCGAGGGAAGGGGGGAGGCTATAAATGGGGCAGCAAGCTTTAGAAGCCTGCGTTCAAGACAGGCAGATGCAGTGCTGGTATTATCAGAGATTGCATTAAGGAGTTCTAGCACCTCGTGCCTAGTTATGGCTTTAAAACAAAAGGATGGAGTCCCAGACCCAAAGCTGGAAGAGGAGCACTGGTTAGGAGGTAGAGTTGGAGGGAAGGAAGAGGTGTAATATGATAGGTCTGTAAAATGTAGGTTAAAGGCATTAGCAATGGTAATGGGGTCATTACAGTGAACACCTTTTAGAATCACATCATTAGGAGTAAGGGACTGGATAGACCTCAGGAAGGCTTTCACATGGGACCAGAATTTCCTTGAATACCCAGCAGATTCAAATAATAAGCCTTTGCAGTAATTGCTTTCGGCAGTTCTGATTTGCTTTTACAAACACTGCGCTGGGCCCCATAATGATTGTAGTCAGCAGGAAGGCCTGAGGACTTGAACTGTCTCCAGCTTTTATCTCTCACTTGGAGTAAGGCAAGCAAATCTTTATGCAGCCATCTGACTCGTTTCTCCTTAACTCGATGAGTGATGAGCGGTGTATGTACTTATTGAAGTGTTCCAAATTCTTTAAGAAAGATGCTAAGAGCAGACTGAGCGTTCTGGGCCAAGTATAGGTTGGACCAGTCAATTGACGAGACATCATGAAAAAACTTACCCTGGTCAAGAGTGGCAAAGTTCCTAAAAATGATGTAGCATGGAGGGGGAGAAGGAGCAGGCGAGGGACTCCAGATACAAAATATTGGGGAGTGGTCAGTAACAGCATTGGTGAGAGTACCAGCAGCTGGGATGCGATCTAGGCAATTTGTCAAAATCCAGTCAATCACGGAGTTAGAGTTCAACTGGGGTGGGGAGGTCACTCTAGTGGGCTCTGCTAGAAGCTGATGGATATTATGGCTTTGCACCAGGGAGAGGAGGTAGTCTTGAGTCTTTCCAATCCAGTTGAGATTTAAGTCCTCAAGAATGAGAACTTCATTATGCCCAATGAGCAGGTCGGTTTGATTGAGAAGTTCATCAAGACCAAGGGGACCACTAAGGGGAGGATTATAGGCACAGACAAAATGAAGCTTTTTTGCTCCCAGGGTGAGGATGGTATGAAGGGATTCACAAAGGGAGGACACATGAGAAGGGATGGCAGAGAGATTAAGATGATCCTTATAAAGTAGGGCAACCCCTCTACCCCTTTTGGAGGAGGGTCTGTCTCTGCACAACATGTTATAGTTTGCTATTGAACAGACCGAATCTGGGATTGAGCCAAGTCTCAGACACGCAAAGTATATCCAGTATATAGAGAGTGACCTATGTCTCAAGGTCAGCATGGCTGCAAGACTCCTAATATTATGATGTGCGATGCATAGTCCTATAATATTACTAAGGGATAAGTAGGAGTGAGAGAAATGGGATGGGGGACCAGGATTTACTTCCACATCCCTGGATAGTAGTACAGCCAGGAGAATAAGGTATCAGAGTTTACGATGAAAAAATGGAGAGAGGAATAAACTGCAGGAAAAGCGTTTATCAGGACCCCAGACATAACAAAGATGATACCCTGATGAGTAATAGACGGGTATGATCTTGTCATTTGTGAGGCAGTAGAAGGAGGTTTGAGAAGCAAAGTCAATGATATCAGGGGCAGAGGACAACACTGTGTTTGAGCAAGGACAGATGAGAGCCAGAGAGAGAAAGAGGAGCAAAGGACTGCAGACAGTGGTCCAGAGAAGAATATTGAGGGATCCATGGTTAGTGGCAGAAATAAGTGGGCTTAGAGCAAGGGAGAAAAGAGCAATTACACAAACAGCAAAGAACAGCAATTGGAGAAACAAAAGCAATTGAAACGTTGATGTGAAGTATGAATTGGTTGTCAGCAGTGACCTCCGAAAGGTAGTGTTTAAGGTTAAAAACGGAAGTTAAAGAACTAGGAGAGGATAGGTAGGAAAGTTAAAAATGGGAGAGGATAGGTAGGAGAGGTGAACTAAGTTAAAATAGGAGACGATAGGTAGGAGAGTCAAGCACTGGCCTAAAGCTGTACGAGGAATGAAAACACAATACGTAAGGCTATGCTTAATGACCCTACTGGGGATACAATAAAAGCAGCAAATAGGAAAGTGGGTACTTAGTCATGGAGTATATAAGGCAGTGTCCACCTTGGGTGGTGGTGGGGAGTCGATGCAGAGTGCCGGCAGAGTTTAAGTGCTTACCAAGGGCTAGTAATGGCACTGAGCTGAGGACCGTACCTGGCGCTGAAATTAAACGAACCGCCAGCGTGGTTTGGACAATTGTGCTTGCTGCTGAGCTTTTGGTGCTTGCGGTTGGCTGGGGGTGTCGGTGGTCCACATTTAATGCAAGGGGACCGCAGATTCTAACCCCCAAGGCACTTCAGCCCTGGAAGGGCACTGGTAGCTTTAGGAGAGAAGGAGGGAAGGGAGGCAGATTAAGTATGAGAGGGCAGGGGGAGGGCTATCAGAAAACAAAAGAACAAGGCGGGCAGTGTAGAGGAGAAAAAAATGCAGCAAAGGCAAAGGGAGAAAAACAGAGATCAGTTAGCAAAGCAGGAAGAGCGCAGAGTTGGGGAAAGACAGTAAGAGCACTCTAAGTTAAAAATAGAACCTCTAACAGTAAAGAAATTTAGCACTACGAAATCAAACTTGTAACTGCCTAACCAGCATAAGGCTTATATTTGCTGAATGATATGATCGCTTTTTAACTGCTCTCACTGCCCTTAGCTCCCAGTTCTCCTACCTACATCCTAATCCCACCTACTCTTCCTAACCCCCAGCCTTCCCTGCCTGCTAATCTTTTACCCTGCCCTTCTAACTATCCATTCTCTCTTTTCCTTGAATATTAACCTTTTTTTTATTGCCCCATCTGAGTTATGTATAAAATTCTTCCCTTGTATAGCGTAGACAGAAGAAACAATGTCTTAACTGGACCTTGCTCTGCTAGGTTGTACCTTATCATGAAATGTCTTTTGTGATCTATGTATGCACTTTATTTAATTATAGCCAATGATACCCTTTATGTATTATCCCCATGTCTGTATAAATGTCTCAGGACCTCCTTGTGAATGAGCTTGCTCAATGGAGTTTTTCCTGCAATAAACTTGAACTTGAACCAGGCAATAGGCAGCTTAAAATAAAGCAAGACACTCTCAAGTAAATGCAGTGCAGCTACAGAGTGAATAATACTGTAAGAAAAAACTTAGTTCAGGTTTACATAAGCATAGGTTCAGTGGTTAAAGTAGAGACATAAATTAAGAAATAACTGGAAAGAGAACAGCGAGGAACAGGGATAAAGAGCAGGTAGACAATCTGCAGGAGGGGTCTCGAGGGAGAGCTCCAATGGCAGAAAATGGCACCAAGGATTCAAAAAGTCCTTTATTCAAATGTAAGTGCTTACCGAGCACTAGTAATGGCACTGAGTTGAGGACTGTACCTGGTGCTGAAATTAAACGAACTGCCAGCGTGATTCAAACAATCTTGCTTGTGGCTGAGCTTTTGGTGCTTGCAGTCGGCTGGTGTGTCGGCGGTCAGCCTCTAGTGCAACAGGGTCGCAGATTCTAACCCCTGAGACACTTCAGCCCTGGAAGGGCACTGGTAGCCTGGCACTGAAATTAAACAAACCACCAGCATGATTCGAACAATCTTGCTTGCAGCTGAGATCTTGTCACTTACAACTGGCTAAGGGTGTCAGCAGTCAGCCCTTAGTGCAAGGGAATCACATATTCTAACCCCTGAGGCACTTTAGTCCTGGAAGGGCACTGGTAGCCTGGTGCTGAAATTAAATGAACCACCAGTGTGGTTCAAACAATCTTACTTGCAGCTGAGCTGTTGACGCTTACAGTTGGCTGGGGGTGTCGGCTGTCATCCCTTAATGCAAGGGGACTGCAGATTCTAACCTTGAGGCACTTCAGCCCTGGAAGGGCACTGCTGTGAAATGCATTTATTTTTTAATCATTTAAGACTATTTTACAAGGGCAATAACACCCTCCAAGCTGTCTAACCATGCAGAAACATGAGCAGACCTGATACACAGTCAATCAGTTGTGGTACAAGTTTGGGGTGCAAAGAGGTAACCACTATGAAAACTGCTATGCACACAGATGGGATTTAGTTGACATGGGATGAGTCTCCCAGCAAATAAGTTGCATTGCATATCAGATGGACAGATAATAGTCGGCATAAATGGGGACTGTCACTGCACCCACATGGTCACTTGCAACAACCAAAGAGGTCAGGACATGGCAGGACCAGTTTTCTGAAATTTTACCACGATCCAAGCCATGGGGCATGGTGCTCGCTGTAGTCTTTTCCCAGTCCATCACCATTAAGCCTGCTGCTGGGTGGAAGATATGTTAACATTTTTCATTCTTGCCAGCCTTCCTGGTGGTCCAGTCTCTCACCTCCTCCAGGACTCGAATGTGCCCTTGGTGTCCAGTCAAACCACCCTTCCCTGCTTAACACCTGGTGGTATAATACAGTGCAGCTGGTTTAAAATGCATAATTTTCCATGGACCCTTACTTGCCCCAGAGTCCAAGGATGCACAGAAAAAAAACATTTATTGCCGGTTTTAGGGAGGGAAGGAATTGTATTTAGGCTCTGGAACTGAGAGCTTGAGCTCTTCCACTTCCCTATACTAAGCCACGCCCCATGTTACACATTAATGCTCCATGATGTAAGAGTCTGAGAGTGTGGTGGCATATGCCATTGGTTTCTATGATATTTTTAGCTATGATTTTTAATGCTTTAGAGGGCCAATTCAAACAAATCAAAAGGCCCAACAGAAACCAATGGTGCACGCCCACATGCTCTCCAGACAGTTATAGAAACATAGAAACATAGAATTTGACGGCAGATAAGGACCGCTTCGCCCACCCAGTCTGCCCATTTCCCTACCTAATGGATAAGCTGCAGATCCTAGTTAACCAGCAGCCTACTTCTTTCTGCCCCCATCCCCTAGAATTGCCTTATGACTGTCCCATGCATGCTTGAATTCCACCACTGTTTTTGACTCCACAACCTCCTCCGGAAGGCCGTTCTATGCATCCACAACCCTCTCTGTGAAGAAATACTTCCTTAAATTACCTCTGAGCCGCCCCATCTTCAAATTGTGCCCCCTTGTTCTTGCACACCTCTTTTTTTGAAAGATGCTACCCTCTTGGACTTTGTTGATTCCCTTGAGGTACTTGAAAGTTTCTATCATGTCCCCCCTCTCCCTCCTTTCCTCGAGGCTATACATATTAAGCTTCTTAAGTCTCTCTTCATATGTCTTCCGGTGCAGACCCTGCACCATTTCAGTTGCCCTCCTCTGGACAGCTTCCATCCTGTCTATGTCTTTGCGGAGATTGGGTCTCCAGAACTGCTCGCAGTACTCCAGATGGGGTCTCACCAGCTGTCTGTACAGAAGGATAACAACTTCCTGTTTTCTACTGGTGATGCCTCTCCCTATACATCCCAGTATCCTCCCAGCCCTCCTTGCTGCCTCTCACATTCTTGCCCACCTTTAGGTCATCTGATATGACTACCCCAGGTCTCTTTCCATTTTGTTGTTAGTATCTCACCCTCATTGTGTACTCTTCCCTGGTTTTTGTTTCCCAGGTGCATTACCTTGCACTTCTTAGCATTGAATCTAAGCTGCCATACATTTGACCATTCCTCTAACCTTGCCAAGTCCCTTCTCATCCTTTCCACCCCACCTTGTGCATCAACTCTGTTGCAGATCTTTGTGTCATCTGCAAAGAGACATACTTTTCCTTCCAGTCCCTCTGCAATGTCACTTATAAAGACACTGAAGAGGACCGGTCCTAATACTGAACCCTGCGGTACTCCACTAGTAACCCCCCTTTCTTCAGAGTGGACTCCATTTACTATTACTCTCTGTGTCCTATTCTCCAGCCAATTCTTTACCTAGGCTGTCATCTTGGGACCCACTCCCAGGCTGGCTAACTTGTATATTAATCTTTTGTGTGGGACTGTGTCAAATGCCTTGCTAAAGTCTAGGTAGGCCATGTCCACAGCCCCTCCCTGATCTACTACTTTGGTCACCCAGTCAAAGAAATCTATCAGATCCGTCTGGCATGACCTTCCTGCTGTGAATCCATGCTGCCTTGGGTCCTGTGCCCCTCTGGCCTCTAGATAATCGACAATTCTTTCCTTCAGAAGTGATTCCATCATTTTCCCTACCACTGAGGTTAAACTAACAGGTCTGTAGTTTCCTGCTTCTGCCTTGCTCCCACTTTTGTGAAGGGGAATCACATCTGCCCTCCTCCAGTCCTCGGGTACCACCCCATCCTTCCATGATTTGTTAAAGAGGGTAGTCAGTGGTGTCACTAGTTCTACCCTTAGTTCTTTTAGAATTCTGGGATGAATCCCATCAGGCCCCATTGCTTTGTCCACCTTCAGTTTGAAGAGTTCTTTCAGAACCCTTTCTTCTGTAAATGGGCTGGTATCAACTTCTGTATCCAGAGTGTTTCTACTGTTTGTTTTATGCACCTCCACCTCTTCCTTTGTAAATACTGAGCAAAAATATTTGTTTAGTATCTCCGCCTTTTCACAGTCACCCTCTGCCCTCCCCCCTTATTAAGCCTCACTATCCCTCCCTTGGTATATCACAAAACGTGTGAGTGCAGGGGTATGGCTCAGTATATGGAAGTGGAAGGGATCAGGCTCTCGGCTCCATGGAGCCTAAATAAGATCCCTTCCCTCCCTAAAAGCCTGTAATAAAAAAAAGTTATTTTTCAGCATCACTGGATTCTGGGAAAGGTAAGGGTCCAATGTGTGTTTTGGGAGGGATTTTGTAAAAGAGCACAAAAAGTGCTCTTTAAAATAGATTGTAAACACCAAGCAAGGAGGAATATTTATTTTATATTGAATAACTTGTTTGCATTTGTTGTCTGTAAATATATTTAACTAACTTTCCATGTATGGTGCAGAGGGAATATAGGGAATATAATATCAGCTATCAGCTTTATAAGTGATATATATATTCTATGCAAAAAAACTTTGTTAATGCATCAGTTAGGGGTCTTCTACAGTGACAAAAGTGAGGAAATTCGATTTTAGGGTTCCCACTCCTTGCACCCCACCGCCCACTCCGCCCCCACCAACAGGCATCGGGGTGTGCATTGGGGTCATCGGCCTTAACTCTCACCCCATCCCATGTGTAAACAAGCTGAGGTGGTGCAGTGTAGGAGAATGGGGTGAGACTTAGGGCCGAAGACCCCAACACACACCCTGATGCCTGTTGCTGGGGGTGGGGTGCAAAGGATGGGAACCCTAAAATCGAATTTCCTCACTTTTGTCACTGTAGAAGAACCCTAACAGATGCATTAACAAAGTTTTTTGCATAGAATTTCCTTACTTTTTAAGAAAGAATAGAAAGTAGAAAGTTGCACAAGGCCCAGCTCCCACCAACTTGTAAGTGTCGGGCCACATTACACACCTAATGACTAAAAAGTACATTGACAACAGCAAGGCCAGCCACCAAACAAATGTCAATCTAGTAGAACAATAGAAGACGCTGTCCACAAAACATAAACTGTGCCATGCAATATCTCTACAAATCATATATTGTCCAGCACATAAACACAGCAATTAACATCTACAGGACATGCCATCAACACACTCCAAATTTCAAGTAAAAAGATCAAACTGTGTCCGAGATATAACATGTCAAAGTTTGAAATTTTCATTTGTCAGAGTGGCACAGTTCCGCACCTGTTGACATTTAACACACACAACGACTGAAAACTACATCCATGACACTAAGGCTAGGTATTCTATCAATTTCAAGCCACCACAACAAACAAAACACTGTCCGCAGAGTGTAAACTGTGTCATGCAATATCTCTGCCAAAAAAACATTTTCTGACACGTAAACACTGTAATTTACATCCTCAGGACGTGCCATAAACACCCTTCAAACTTCAAGTAAAAAGACCAAACCGCTTCTGAGATATTTAATGTAAAAGATTAGTGAAATGTCCCTATCTATTCCGTTATAAAAAATCTGGCCATCTTGTCCCTATTTTGCAGTCAAAGATCGCAATCAAAGAATCTTGCGATCAAAGAATTTGCAGGCTCACGAACAAAGAATAATCAAGCATTTGTCAATGCCGAACGTTCGCTTACATTTATTTGCAGTGGTGTTTGGCATGTATGGTGCTTTACCCTAATGCCCTGTGCGATTGCTGGTATTTGCACAATAAATTTTCAGCATGACCTTTTTGTTACCCCCATTGTGCGCTACATAGGCGGAAACACGTTTTGGGCAGGTTGTGAAAAATGACAGCTGTACTGCTCATAAGGAAGTGTGGTAAAATGGCAATGTTGAAAATCTGGAGTGGAAATATTGAAAATTCGCAAACCTACGAGCGTGCGTGTGAACTGTGCAATGCACGCTTGTAAAACAGTCATTGTTAGGAATTTTTTCACCAAATTGTCAACATTGGCATTTTAAAACCTCTGCTAATGAACAGTGTCACTGTGATTGTCTTACTGTGTGCCATACATTGATTTTGCACACTGACTGCACCATTGTGCACTACATGGGCGGAAACACGTTTTGGGCAGGATGTGAAAAATGACAGCTGTACTGCTTATAAGCAGGTGTGATAAAATGGCAATGTTGAAAATCTGGAGTGAAAATATTGAAAATTCACAAACTTACAAGCATGCGTAGGAACTGCACAACTCACGCTCGTAAAACAGTTATTTTTAGGAATTTGTTCACCAAATTTTCAACATAGCCATTTTAAGATCTCTGCTCATGAACAGTTACACTGTGATTTTCTTACTGTGTCTCATACACTGAGTTCACACACCGACTGCGCCATTGTGCGCTACATGGGCAGAAACATGTTTTGGGCAGGATGTGAAAAATGACAGCTGTACTGCTCATGAGGAGGTGTGGTAAAATGGCAATGTTGAAAATCTGGAGTAAAAATATTGAAAATTGGCAAACTTACGAGCATGCGTAGGAACTGCGCAACGTACACTCGTAAAACAGTCATTTGTAAGAATTTTTTCACCAAATTTTCAACACACCCATTTTAAGACCTCTGCTCATGATCTGTGTCACTGTGATTTTCTTAATGTGTCCCATACATTGATTCGCACACCGACTGCGCCATATGCGCTACATGGTGAGGAAACAGGTTTTGAGCAGGATGTGAAAATGACAGCTGTACTGCTCATGAGGAGATGTGGTAAAATGGCAATGTTAAAAATCTGGAGTAGAAATATTCAAAATTCGCAAACCCTCTGACGTACATGGGAACTGTCAAATGCATGCTTTCGTAAAACAGTAATTTTAGGAATTTTTCACCAAATTTTCAACATAGCCATTTTAAGACCTCTGCTCATGAACAGTGTCACTGTGATTTTCTTAATGTGTCCCATACATTGAGTTCGCACACCGACTGCGCCATTGTGTGCTACATGGGCGGAAACATGTTTTGGGCAGGATGTGAAAAATGACAGCTGTACTGCTCATGAGGAGGTGTGGTAAAATGGCAATGTTGAAAATCTGGAGTGAAAATATTGAAAATTCACAAACGTACGAGCGTGCGAAGGAACTGCACAACGCACGCTCAGAAAACTGGTCATTTTAGAATTTGTTCGCCAAATTTTCAACATAGTCGTTTTAAGACCTCTGCTCTTGAACAGTGTCACTGTGATTTTCTTAATGTGTCCCATACATTGATTTCACACAACGACTGCGCCATTGTGCGCTACATGGGCGGAAACACGTTTTGGGTGAGATGTGAAAATGACAGCTATACTGCTCATAAGAAGGTGTGGTAAAATGGCAATGTTGAAAATCTGGAGTAGAAATATTGAAAATTCGCCAAACCCTACGAAGTGTGCATAGGAACTGCATAGCGCCGCATCATAAAACAGTCATTTTAGGAATTTTTTCACCAAATTTTCAACATAGCCATTTTAAGACCTCTGCTAATGAACAGTGTCACTGTGATTTTTTTAATGTGTCCCATACATTGATTTTGCACACTGACTGCGCCATGTGCGCTACATGAGCGGAAACACGTTTTGGGCAGGATGTGAAAAATGACAGCTGTACTGCTCATGAGGAGATGTGGTAAAATGCCAATGTTGAAAATCTGGAGTAGAAATATTCAAAATTCGCAAACCTACGAGCGTATATGGGAACTGTGCAATGCATGCTCGTAAAACAGTAATTTTTAGGAATTTTTTCACCAAATTTTCAACATAGCCATTTTAAGACCTCTGCTCATGAACAGTGTCACTGTGATTTTCTTAATGTGTCCCATACATTGAGTTCGCACACCGACTGCGCCATTGTGCGCTACATGGGCGGAAACATGTTTTGGGCAGGATGTGAAAAATGACAGCTGTACTGCTCATGAGGAGGTGTGGTAAAATGGCAATGTTGAAAATCTGGAGTGAAAATATTGAAAATTCGCAAACTTACGAGCGTGCATAGGAACTGCGCAACGCAGACTCATAAAACAGTCATTTTTAGGAATTTTTTCACCAAATTTTCAGCACAGCCATTTTAAGACCTCTGCTCATGATCAGTGTCACTGTGATTTTCTTAATGTGCCCCATACATTGAGTTCACACACTGACTGCGCCATTGTGCGCTACATGGGTGGAAACACGTTTTGGGCAGGATGTGAAAAATGACAGCTGTACTGCTCATGAGGAGGTGTGGTAAAATGGCAATGTTGAAAATCTGGAGTGCAAATATTGAAAATTCACAAACGTATGAGCGTGCGTAGGAACTGCACAACGCACGCTCGTAAAACAGTCATTTTTAGGAATTTGTTCGCCAAATTTTCAACATAGTCATTTTAAGACCTCTGCTCTTGAACAGTGTCACTGTGATTTTCTTAATGTGTCCCATACATTGATTTCACACAACAACTGCGCCATTGTGCGCTACATGGGAGGAAACCCGTTTTGGGTGAGATGTGAAAAATGACAGCTGTACTGCTCATAAGAAGGTGTGGTAAAATGGCAATGTTGAAAATCTGGAGTAGAAATATTGAAAATTCGCAAACCTACGAGTGTGCGTAGGAACTGCGCAACGCTCGCTCGTAAAACAGTCATTTTTAGGAATTTTTTCACCAAATTTTCAACATAGTCATTTTAAGACCTCTGCTAATGAACAGTGTCACTGTGATTTTCTTAATGCATCCCATACATTGATTTTGCACACCGACTGCGCCATTGTGCACTACATGGGCAGAAACACATTTTGGGCAGGATGTGAAAAATGACAGCTGTACTGCTCATAAGGAGGTGTGGTAAAATGGCAATGTTGAAAATCTGGAGTGAAAATATTGAAAATTTCGAACTTAGAGCCTGCGTGAGGAACTGTAGCACTTGCAGCTAAATAAAACAGTCATTTGTAGAATTTTTGCCAAATTTTCAACATGGGGTTTTGGACCTTCTCATGAATGATGTCACTATCATGGCGCTATTAAGGCCCAAGGGTGATTTCGCAGTGACTGCACAGTGACTGCAAATCACCTCCGAGTCCAAATAACGCCATGACAGTGACATCATTCATGAGAAGTCCCAAACCCCATGTTGAAAATTTGGTGCAAAATCAAAATCTCTGAGATATGCAATAAAGTTGAAAACCCCTATCTAGCCCATTATAGACTACCAGCATTTCCTCAGTTCGCGGTCGGCTTTGAAGAGTGCAGACGTGTTCCCGGTCCACCGAAGATCGTCGCGCCGAGTTCCGGAGGTAAGTATGGGGTGAGGGGGTGTGGGGAGGCTGGGTGCGCAGTGGGTGGGTGCGGGTTGTGGGAGGGGGGACTGGGAGACTATGTGGGACTGTTTTCTTTTACAGGTTTTTAAAAAAGGACTACGTGGGATGTTTGCCATGCTGGGGTGGGCTCCCAGCGAGGAGAGCTGGGGGGGCAGAAGAGGCTAACGAGGATTGGGCACCCCGCGGCAAACTACGCAGGGGGGAGCCGACGGGGATTGGGCACCCCGCCGCAAAAACACGGGATGTTTCGCCACGCTGGGGTGGGCTCCCAGCGTGGTAGAAGGATGGCTTTGGGGCGAGCCGACGGGGATTGGGCACCCCATCGGCAACATCGCTTGCCATGCTGGGTTGGGCCTCAGCATGGCACCAAAGCTTTGGGGGCGGCGTGGACGGGGAGCGCGTGATGAGGGGGCGGCGCGATGCTGCGAGTATGACAGCGGTGGTTTTCTTTGAAGCGAAGACCACGGCTGTCATACACAGCTCCCGCACCCATTGGTGCAGGACCGCCACGCCTGCTCAACGGAGCACTGGATTGCAAGGGAGAGGCACACCTCCAAAGTGTGCTACTCTCCCAAAACGTTCCTTGCGCATGCACGCAAGCGAACGTAAAAATGCTATAAATCACAAAATTGAAGGAATTGCAGTAAACCACCACCATGGTTTGACAGAACAAAGCCTCCTGAGCAAAATCCACACTCAGTTGACTTCCTAGGGCACCCCTGGGCTGAGAAAATTGATTTTTTAATCCGGCCATCTCGTCCCTCGCTCACGATGCACGATAGCGATTAAAGAATCTCACGATGAAAGAATTTGCAGGCTCGCGATCAAAGAATTTGCAGTCTCACGATCAAAGAATAAAAAAAGCTGTAATTTTAAAAATACAAGGAATCACGGTAAACCACCGGCATGATTCGACAGAATGAAGCCCCTGAACAAAACCCACCCTCATTTGACTTCCTAGGGCACCCCTCGGCTGAGAAAAATAATGTTCTCCATATCCCTGGTAGTCTAGCACTTCTCAATCAGTTTAAAAGAAATAATGTTCTCCATATCCCTGGTAGTCTAGCTGCCCCCGATCTGTATAGAATAAATGCTGTTCTCCATATCTCTGGTAGTCTAGTGCCCCTCGATCAGTATAAAAGAAATACTGTTCTCCATATCCCTGGTAGTCTAGCGGCCCCTGATCTGTATAAAATAATTAATGTTCTCCATATCCCTGTCTAGTCTAGCGCCCCCGATGTGTATAAAATAAATACTGTTCTCCATATCCCTGGTAGTCTAGCGCCCCAATTAGTACAAAAGAAATACTGTTCTCCATATCCCTGGTAGTCTAGCACCCCCATCTGTATAAAATAAATAATGTCCGTATCCCTGGTAGTCTAGCTGCCTCCGATGTGTATAAAATAAATACTGTTCTCCATATCCCTGGTAGTCTAGCCTCCCCAATTAGTACAAAAAGAAATACTGTTCTCCATATCCCTGGTAGTCTAGCACCCCCATCTGTATAAAATAAATAATGTCCATATCCCTGGTAGTCTAGCGGCCCCGATCTGTATTAAATAAATACTGTTGTCCATATCCTGGTAGTCTAGTGCCCCGATCTGTATAAAATAAATACTGCTCCATATCCCTGGTAGTCTAGCCCCACCCCCAATCTGTATAAAATAATTAATGTTCTCCATATCCCTGTCTAGTCTAGCGCCCCGATGTGTATAAAATAAAGACTGTTCTCCATATCCCTGGTAGTCTAGCGCTCCCCAATTAGTACAAAATACTGTTCTCCATATCCTGGTAGTCTAACACCCCCGATCTGTATAAAATAAATAATGTCCATATCCCTGGTAGTCTAAGCGGCCCCGATCTGTATTAAATAAATACTATTTGCCCATATCCTGGTAGTCTAGCGGCCCCGATCTGTGTAAAATAAATACTGTTGTCCATATCCTGGTAGCTAAGCGGCCCCCTCGATCATCATAATATAAATAATGATCACCAAATCCCTGGTAGTCTAGTGGCCCTCACCAGCTGTGCCACTCCACCCAGCAACGCCACCCGTCTCCAGCCAGCGACTGGCACAATCCACATCTCCTCCCGTCCAGCCACGGCTGTATTGCGTGTAGCAGCGCTACGCCAAAGATGTGCCCAGAAAGTGATTCTGGTGCATCTTTGCAGCGCGCTCTACTGCACACGGTTGGTCAACTGACGTGAAAATGATGGACATGCCAATGGCTGGCTGAAATTGAGAAGAGAATGCTGGAATGAACAACACAACTGGGTGAACTGCAGAGAATTGGTGATTGTTATTTATTTTGTGATGATTGGGGAGCCACTAGACTACCAGGATATGGACAACAAGTATTTATTCTATACAGATCGGGGCCCAGAGTACCAAGGATATGGAGAACACTTTTTATTTTATATAAGATCAGGGGGCCGCTAGACTACTAGGCATATAGAGAACATTATTTATTTTATACAGATCAGAGGTGCTGCTAAACTGCAAGGGATATGGAGAACATTATTTTTTTAATCTGCCCATCTCATCCCTTGCTCGCTATGCACAATCGCGATCAAAGAATCTCGCGATGAAATAATTTGCAGACTCGCAATCAAAGAATTTGCAGGATCACGATCAAAGAATAAAAAGTGCTGTAATTTTAAAAATACAAAGAACTGTAGTAAACCACCGCCATGATTCATCAGAACTAAGCCCCCTGAGCAAAACCCACCCTCATTTGTCTTCCTTGGACACCCCTGGGCTGAGAAAATTGATTTTTTAATCCGGCCATCTCGTCCCTCGCTCACGACGCACGATTGCGATCAAAGAATCTCATGATCAAAGAATTTTCAGGCTTGCAATCAAAGAAATTGCACGCTCACAACCAAAGAATAAAAAATGGTGAAACGCGATTTTTTCACTGATTTGAACCAAACCAACGGCATGCCTCAATATAACGAAGCCCCCTGATCAAAACCCACCCTCACTTGTGTCCCTAGTCCACCCCTGAGCCAAGATATTTGTGTATTTAAGTTGTGATGCAAGATCGCGATCAAAGAATTTGCAGACTCACGATCAAAGATTGTTAGTGAGCCGCGATCAAAGATTTTAAAAGCTTATAAACTCTATTTTTTGACCGATTTGGATGAAACCAAAGGCATGGCTCGATAGATCGGAGCCTCCTGAATAAAACCCATCCAAGTTTTACTTTGGAAGTGACCCTTGAGCCGAGATATTTGTATTTTTCCGATCAGAAATCTAAAAACAAGATGGCGGACCTTGCGATCAAAGAATTTTGAAAATTCTCGGGGACAAATATTCGTGAACCTCGAGGCTGCAAATTCTTTGATCACCAGGCGGGACCAGATGGCCAGAACCCCATTCTTTGTTTGCAAAACATACATATAAATTTTTCCATTGACTTAAAATGGGAACTTAAAAGTGGCATAACTTTGAATGCCTTAATATTTTCACAAATGAAAAGCGTGTTCGGCCGCAAAGCTCTTTCAAGCGAGCAATCTGCATTAGTGTACATCACATGACGGCAGCTCAGAGCCACGTCCAAAATCCCAAACGCTGCCTCCAAAAACTGATAATTTTGCATTTTTCAGCATTTTGCTGCGCAAAGATCATAAGTCCGACTGAAATGAAAATTGGCAAATCAAGAGATCTACCATGCCCCACTGCGCATTCCAAAATTCAGGCAAATCTGTTGAATGGATCCAAAGTTATTAATGCACAAAGTTTTGAGTTTAACATAGAAGTGACATGTGAACCCTAACTATAGTGGCGCGACCATGCCACCATAATGTGTGTGTGTGTGTATGTGTGTGTGTGTTAACAATAACTCACGACAGGGTGTGGGGGTGAACCCCAGACATGGATTAAATGCCTGTAACCCCACACTCTGGAGTGGGTTATTGCGCTTATAACCTGGGTTGCATGAAGGACACAAATAATGCTCAGAAATGGTTATTTTAAGGCTGGAAAAGACCATTTTTATTGTGTATCCTTCCATCTGAAAAAATAGTTCCACATGTAGACTGAGGATAACATTTTATGGTTCAGTTAGACCTTTGTGTAAAGTACAAAAGCATTGTAGACACATTACTGCTAATGATCACATGTAAACTAACATACTAAAATGCCAGCAGAGTAGGCCTATCGGTCTTTCTCATCTGCTCGTTTGGTCAGCCCCCACCCTGGGAGCTGACCTTGCTGCCCCCCTTGCCCTCTCGGGCTTCTCTCTTCCCAGTCCTGGATGTTCTCGCTGTACTGGACTTTGCTTTCAGAATCCTTCCCCAGTACCTGTCCCACCCCCTCTTGAACCCCTTCACCGTCTCTGCCTCCTCCAGCTCCCCGGGCAGCGCATTCCATGGCTCCACCACCCTCTCAGTGAAGTAGCACCTCCTCCTTTCTCCCCTGAATCTCCCCCCCTCCAGCTTCCACCTATGCCCTCTAGTTGCCCCCTCCTTCTTTCAGAGCACCCTGACTTTGCCTCCCAGATTACCCCCCATGTACTTGAATATCTTCTATCATGTCCCTCCGGTCCCTTTTCTCTTCCAATGTGTAAGTATTTAGCCCCTCGAGCCTCTTCCCATAGGTCCTGTCCCCCAAGCCCCAGATCATTTTGGTTGCCCTCCTCTGGACCCTCTCCAGGAGTTCAATATCCCTCTTTTAGTGTGGCCTCCAAAACTGTACGCAGTACTTGAGGTCCAGTCTCACCAAGCAGTTGTACATAGGTAGTATCACCTCCCTCCTTCTGAAGGTGATCCCCCTAGTGATGCATCCCAGCATACTGTTGGCCTTGGTCACTGCCCTCCTACAAGTCTCAGAGTTGTTCATCTTGATATCCACCACCACCCTTCCCCGAGGTCCCTCTCAGCCATTGAGACTTGTAGCATCCCCCCCCCCAGGTGTACACTTGGCCTGGGTTTCTGGATACCAGGTGCAGTACCTTGCATTTCCCTGCATTGAACCTTAATTTTCACTTTCTAGACCACCTTTCCAGAGCTTCCAGATCCCCCTGTAGGGCCACCCTCCCCTTCTCCCCATCCACCACCGCCCCCAACCTTGGAGTCATCTGTAAAGAGACTCATCTCACTCCTGATACCTTTCCTTATGTCAGAGTTGTAGAAGTTGAACAGGAGGGGCCCAAGGACCGATCCCTGAGGGACCCCACTAATGACCCTCCTTGGGGATGAGACTATCCCTCCAACCACGGTCCTCTGGGTCCGGTCCTGAAGCCAATTCCCCATCTATCTAATCATCTTGTTTCCCACCCCCATTTTCCCCAGCTTATCCAACAAGCCCCTGTGAGGAACAGAGTCAAACGCCTTGCTGACATCAAGAAAAAGGATGTCCACTGGCCTACCCAGGTCCAAGGCACTCGTCACCCCATCACAGAACTCCACAAGGTTTGTCTGACACAATTTCCCTGGGACGAAGGCATGCTGTCTATCGTCCAGGCACCCCAACTTTTCCAGGCCCCCCCCCCAGCCTCTCCTTTACAATGCCCTCCATCACCTTGCCCACCACTGATGTCAGGCTGATGGGCCTGTAGTTCTCTGCCTCCTCCCTTGATCCACCCTTGTGGATAGGCACTATATGCACCATCTTCCAGTTGGGGGGCACCCACCCTGTCCTCAGAGAGATGCTGAAAAGCTCCGTCAGGGGTTTCGCCAGGACATCCACCAGTTCCTTCAGCTCTCTGGGATGTATTTTATCCAACCCTGGTGCTTTCTCCGTCTTAAGGGACCTGAGGGCTTCCCTCACTCACTTTCCACCTCTGCTACCTCGTCTCCCTGCTTTGCCTCCCCCCCTTCTGCCAGTGATGGCCCCCACCTCTCCCCAGACCCTCCAATCGGTAAGGGTCCCCCCTCCTCAGCTTCACCATCTCCTCCCATGTATGATGCAGCCCCCCCATTTTTCTTGATGAAAACTGAGGCGAAGTACTCATTGAGTACCTCAGCCTGCTCCCTCGGGTCTTGTGCCCCTCCCTCCCCTATTTTAATCCTGCTAATCTGCCCCGTCACCCTTTGTTTTTCCCCAGTGTATCTAAAGAACCCCTTGTTCCCTCTCCTAATTTCCCTGGCCAGGTTCTGCTCCTTCCTTGCCTTATCCGCCCTCACCACCCTAGTGGCCCTTCTGGCCATCAGCTCATACTCCCCTCAATCCCTTTCACTCCTTGAGCACTTGAAATGCCTATAGGATGCCTTCTTTCCCCTTACCACCTCCTGAACCTCCCTGGTCCACCAGCAGGGTTTTTTGGCCCTATTGCATTTGCCTCTCGCTCTTGCACAGGTGCTGGTAGCATCCTGCACCCCCCCAATGATTTCCCGCCTACTGTCAGCGTCTATGTCTGGCCCAATCCCACCAAATGCTCCTTAAGGATCCTTGCCATTTCTTTGAAATTCACTCCCCTGAAGTCAGTTACCTTCATCTTTGTGCAGCCTTTTACCCTTCCAAGGCCAGGCAGAACCAGACCATGGCATAGTCGCTCCCCGCCATCGGGTCCCTTACCTCCAGGCCCCCAGTCTGGTCACTGTCTGCCAGGACCACATCCAGTATCCACTTCTCCCTGGTCAGTTCCTCCACCTGCTGGGTTAGGAACGCGACCTGAAAGACATCCAACAACCTCTGTTGCCTGGCCACCAAGGATGTCTAGTCCCCCAGTCTGTTCCTGGCAAGTTTAAGTCCCCCAACACCACCACCCTTCCCCTACCCAATCTGCAGTGCCTCCCAACATCTGCCACCAGACCCTCCTCCAGTTCCTCCGCCAGCGCAAGGGGTCTGTACACCACTCCCATTTTTACTCTCTTGCCCCCCCTTGTTATGAAGGTGACCCAAATCACCTCCACAGTTCTCTCCCCCTCCTCCACTCCTCCTATGCCAATACAGTTTTTGACTATTATTGCCACCCTTCCTCCCCTTCCCTCCCTTCTATCCTTCCTGAACATGGTGCAACCCTCCAGGTTCAGGTCCCAGTCATGCCCTGTGGTGGCCCAGGTCTCAGTGATAGCTGCCACATCCACCTCTCCCTCAGCTAGCATCGCCTGGAGCTCAGACATTTTATTGCTCAAGCTCCTGGCATTTAGCAGGACTACCTTCCATCCCTTCCCTATACTCCCGGTTCCCCTGCTCGCGTTCCCATGGGGATTCCGTCTTCCCCCTAAGTGAAACACTACACGTGGAAAATACAAGTGTGCATTGGCAAGTTTGCTGTGGACTGCACAATTCTGTGGAAATTTGTTCTATTTATAATCAACAGCAGAATGACTGTGTATATTACTTTCATTAACCTATTATTCTGCTTCTTGAAGTATATGAGTAGAGTGTTGTTTATTTATATTATAATGACCTATGTAGTTCAATGCTGTTTTTTGCATTCTAAAAGTAAGCTTTCTGTGCATAGCACAGCCTTATGAAAACTTGTTCTGTTTATGAGTAGCAGACTATTTGTATGACACTTTTTCTAACATAATCATTTACTTCCTAGAGTATATGAGTAGACTGTTGTTTATTTATATTGTGATGACATAAATAGTTTAATACTTCTTTTTAGTGTTCGACATACAGGAGAGCAAAGTAACACAGCCCCTTTCCTATTGTAATCAATACAACATGTTAGGACATGTTTTACTTGTTTTTTTACCATGTATGAGTATACATTACCTCTATGAGCTGCAAGCACTGCATTATGGGTATGTAAATAGTCTTGCCAGTAGACTAGTTCTGACTTCATAATACAAGGATTCAGTTGGATTCTTTTTAACTAGCAGTTGGCAAAATACAAGGTAAGTAAAAAAAATATTGTAGACTATTGCTAAAGATCACATTTAAATATGTATAGAATTACTTGCTGAAATAAATTCCATTTCTACTCACAATATTGCATTTATCAGCAACATTTTCTGTGTCACCATTATAGTGCTTCTGTAGGAAGGGATATGATTTTTGGGGGATAATCACATCACTTACTTTGAATTAAGAAGTGCAGGTCACCCAAGTGTGGATTAAAAAGGGAATTTAATCCACGGTCACCTGATGCTGTTTGACCAACTGGCTGCTCTCCCTCATGCAACCCATAAAAAAAAAAATATTACATATATATATATATATATATAAAAGACAAAGAATCTCTGTGCACAAACACTGAGGCAATGGTTACCCCATAGGGCATTTGGCTGGGAAGCCAAGTTTCAAGGAAATACAAAATCACACATGCCCCCACAATGCAAAGCATCATGAGCTGCATATGCAAATCACCACAGAATATTATGCTGGTTCAACTTTAAGCAAAATTGCATGGTACCAAAAGGCCTCTCACACAGTTTGCAAAGGGCACTAACAGATGACATAGACACATGTTTCATCCTACCAGGACTCATCAATATGCCTCATCTGACACCCCCGTGGAATGAACCATCTACTCTAAGATGGTCTGACTGGGTTATGTTGTGGTGAACACATTAAAACAAAAAAATATTTAAAAGACAAAGAACCTCTGTGCACAAACACTGAGGCAATGGTTACCTCAAAGGACATTTGGCTGGGAAGCCAAGTTTCAAGGAAATACAAAATCACACATGCCCACACAATGCAAAGCATCATGGGCTGCATATGCAAATCACCACAGAATATTATGCTGGTTCAACTTTAAGCAGAATTGCATGGTGCCGAAGGCCTCTCACTCAGTTTGCAAAGGGTGCTAACAGATGACATAGACACGTGTTTTGTCCTACCAGGACTCATCAGTATGCCTCATCTGTTTGACACCCCAGTGGAATGAGCCAGCTACCCTAAGATGGTCTGTCTGGGTTATATATGTACTGGCAAATTGACCTCCATGACACCACGGAGGCTACAGTGTACTCTGCTCACTAATATGATAAACAACAATGGCTGCTGACAAAAAGGAGCTGAGTCCAACCTGTAGATCCTGCAATGGTGTGATCACATCTACAGCACAGACAGCAACAAGATCCAGCACACAAACCATGGATTAAATAGGGAATTTAATCCACGTACAGCTGGCAGCTCTCTACCAGTCAGATCAACTATTTAACCTAACCCATGTTACAAATCAATCAATCAATCAATCAATCAATCAATACTTTATTTGTAAAAGGCGCCTTTCTAGAACCAAGGCACCTGTACATCACATAATAAAACAATATTGCTAAAAACAATAAAATTATCCAAACTTAATAGCATTTAAAAATCATTATACACATTTTTAAAAAGATATGTTTTAAGTGCTCCCTTAAAAGTTTGAACGGCCGTGCAGTCTCGTACCTGACGAGGTAGAGAATTCCACAGGGTCAGGGCCATAAAACTAAAAGATCTGGCCCCAGAGGTCTTCAAATGAACTCTGGGAATCTCTAGCAATCCTTCGTCAGTGGATCGGAGAGAGCAGGGGGACAGTAGGGATGAAGGAGATCTTTCAGGTAGCCAGGTCCCTGATCATGTAGGGCCTTATAGGTCAGCAAACTGACCTTGAAGGTGATACGCCCGCATATTGGCAGCCAATGCAGTCCGTGGAGCACAGGCGTTATATGACAGGACCTAGAGGAACCAGTCAATAGTCTGGTAGCCGCATTCTGCACTAGCCGCAACCAGCGAATATCAACCCCCAGTAGCCCAAGATAAAGGGAATTGCAGTAGTCAAGACGGGAGGTAACGAAGGCGTGGACCAGAGTAGGAAGATTGTCAGGAGGAACCAGGTGCTTCACCCGGGCAATGTTCCTCAGATGGTAAAAAGAGGCTTTGACAACTGCTAACACTTGTGATTTAAGTGTTAAACAGCTATCAAAAATAACGCCCAGATTCAGCACCCGGTCTGAGGTAGTTAGCTGGACACCCCCGAGCCATAAGCCCAAGGGAGATCCTGCCAACAAACCTGCCTCCCAGCGATCTGGATCCACAATGAACACCTGTTTTTTCTGGGTTCAACCGCAGTCAGCTCACATTCATCCAGTCCTGGATTTCGGCAAGACAGTTGTTAAAAACCAAAAAGGTGGCATCTTGGCCAGGTACAAAGGACATGTACAGTTGAGTATCATCTGCGTAGCAGTGAAAACTCAAACTGTACCATCTAATGATCAATACCAATGGCAGCATGTAGACTGCAAACAACATGGGTGCCAAGATGGAGCCCTGTGGCACCCTGCAGGATAGGGGATGTCGAGGAAAAAATCCCAGACACCACCCCATGAGTCCTATCCTCGAGGAAGGATCAAAACCAACTGAGGATTGTACCAGACAGCCCACAGATAAACAGCAGGCACTTCAACAGCACATCATGGTTCACGGTGTCAAATGCCACAAAGAGATCAAGAAGGACCAATATAGAACAGGTCCTTCGATCTCTCGCTATCAGGAGATCATTTAGTACCCGAACCAGAGCCGTCTTGGTATTATGTCTCTTCCTAAATCCGGACTGGAGAGAATCATAGACATCGTGGCTGGTTAAATAATCATCCAATTGTGACGAGACCATCTTCTCAATAACCTTTCCCACAAAGCGTAGGTTAGAGACGGGTCTGTAGTTAGCCAGACAGTCCGGATCCAAGGAGGGTTTCTTAAGAGAGGGCTGAACCATAGCCTCCTTCAGAGGATTTGGAAAAATCCCCCTCTCCAGAGACCTCCAGACTATCTCAGCCAGAACTGGGCTGATCTTATCTACACAGCCCACTAAGAGACGTGTAGGGCCCGGGTCCAAACCACAGTTGGTCAGATGCAATAATTGGATGACCATCACAATGTCATTGATTGTGGGAAGGCTGAAGTTGGACCACACAAAACCGGTGTCCTACATCTCCTGTCGACCATCACAACTCCCACTAGAGAGAGTCAAGCAGACCTCAAACCTGATTTTGGCAACCTTATCTGAAAAGAATTGAGCAAGCTCCTCACACCATTCTTGAGAAAAGGCTCTTCTGGGCTGAAGACAGATTGGATTGCACAATCTGTCCACGGTCCGGAAAAGCTGAGCTGGTATATTCTGTGCAGCAGCAATCTCTCTGGACAGGAATTCTGCCTTCTTACGAGAGATTGCTGATTGATAGACCACATAATGGTCCATCAAACTAAGTTTGTCACAATCCAAGCCCGACCTCTGCCAACATCTCGCCAGTCTTTATCCAGCTCTCCTCAACTCCCTTAGAGTCTCATTGAACCAAGGAGACCTAGGGCGAAGAGTGAGGGGACGAACACAAACAGGAGCAATGGAATCCAGGGCCCCTGTTACAGCCTTATTATAGGCGAGTACCAAGTCCTCTGGGTCCATGCAATCACTCGGAAAACCCGATAGGTCCAGCTCCGCCATCAGGCCATCTGGGGAAACACCCCTCAAAGGGTGGTACTGGACCATCTCCATAGGGGCTGGCCTACTAGGGGTGGCCCCAACACTAAACCCAATGGAATGATGGTCAGACCATCTGACTGGTTCCACCACCAAATCGGATATCTCCATCCCCAGTAGGAACACCAAGTCCAATGAATGACCTCCAATATGAGCCGGGGAGGAAATATATACATGTTTTTACTTTTTATTGTACTGTTTATGGCAAAAGACCCTTTTCCATGCAGAGACCAAGCCAATGACAGCAGATAAATGAAATACCTAAGCCAAAACACTAGACTAAGTGAACCAGTAATAAAACAACAAGGAGAAGGATATTACAAGAACCTATGAAAGGTGCAAATCTCTCTTCGCAGTTTAACCATGTCCCTTTGTTATGCTCTGTACTGGATGATAGATAGATAGATAGATAGACAGATAGATAGATAGATAGACGGACAGACAGACAGACAGATGATTGGATGGATGGACAGACAGACAGACAGATACAGTACTTTATTTATAGCGGCCCCCTTCCCGGAGGCTCGGAGCACTGTACAATTTCTTAAAAACAACACCCTCCAAAGATTCCAACAAACACATTGCAGAATGTAAAACGACATCAAAATCTATATCTGTCACATGAAACACAACAGTTAGCAGTACAATGTAAGACTCTCAGAAGTATATATTGTATAGTTCATATGCTTGGTTAAATAAAAATGTTTTAAACCCATTTTTTAAGGTTTCCACTGATGGTGCCTCCCTCAAATAGCCTGGCAGTGAGTTTGACACAGGGCTGAGAAAGCACAATCTCCAAATTGCCACAACCTAGCCCTGGGGATGACCACCAGGAGGTATCCTGCGGAGGAACGGGGAGTGCGAGCCAGGCAGTGAAGAACCAGGAGGTCTTGCAGGTAGTCTGGTCCCCAGCTGTGCAGGATTTTATAGGTCAGTAATCCAACCTTGGAGTAATCCTCCACCTTATCGGCAGCCAGAGCAGTTCACAGAGGACAGGCATGATATGATTAAATCTCGAGACACCAGTCAGCAGCATGACTGCCGCGTTCTGCACCAGCCACAGACAGAAGAGATCGCTTCCAGATAGCCTAGGTACAGAGCAGTGCAACAATCTAATCTGGACGTGATGAAGGCATATGCTAGAGTGGCAAGGTCATCAGCTGGTGTCAGGGCCAGGATCCAGGCGATGTTCCTGATATGGTAAAAGCCACTTTGGACGACACCTGAGTATCAAGTGTCAGACCATCGTCAAGGACCATGCCCAGATTCCTAACCTGAATAGAGGGGGTCAAGGGAACACCTCCTAGTATCAAACCAGGATCATTGCCCAACCCATCTCCATCCTGCTGACAACCAGGATCCACCATTAGTACCTCCGTATTGTCCAGGCTGAGTCATAGCCAGTTTTGAGCCATCTGGCTCTGGATCTCCTCCAGGCAGGTTTAAAGCACAGAGGCCACAATCTGGTTTCCAGGTACACAGGATGTATAGCAGGGTATCATCAACATAACAATGAAAACCCAGCCCATACCATATAATAACATCTCCTAACAGCAACATGTACACCGTGAACAATGGAGGTGACAGGACCGACCCTTGTGGAACTCCACAGTGTAGAGGCATCGGACTAGATGAGGATAACACCATCATCACCACCCCTCTGCACTATACCCATGAAGTAGGACCTAAACCAGCTGATGACATTGCCAATTAGTCCACACCAGTTCCACAGTTGGTCCAGTAACACCTTATGGTCCACGGTGTCAAATGCCCCAGAGAGATCCACGAGGACAAGGATGGTACACTCTCCCTTATCTCTCGCTATAAGGAGATTGTTCAGCATCTTCACCAGGGCAGTCTCCTTGCTGTGCCCGGATGTAAATCCAGACTGGAAATGCTGAAAAGTGGCAGAGGAGGTGAGACAAGTCTCAAGCTGAATAGCCACCACTTTTTCTAAAACCATCCCTAAAAATGGGAGGTTTGAGACCGGTCTGTAGTTGGTGAGACACTCTGGGTCAAATGAGGGTTTCTTCAAAAAGGGTCTCACCAAAGTCTCTTTCAAGTCCACAGGAAATACCCCGTTCCCCAAGGAACACCGGTCAATCTCAGCAACCACAGAACCAATCAGGCCAACGCAACCAACTAAAGTTGGGTTGGACCTGGGTCTAGATCACAACAGACTGGTTGCAGACTCAAGACTATCGTGACGATCTCATCCACTCCAACTGGATCAAACTCATCCCAGAGAAGAGGGGTGCCCCGGCATGTCACCAGTTTGACCCCTCAAGCTCTTTGAGCAGCACTGGAGATCTCAGTCCTAATAGAGGACACTGTCGGCAAAGAACAGAGCAAACTCATTGCACTTCATGCTTGAACTTGCTCCTCCAGTGTGGATACAGGTTGGGTGCAACAACCCATCCACCATATGGAAGAGCTGAGCCTGTCTGTTCCTTGCCGCAGCAATCTCCCTTGACAGAAAATCCACCTTTTGGGGGGAAATTTCCCTTTGATAGTCACTTTAATGTGACTTCGAATCCAATTTGTCCTCCATCTGTCCTGATCTCCTCCAGCGTCGATCCAACCTCTGGCCCTTTATTTTTAACTCCTTGAGTTCCCCATCAAACCAAGGGGGCCTCCAGTGAGTAGTTAAGGGCTAAACATGGATGGGCACAATGGAGTCAAAGACTGCAGTGACAGCCTTGTTATAGGTTACCGCTGCCTCATACGCACACATCACACACGCAGTTACCACACTCTATAGGTCCAGTACCACCTGCAGTCCTACTGGGGACAGTCCCTGTAAAGGGCAGTACTGGACCATCTCCACAAAGGATGGACCCTCAGGGGTGCTCCAAACATGAAGCTCACGGTGCTACGATCTAACCAAACAACTGGATCAATCATAAGGTAATTGACCCCAAGACCCAGGGTTTAATGCCAAAAAGTGCAAGGTGCTGCATTTTGGGATGAAGAACCCAAGGAGGAGTTACCAGCTGGGGGGAGTGCAGCTAGCCCAGACAGAGGAGGAGAAGGATCTGGGTGTGCTCATTACAGGGTCAATGAACAACTCGGCACAATGTAGGAAGGCAGCTGCAAAGGCCAACAAAATGCTGGGTTGTATTGCAAGGAGTATATCCCCGAGGAGGGAGGAGGTGATTCTGCCACTGTATAGGTCATTAGTTAGACCACACCTGGAGTACTGCATGCAGTACTGGCGCCTGTATCTAAAGAGGGACTTTAAGTTACTGGAGGAGGTGCAGCGAAGGGCGACAAAGATGATCAAGGCGCTGGGGGATTTATCATACGAGAGGAGGTTGAAGGAGTTGAACATGTACTCACTGGAGGAGAGGAGGGACAGGGGTGACATGATTGAAACCTTTAAATACATGAAAGGAATAAACAAGACGGGTACAGAGGGGCTGTTCAAAGTAAGGGAGGGGAGGGCCACCAGGGGCCATGATATGAGACTGGAGGGAGGAAGGTTCAGGAGGGAGATGAGGAGACACTTTTTTACAGAGAGGGTGGTGACTGGGTGGAATGCGTTACCTGCAGAAGTGGTATCCAGTAGAACAGTGGACTGCTTCAAAAGGGGATGGGACAGGACAAGGGGGAGGGTTAATGAAGGGGAAGGGTGGAAGGAAGGGGCAGCTGCAGAATAAGGGGTGCTAGCTGCACATTCAAGCAGACTTGATAGACCTCTAGACCTTTATCTGCTGACAAATTTCATATGTTCGTATGTTCGTAGAACTAACTATCTAGTGGATTCCAACACCAGGTCGGCAACGAAGTCCCCAACCTCCTGTAGGAATTCCTTCTCCCCGCCTGGTGGTCGGTATATTAGAAGGATCCTATAGCCTGCGCCAGGCCCTTCCCCCACACATGGCAACACTCTCAAATGACCTGGTTCAACCCACCAGTAGCACCGTGAAGCCCAGGCTGGTTTTTAAGAAAATGGCCACTCCCCCACCTCTGCAATCTTCCCTCAGGGTGTGTACCATGAAGTACAAGGCCTGAACTGCTGCCTCCAAAATGAAGTCAGCATTTTTATCCAGCCCAGTCTCTATGATGCAAGCTAGGTATATCTATATATTTATCTATCTCTCTACATATATATATATATATTATTTTGTTTTTTTAACAATTGTTGGCCAGGAAAGACACACCAAGCTGAAGCTTGTTTCCAGGTGCATCCTGGGAGTACAGGGAAGTTAAAGAGCAACACTTGTTCTCCCAGCAGACCCACCCACCAACCACAATCACAACCCCTCCCCCCACCAGTTAGGCTTTTCAGCCTTACAATATTTTTTTTTTATTACCTATATATGATAAAGCTCCTCCGGTGTATATCACCAATAATGTAAATATAACCAGAGCAGAGGGGTGCCATTTGTCATGCTCAGCATGGCTCCGCGCTGCTCCACCGTATTGGTAATACAGTGGAGCAGCACGGAGCTGCACTGGGCATGTCAAATGATGCCATGCTGCTCCAGTCATGTTTACGTTAGGCCCATACATCAGAAGGATATATTATTATATACAGATAATTAAAAATAATGTTTTGACTAGAAAATATTTTATTGAGAGTGTTGGAGGACATGTGTTGCCCTTTAAAGAGGACCAGTTCAGGTAGCTTTGTCAAGCATGCATTAAATCCTGCTTCAAACAACACGATGTCTTGCTGTATTCTGACATATGCAGTTAGGTCCTGCCTTTCAACTGCCCCGGAGAACAAAGAGTTAAACTTTCCATGGCCAGCATGGAATGTTCACCACGAGCTCTGTTGAAGCCCCTGTCTGCTGTTGTTTAAACTGCAACCGTTAGATTCTTTACTCTGCCTCACTGAACAGTCGCTCCGGAGAGTTCTCCTTTGCTTGGTTCAAAAAAGTCAGTTGAAGTGTCGTTTTTTTTCGGTCGGTTTCTACAGAATTGCTGTTACCGCTCAGTCGGTTCAAGTCTCTGTCTGTGGTACCGTGAGTACTAGATAGATTTTCTGTGTAGTTTCTGTATGGAACTTGTAAATTGTGGATCGGTTCGGCTGAACTGATCAGTTTGAGGTAAAAAAGTTTGTAATTTATTTAGAGTGTGGTAACTGGTCTGTATCGGTTCTAAAAAAAAAAACAGATTTTATTACGTTTTTTTCCAAGACCCGTGACACGGTCAGGAACCGATAGGGGAGTCTTGCCTGGTGGATTGCTGAAAAAAGGGTACATTTTGGATAGGATTGGCTATGTCTGAGAAACCCAAGAAAAAAAAAACGGGCCCACTGGGTTTCAACACTGCAGTGTGTATGGGGAAGTCTTTGCCAAGGCTGATCCCCACACCACCTGTGTTTACTGTCTGGGGTTTGACCACCTCGATTCAGACTGCCAAATTTGTAAGAATTTTCCCAAATCTAGCCTGGAAAAGAAATTAGGTAGACTGAGGGAAAGGGAGGCCGAGAAGTCCACTGACCCGGATGGCCAGCCCGGCTCGGTTCTGACTGAACCTGAAGGGGTGCCCTCTGACCAGGTCGATACTTCTTCGGGCAAAAGGAGAGCCGATTCTGAGGAGTCGGTTCCAGTGAAAAGGAAAAGAAAAGATAAATCGTCCAGTTCGGACCCAGAAATTCATACTCTGACCGCTGATGAGATAGCCAATGCGATAAGGATAGTGCAATTGCTTACTTCGGTTCCGACCGAACCAGCACCATCTGGCAGGGGTTCGGTTCGGTCGGTTCCCCCAGTTCCGGATTACACTTTGGAAGAACTTTATGAACCGGAGGAGGAGGAGGAAGGAGAGTGTGAGGATGATTATGGTGATTATGAAAGTCTGGATGTGCCTATTGACCCGGCCATCTCCCCAGGCAGACCTTCAGGTGTTTCTCCTCCTAGGCTTTCTGAGTCCCCTTCACACTACATGTTTTACAAAAAAGTGTCTGAGACCCTCCAGCTTCCTGTGGAGGAAGCAGTAGAGGATCAGGAGGAGCCTGATTTTATTGAGATGATGGACATCCCAGAGTCCAAGAGACTGTCTATTCCCCTCCACAAATCCTTTGGGAAACAGACACATAAAATTCTTAAGACTCCTAATTCCATACCTCCTGTGGACAGACAAATGGACAAGAGGTACACTCCCTCAGGCCCAGACACGGAGTTTCTTTTCCAGCAATGCAGCCATGTTGGGGTAGTGCAGGCTGCTGCCTGTGATAAGGCAAATATCCCCTTGGTATCACACCCCCTAGACAAGGTCTCCAGAAAGATTGATGCCATGGCAAAGAAACAATACATGGCAGCATCTTTGGGACTCAGGCAGGCTAACTATATGGCCTACACAGCTAGATACCTGAAGTCCAGGTGGGACACTGTGCTGGCTCTGGCTAAACAGGCCCCTGACCAGCTTGCCAAGAAGCTGGAGCAGGTGGCTGCAGATGGGATTGAGGCATCTAAAGTACAATTTCATGCTGCTGTGGACTCCAATGATGTTTCATCAAGAGGCATGGCTACATCTGTGGCTCTTCGGAGGATGGCTTGGCTCAGATGTACTAGCCTCTCACAGGATACCCAGGCTAAGGCCATGGATTTCCCTGTAATTGGTAATTCTCTGTTTGGGGAGCAGACAGAGAACTACATGAAAAAGATGGATGAGTACAGGACCACTTACAGGAGTGCTCAGGCCAAAGAAAGGCAAGCAACTCCTCAACGGCAGCAGTCCAGGGGCAGGCCTTTCCAAAGGCCTTTGTACCAAGTTCAGGCCTTCTCTTCTTTCTCTCAGAGGGGGTTCTTTAGAGGGGAAGGGCAGATGGGGGATGAGCAGGCCTGCATCCACCCCACAGCCTAAAGCCCCTGCCAAGCAGACACCCTGATGGGTCTGCCCAGGCCGATTCTCCCATACCAGTAGGGGGCAGGCTGGCTTACTTTGTCCAGGACTGGAAGTCTCTAACATCAGACAAGTAGGTCCTGGAAGTAGTAAACCAGGACTGGTTCTCAGCTTCAAAAAATTTACCAAGATGAGAACCAGATCCTTTCCACCCGCGAATTTATCAGAGACCCTTGCCTTAGAGGCAGAGGTTTCTTCTCTCCTAGCTCTCAGAGCTATAGAGAGGGTTCCCACCCTACACAAGGGCAAAGGATTGTACTCCAGGTACTTCCTAACCCCCCAAAAGACAGAAGAACGGCAGCCCATCCTGGACCTAAGATATCTGAACAAACACCTTTTAAAGCCAAAGTTCAAAATGGCGATTCTGGGAATTATCCTTCCCTCTCTAAGGCCAGGGGACTGGCTAGCCTCCCTGGGCCTCAAAGATGCCTATTTTCACATTCCCATCAGGTGCTCCCACAGAAAGTACCTCAGGTTCGAGTTGCCCTCAGGCCACTATCAATTCAGGGCAATGCCCTTTGGCCTAACATCAGCCCCAAGGGTTTTCACAAAGTGCCTGGCAGTAGTGGTTGCTTTCCTAAGGAGAAAAAAAGATCTCCATCTTCCCATACTTGGACAACTGGCTCATAGTAGGTCAGTCTCCAGACCAAGTCAAGTCACATTTGCAAGTGACCTAGCAAGTGCTCACTTCCTTAGGTTTCCTTCTCAACCTCCCAAAGTCAGTTCTCGAACCAGTACAGCTCCTCACCTTCATAGGGGCAGAACTGGATATAGTAAAGGCAAGAGCCTTCCTTCCCCCTGGAAAAGGCAAGGACCCCCATGGAACTGGCCTCTTCATTCACCCTTCAGGTGTCTCAACCAGCAAGGCATTTCCTTCAGCTTCTGGGCCACATGGCAGCTTCCACAACAGTGGTCCAAGGAGCAAGATTCCAGATGAGGGACATTCAGTTCCACTTAAGAGCCTTCTGGTCCCAAAGAAAGGATTCCCTTACCAAACTAGTCCCAGTGACTCGAACCCTGATCCAGGCCTTGCAATGGTGGCAGGATCAGAACAATTTGAGACAAGGGGTTCCTTTTGTCACTCAGTCTCATTCAGTGATACTCAGCACAGATGCTTCCCTGCTGGGCTGGGGAGCCCATTTGGGGGAACTTACCACCCAAGGACTGTGATTACCTCAGGAATCTCTGCTTCACATCAATCTCTTGGAACTCAGAGCAGTGTTTCTGGCATTGCGAGCTTTTTCCAAATCTGTACAGAACAAGATGGCCCAGGTCAGAACAGACAACACTACCACCATGTGGTACATCAACAAGTAGGGAGACACTCGGTCTAAGGCCTTGTGCACAGAAGCAATGAAGTTGTGGTCCCTGGCCTATTCCCTGCAAACCTCTCTGATAGCAGTTCACCCCCAAGGGAAGGACAATGTCCTAGCAGATGCTCTGAGCAAAATATCCCAGGGCCATCACGAATGGATCCTAGATCCTCTAGTTTTGAAAGTGATTTTCTTGAGATGGGGCACTCCAGAGATAGATCTTTTTGCAGCCCCAGACAATCACCAACTTCCTCTCTTTTGTTGCAGGCCCCCAGTCTTGGGCTCAGTCCCCCTGGATGCTCTGATTCTGAACTGGGAAGGGAAATTTCTGTATGCTCCCCTTCCCTCTCCTGTTCAAAATGTTAGTCAAGATAAGGTCACAACCATGCAAAGTGATTCTGATTGCTCCAGACTGGGCCAGACAGCCCTGGTATCCCTGTTGCTGTCCCTAGCAGTCCACCTTCCCCTGTCTCTTCCCAGGAATTACAACCTCTTGACATCCTCTCAGGGGAGGATTTGGTACTCGAATCTTCAGTCTCTCAATCTCAAGGCATGGCTCTTGAAGAGTTAAGAGTTTGCAGATCTGCATCTTTCCAAGAGGGTTCTGGATATCCTTAAGGCTTCTCGAAAGCCTTCCACCAGAAAGACTTACAACTCCAAATGGAAAAGATTCAGCATTTGGTGTTCTAAGAAGAATATTTCTCCAGACTCTGCTGAGTTGCCTACAGTTCTGGACTATTTGGTCCATCTTAATGGCCTAGGCCTCAGACCAGCTACCCTTAAAGTACATTTGGCAACTGTTTCTGCTTTCTTGTCAGTAGGCAAGCCTTCCTCTCTATCATCCCATCCTGTGTTTTGTAAGTTTTTCAAGGGATTGCTTCACACCAATCCCCCCTTTAGGGATCCTGCTCCTGCTTGGGATCTTAATGTTTGCATCGCTCAGCTTATGCAACCCCAGCTTTGAGCCTTTGTCCTCTGCAGAGCTTAAGTACTTGACTTGGAAAACTGTGTTTTTAGTGGCCATTACTTCTGCCAGGCATATCAGCGAATTGCAAGCCCTGTCAGTGGAACCTGATTTCATCACTTTCCATAGAGATAAAGTGGTCCTAAGAACTAACAGAAAGTTTTTGCCTAAAGTGGTTTCAGATTTCCACCTCAACCAGTCTATATCTCTCCCTGTTTTCTTCATTGACCATTCCTCATCTGGAGAGAGGAGGCTACACAGCTTAGATGTTAAAAGAGCCCTGAGCTACTATAGAGAGCGTACCAAGGGTCACAGGTTTGAATCCCTCCAGTTGTTCCTCACGTATGGAGAGGTTGGTAAGGGCAAACCTGCCACTAAGAGATCTATTGCCAGGTGGAGTGTTTCTTGTATACAGTTCTGCTATGAAAAACTGGGTAGAACTCCACCCTCAGGCCTGAGGACTCATTCCACTAGAAGTACAGCTGCTTCCCTGGCTGCTGTCAGGGATATTCCTCTCTTAGAAATTTGTCAAGCAGCCACCTTGAAAACAGTTCATACATTCACCAAGCATTACTCTCTAGATATCCAGGCTAGAAGTGATGCTCAGTTTGGCACAGCAGTACTTCAGAGCCTGTTTCCAAAGTAGGTTCTGTCCCTCCTCCATGGAGGTACTGCTTGGTAGTCTGCATATGTCAGAATACAGCAAGACTTCATGTTGTTTGAAGAAAAAATTACTCACCTTAGTAATGTTGTTTCTTCTAATGGAGTCTTGCTGTATTCTGGCCTCCTCCCCTGCCTCCTCTCAGAACCTGGTTTTGGGGATGTGGGTGGGCAGGAGCAGTGTTGGCACCCTAGGGGTGTCCTTTTTTCACCCTCTTTTAGTTTGGGTGAATGATTGTGTTTTGGATGTGTTTTGTTTTTGGGTTTCCTGACTTCCTTTTGAAACCAAAAACCTTTTTATATAGATATAGTTGCCAGTTGGCTAGTTTGAGTTTTACAGTTTCCACACAGAACTTCTAGTGAGTATTGCTCGTAAAGATCTGACGGTTGCAGTTTAAACAACAGCAGATGGACCGAGGTCGTGGTGAACATTCCATGCTGGCCATGGAAAGTTTAACTCTTTGTTCTCTGGGGCAGTTGAAAGGCAGGCCCTAACTGCATATGTCAGAATATAGCAAGACTCCATTAGAAGAAACAACATTACTAAGGTGAGTATTTTTTTCTTTCTGCACATGTAACTTTAAGCTGACTTTCCCCTTACTCACTGCTGTGGTTTTTGCATTGCAATATGAGAGTAAAATGAAGCTGTCAGTAGCTGTAGCTGAATACCAGTCTCTCTCAAGCTCTGCCGGAAAGTCATGTGATATGTCTTTGTGGCAACATTTTATGGAGGATTTCTGGCTGTAATCACTGTTTACTCCCTGGAATGAATGTGTTCTGCATCATTCACTCCTGACTGATTCTAGGGTTAAGCACAAAGTGGGACATTTGTTACTGAAGCATGAATTTTCATTTTTTGCAAGGCGATATGCAACCTCTACCAATGCAGCATGATTTGTTTACTCTATATAATCTTAATCAAGACTGTGTTGTAGTTTTTTAGTAGTTTATATTGTTTCTTATCATTTTAAGGTATTTTAGTTAAAGTATTAAAGTTTTCTGCAACATTTAGAGGAAAGTTAGAAAACATTTTGTTTCCACCATAAGGTCAGGGCATGTAGTATTTTTCATAATTTTTTGCAGGACATAGCAGCTCAAATCAGGACTGACCTGTGAAAATTAGGACAGGTGGTAATCCTAATTTCTTTGACTGTGTGACCTAGGTAAGGACAGCGGACACGGCATGTCTGGACTTGTGAGGCATTCAATACTGTGATGCGTAGAAGACTGATAAAGAAATGATGCAGCACAGGGTTGCATCCAAAGTGGTGAACTGGGTAAGAAACTGGTTAATGGAACAGCCCAGTGGTGCTGGAGGTTGAGGCGCTGGTCACTATACCTTGCACCACACCAGCGATCCGGGTTCAGGAATGAGTCTGGGCCTCCAGGGACTGGCAGGGGGGAGAGAGGACAGTGCCTCTGAAGGACTGCACTTCTCTCTTGGGGGGAGGGAGACTTGTTGTCCCACTCATTGATTGCCCTCCGGTGGTGGCTGGAGGGCAATATGGGCAGGGAGGCACGTACCAATGTCCTCACGTCAGTGGGGGGGGTGGAAGAAAAAGGAAAAAAGGAGCCTGGCAGGGTTCCATGATGTCCCATGTCCCGAGGGCCATCCCCAGTGTCTGGATTGGGTCTCTGGGTGGGGGGGGAGTTGGCGCCCTCCTCCCTGGCCCTGCCGCAGGGGACAATCTGCGGGGGAATTTCCAGGGTCAGCAAGAGCTGGGATACATAGGACTGGAGAAGTGAGTTCCTCTGTGAGGAGGACCACATCCACCTGTTAGGGTTCATGGTGGAAAAAAATCTGTATGGAGAAAAAAAAAGGAAACTGGTTAATGGATAAGCAAAAGAGGGTGGTGGTTAATGGCACTTATTCTAATGAAGGGAGAGTGACTAGTGGTGTGACACAGTGCTCAGTACTGGGACCAGTCGACTTTAACGTCTTCATAAGTGACATTGCAGAAAAACTGGACACAAAAGTATGCCTTTATGAAGATGACACCAAAATCTGTAGTATGGGTGATGCTCAGGAAGGGGTGGCGGGAATGCATATGTACCTTGCAGAATCATGCACCTAGGGTGCAGGAACCCAGAAGCTGAGTATAGGATGAGGGAGAGGTACCGGAAGTCACTAAGCAGGAAAGGAACATCAGGGTTCTTCTATCTGATGACCTCAAGTGGCAGTGACAACACAGTGGGTAGTGCCAGTGGGGTTCTGTGATGCATAGGGAAAGGTATCTGTACCTGGAGGAGGGAGGTGGTGCTGTCACTGTCACTGTATCACTCACTGGTGAGACCATGCCTGGAGTATTGTGTCCAGGATGTCAAGTGAACAGGATGCTGTGGTGATGGGGATCCTGGCAGGAGGTGAATGGGTGGGACTAACAATAAACATAAAGCATGAGCGGACCACCGGCACAGCAGTACCACCGACGCCCCGGTTCAGAAGCAAACTTGGGATATTGAAGGGCCAGCCGGGGGGGTGGATAAAACATCTGGAGGACTGCTGCACTCCTCTGTGGGGGAGAGTGGGCAGAACCTGGTGCTTGCCTGGCCCCTAATGGAAGCTGGGGGAAGGCAGACTGAGCCAACATGTAGGGCGGGGGCTTGGCAGGGGTTGTGCACATCGTGCGAGAGCACATGGCACAAGTCATGATGCCATTGCACACCACACCTCCCAGGGGGACAGCAAACAGGAAAAAGCTGGTGGCAGGATGTCACTAAGTACCTGCAGGCCTCGCACCTGTGCCAGGGTTGAATAAGATGCTGTCCTATTTGTTATGCAGAAAGAGTAAAAAGCAAGGATTTGTCTTCTTTTCTGTCTCTTGTCTGTCTGATTGCACAATCAAATTTTCTGGGAACTGATCACTCTGGTCTCACGATTCTCCCCCTCCTGCTATCTCACTGCATTCACTTGCTGTTTCTACTATCTTTTCTTCCTCCTTGCTTATCTGTGGTTATAGGAATGTATATGTATATTTGTAACCCTCTTGTTCCCAGGGGTTACTAGAATCCCAATTAGAATCAATGGCAGGCAGGGAGAGGCAGCTTTTGAGATGCCAGTTAAATGGATTTCACACTGTCACACTCTGGCTTCAGTCTCAGCTGAGCTGGAGGATGATGTAATCATTGAACTGTCGCAGCAGCATAAGCCACATTGGAATGCTAGCTGCAGGGGTTAGCAGTGGAATGTTGAGTTAGAATGAGTCAGTCTGCAGTGGGAGTCTGACGAGAGAGACTGTAGAGTGAGGAGTGCTGCAGTAGGCAGCTCCTCTGTTGTTTTAGCTCTGACACAGAGCTACCTAGGTAGATTGGGTAGTTTGTTCTCACCCTAGAAGAAGAACACAGAAGACTAGTAGAGTGAAGTGGTAGAGACCGTTCCTAGAGGGTTTTCCAGTGCCCCATCCCCAGAGGGATGGGGGGGATTCCAGGATTCAGGGGCAATCCTCTGGTCCAGCCTGGACTGTGTTGAAGCTGCCTAGATTCATCTGTTCTGTGAGTACCTTAGACTTCTTATGGAAAAAAGCCCTGGGGCACCTACATTCCTGTGGTGAGTTGTTTCTCTGACAAAGGCACTCTGTCACCAAGACTGTGTTTCTGTTAAAAGTGTCTGCCTACTATGGGGAGACTTGCCAAGTACAGAACTCTTAGTTCATCCTGATTTAAAAGCATCTGCTAAAGTGGGGGTCTAGTGTAAAGACATTGCCAATTATATAACTTTTAACGTCAGGACACCTCAGAGGTGTGAGAAAGTAGAATGTTAAATATGAAAGACATTTCAAGATAGTATCTACAAGAGTGTTATTAACCAGATAAATGGCCGAATATAAATTTGGAAGCAAAAGGTGGGAGACTCCCCCATCTGCAGTAACCAAGTCTACCTCTCCGGGTTCAGTTTGGGCACCTTTATTTTCTCTCAGTGCACTTGGCCAGTGCCTGAAGAAAATACCCAGACATGGGATTTTGGATTTTCAATGAGCTCGAGTGTGCTCTTTGGTAGTCGAGGGAGCCACCAGTAATTCCTCATGCAATATGGGAAAGTCTCCTAGTTCTGGCCATGTGTGCCATTCCATTCAGAACCAGAGAGTGTTTGCTGTTTCTAGTTTATTCAGAACCTGAGGGTTTGCTGTGTGTGTGTTCTGTACCTCAGTAATCTGCATTACCAGTGGGAGCAGTCCTGTGGGGGTCCATCTTCGCTTTGTATTATCCTCTATGTATGCGAATAAAAGCCACACTCTAGAATCTCAACCTGGTTTGGACAGTACAGTTATTGCTTCCAGTGTCTGGATTTACTTGGGTGCCCCTGACCGGAAGTACTAACCTAGCATAATTCTGAGCAAATATTTTCTCCCAAGGACCCAGGTTGATGGCCATGCTAAATGGTCCCCCCAGGTGTGAGCCAGTTAGTTGCCACACTTGGTTTGCCTGTCTGAGGATGGCAGGCTACGAAGTAGAAGTAATGGTTCACAGAACTGTTCGTAGTGACAACCCCCATCCCTCTCGATGGCGCCATGTGTGAGAGGAGCAGCTCTGCTAGTTGACCAAGGGGGGGCCGGTGGGGGGAGGTTACATATTCATGTGAAACTGGGTTCTCTGGTTTGAAAATGTAAATAGTTACATTGTTAAAATTATTGCAAACAGCTATTTGGACCTCAGGGGGTTAACCATGAGAAGCAGTTTGACCTCCGCATTCTCATTTTCAGAGTTGTCAGCAGAAGATTAGTTCTGTGACACAATCTTCTATTTTGCTGCTGCTGCAAGGAAAGAAACTGACAAAGTTTTGGGACACTGTGAGAAAAAAGGACATGTATCTTAATGAACTCAGGATGCAGAGGTTTGAACTGCCTATATAACAGCTATCCTGCACAATATTATTTTTTTATTTTATTGTTATTGATGATAATAAAATGCTATTTGCAAATGTTATAACTGCTTCTGGTTTCCCTGTGCTTCCTGACCTGTGCCCCAATGGCAGCACCTGACTAGCAAGGTGTGCAGTCAAAACCAGATCCATTCCATGGTCGCAAATGGGCTACCTGCCAACCCATGGAGGCAAGCCCTCGGGAAGACGGCAAATAAGCCCCAGTTCACTAAACCCCCACTTTTCCCCCATGTTCTGGCACCTGTGCATGACAGTATCATTAGCTGGTAATGACCAGAGATCTCAGCTACTAGCCTAGTTACCCAATAACGATCCTGCATGTATATGCAGTGATAGGGTACTCTGGAACTTATATTGCTTCAGAATGTAATGAAATAAATCCAACCCTTTTCTGCACTCTGGGCACTGTACCACCCACATACCTCCAACCTCCTCACATATGTGCAACTTGTCTCAGTCCACTATAGTGAGTTCAGTACATATTCAAACCCCTCCCCCACATGCGACTCCACCCATCAATGAGTCATTGTTACTTCCCTAAAGATCATATTGCATAGTGTAATGAAGCAAAATTAAATTCCAGGCCTCCATGCACTGTGCCACCCACTTACCCTCAACTTCCTCATATGTTTTGCAAGTTTCTCTCCTTCATGTCGAACCAGGTACACATCCAACCCCCTCGAGAGATAACAAGATCCAGTGTCCCTTCATGTAAAGTTTGCAGTGCAAACTGAATTGCAATAAAACTGACGTTTTCTCGCCCTCTGTTCACTGTACCACCCACCTAACCCCACCTCCTCACACATGTTTTGGTAGTCTCTGAAGTAGCGTCTCCTCCCGGCATTGGAACTTGAATCATCATTGCCCCACAAAGAGCTGATTCTCTCTTGTCAGACTGCATTGAAATGAATGGAGCCCGTTCATGTCAGTGGAGATTTTTCTCTACATTGTAACTGTTTTTTTTACCAATTTTTTTGTTGTGATCCTTTTTACCATCCCTCTGATGAACAATATTGTTGTCAATGTTCAAAATCGACCCCAAAATTGGTGTTTGCAGTGCAGGACAGTGTACTCCGCAAACACCAGTTTTGGGTTTGATTTCAATGTTGATACCAATATTGTTCAGAGGGATGGTAAAAAAAGACCATGACAGAAAAAAAAAATTAGGTAAAAGGAAAAAAAACGAAAAAGTTACAAAGCGAAGAAAAAAAAAATACTGAAATGAATGGACCCATTGAAATGAACAAAATCCATTCATTTCAATGTGGACTGCATGAGAGAATCAACTCTTTGTGGGACAGTGATGATTCGAGTTCCAGTGCCAGGAGGAGCTGCTACACGAAACAGAGGCTGTCAAAACACATGTGAGAAGGTGGGGGTAGGTGGGAGATGAAGTGCACAGAGGGTGAGAAAGTGTCAGTTTTATTGCATTCCAGTTCGCACTGCAAACTTTATGGGAAGGGACATTAGCCCTGTTTACATTACTGCATTGCTCCCAATTTTTGATTTCCTCCTTCTGGTGCGCTGCCACCTGAGCCCATCATTAAAAATTTACACAGCCTTTCATGCAGAGCTGCACTGTGCGCCACATCGGGGCTGTTCCTACAGTGGAGCGGGCTTTGTTTGTTCACATGCAGGCCGGGAAAGTAGCCCACTTCTGTGGATCAAGCACAGAAGAGAGTTTACACAACATGACAAGCTGCTCGATCAGCTAGATGTTCCCTCTCCTGCTTCGGTTCAGAAAGTGGGAGCAAAGGCATCTGAAGGCACACTGGTGAATGTCCACGTGCAAATCGAGTGGTGTAAATAGGGCTATTGAGTCACATACTCTGGAGGGGGGGTTGAATGTGTACCTAATTCGATATGAGGGTTAGCACTGCTGGTGCTGACTTCATTCACTATCCCCTGCTGGCTGCTAAATGCTCTACAAACAATGACATCAGCAACTGGTGCCAGGAACTCAGGAGTATGATGCTCGGTGAGCACAGGAAAGGCTGGTAGGAGTGCTCGAGTCTGGAGGTGGGCTGCAAATAAATTTCATTATTTTGAAAAAATGGAGATCATTCCAGAATTTACATGTATGCACGTTTGATGACATGCCCTCCTTTAAGTACCTCGGGGTCTGGCTCAAATGGCACCTTGACTGTTCTGGTCATGTGAATGCCATCCACAAAAATCTGCACCCTAAACTAGGGGCCACTCTACAGGAACTGTGGTTGCATCCCCTGCAGAATCGTTTTCCACTTCCATTCTGCTCTGTCTTTTCACTACGCTCTCTTTCCTCGCTCCTCCAAAATTTCTCATCTCACTCCTGCAGCTGCACCTGATCCCACCTCTGTTCCACTCTTACACTTCCTTCCTATACCTCATCCCCTTCTTCTGCTCCCCCCAATAGCTTCCACTTGCAAACATTTTATGCACACTGCACCCTAACCACACTCCTGGTTGTATTCCCTGCAGTATCCTATTCCAACTGTATATACTATTTACATAGACTGCCTGTTATATCTAGTATATGATGCTTCTCCACTTGTATATATTTTTGTCTAAAAATTGCCCTATCTTGTATGTAATTACTGTGCTGATCTATTGCTACTCATGTCCCTCCTTTACCCCCCCCCCGGACGCATCTGGAAACAAGCCTCTATAGACTCAATATGTATTTCCTGGTGACATTTTTGAAATAAATAATATAAATAAATGTAAACTGGACCTATGGGAAACAAATGGCACTAAAGAAATCATAAAGGGTCTGGCCCAGTGGCATGGATGTTTGAGGTGCCGAATGCCACACCTTGCACCATACCGGCAATCCAGGCTCAGGAGCAAGCTCGGGCTGCTGGGGGTTGGCTGGGGAGTAGAGGAGAGAGCGTCCGGAGGACAGCTGTCCTCAACTGGGGAGGGTGGGTTCTGTGTCCCCTGGCATCAGCGACTCCCCAACGGAAGCTGGGGGTGCTACAGCTGATGACCCATCAAGGTAGGGGTGGGAGCAATGTCAGATGTCTGTGGGAGGGGTGTGGGAGTGCGCCCACCCACGTTGGATGTCATTGCATGTCCATGCCCTAGAGATCATGATCACGTAGAACAAGAGAAACACCCCGGCAACTGGGAGGATGACGACGAGTCTCAGCAGCCCCACGCTCACCACCGGATCCCACCAACCAGGTCCCCGATATCCTCCGACCTCACTCCACCTGCAGATTGGATTTCAAGGAGCGTCAAAAGGTAGGTGGTTGGTGGCCGGGGGGGAGGCAAGCAGGTTGAGAGTGAAGGCTGGAGTTCCAGGGTGGACCTAGGTTTGGGGGTCTCTGGTGGATGGGACAAGCTGCAAGGAGCTTCATCCGAGGGAGTTCCCAGGGGCTGGTGACCAGAGGAAAAGAGAGCCTAAAAAAAAAAAAAAAAGAAAGAAAGAAAGAAATCATAAAGGTAAACAGGGTGAACTGATCCTCTTTAAAGAAAAACTACATGCAAAAGTTATAAAAACACATGTTGAACATTGTGTTTTTATTTTTCTGATGGTCCCTGACGTTCTCTTCCATGTGTCTATGACAAGGTTTATTTTACTTTTTCCTGTTCATTTTATGGTCCTGGGGGGGGGGTAGCCATTCAGGCTTCTTTTCTTGCCTTTGATCTGCTGGAATTTTCCCAGAATGCCAAAAAAAATATGTGAATTAGACTTAAATCCTTCAAAGATGCATTGACTTTATTATCACCCAGTGACAGCACTTTACAAAAAAAATTGCTACACATCCAAAACAATAACAGCTGGCACTTAGAAAAATCTGACCTTGGCTGGGGAGGGAAGGCAAATCCTTTTTTAAAGCAGCTGCAGTTAGATGGTGTGACTGGATTATAACTAGGATCCTGGGCTCTTAGTTCTAATGCAAGATCTAATTCATATAATTCCCAGAGGCATTCTGGGAAAATTCCAACAGATCAAAGGCAACAAAAGAAGGCAGAATGGCTGCTCCCAGGGGCACACAACTGGCAGGGAAAAGTAAAAGAAAAAACTTGCTACATACACATGAAAAGAAATGCCGTGGATCATTACAGAAGCAAAAACCCTTGGATAATATGTGTGTTTACAATTTCTGCATGTAGTTTTCCTTTAAGTGACATGCTCATGCAATATGCTAGCGGGGGCTATTGGGTTCAAAGCCAGTTCTCCAGGTTTGCAGCTCAGTGCTTTTAACCACTACACTGTACTGCCTCCTACGTATATAAAGTTAACAAGCATTTTTAAATATCTGATTTCATGTTTGCCTGTCACTGTATGAAAACGTTATATTGGTTACCAACACTGTGGTAAAGTAATTGCTAAATGAAATGGAAGTTTCTCATTTCCCAACCTCTGCTGCTACTGCTGGCTGGTCAGTGCAGGATTTATGTGAAAATGAGGTGTTGCATTTCAGTGGGGTTGGGTAAACAGATTATAAAAATGGGTAAAAGCCAGACCCCACTGAAAATTAGATGTTCTCGGGTGACCTGTTCTGGATGAATTTAGGAAGAAGAAGGACACCACTGGAAACAAGATACTGCATCTCAGCTGGGCTATACTGGGTAGGTACATTGTAAAGCTGGACAAATACAGTACCCCACTAAAATGGAGAAATGGTTTCCTAGCTTGGCTATTCAGGATAAATTCATTGTAAAACTGGATGACAGACCCTACTGAAAATGAGATGCAGAATCTGTACTACCAGGGTACACACACTGTATAATGTACTGACAGGACAAGGGTGCGTCAAATGAAGACAACTTTGCTAATGCTAAGGTGGGACATGCTGGGAAAGTCTATAGGGCTACATTTTCAAATCACAAAGTCCTGCCTGTAGTGGTTCTGAGTAACACGCATCCCATTGTGGATGCAGTTGGCAGAACTCAATTTTCATAGCTGGCAAGCATGTTGGTGAGAACTCCTACCCATGTTACACATGCACCCAGCACCAGCATGACAGATATGCAGTAGTGGGAGTGAAATGGTGGGGATACAGTGTATCATGATGTCCAGTGGGAGATACAGAGACATATGGGGACACAAGCCCAAGCACAACGTGGAGAACCCTTTCACAGAAACGTCATAAAAATATCTAGTGATAAAAACTAACAAAAAAAAAAAATAACCAGACAGTATCTGGAGATTTCATTCACATTTAAAGAGGTCACTATTTTGTTTACTAGAGTGCTATAGCTAATTCTTTAATCAATGCCATTCAATTGTTTTATAAAGGTTAAATTGGCGAAAGTTAGTTGTATATTTACATTTAGGATACAATATGTATGTTGTATAAAATTTATGAGGGAATGAATGTTAACTTGTTTACATTACATTTTTTTTATTCATGCTTTTTGGTGCCCCTTCCTCTCCACTCTTTGCCCAGGTGTACCGGCAGCTCAGACAGAGCTACCCCCCATCCTGCCGCGGTTTGGCCCCACGGGTTGGGAAGGAGGGAGACTCAATTCTCCCCACAAATCAACCCTTGGTGTCGGGCCACTCCCGGTCTGAGCACCAGTGCCGGGTTAGGAAGCAGGACCATTTTCTTGCTAGTTACTCTCCCCTCCCCAAGGATGTCGGCATGCAATGGGGTCCATGGAGACGGCGCACGGTGAGACCCGATGCAACTCTGGACCCCTGCCGACATCCACCCTTCCCACATGGTGCTCCCAGCTGCACCTCCACCTTTGCGCACCCAGGTGGTGATATTGCTGCAGGAGTGGCAGCCTTCCTTCCCCAGAAGAGGAGAACATCCCTCGGATGCTCGATCCTCCTCCCTCCAGCTGACTCTCCAGCAACCTGGGCTCGCTCCTGAACCACAGTTGCCAGTGCTGCAAGTGGTAGTGCTACTGCTATGCCGGTGGGCCATCCTGTTTATATTACATTTAAATAGAGGATGGACTGTATTCACTTATGTTTCTCACTGCACGCTATTTGTTATTTCTCTCTCAATTACTACAGAGCATACCAGCTTTGAGTTCATTGCTCACTGTTAGCCATGAATCTGTTTTTACGTGATCCTATTCATCAGCTCCTTTTTGTCACACTGGTTGTCCTGATTAAAGGGAATGCAACTGTGATAAAAACATAAGGGGTGGGATATTCAAAGGGGTTGTGCATGGCGCAACAGGGTTGCACCATGTGCAACCCACCGATGTGCCCCAGCGTGATATTCAAAGGGGCTGGTTGCATTGTGCAACTCCCGATGCACCAGGGCGCACCAGTAATGTATGCGGCGCAAGTGCGGGGGGCATGCCCATGCATATGCAGCACATCCTGATATTCAGCCAGGTATGAGTGGCGCATATGCAGGCACAAACCCACCTTGCGCCACACAGGGAGCTGCAATGTTGAGCCTGTCGAAACCTGGAACAAGTCGGGGACACCCACAGGTCAGCGGCAGGTGGCAGCTCCCCACCCGCAAGCCACCTGCCGACTGACAGCGTACAGTAGGGTTGTACACCTGTTGGTCCACTGCATGGGCCAATGAGTGTGCAGACTATACTGTACTACCCAGTCCCAAATTGTGAATGAATGCTCATTCACAAATCGAAGGTGTGTAGTACGGTATGGTCTGCACGCCGGATAACCGCCAGTCAGGCCAAGCGTGCAACCCCTACTGTATGCTGTCAGTCGTTGGCTGGGCTGGACTGCTAGGCCCACCACTGACCGGGGGTGCAGGTGGCGGAGACCAAGTGGGCAGGTGGGATGGAGGGTACCACTGGACCACCAGGGTGTTTGTCAGATGTCCGCTAGCGGGCGAGGGCGATCGGTCCACTGGCCCACCAGGGATCATTTTATTACATGCCCATGATCGGGCAGGGGATAGTGGTCCACTGGACCACCAGGGATTGTTATATTACATGGCTGTGATCGGGCAGGGGATAGAGATCCTCTGGACCACCAAGGCTTAATTTAAGTCATGCCCACCATCGGGCGAAGGGGTAAGGTTCACTGGACCACCAGGGACTAAATTAATTATTGCCCGTGATCGGGCGAAGGGGTAGGGTCCACTGGACCACCAGGGACTAAATTAATTCATGCCCACGATCGGGCGAAGGGGTGGGGTCCACTGGACCACCAGGGTGTCTATGGACGTATGCCCGCGAACGGACATTCGGGTGCGGAGCCCGCTGTGGGGCGGGGTCTCCGACTGCTGCAGCCTGGCAGGGTGCCAGGCTCAAGTCTCCGGGGATCGGCGCACCGTATCCAAATGGGGCCATAATGACATGCAGATGGCCCCATTTGCACCTTGCATGCATTATGGCCTAATTTGCATGCCCACGGCTGAATATTGCTCTTGTTGCGCCTAGCATATCCGCACTTGCACTGGCGCAGCCCCCTGCTCCCCTGCTGCCACATGTGCTGGCGCAGTGCCACAGCGCCATGCGCAGTGCATGCACCCTCAGTGCCATATTCAATGGTGCTGAGCCATGGTGCAGCACCATTTAATATCACCTGGACTATGCCCTGGCTCAACCCAGTTGCCCTGCGCCCAGGCTTGTGCCCCTGCCTGGCGCAGTCTGAATATCTAGCCCCGGGCGTGAAAGTGTTTATTTAGCTAATATGTTTGTTTAAGTGGACTTTACATAGCTTAGTTAGAATGCATTTATAATTCTACATTAAAGGGAAACAGTCAGCATGAAGGACCCAACGCTCAAGTGTGAGTCTGGTCCCAATGTGCACTTGGTGGGCAAAAACATTTTTGGTTTATTTTCTGTTTACTATAGGATAGTAGTTTATATCACACTAATTTTACTTAGTTGTAAGCGAACATTTTCATTTACTTACCCCAATAATGCAAAGCATCATGGGAAGCATATGCAAATCCCCATGAAAGAATTTGGAGTAGCTCAGTTTTATTCAGAATTGCATGGTGGTAAAAGGCCTCCCAATGCAACTAGCAATGGCTAAGAACAGTAGGCACAGACATGTGTTTCATCCTTGTCAGGACTCATCAGTGTGTTATATCTGTATCTCAGCCCAGAGGGTAAGAAGCCAGCTTTAGGAGGGTCTTACTAGTTTGGTTTGTGGGGAGCCCACAATACAGAAGCACTACAAAAGACAAGAACCCCAGAGCAAATGCTCTGAGGCAAGGGTTACCCTAAAAGGGTATTGTTCATATGGTCAAATTTCAAAAAAACACAATTGCACATGCCCCAGATTCCTTCATGGGGATTTACATATGCTTCCCATGATGCTTTGCATTATTGGAGTATGTGCAATTGTGTTTTTCTTTCAAATTTGGCTATATGGCCAATACCCTTCAAGGGTAACCCCTGCCTCAGGGCATTTACTCTGGGGTTCTTGTCTTTTGCAGATCTTCTTTTACTACAAATCCCAGAATTCCCTGCAGCTGACAACAGAGCAGTAGGCAGCAGTGGGAGATTCAATAGCCTACTGTGCATGTTAAGAGCTTTTATAATATCCAATCAGATTTTTTCTGGGACTGCATTTCTCCAGGGACTATATACGGTCCTCTGTGACTGTACATAGTCGATGGAGGACAGCAGGACCAGCAAACAAAAGATCAGAGTTTATATAAACACAACTCACTAGTAGCAGAGTTGGGCCCGGATACAGTTTGCAGAACGTTGGTCACAGCTCAGACATCATCTCACCCACCTCATTCATCCTCACATGTCTAATTTCTCCCCATGACCAATAAATGCTACTGAGTCCCATTGGTTCTACCCTGTTGGCTGCGACAGCCCACTTGTCAAGATCCCAACCCAAACAGAGGACACCCTGTCTGAAAAGAACCAAGTAAATTCCTCATATGCAGATGAAACAGCTGTCATGGGCTCCAGATAGACCAGATGAAGAAGTCTGTCTACCATCCAGAAAAGCTGGGCTGGTCAGTTCCTTCCAGCAGCAATGTCCCTGGGCAGGAATCCTAACTTCTAATGGCTGACTGCCCTTTGATAAATCAAAGTCCTGTTCAATGTCTTCATTAGTGACATTGCAGAGGGTCTGGAAGGAAAGGTCTGCTTGTTTGCAGATGACACCAAGATCTGCAACTGATACTCCTGAAGGGATGCAGAAAATGAAGAGGGACCTGGAGAAGCTTTAAAGATGGTTGGAGATGTGGCAACTGAGGTACAATGCAAAGAAGTGCAAAATAATGCACCTGGGTAGAGGGAACTCTGGGGAGAGCTACAGGTTGGATGGGGAGGAGCTGACTGTCACCAAAGAGGAAAGTGACCTAGGGGTTGTCATCTCTGATGACCTTAAGGTATCAAAGCAGTGCACAAAGGCAGGAGGGAGGGCCAGTTTCATGCTGGGGTGCATAGGCATGGGTATTACTAGCAGGAGGTGGGAGGTGGTGATACCATTGTATAAAACATTGGTAAGGCCTCACCTGTAGTACTGCGTGCAGATCTGGAGGCCACACCTGTGCAAGGACATAGATAAGGTGGAGACTATCCAGAGAAGGGCAACAAAGATGGTGCAGGGCTTGCACCACAAAACATATGAGGAGAGACTAAGGGACCTCAATATGTACTCACTGGAGGAGGGGAGACATGATTGAAACTTTCAAGTACCTCAAGGGCATAAACAAGGTACAGGTGGCGGACCTTTTCCAATGTAGAAAAAGTACTAGAATAAGGGGGCACAATATGAAATTGGAAGGGGGTGGATTAAGAGGTAATGTGAGGAAGTTTTTCTATACAGAAAGGGTAGTTGACACTTGGAATAGTCTGCCACTGGAGGTAGTGGGGGCAAGCACAGTGGAGGAGTTTAAGCATGCCTTAGAAAAGGCACAAGGGAAGCTTGAGAGGGGAAGGAGTGATGAATAGCCATTGATCACATAGGGTCAGTGGCTATATACAATGTATAGGGCCTACGGACAAACTGGATGGGCCTAGCGGTCCTCATCTGCCAACAATTTCTATGTTTCTATGTAAAGTCAGTCTCTCCTCCTGGGTCCTGGACCTCCTCCAACAATGCTCCAACTTCTGCCCCTCCATTTTCATCACCCTCAGATCATTGTCATACCATGGCGAGCCAAGATGTGATACCAGTAGGTGTACATGAGCTGGTACCACAAGGTCAAAGGCTGCACTGACAGCTCTATTATAAGCTGCCACCACTTCCTCCAAACCAACAGCACATGCCACCAACACATCGGAAATATCCAGCTCCACCAAATGTCCCTCCAGCTAAAGCCCTCACAAAGGATGAAACAGGGCTACCTCCACAGGGGGCGGACTACAGAAGGGAGCAATGAAAGTGAACTTGATGGCACAATTATCTGACCAACCTGTTGGATCATTCCTGAGGTCTTCTACCTCAAGATCCAGAGAAAATACCAGGTCCAAGACGTGGCCATTTTAGTGGGTCACAGAAGCAACCACTTGTGCAAGGCACAGGGATTCCATTCTCCATAAGAAATCTTGCCCAAAATGCAAGAGTTCATCATTGATCCAGGCATAGAAATTGCCTAGAATCAACCATAGATGTGACTCCAACACCCTATCAGCAACAAAGTTGGCGATTTCCTGCAGCATATCCCTCTCGCATCCTGGAGGCCAGTAAATGAACATGATCCTACAACCCTCACCTGAATTCCCACACACAACCACTTATTGAAATGACGAGGTATCCCCACTGGGTGCACCACAGGTTCAGTTCATACCTAAAAAAATGAACACCCCCCCCCTGCAGCGCCCTTCACCAGGCAGTGCTCCACGGAGAACCCAGCTGGGATAGCTGCCTCCAATATCAAACCAGCATCGTCACCAAGCCAGGTCTCAGTGAAGCAAGCCAGACTGACAGAGGAATGAAATACAGTCCACTGTAATTGTGGTTGCATTCCTCATCAATCTGATATTGCATAGCACTACCTGAAGAGGATGCTTAGCAGTGGCTGGCCCATCAGCTACCTGCCCACTCAGTCTGGTGGGTTTCCTGAGTATGCTGGCCTCTCCAAAATTCCCATTTTACCCCAGGGAGTCTCCTAGTCTTCACAGTCTTAATAACACCCCCAAGTCAACTTTTTTCATGTCTCTTGCCCCTCCCCATGCCCCCTACTGATCCCCACCTCCCTGTATCATTAGTAAGTTGCACTTGGCAAGGGGGGAAGGGTCACAGAAGAGGCACAGATCACAGAGCAGAGACAGGGAGTAGCTGAACCTAGAGGTCAGCACAGAATGGCACAGCCTCAGAACAACTGACACACTACAATAATGATCCTCCCCCCAATTGAAATCCGCCCACAGCATCCACACACACACACTCTTTTCTTTAAATATTCTTATGCTATTCATACAATTTAAACAACTGCTATATCACTCACACTTCACATATATGCAGTCACCTCTCTACACACACTCCCTCAATTACTCCAACACTCACTCTAATAATGAATGAATAACATATATAATATAATGGCAGTGTGGTAAAAGTGTCCTGGTGCCAGAGTCTCAGAGAGTTCTTAGAGGTGGGAGTCCACCATTGTCAGCACGTTTCACTGGGCGCTGCTCAGGCGGGGGGACCCACAGACCAGGAAGTACTGCCCAGGTGAGTGGAAACAGCTACCAGCTGCCTGCTTGTAACAGACACATGCACTATGCATGTAGCTGCCTGCTTTTAACAGACACATGCACTATGCATGTAGCTGCCTGCTTATAACAGACACATGCACTATGCATGTAGCTGCCAGGCATATAACAGACACATGCACTATGCATGTAGCTGCCTGCTTATAACAGACACATGCAGTATGCATGTAGCTGCCAGGCTTATAACAGACACATGCACTATGCATGTAGCTGCCAGGCTTATAACAGACACATGCACTATGCATGTAGCTGCCTGCTTATAACAGACACATGCACTATACATGTAGCTGCCTGCTTATAACAGACACATGCACTATGCATGTAGCTGCCAGGCTTATAACAGACACATGCACTATGCATGTAGCTGCCTGCTTATAACAGACATAGCCTGTTATGAGCTGGTTGCACAGTCAAGTGTACAGCCACATCATAACAATCCCGCTCACTCCTCCCACTGGAACAGGTCCATACCTATAAATACCTGGGCCTTACCTTGACACCACCCTCTTCTTCCACACTCATATTAACATTCTATCCTCAGCCATTAATGCCGGCATTGGCATACTCTGCCGACACAAGGACTGCTTACCGCCTGAAGCCCTTAATCTGACTGTCATCTCATCAGTCCTCTCACTCGTTGACTACGGGCTCTCCGTCTACTCAGCCGCAGACCACACCACCCTAAACAAAATCCAACTGGTTATCAACAAAGCATGTTGACTCCTCTCAGGTGTGGACAAACGTACCCATACCTGCACCCTCTATGCCCTTACAAATATTCTTACCTTGGAGGAAATACTACAATATCAAACATGTCTCCTCACCAAAAAAATTCACCTGGGGCTGACCCCACTGGGAGTCTCTGCCTCCCTCCTCTCGTCCTCCCCCTCTGAAGCCACTCATACTGCCAACAAACATGTGTGGACCATTCCCAGGGTGAGAACCTCCCTAGCTCAAAGACCCTTCCTTTATAGAGCCCGCTCATGGTACAACAAACTGCCCCCTGCCATTACCTCCATCTCCAAAATAGGATCCTTTAAGACTGCCCTCAAAAATCACATTATCTCCTTGCGAAACTGCCAGTGTACCTGCTAGATCTGTTCTCAGGCCTAGCCCACTCCAGAGCCGTCCCTGGCTGGTCCATGACAATGTCTTCTTCAAGGCAGCACCCACCAGTTTAACTCCCCAGCCTACCGGCCTTTGGTTTATATCAGGTTGCTTGAAGTGCCTGTTTTAGGGCTACATTGTCTATGCCAGTGTTTGACCACTCCCAACTGTTTGAACTGTATCTATGCTTATTACCACTACTCCTAACTACCATCTGCATAGGACTGCTATCTATATGGTCTCTGTATAGTGCCATCTTGACAATGCCTCCTTGAGGCTGCACCTACTCTATAATTGTACCATTGTGTTTTCACCACTGCTCTTAGCTACAACCTGATAGGACAATATCTGCTCTCCTGTACTTCACTAGGTATGATACTCGCCATTATATTTGCCTTAAGTGTTGTTATTGTTAAAACTGTTGTGCTGTCAGACTGTATGTTCTGATATTTTGACACGGAGCCTTTGTAAATGAGTCATTGACTCAAAGGGTTGTAATTCCTATGATTTGTTAAATAAATAAATAAAATGGTGCGAGCACTCGATTGTATGTAGCAATCCATCAGTGAACGGATCACGGGACTGTACTGCAGTAACATGTGTCTGTGTGTGTGTGGGAGGGGGATTTACACAACCACATTTGTGAGCGTTAGAATGTTTGTCATGCTGGAACAAGGTGCATGTATAGTCAGAGTTGCTATGTACAACCTGTACACCCTGACAGCTTGAAAATTATAATCTGAACACTAGGAGCAACAGCATCCCCATGGGAGTGCTTTTAAAAATCCAAACAGCTACAGGGCTTTTAAAATCCAGCTAATAGTATTCATAACCATGGTGGGTGCAGGAATGGAGGTCATGGAGGTCTGTTGTTGTTGTCCTACAGATACAATACGGCCCAGGATACTGTGCTAATGTGTGCCATGTGATAGTGATCATGTGTGTTGATGCCAATCACTGGGTTGTGCCTGGCTAGGTATTAGCAGTATATGGACATGTAAAGCATTAATATTACACTGCAGATTTCCAATGGCGACTGCTTGGAATAAAAGGAGGCTCTGCTGTGCAGTCCACTGGATGCAGCATGGGATAGTAAGCCAAGGGATGCACAGTTCGAAACATACCATGGTCACTGGCAGAGTTTGCCTCTCTGATACCCTGGTCCCATACCTATCAGATAGGCATATAAGCAGGACACCACCCCATAATGATGATATTGCACCAGCCCACACTAGAGAACTATGTTGATGTATATTATCCCTATAACTGAGACAGTCCCTATACTATTATGGATGGGGAGGGACCACTCTGCAGCAGCTGCATCATTGTTTTCTGCACAAGCAGTGTAATGGCAGCTCTGATTCCTGGTACCCAAGCCATTATGAACATGCCTACAACAGTACTGTGGGTTGGTACTCACAAGTCTGGAGCCAAGTGCCGTGGAGAGGTTCTCCTTCTGTGTCAGGGGGTACCAGTCACAGTACCATCTCTACATGTACCACGTGGGTGCTGTAAAGGAGGTCATGGAGGTTGGCTGTTGTGGAACAGCATTCAAACCACCAACGGCTCAGAAGTCACAGTCCATGGAGATCAGAGTTCCCGGTTCAGGCTACCAAGTGCACCAGAGGTGAGTGGGTGCATGGAAATGGGGTAGGGAAAAGCTAAGAGTTGATACAATCCATAGCGATGTAGACCCTGAAAACAGACATTGTTACTGGCTATACTGTTTCTGCTGTGACTGTGGCGTGCATGGGTATTTGGTGGATTGCAAGATGGTTGGGTTTGACCACTGCTGTGGTGCTTTCAGGGACAGATGCAGGTTACACCAGTGTTCACGAGTGGAGCCTCCTGAAAATCAGACCTGACACAGGCAGGACACAGGGCTGTGAAAATACAGCCTGAATGCACCCAACCAGTAGACTTGAATTGCCAGGGAGTTGACCAGACACTAGAACAATATGGATGAAGTCAAAAACACGTTAAAGGAAGGAGGGGAGAGAGGAGATTTTTTTTTCATGCACAATTTATTTGCTCCTTATCTTCTTGAATTTTAGTCTAGAGGGTGAATTATGGTAGATTTTACTGGAAATCCTTATGGTATTAAACCGCATCTGCACAACTCGAAATTTGGAAAAATGGACTCTAGCTAGGTCACCCCTATATCTCAGAACATCTTGCAAGATTCACTTAAACTGAGTTTGTTAGTCTCTCTACTATTTAAAGGGTTTACTTGGTCAACTTTGTGTTGACAAATTTGGAAGAGGCAAAAACAGGACACTAAACCACACCTCAAACTCCAACCTAGCCCCACTCCCTTTTCATGACTGATCGTGCATTGCTCCCCCTCAAAAGCCATTTGTTAGATCAGTGAAGACTTTAATGGAAAAGTAAAAGACAACACAAAGCAGCAGGTCATCAAAACTGTTGACATGCTGTATCTGTTAAATTTGCTTTTCTTGGTTCTTCCTATTTATTTATTCACTGATTTCATTTATTGATATTTTACCAGGTAAACATGCAGGGATAAAAGAAACCTCTTTACAAATATCATCGGGGGGCAGGAAATACTGTAAATAGTATACAATTATATATGATGAACAAATTGTTTGTCTCCTATAATGTGTACTTTATATACTTTATATTTGTAATCCAAGACTTTAAATAAATAACAAATAAATAAAATATTTTCCCTGGATCCACATCCTTTTCATGTCCACAATACTATTTTGAAGCCAAAAGAAGCAAACATACTTTTCACTGGAGGAAACAACTATTTTATAAAAAATAATTCAAAACATTTCAAAATACTTAAATTCTTTTAGAGAGGAACAAGTTTACCAGCAAATAAAAGTAGAAGATAACTATATATTTTACTGTTACAAAAAGTAGGGTCAGACTTTTTGCCCAGCTTTGCTCCTGTTCTGCTTTTGAGATGCAGAGTGGAAAAGATTAGATTACATATCTGCTAATGGTCTTAATGGCCATACTTTACACCTCCCAGCTTGGCTTATTTAACAAAGAAAGGGCTATATTGACAATAAAGCTTGTTTGTAATCTGGAAATGCAGCTGAAACAATGAATGATATGACAAAATCTGTTTCTAAGGTATGTGAGCACTCAAAATGACAAAAAACTGACTGTCACTGTGCAAAACCGGATTACCTGATAGGGACCCTGAAAACCTGGTCACCAAGTAAAAAAACTGACATGTGGCAACCCTTGTCCCGAGGGCCACACGTGGCCCCCAGGGGTCTTGCGGCCCTCAGGGATGTTTGAGGGCCGCATCTACGGCTCTCTGGGCTCTTGTTATCTCAGGTTGCCCAACACTGCTCTAAATTGTGCTTAACTGTATAGATAATATGCAGTTGTGTCATACCTTCTGTAAGCATGCATTTTGTATCATTCTTCTACTGTTTCTTACGTCACTCCTCCTCTTCAGCCTTGTGTCCTTTTTTTACAGTTTCATCTGTCCCGCCACCTGCCTATATGACTCCCTAAATCTGGGATAACTGTGTTCCTGACCCTCAGTCTGCTCTCTATTCAGCGTGATGCACTCTAGCAGGCATTGGTCAGTGCATCCATATATTGAATCCATGCTCTGTTCATTGTGTTCTGTATAAAACTCCATACTGTTGTTATTTCACGTGGGGCTTCTTACTTAATCTCCTCACTTGAACTACCTATGTGTTTTGCACTTTAGATATTTGTAATGCCTGTATGTCTGTACTCCCATCCCCCGGGTCACACCTGGAAGTGAGTCCTGGCTCAGTGTGCCTTTCCTGGTTACCAAAATTTTTAATAACTAAATAAATAAATGTGTTTCTACTGTTTCTTACTGTATGTTATATAGTTCTCACATGTAATAAAATGCTGTACCTAGTGTTTATTATTCCCTGTCTTATGTTACCTGCCTCCTCATCTTCTGTTATCTGTCCTACCTGGGACCTCCTTGCAAATGAGTACTGCTCACTGGAGCTTTCTTCCTGGTACAATAAATAAATACAACCACCATGTTTCTGTTCTGGGGTAGTAACAGTATAAGCACTGGAAGTGCCCTTGCTCTTTTTCTTGTACCATCCCCTTGTTAGTAGTGGAAGGCAGAAGACAGAGGGGGATAACAAATGCAGTAGGTATTGTGGAAACTGGGCAACATTTTACATCCACGCACATTCACACACACCCTGCTCAGAACACAAATTGCACAACAACACAAATAGAGAAATATTACTTTGATTTATATAATGAATAAATACTTACCAAGAGAGTGAGAGCCTGGCTGCTCCTGGCTGCTGTGACTGTGTTGTAACAAAGACTCTAAGCTCCTGGAGGGGCAAATTCACGGCAGCACAAGAGCACTCTGGGAAAAGTCTTTGAGATGAAAGGCAATAAAAGCAGCCTGAAAGGGGACTCCCTGGGGCCATAAAACTGGCAGGGAGAATTAGAACAAAAAACCTCACAGCCACAACAGAAAGAATATTAGGACCATAAAGAATACAGCAACGCTATAGATAACATGTTTTTAGTGATGTAACCTCATTTGTTTTAACTTTCTTTAGAGGGAGAGGCACTGGGTCCCAATTAATTCAGCTGCTCATTCTTTAACAGTTACATTTTACAGCGTCATGCTAAAAGATTGTCTCAGCTCAGTTCCCTTTGATAGTGATATGCCCTGGCCCTAGTTAGCGTGTCCTTTGTTCTCGTATGCCTAACTATTCCCTCCGCTTCCTCCTGATTGCAACACAACTGCTGGTAATATCCATAGCAAGTCCTGTGTGACTCTCTACATTCTATGCTGCAGGTCAGCTGTGCTGTATTAGTCTCAGGAAAATCTAGTACACTTTTTTGTGGTAATACTTTTTATTAGACTAACTGAAGCATTTTAACAAAAAACGTTGAGACCTCTCAGGTCCCTTCATCAGGTGCCTATAGGGACCCGCGAGGTCTTGACAGCTTTTGTAAAAATTCTTCAGTCAGTCTAATAAAAGGTATTACCACAAAAAAATGTACTAGTCTTTATAGTCTACCTTGGTACATTGTTCACTACATAGTGCCTTGGTCTGTAATTTCTGCCATACTCCTAATTTCATTGTGCCGTTGCCTATATCCCACTGTTATCTTGCCTAAGTAGTTCATACTTGCCTGTATCCTGTTTTGTTTACACTGACTGTACTTCACTTACCATTGAATGTATCTGTGCCCCTGTCACCCTCCCCCGCCCCAAGGTTACACCTGGAAACAAGCCTTGGCGCAGTGCCCCTTTCTGGTTACCAGTTTCCAATAAATTATTTATGTTATTTACTGGAAAATTGGTGACTGAGAAAAGCACACAGAGCTGGGGCTCATTTCCAGGTTTGACTCAGAGGATTGGAGCAAAGGATAAGATCAGTGCATAACTTAGATATGTAACCCCCCTCCACCATGGGTGGGGCTTACCTGGTCTGCCCCTGGCTGCCAGTCCGGTCCTGTCTGGGTCCCTGTGTTCTCCTGCCAGCCCCTGTGTGCTTGCCTTGCTGAGGGGGACTGGAGAAGTGAGTGCTAAATGTAAAACCGCCAGCTCGGCAGTGCAGCTCAAGGGAGCGCTGCGCAGCTCTGTGTGCACACATTCGAGCTGGTGCCTGTTTGACCATGTGAGCTGCAGTGGTCTGCTCACATACTCTGCAAGTGCTATGGCGCTCATTGTGAAAGACATTCTGGTGGCTCATGGAAATAGTCCCCTTCACGTGCTTTGACCCCCAGGACTCCAGAGACTTAAGTGGGGGGTTGGAGGCACATTGGGGGGGAGCCAAGGACTGTGCAAAAACGCTAAAAGCGCACTGTACCTTTAAGAGCAGCCAAGTCTGCTATAAGTGAAAACTCTGCCTGCCTTCTAGGGAGAGAGTGTTACAGTGCTTGCGACAGGCAGGGGAAGTCCCCTGACATGCCCTGCTCTGTTACCAGACAATAGGACAGAAGGGCAGCTATTAAGCCTGGGGACAATTGTTTGCTAAAACAATTCTGCCTGCTAAAGAAACTTATAGTTGGGACATTGAACTGTCTGTAATTCAGCAGCCATCTTTGTTACCCCAACCCCTTTCTTAGCCAATAGGAGATCAGGGAGCCCAAAGGACTACAGAAAGGGGGCTCCTTGGAAAAGGAGATGACTGTCTGTTGATGCCTTTTCTCCCAGCCAGTCAGGTATAAAGTGGACATTCTACATACTAATTTTGTGGAGTGACAGCCTGTTCGACCAGTGGGACGGTGCATCTGATCTCCTTAGACAGAGGGGCAGATTCAGCTCAGAGCAGTCTGCCTTGAGTGCTTCACGAGTAAGGAGGGCTTGGACTGTGTGTCTGCTAACGCTTGAGTTTGCCTGAGGTTTCCACAGCTTCATTTCAAGAAGTCCCTCAGAAGTTTCCACAATCTGGAAAGCCAGTGCTTAAATAAGTGCTATAATTTGTTGAACTGGTGAACAGAGCTTGGACACCTGCCAAACTGCTGAGAGACTAAATCCTGCCTACAGACGGAGAGGGTGATCCAGTTTATGGGTCTAAGTGATTCGTGGCTGTTAGCCTGCAGCATGGAGAGAGCAGTGTTCCTGAGTTCCAGGAGGAGGTGATACACCAGCGGACAGTCTGGGGAATTGGCTGGGCAGTGTCACAGCTAGGCACTGTCTACGATCTCACCCTGAGGGCTAGATGTCTGGACGGGTGTGTGAGGTGTGTGACCCTAGTCGTTAGACGTAGTCCATCCAGAGAGCTGCGAGAGAAGCAGAGAGAGATAATAATAATAATAACACATTTTATTTCTAAAGCGCCTTTCAAATTTCCAAGGTGCTGTACAAGCATAATAAAACACAAATAAAAACTTCAATCTCAGAATAATACATCACAATCAATAATCTAAAAAGGCAGACTGATACAAATAAGTTTTTAAATCCCTCTTAAACTCCTCCATGGAGGTGCAATGCCACAACCGACGGGGTAGAGAATTCTAAAGAGTGGGAGCAGCATAAGAAAAAGCTCTGCAACCAGATGAATTTAGGCTCACTCTTGGAATCTCTAGCAACCCCTCGTCAGCAGAGCGGAATGATCGGCCTGGGCAGTAAGAAACCAGGAGATCTTTCAGATAAGCTGGACCCTGATCATGTAGGGCTTTAAAAGTCAATAAACAGACTTTAAAGGTGATCCGCCACCTAACAGGAAGCCAGTGCAGATCGCGCAGCACCGGGGAGATGTGGCAAGACCTGCTTGTCCCAGTCAAAACCCGTGCTGCTGCATTCTGCACTAGCTGGAGGCGGCGGATTTCAACCCCAGAAAGCCCAAAATACAGGGCGTTGCAGTAGTCCAAGCATGAGGACACAAAGGCGTGGACCAACGTTGGTAACGAGTCAGACGGAACAAGGTGTTTCACTCTAGCGATGTTCCTAAGATGGTAAAAGGAAGTCTTGACGACCACTGACACTTGTGACTGTAGTGTCAGCCTGTCATCCAAGATAACCCCTAGGTTATGCACCCATTCAGAGGTTGGAAGTGATACACCCTCAAGAAAAATTCCTGAGGGTGCGCCAACAGGTGACCTCTCTATCCGACAACCCGGATCCACAACCAAAACCTCTGTCTTTTCTGAGTTCAACTTCAGCCAACTAGAATCCATCCAATCCTGGATTTCTTTCAGGCAGTTGTTAAACACCGAGAGAGCTCCATCCTGGTCAGGAGCAAAAGACAGGTATAGCTGGGTATCATCTACATAGCAGTGAAACCTCAGCTTATACCGTCTTATAATGTCTCCGAGGGGCAGCATATACACCGCAAATAACATGGGAGATAGCACAGAACCCTGAGGCATCCCACACAACAAAGGAATTGGGCCAGAGGAAAAATTCCCCGACACAACTCTTTGTGATCTCCCAGTGAGGAATGAGGTGAACCATCCAAGGACAGTTCGATATTCCACAGATCTGCCTCAGACGTGCTAACAACACCATGTGATCCACAGTGTCAAAAGCTGAAGAGAGATCAAGAAGAACTAGAATAGAACGTCTCTTCTGGTCTCTCGCCCTCAGGAGATCATTAAGCACCTGAACCAGCGCAGTCTCGGTGCTATGTCTTTTATGAAAACCGGATTGGAAGGGTTCGTATATGTCATGGATGGTTAAATGGTTCTCCAGTTGGACCGCCACTACTTTCTCAGTCACCTTCCCAATGAAGGGTAGGTTTGAGATAGGTCTGTAGTTTGCAAAACAGTCTGGGTCCAAGGTAGCTTTCTTCAAGAGCGGTGTCACCACCGCCTCTTTCAAGGAGCTAGGAAACTCACCCGAGTCCAGGGAGCACCAGACTATTTGCACAAGGATTGGACCGATGATGTCACAATGACCCAATGTTAGGGAGGTCGGTCCAGGATCCAAACTACAGCTCGTAGGGTGCACACCATGGATAATCCTCATGACATCCACAAAATCAGGTCTGCTGAAGGAACACCACGAAAATTGAGGCACTGTGAACTCACGCTGTTCAACCGCATCCCCCTTAGAAGCCGCAGGACACAGATTCGCCCTGATGTCAGCCACCTTATTAGTGAAGAAGCGAGCGAGCTCCTCGCACTCTAATTGCGAAAAAGCTCTCCGAACTTGTAGACAGGCTGGGTTGCACAGCCTGTTCACAGTTTGAAACAGCTGAGGTTCCTAGCAACAGCAATCTCCTTGGACAGGAATTCTGCCTTCTTATGGGAGATTGCAGATTGATAGACAGAGTGATGGTCCATCAATTTAAGGCGGTCGGTATCACTGGCGGATCTGCGCCAACAACGTTCTAATCTTCGCCCCTGTCTCCGCATCTCCCTCAATGTCCCATCAAACCAGGGCACCTTGGGACGAAGGGAGAGGGGGCGTACACGAACAGGAGCAATAGTATCCAGAGCCAAAGTAACTTCCCTATTATAGGCCGTCACCAAGGTCTTTGGACTACTGCTCGATGCAAGAAAGCAGAAGGAGGTGACAAGCCTGCCAAGAGAGCTTGCCATCAACCATGCCAATGAGACCTGCATTCAAGTTCAGAGCCTCCCAGAGCTGCAGAGGATAGAGCTACATGCTGCCTGAAAAAATTCAGAGACTGGTAACTCTAGAACTGTGAGTAGCTTCATGGCTTGCCCTGTGCCTAGGGAGAGCTGTAAATAGTTTCCACGAAAGTTAACATTTTGTTTAAAGTGCACCGGCGCTGCCCAAACAGCTGCACCACCATCAGGCCTGCACTGTTTCACCACCTGGGTGCCCAGAAAGGACATTGGGGAGAACCTGGTACCAGTTGGAAGGTGGGCTGTATTGTTTAGAAACATAGAAACATAGAAGCTGACTGCAGATAAGGACTGCAAGTCCCATCCAGTCTGCCCATTATTTTCTACCTTATGAATGTGCCATAGACCTTTATTCTGTCAATGGCCTATCTAGTCATACTCATCTGTATTGCTCCCTTATGCCTATACCATGCCTGTTTTAAGCCCTGCACTGTATTCAAATCCACCACTTCCTGAGGTAGGCCAGTCCATGTATCCACCACCCTTTCAGTGAAAAATAACTTCCTCACATTACCTCTTAATCGGCCTCCCTCTTATCGCATGCTGTGTCCTCTTGTCCTGCTATTTTTCTTATATTGAAACATGTTAGACTCTTTCACCTTGTTAATGCCCTTAAGATGTTTGAAATGCCCTTAAGATGTTTGAATGTTTCAATCATATCACCTCCCTCCCTTCTTTGCTGTAGGGTATACATATTGAGCTCCATTAATTTGTCCTCATATGTCTTCTGATGCAGTCCCTGCACCATTTTGGTTGCCCTACTCTGGACTGCCTCCATTTTGTTAATGTCCTTGTGCAGGTCGGCCTCAGTACGCACGCAGTACTCAGATGGGTCTAACCAATGTCTTGTAAGAGGATTATTACCTCCACTTACGACTTGATACCCCTAATACTACCCATCCCTCTAGCCTTATCTACTGCTTTAGTGGTCTGCTTGGATGATTTCAGGTCATCTGTGATGATGATGCCCAAGTCTCTTTCTTCCCTTGTGATTGCCAGCAACTCCCCTCCCAACCTATAGGTGCTTCAGGGTTTCTCTTCCCTATGTGCATGATCTTGCACTTCTTTGCGTTAAACCCCAGTTGCCACTCTTCTGACCATTTTTCCAGTTTATCCAGATCTCTTCTCATTCTGCCCACCCTATCTGGATCATCTACTCTGTTGCAGATCTTGGTGTCATTGGCAAACAGACAAACCTTACCCTCCAGTCCATCTGCAGTGTCACTGATGAAGATATTGAAGAGGACTGGCCCCAGGACTGATCCCTGAGGTATCCCACTTGGGACTTGCATCTCTTCTGACTATACCGTTTACCACCACTCTCTGTTTTCTGCCTGCCAACCAGTTTGCCACCCAGTTGATCAACTTCTGACCCACCCAGAGCCTACCGAGCTTATTAAATAATCTTCTATGTGGAACAGTATCTAAAGCTTTGCTGAAGACAAGGTAGGCGATATCAACTGCACCCACTTGGTCCTCCACTCTCGTTACCCAGTCAAAGAAATCTATGAGATTTGTTTGACAGGACCTTCCTATTGTAAACCCATGCTGTCTTGGATTCTGTGCTCCTTTGGATTCCAGGTGTTGTACTATCCTTTCCTTAAGGAGAGCCTTCATAATCTTGCCCACTGCTGAGGTAAGACTAACTGGTCTATAGTTCCCTGCCTCCTCTTTGCTACCGCTGTTGTGGAGTGGGATCACATGAGCCCTTCTCTAGTCTTCTGAGACCTCTCCTGTGCTCAGAGACTCACTAAACAGTTCTGATAATGGCTCTGCTAGTTCTATCCTTAGCTCCTTTAGTACCCGGGATGTATGCCATCAGGTCCTATTACCTTGTCCATCCTGAGCTGAGCGAGCTCTTGTAGGACCCTTTCTTTTGTGAAGGTACTTGGGCACACCTCCCTCCCCCCTGTGTCCATGGTGCTGAGCTGTGGGTCCTACCTTACCTTCACCTCAGTAAATACTGAGCAGAAGTATCTATTTAGGATAGATGTTTTTCCTTGGTCCTCCTCCACACACTCCCGCTTATCCCCTTTGATCTTAGCAATACCCCCTCTGGACTTTCTCCTTTCACCAATGTATCTATAGAAAGTCTTGTCCCCTTCTTTTAGTGTTTGTGCTAGTGTTTCCTTGGTTTGGGCCTTTGCCTGCCTTACTGCCTTCCTTACTTCCCTTAGGGAAGTTTGGTATTCCTCCATATCTTCGTCCCACTGCGTTCCCTTATATTTCCTGAAGGCCAACCTCTTGGCTGTAATCTTTTCTATGTTGTTTGTTTGTGTTGCCTTTGGAGGGTGGGCACTGTTACTGTGGTTGTTGATGTTTTTAGTAGTTAAAGGAGAGGTCCACCCAAAACTTGAAAAAATATATGTTGTGCAGAGTGTTTTAATTTGTATGTGAAGTTCTAGTGTCTCCTTCCCTCTGGCTGGTATTAGGAGTTTTTCCTAAATTAGCCTGCTAGCTTTAGGGTAGTTTTACGACCCCTGGAGATCTCTGTATGAAACACCTTAATTGTATTCCTTTGTCCTACAATGCACCTTGTTCCAAGTAATGGTGATGTAGCAGAGCCCATAAATCCAGCAGAAAGCACTGCTTTACAATCAGTTCACAACAGTAGAGATGGCTATATTTTAAAATCTGTAGAATTCAGCTTGGTGACCACCCTCATCGTAAAGGTCTTACTGTCCTGAAAAACTTTGCTGCTGGTAATTTTTGTGCAGCTTGTAAAGCTTCCAAGATATTTAGTTTGTTTGGCATGTGTGTGCTGAATGTTGGGTCTCTCTTACATCATTGTCACATGAGACAAGATGCACTGTGGGAACAAGAAATACAAATAAGCTGTCAGGGATGAAGATCCCCAAGGGTCGTAGTATAAAACTAGTATAAAGCTAGCAGGCTAATTTAGGAAAAACTCCTAATACCAGTCAGAGTGAAGGAAACACTAGAACGTCACATACAAATTAAAACACTGCACAACAAATATTTGTTCAAGTTTTGGGTGGACTTCTCCTTTAAATCAAATTTTCTGAACCATCTAAAGTAGTTATTTATCCTCTGCATCCTTCTCCCTTTTCCCTATATCTCAGTTTCCCTGTACCTACCCTTTTCCCTATACCTACCCTGTGTAAATAAATTGTTGGTTAACCTTTCTTACAACTGTCTCATGAGCATCTTCTTAGTGAGTATGTTATTAGAGTTAGCTAATAATTGCATGTGTTTTAAAATCTTACAACAGTACTTGGTATTCCATGTGTGGGGTGACTGCATGGGGAGGTGGGGAGATACAGTATCCCAGGGGGTTGTACCATTCTGTCATCAAGCCCACTAAAATTTATCTCTGGGTGGAGGCACCACACTTTTTGTGATACTGTTGGGAATGAACCCCCCATTCAGGAAGAACAGAGCCCAAGTCCCTCAACCTTGTTTGAGCCTGCAAGGCAGGGGTAGTAACCGTAACATCCATGGTGACCTGGTTACAGATAAATACATCATTACAAAAGAAAATAGTTATTTACAAAAGCAAACTGTGTTGTTGAAAGGAGTTGCACCCAGTAAGCCTGTCAAGCTGAGATGTGATCTCCAAAACTGGACACAGTACTCCAGGTGGGGTCTTACCAATTACCTATATAGGGACAACACCTCTTCCCTCTTCCCTCTTCCTGCTGGTGATACCCCTACCTTTACACCCCAGCATCCCACTAGCTCTCCCAATCACTTTATCACATTGTCTGGCCACCTTCAGGTCACCCGATATGATTACTCCCAGGTCCCTTTCCTGCTTGGTTGTTACAAGTATCTCTCCCATTTTGTACTCTACCTTCAAGTTTCGGTGACCCAAGTGTATTATTTTGCACTTTCTTGCATTAAACATTAGCTGCCAAACTATATGACCTTTTCTGCAGACATTTTAAATCTCTTTCCATCCTTTGCAACCCCTCACCCTGGAGCGTCCACTCTGTTGCAGATCTTGGTGTCATCCGCAAAGAGGCAGATTTTCCCTTCCAGTTCCTCCGCTATGTCTCTAATGAAGACATTTAACTGGACCGGTCCCGGTACTGACCCCTGAGGTACCCCGCTGGTTACTCTCCCCTCCTTGGAGTGAACCCTATTTACCACCACCCTCTACCTCCTATCCCCTAGCTAGTTTCTTACACAGGTTACTACCTTACCTTTTTGCCCACTCCTATGCTACCCAACTTGTTTACCAGCCTCCTGAGTAGAAACTGCATCAAAGGCATTGCTGAAGTCCAGGTAGGCCATGTCTTCCATCCCTCCCTCATCCACGACCTTAGTTACCGATATCTTTAAGTTTACGCCCTGCGCATACTCTTTCAGGAAATACATTTACATTCTGCTCGATATCCCCAAGATCAGATCATGCTTTGGCACATCTTCTATCAGTCATTCTCTACCTAAGTTGTGGAACTCCCTCAAAAGGACCTTAAAGTTGACCCACTTTGTTAATCTATCCTCCTTCAAATCACTTTTAAAACCCCTGTTGAGGGAGAACTGCCAATGTTCTCCTAACTTAACTTTCTCCCTATGAGATCCTGTATGGCACTTACACTTCCACATCCTGCCCACCGGCATTCTCTGCCACCTATCTCTTAACTGGCTGCCTATCTCTGCTCCTCCTATCTCTCCCATTTCTCCTTTAGCCCTCGTACGCCCAGTTTCTATTTCCCTATCACAGCACTCATGCCTTTCCCTATTCCGTAACCAGTTCCTCTACACTTGATCCTTCGCTTCGTCCTTACCCTCTTTCTGCAGTCTATTTGATCAGTCAGTTATGTTGCACTTAGAGTGTGGCCATGTATTCTGTGTATCTGATATGTCTGTGTAACCACTCAGTCCCCTCGGGTTACTAGAATCCTATCAGTATTAGTGTTAGAAAGGTAGCAGGCAGCTCTTAGGGAGCTCATTAGGGGCATCTTACATGATGACGTCATTGTTTACTCAGCTAGCCTGAGAGAAGAATGATTAGGTCACTCGGAACTCTCACAGCAGCACAAACCACACTGCGTGTACAGCTGCTCTGGTGAGCTTAGAATGTTAGAGTTAGTTGTAGTTAGAGCCTGAGTGTGGAGGTGAGAGTGGCAGGACTGCCAGTGGGGCTCTGAGTGGAGGGCCCAGCATTTCTCATCCTAGTGGAGTGTCATTTCCAGCTTCTAGTGAAGTAGTGGAAACCAGTTCTACAGCAGGATTTCCTGATTTCTTCTCTCAGTGAAGTGGAAGGAACCGCTTGCTCCCAGTGGAATCAAGGGGCAATCCCCTGAAGGTTCTGTGTGTGTTTCAGCTGCCTTGGAAAGGAATTTTGAGAGACTGTTTGATCTGCTACCCAGGAGAATGCCTTTTTGTTGTTCCATGCCCAGTGGATTGGACAACCAGTTTGTGAGTACTGTTCTAGGAGACAAGATCTCCACATATTTAGGGGAATCGTAGTCTGGGGGTGCTTGCCCGCAGATAAGGCTGGATTGCACCTGTCAGTGCCCCTAGTTCACCCAGGTGAGTGAATTTTCTGTTAAACTGTTTACCCAGGAGAGTGTAGTTTGTTCTTTGGTCACTTCAGTGAGTGACAGATATGGAAAGTGTGGGACCTCTAGCATTTCAGTAGGAAATGGGGGTTTCAATGGTGTAACCCTGAAGAATTGCAAAGACTGTCGGTTGGGGCAAAGGGTGGGAGGAACGCCATCTAAGTGCTTACAAGGCAGGGCTTACTGGTTCGTAAAGGGCACCAGTTTTACCTGAGCAAAGTGTCAGTGCTGTAGGTTAAGGTGTGTGGCTGAGTTTCACATAATTGCATCTAATGTTTGAAGAAGAGTTCTGAGTGCGTGGCTTAGTTTCACAAAATGGCACTCATGCAAGGAAAATGTTCGGGTGTGTGGCCAGGTGTCCACTAGATGCACCATTAGGAAATGGGAAGAAGATGTTCTTTTGTGCGTTTGTGAACTGTACGGCATGCAAGGAGAGTTCATGAAATGTACCTGTTCTGCCTAGACCGACCCATGGGGGTCCACGTCTGCTTTAGATTTCCATCTGTTGAATAAAGCCATACTGCACAATCCCAGTTACTGTTCTGGACATTCCAGTCATTGCTTCTGGTTGTTTGGATTTACTGGGGCCCCCTCAGCAGGTTAGATCTAGCATATGCCTAGCTGCCTCCACCCAGGACCTGGGTTGTGATTTTTACACAAGGTTCATGTTGTTTATGATCTTGTACCACCACCCCTCTCTTCCTCCAAAAATGAGACAGGTATACATCCTAACACCAAGGGTGGTACCAACCTTTTGTAAAGTAAATGGTATGCCAGTATGTGGGTATCAGCATTCCAGATTGTAATGGGGGGTGCTGACTAGTTAAAAAGTGGCCTGGGGGGTTACATCTGCAGTGTTCCTACCTGTTTTTACCTGCTCTGTACCATGCTAATTGTCGTTATGTTCCTTTCTGTACTTTGTATTGTCCCTCCAGGACCACCTTGTAAATGAGTATCTCAATGGTGTATTTCCTTGTAAAAAATGAAACTGAATTGAATTGAATTACCCAGCCAGAAAAATCTATGACACTTGTTTGGCATGACCCTTCCTCTGTAAAACCATGCTGTACAGGGTCCTGCAGTCCGTAGGATTCCAGATATTCCATGATCCTTTACTTTAATAGTGTTTCCATTACCACCGAAGCCAGGCTGACAGGCCTATAATTTCCCACCTCCTCTGCGCTACCACTTTTGCGAAGTGGTACTACATCCGCTCTTCTCCAGTCCTCTGGGACCACACTGGGCTCCAGTGAACTGTTAAACAAGCCTGCCAGGGTGCAGCCAGCACCTCCCTGAGTTCCTTCAGCAATCTTGGATGCACTCATATTCGGCCAAGTTCTATACTAACATACTAATTGCCAGCAGATTAGGCCTTACGGTCTATCGAGTCTGCTCGAACCTCAGATCCCTAGTTGGGTGCCGAGGCCCTCCCCCCTTTGTGTTCCAGAAACCCCTATCATCCATCCCCACCCCCCTGGGCCAGGCCATCATCCGATACATCCACTTTCTGTGTCTGTCCCACCTCTCTTTGAAGCCCTCCACTGTGGATCTCTGAACCAGCTCACCAGGCAGTGCATTCCAAGGGTCCACCACCCTCTCAGTGAAAACCGCCTCCTCTTTCCCCTCACCCTTCCACCTTCCAACTTCAAACCATGCCCTCTGGTGATACCTCCTGCTTTAGTCTAAAGATCCCTCCATGTTTACCCTATTTATTCCCTAGAGGTACTTGAAGACCTCAATCATGTCCCCCCTGTCTCTCCTCTCCTCTCCTCCAATGAAAACAGGCAGAGCTCCTCAAGTCTGTCCTCATACGTCAAATCCCATAGTCCTCGTATCATCTTAATTGCCCTCCTCTGTACCCTCTCCAGGAGCTGTATGTTCCTCTTCAAGTGTGGTCTCCAGTGCTGTACACAGTACTCAAGGTGTGGTCTAACCAGTCCATTGTACAGTGGTAGAATCATTTCCCTGCTCCTAGAGGTGATCCCCCTTACGATGCATCCCAACATCCTGTTTGCCTTGCTAGCCGCTCTCCTGCACTGCTCAGAGTTATTCATACATGCATCCACCATGACCCTAGGTCTTTTCCCCTATTGAGGCCTCCAGCGCCTCCTCCCAGGGTGTACCTGTGTTTAGGGTTTCCCGACCAAGATGCAACACTTGCACTTGGTGATATTGAAATTAATTTCCATGTGTGAGCCCAGCTTTCCAGGGGTGTCCAGGTCCTTGCAGGGCCAACCTCCCTCTTCTCCAACTACTGCTCCCATCTTGAGTCATCAGCAAAGAGACTCATTTCGCACCCTATACCCTCCCTGATGTCGATATGTATGCATTAAAACAGGATCAGACCAGGACCGAGCCCTGCAGTGCCCACTACCAACCTCTCTAGGGTTCGGGAGCTCCTCACCGACCACTACTCTCTGGGTGCGTCCAGCTAGCCAGTTTTCAATCCATCTGACCATCAAAGGGCCTACTCCCAACCCCAGCAGTTTCTCCATCAGACTGTTGTGGGGGACAGAGTCAAACGCCTTGCTGAAGTCCAAGAATAATACATCCATAGGCTTTCCCCTGTCCAGTTCTGATGTTACCCATTCGTAGAACTCCACAAGATTGGTTTGACTCTCTATTCGTCTACAACCTGCTGCACATAAATCCTGACTGTCAGAAAATTATGTATGCGGACGACCTGATCCTTTTCAGGAGTGACCCCAGTATTGCCTCCTTGTCCCATTCACTATCTTACAACTTCAAATGAACACATAACTGGTTCTCGACTAACAGACTACTGGTTAATAGCAAGAAAACAAAAACTATGCTATTTGGCTCCAGTCAAAAGCTCAACAAATTATGCATGTCTATGGCCTCTTCCCTCTCAATCTCGGCCCCTGACGGTAAAACTCTTGAGCATGTCAAGAGAGATATAAACATCTGGGTATCACCTTGGACCCCTCCCTCACATTTAACAAACATATAAGTACAATCTTCAAGAGAGTGCACCAGCAGGTTAGAGCTTGCTACCACCTGAAACATTTTCTCTCCCCCAAGGTATGACTGGAAATAGGAAGAAACACATTGCTCCCTCTCCTGGAGTACTGCTCCCCTGTCATTGCACAGACTTCATCTAGGGAACTCATCCAACTAAACACTGCCTATAACTGCATCTGTCACTTTATTCTTTCTACCCCTCTAACTACCCATCACTGATCACTGTATGACACAATAGGTTGGCTCTTTCCCCAAGCCTAATGTGATCTCCAACTGGGAGCCCTAGTGTAACCCCTAGGGGGTGCTATCCCAAGGGCTACTACCCCTGCCTGCTTGGCTAGTAGCAGGGTAAGGGGTCTGAGTTCTGAAACGGGTGCCTCCACCTGGAGGTCAGGGTTGGTAGTGGTCAAGCTAGCCTGGGCACAGCCCTCCGGGACACTGTAACCCCCCCTTTCCCTGCTAGTGGCCGAAACAATACACAATAATCACTTTCACAATACCCCTGATACACCTTAGAAGTACCCACACTGTTTGCACTTACCACCAGGGCTGGTTCCTCTGGCTCAACCCTGGGGACCCCCTGTAAAACAAGGTTATGCACAGCAGATAGCAACAGTACAGTACTTGGCATAAACTGGAACCACAGTCAGGTTAAATGCAGGAAAAAGTTAGATCTGATTTATTCAGAGGACTTGAACAAGGGAGGGGCGTAATCAGGTTGATTTGTTTAAAGGCTCTATCAATCAAACAGTTATGCATGCACTTCAGAGTCCCTAAACAGTCACACCCTCTGGTTACCCAGGTGGAGAAGAGATGAGCTAGCCAGGACCGTTGCCCGGGGTAGGCCGGCATCGCAGCTGGTTGGGGCCCTCCGATGGAAAAAACAGCATGCACAGTACACTCTATTGGTAATGCGGAGCCAGATGACTCAGTTTGTGAAGGAAAAGAAACAACAAGACAATCAGATGAAACACTCAGATTAAGCTGTTGTTGCAGGGAGCTACCCTGGTCATTACTCATGGTATCCAAGACTGGACACAGGCTGGACGAAAATCGAGACAGCAGGTGGTTGATCTGGGGTGCCAGGAGAAGCAGGGCCCACACGATTTGCTGAGGCATCGTTCCTGTTCAAGCGTGGAGCAGGGGGCTGATCCCCAGGCAAGTCTCTTGTCGATGGCTTTCTCTGTGCAGTGGGGTAGTCTGGCAGGGCCAGTGTGGCATGGCCCAGGCCGAATGGAGATGAACACAGATTCAGTCCGATTAGGCTGGATACAGCTTCCAGAAAGCAGAACACAGTTCACACAGTGGGGAACCAAATCATGACTCACTATCAATACACAGCACATTCACATGTAAAGGATTCTACAGTACCAGGTAAACCGCTCTCCAGTCATGATCACAAAGTCTCTGCTCAAACCGAGAGTTCAGAGGTAGCTGGAAATCCTGACAGGCCAATCGCATTCAGCAAAATCTTCGGTCTTCCTCAGGTAGGTTCCTGGTCACACATCAGTGGCTTTCTTCGGTCTCACTTCTCGGATTTAGTCCGCAAATGACTCTCTTTTCCCTCTCAGGGCAGCAGGCAGACATGCAGGCCAAAACTCAGGCCTTTCCACAGTTCTCCCACGCGAACTACGCAGACGGCTGCTCGACTGTCTCGAACTGTTGCTTCTTCAGCTTCCAACCTAGATCTGCCCCAGACAGCAGGCAGCCCGGGAATTTCCCCAAGATCCAAAGGTTCGGTTGGCTGTCTCATCTGTCAGTCACAGCCCTCTAGGGCTGTTTAGGTGCCAAAGTCTCAAAACTACAATGCCTATAAGTCTTGCCTCTACAGAGCCCCTGTAGGCAGGCTCCATTTTAGGTCCCACAGTACTGATTGGTCCAGTTCGGCAGTTCGGGACTAAGATGGCGGAGACAGCCAGAAAAGTCCTCGCTGCAAAGAAGGCAGGTTAGAACAAACTACAATATCATTATTACTGTAATAGATAATCAGTAAACAAGCACATCTTCTAACAGAGCTCCCTCTGCACAATTAGCGATGGCAGAAACGGAGCAATTATCAGGCAGCCTGGGTGGGACTCGAGCATGGAAACACTCAGCCCCCTTCCCAGTTCAATTATAACTACAACCAGGCAGCTCTTAAAGAGACAATACACAGAGAATTTACAGGCACTCTCTAGCATTAACATTTAAATGGCTGGAGCACAGGACACCAACCTGCCAGTGAGCACTTAGGCAAGCTCACAGAAGATTTTTCTGGAACCCCCGTTGGTAGGGGGGTTACACCTTTCCCTGCCTGGAGAAAACTTGGTGTTTGCATCAAGTCTGTACCATCATAATATTGCAAATGCAAAATACACAATACATTTACACCATTAGCACGTTATTCAAGTAACCTCTGATGCATCAATCAACGTAAACTTATACCTCTACTGTACATATTCTCTACACTTCACAATACTATATCCATTCTGACAATACATCATGCATATTTCACACAAGTAATTTACACATTACAATGCAGAATCATGTATTAACTTCTTGTACATTAAACAAGGTAAGAGGGGGCCCTTTCCTATCAGCTAACTTGGGGCTAGATGGGGCAGGGGCACCATACCTAGAAGGCAGAACAATCAACCTGGAATTAGCACTTAGGCTTAGTTTGAGCAGTGAGCTCTGAGAAACAAAAACCCCTTTGTGGACCACATTGAGAGGCAGATCCACTGGCCTCCCGGGAGAATCATAACTGAAGCGTACTACTGGCTTGACAGCTTGGCCAGTCCTTCTGGAGGGAACAACCACAGTCTCTGTACTCTCAACACTGGTCATGGGACTTTCATCACTTGTAAGGGGTGCCTCTGCCTGGGTAGGAATGTCCAAACTTGGAGCACTGTCAGCACCTTGCTCTGTAGGCTCTGTTTCTACAACACTTTGCTCATTTTGAAGACGCTCTGGCACTGAAGGGGGGTTGTCAGCACTCTCCTAGTGTCCTTCAAGTTCTGGCATGTCACCAGAAAGACTCATACCATCAGCCCTTCCTTCAGGCAAATCGTACAGTTCCACAATACCCAGAGACTCAGCATCTTCAGGCGTGATACTTTGCACTTCACTTTCAGGGAGCATTGGCTCCAAGGACGAAGCTGGGGGGGTTAGGCAGTCCAGAAGGCCCAGCTTCATCCCCACAATTAATCATGGGGTTACCTTGAAACAGCTGACTCAGTTCATAAGAGGGGTAACAGGCATGGTCACACTCACTTTCGTCAGAAGTGGGCTGACAGTCACTATCATTCTGGGCCTGCTGCGGAGGAAACCTAAAATCTGTGATCACTGGGGTAGGTTGACTCTGTCTCTTTCTTGCAGCAGCTCGAGTCACCGGTCCAGGAGATCAATCTCTGAGGGGTCCGCCTCAATCATGACTTGGCCGATAGGTAGCAAGTGGTTCCGGTGCATGGTCTTGATGGCTTTGGAGTTGTTCTCTGAGCGCACTTTGTACACTGGTAAATCATCCAACTTTCCAACTACTACATGGGGAAGATGGTGCCATCGATCAGCAATTTTATGGTTACCATGCAGTCCCAAATTTCACAACAACACACAGTCTCCAGGCCAAAGCTCTTGAGCCTTTACTTTTCTATCATGCCTCTCTTTGTTGGCTAGATTTCTCTTGGTGGCCATTGTCTGGGCCAGTTGATAGGCATGGTTCAATTGAGCTTTCAGTTTTTGTACATATTGCAGGTAATTTTTGGCTTGGACACCATCTGGCGAGACCCCAAAACAGACATCAACAGGCAGCCGGGCCTCTCTCCTGAACATGAGGCGATAGGGAGAGAACCTGGTAGCATCATTTTTCGTGCAATTGTATGCGTGTACCAAGGTGCTAATCTGCTGGCTCCATTTATGCTTGTCTTTTGGGTGGAGGGTGCCCACCATGTCTAGCAGGGTGCAGTTAAAATGTTCTGGTTGAGGGTCTCCCTGCAGGTGATAGGGGGTGGTTCTTGACTTTCACACCCCCCCCCAGAGAGAGAGAGCATTTCTTTGATTAGCTGACTCTCAAAGTCTCTGCCTTGATGAGAGTTAATCTGCTGGGGGGCACCATAGTGGACGAAGACATTTTCCACTAGCACCTTGGCTACGGTAGATGCCTTTTGATCTTTGGTGGGAAAAACTTGTGCATACCATGTGAAATGATCCATAACCACTAACACATTGCCAATGTTTCACTGATCAGGCTCTAAACACAAGAAGTCTATGCAGACTAGCTCCATGGGGGTGCTGGTAGTAATGTTGACAAGGGGGGAAGCCCTCTGGGGCAGGGATTTTCTCTGCAGGCAGTGACTACAAGTCCTTACATGGTGCTCAACATTGGGCCCCATCTTGGACCCATAGAATCGAGATTGTACTAGGTCAAGGGTCCTGTCAATACTGAGGTGCCCATATGATTGTGGAGGGACCTCAGTACCAAATCTTTGAAGGCCGTGGGCAGGACCAATTGCTGCTTATCTAATTGGGCACCCCAATCTACTATCTCTCTATACAACAACTGATTGAGCAACTTCAACCTGGGGCCTTCTTTAAACAATGAAGCAATTCGCAGGTCAGAGGAATGCGACTCGGACACATCTTTTCCCGCATGAAGGGCATCAAGTGCTGGCTCAATCATAGGATCTTGGGATTGAGCCCACTGAATGCTGTCATTGTCAAATTGAGGTAGTGCACTAATATCTAGAGCAGAGAAGTGGCAGTATGCAGCCGGTATGCAGGTGTCAGAAGGGCCCAAGCAATCTACTAAGCAGTCTACTGTGTCCGCAGACATCTGTTCATCTCTATCAAACTTTTGGCACAATGCTCGGATGTCAGGTTCAGACAGCCTGACCCAGTCACTCTTGGAAGTGGGCCTTCGGGATAGGGTGTCAGCATCAATATAATTCAGGCCTGACCTGTATTCGACAGCATAATCATAGGTGGATAACGCAGAAAGCCACTGATGCCCTGTGGTGTCTAACTTAGCTGAAGTCTGCACATAGGTCAATGGGTTATTGTCAGCCTTCACCAATATCTTTGCCCCATTGATGTATTCATGAAACTGGTGAACGATGGCCCATTTAGTGCAACAAACTCCAACTTATGCACAGGGTAGTTTTGCTCTGACAGGGTCAGACTCCTACTGGCGGAAGCCACTGGTCTCAAACCATCCTCAGGGTCTTGATAAAGCACAGCTCCCAAATCCTGCAGACTAGCATCAGTATGCAACACATAGGGTTTGGTGGGATCAGCATAGGCGAGGATGGGGGCATGGGTGAGCTGGTGTATAATTTAGTGGAAGGCTGCTTCACAGTCAGGCATCTGGCGGGGCCTGAAAAGTTCACCTGGGTGGACGTATACTTTCTCTGGTCCTTGAGCGGCCTTTTTTTGTACTTCCGATTGGTAGGAGGGTAACCCTGGGTAAGATTCAAGAGTGGGTGGATCACCTTTGAATAGTCTTTTATGAACCTGCAGTAGTAGCCACAGAACCCCAGGAAATGTTGTAGTTCTTTCAAATTGTGGGGCTGGGACCAAGTAGTCAGTGCTTCAACTTTACTGGGATCAGTCTCTATCCTCTCTGTAGATACTATGTGCCCCACATACTTCACAGAGGTTTGGAAAAACTGGCACTTGTCAATGGACAGCTTGAGGCCAAAATCTTCCAGTCGGTCTAGGACTTTGAACAGTCAGCTCTCATGCTCCTCTAAGGAGCTCCCGAATACAATGACATCGTCCAAGTACACCAGGTATTCCAGCAAATTCATATCTCCCACCGTACATTCCATCAGTCGCTGAAAGATGGCCGGGGTGCCCGATATCCACTGTGGCATTCTCAGAAATTTGTAGAATCCCAAAGGACAGATGAAGGCTGTCTTCTCATGGTCCTCTGGGGCCATTGGAATCTGGTAATATCCACTGCAAAGATCCAACACCGAGAACCATTTACTCCTATTCAAACAATCCAGAGCATCTTGTATACGGGGCATGGTGTATTGATTGGGGATGGTCCGCCGGTTCAAGGTTCAATAATCAACACACATTCTCATAGACCCATTCTTCTTATGCACAACCACAATGAGAGAAGCATATGGACTCCTGGATTCTTGTATCACACCAGCCGCGTGCATTTCCTGCAGGTGTCTTCTCACATCATCTATGTCTGCTGGGGCTAGACGTCGAGACCTGCTCTCGAAATGGCCGTTCATCGTGCAGGCGTAAGTGATGCTCTGCACCCTGGACACATCCCATGTCCCATTCCTTCAACGAAAACACTTGGTCTCTCTGGGCAAGTTTCTTGCTAATTTTAGTCTTCCATTCAGCTGGCACCGGGGAGTCACCAAAGTCAAACAAGTCTGGAGTCACGCTATCAGTCTTACCAGGGTGCTTGTTGCTGGGCAACACTGCAGTGTCTGCGCAGTGTTACATAGCTAGGGTGCATCCTCTGTTCACCCTGATCTCCTGATCTGACACATTGTGAATCTGGATCATCACTTGTCGTGCATAGGCACGAGCACGAGCTGGCAAGATGCTGGGCTTGACTAATAATCCTTCTGGCAATTTTCCATCGCCTGGCGCATCCAACATCAGTATTTTGTTCTTGACATCTTTCCAGAAGCAGAACCTCCCCTTGAATGGTACACTGGGCGTTCGGGGCCAGTACCACTGAATCAGAATTCTTCTTCCACACGACCCCTACAGGTTCATCCTGGTCTACTTCCTCGGGATTCTGTTGCAAATCATAGGCCCTCTTGATCAGAGCTGGAATTCTTAGGGCCCTCCCAGTTCATTGTCCCTGTTTCTCGTAGCAGAGTTGTGTCAGCCTCCCAAACATATGGGCGTTGGTCCCAATTAACAGGGGAACCCCATCATACACTCCAGTAGGAGGACACACTAAGGCCAGGGTCTCGACTTGTTCATCCACTCCAGCCACCGAGGTAGGGAAAGACAGCCAGATCTGAATATAGCCTGAGTATGGATAGGACTCCTCACTCAACCCCCAGACATGCAAACCTTCCAAGGGTTGTAGGGGCACATCAGGCAGGTGCTTCTGATACCAGTCTTGAAACATTATAGTCACTTGAGACCCACTGTCAAGCATGGCCCGGGTGGACATACTGTTCATCTTTACTGTTGTTTCCATTGAAGGACCCACCACCTCGGACCATTCGGGTGGCACAGACTTAGACGTCGATCTGGCAGCGGCCTTTGACGAGTAACTTTTTCGAGCAGCTCCCACCTGGTGGCCGGTTGTTGTTCTGTCGAATCTAGGCTAATAGTCTGGTGGTAACCTTTTTTAGATTCTCCACTGAATGACAAGAGGGAGGGTGTGTCCATCCTCCCTGCAGTGGTAGCAAAATGTGGGTTCTTTCGGGTCTCGGAAGGGTTGCGGGCCATCTTCCGGTTGGGGTACATCAGGGGCACTTTGCAGTTCGTCTTTGACTGGTGACTTGCGTTCGTACTCCTCTGGACTTCCACCAAGTTTGGGGGTTTGTGTGGCTCATAGTAGGCCCCCAACCAGGGCTCTCAAATCTCATACTACTTCTAGTAGGTTACCCTCAGTCCAGGTTTCTGAAGAAACAACATGCACCCCTACTCCACCAGGTGGGACCTCACTTTTTGGCTCAGGGGGTGCCTGGTAGGGGTTAGTATCCCTGGCCACCTTGGCAGCTGGTTGGCTCACCCTCAACTCTGTCATTTCTTTAATCAACTCTCTCAACTGCTGTGCCTCACCTTCATCACTTCTCTCAGGGGTCTGGCATGTATGAACAACCCCATCACAGGGCTCCCAGCCCTCTTCATCATTCTCTGCCTCACGAATCTCTTTCATGAGGTGACAGTACTCAGGAGGGTTAGCCTTCCAGTCTTGCAACTTAAGTTTCAGCATCATCACACTGGAGTATCTGGCCGACTTGAGAATATGGTTCAATCTGACCCAGTTCAGTTCCTTAGCCGGCACCCCTCCTTTTCTGTGGGCCCTCTGCTGAGCGCTCTCAATTCTAGTGACAAACATAGACAACTTCTCGTTCTTCCATTGCTTTGCAGACTTGAATTTCCGCAGCAAATCATCCCCCAACTCAGTGCTCCCAAAAACTCCTTCCAATGCAGAGAGGTATTCAGCCACAGTAGCCTCTGGGCTAGTGGCTCGTAGGAAGCAGATGGCCTCCAGTGCAGGACCCCTCAAGCTTTCCATGAGTCTCTTTCTCTTCTCCCCCTCAGAGCACTGCCACTCCTGTACCAAGGGGGTAGCATAGTCCATCCAAGTTTCTAGGTCATCCTCCCCTGTAGGCACTGGGCCTGTGCCTGAGAAAAGTCTAAGTCTACGATAAGAGTCCAGTTGTACAGAGGGAATTATTATGGGGGAGGTGACCATGGGGGAACTCTTAGGGGAAGCAGGAGACATGGCCGGGGACTGCAATAGTGTGGGTTCTTCAGAAGGGTCTAGCACCTTTACTAACTCTTGGGCAGTTTGCCCATCAGACGCTAATAGCTTGAGCAGCTTGTCCTTGAACCCCTCTACACTGGGGGACCCACCCGGAGTAGCCGGATCACTATGCAGGTGAATAACCCTCCACCACTTCTGGGCCCCTTCTGGCAGAATAACAGGGGGTACCTTCTCCAGATCTATGAGAAAACTGCAGGAGAGTAATACTACCATGGTCTGCTCAAACAGGTCTGAATCCCTCCCCTTCACTTCAGCTTTTCCCAAACCTTTGACATTTTCCACAGCTTCTTCAGTAACAGCATTTGTGGTCCCTAATGGGACATCCAGTAACAGAAGGGTCTGTCGTGGATCTAACCCCTCAGCCACGCTCCACCCCATCACTCAGTGCACTAACAGCTTACAGGGGGCAATTTTGAGCTTAGGCGTAGCAAGCTTTTCCATTTTCTCACCAATTCTGAACATAATGGGGTAATTCCCTCATTTGGCAACTAGAGGATGCTAATCCCAGCGGTGCCTCCAAGATGTAACCCCTAGGGGGCGCTATCCCAAGGGCTACTACCCCTGCCTGCTTGGCTAGTAGCAGGGTAAGGGGCCTGAGTTCTGAAACGGGTGCCTCCACCCGGAGGTCAGGGTTGGTAGTGGTCAAGCTAGCCTGGGCACAGCCCTCCGGGACACTGTAACCCCTCTCTTTCCCTGCTAGTGGCCAAAACAATACACAATAATCACTTTCACAATACCCCTGATACACCTTACAGGTACCCACACTGTTTGCACTTACCACCAGGGCTGGTTCCTCTGGCTCGACCCTGGGGACCCCCTGTAAAACAAGGTTATGCACAGCAGATAGCAACAGTACAGTACTTGGCATAAACTGGAACCACAGTCAGGTTAAATGCAGAAAAAGTTAGATCTGATTTATTCATGGGACTTGAACAAGGAAGGGGCGTAATCAGGTTGATTTGCTTAAAGGCTCTTGTCAGAGAGTGCCTCTGTGAAGGGTTGGGGGACCCTGGAATTCTGTATGTATGTCCCTTATTTGGGATATTTAGGAAAGAGCAAGAGATTTAGCTAGTCTACAAATGCTAGATGCCTGTGGTTGGGGTTCTTTGCTTTCCGAGTGTATACTCGGATTGCCTGTGCCCTTCTGGCTGCGGCCAAAAAGGGTGCTGCGCTTGTACTCGTCGCCGCACAGTCAGGCTGTATATTCAGCTGCATTAATTTTCAGTTGCTCTGGTTAGTGAACAATTAATTATTTTAGGATCAGTAGATAATGGTCCCTCAAATATCAAAACAAGGGAGGTTACTAGCGGAGTCTTATTCTTGTTTAAACTCTGCACACTAGCGTATCAAACATTATATAAATGGGTGAAGGATTTATGGTTAGAAATAGTTAGTAAGCTAACAGTGCTTTTGTGTCTTTATCTGTTGTTTTGGAAATGTTCAAATAAGCATTGTAGTGTGTCATAAAGAAATGCCATTTCTTAATGGTTTGCCGCAGCTTAGAACAGCGCCCCCCCGCCGGATTGAAAAGTACAAGTTAGCGTTTAGAAAAGAAACGAGCGCTTTGTCTCATTGTTGCATTTTAGAAGTAGTTTAAAGTAGTAGAAAATGGTCTAGGAGGGGAATAAATAAAATGCCATGAGGTTACAAATGAAACATATACTGATAGACTGAAATATCAGCCGTCAGGAAATAGGCTTGCTTAGGTATTGTGGGTTTTACACAATAATGAATAGAACCTCCCCTGTCCTGTCCTCTTTGGTTAGGTACTTGGAGCTTGAGTTATGCTCCTTTTACTAAAAAGTATATGTTCTTCTTATTAGGAGAGTGTATAGAGCTGTTTTCAGCTTCGCAGGCTTCCCCCTTTGTTAGTTGCCTGCTTGTATGTTTAGTAGTGAGCCCTCTGTAAAATCCCTTGCAGGACGCCGTGTAAACATTCAGTTTAAGCCCTGTTCTTAATCTTGCTGTACTTCCGAGGGCTTGTTTGTGCCCTATACAATTTAAAGATATCAGAGGACCTCCTGGTTCTCTCCCCTGTCCCCTGTTCTGCCCTCTTGAAAAGAGCTCTTAGGAAAAAGCGGCTTTCCCTGTATAAAATTGCCGCTGAGCTCTTACACGACTGTGCGTATATGAGCGGCTGTTCCTGCTCGAATGTACTCACAGTCGTGAAGGCATTTAGCCCTTTAGTGAAGTATAAATGCAACTTTGTCTGTTTAACCTTAGTGAGGATAGCTCTACATACCCTGTGGAGACGAATTTCTCTACTTTGGTGCTATTTTCGAGACTGTTACGAAACGAGGGGTTTACGGTGTTTTTGGGGCAGTTCAGAAGTCTGGAATTCCTTCACTTTCAGCAGCAGCTTGCTCTTAAGAGCTGGCTGGCCGTCTATTCAATCTTTTTAAGCTGTGCTGAAAGGGGTGGTGCTTCCTGGGGCCAGAGAATGTATTAAAGCTCCACAGAAAGACTGTAATTCACTTTTGTGCATGAACTTAGGTTGTTATGCTAAATATACGATGTTTTGATATGCTATATAAAATAAAAATGTTGTAGATAAAGATATGCTGTTTGAAATAAAGTACAAGGGTGGGGTTATGATGTCACCTGACCCCTGCATTGTATAAAAGCTGAACATTTAGCATAGGTATTCAAATTGGTTTTGGGTCTGGAGGTAAACTCCAGAGAGCTGTGATAAAGTGCTCTAAGGAGTGAAGGTAAGAATAAGCTGTCGAACTGGTTTGTTGTATGAAATCTGTCCTGTTGCAAACAACTATAGAAGAAATGGAAATAAAAATGGAACTTTAAAAAGGACTGCTGATGTGTCACACTACCTGATTTGCCCATGTGCACCTGTGCCCTACCACAGCTCTATCAATCAAACAGTTATGCATGCACTTCAGAATCCCTAAACAGTCACACCCTCTGGGTACCCAGGTGGAGAAGAGATGGGCTAGCCAGAACCGTTGCCCGGGGTAGGCTGACGTCACAGCTGGTTGGGGTCCTGTGATGGAAAAAACACAGTACACTCTACTGGCAATCCTGAGCCAGAGGGCTCAGTTCGTGAAGGAAAAGAAACAACAAGACAATCAGATGACACACTCAGATTAAGCTGTTGTTGCAGGGAGCTACCCTGGTCATTACTCACAGTACCCAAGACTGGACACAGGCTGGACGAAAATTGAGACAGCAGGTGGTTGATCTGGGGTGCCAGGAGAAGCAGGGCCCACATGATTTGCCGAGGCATCGTTCCCGTTCAAGCGTGGAACAGGGGGGCTGATCCCCAGGCAGGTCTCTCGTCGATGGCTTTCTCTGTGCAGTGGGGTAGTCTGGCAGAGACAGCGTGGCATGGCCCAGGCCAAATGGAGATGTACACTGATTCAGTCCAATTAGGCTGGATACAGCTTCCAGCAAGCAGAACACAGTTCACACAGTGGGGAATCAAATCACGAACCGCTATCAATATACAGCACATTTACATGTAAAGGATTCTACAGTTCCAGACAAACCGCCCTCTGGTCACAATTGCAAAGTCTCTGCTCAAACCAGGAGTTCAGAGGTAGCTGGAAATCCTGACAGGCCAATCGCATTCAGCAAAATCTCCGGTCTTCCTCAGGTAGGCGCCTGGTCACACATCAGTGGCTTTCTTTGGTCTCACTTATCGGATTTAGTCCACAAATTACTCTCTTTTCCCTCTCAGGGCAGCAGGCAGACATGCAGGCCAAAACTCAGGCCTTTCCACAGTTCTTCCACGCGAACTACGCAGACGGCTGCTTGACTGTCTCGAGCTGTTGCTTCATCAGCTTCCAACCTAGATCTGCCCCAGACAGCAGACAGCCTGGGAATTTCCCCAAGATCCAAAAGGTTCGGTTGGCTGTCTCATTTGTCAGTCACAACAAAGCTCCCCCTCTAGGGTTGTTTAGGTGCCAAAGTCTCAAAACTACAATGCCTACAAGTCTTGCCTCCACAGAGCCCCTGTAGGCAGGCTTCATTTTAGGTCCCACAGTACTGATTGGTCCAGTTCGGCAGTTCGGGGCCAAGATGGTGGAGACAGCCAGAAAAGTCCTTGCTGCAAAGAAGGCAGGTTAGAACAAACTACAATATCATTATTAGTCTAATAGATAATCAGTAATCAAGCACATCTTCTAACAGAGCTCCCTCTGCGCAATTAGCAATGGCAGAAATGGAACGATTATCAGGCAGCCTGGGAGGGACTCGAGCATGGGAACACTCAGCCCCCTTCCCATTTCAATTATAACTGCAACCAGGAAGCTCTTAAGGAGACAGTACACAGAGGCTTTACAGGCACTCTCTAGCATTAACATTTAAACAGCTGGATTGCAGGACACCAACCTGGCAGTGAGCATTTAGGCAAGCTCACGGAAGACTTTTCGGGACCTCCCCATTGGTAGGTGGGTTACACCAGTACACAAAACCCTTATCGAGGGCTCAGCCTCCCCTAAGTAGATTCCTCTGCTATAAGCAAAGCACTAGGATGATGAGGTCCTCATCTTAACGATTCTATGTCATAATGGCGACATGAATAGCGATCACCGTTTGGTCAAGTATACATTGCTGAAAATGAATTACGACCAATGTACACTCTGATGAACTGCAAGCATCCCCACTTAAGGATTTTTCATCTCCAGGGGTGCATGTGGGGGATTGAGATTCTTAAAAATAACAAGCCACCTGCTGGCACAAAAATGCAATGCTCTGGACCCGAAACCTGCACACCCCAACCAACCACCCTCCCACCATGCTAGCCTGCCAGCAGCAGCTGCTCTGCCACCACCTCCCACTCACCTCCCTCCCTTCCCTTCCTCCCCCGTGTGCACCGCCTACGCTTCCCATTACTCTACCTCGCCCACCCAGGTATCCGGTCACTACCCTGCCAGGTAGCCCAGAACACAGGAGCCGTGACTGAGTTGCCCTTTTTGAAAGTGCTCAGTCGCAGTCGCTGTGTTTACTGGATACCCATCTCAACCATTGCTGAGTATCCCTTGCTCTAGCATGAAAATGGGACAGAGAACTTTCTCAGTTGTGGCTCCTACCTTTGGAATAAAGCCCTCCTCTGCTCACCTTAGGCCCTTCACAGATCTTCAAATCCAACTTAATTTCCACCCTCCTATCCAAATCCATATGCAGCTGTACTATTAGCATCCTAACACCTACACTCATTTCCATTATTACTGTACCTCCATATTGATAGATCATATTGTCTTGTATCTAAACTGCAACTACACATGTTAATTCTTTGTATGTATTTTGTTTTACTACAAATCCTTGTACTTGCACTATATGTATATTCTTTTTCTGTGAATCCTTGTATTTTATCCTTTTATGTATCTTTGTGGATGATACAAAAATCTGAAACAGGGTTGATACTCAGGAAGGGGTGGAGAGAATGCAAAGGGATCTGAGGAAACTAGAGGAATGGTCTAAGGGGAAAGTGCAAGTTTATGTAATTAGGGCTGTGGAATCCAGGGGCTGTGTATAAGATGGGGAGAGTGGAGCTAACAGTCATCAAGCAAGAAAGAGACCAAGCTGTCATCATATCTGATGATGAGCCGGCCCGGTGGCGCTGAGGGTTGAGGTGCCGGACGCCACACCTCACGCCACACCGGCGACCCAAGTTCGGGAGTGAGCTCTGGTGCCAGGGGTCGGCAGGGGAGGGAGAGGATTGAGCTTCCGCCGGGATGCTCTCCTGTCCTGGGGGGAGGGGGGGAATTGTCCGGCATTCCAACGACCCCCGGTGGAGAGCAGGGGCACTGCAGAATGCGGACTGCACGTCTGGTAGCGTGGCTGACTCCGGCAGGGTTGCTGTGCACTATGGCTTCAGGGTGCGCCATGCAGGGGTGGGGTGGGTGGGGGTGGGGAGGGAGGCGAGGAGACAACTATGGGGGAAAACCCCTCCAGCCCGGATAGGTGACGGCCTTCCCAGTGCCGTTCCGCCACATGCCCAACGCTGGTTTTCTGCCACTTCCCCTTCGGTCTCCTAGGGCCCATAAGGGGGTCCTGGGCTCGGGGAGACAGTAATGTATAATGAAGATGGCAGGGTCCACAGGAGGCAGTAGAGCGGATTCAGTGAGAGGAGTGGTCTGAGAGAGTTCTGGTGCTGGGAGGAGCAGAAAAATAAGTTGGAAAAAAAATCATGTCTGATGACCTCAGGGCAGCTAGACAGTGTGACAATACAGTGGCAAAGGCTAGGAGGATGATGAGGTGCATTGGGAGAGGAATTTGTAGCAAGAGGAGGGAGGGAGGTGGTACTGCTGTTGTATCACTCATTGATGAGGCCCCACCTGGAGTACTGTGTCCAGTTCTAGAGGTTGCACCTCCACAAGGACAGTGAAAGGGTGAAGGTGATACAGAGGAGGGCTAACAAAATGGTAAGAGGGTGCACAAGAAGTCATATGAAGAAAGGCTGTAGGAACTCAACATATGCTCCTTGGAAGAGAAGAGAGTGAGAGGGGACATGACTGAAACCTACAAGTACCTCACAGGAATGAACAAGTACCACACATGAGTGAACAAGGTGCAAGTGGAGGGTCTGTTTCAGAGAAAAGAAAGTACTACAACAAGGGGGAATGCAATGAAGCTAAGAGGGGGAAGTTTAGGAGAGATGTGGGGAAATACTTCTTCATGGAAAGGGTAATGGATGATTGGAACAGCCTACCAGAGGAGATAGTGTGGGGGGGGGGGAGACTATGGAGGAGCTTCAAGAATGTGCAGTATAGGCACAAGGGCAAATAGAGGAACTGAGGGAGAGGGTGACACCTATGACCAAAGGTGGTGACAGAATAGGAAGGGACAAGGGGCAGATTGGATGGGTGTAAAGGTCCTTTTCTGCCAACAAAATCCCTGTCTCTATGTTTCTATTTAAACACCAGAAGTCTGGGGAATAAAATGGTGGAATTGCCATCATTGTTGGCTGAAGAAGCGGTGGACATTGCAGCCATTATAGAGACTTGGACCACACAAAACCATGGCTGGGATATAGCAGTTCCCTGGGTATAAAATGTACGGAAAGGATAAGAGTAACGGAAGAGGGGAGTGGCACTGTATGTGAAGGAGGGGATCTTGGTCCTGGTCGTGCTCCCTCCCCCGTCCTGCATAGCCTCTTTCTATTCTCTCACTCTGTGCCCCACGCCCACCAATTTAGCCCCTGCCTCACTCCTTTGTTTCCCCCTTTACTCATCTCTTGTCTGGTTCCCTCCCCACAGATTCCAGCCCCTGATAGGGCTTGAAGCAGCGTGGCCACGGCTCGTTCAGCCAGCCACCCACGCCACCTCCACAGGCCGTCTCCGACCTCTCCTTAGCCGGGTAAGATCTGTAACCTGACCGGTAAGCACTGAGCGGCCCTCATTGGCCACCGCTCGCTGCTGCTGCTGCTTGCTGATTGGACTGCTGAACTTCTGTCAGCCACTGATTGGTCACGCTCTTTTCTGTTCACTATCTGCCTTTCTGGGCTTCTGCGCCCATAAGATTGTTTTGAAAACTGCTGAAAATTTGTGCCTGCCCCCCTCCCCCACCTCCTACCCATAATTAAATAAGCTTTAGCTCCTCCTACCTTTATAAGGAACCTCCCATTTTGAACCTATTGGATCCCTACCTTAGGACCTCCTCTTTCTACAGCCCCCGCTCTCTCTCTCCTCTCCAGCACCCTACCCACTCTCGTCCTATCCACTCTCCACTCAGCTCTTTTTCTCATGCCTGTCACACCGTCTTCCTACCCTCCGAATTCTTCTTATCTGCTCCTGCTGGGGCTCCCTCTCTCCCTTCACACTAGCTTGGCCTTCTCGATCTCTGACCCACAGGGCACAATGGCGTTGTCCAGCTTGTCTTTTTCTCTAGCTATCCTCGCATCTCTGGTACCTCTCTGCTATCTTCCTGGAGCCTGTAACCCCTCTCTTCCCCTTAGCTTCCTAGTCGACTGTCTCTACACCCACTCAATCACTTTAGCCATTGCTCCTTGCTCCCCAATCACACCCTTCCCTGACTTTATCTGGACGCACTCAAGTAAGCATGGCAGGGTGAGACTTGCCCAATTGACTGCCATTCCATCCCTGGCACACATTTCATCCCTCTAGAGCCATAAACAGCACCTCTACCTATGCTCCCAATCAAAGCGGTTGATTAAACTCTCTTCCAGACAGATACGTTGGTGCACTCTGAAGCTACTGCTCCTCCTGCTCCTGCTGTCTGGTAATATTCACCCCAGTCCTGGCCCAATGACCACCCACTCAACCACCCAAGTAAAGCAGACAGAGTCTCTTACCCTTGCAACAATCAACATCTGCAGCCTACTCCCTAAACCTGATGCATTGCAAATATTTGCCAACCTTCATAATCCGGATATACTCACGGTTGTTGAAACCTGTCTGTCTCCAAAAATCCTGGACATGTCTATTGCCCTACCAGGATATAGCGTTTTCAGACTTGATAGAAAGACAAAAAGAGGCGGGGGCTGTGCAATATACCTGAAAAAGCCTCTCGTGGGTCACTCTTTAGAATCCACAGTCTCAAATACATCTGCACAGATTCTACCTGTCAAAATCATTCAAGAGGCCCATAACAAAGCCCTGACGTTGGTGCAGTGTACATCCCCCCTAAAGAACAAGGTAAAGGTATCAACGCCATCCTAGACCTCATACAAACCCTCCCCCCTGGCTCTGAGACAATCCTGTTGGGTGACTTCAACGTTAACTGGCTGGCACCGGATATAGGGGGTATCAAGGATGCGATCCCTGCCATCAATCTTTCTCAGCTAGTCGACTCCCCCCCTCGGCACGACTATAAAACTGGCACTAGTACCCTTCTAGATCGGGTACTAAGGTTTTCAAATATGTGAAGGGGGATTAACGGGGTAGAGCCAAAGAAATGTTCAGGCTAAAGCAAAGGGGCACAACCAGAGGGCATCAGTGGAAACTGGAGAGAGGAACCTTATACAAAAGTGGGAACAAAGAGGAAGCGGGGAACTACAGACCAGTCAGCCTCACCTCGGTAGTGGGGAAGATCATGGAAGCACTACTGAAGGAGAGATTGGTGGAACATCTGGTTGTCAATGGACTACAAGACCCAAGGCAGCATGGTTTCACCAGGGGAAGGTCATGTCAGACCAACCTCATTGAATTTTTGACTGGGTGACTAGGAGGTGGATCAGGGAGGGCAGTGGACATGGCCTATCTGGACTTCAGCAAGGCCTTGACACTGTGCCACATAGAAGACTATTGCACAAACTGGGAATATGGGTGTGGGCAGGACAGTAGTGCGGTGGGTAGGTAACTGGCTGGGCAGCAGGACACAGAGGGTGGTGGTAAATGGCTGTCACTCCACAGAGGAAGAGTGACCAGTGGGTACCACAGGGATCAGTGCTGGGACCGGTACTATTCAATATCTTCATCAGTGACATTGCACAGGACCTAGAAGGCAGAATTTCACTGTTCGCTGATGACACAAAGCTCTGTAACAGAGTAGACACACCAGAGGGTGTAGACAGAATGAGAAGGACCTGCAGAAACTTGAAGAATGGTCAGGGTTTGGCAGTTGAAATTCAATGCAAGGAAGTGCAAGATAATGCATATGGGGCAAAAACCCTGGCACAATATATCAGTTGGGGTGAGGATATAGCATGCACCAAGCAGGAAAGGGATCTTGGAGTTATCATCTCTGATGACCTCAAGGCAGAAACAGTGTGACAAGGCAGCAGGTAAAGCAAATAGGATGCTGGGATGCATAGGCAGGGCATCACCAGCAGGAAAAAGGGAGGTCATAATTCCACTATACAAGACACTAGTGAGGCCGCACCTGGAGTACACTGTGCAGTTCTGGAGACCTTACCTCACGTAAGGACATAGACAGGGTAGAGAAGGTTCAGAGGAGGGCAACAGATGGTGCATGGATTGCATCACAAGTCCTATGAGGACAGGTTGAAGGCACTGAACATGTACTCCCTGGAGGAGAGGAGGGAGAGGGGATATGATAGAGACATACAAGTATCTTACAGGGAGGAACAGGGTGCAGGAATGCACTATTTTAAGCGAAAAAGATGTTCCAGGACTAGAGGGCATGGGATGAAGTTGGAGGGGGACGATTCAGAGGAAACGTGAGGAAGAATTTCTTCACAGAATGGGTGGTGGACAAGTGGAACACCCTGCCAGAGGAAGTGGTGGGGGCTGAAACAATCACGGGATTTAAGAATGCATGGGATAGACATAAAGGAATTCTGGAGGTCAGGGGTAAGGGGCAACAGACTTCCTGGAAAACATAAACTGAACTTAGAAACTTAAATGGGCAGACTGGGTCGGCCATAGGCCCTTATCTGCCGACACTGTCTATGTATCTATGTATCTATGTAACCTATAGGCAAGAACGTAGAAGGCATTACTTCACAGAGAGGGTGGTGGAGCCATGGAATGCTTTGCCCATGAGTCTAGTCGAGCAAGACACTGTAGAGGGATTCAAGAGGGGGTGGAACAGATGCATGGGGGTACTGAAGCCAAGATTGACCCTCACGGGGACAGGGGGGGGAAGCGAGTACCCGTTAGGGGCTGGCTAACCGAGCAGATACGAAAGATTGACAGGCCTATTCTGCTGGCTTTTAGTACGTTAGTTTGTTAGTAATTAGCCATCCGACTCACATCTCTAACATCTCCATCCTCCCTGATTCATTAAGTGACCACTCCCCAGTCATCTGCAAATGGTCTAATAAATTCAGTATGCCTCCACCCTTACTCATCTCCAGTAGAGTCCTCCTCAAAGGGAAGCTGAAACACCTTAAAACCTGCCTTAGACAAGATTGGTCTCCTATTTACAATGCCACTACTGTCAACTCGGCCCTGGAATTTTTTTATTAGCATCTTTAATGCCGCCTGTGACTCCCATGCCCCCTTTAAAAAATACAAAGTCAAAGGCCTATGCAACCCTTGGCTCTCTGCTGAACTACTTGCTCAACTAAAAGCCAGGGACTATCTCTGGATGAAGGCATGGGCCTCAGGAATTCAAGCTGACATCCAGAACTACAAACGTGCCTGTAATGCCTGCACAAAATCCATTAGTCTAATGAAAAGCCTCTATTATAATGAAGCTCTCACAATTACCTGGAGACATGGCAAATCTTTCTGGAACAATATTAAAGAAGTTACTGGGAGACAGCCTAAAACTTCCCCCAACTATGCTGAATATTGATGGGGCTACTATCCTGGACCCCATAACTATAGCTAATACCTTCAATGCAGCCTTCACCAACCTCAGCAGTGTTCTCCCCCCTGACTTTTTCAATAATGATGATGCTACTGCACATGCCACCAGCCCACCCCCTTCTTCTTCTAAATACCCACCCTTCTACTTCAAGGCAGTCATGATGCATGATGTCCGCACATACATTAGTAAAGCAATTGCCAAGACCCAAATAAGTGGGGACTCACTTGACCTAAAACTGCTATCCCTCACTCTTGATGAAGTACTACCCCCACTGATCAAAATTTTCAACCTCTCCCTCAGCCTCAGTCAGTTCCCAGACAGATGGAAATCCACAACTGTTACTCCTATCCACAAAAGTGGAGACCGCCCTCCATATGAACTACCTGCCTATCTCCATTTTGCCTCCCCTCTAAAAGGCAATTGAAAGGATTGTAGTGGACCAGCTTACAGATTACCTGGATAAATATAATATGTTGTGCACATAGCAGCACGGGTTCAGAAAGGGCCAGAGCACCACATCAGCCCTACTGGAGTACACTGGAGCTATCCACAGTTTCCTGGATAATAGTCATCTAACTGGCTCTGTCTACATTGACTTAACTAAGGCTTTTGACACCATCCATCATCGCCTTCTGATAGACCAGCTGCTAAATGCCGGGCTCTTGCCTATGTCCATGACCTGGTTTAAAAGTTACCTTGAAAACTGATCGCAAAGAGTCAAAATTGGTGACGTCCTCTCTGACGCTAGACCAGTCCACTCTGGAGTCCCACAGGGATCCATAATAGGTCCACTACTTTTCAGTCTCTTTCTGAATAGCCTCCCACAGTCCTGCCCTGAGTAAATACTAGTCTACGCCGACGACGCCGTAATCCACTCCACCCACAAGGAACTCCATCCCCTTCAATACAAACTACAGCTTGGCTTCTCATCAGTCGAAAACTGGTTTACTAAACACAAGTTAGTCCTCAATTATAAAAAAACAAAGTCAATGCTCTTCTGCAGCACCCACAACAAGTACAGGCATCATCCCTTGACCATCTCAAACTACAATGGTGCTGCCCTTGAACAGGTACACTCCTTTAAATATCTTGGATTCACAATCAACAATCACCTATCCTATGGTCTACACATCGATAATGTTGCTAAAGCTGCTAATAATCATATCGGACTTCTGTACAGGCACAGGCAATGCCTTACTCCTGAAGCCATAAGAGTCGCAGTTCAGAGCTCTGTGGTCTCATTAATTGACTATGGCCTTCTCATATATAGCTCTGCCACTGCCACTGCTCTCCGCCGTATAGCTATGGCCCTCAACAAGGCCTGTCGGCTCATTTATGGAGCCCACCGTCTCACCCATATGTGTGATCTCTACGCCCAAACTGGCTGGTTACAACTCTCTAACTGCATAAAATACCAAACCTGCTTAATGGCCAAGAAGACAACCCTGGGCTATTCTCCTCCTGGCGTCCAAGCTCTCCTTTCTCCTGCTCGTAATTCACGCCTTACTAGGGGCTTGGACTCTCAACTCCTTCAGATCCCTCACTGCCGTACCTCTCAGAGGCAAAGAGCATTCATCTACAGGGACCCACTCTGGTAGAATGGTATCAGTAGTGACACCTCCTCCCTTCTCAAGCTTGGCCCCTTCAAATCCAGGCTGCGTCTACTCCTCTCAGCCCCAGCCCCTTAAACAGCCCTTCTGTCCCTCAACCATTCTCTGCTGCCACTCCCCATTCTTCTCAGCACTTACTTTCTCCCCTACCTACCTCCTTTCTCCCTCCCCCTCCCCTCATGTCCCCCATCCCCCTCCTCTCCACTGCACTTCCCTATGCGCTGCTGACAAAGCCTCTGGCTGCTCCTCCCTTTTGTATCCTTACTTAATACTGTCTCAATATGTGAGTTTGCATAGACAAAATAAGTTAAGCCTCCATGTTTCTGTAACCCAATGTTTATCCACAACTTTTGTACTTAATTGTCCAGTGCTGTACTGTACACCATCTGATGTGGAACCTTTGTAAAAGAGCCTTGGCTCAAAGGTACTTGTAATCCTAGATTCAAATAAATAAAATAAAAATAAGATAAATATTTTGCACCACATAGGAAGATGCAGAGGGCAAGCCTGAAGCTTTGTGGGTACATATCCATTCCATGAACGTAAGGAAGCTAAGAATGAGGGTGGCCTACAGGCTGCCTTCCAAGGATGAGGAATTAGATAGGGTAGACATGTCCAGCAGGGGAGAAGTTGTAATAAGGGGGGACTTCAACCTACCTGGGATGGACTGGAAAGTCCCTGCTACTTCCCTCACTAGGGAACAGGTACTGCTGGATCCTTTCCAGAGTGCCTTCCTGACCTAAGATGGCATGGAACCCACTAGGGAGAGGGCTGTCCTGAATCTGGTTCTGTCCAACTGTGCACATGTTCAGGATGAGAAGCTGGATGCATGTCTAGCAGAAGTGACCGTCACAAAGTGTGGTTTTGCCTGGACATGGGCAGAGGGATGATCAGGACCAAGATACCAAGACGAGGTTCTTGGACTTTCGGAGGGCTGACTTTGGTAGGATGGGAGAAGTTCTGCAAGGACACCTTGCTGGGATCAGAGTGGGGATGAATGTAGAGAAGAAATGGGCCATAATAAAGAAGGTATTGATGGAGGCCTCTAGTAAATGTGCCAAAAATTGAAAGTAAGAAACCTAAGGCCAAAAAAAAAAAAAAACAGCTTGTTCGGCAAGGAGGTGGCAAAAGCAGTGGGGGACAAGAGGGCAACCTTTAGGAAGTACAAGTGCACTCAGAAGGAGGAGGGTAGGGTGGACTACACCGCTACATCAAGGGAGGTGAGCAAGGTGGTAAGGGAGGCAAAGGCCACGAGAGAGGTACAGCCAGCTCAGGGAGTCAAAGCAGGTGAGAAGGCCTTTTTTCAGGTATATAAGGGAGAAAGGAAACATGAAGGATGAGATTTAAGGCTAAAAAAGGAAGGGGTTGGGCAAAGGGGGGTGAAGAAAAGGCAAAGGTGCTTAACGGAGACTTTTGTTCAGTCTTCATGCAGGAGAAGGACGGACCAAAACCACAAGGGAGTAGGGGGATGGGGATGGGGGTGGGTCACTCACAGGTGGTAAAATTCAAGCAGACAGGTGCTATACCGAGACCAGATATAGTCTGGCAGTCAACTGCTAGTCTATACCTGCTCTCGGTTTGGTACCAAGACATGTACATTCCAAACCAGTGCTATTAAAAGCTCCGGCTGTACAGTAACCTTATGGACACTCCCACAGCTGCTCCCTGCATGGCACATCATTCTTGGGACAGCTGCTGGAAATAGTGGGCATGCCGCTAGGGGCTCTTGCTTTTAAAACACCCCGGGGAGGGGGGATGCAGGATCAACCAGATAAATTATAAATCAAGGCACTGTAAGTAAAAAAAAAATGCATTTTTTTGTGAAAATGCTAATTGGGCCCTGCCTCACAATGAGATGGGGCTCGATCTTAGGTGGACGTTTCCCTTAAAGGAAGATGTCAATTTACTGGAGATAGTCCAGAGAAGGGCAACCAAGATGATCCAGGACCAGCAGGGCAACACATATGAGGTGAAGCTCAGGGAGCTCAACATGTACTCTCTCAAGGAAAGAAAGGAGAAGGAAGACATGGCTGAGACCTTCAAGTACCTAAAGGGTATTAACAGGCTGAGCACTGAGGTCCTTTTCTGCCTTAGCAGCAACAAGATCACCAGAGGGCACAGCCTAAAACTGGTGGAAGAAAGGTTCAGGAGGGAGATGAGGAGGCATTTTTTTCACTGAGAGGATGGTGGCTAAGTGGAATGAGCTGCCAGAGGTGGTGGTAACCCCAAAAACAATTGATAGCTTCAAGAGGGGTTGGGACAGGGTGAGGGGAAAAACTGCAAGCAGCAGGGAAGCGAGTGGTGCAGGGCAAGTAGAGGGATATCAAAAGGGAAATGGGGAGGAGGCATTTTTTCACTGAGAGGGTGGTGGCTAAGTGGAATGAGCTGCCAGAGGTGGTGGTAGCCCTAGAAACAGTGGATAGCTTCAAGAGGGGTTGGGACAGGGTGAGGGGGGAAAACTGCAAGCAGGAGGGGAGCGAGTGGTGCGGGGCAATTAGAGGGATGTCAAAAAGAAAATGGGAAGGGGGCAGTTGCTTTGTGAATATATATGTAGCCTCTCTCTGGCACCATGCTAGAGAGGACCACAACCCCTGCCTTGCTGGCCAGACGAAGGTTAAGGGACCTGGGTTCCTATAGCTGTTACAATGGGGGTCCTTTCCCAAGATACAAAATAAAATGGCAGTGCCTCCACCCAGAGTACATATTAGTGGGTCTGATCTCTACCAGTACAACCCCCTGGGATGTCGTACCGACCCACCTCCCCAACAGTCACCCCAGGCATGGATACCACAGACCAAAATCCTATTGGCTGGAGCCACTGTCCTCAAGAAAAAGTAATATGTATGAGGTTCCCTCGTTGCCTCACTGGTACAGAAAAAAGGCGCCTAGAGTTTCCCTAGTATTTTCCTCCAAGAGTCCCTTCACAAGCCCCAGAATCCCTTGAGAAAATCTTGGCCCTGTGGTTAGTTGTTTGATGCCATGTGGCTACAGAACATGGCTGCTGTAAACACAGTCCCAACACTGTTGATATAGTGTCCCACATTTAGTGCCCTTGTGCAACCAGACCATTTACTTTTATTGTCAATTTTCCCCAGCTTTTGAAAGCCACCCTTGTGCCCTGTGTAGCGACTGCACTATTTAACTCACCAGATTATCCCTTTCCCAGTCACTGCTGCCGTTTGTATAGCCTCTAGACAGCACACACAGTCCCATTACATTGTTTCTGTGCAGTCCGTGTAGACCTCTTGTATTTATTATTTATTCCTCCACAGACTGCCAGCATCCCTTTCTCCCTTGTGCACCTGGGCACCCTTTAACATTTATTTTCCTTTTCTCTGCCTGTCACTAGCGTCTAACTCTTTTCCCGATGCTAGACAGGTTCCCATTCATTAATATGCATGAGTCGCTTCATTAATATTCATGAAGCAGCTCCCTATAACTCAAACGCAATTGGCACACTGAAAAACTCTTTTCTCTCCCCTCTTGCTGCCTCTCCGCCTTAATAAAGGTCACCAGTCCCTCTCGTGCTTTGACCTGGGACTGGGACCACTGGAGAGAACAGCCAAAATGGCCACAAATGGCTGAAACGAAAATGCGCTACTGAGCATGCACAGAGCTCGCCAGCACCGAAGTGCCATTAACAGAACTGGCGGCTCCATGCTACAGCTCCCTTGGCCCTGCTCCCTTAACAAAACAATGCAGGAGACCATAGGAGAATCCAGGAAACGGGAAAAAAACAGGACCTAGGAAAAAAAGAATGGGAGATGGACCAAAACCCCAGGGGAAAATGGGAGCCTTTTCAGCAGCTCACAGGTAAGCCCTCGACAGGGGGGTTACACTTCTATCACACTCTGGCTGAGGCAAAGCAGAGCGTGGAGCAGAGAGGCATTGCAGTACTGCCTCTACCTTGATACACGATAGAATACACAGCCACTCTGCTCCACCACAAGGTGCTTACCGGTCACAGCTTGACCTACCAGATGAGAGGAATCAAGCTCTCAGATCCAAGATACACAGGGCACAACATTCCTGAGAGGCACTGCAACAGTAATGATTCTTATTTCGCTAAAATAACAACTAAAGTTCATACTAAAATTGCATTACTATATAAATTGAAATCTTTCTTGACTAGCGAGACCAGAATGGCTATTGTAAAATCTTGCTTGTATCCAATTGTTAACTACGCTGCTTTAGTCACAGATAATGCCTCGTCCAACCTTCTATCTAAGAAATCAGTTCTATTACAGCTGATTGGAAAATGTGCACTCTGTGCCCCTAGGATGACACATCATTGTGTAATTCTGAGGGAGATGGGCTGGTTACCCATTCAGTTAAATTATAGATATTTGCTTTCTAAATTTGTATTTAGATTAAATTGCTTTGGAGCGCCTCAAAACTTGTTGAAATATCTTCAGCTGTACCAGTCTCAATGTTTTTTCTAGATCTAGGATTGATAATGTGACATTTACACTTCCTCTAATGAGGACCTTTTGTGGACTTCAGGCTTTTTTGCATGTGTAGCCCCAAGTAATTGGAATGGATTACCACTGGTAATTAGGAATGGAAGAACTATGAGCATTTTTCTCGTACTCTGTATCAATACCTTATGTCTTCATCAGTGTGTGTCTTGATTGAAAACGTTATATATTAACGTGCACTTATTGTAGAATTATGTATTTTATCTTGTCTCATGTATGTTGTATTGTACTGTAAATGTTTTGTATGAACCTGTGAGTTGCACCTGAAAAGGAAATTGATTTTCAAGTGTACCTATCCATTAAGCAAATAAAACAAATAAAACAAACAAACAAACAAACATCAAGGATTTATTAAAACAATTTCGGAAGCCGGCTAGATAACTGGACGTTGGATCAGTTTCCTTCAGTACTGCCTTAAAGATGACACCATTTTCAGCACTACACTTGTTGTCTAGAGAACTGTTTCACATACTGGTACTTTAAGGACTCCGAGACAATTTACAGAGCTGAGACTGAGGTACGGGGAAGGGGTCATGGTAGGTAGGGGAGGTTCGAGGGGGGAGGAAGCCACTCAGCAGCATCCCCCTGTGATTAGCCCAACCACCTGTGCTGTTCATAAGGCATGAAATGTCCAGTACAACAGTACACCTGGATCACCACTATGGACAATAGAGAGGCAGCTGTACAATTTCATTCAGTCATGGAGAGAGGCTTCACCCCGGGACCAGAGATCCTTGGGATGGCTTGCCCTGATGCAGACCACCTCATTCGTATGTTACTCAACTTCAGTCTGGTTCCTCTCTAGAATTACCTTGCTACTCTGCCGACATACTGGGAGGCTTGCGAGAGCTGCCTGCTGGAGTTTGCACTTGTGCAGTGACTGGTGGGCCCACTCTCTCCCTTCCATAATGCACAAGGACACAATCCGGCAAAGACCAGAACCCCAGCATAAGTCATCTGAAACTAGGGTTACCACCTTTTAAGAAGCCCAAAGTAGGACATTTCTTACTGAAACATGATTTTTCACAGGACAGTACGTAACCTCGACCAATGCAACAGACTTGTGTTCTCTATATAATCAGAATTAAGGCTAAGCATTGTAGTTTCTCAGTTGCTTCTATTATTTCTTACAATTTTAAGGTATTTTAGTTTTCTACAACATTTAGTGGAAAGTTATAAAGTCAGAACATGTAGTATTTTTCATGTTTTTCTGCAGGACACAGCTGCCCAAATCAGGACTGTCCTGCAAAAATCAGGACAGGTGGTAACTCTATCTGAAACTACTGGACAACCCCACAGGGGAAGGTACTTACATAGTGGTTGGGGGGGGGCCCAAGTTGGTCCTTTTTTTCCTCTACTGGCCTCCTCCTGCTGGTACCCCCGTCAACTCTTGTCTGCCCCTCTCCCATTTTTCATGCTACCTGAGCTTGTGGACACCTCAGTTCCACCCATCACAGCTACCTCACTTGCCAAACTGAGTAAACTGTAACAACAGTAGGTGACTACTGTCTGGACTCAACACAGCATCTTTATATGAACTCTTTAGCTATTCTGCCTGCATTTTAAGTTGCAGGTGACATTGGTGTGTCATCCACTAAAATTCTGGGGTCATTCTCCTCTTTTATAGATTGAACTAGAAGGCTGATGCTCTGTGATTTGTTTAACTGGTTTTATCACATGGGTTGTAAGGAACGTGGCAGTCGATTGGTCTAGCAGCAGTGCATAGCCGTGGATTAAGCAACCTATTTAATCCATGGTTCTGTGGAATGTTTCAGGAGATCTGCTGCTGGGTCATGTTAGCTGCTAGCCATGTAAAGGAGTGGGTGTTTATTTATTCATTTATTAAAATGTTTCACCAGGAAAGGCACACTGGACAACAAGTTGCTCATCTCACAGTGCATCCCGGGGGAAGGGGTAGTAGAAATACAAACATGCATACAACAGCAAACATTATTACAACAATACTAGCAGCGGTGAATAGCAGATAACAGAAAGAACATATTAAGTGCAGCATAAGAGTACAATTGTATACAGAGGTCACAATGGACAGGTCAAGTGCATTACATTAGGGTAACACCTTAAATTCATGATGATGGTACCATTTAGCCTGAAAGAAAGGGGTGGATAAGGTGTAACAGTAGAAGTGGAAAAGTAATGAGACTGGGAGGGGAGCAGATGAATAGGAATCAAGGTTATAGATATATTTTTATAAATAAAATGATTATGATGATGGTGATATTGACAGTTGTGGATTGATAGGAATCTAAAGTCATAGTTATATTGGTAGTTATAGATAACCTGAAGGAATGACCAGGTAGGGATCTCTGCAGGGAAAGAAAATAGTGAGACTGGAAGAGAGCTGTAATTCAGAATAGTTACAGAATATACTGATAGAGGTTGGGGATTGAAGAACGTGTGCTCCGACCTGCTGCCCCTCAGTGTCTCACTGAGAAACCCGGCTTCCCCTGGTATTGAAGTGGTCTGTATGTTTCCATGGGGGCTAACTGAGATGGAATGTTCCTTATTGTTGAGAAATGAACTCCGGGATCTCCATAAGTGCAGTAAGTAGTAGAGGACAACTGTTCCTCAATGTCCCATTCCCAAACCCCACTGTCATCAGTAGCAAACACGGAAGCCACACCCAGACATCCCGTTGCCCCCCCCCAAGCCAGTGATAGATGGAGCAGCCATGAGTGTTGCACAGAGTCCACTTCACTCCCAAATCCTGCTGTTGTCATAGCAAACACAGAGCCTGCACCCAGATGTCCCATTCCCGTTGCACCCTCCCAAGCCGGTGACAGACCTAGCAGCCGTGAGTGTTGCACAGAGCCCGCATCTGTGTCAGGGATCCCTCTTGCTTACTTCACTCTTCTCCTGGATCCAATTGTGTGCTGCTGGAAGAAGAGAAAGTGAAAGGCAGCCATTTACAAGTGGGGAAGCAGGACACCGCGAGCTGAGTGTGATGCACAGCTGGCTGTCCTGCCATGTTTGTGGCACAAGTGTAGTGAGGAAGAGATGGAGTGCAAGACAGTGATTGTGTTCCTGCTGTGCTGCTAGACCACAGAGAGAGAGAGCGAGAGCGAGAGGTTGGGTTTGGCAGCAGCGCCATGTGCTACTCGCCATATGTGTGTAGCTTGTCAGCCAGGGAGCACAGGACCATCATTTGAAAATGCGGGGAAAAGAATGCCCTGCAGTCATAAGGGAAAAGTCACTGTGGCTGTCTGTGTCACTTGCTGTGACCGCAAGCAAGCCACAGTAGTATTGTGTTGTCAGTGCCCCCGACTTCTCACAAGTGCACTGTTTCAGCCACACATAGAGATGCAGGAGAAAGGGAGGGAGAGAAAGGGAGAGTAACCCCCCAGAGCCTGCCGTCTGTTCCCATTGCCCCTTCCCCCCCGCATGATGTCCACTCAGTATGGTGGCTGAACAGCATACCAAGTGTACACTGCATTATTCGGTCAGTCCCACCGACTTCTGCCAAATGTGGTGCTTGCCATCTGTGTAGCTTGGGAAAACAGAATGTCCTGCAGTCATAGGGGAAAGTCACTGTCTGTCACTCCTGCATTCTCCTGTACATTTGGCAGTCATGACAGAGAGAGAGAGAGAGTGAGAGAGAGAGAGAGAGAGAGAGAGAGAGAGAGAGAGACAGAGTGAGTGAAGCAGGTCCCTTTGCAGTCAGAGCTACATCTGAATGTCTGTGTTTGTGACGGAGGGGGTGTAAAGTACAGGTGGTAGAAGGTAGGAGACAGTGCTATGCACAGCGAATGTCACAAATCATGTCAGTACTGTATGTGTGACATTTGTACAACAGCACTGCAGTCTGCATTAGTCTGCATTTTTCAGCTGTGGTGATGTGGTCTACAGTGCTTCTCCCAAGGCTTCCCTAACCAGACTGGACACCCTCTTTAACTCCTTCTGCCATTTTGCCTTGGACTCCCCACTCACCGCTGTGATCTCTACAAATCTCTTGCATTTCCCTCTCTCGAAAACAGGCAGCATGCCCATTGTGCTATATGAATCTCCAAATTCTGGTTTGGCTCCCTTCCCTCTTCCCTCTCCTCCTCTGTATCCATCCCTCTCTCCCTCCCTGTCATGCGCACTCACTGAAATCCCATGACACCCGGACCATGCCAGTCCCTTGCCGATCAACCTCTGTTGGTCAGGCTGCTTTTTCTCACTACTTCCCTAAGCTATGGAACACTCTTCCTAAGCAAATTAGACACTCCTCTTCCCCTTCGTCTATCTCGTCAGGACTGCACAGCTTTACGTCTCATACATGGAACTGAGCTTAATGCTACCCCCTCTGCCACCTCCATACATGTCCTTTCTACTGCCACGTAATTGTCTATCTCTCCTAACCTGTTTCTCATTTTTCCTAAGGCTGTTGAGTCAACTCAGTGTAACTGTAATTGCTTAATCACTGTCAGTCCAAAGCTCATTTACAATGTAATGCTATTTAAGTATGTATCCTAGGATAATGTCTAGTATGTTGTTATCCTCACTCCCCCCCTTTTTTTCCCCTAACACATTATTGGACTCTTTGATTGTATTCTGTTGTCCAGCACTTTAATCTGTTGTCTAAGCACTTTAACTATAACCTTAAGTATGTGTATGTAATGGATATCTAAATATGTGTGTAGTGAAGAATGTTAATATGTTAATATGTTGTTACTCCCACTCCCTACGTACACCTGGAAACAAGCAAAATGTTGCTCAGTGTGCTTTTTCTGGTGAAACTTTTCAATAAATAAATAAAATTAGTTATAAGGGACTATTTTGTAAGGTGGCAGGATACAGTACCTTTTTTTGGTCTTTAAATATGAGAAAAACTCTTTTTGTGGGTTTTCCTATATTTTGGACATAACCCATGTTATAGAAATGCAATAACCCACTTCAGGGTATGGGGTTATTGGGGATTAATTAGCACCCTGGGTGCTGTGAGGACACTCGGCCTGTGGTGTTGTGCCTCATAACACACCTGGGTATCCCCAATAACTCCATACCTGTTGTGAGTTATTGCTTATGTAACATACTTTATTACATTACCATAGGAACTTGTTTTATCCAATTATTTTTCAGTCATGTAACTTTCTCAGGCCGTGCCTTACAACAAGCACCTGTACACTTAGAGCACTTACCTGAACAAAGACAAATGAAATACATTTTTCATTGTGCACATTTCATTCTGTATGAATCCTGAATCAAACAGCTGAGGATTTAGGATGGCCCTGCTGATTCTAAACTTGAAAGTGCCTCTGATAACAATCTGCCAGTTATATGTTCAGATACAAAGACTGCAGTGGAAAACAGTTTATTTTATTTGTCTTTATTCAGGTAAGTATACTAGAGCATATAGTTGCCTGCATTAAGGCACGGCCAGAGAAAGTTACATGACTAAAAACAATTGGATAAAACAAGTGAAATATATTTAAACATTTTTCTTCAAGTAGACAAACATCATGCATTTATTTATAATTTGTTTAGTTTTTGTTTACCGGGTAAGTGCACTAGGTAGTAATATGCCTATTTTCAGTCATGATATGGAAGAATACAGTTACAAATAAAATAAATAATGACATTAGAAATGTTATAGTTTCATAATCCAATATGTGATCAGAAGCATTGCAAAAACAATACAAGACAATGCAATACAATTCAATACAATACAATACAATAAAATACAATACATGATCGAGACAGTACATTGCAACAAAAAAAAAATGGAGCACAAGGTACACCAGTAATAAGATGCATCAAGATAATTAAACAAATTCAGCAAACACATTCTTAGCATGAATAACATAAATTGCATATAGGTATATTACTCAGGGAGGCAAGAAGCAGGTCCAAGAGCTAGAGACCATTGGATGATGGTAGAGCTCCCTTTTGAAACAGTCATTTAAAATCACTGCAGCCAGAGTAAAACAAAAGTGCATTACAAACAAAGGCGATTTGCCAAGTTGAATTCATGTAGAAGGATGCTCCAGATTTATGTCACCATCATCATCGTGATGTTGACGCTCCGACGCTCCTGCCTCCACCACGGTCTGATGATCCCACTACGAACTGTACACTACTGATTTTACAACTGTTGAAAAATGCTAAAAACCTACTCACTTAACCACTGGACTAATGGATAAGGTCAGTTCAGTAGTTAATTTTATTTATTAGTTTATTTGAGTTGGAGGGCTTTGCCCCCCACAGCTCCTGTGTTAGAAAAACAGGAGTGGTGTGGGGGGTAGAGCCCCTACTTCAAACTGACAAAACCTCACTTCAGAAACCTCACTCTAGAAGGTCCCACTAAGGATAGTGCACTACTAATTTTACAACTATTGAAAAATGCTAAAAACCTACTCGCTTAACCACTGGACTAATAGATAAGGTCAGTTTAGTAGTTCATTTTTTTTTCTTAGTTTATTTGAGTTAGGGGGCTTTGCACCCCATGTTAAAAAAACAAGGGGGTGTGGGGGCAGAGCCCCTCAACTCAAATAAATTAACAAAACCTCACTCCAGAAACCTTGCTCAAGAATGGCCTGCTATAGATTGTACACTGCAAATTTGTCTTGAATTGGCTATTACTGTTGATTTTAATTGTGTTTTTGTATATTTATTAAATGTTGTATAGTACTGATTGTGAAGTGCTCCGAGTCTTTGGAAGGGAGCGCTATATAAATAAAGTATCTATCTATCTATCTATCTATCTATCTATCTATCTATCTATCTATCTATCTATCTATCTATTTCATCCTCTCCTGAAGCTGAACTTATTCTACTAGGGGATTTCAACATAAACTGGTTAGCATCGAGCGCCAGTGCCTATAAAGACTCCATCTCAGCTGCTAATCTCACGCAAATGGTAAACTCCCCTACTAGGATTAACTACAAGACTGGCACCAGTACCCTCTTGGATTGGGTCCTCACCACTCACCTCACAAGGATTTCTCATACAACCGTTCTCCCAGACTCTCAGTGACCACTCCCCAGTCATGTGTGCATGGTCTAACAAATTCCTTAAGCCCCCTCCCAAAATTATCGCTAGCAGAGTCCTTCCTCATGGAAAACTTCCACAACTCAAACAATACCTGCTTCTATAAGACTGGCTACCCAGCTATGAAGCAACAGATGTTAACTTGGCTCTTGCGCACTTCATCTCAATTTTCAACAAAGCCTGCGACCTCTTTGTCCCTGCTAAAAGGCACAAAACAAAATCTCTCTCTAACCCATGGGTCACTGCTGCTCTTCTCTCACAGCTGAAACTAAGGGATCACCTCTGGGCAGTTGCCAGGGCCACTGGCAAACAACTGGACATACAAAATTACAAACAAGCACAAAATGCCTGCACAAAAGCCATACGGCTAATGAAATCTACCTATTACAAAGACGCTCTCACCAATACATGGGGAAATGGTCATGCTTTCTGGGACAATATCAAGGATGTCACAGGGAAGCAGCCAAAAACCTCTCTGGCCATGTTAATGGTTGATGGATCCTCAACCCTCAACCCCAAGGTGATCGCAAACATCTTTAACACGACTTTTTCAGACCTTAGTGCTGTTCTACCCCATGACTTTTTCAAAAACATGGCCTACTCCCCAAATACCTCAGTCCCTCAGTCTAACCATCCCCTCTTCTACTTCAGGGAAGTAGGGCTGAATGAAGCTCGCCGCTATATTACTGCAGCTATCTCTAAATCTAGATCTAGTAGCTACACCCTGGACCTTAATCTTCTGTTGCTCACCCTCGATGAGGTAATTCATCCATTAACAAAAATCCTAAACCTCTCTCTCTCAGCTGTGGAAAATTCCCAGACCTTTGGAAAACAGCCACCGTGACACCCATCCATAAAAGTGGGGATAAGATGATTCACTCAAATTATCACCCTATCTCCATACTGCCCCCACTCTCTAAGGCACTCAAGCGCATCGTGGTTGATCAACTTACCGACCACTTGGATAAATACAATATACCTTGTCCACAACAACACGGCTTCCAGAAAGGTCATAGCACCACCACAGCCCTTCTTGAGTTCACTGGAGCTTTGCACAAATCCCTTGACAGCGGCCTTCTCCTGGGGGCCGTTTTAGATACCGACACCTCTCAAGACCTCGTTCAGTACACCATGGACTACTAATTCACTTTAACCACTGAATGCCGGTTATCACCTGACTCTTTCTCTGGTTTAAGGCTACTTAGAAAACCAGTCGCAGAGAGTAAAAATTGCGAATGCTCTTTCTGACACCCTACTGGTTTGCTCGGGTGTCCCACAGGGATCCATACTGGGCCCTCCTTTTTAGCCTTTTCTTAAACTCCCTCCCTTACCACTGCTCTGAGCAGATCATATTGTATGCCGATGATGCTGTTGTATTCTCCACTCACAAAGATCCTGCAACTCTTCAACACAACCTTCAACTTGGTTTCAGTTCTGTAGAAACATGATTTCTTAATCATAAACTGGTCCTCAATGACAAGAAAATCAAATCTATGCTCTTCTGCAGCTCTCATAACCCACACAAGCTACACCACTTGGCTATCCCCATCACCCAGGGGAACACTCTAGATCAGGTGGGGTCCTTCAAATACTTAGGGATACAGCTTGACCCTAATCTCTCCTATGGACTTCATGTAGATAATGTAGCTAGAGCTGCTAATACACGGCTTGGTCTTCTCTACAAATACAGACCACACCTCACTCCAGAAGCTTTGAAGGTTGCAGTCCTGAGCTTTGTGATCTCTGTAATAGACTATGGTCTCATCATTTATGGCTTGGCCACAACCACAACCCTTAGACGCCTCTCAACTGTCTTAAATAAGGCATGTCGGCTCATCACTGGTGCTCACTGTCTCACCCACACATGTGACCTGTACACTCAGACCGGCTGGCTCCAACTATCAAACCGCATAAAGTTTCTCACCTGCTCCATGGCAAAAAAAATCTACCTTGGCCTTGCACTTTCTGGGGTCTCAACTCTGTTACAACACCGAATTAACAAATGGTGCCTTAGGAGATCCACGCTACAGCTACTGAAAATCCCCCACTGTCACACTTCACGGGAACGACACTCTTTTCCTTATTGAGCGCCATTCTGGTTCAATGGCTTCAGCCCCACCATCTCCTCTGCCCCAACAATTGGTATGTTTAAAACTAGGCTCCGGGACTATCTCACTACCAACAGCTCCTGTGACTGCCCAACTTAACCTTGTTTCTCCACTTCCCTTCCTGCTCTAGTGGTCCCCCCCACTGGATTCTACCTCACATCTTGGTATACCCAGTGCTGCACCTTTTCACCCTCTCCTCACCCTTCCCACATCTCTTCCCCTTCCCTCTCCCCTATGACTTGCACTTCTTATCTGTTGTCTGTTTTCTCTGAAATGCTCACTGGCTGCCTTGTTACAATGCTACCCTTGAATTGTATTACTCTGTACTCTGTTTGCAATGTCCACATTGTTGTAATGTCTGTCTTGATGTTCCCCATAATTTGTATTTCGCTGACGTGGAACCTTTGTAAAAGAGCCAAGGCTCAAAGGTATTTGTAATCCTAGACTTGATAAATAAAAATAAAATAAATATCTATCTATCTAATTTTACAACTGTTGAAAAAATGCTAGAAGCCTACTTAACCACTGGACTAATGGATAAAGTCAGTTCAATAGTTCATTTTTTTATTAGTTTATTTGAGTTGGGGAGCTTGGCCCCCCCCCCACACCCCCATGTTAAAAACAAAGGGGTGTGGGGATCCCTCCCAACTCAAATAAACTGACAAAAACTAAAGCAACAGCAAGCACGCAACGAAACTAGCGTAACACAGCTACAGTACAGTGCATGTTTTATTGTTTTATCTGGCACACGCTGTAGTGGGAGGTGATTATAGTGGGTCAGCAGGCAGCATATGAGTGAAGGTCAGCAGCATACCATTACCCTACAGGCATGCACGTGGCATGTGGTCTACTATGTAACTACCATGGCACACCACTACGCAAGTAACAGGTGTCTGGAGTGCTACAGTATGGCTCAAACTACTTTATGATGCAGTGAAAAATTTATTCGTATTTCTTTTCCGAGAGAAACCTAAATAATGTTGACAGAGAAAGACCACTGGTCCATCCAGGCTACCCTGTGTTACCTTACCTTACCCCACCCCATGACCTATACACTGCATATTGATAAATGTCAATGTCACAAACCTTGTTTTAAGTTGTAAGCATACATAAGTGACACTATTTCTATTAATCAATTTAATATGGTGACTGTGTGCTGCAGAAAACAATAATTGATGTATTGTGGAGCACTGGGGATGCATAAGAAATTCCCTGCAGTTTTTGTGAAAATTCTCTGCATTTTGAGGAATTTTTTTCTGCAATTCTCCAGTGGCCCTGCCTGTAAGATAGGCATATAAGCAGGACACCACCCCATAATAGAGATATTGCACCCCAGCCCATGCTAGGTAATTATATCATCATGTATTATTTCAATAACTGAGCCAGTCCATATGCTACTATAGATGGGTATGGACCACTTTGCAGCACCTGCCATCATCGTTTTCTGCACTTGCATTGCACCAGCTGCCCATATTTCTGGTACCCAAGGCATTACAAATGTGACTGGCAGTATAGCTTAGAGGTTAGAGTAACAGGCTGTGAATGAGTTAGGTGCATCCAACAGACCTGGGTTTGATTCCCACAACCTCCACTTGCATACTATGTGACTTTGAGCAAGTCCCTGAAACTCCCTAGTGCTCCCGGGTTGCACCTGAAAACAGGCACGTGGGCCTTACCTAATTGCCAGGAAGAATAAAATAACATTTTGAATGTGCATACCACAGTACTGTGTGGTTGTATGTACTCGTAAGTCTGGAGGCAGGCACCGCAGACGGTGTCAAGGGGCATTGGACACAATACCATCCCTACCCAATCACGTAGGCACTGTACGGGAGGTCAGCTGTTGTTGAAGTGGCATTCAAGCCACCAGTGGCTCAGATATCACAGTCCATGGAGATCACAGTTCCTGGCTCAGGCTACTGAGTGTGCCACAGGTGAGTGGGTGTAGGGAAAAGCTGAGAGCCAATACAGTCCATAAGGATGTGGATGCAGACAGTCAGACATTACCACCGGCTGTAGTATTTCTGTTACGACTGTAGCATGAATGTGTATTTGGGTGAACAGCCAGTTTTTTTTTTGGGGGGGGGGTTTGACCAGTGCTGGATATAACATCTGCGTTCACATCTGGAGCCTTCTGAAAATCAGACCCAACATAGGCAAAATGAAAATGCAGGCCAACTGGCAGACTGAATTGCTGGGGAATGGACTAGACAGAGAGCTGTACAGACTCTGAAGACAAAAACAGGTTAGGGGGACAGAGGAGAGAATGTGATTTTATTTGGAAAAATGGCTTTTAGTTAGGTTGCCCCATATATATATTTTTTTTAATTGTTTAACCAGGAAAGGCACACTAAGCTGAAAGCTTTTTTGTAGGTGTGACCTGGGAGCACAGGGAAGTTAAGTGACTTGCTCAGGGTCACACAATATGCAAGTGGGGGCTGTGGGATTCAAACCCAGGTCTCCAGATTTACAGCTCAGAGCCTTAAAGCACTGCACTATACTGCCACTCCTATATCTTGGAACATCTTACAGGATTCACTTAAACTGTGTCAGTCCCTATTATTGTACCAAGCTCATTCATAGCTCATTGCTCTAACCTCTAGGCTATATTTGCATTAAACCTTCTGTAAGCATGGATTTTGTATTAATCTTCAACTGTTTCTTCACCTTGTTTTAGTTCTCACATGTAAAAAATGCCGTATCCAGTGTTTATCAATCACTGTATTATGTTACTTGCCTCCTTATCTTCTGTTATCTGTCCTACCTGGCACCTCCTTGTAAATGAGCACTGCTCACTGGAGCTTTTTCCTGGTACAGTAAATAAATACAAACACCATGTTTCTCTTCTGGGGTAGTCACAGTATAAGCACTGAAACTGCTAAAATGGGCAGACTGGATGGGCCTTGCGGTCCTTTTCTGCCATCAACTTCTATGTTTCTATGTTACTGGAAGGCAGAGGACAGAGGGGGATAACACATGCAGTAGGTATTGTGGAAACTGGGCAACATTTTACACCCACACACATTCACACACACCCTGCTCAGAACACAAGATGCACAACAACACAGATAGAGGAATATCACATTGATTTATAAAATGAATAAATACTTACCAAGAGAGTGAAAGAGAGCCTGAATGCTTCTGGCTGCTGTGGCTGTGTTATAATAAAGACTCTGAGTTCCTGGAAGGTCGAATTCACATCAGTACAACACTCTGGGAACTGGGAAGAGTCTTTGAGATGAAAGGCAATAAAAGAAGTCTCAGCAACTACCTCCGAGGGCCATAAAACTGGCAGGGAGAATTAAAAACAAACAAACTCACAGCCACAGTAGAAAGAATGCCAGGCGCCATAAAGAATACAACACCACAATAGATAACATATGTTTTTACTGATTTAATATGTCATTTTCCTTTAACTTCCTTTAGGGGAAGGGCACTGGGGCCCAATTAATGCAGCTGCTCAGTCTTCAACAGTTACACTTTACAGCTTCATGCTGAAAGGTTGTCTCAGCTTGCCCTGTCGGTTCCCTTTGATGTTAATATGCCCAGACCCGGGTTAGCCTGTCCTTTGTTCTCTGATTTCTTACTACCCACCCCCACCCCAAGATTCGTTGTACTGTTGCCTTGGACTGTACGTTTTTTGTCTGACTCCTAATTTCACTGTACCATTGTCTATATCCCACTGTTGCTAAGTAGTTCACATTGCCTGTATTTTTCTGTTTTGTTTACAATGATTTGGCCAGGAAAGACACACTAAGCCAAGGCTTATTTACAGGTGTGTCCTGGGAGCATATAGAAAGTGACTTGCTCATGGTCAAACTGTGCTATACTGCTATATAGTAGCAATACTGTTTATGTTAACATTGACTTTACTTTATTTACTGCTGAATGTGTCTGTCTGTCATCTCCCTGTCACCCCCGTCTCACGTAGAAACAAGACTTGGCTCAGTGTGCCTTTCCTGGTTCCCAGTTTTCAATAGATACATACATACATACTTACAAAAGCAGATGATGTTGTTGAAAAGTGGTGCACCTAACAAGCCTGTCACGTTGTAAACTGGGATGGGACAAATATTCACTTTGTGTTGGCTTCGCATATAGTGACCTTTTCATTACATTTTTTATATTTATCCACTGTTCATGAACATTGAACAAGTTGTGAGTGGTACACAGAGCACTGAGTCCACTGACATGATAATCGATGGTTCGAGCTGTAACAACTCGGAAACCATCGCCAACTTCTTCAACCATTATTTTGCGGATCTGTCGGAGTACACCTCGTTGTTCCCAAATGATGATGGTGTCAGTGGAAATCAGCCCACAGCACCATCTTCACTCCACCTGCCTTTTCTGTTCAGGGAAGTGGTAGTTCAAGAGGTGCAGAAACTGCTAGCGGGACTCTCCCCCTACTCAAGTGCCTGACAAGATGGCTTAGAACCCAAGCTCCTCAGTCTTGGTGCCCCCTGGCTGGCACCTCTGGTGGCACACATTTTCAATCTGTCCCTAGCAACTGGAGTTATCCCAGACATATGGAAGGTTGCCAGGGTAGTCCCAATCCTTACACAAGGGAACCCTAAGCTGATAGAGAACTATTGCCCTATATCTATCCTGTCGGTGGCTAGCAAACTACTGGAGAAAGTTGTTGCAGGGCAACTCTCAGAGTACTTACAGGCGCATGGCATAATGACTCCTGTACAGCATGGATTCAGGAAGGGGCATGGTACCTCATCAGCCCTAGTTACTGTTACATCATTGATCAGGGAGGCCATGGACCAGGGTAAACTCTCGGGGGCCCTCTTCATTGACCTCTGGAAGGCGTTTGACCTGGTCGACCATGCCATGCTGTCGACTCAGCTTAGAGCAATTGGTCTTTCCACTACTGCTCTTAGCTGGTTCTGACAACTACCTATATGGTAGAACGAGTGGGTCAAATTTGGCAAAAGAGCTTCGGGTCCCATCCCAGTAACGGTAGGGTTCCCCCAAGGCTCCATCCTTGGGCCAATGCTCTTCTCCATTTTTATAAATAACCTCCTCGAAACTGCAGCCCACTGTAAACCAATTCTCTACGCAGACGATCTGGTTATCCTGTCTCACTCCCATGAGGTGGTGGTCATCAATCAACAACTGAGTGAAGACCTTATAAACATTCAGGCATGGATCCTGAACCACAAGCTTGTCCTTAACCTAAAAAAACCCAGGCCATGCTCTTTGGGTCCCGGGCAAAATTAAGGCCGCCCGTGTGCCCTTCTGTGTATCCGGCAAGGGAGATGTCCTGATCCCTATCACGGCAAGGGAGATGTCCCAATCCCTATCACGGACAACTTCAAATACCTGGGAGTAATGCTGGACCCACAGCTTGACCTTGGCCTTCATATTCAGAGGATATGTAAAACAGTCAACTGTAAACTGGGTCTGGCCTACAGGGCAAAAAACAACCTCACACCAGCCGCGCATGCTGCCCTTGCGAGAGGATGCTTCTCCCCTCTTTGTGTTATGGGCTCCTGCTGTTTGCTAGCACCACTAAGGCCCATCTCTCCAGGTGGTCGTGACTTATAACAATATCTGTCAGCTTCCCTTCTCGGCCCCCTAGCTCCTCATCACTGTGAGCTCTACAACAAGCTACACTGGCTCTCGCCTACAAAGTACATTGACTTTGTCCTTGGTTGCTTCACTGGTAAGGTCCTCAACATGGGTACCCCTCCAGGGGTGGCAAGCTTGCTGGCCCAAACTGCCCCCTCATCATATCACCTTAGGTCTCAGGGGTCTGCCACACTCAAGGTACCTGTGACTAGGACCAAGATGGGTGAAAGGGACTTCGCAGCATGTGCCCCTAAACTTTGGAATACCTTCCCAACCCAGGTCCGTGCTGCCCCCTCGCAGGGCAGCCTGCGCTCTTCCCTATGGAGCCATCTTAAAAGTGCATTGGCCTGCGGATGTCAAAAACCCCCATGACATATGTTTAGCACTTGCACCCATACAAAACTGCCGGCCCTTAAAATGTAGTATTTCTGTACTGCCCCAAACTTGATGCAAGATGTATAATCTTACCTGTAGTCTCTTGACGTGTAACCTGTTCCTAACCATGGGATGTGTAATCTTACCTTGTAGTCTCATGATGTGTAACCTGTTCCTAATCATGGGATGTGTAATCTTACCTTGTAGTCTCATGATGTGTGACCTGTTCTTAATTATGTACCATGTTGTCCCAAGTGTGTAAGTATGTAATTTCCTGTACTCTCCTGGGTCGTACCTGAAAATAGGCAAATTGCTTGTCTAGTGTACTTACCTGGTTAACAAAAACTAAATAAATAAATAAATAAAATGCTCCTCGGCCATGACAGAGCGTTTTCCTTCAGCTGGCATCACCACCCCCTACCCACCTTCCACTATCCCCCCTGGCTTACCTGGTGGCCAGGTACCCCCACAGATTTCCCCCTGTGGCAAGATCAGGAGGCGGAGAGCCATCTCCCCACCCAGAAGTCCACATCCAGTAGTGTGCTGCAGGCACCGGTGACATGACCAGTGGAGGTGTGGTGCACGGGTGTCATTCTCTCTGTAGTGTCATCCATTTTCCTCCAAGTTTTCTCCCCTGATCCCAAGGTTGTGGCAAGTGGTGAACACATGTGGATGGAGGTGTGCATGCACTCCTGTACCATTTTCCCATCCACCCCCCTGGCGTTCTGTCTGCCTCCAGACATCCTTGCTCTGGCTCCCTTCCTCCACCAGGTGTCAGCCGAGATGGGGATGACAAGCCACCCCTGTCAAGGATAGGGCAGCTGCCCAGTGGCTAGCTCACCCCTGCTCCAGCCCTCCCCCCCTGCTGACCTCTGGCAACCCAAGCTTATCACCAGAGCCGAGTCGCCAGCGTGGAGTAAGGTAAGGTGCTTGACAGCGCCTCAGCCCTCAGTGCCACTGTGCCAGGTGATCTTTTCACTTATTTACTGTATTTAAATTCATTTTTCTTTTTACAATTTTGGGCCAGGAAAGACACACTAACCCGAGGCTCATTTCCAGGTGCATCCTGGGAGTTATTTATTTATTTATTTATTTATTTATTGAGTCTTGGATTAGAACACTTTTGAGCAATGCAACTCATTTACAAAGGTTCCACATTAGTAGTACAAAAACAAAACAAGGTAAACAATAGATAAGTAAATAACAGATATCAAGAATATACTTAAAAAAAACTAATAAATTGGAAGCAATCGAAATAGCACTGAATGTTACTCAATATAACAGTAGAGTGGGCTACAAGAGAGGGCAGCCTGGGAGACCTTGTCAAAATCTAGGGGAGAAAGTAATGGGATGGAAGATGGGAGATGGAAGAAACAAGAGGGAGAAGGAGATGATTTGCACAGGAGGTGGAGAGGGAATGAGCAGAGTTGCAAAGGAGGTAATGGGGATAGAGAGATGAGGGGATGGGGAGGTGGAAGTAGGGAAATGGTGCGAGTGCAGAGAGAAGGGGGGAGTGCTGGTGAAGTAAGGGGGAGGAAGACAAATTAATAGTACAAGGAGAAGAGGTGGTGTTTAGCCAGGGGAGGTGGGCAGCCTAGCCAGCCTTGTCGAAAACCCAAGAGAGACAGTAATATGGATGGGAGAGAGGTAAGAGAGAGAAACGTAGGGGGAAGGAGGGGAAGAAGTTGCAAAAGAGGTGGCATGAGATAAGAGAATGGGTGGAGGGTGGAAGAGGGAAGGTGAGGAGGAGCAGGGGAAGAACTCAAAGATGCATGAGTGCAGGCAAGAAGCAGGAGTGAGGGGTGGAGGGGAAAAGGCTTGAGGGTAGGATTGAAATGAAGTGCCAAGAGTTAAAAGTGCCGAAAGGTATAAGTACAATGATGACATAAGCAGCAGGCTGCTGAGGGCAGCAGTCACATATACTGTTTGCTAATAGATGCTGCCTGAGTTTGTGTTTGAAAGGGCCGAGTTTTGACTCAGCAGAGTCAAGGGACGTTAAGTGATTTACTCATGGTCACACAGTACGCAAGTGGTGGCTGTGAGATTCAAACCCAGTTCTCTAGGATTGCAGCTCAGTGCTACAAACCACTATGCTATACTGCCTCCCTAAAAGTTGCACACCAGACTTGCCTTATTTTCAGAATGGGCCGGGGGAGTTACAGCAGCAGCGAGACTATTATGGTCCTAAGTGAGGACAGAGTACTCACAAACAACACAAATCAGCATCAGAAAAATAAACAAATTGTGAGTGCCAAAATGTTTACTATACATGTAATCCATGGGAATGCTGAGGGTTCCTAAATTTCCATATGGTTGCCTATTGGCACCTACTTGATGAAAAACTGAGAGCGTTGATTGTGATGTGCTGAGGTGTTGGTGCAAGAGCACCTAGTGTACAGTGCAGCTGCCACCTGTGGAGGAGTTTGTTGGTGCTGGGCTAGTCTAAGTTGAGGGAGGAGGAGAGAGCCATGCAGGCTGGAGTCATGGGGGACGTTCCCTCATTTCCTTCCTGTCATGCTTGTATAGCCCTCTCTCCAGACTAGGGGATACTGGGGCCACTTAATTTTCAGGGAGGGCTGCATACATTAAACCTACTTGACCTCCGCATCTGAGGTGACCTCCTGGGTGCTCACTGTACTCAATGCTGGAACAGGACTAAAAGAGGTTAGCTGTATGAAACCCCACTCAGACACAATAGCCAAAGTCCGCAATGGTGGAATACAGCCAAAAACTTGCATACATTTATTTTACAAATGTATTACTTTGATTAGCCTGCAGGTAGGATAGTGTACACAAAACATTGTTTGGTGAAATAAATCCGGTTCCTATATTATATCTGTTTAACTCCCTTGGGGAAAATCTTTTCAAAGGGGTAATTGAAACTGCTGTACTTTAAAGCAGCAGTATTTGTTAGTCGGACAAAAGTTTCATCTTTTTTTTTTTTTTTTTTTTAGCAAAAATGTATGTCTGAGATCCGTATATTCATCCTCAGTGTACTACTACTCTATGCTGACGATGCGGTTCTTTTTGCCTTGCACCCAGATCCCACAGTATTGCAGTCCTCCCTCCAACACACATTTAACTAGACTGAAAACTGGTTCATAGATCTAAGACTTGTGGTCAATGTGAAAAAGACAAAGACCATGATCTTTGCCCACTGACAGAATAAGGCCAAGAATCAGTAGCTAACAATCCTCTCCCACTCTCTCCTTCCTCTAGAACAGGTACATACATATAAATACTGGGGCCTTACATTTGATTCCAGCCTCTCATTCCATTCACACATTAACACTCTACCATCAGCCATAAATGTCCGTATAGGCTTATTGTATCGGCACAAGGACTGCCTACCTCCGGAAGCCCCTTAATCTGGCTGTCACCTCCTCAGTCCTCTCCCTAGTCGATTATGGGCTCACTATCTACTCGGCCGCTGACCACACAGCCTTTAACAAAATCCACCTGGCCATAAACAAAGCATGCAGACTCCTCTCTTGGGCAGACAAGCGTACCCATACTTGTACCCTATATGCCCTGACAAATCTCCTCATAGAACATAGAAACAGAGAATTTAACGGCAGATAAGGACCACTTGGCTCACCTAGTCTGCTCATTTCCCTACCTAACGGATAAGCTGCAGATCCTAGTTAACCAACAGCCTACTTCCTCCTACCCCCCCACTAGAATTGCCTTATGTCTGTCCCATGCATTCTTGAATTCCCCCACTGTTTTTGACTCTACGACCTCCTCAGGAAGGCTGTTCCATGTATCCACAACCCTCTCTGTGAAGAAATACTTCTTCACATTACCTCTAAGCCGTTCCCCCTCTATCTTCAAATTGTGCCCCCTTGTTTTTGCACATCTCTTTTTTCTGAAAGATGCTACCCTCTTGGACTTTGTTGATTCCCTTGAGGTATTTGAAAGTTTCTATCATGTCCCCCCTCTCACTCCTTTCGTCGAGGCTATACATCTTTAGTTCCTTTAGTCTTTCTTCATATGTCTTCTGATGCTGACCCTGCATCATTTTGGTTGCCCTCCTCTGGACAGTCTCCACCCTGTCTATATCTTTGCGGAGATGGGGTCTCCAGAACTGTACACAGTACTCCAGATGTGGTCTTACCAACTGTCTATACAGAGGGCCAACAACTTCCTGTTTTCTATTGGTGATGCCTCTCCCTATGCATCCCAGTATCCCCCCAGCCCTCCTTACTGCCCTCTCACATTACTGGCCCTCCTTTAGGTCATCTGATATGACTACCCCCAGGTACCTTTCCATTTTTGTTGTTGTCAGTATCTCACCCCCCATTGTGTACTCTTCCCCTGGGTTTTATTTTCCCAGATGCATTACTTTGCACTTCTTTGTATTGAATCTAAGCTGCCATACATTTGACCTTTCCTCCAACCTTGCCAAGTCCCATTTCATCCTTTCCACCCCACCCTGTGTATCAACCCTGTTGCAGATCTTTGTGTCATCTGCAAAGAGACAACCTTTCCCTTCCAGTCCCTCTGTAATGTCACTTATAAAGACATTAAAAAGGACCGGCCCCAGTACTGAACCCTGTGGTAACCCACTAGTAACCCTCCTTTCTTCACTGTGGACTCCATTTACTATTACCCACTGTGTCCTGTTGTCCAACCAGTGTTTTACCCAGGCTACCACCCTGGGACCCACTCCCAGGCTGGCTAATTTGTTTATTAATCTTTTGTTTGGGACTGTGTCAAATGCCTTGCTAAAGTCTATGTAGACCATGTCCACAGCCCCTCCTTGGTCTACTGCTTTGGTCACCCAGTCAAAGAAATCAATTAGATTTGTCTGACATGACCTTCCTGCTGTGAATCCATGCTGCCTTGGGTCCTGTGCCCCACTGGCCTCTAGGTACTGAACAATTCTTTCCTTCAGAAGTGATTCCATCATTTCCCTACCACTGAGGTCAAACTGACAAGTCTGTAGTTTCCTGCCTCTGTCTTGCTCCCACTTTTGTGAAGGGGAATTACATCCACCCTCCTCCAGTCCTCAGGTACCACACCATCCTCCCATGATTTATTAAAAAGGGTAGTCAGTGGTGTTACTAGTTCTTCCCTTAGAATTCTGGGGCTTACCCCCTTGGGGGTTTCTGCCTCTCTCCTATCTTCCCACACCTCAGTGAAAACCCACACTGCCAACTGACAGGTGTGGTCCATCCCGAAGTTCCCGAGGGTTAGAACCTCCTTAGCCCAAAGGTCATTCCCACACCGGGCCCCAGTCTGGTACAATGAACTCCCCTCCGACGTCTCCTCCATCTCCAATTTAGGACCTTTCAAGTCAGCCCTCAAAGAGCACATTCTCACTTCACAGCACTGCCAGTGTACCAGCTAGTGCCGGGTCATCTATCTATCATCTTACGGGATCACCCCGCCACAGAGCTCCCACCGATAGGGCTACCAGACATTACCTATTAACAATGCCTCCTTTGGCTGCACTCACAAGATATCTGTCTAATTATCTACAGTACTTTGCTGTAAATATCAAACCTGTTACTCCCTCCCTCTATCAGCAAACTTATTGTTCTCTTGAAAACTGTAAAATACAGCTCTCAGTAACACATTCAATGCAATGCATAGCTGATCTTGATTCTGCAATATTGTATAACTGAAAAACTGTAACCTTTAGCTGCCATTCTATGTCTATATGTACTAAGTGTTTGTTTTTGTTTTTTTCTGACGCGGAGCCTTTGTAAATGATTCCCTGACTCAAAGGTTGTAATCCTGAAGTCTGTTAAATAAATAAATAAAATCGTTAGTTTTCTCAGATATTGTTAGAACAGCCTTTACAGCTAATTTTGTAATTAATGATTCAAATCATTAATGATGACTTCCATTTAGTTTTTTTATAATCTCTTCTATTGAGGTTACTTGTTATGCTAGATTCATACTGTAAATGTATTAGGATGGTGCTTCCACATGTTTCTGATGATAAACTCTGACCAGCTCATAGCTGAAAAAAAAAAAACTATTTTGGGAGGTTTGGCTCCCACAGGTTGGACTACTCCTGAGGCAAGTGATTGGGACAATAGCACAGAACTAAGTGAAAGGTATTTTTGTATCTCCCTGCTGTCTTTAATAGCTCATAGCTGAAAAACCTGTTTTGCCTGCAACTGCTGTCCACTATCAGAGTACTATATCCTGCCTCAGTGCCAGTCACTTCTGTCATATATTACCCCTAGCAGAGGGAACTACTTGTAGGATTACTTGAAGTAACCTCTAATGCTTGTTTCCTGCCAATACTGCAGGTAGACTGTAGCTCTGCATCCTGAAATATTTCTGGTTTCTTTCATGGGGGTACCCAGAGACACATACATGATTTGTGGTTCAGACTGACTTGCGATAGTCGTACAGGGCAGCTTGCCTTTCAGTTGTCATATTCTAGGACTGCACCTGCCCTGATCAGGTGATCTACGACGCTCCATGCCAGTGACCCTGGCTCCCAATTCAGCCGGCTGCTCCTGCAAACCTGCCCGCCTAGAGTAAGGACTACATCTACCCTGATTGGTGATCCATGGCACTCCACGCCAGCCTCCCCAGCTCCCAATTCAGCTGGCCACTCCTGTGAACCCACCCACCTGCCCAGACTAAGGATTGTGCCTGCCCTGATCGGGTGATCCACAGCGCTCCATGCCAGCGACCCTGGCTCCCAATTCAGCTATCCGCTCCTGCAAACCCGCCCACCCAGATGAAGGACTACACCTGCCCCGATCTGGCAATCCATGGTGTTCCACACCAGCGGCCCCTGCTCCCAATTCAGCTGGCTGCTCCTGCAAACCCACCCGCTCTGGTCAGTAAGGACTGCATCTGCCCTGATCAGGTGATCCACAGTGCTCCACGCCTGTGGCCCCGGCTCCCAATTCAGCCAGTCACTTCTGCAAACCCGTCTGCCCACCCAGACTAAGGACTGTATCTGCCCTGATTGAGTGCTCCACGCCAGTGACCCCAGCTCCCAATTCAGCTGGCTGCTCTTGCAAACCCGTCCACCCAGACTAAGGACTGCACCTGCCCTGATCAGGCAATCCCCGGTGCTCCACGCCTGCGGCCCCGGCTCCCAATTCAGCCAGTCGCTTCTGCAAACCTGCCTGCCCACCCAGACTAAGGATTGCACCTGCCCTGATTGGGTGCTCCATACCAGCAGCCACAGCTCCCAATTCAGCCAGCCACTCCTGCAGACAGACCCACCTGGCCACCCAGACTAAGGTATGCCAGCTCTCACCACAAGGAAGCCTGGCTGTCAAGCTGCCATGTGCAGATTGGCTGGCATGACTGAACCTGTTTTCTGATTGGCTGCCATCTTAAGTCCTCGGCTTGGTGTTTGTTTTAAACTTGTTTTAAGCAATGCTGCAAATTCTTACTTTTTACTGGAGAGCGAAATCCTCTTAGAGAGTATTTTTAGCTGGAATTCATTTTTGCTTAGAAAAAGGTTCCTAGTCTCACTGTTTTAGCCAAATTTACCTGCATTAATTCTATAAAATCTGCTTAGAGGGTATTTTAGCTAGGACTCGTTGTTGAATTGGCAAACTGTTCCTAGTCTCACTGTTTTAAATCCATAATTCCCTGCATTATATGTGTAAAATCTGCTAAACCTGTTCAAACTGTTTGCCAAAGCTTGTTGACTCTCTTGGTTGCAGACCCCAACTGCACCCCTGTCCAGCTTTCTAGCCCTCATCCCCCCTTCCCCCTTATTGCTAATTTGATATTTAGTGTATCGTTTATGGGTAATGTTTATATGAAGTGTCATTATTTTATGTTCTTAATTATTTTTGTGTTTATTGATTTATTTTTGAAGAGGTGTCTATTTATCTGTGCGGCACCCAGAGCCTCCGGGATTGGGTGTCTCTAAATAAATTTTGCCTTGCCTTGCCTTCCCTCAAGCCTGCTAATTTTCATCCTGCTCCTTTTGTTTCTTTAGGAGCCTAGGCGCCACTGCCCCGCCCCCCCCGCTCAAGTCATCTGCTGCCTGCTTCTTCCCTCCTGTTTCTCACTCCCTCCCACAGTCTTTATTTGTGTTCTGGCCTGCCCCCCAATTTGTCCATGAGCCACGTGTTGTGGCCTACGCCTGTAACCCTCTCCCTCTCTCTTTCCTCATTCTAGGACTGCATCTACCCTGATCTGGCGATCCACAGCACTCCACACCAGTGGCCCCGGCTCTCGATTCAGCTGGCTGCTCCTGCAAACCCGCCCACCTGCCCAGACTAAGGACTGCACCTATCCTGATCAGGCGATCCACTGTGCTCCACACCAGTGGCCCCGGCTCTCACTTCAGCAGACGCTTCTGCAAACCCGCTCGCCCAGACTAAGGTATGCCAGCTCTCACTACAAGGTAGCTTGGCTCTCAAGCTACCATACACCAATTGGCTGGCACGACCGAACCCGTTTTCTGATTGGCTGCCATCTTAAGTCCTCAGCTCGGCACTTGTTTTAAACTTGTTCTAAGTACTGCTGCTAATTGTTACTTTTTACTGGGCAGCAAAATTCTCTTAGAGGGTATTTTGTCCCAGCCACCCACCCTGGCCCCAACCGTTATTAAATACCATTTGCCCCACCCACAGCTCCTCTTCCTTTCTAAATCTCCCTCCCTCTCTCTCCTTCCTGGTCCACTAATACAGACCTCCCCTTAAAGTTTCATGAGGTATTCAAAACATTAGCTACTCCCCCCTTCAAAGGCTCTATATACAATCCTTTGAATCTTCATATAGTCAAACAAACCTTCAGTTTCACACTTACCACACACACCCTATTCCAGTAATCTCCTACTGCCCTACAACAGCGGCCACTGCTAGACCTTTGCTAAAGGGCTGTACACTTAAGATTTTAGGAATCAAATAGACTGCTTCAGTCCTGCCTTTCTCTGTCTCCTAGACCCTGCTTCTCTCCCCCTTTACTCCTAACTGGTCTCTCTCTCTCTCCCAGCATGGGATTGAGTGCTGGCTGAAGACCAGCCCCTTTCTTCACATTACCTTCCCTCACTCAGCTTATCCCCTGACTTGATTGCTTCTTTAGTCCTACCCCCCACCTATCCCCTTGGCCATCTACCGCCAGACCCCTGCCTTCTGCTTTTGTAATTATTATTCTACTCTGCATTTAAAATAAGTCTCTCTCTCCCCTTCCTCCTCAGACTTGCCCGAGTGAGTGCTCCAGCAGCACAGCCTGACCACAAGCTGCTGCTGGCCCTTCCACCTTAGGAAAGCCCAGAACAGGCTCCCTACCTGCAGGAACACAGCTGCTTTCAGACCCCATCAGTGCTATGCTCTGGCTCCCCACCCATCCTCCCTATCTGGGTTATTTCTTATATAGATACCTGTGATCACATGATCATAGAATACTGACCCAAGTGCCAGGATCTCCATTAGCAAGTTATACGTCTCTGCCACTAGAGGGCTTCAGCTGTTCTTATTCCACTAATACAGAGACCGTCAGTCAAGGAGTAGCAAGACTGCCAAAGGACGACCCATACCTCCAAGCCTGCTAGGAGCGCTCTGTAAGTACGTAGCCTACTATTAACTAATCGGGTACTCTAAAGACAGAAGTGCTCGTAATTTTCGGTGGTCCAAGTAGGATTGAACCTGCCAGAAAGAATCTTGGACCTCAACCCAACTCTCCTAAGACTAACTCACAAAGAACAACTCAAGCAACTTAATCCCTCGGGGTATCATACTGGCATTACTACTATCCCTTGCAGGTCTTTTTCATGATAATTCCTCAAAACCAACTAAACACTATGCCACCTGGTCCAGTTTAAATGTCTTTGATACCACAACCTCTTGCTCTGTAAAACCACACCAGTCCGCCTTACCTCTCACAAGGATAATAGGACGAGGCATCACCATGGTACACTGCATGGCTACCTAACAATATCTCTCTTCTCTGGTTACTCCACCCCCATTGGAACAACTAAGATCTGTCAGCACAAGAAAGGACTGCAAACACTCAACACTAGACTTCTGAGGGACTACATTAGACGCCTTCTCCTAATACTCCACTACTGTCAGGAAATATACATTCTAACCTGGGCCCTCCTCTTAAATCAAGCACCCAATCTAAAATAGCTAATGGTCTTACTCTGGCTTCAATCAACATATGAAGTCTCCTTCAAAAGTTGGACAGACTAAGTGTATGGGTCACTAGGCACAACCCTGAAGTGCTGTCTGTGGTAGAATCTTGGCTAATCCCCCTAATACCGGATGAAGCCATAACACTTCCTGGGTACACAATATCCGGACAGGACCGCCTATCAAAGCAAGGAGGTGGCTGTGTGCTTTTTATAAGAGACTCCTTACAGGCGCATATCCTTCCCCTACCTACCGGGAGCGACAAACTTCAAATACTCGCTGTCAAACTGCTATTAGGTGCACACAACAAGAGCCTTACTGTTATCTCGGTCTATATTCCAACTAAGCAGACTACAACAGGCTTCGAGGCCCTGTTGGAGTGCCTAAGTACACTGAGTTTAAATACAGAAACGGTTCTGCTTGGAGACTTCAGCATCAACTGGATCTCCTCTGCCACAGCCCCAGTCAAAGATGCTTTCTTAGCTGTTCACTTTTCACAATTGGTAAAGGAGCCAACCAGACTTGACTTATAATACTGGAACAGGGACACTGTTGGATCAGGTGCTCTCAAATCACCCAGAACATATTGCAAACACCATGGTTCTCCTTGACACAATGAGTGACCACTCCCCTGTTAAATGCCATTGGTCCAATAAGTACAATAAGCTTAATGGAGAAAAAGGAGCATGTGAGGAGGAGGACCCTGTAAAGGCATCTATCCTAAATAGATACTTTTGCTCAGTATTTACTGAAGAGAAGGTAGGGCAGGGCCCACAGCTCAGCATCATGGACACAGGGGGGGGAGGGAGGTGAGCACTACTCCCTTCACAAAATAAAGGGTCCTACAAGAGCTTGCTAAGCTCAGGGTGGATAAGGCAATGGGACCTGATGGCATACATCCCAGGGTACTTAAGGAGCTAAAGGGGGAACTAGCAGAGCCATTAGCAGAATTGTTTAGTGAGTCTCTGAGCACAGGAGAGGTCCCAGAAGACTGGAGAACGGCTCATGTGATCCCGCTCCACAAGAGTGGTAGCAGGGAGGAGGCGGGGAACTACAGACCGGTCAGTCTTACCTCAGTAGTGGGCAAGATTATGGAGGCACTCCTAAGGAAAGGATAGTGCAACACCTAGATCCATAGGGCACAGGATCCCAAGACAGCATGGGTTTATAAAAGGAAGGTCCTGTCAAACTAATCTCATAGATTTCTTTGACTGGGTAACCAGAGTGGTGGACCAAGGTGGAGCAGTTGATGTCGCCTACCTTGACTTCAGCAAAGCTTTTGACACTGTTCCACATAGAAGATTGATAAATAAGCTGGGTAGGCTCAGGGTGGGTCAGAAGTTGGTCAACCGGTGGCAAACTGGTTGACGGGCAGAAAACAGAGAGTGGTGGTAAATGGTATACAGTCAGAAGAGATGCAAGTCACAAGTGGGGTACCTCAGGGATCAGTCCTGGGGCCAGTCCTCTTCAACATCTTCATTAGTGACCTTGCAGATGGACTGGAGGGTAAGGCTTGTCTGTTTGCAGATGACACCAAGATCTGCAACAGAGTAGATGATCCAGATGGGGTGGGCAGAATGAGAAGAGATCTGGATAAACTAGCAGAATGGTCAGAAGAGTGGCAACTGGGATTTAATGCAAAGAAGTGCAAAATCATGCACATAGGGAAGAGAAACCCTGAAGCCACCTATAGGCTGGGAGGGGAGTTGCTAGCAGTCACAAAGGAAGAAAGAGACTTGGGCATCATCATCACTGATGACCTAAAATCATGCAAGCAGACCTCTAAAGCAGTAGGTAAGGCTAGGGGGATGTTACGTGTATTAGTAGGGGTATCACAAGTCGTAAGAGGGAGGTAATAATCCCTCTGTACAAGACACTGGTTAGGCCCCATCTGGAGTACTGTGTGCAGTATTGGAGGCCACACCTTCACAAGGACATTAACCAAATTGAGGCAGTCCAGAGAAGAGCAATCAAAATGGTGCAGGGACTGCATCAGAAGACATATGAGGACAGATTAACGGAGCTCAATATGTATACCCTTGAGCAAAGGAGGGAGAGAGGTGATATGATTGAGGCATTCAAACACCTTAAGGGCATAAACAAGGTGAAAGAGTCTAACATGTTTAAATATAAGAAAAATAGCAGGACACGAGGACACAGCATGAGATTAGAGGGAGGCCGATTAAGGGGGAATGTGAGGAAATTCTTTTTCACAGAAAGGGTGGTGGATACATGGAATGGCTTACCACAAGAAGTGGTGGCTATGAATACAGTGCAGGGCTTCAAACAGGCATGGGCTAGGCATAAGGGAGCAATACAAATGACTATGAATAGATAGGCCACTGACAGAGCAAAGGCCGATGGCACATTTATAAGGTAGAAAAAGAAATGGGCAGACTGGATGGGCCTTGCGGTCCTTATCTGCCGTCAACTTCTATGTTTCTATGTTTCTATGTAAACCACCAGCCAAGTTTCTAATGAACTAGATGCTTCGCAGAGGGCACCTTGAACTGCTAAAATCTGACCATAAGCACCAGGACTGGTTGAATCTGTATACCACCAATGACATGGATTCTGCTCTAGAGCACTTCATTACCAAATTCAATATGGTCTGCAACAAACATGCACTATTAAAAACAAAGAAGATCAAAGGTGTCCATAACCCTTGGATCACACCCGACTTACTCAAGTCCAGGGACCAACTCTGGTACAAGTCATGGGCCCATGGAACCCAAGCCAATATACAGAGCTATAGGAAGGCAAGAAATGAATGCACCAGAGCAATACGATATGCAAAAAGCTCCTACTACAAGGACACTTTAGCCAGAACATGGAATAACTTCCGGTCCAACCTCCAAGATATAGATAGATAATTTATTTGTAAAAGCACCTATTTCCTGAGACTTCCACGATACACAAAGACTCAGCATCCTCAGACGTGATACCTTGCACTTCACGTTCAGGGAGCATTGGCTCCAAGGATGATGCCGGGGCATTAGGCAGTCCAGAAGCCCCAGCTTTATCCCCATAATTCAACATAGGATTTCCACGAAACAACTGACTCAGTTCATATGACGGGTAATAGACATTATCACACTCACTGTCATCCGAGTTAGACTGGCAGTCACTATCATTCTGGGCCGCTGCGGGGGAAGTCTTAAATCGGCAACCACAGGGGCAGGCTAACTCTGTTTCTTCTTGCAGCAGCATGAGTCACTGGTCCAGGGGAATCAATATTGGCGGGTTCAGCCTCAATTATAACTTGACCAATTAGTAGCAAGTGGTTACAGTGCATGGTCTTGACAGCTTTGGAGTTATTCTCTGGGTGCACTTTGTACACTGGCAAATCACCCAACTTTTCAACTATGACATGGGCAAGATGATGCCATCGATCAGCAATTTTGTGTTTACCATGCAATCCTAAATTTCGCAACAACACACAGTCTCCAGGCCTAAGCTTTAGAGCCTTTACTTTTCTATCATGTCTCTCTCTGTTGGCTAGATTTCTTTTGGCGGCCATTGTCTGGGCCAGTCGATAGGCATGGTTCAATTGAGCTTTCAGTTTTTGTACATATTGCAGGTAATCTTCGGCTCGGACCCCATCGGGAGAAATCCCAAAACAAACATCAACAGGCAGCCGGGCCTCTCTCCCGAACATGAGGCGGTAGGGAGAGAACCCGGTAGCATCATTTTTCATGCAATTGTATGCGTGTACCAAGGTGCTAATCTGCTGGCTCCATTTATGCTTATCTTTTGGGTGGAGGGTGCATAGCATGTCTAGCAGGGTGTGGTTAAAGCATTCTGGTTGAGGATCCCCCTGTGGGTGATAAGGGGTGGTTCTTGATTTTCGCACTCCCCATATAGAGAGCATTTCTTTGATTAGCTGATTCTCAAAGTCCCGGCCCTGATCAGAGTGAATTCGCTGGGGGGCACTATAGTGGATGAAGAAATGTTCCACTAGCATCTTGGCCACGGTAGTTGCTTTTTAATCTTTGGCGGGAAAAGCTTGTGTATACCATGTGAAATGGTCCATAACCACTAACACATTGCCAATGTTTCTCTGATCAGGCTCTAAACTCAAGAAGTCTATGCAGACTAGTTCCATTGGGGTGCTGGTAGTAATGTTGACAAGGGGGGACAGCCCTCTGAGGCAGAGTTTTTCTCTGCAGGCAGTGAGTACAAGTCCTTGCCTGGTGCTCAACATTGACCCCCATCTTGGGCCAGTAGAATAGAGATCGTACTAGGTCAAGGGTCCGGTCGATACTGAGGTGGCCCATATGATTGTGAAGGGACCTCAGTACCAAATCTTTGAAGGCTGTGGGCAGAACCAATTGTTTCTTGTTTATTTGGCCACCCCAATCTACAGTCTCTCTATACAACAACTGATTAAGCAGTTTCAACCTGGGGCCTTCTTTAAACAATAAAGCGGTTCACAGATCAGAGGAATGCAACTTGGACACATCTTTTCCTGCATGACGAGCGTCAAGTGCTGGCTGAATCATAGGATCTCAGGATTGAGCCCACTGAATGCTGTCATTGTCAAACTGAGGCAGTGCACTAATATCTAGAGCAGAGAAGTGGCAATACGCGGCCGGTATACAGGTGTCAGAGGGGCCCAAGTAATCTACTAGGCAGTCCGCTGTGTCCGTAGACATCTGTTCATTTCTATCAAACTTTTGGCACAATGCTCGGATGTCAGGTTCAGACAGCCTGACCCAGTCGCTCTTGGAAATGGGCCTCCGGGATAGGGCATCAGCATCAATATGATTCAGGCCTGGTCTGTATTCAACAGCATAATCATATGTTGACAATGCAGAAAGCCACCGGTGCCCCATGGCATCTAACTTAGCTGAAGTCTGTACATAGGTCAACGGGTTATTGTCAGTCCTCACCAATATTTTCGCCCCATAGAGGTAATCATGAAACTGGTTGACAATGGCCCATTTTAAGGCAAGGAACTCCAACTTGTGCACAGGGTAGTTTCGCTCTGATGGGGTCAAGCTCCTACTGGCAAATGTCACTGGTCTCAAACTATCCTCATGATCTTGATACAGTACAGCTCCTACACCCTGCAGACTTGTGTCAGTATGCAGCACATAGGGTTTGTTGGGATCAGCATAAGCAAGAATGGGGGCGTGGGTGAGCTGGCATATGACTTCGTAGAAAGCTGCTTCACAGTCAGGTGTCCAACGGTACCCGAAAAGTTCACCTGGGTGGAAATATGCTTTGTCTGGTTCTTTGATGGACCCTTTTTTGTATTTTCAATTGGTAGGAGGGTAACCCTGAGTAAGATTCAAGAGTGGCCGAATCACTTTGGAATAGTCCTTTATGAACCAGCGGTAGTAGCCACAGAATCCCAGGAAACGCTGTAGTTCTTAAAAATTGTGGGGCTGGGGCCAAGTAGTCAAGGCTTCAACTTTACTAGGATCAGTCTCTATCCGCTCTGTAGACACTATGTGCCCCACATACTTCACAGAGGTTTGGAAAAACTGGCACTTGTCAATGGACAGCTTGAGGCCGAAATCTTCCAGTCGGTCTAGTACTTTGAACAGTCAACTCTCATGTTCCTCTAGGGAGCTCCCAAACACAATGACATTGTCCAAGTACACCAGGCATTCCATCAAATTCATGTCTCCCACTGCTTGTTCCATCAGTCGCTGGAAAGTGGCTGGGGTGCCCGATATTCCCTGTGGCATTCTCAGGAATTCATAGAACCCCAAAGGACAGATGAAGGCTGTCTTCTCATGGTCCTCTGGAGCCATTGGAATCTGGTAATATCCACTGCGAAGATCCAACACCGAGAACCATTTGCTCCCATTCAAACAATCCAGAGCATCTTGTATATGGGGCATGGTATATTGATCAGGGATGGTCTGCCTGTTGAGGGTCCGATAATCCACACACATTCAAACTGTTCCATTCTTCTTACACACAACCACAATAGGAGAAGCATATGGACTCCTGGATTCTTGTATCACACCAGCAGTGAGCATTTCCTGCAAAGCGTCTTCTCACATCGTCTATGTCTGCAGGGGCTAGGCGTCGAGACCTCTCTCGAAATGGCTGTTCATAATGCAGCCATATGTGATGCTCTGCACCCTGGACACATCCCATGTCCCATTCCTTCAACGAAAACATTTGATCTCTCTGGGCAAGTTTCTGGCTAATTCTAGTTTTCCATTCAGCTGGCAACGGGGAGTCACCAAAATCAAACAAGTCGGGAGTCAGTCTATCTGTCTTGCCAGGGGGCTTGTTGCTGGACAACACTACAGTGTCTGCGCAGTGTACCATAGCTAGGGTGCATCCTCTGTTCACCCGGATCTCCAGATCTGACACATTATGAATCTGGACCATCTCTCGTCATGCATAGGGATGAGCGCGAGCTGACAACATGCTGGGCTTAACCAGTAATCCTTCCGGCAATTTTCCATCACCTGGCGCATCCAACAGCAGTATTTTGTTCTTGACATCTTTGCAGAGGCGGACCTCCCCTTGAATGGTACACTGGGTGTTAGAGGCCAGTACCATTGAATCAGGATCCTTATTCCACACGACCCCTACCAGTTCATCCTGGTCCACTCCCTTGGGGTTCTGTTGCAAATCATAGGCCCTCTTGATCAGAGCGGGAATTCTTAGGGCCCTCCCAGTCCGTCGCCCTTGTTTCTCGCAACAGAGTTGTGCTAGTCTCCCAAACATATGGGCATTGGTCCCAATTAACAGGGGAACCCCATCATACAGTCCAGTAGGGGGACACACTAAGGCCAGTGTCTCGACTTGCTCCTCTACACCAGTTACAGCTGCAGGAAATGACAACCAGAGGCAGACATATCCTAGGTAGGGATAAGACTTGTCGCTCAGCACCCACACATGTAGGCCTTCCAGGGATTGTAAGGGCACAGCAGATAAGTGTTTGTCATACCAGTCCTTAAATACAATGGTAACTTGCGACCCACTGTCCAGCACAGCCCCAGTAGGAATACCATTCACAGCCACGGTAGTCTCCATTGAAGGGCCCACTATTTTGGATCAGTCTGGCGGGACAGCAGCAGGGGTCTGGACAGATGATTTAGCCACATAGGGATTTGAGTTACTACTTCTTGAACCCTCACTGTGGTCATTTTGGGCACTCCTCGACCGCTGATTCGTTCTCCGAAGCTCTCCTTGAAGCTTGTATACAACTTTTTCTAAGTCTTTTGTGGACTGGCATGCTCTCTTCATGTGCCCATCCTTCCCACAATTATGGTAAAATGTGTTTTCTGGGATTTGGAGTGGCCAAGGCATCACACTGGGAGCTGGGGCAGTGGTACTACCAACTGAAAACCTTGGTGCCATCTATGTCTGTTGTGTGGTGAGCATTTGGAGACATCTTGTCAATTCTCTTACTTTCATAGTCAAGACATCGAGTTTCGAGCTGCTGTCAGCAGGAGATGCCTGGGTGGACACCCCCACCCCCATAGCATATGTAGTTGGATAAGGGTCGGTGCCTGCACTTGCAGGAGCGGCCTTTATAAAGAGACTGTTTTTTGTTTCCCTGAACTCCCTCAGCAGTTCATCCCATGGCAGCACATGGTCTCATGCGGAAGGGCCTTCCGATGCCGTGATCACTTGGGCTGCGCTCACCATAGAATTACAATCCCCCTCTTCATCTTCAACCTCTCAGAGTTCATTTATCAAGTCACAATAGTCCGGTGGGTTACTCCTTCTATCTGGGAGCCTTAATTGAAGGAGCTGCAATTTAGAATGCTTTGCATGTTGCAGTATGTGCCCCAACCTCACATGGTTTAAGTCACTGGCGGCTACCCCACCTTTTTGGTAAGCATTCTGCAGCGCTCTTTCCAGATGAGTAACATATGCAGACAAACTTTCCCCTGGCCATTGTTTTGTACCTTGAAATTTCCACATCAAGTTCTCCCCTGACTCAATGCTCCCAAAATTGCCTTCGAGTGCAGATAGGTACTTCTAGGCAGATGCATCAGGGTTTGTGGACCTCAGAAATTTAGTGGTCTCTAGGGCGGAACCCCTCAAACTTTCTATGATCCTTTTCCATTTTTCAGCCTCTGCACACTGCCATTCAGGTACCAAAGGGGAAACACAATCTATCCAGGTCTCCCAATCATCCTCCCCTTGGGGGGTGGGGAGGGTGCCGGAGAAGATTCTCATCCTTCAGTAAGAGTCATGACTAATGGCAGGTACAGACATAGGAGATAGCATCGGCACGGGCATAAAAGGAGGGCAATAACGGGTGCTGGAGCGGGAGGGGGTGTTGGGGGAGGAACACCCCCATGTGGCAGGAATAGTTTCTTTAAGTCCTCCACAGTTTTCCCTTCCTCCAGCAACAACTTAGCAAATTTCTCCTCAAAGGTCTCAGATAGTGGTGGAGGGGCTCATTCTCCCCAGGGTCTTTACTGTCTTTAGTTATCACTCTCCAGGCAGTGAGGGCTCTTTCGGGGGTGACAGTCCGTGGCACTTTGGAGCTGTCTCCTGGGTCCTTACACTCTACTAACACCATGAAACTTTGGGTGAGCAGATTAGCCTGTCGACCCACCACCACAGGGTTTTGTAAACATTCAACCTTGGAAAGTACTCCCTCTACAGTGGCCTTATTGGTAACCCAGGGAATATCCGGGATAAGTATAGCATTTTGGGGGTCGATCTCCTGCCCAGTACACCACCCCACCAACTGGTGTACAGCCACTTCTGTTGGGGTAGCCATTTATTTTAACAGCAGTTCGCTAAATTTGGCCAATAGGAGACACAAAATCCCAGCGGTGAGCCTCCAAGATGTAACCCCTAGGTGGCGCTATCCCAAGGGTTACTACCCCTGCCTGCTTAGCTAGTAGCAGGTTAAGGGGCCTGAGTTCTGAAATGGGTGCCTCCACCCGGAGATCAGGGTTGGTAGTGGTCAAGCTAACCTGGGCACAGCCCTCCAGGACACTGTAACCCCACCTCTGTCCCCTCTAGTGGCCTGAACACTGTACAATAATCACTTTTGACAATACCCCTGGTACACCACACAAGTACCCACACTGTTTGCACTTACCACCAGGGCTAGTTCCTCTGACTTGACCTTGGGGACCCACTGTAAAACAAGGTTATGCACAGCAAATAGCAACAGTACAGTACTTTGAGCACAAACTAGAACCACAGTCAGATTACATGCAGAAAAAGTTAGATCTGATTTATTCAGGGGACTTGAACAAGGGAGGGGCAAAATCAGGTTAATTAGCTTAAAAGTTATATCAGTCAAGCAGTTATGCATGCACTCTGAGTCCCCCCACACAGTCACACCTTTGGGTACCCAGGTGGAGAAGAGATGGGCTAGCCAGGACTGTTGCCTGGGGTTGGCCGGCATCGCAGCTGGTTGGGACCCTGCATTGGAAAACACAACATACACAGTACACACTATTTGTAATCTGGAGCCAGAGGGCTCAGTTCGTAAAGGAAACAAAACAACAAGACAACCAGATGACACACTCAGATTAAGCTGTTGTTGCAGGGAGCTACCCTGGTATTTACTCACGGTACCCAAGACTGGACACAGGCTGGACGAAAATCGAGACTGCAGGTGGTTGATCTGGAATGCCAGGAGAAGCAGGGCCCACCCGAGTCGCAGTGGTGTCATTCCTGTTCAAGCGTGGAGCAGGGGGCTGATCCCCAGGCAGGTCTCTCGTCGATGGCTTCTCTGTGCAGTGGGTAGTCTGGCTGGGCCAGTCTGGCAAGGCCCAGACCGCATGGAGACAAATTTGGATGTAGTCCGTTTTGAGCTGGATACAGCTTCCAGCAAGCAGAACACAGTTCACACAGTGGGGGACTAACTCACGACCCACTAGCAGCCCATAACACATTTACATGTAAGGGAATTCTACTGTACCAGGCAGAGCGCTCCCCGGTCACAATCGCAAAGTCTCTGCACACACCAGGAGCTTAGGGGTAGTTGAACTCCGGACAGACCGGATCGCATTCAGCAAAATCTTCGGTCTTCTTCAGGTTGAGCCTGGCCCACTTCAGTAGCTTACTTTAGTCACACAAACTTGATTTAGTCAAAATAATTCTCTTCTCTCCTCTCAGGAGCAGCACACCAACATGCAGGCCAAAACCTAGCCTTTTCAGAGTTCTCCATGCGAATCTACTCAGGATTGCTGCTCAGAATCCTCAGCTCCTTCTTGTTCAGCTTCCAGCTTAGATCTAACTGAAAACTGCAAGCAGCCCGGGACTTCCCCAAGATCCAAAAGATTTGGTTGGTTGATTTGGCTGTCAGTCAAAGCAAGAGCTCCCCCTTCAGTTGCAAAAAAGGTGCAAAAAGTTCAAACTACAGTTCCTACAGATTTTGAATTCAGACAGCTCCTCTAGTCTGGCTACATTTTAGGTTCCACCAGTACTGTTTGGTCCAATTTGCAGTCCAAGACCAAGATAGTGGAGACAAACAAAACAGTCCTTGTTACAAAGAAAGCAGGTTGGAAGACAAACTACATTATCATTATCACTCTAAATGATTTTCAATAAATAGTTACATCTTTCAACAGAGCTCCCTCTCAGATTACTTAAGCTGCAATTAGGCAGCTCTTAAAGAGACAGTACACAGAGGCTCTGGTAATCACATTTAAACTGCTAAAACACAGGACACCAGCCTGGCAGTGAGCATTTAGGCAAGCTCAAGGAAGACTTTTTGAGAACCCCCATTTGTAGGGGGGTTACAAATGTGTTTGTTCAGATAATCAACACCAGACTCTGCAGTTTAGGAGATTAATAATCATCACAAAGTCGAATCTCAATGTCTCCCATTGGCCAGATTTTCCGTAGCAAGACTGTCCGCTCTTTAACAAGGCTGGGGAAAACGAGCAGCATTTCCAGCCCAGTTGGTCCCAAGAAGGTTGGAGATGCCTAGGACTCTTCTCTACTCAATTTAATTGGGCTCTCAGAACACCTTTTCAGGCCTCACTGCTGTCCAAAAGGGAGAGAACCCCACCCAGAACCCAAACCTCTCACCAGACCCTACTGCTGCTGTAGTCACCTGCTGGTCACCACACTGCGGGACAGAAGCACCACAGGTGAGACCACCCTCTGGCAGCAACAACTCAGCACACTACTGGGTCAAGGCCGGAGACCAGGTAGGAATTCCCCCTGATATCATTGGAAACCCCCCCAAAAAATGCCCCCTCAATGGTCAACATTGAAGGCACGCCAATACTGGATCCTTTACTCATAGCTAATGCCTTTAATGATGCATTTACTGACCTGAGCAGCATCCTCCCATCTAACTTCTTCGACCCCCACCACCCCAGCTGACCTCCCAAAACCACATGAACAAGCCGGCCTGCCGGCGCAGCGGTAGCAATACCACTCGCAATGCAGGCGACCTGGGTTCATGAATGAGCCTGGGGAGCTGGAGGGCCAGCTGGGGGGAGGATGCTGAGTGTCCGTGGACCGCTCGCCTTCTCCTGGGAGGGACGGAGGGGAGATGAGGCCCATGCTTGACTGACCCCAGGCGGAAGCCTGGGGTACAGCAAGCGCTCGCCATTCAGAGAGGGGTTGGGCATGCTGGACATCAATGGATCTCCGCCTAGACGTCAGGGCACATAGTACACCCAGAAAAGAGAGAAAATTGCCTCCTGCACTCCTGGAAGACAGAGCGCAACCACAGACCTCAATGGTCATCTGCCTGTCCCGTGCGGCGGCCCAATGAAATGGCGATAGTTCAGGGTGTAAGGGCCCCCACCTCATCCCCGCCTGGTGGAGAACCACAGCTACATGGGGGAACTGCTGTGGGGCTCTAGGCAGGAAGAAACTGAGGCAGATGCTAGGCACTCCTGATGTGGCGGACCACAGGGGGCAGGGGAGGCAAATAAATAGAAGATAAAAAAAAAATGCATGAACATACCCCTGGACATCCACTGTTCTATTTCAGGTCAGTTACAAAAGAAGAAGCCAGAAAATACCTGAAAAAGTCCTAGGGAAGTCTAGATGTAGAGGGACTCCCTGGTCATAAAACTCATACACCTAACCCTGGATGAAGTCCTTGAACCCTTGACCAAAATAATCAGCTTACCCCGCTGTCACTCACAGTTTCCTCAAATGTGGAAGTCTGCAACTGTAACCCCTGTGCACAAGAGTGGAGACCGGACTCTGCACAGTACATACAGACCCATCTCCATCCTCCCTCCACTCTCCAAGGCACTTGAAAGAGTAGTGGCGGACCAACTGGTTGAGTAGCTGGACCACTGCACTCTCCTAAGTAACCAGCAGCACGGATTTAGGAAAGCACACAGTACTGTCACTGCCTTCCTGGAATTCACTGGTTTTATCCATCATGCTCTCGATCAAGAAAAACTGGGGACTGCGCTCGTAGACTTATCCAAAGGCCTTTGACACTGTGCATCATGCACTTCTCCTCGATCAGCTCACTATCATTGGGCTCTCCACTGAGGCAACAAGGTGGTTTTGCAGCAACTTAAGTAACAGGTCACAACAAGTTAAGAATGGAGACGTCCTTTCGGATCCTAGACCAGTCCGCTCAAGTGTCCCACAAGGGTCCATCCTTGGCCCACTTCTCTTCAGTATAATCATTAACAAACTCCCCGACTCCTGCCATGGTCACATACTCCTGTACGCAGACAATGTGGTCATTTTTACCAGCAACCCTCAGCCTGAACGACTGGAGTCAGCCCTGCAACAAGGTTTTACATCAGCAGAAAAATGGTTTGAGGAACACAAGTTAGTGATGAACTACAAAAAAAACAAGTCCATGTTGTTCGCCAGTTCACAAAGCAGATATAAAACTTTCCCGCTATCCATTAAGAACAACAAGGGTGCCTCCCTCGATCTTGCACAGCACTTCAAATACCTGGGCATTACTATTGACTCCAACCTGTCTTACACTACACACATTGCCAATACTGCTAAAGCAATTAATGCGAGAACTGGCATGCTCTATTGGCATAAACACTGCCTTACACCTGATGCCCTGAGCATGACAGTACACAGCTCAATATTTGCCCTCACTGACTACGGCCTGGTCATCTATGGGTCTGCCAATGACATGACCCTTCTTAGCATTTCGACAGCCTTGAACAGGGCATGTTGACTTTTCACAGGTGCTGTGTGTCTAACACACACCTGTGCTCTCTGCGCTCAAGCAAACTGCCTTCAACTAAAGGACAGAATCTGCTACCAAACCTGCTTGATAGCTAAGAAGCTCTATCTCAGTATGCTGCCCACTGGAGTCTTGAATTTTCTCAGCCCCTATCAGTCCACTTGAAACACCAGACGCTCCAACAATCAAGTTTTCAATGTCCCTAGGTGCCACACAGCCCTAGCACAACGTGCCTTTGCCCAGTTGAGCTCCACTTTGGATGAACTCACTCCAGCCCGAAATATACTCTACCACCACAATAAGCCCCTTCAAGTGCAAACTACGTTCTCAACTTCTTACAAGAGCCGCCTGTGATTGCTACTGCTAAGCCCTCCATGGTGCTCTGTCTGGCTGCAATTAGCCTGCACCCCCTACTATTATCTGACCCTGTAGGCCGCTTCTAGCACTTACCTCCCCTGCCATGCTACTTCCTACCCCCTCTTCCTCCCTCCCAACCCCTCCTCCTTCACTACCTGCCACCCTTCGCCCACCTGTTAATCGGCCAGGTTGGTTCCCATCACCCTCTACCTCCTCTGGCACACCTCTGTCTGTCACCCTGTTCTATTTGACAAGGGTACTCCACTACCCACCTGATGTCCGCTACGTAACCATTTTGTTATCTCTGTATTTTTATTTGGAAATGACATGTTATAATTTACCTGTAACAACTGACTTGCCTATATGCACTGTACCTGTAATGTTCTGTCTGCACTGTACTTGTCCTTGACATGGAACCTACGTAAAGAGCTGTTGCTCAAAGGTATGAATCCTAACTCTCAATAAATAAATAAAAAATAAATATAAAAACATCTACTGCCCAGGTATCTGCCTGCCTAGGTGTTACAGTGGTAGAGGATATTGAAGTAAACTCGTTTATTTGCTACTACTACTGCTTTAGGATCATTATTGGGGGGGGTGCTGCTAACTAAATCCCTTGACAATAAGTGTCGCCTTATAATCTGTTTCATGTATAACATCAGGTAAAGGAGGAGATTGATACTGCCTAATTGCTCCCTTACTCACATCTGCCAACCAGGGGTTGGTGTACATCTGTAGCTGAGGTCCTGGTCTATGGTACCCCTGCTGGACCCCCACAGTCCAGGGCACACATTATACTGACCATCAATTCAGTATCATTTTCTCCCTAGCTGGGAGCCTTGACTACACTAAATAACCCTGGGATTGGCATTGCGGTACCTCCCTGAAATGTACTCGCTAGTGACTGCATGCAGCATATTCTCTCTCCTTCTAGGCCTCACTTTGCTGTGTGACTCTTGTGCCTATATTTTCTATTTATTTATTTCAAAAGATTCACCAGGAAAGACATACTAAGCTGCTAACAGATCATTTCCAGATGCGTCCGTTGGGGGGGGGGGGTACAAGTTACAGAGCAATAAATTATATAGTATAACAATACAAGCAATAAGAAGAGGCACATTTGCACAATAAATGATACAGTACATCAATACTAGGCATTAACAAGGGCAGGTTTATAAAAGGTACAGGGCAGAAGCCTGCCTAATAGTGGTTTCAAGGAAATACATTGCAAAGTGCGGCGGCCACATAGGGCTGGATTGCTGTAGGGTGGAGAGGGAAATAAAGGAGGGGGTAAACAAATCCAGATCACATTTAAACAAATGCTGATTGGGGGAAAGAGAGGAGAAAAGAGGGGAAAAGGGTACTGAGAAGTGGGCAAGGGCATGTATCAGGTGCAGTTGCAGGACTGAGAGGTGAAGTCATGGAGAAGAGAGGAGAGACAGCATTGGGAAGATGAAGAGCGAATGGTTAGGGGAATAGAGTTCCAAAATTTTGGGAAGTGGTAGGAGAAAGCAGCCTGTCTAGCAAGAGATTAGCTTGAAGGGAGAGCAAAGGAACGATAGCTAAAGTTGTGAAGGGTGTATGAGGAAGGTGGTGGTGGGGGGAAGAGGTATGGTAAGAGGAGATGGAGGCCATCCAGAATTTCAAGATAATAGAGGCACTATGAGCAAGGCGTCTAGCTTCAAGGGAGGGTAGGGAGAGGGAGGAGTATAAGGAGCAGTGGTGAGTGCGAGGCAGACAGTCCAAGGCGAAGTGACAGAAGGAGTGAAAGAGGGGTTCCAATCCGGCTAAGGTGGCCTTTGGCGTAGCACTGTAGACAATGTCTCCATAGTCATAAATGGGGAGACTCATTTTCAGGATAATAGCTCGGTGACCAGAAAGAAGGATGTAGCTTTTATTCCTGTATAACGTGCAAAGTTTAGGGTGGAATTTTTTCGTGGATGGCATCCACATGTCCTGAAAAGTCAAGATGCCAGTCTAGCGAAACCTAATGGTTTTTGAATGAGGGAACATCATCGACTGTGGCCCCATCAAGGGTGTGGAAGGAGGGGAGGGAGGGAGATAGGCAGGGGTGTCACCTTGACCGATACCTTTGGGTGCCTTTGCATGGGCACAGGGGGTGGATCTTCACTAAAAGCACTGGGCTGATGATGAGAGGCACAGCCACCGTGGGCAGCAGGCTAACAAAATGAGCCCTAACCACGCCTTCTGGGAGGCTGAGGGGTCAAAGATTTGAGTGTTTCAGTTTCAGTTTATTTTTTACACTGGAGAGGCATGTGAGCAAAATTGCCTGTTTTCACAAGCGTCCAGTAAGGACAAACAATAAGAGGTTATAAGGTTTAAAGGACAATGCAAATTACAAGGTATAACATTCATAGAGGGTACAATAAAATACAGTAGTGCAGTAGTCAATATTGGCAGTATTGTTCATTAGGAACGGGACAGACATTCCAGGACAGATCAAGGCCTACTGGGCATTTGCAAGACTGCAAACTGGAACAGTGACACTTAAGACTGTACTTGAAAGAGGCTGTAGAGGGAGATAGGATAAGGAGCTGGGGTAGGTTGTTGAATAATTTGATGCATTTGTAAGAGAGGGAGATTTGGCCTTGTGTAGTATGAGAGAAAGGGAGGATGAGAGAGAGGGAGGAGGACCATCTTGTGGACCGAGAGGCAGCGGACAGGGGAAAGAGGGAGGAGATGCTACTTGGAAGTAGCCAGAGACTCATTTGTGGAGGAAAGTTAGAATCTGACTGTCAAGCCTATCTTCAAGAGGTTGGGGGGTCAGTTAGCCAGTTTGTACAGATCACAGTGGTGGGTAAGTCTGGGGAGGCCAGTAGCAAACCGGATAACACTGTGGTAGGTGATACGCAGCTGACTGAAATTCCTTTGGGAAAGAGGGGTAGTAGAGCAGAGCTCCATAGTCGAATAAGGGGAGCAGGAAGCTGGTGGCTAGTAGCATCCTGAATTCCAGGATTAGGGAAGGTTTCATACGATATAACATCCCAAGCCTTTGGTGTGCTTTCTTAATTGGCTGATTGACGTGTAGTCCATAGGTTAGGTGACAGTCAAGGACCAGGCCAAGGTATTTAAACTCTGAGACTTGTTCAATGGAGTTGCCATCATTATCTAGGAGGTAGAAGTTGATGGCTGCTGATTTTCTAGAGCCCAAGAAAACCATGGACTTTTTTTTTTTTCCAAGTTGAGAACAAGCCCTTGGGATGAAAACCAGGAGTGAAACCTACAGAAGTCCTTCTCATTTTGAAGTGGCATTTAAAAGCTTTATACGCTTGGATTTTATTTTTTTAAGGCTGGTTAATGAAACTCGCATTGATTTTGACCCCTTTTGGTCGGTGTAATATTGTTCTCTCAACCGGTAAACGATTTTAATCTGACAGTCTGTTGTCTGTAATTGCGTTTTAAACGCTAAATTGTAAAACTGAGTCGAAATAGAGTCGGCATATTTCAGACTAACTAGTAAAAGGTTGATTTTGAATTGTGGCCAAAGAAGAACTTTGATTCAGAGTGGAACTGGAGATAGGATATGTATGGAAGTCGGTATGGGAGGTTTTACAAGAAAAGGGCCCAGCTGTTCGGCTGACATGGAGTGTATACGGAGGATAGCAGTCGCACAGTATATGTTGAAAAGCTCAAATGTGTCCTAAAAAAAGGTGCTCATAATCTAAGAAAACTTTTGGTGGAAAGAGAAGTAACTGGAGGTTGATTACGAGGAGACTACAGATGATGTGGATCGATCAACCCTTAGATGGATGGGCTCCTGGATAAAAAGATAAAAAAGGAGCCCTTGTATGAATGATGATTTGAGAAATCCTTATTTTTTGTCAGGCCACAAAGGAGCTGTTTAAGCAATTGGTAAACTGCAGAACAGAGGTAACTTTGTTACAGGCATATTCTATTTGCTTTGTGGTTAGGCTCAGACATTATTAGCTTTAGTGTACAGGTTTATAATCTATCTACAATTTGAAACTAGCACTTTAAATATTTGCACCTTTGGTGTTTGAGTGTAGTTATCTTGGACTTCGACATCAAATTATTATACTGGAAAGTGCTACTCACTTCGATCTGGAATTCGGGACTCCTATTTGCAGAGCCAATGTTTGGAGACATAACTTTCCCAGGGCTGAAAAACTTGCTATATTTTTTTTTCAGGAATATGCTGAATGGGAGTGCTGCATTGTCTGCCCTCTTTAGGGAGCTGAACGCTGAACTTAAAGAACGTAAAAGATTTTGAAAACTCTCCTTGGTCAAATGAAGAACTTAAGAGTACTAGAAAACATTATGTACTGATTTGTATTTGGATTTGAAAGCTCTTGAATATGTTACTAGGAAAATTAGAGTGTCAGTTTAATACGAATCAGGAGTTAAGTCAGTTGATGGGTGCATGTTACGGCCCTTGGAGAGCAAAGGAGTTACTTTGGCTTTATGCATTAATGGTTGGACTTTAGAGCTAATGGAGCTTTGAAAGTTGAAATAAAATGAACGAACTCCATGCACAACAGAACCATGACTTGTTAAATTTATATAGTATCCACTCTGATAGCTTATGTTTAGATGCTACATAAATGTTTTATAGCATTTGTGATGATAGCCTTAAGGGTAATCCATGTTTAATTTATTTAATTGTTTGTAGTTTTACTATGTTAAGGGATGTTTAATTTCGCTCTGTAGTTATTTAATCATAATGGTATGTTTTTATATTCACCTTTTTTGTAGTTTCAGTTCACATCTAGTAGAATAGTACATTTCTTTAGGAGAGGAAGAGAAATATATATATATATATATATATATATATATATATAAACTATTCATGGTGCTATGGGGAGGTATTTATGTGGGTGATTTGGGGACGCTACCCGAGAATGCCCAGTGGGACCTATGCCAAAAATGGCTGTTCATTTCTATAGTAAGTGGATTTATGTGCATGGTAGTAGAGGTGCATATCTGAAGCATGTCGTTGGGCCTACTACTGAAGTCCGGATTTGAGCAGGAAGTGAAACAATCTGATATGTAATTGGGGGTTCAGTTTCTACATCCTGTATTTGCGGCCAGTGATACAGGCTGATAAGGTTTCTGATCTACGGGTCTTTCAGAGGGGGATATGGGGCAGCATGCGTTGTGGGATATTCCACTGGGACCAGGGACGGACTTAAACCAGTATGGTTCAATTCAGGCAATGTTGCAAAGACCTGTTAATTTATACTCAGGACAAAGTAACGGTTTGTGCCATTCAGGGGACATTGGTGTGGGCTAGATTTTCATGCTTTGAGCTTGTCTACTGCTGGACATGGACAGGGTCCCCCGAACGAGGAATGCTGCAGTCAGAGCGGTAAACTGTACACTGGGACAGCCTGGGTGGGCTATCTCCCGAAGTATTACAGTGTACCTCCTGAAGCCCTTTTTTAGGTGAAAAAAGCAATGTGAAGGAAAGAATTACTTAATTTATTAATATAAAGGGTATGAATTAATAGGATTATTAGGTTACTGCCCCCCCCCCCTTTTATTATTTTTCTTTTGGATTGATGCTAGATGAAGGATGATTTATATTTATTTATGGATTCCTGTATTATTAGATGTATAGATGTATTGGCAATGTGGACTGTATTTTATAATGTATTTTGAGTTTTTGAATGTTGTAATGGTTTTAAATAACCAATCAACAATAAACATTCACTCCTGCTGGAGTTGGTCATGCAGGGTAAAGGGATCCTTATCTTTGCAGAAAAGTGCTGCATTGTCAGCGTAGAGGATGATTTTAGTGTGCCTGCAGATTTTGTGGAGGGAGTTAACAATGAGAGAAAAAAGAAGGGGACCCAAGATGGAGCCCTGGGGAACTCCATATTTGATGAGGGGGGGAACGGTGGAGAGAATACTTTCTATGATGGCACTGTGGGATCTGTACCTTAGGTAGTTGGAGAACCAGTTTATCACCTCAGGGGAGAAGTTGAGACTGGAGAGGGTGGCGAGAACAACCTTGTGGTCGACAAGATCAAAGGCTTTTGTGAGGTCCACATACACAGAGCCCGAGTAAAGTCCATCATCCTTGGCTTTATAAATGAAGTGGGTGAATTTGATCACAGCAGTCTCGGTGTTGTGGCCTGCCCTGAACCCGTGCTGTACATCTGTTAGCAGATTATATTTATCTAGAAATTCTATGGTTTGGCCCAAGATGATTTTTTCCATTATTTTGGAGAGGGGGTGAAGAGGGAGATGGGCCTGTAGTTGATGACATCATTCTTAGGGCTGGATTTGTGGAGGGATTTGATGGTGGTGCATTTCCATGTAAGGGGGAAGGAACCAGAGCAAAAAGAGTAGTTGAAAATATTGGTGAGGAGGAGGGCACTACGTTCACAGACCAGCTTAAGTATCCTGTAGTCCATGTCGTCCAGTCCTAGGCTGGGCCTTGGGTCGTTAGTTTTGATAAGTCTTACAACCTCCATAGGGGAGAGGTACCTGAAATGGATGCTGGGATGGAGGTGGGAATGGGGTCAAGCTGGATGGATGAGCTTGTACTTGTCTAGGTCACCTAAGTAGGTGTTGAAATGGGTGGCAATTGCTAGAGGATCAGTGATGGTTGTCCATCTACAGAGAGGCTGATTTGTTCACTGTAAGTTCCTCTTCCTGTTAGGTCATTAGGAAGCCTCCGGGTATGTTCAGGGTTCCCATGCAGCTTTGTTGTTTATCTTCGAGGAAGTTGATTTTTGCCTTGAGTACAGCTGATTTACATATATGTCAGAATGTTTTGTACTGTTGTAAAAGGTTAGGTAGTTTGTTTCTTATATTTTGCCGAGGCCTTGTCTCTCTTCCTCATTAGTTTAAGGAGGTCAGAGGAGACCCATTCGTGGCTGTGCTCTTTAACCCTGAGTTTTTTTTGGAGGGATAAGAGTGTCACAGATGGCTAGGGAATACCTACTGAAGGTGTCAAGGGCAATGTCAATGCTGGTTATGGATTCAGTGAAGGACCAGTCAGTGGCTAGTATGGCTTTAGTGAATTCATCAGTGTTGAGTTTTTTTATCTACCTGGAGTGAATGTACTTGTGTTAAATTTTGGGGGCTTTGTCGGACCAACTTCAGAAGAGAGCGCAGTAGTCACTAAGAGAGTCAAGGAGAGTCCCCAAGTCATTTACGTGGGAGGGGTTAGAGACCAGTATCCAGTCCAGGACTGATTCATACCCTGTCCTATAGTTAGTGTGGGTGGGGGTGGAGTTTAGCTGGTGAAGGCCTAGGTTGACTATGGATTTTTTGGCAGAGCTGGCCTGAGGGGCCGGCCAGTTAAGGTTAAAATCCCCTAAGATTATCCATTCTCTTCTGCTTGGGAGGGAGTTTTTAGTGTTAAGAAAAATATCTAGCTCAGTCCGGGGAATGCCAGGGGGTAGATACAGTAGGTTATGCTGATAGTGATAATTTTGTTGCTACCAAGGAGGAGGTTGACAGAGAGAGATTACAGGTTGGGTGTCACTACTGGGGTTTCAAACTCAGAGACCAAGAAATGGTCAGTAATCCAAAGGAGGCAGCCTCCTCTCTTTTTCCTTACCTGTCCCTTCTGAAAAGGGAGTACCGTATTAGGCAGATTTCATTGGAGGGGATCTTATGGGTTAGCCGAGGCTAGGTGAGGATAATAATGTCGTACTATATACTAGATAGCCAGGCTTTGAGCTGTTTTTTTTTTAGCTAGGAGGCTCTGGATGTTGAGGTGAACAATGTTGAGTAGATTTGTATTTTTGGGGGGACAGGGGGTACAAAGGTATTCTAGCGGGGGGCCTGGGTTGGGTGAACTGACCCAGAGAGGAAGATGAGGAGGAGGAGGAGCAGGAGGAGTCATCTGTGCCTTTTTTTAGTAAACCAACAGAGCCTGGAGGATCTCAGAATAGAGGGGGATATAAATATCATACAAGGGGAGTGGTAATAGGGGTGCACTCGTGTAGGAGGCAGAGGTAATTAATGTAGCAGTCGGGACTGGGGGAGACCTGAGGAGGGGACTGCAGGGGTTAAGGGTGCTGCAGGAGGGCTGGGGAAGAGAGCAAGGGGAAGTGATTGTGGGTGGCGAGAAGTGAAGAGGCAAGGGGTAATCAGTTTGGGTATGGTGGGAAGGGAGCAAGGAGAGAGAGGGGGGAGTAGATTGGGTAGAGTAGGGGAAGTAGAGAGCTAGAAGTGTGGGAGAGAGAAGGAGGGTAAACAAGTGGAGCAAGATGGGCCAGGGCAACCCAGAAGATGATAAGAGTTAAGCACTGTGGACGTAACAAGAAAGAGAATAATGCTCCAGGATAGAGTAGGCTAGGTTAGGCTGAATTTGAGTGATTAGGAAAGTTGGCCAAGGACCTGGTTACACCGAGGGTGTAATGCTGCTTGTGGCCACTAGAGTGGAGTGGAATAACAGAACAAGAGGAAGGGTGTTCTTTGTAAGGCTGAGTGGCCTAGTGGTTAGTGAGGAGACCTATGACAGAAATGGGGTACAGGGGACATAGGTTCGAGACCACCAGAGGGAGAGAGAAGAGAGGGAAAGAAGAGTAGTTGAGGTGAGGGAGAAATTCTCAAGATAGGGTGTAAGTAGATGGGAGGGGGATTTAGAGGGTGGGAGTAACAAAAATGAGGTTGAGGAAGTAAAATGTTACTGCCACAGGGGTTGTCTAGTGATCTCTAGTGGGAAGTGTGTATAACAAAATATAGGAAGGTTACGAGATAGATTCTGGCTGCAGGAGCATGTGACAAGGTCACGTGATGGGGGGGTCAGCTATAAGTCACATGACTGCCCAGGGTGGGAGTGGGAGGGGCCACCACTGCACAAGCAGCGGCAGGTCAATGCTGCTCTGCCTACCCAAATCCCAATTAAGGAGTCCTTCTGGTCCCATTCCTGGTCTGTTGTGCAGGCTGGTGGTGGAGCGGATCCATTCCGCTGCTGTGGAGTGGGGAAGAGTGCCTCTCCTCCTGTGGCTCACACTGGTGCTGGTGCTTGTGGATGAAGAAAGAAGGACTAAGAGGTAAACTAGCAAGGGGGGAGTCGAGACAGAACAAAGGAATCGGAGCAAGGGCTGGAATGTGGAGGAGGGGGAGTAATGTCATATGATGGAATGGGGAGGGGAATGAGAACAAGACATAGAGCAATCAGCAGTAAAACAAATATCTACTAATAAATGCCTAAACAGTGAGCAGAACCCTGAGTAAACAAAGCAAAGCACAACTAGCCCAGAGTCCCCTCACAACACATACAGCACTCTTAAAGTAACATGGAATATTCTTAAAAAACCCCGGTTAATTTGGATTAGAAAACAGTGCAAATAAACAATCAATGCTGCTCTGCCAACTCAAATACCAATTAAGGAATCCTTCTGTCCCATACCTGCTCCATTGTGCAGGCCAGTGGAGCGGATCTGTTCCACTGCTGGGAGCCTCTCCTGCCATGGCTCACGCTGGTGCTGGTGCCTGCTACATTGTGCAGATCAGTGGAGCAGATCCATTCTGCTGCTGCTGTGGGCTGATGCTGGTGCCTGCTCTGTTATGCAGGCCAGTGGAGTGGATCTGTTCCACTGCTGGGGGGGGCCTCTCCTACCGTGGCTCACACTGGTGCTGGTGCCTGCTCCATTGTGCAGATCAGCGGAGCAGATCTATTCTGCTGCTGTGGACTGGTGCTGGTGCCTGCTCTGTTATGCAGGCCAGTGGAGTGGATCTGTTCCACTGCTGGGGGGGAGCCTCTCCTGCCATGGCTCATGCTGGTGCCTGCTCCATTGTGCAGATTAGCGGAGCAGATCTATTCTGCTGCTGTGGACTGGTGCTGGTGCCTGCTCTGTTGTGCAGGCCGGTGGAGCGGATCTGTTCCACTGCTGGGGGGGGAGCCTCTCCTGCCGTGGCTCACGCTGGTGCTGGTGCCTGCTCCATTGTGCAGATCAGTGGAGCAGATCCATTCTGCTGCTGCTGTGTGCTGATGCTGGTGCCTGCTCTGTTATGCAGGCTGGTGGAGCGGATCTGTTCCACTGCTGGGGGGGGGAGCCTCTCCTGCCGTGGCTCACGCTGGTGCTGGTGCCTGCTCCATTGTGCAGATCAGTGGAGCAGATCCATTCTGCTGCTGTGGGCTGGGGCTGGTGCCTGCTCTGTTGTGCAGGCTGGTGGAGCAGATCCATTCCGCTGGTGGGGGAGGGAGCCTCTCCTGCTGTGGCTCACACTGACTCCATTGTGCAGGCCAGTAGAGCAGATCCATTCCACTTCTTTGGTGGAGGGACCGTTGTGCAGGCTGGTGGAGCGGATCTGTTCCACTGCTGGGGGGGGAGCCTTTCCTGCCGTGGCTCATGCTGGTGCTGGTGCCTGCTCCGTGTGCAGATCAGCAGACAGATCTATTCTGCTGCTGTGGACTGGTGCTGGTGCCTGCTCTGTTGTGCAGGCGGTGGGCGGATCTGTTCCACTGCTGGGGGCCTTTCCTGCCGTGGCTCACGCTGGTGCTGGTGCCTGCTCCATTGTGCAGATCAGCGGAGCAGATCCATTCTGCTGCTGTGGACTGGTGCTGGTGCCTGCTCTGTTGTGCAGACCGGTAGAGCGGATCTGTTCCACTGCTGGGGGGGGGAGCCTCTCCTGCCATGGCTCACGCTGGTGCTGGTGCCTACTCCATTGTGCAGATCAGAGGAGCAGATCCATTCTGCTACAGTGGGCTGGTGCTGGTGCTTGCTCTGTGGTGCAGGCCGGTGGAGCGGATCCGTTCCGCTGCTGGTGGGGGAGGGAGCCTCTCCTGCTGTGGCTCACGCTGATTCCATTGTGCAGGCCAGTAGAGCAGATCCATTCCACTTCTGTGGAGGGGGGACCGTTGTGCAGGCTGGTGGAGTGGATCTGTTCTGCTTTTGTGGTGGGGGAGAGCCTCTCCTGCTGTGGTTCACGCTGGTGCCTGCTCCATTGTGCAGGCTGGTGGAGTGGATCTGTTCCTCTGCTTTTGGGGGGCCTCTCCTGCTGTGGTTCACGTTGGTGCAGGTGACCTTACAGTCATTCTGAATGATTAAAGCTCACATAGAGCACCTTCAGCATCACCACCCAAACAGCCCAGAACAGTTGAATGGGGCATTCAGCACAGCCTGTTGTACATCAGTGGCAAACCCAGCCACACAAAACCAGGATTATCTGCAAAGGCATGTGCCAGAGGCAGCAGCTCTGGCAGAAGCATCCTATGCAGAGCGTAACAGATGCTTGCCTGTATCCCCACCAGTTGAAGCAGCTTTAAGTCAGTTAGTCTTGGCAGTATCATTAGGTAGAGCCTGAATAGTAGACATAGCAGATTCCCACAGGCTATTCTGATATTTAATCATATATGCTTGGTAGTTGCCATCTTCAGGCCTAGGGATGCATAAGTTCTTTTGCCCATAACATCCAGTCTCCTGGATTCTTTATCAGGAAGTGAAATGCTCATGTATCTAGGGCTCTAGAGTGATTACGAGCGGCCATGATAACCACAGAATTTGTTCTAGGCTGGGACACATAATAAGGATTAGCAAATGGAGCAGAGTATTGCTTATCAGCCTTTCTAAATAACGCAGGTAAGGTATTGGCCTTTGCCAAGTAGCAAAGGTAGCATCTTCTAAAGCAGGATATATAGGAGGAATCACAATGGAGGCAGTGGTGGGAATCTCCAAAAACTCCATTACATTTCTCTTAGTGAAGTCTTCCTCCACAGCTTCAAACCTCATGACATCCTGGATTTGTTTGAACAAAGTCTGAAAAGAAGCATCTTCAGGAAGAGACCTGGGAATATATGCCACAGTCCTCACTGCATAAAGAGAGGGTAGAGCTGGAAGACAAACCTCCCTTATAAGGATCATGTTCCCTTTCTTCATCCTCAAAATCATCCTATATATTAAGGAGATCAGGACTGTATTCCACCTCACCTTCTGGAATGACGATGGGAGCAACTGACGGAGCCAGTGACGTAGGCAGACAGCTGTGGTAGGAGGAATAATAGGTATGCTTTTAGTTCTCATCGATGATGATGATGCCAGTGAGGAAGCTCTGTAAATGGGACAATTGCTATTGTCAGCAGCAGCGATGATAACAGTTGGCAAAGCAGTTCAGAGAACAAAGCCTGCACAACCTGGGAGTTGACAGCACCCTGTAAAGGGCCCGTGACAACCAACATCAAAGGGGTAAAACCCAACAACATAGGTGGCATACTGTCCATAGTAGGTAAGGCACTGAGACTTTTAAGTCTACAATGAAAATCTATTTATTTGATTTAGCATTTGCAGATACTCTTTAGAGGATAAGTTATTGCACTGCCTGTTTTAATTTTTATGTTTTAATTGTGAGTATTTATGTTTTGTTATGTACAAGCGCTTTTTAAAAATAAAGTCTGACTTGACTTGATTAAGGCGCTGCCAGGGCCAGACCCTGATCTTGGTATCTCATCAACTGTCGGAGGGCTGTAGCCATCACTACCATAGCGGATGATGACGAGGACTTACCTACCTTCAATGGAGACCTCAACCTCACTGGCAAAACACAAGCATTTTCTTTATGCTTGTGGTGACAGCTGGAAGAGGAGGACTTTGATGACTTTTCCTTGTCTTTGTTCTTGGCCCTCGGTGACTGACTCCATGACAGCATCGCTGAATGCCAGGAAGTGTCCTTCTCAGAAGCAATCAAGCGAGAGGGAAACGTTGGCTTGGAGCCTACGGCCTTAGCTTAAGCTTCCATGGCCTTGATGGTGAAGAAGGTTTCTAGAGCCTCCTGTTGGTGTCTCCTTGTGGCCTGGTTGAATCCCTGGCAGATCTTGTAGACCCTGACATTGTGAGACAGGCCCAAAGAGCAAACACAAACCACATGAGCATCATCCTTGTTGAACTTGTAACCGCAGATACAAAATCTAAACAAAGATTCTTTTGATAATGGCATGAACAGATGACATCAACAAGTTAAAGTTTAGAAAACAAGAAGAAGATGGCATTGATTCTCTGCAGATTCAACAAGCAGGCGGCAGCAGAAAGAACTGATGAGCACTGGGGCTGCCTACTGTTATATAGGCACTAGCATTGCACATCATCGCGGACAGCCCCCAAGCTAGCAAAATCTTCACAGTGCTCCTGATGCTGATGGCCAGTGGAGGAGATATTCTCAATAATGATCTGCTCTTTCAGGTGTTTATCACATGAACTATTAAGCTTCATGTTATCAATGAAAAGAAGATGAGAAACTGTTTTGTCAATCCTTCTCATTTCTGGAGTTCATGCTATAATCTTAAACATATGTGTAAGGGACAGCCTTCAGCCAGAGGAAACAAACAACTAACTAACTAGAGGTTTCTTTAAAACTCTGCACCATTTCAACAGGGAGAGGTCATAAATTATGCCTGGCTTGTAGAGAAAGATACTCTGTGATAGCTTCTCTGTTCTGATGGGCCAAAACACAGACTGTTGGCTTGTGTGCAATATTTTTTAGCTTTCTGGAAACTTACCAGCAAATAGACAGAAGATGGAAAGAAGGAGTTTAAATTACAGAGTCAAAAGGCTGCAAACTTGACTGAACAATGAAAATGTGGAGCTATATATTAAAAATTTGCAGTCTCTAAATCCAGAATCTGGGGTGCAGAGATGGAGGAGAAAATATTTAAGAGACTGGCAGCATAGATGGCAAACAGAGTGAAAAGGGATTTTGCAAACTGTATCGGAGAGCTGCAGTGTGGTATTGCTAGTTTGGCAAACTGATCAATCCCAAACTCAACCTGCCAGTGTTGCCAGTTTTCTTGAACCATTCAGACACCTGCAAGGCTACTCAGTAGCTGCTACCACTCAGCATAGACACTCTATCTGGGTATCTTTAGGTCAGAATCCCTCCAGAGCCACTGCTCACACAGTACAGCGCTTCTTGCTCAAGGGCAACCAACATACCCCTTCCTGTCACAGCTGAGAACTCCTTACTTTAGGAACAGAATATGATAACGGTAGCTTCTCTTCAAAGGCAGAACACAACTTTTGTCAAGTATCAATCTGTTAGCTGTACCTCATAGGACTCAGTCACAGAAACATGAAATATATAAAAAATATTTTAGTACCAGATAATTATATAGATGATACAGGATACTACACAAAGACTATGGGGAATAGCAATTCTACTGAAATAAAAAGAAAATTGTTTTGCACACAGTAGAAAGAAACACAGAAAAATATTACTACACTTGCCAATTTTCTCAAAGTACAGAGGCTTACCCACACGGGACACTTCAGTGAATCAGGGCAGCCCTGAACCTTAGATGTCAGCTGTTGGTGATCCCAAACCTGACTGCCTTTTTCAGGCTCTGTTAGACCTCAAGACCCTCCAGCTGTCCCAATGACATTTCGTCCCTTATGTCACTCTGACATCACAGATTCAACATTCTTTGTGTCCTGAGAGCTGGGTCCATTTGAAAAACTGGTTTGATCTAGACTTCAGACTTTGTGTATACAAATACATTTGTTTTTTTTTGTCCCAAGTCCTGCATCTCACAGCAGGAATATTTGGTTTAGCCAGCAGCTTCCTGACATCAAAAGACACTTTCTAAGTGCTCCCATAAATTGACCAAGGGTCCTGCATGATACAGGACAGCACATACAGTAATTAGTCTCAGAGCCAGCTGGTCTGTCCCTGATAACAATCTTGCCTTTTCCCAGGAATGCTAGCTTTGTCCTCTCAGCTGTTAAATATTCTCCATCTATTTCAACACCTCTACTAATGCCTCTCAGTCCTCATCCCATCTTTATGCTGATGGCATTGTCCTCTATCATAGTGCTAAGGATGTCACTGAACTCAACTCTACTCCCTCCTCTGACATTCGCCGTATCCACGACTGGTTCACTTTAAACAGACGAGTCTTAAAACACCAGAAAAACTTAGGCCATGATCTTTGGGTCTGCTCCTAGGCTGAAGAAATGTCAAAACCTGCTAGCTGTCTCCGGCATTTCTGGCACAGCTTTAGAAAATGTTCAATCCTTCAGATATCTTGGTAGCACCCTGGACCCCTCCCTTGACCGCCACATCTCCATCACCTGTAGAGCCGTTAATTCTAAAACTGGTCTGGCCTACAGAACCAGACATGCTCTCATACCCTCAGCCTGGGTTGCCATAGCACAGTGTATATTTCTATCAGCCCTTACTTATTGCTCAGTCACATATGCTAGTGCCTCTTGACTAAGACAAGCCTGCTTTAGTGGAACACTACATATAATAATACATGTGCAGATTTTTTATTTAATTTGTTAACAATCTGCACTCTCTGTATTATCCAATGTTGTTGTTGCTATTTTTTTACTGTATGTACCAGCCTGCACTAAGTGTCCAATTGTACTACTCCTTGCTCAGTTCTCTTCTGCCAGAACCATCTTGAAAATGAGCTTTCTCAATGATGACTCTGCCTGGTTAAATAAAGTTTTGATTAATTGATTGATTGATATGCCATTTTGCTCTGGCCTCCCATTGACGTACCCATCACTGCCATCTCTACAGTAGCCTTCATTGGTTCTTACTCATGGTCCACTGTCTCTATTCACTGGCTGCTTTGTCTGATAATATCTTACGATCTGGTGTTCCACCTAATCTTGCACTATTACTGAGTCCTCAGAACCCTCACTGTGCCCTCCGCTCCAGTGATCAGAGGCTTCTCCATGTACCCAGGTGTAAAACAATCATGGGTGCACAAGCTTTTTCTCACTTTGCACCCACTCAAGGGAACTCCTTGCCTTCAACTATCCACCTAGCCCCTACCTATGCCAGATTTAAACAAGGCCATAGAGGTCATCTGCTACAATCACACCTTTTCTCCTGTTTCCGTCCCCCCTGAACACACTGATTTCCCTCCTCACACTTTACTGGACCCACCCTTGACCTTGCCCCACTCTTGCACCTACTACCTGATGCCTACTTCAGCTCTTGTCTATAATGTACTCTTGACTTTACCTAACTATCCCTTTCCCATTCTACCTGATGATTTATCTTTCCTACTGCCATGCTTTTGGTTTTAGTGAATATACCCTATGTTTATCTACTTCTGCCTGAATTATGTATTGCTATCATTGTTATTGTTTCCCTAAGTTGTTTTACCCTTCCCTCTGATTTTTTTTGTATTTACTGATGTATTTTAATGTATTCTTACTATGATTATTGTTTTGCATTCAATGTACTATATCACTCTGTATGGACTGTAATTGTATTTGTCTTTGTATTCTCCCAGATCGTGCCTGAAAATAGGCATTTCTTATGTCTAGCGCACCTACCCGGTAACCAAAAACAAATAAACTGTAACTGATTCTGCCATTCCTATCTGTCTCTTCTCTGCCTTGACTGTCAGTCCTGTGGTCTGCAATTGACAGAGCACCTCAGTCACATGCCTGATGTGATCTTCCCAAGTCTGGGTATAGATGGCAATGTCATCCATGTATGCCAGAGCGAAGACTCCTGCCCCATTTAGACTGCAGTCCATGAGCTGTTGAGAGGTGGCTGGTGCATTGTTCATCCTGAATGACATTACGCTGAACTTATATAATCCAAATGAGGTGATGAAAGCTGATCTCTTACATAGATACATAGACAGTGTCAGCAGATAAGGGCATATGGCCACCCAGTCTGCCCATTTGATCTTGTAAGTTCAGTTTATGTTTTTCAAGAAGTCTGTTGCCCCTTACCCCTGACCTCCAGAATTCCTTTATGTTTATCCCATGCATTCTTAAATCCCGTGATTGTTTCAGCTCCCACCACTTCCTCTGGCTGTTACCTCACTGTTGCAGTGTCTGTCTGACCATATAGTAGTCTTCAGCCAAAGAAACATTCTTTTCCCCTCTTTCTGATTTACCCAAAGCTGCACATCTATAGGCAGGATGTTAATGAATTGCTCCATTGCATGTGTGTCAATGATCTGTGGGATGGTTTTTCCCTCTGATTGGAACCATTTAATAAGGAGTTCTCTGAGTTGGGTAAAGGCTTCTCGAGGATTGTCGACTGAGTGGTGCTTCAGAAACCAGAATCTTTGCCTGTAGGTCTCTCCTGAGATGTCATATATTTTTAGCCTTTCTCTTTTTTGCACGGTCATAATTCTCTGACTGTGCAATGTCCATATTGCTGTACGCAAGTTGAGTAAGGTACCAGCCTAACTGCCCACTGCTACTTTGGCCACTGGCAGGCTGCAGCAACCCTTTCAAACAATGTCAGGTATGCTTCGATATCATCTGAGGGACACAACTTTTTAAATCGTTTGTGTTTTGTTGCTCTGCTAGACCTGTGCCAGATCCTCCAGCTTTGATAGCTTGCAAGGCATCCAGCCATCACTGCTCCTGTCGCTGCATCTTTTCTCTGCAGCTCTATTTCTCTTTATTTTATAGCCCACCATTTGAAAAAAGCAGTCAGGCTTTCAGGTTCTGTCACTGCCTGTTCTTTTTCCATCACTTTTGCTGGCTGTACCATCTCAGCTTGGACTTATGTTTCTGCTAGTTTGGCTGCCACTCTCCTGGCCAGGGCTTGTATGAGCACTAGTAAAGTGGGAGTCAGTTTGAACCTCTGCTTCAAATGTTGGCGGTCAGACCAGAAAATTTTGGGGTCAGAAATTTCTGTTGTGTTTGTACAACATAATCAGATACTTTTTCTGCCAAGGATATCTGTACAAACTTTTCAATATACAGGGTCAGAGCTGAAGCACTGCTTTTATTTTTGTGCTTTAAAATCCTCAAAAATCTAATTTTGGGACTTCAGTAGGGGGTTAACACAAGCCCTACTTGGTGATCACTCCTGGGCTTACTGCTGCAGAATCCATACCTTTCTTCTGTGCTTCCCTGGTGCCAGGTCTAGTACCTCCCCACCAAACTCCTGGTTTAGAGTACGCACGGCATAAATCCCACTTAGTCTGACACCATCTGTCCTCGAGGCACAGGTCAGGAAGCATAGGAAAACCAGGAGCAGTTGTAAAATTTGCAAGTAACGTTTTATTAATATCAATAACACTAAAATAAAAATTAAAAATTGTTCAATATAACTAGTAACAAAGGCAGTAGAAACAGAGAAAACAAAGTCCTTTGTCTGAGGGTACCTCTTAATTCAACATTTCAGTCTCTCTCTACAGCAAAAGATTGCTACTCTTTTTATTACAAATCTTTGCCTGATAATTAATATCTTCATTTTGAACTCATTAAGAAGAAATCCTGTTTTTTCACACAATGTTCTTGTCGGCTTCTTTGCAGAGTAGGCTTGCAAACAGAGCACGATCCCAAGCTGTCCTCCTGTTGACAGCTCTGCAAAAGAGTCTGCAAACACCTCAGGTTAACCCCGTGAGTTCCAAATAACTTTTTGCAATCATTTCAGCAATATAACTATATACAGTTTCAAACAAAGGGATCCCAGCATCACTTACCATTTCACACAAAGATTTATGTATATGTTTATAACAGCAGATATGCAAGGGGAAGAAAAGACAGAAAACAGCAAGTGAAGGCAGGGAGATAGCAAGAGGCAGAGAATCTTAAGACCATCAGAGTGATCAGTTCCTAGGTTTCACAAGAATATTTGGCTGCACAACCAGACAGACAAGAAACAGAAAAGGAGAGGATAGATCAGATCCTTGCATTTAATTCTTTCTGCATAACAGGGCCTTATTCAACCTGTCACACAGGGCACTTCTAATTTTGTTTACCTATCTCATGGCTGATATTTTGTTCACCTCTTGGAATGTTAAAGGGTTTAATTACCCTATGAAAAGGAAATAAGTTCTGGTGTATTTGAGAAAGCTTCACACACAGGTGATATTCCTACAGGAGACCAAACTATCCTCTCTGGAAGCTCAAAAGTTAAGAAGGGAATGGTTGGGTTAGAACATCACAGTTCCTTCACCTCTTCCAAAAGAGGAGTTTCATCACTGTTTCACAAATCACTTTCATGGCAATGTGCTGCCTTTAAATTGAATGAGGGCTAGTGGTTTTTAGCCCGTATGACTGCCCCGAGGGCCCAGTTACCCTAGCAAATGTCTACTCACCAAGCTCTGACTCTCCGCTTTTCTTTGCTAATCTCAGTGAAGAAATCACTAATTTAATTACCCTACTTCCCCTCTAATCATCAGAGGTGACCTTAATCTGTGGACCATCTCCTGAACAGATCCCATGCCTCAAAAGAGCCCCATACCAGGGCCTCAGTGGTGCTACAGGATCTACTTCAAGAACACTCCTGAGGGGGTGATGTGGAGCCCAAGCAGCGAACAGCAGCTTTTAGAAGCTCTCCATAACTTACATGGACATCTGCCTTATCCTCCTTTTCTGAACTAGCAAATTGATTTTTGACTCCACCAGTGGAAAGGGTGATCTTGATTTAGTTAATATGGGCAACCCTAAGAGAGAGAAAATGACCAGAGGAGCAGAAAAAGGTAAAGGAGGTGGCAGGGCCTCGAGATCTGAGGAAGCCACACGGGCTGAAAAATCATCTGGCTCAGGGGAAATAATTACGACTCTGGGGCAAAAACTTAAGACATTAATCACCTCTATGACAGCTCTTAATCAGAAGTTGGACGATTTTAATGGTTGTGTCCTGGTTTTAGAGACCAAGGTATAAATTAGTGTCTGACAGTTGATTAGTGGCCTTTGCTAATTAAAATGGAAAATGATTAGCAGTCAGCCAATTTTGATTAGCAGTTTTCTAAAATGGGTATTTTTACGTTAAACCATATAATTATTACTTATTATTGTATATATTGATAAAATAGACATATTATACATAGTTTTGAGACTGAATTTGCCATTTTGACCAAATTGTCTGCATAGCCTTTCTTATTATCCCACCTCATGTACCCGGTGGAGAGAAAATTTTCCAGTCCCGCCAAAGTGTAATTCTGCACAACTGCAATGCCATTCCACACCACAGATGGGAAAACACATTTTGGCCAGGATTTGAAAAATTATAGCTGTGACATACATTAGGTGGGGTAATAAGAAGGCTATGTTGAAAATCTGGGGTCAAAATATTTAAAAATTTCAAAGTTATAAGGGTGCGTAGCGAAATTGCAATGAATGGTCATAACTTTGCCATTTTTTTCATATTTTGACCCCAAATATTCAACATAGCCTTTCAGGGATCCCACCTCATGAACAATATGACTGTCATTACACAAATCTTGCACGAAAGGTGAATTTGGCAAGAGACTGTGAGATCACCATTTGGGCTGGAGTTGCTTAATTACAGTTATAATGTTCATGAGGTGGGGTCCCCAAAAGGCTATGTTGAAATTTTGGGGTCAGTAGCTCAAAAAATGACCGAGTTATGCTCCAAAGTTGAAACCACCACTGAAATACATAGAACCACATTTACCTTGGTTCTCATACTGCAGTCACCAGTTCCAGCAGCAAGATGCGTCTTCGACTGGGTGAACGGATCTCGGACCTGTTCAGGTGAGTGACAGTGTGGGGTGTATTGGGGGTGTGGGGAGGTGGCTGCACAGTGGGTGATCGAGTAGGGGGTGCAGAACTGATCAGCAATGGACCTTTTTTTTCAGGTTTAAAAAAACACTAATGGACAAAACAGGGACAGTGATCGGAGGGTTGGGGATGCCACTAGACACCAGGGAATGAACAGGGACAGTGATTGGAGGGTGGGGGTGCCACTAGACACCAGGGAATGAACAGAGACAGCGATCAGAGGGTGGGGATGCCACTAGACACCAGGGAATGAACAGGGACAGTGATTGGAGGGTGGGGGGGTGCCACTAGACACCAGGGAATGAACAGGGACAGCGATCAGAGGGTGGGGGGTGCCACTAGACACCAGGGAATGAACAGGGACAGTGATTGGAGGGTGGGGATGTCACTAGACAGCAGGGAATGAACAGGGACAGTGATCAGAGGGTGGGGAGCACCACTAGACACCAGGGAATGAACAGGGACAGTGATCAGAGGGTGGGGGGCACCACTAGACACCAGGGAATGAACAGAGACAGCAATTGGAAGGTGGGGTCACCACTAGACACCAGGGAATAAATGAACAGCAATCATTTGATGGAAGAGGGACGCCTAGATATCATGGCAGTCAAAGGAACATGGTACACAGAGAACCATGACTGGGATATCAACATACCAGGGTACACAATCTATAGGAGGGGCAGAAAGGATAAAGAGGAGGAGGAGTAGCTTTCTATGTAAGGGAGGGGATCAAAGCAATGGGTTTAAAGGGTAAACAGACAGTAGAGGAGGCACTGTGGGTCACCCTGGAGAAAGGAAATGGCACCACAATCTGGATGGGCGTTGTATACAGACTTATGGGAATGTTTTCATTTTGTTTATAGGGGAGATTCTTGAACATGTTTTGATAAAAAATATTTTTTTGTATGGCACCCAGTTATACCACCAAGTGAATGGTACATCAATGGGGGCGGCGATGGCCCCTAATTATGCCACCATATACTTGTCTGAATGGGAGAAGGAATATGTATATGATGGGGAGATCAACGCCTTTCTAGCACGCATTAATTTTTACTGTTGTTTTATTGATGACATTATCTTAATCTGGAGGAGCTTAATTCATTTGTAAAATATTTGGAAAGTACAAACCAAAATTTAAAATTTACAGTGTCAGCCAGCAAAGATGAGCTTCCCTTTTTGGACTTGCTAGTGTATAAGGATGGCGAGGGGGGGATTAGGAACCAGAATGTATAGGAAAGACACTGATCAGAATTGTGTCTTGTTTTATAAAAGCTGTCATCCAGCCCACATGGCCAGAAATATACTGGTGGGACAATATATGCGAATAAAGCATAACTGTAAAACAAGGGGAATATGAACATGGTAAGAAAGAAACGACATCCAGATTTCGACAGTGGGGTACAGTGTGGGAACTTTTCAACAGGCTATTAGCAGAGTAGACAATATTAATAGAGTGGATTTTTGGAAAAAAAAAAAGATGGCGGTCAGAGAATAAACACATCTAGTAATGCTAATCCTGTATTTGTTTCCACTTATAGTGCCCAGTCTCATGAGGTGGAAAATATAATAAAATGAATTGGCACATCCTAAATGCTGAACCTAAACATAAATATGTGGTGGAGCAAGGACTGAAGATCGTGTACAGGAGGAATAGTAATTTATCTGACCTTCTAGTGCATGGTACAGTGAACAAAAATACACAAGGGGAAGGCAGATTGAAACTTCCAGCTGGTAACTATAGGTGTGCCAATTGTGTGGCAAGCAACTACATACAGGTGGGACATACATAGATACATAGATACATAGACAGTGTCAGCAGATAAGAGCCTATGGCCCACCCAGTCTGCCCATTTGAGCTTGTAAGTTCAGTTTGTTTTCCTAGAAGTCTGTTTCCCCTTACCCCTGACCTCTAGAATTCCTTTATGTCTATCCCATGCATTCTTAAATCCCGTGATTGTTTCAGCCCCCACCACTTCCTCTGGCAGGGTGTTCCACTTGTCCACCACCCGTTCTGTGAAGAAATTCTTTCTCATGTTTCCTCTGAATCGTCCTCCCTCCAACTTCATCCCATGCCCTCTAGTCCTGGAACATCTTTTTCGCTTAAAAATAGTGTTTTCCTGCACTCTGTTTCTCCCTGTAAGATACTTGTATGTCTCTATCATATCCCCTCTCTCCCTCCTCTCCTCCAGGGAGTACATGTTCAGTTCCTTCAACCTGTCTTCATAGGACTTGTGATGCAATCCATGCACCATCTTTGTTGCCCTCCTCTGAACCTTCTCTACCCTGTCTATGTCCTTACGTAGGTATGGTCTCCAGAACTGTACACTGTACTCCAGGTGGGGCCTCACTAGTGTTTTGTATAGTGGAATTATGACCTCCCTTTTCCTGTTGGTGATGCCCCTGCCTATACATCCCAGCATCCTATTTGCTTTACCTGATGCCTTGTCACACTGTTTCCCTACCTTGAGGTCATCAGAGATGACAACCATAAGATCCCTTTCCTGCTTGGTGCATGCTATATCCTCACCCCCCAACTGATCTATTGTGCCAGGATTTTTGTGCCCCATATGCATTATCTTGCACTTCTTTGCATTAAATTTCAACTGCCAAACCCTTGACCATTCTTCAAGTTTCTGCAGGTCCCTTCTCATTCTGTCTACACCCTCTGGTGTGTCTACTCTGTTACAGAGCTTTGTGTCATCAGCGAACAGTGAAATACTGCCTTCTAGATCCTGCGCATAATGTCACTGATGAAGATGTTGAATAGGACGGTCCCAGCACTGATCCCTATGGTACCCCACTGGTCAATCTTCCCTCTGTGGGTGACAGCCATTTACCACCACCCTCTGTGTCCTGCCACCCAGCCAGTTACCTACCCACCACACTACTGTCCTGCCACACCCCATATTCCCCAGTTTTGTGAATAGTCTTCTATGTGGCACAGTGTCAAAGGCCTTGCTGAAGTCCAGATAGGCCATGTCCACTGCCCTCCCGATCCACCTCCCTAGTCACCCAGTCAAAATTCAATGAGATTGGTCTGACATGACCTCCCTGGTGAAACCGTGCTGCCTTGGGTCCTGTAGTCCATTGACAACCAGATGTTCCACCAATCTCTCCCTTCAGAAGTGCTTCTGCATGATCTTTTCCCACTACCGAGGTGAGGCTGACTGGTCTGTAGTTCCCTGCTTCCTCTTTGTTCCGCTTTTGTATAAAGGGGACTACATCTGCTGTCCTCCAGTCTTTGGGTACCTCCCTGTTTCCAGTGATTGGCTAAACAGGATAGCCAGAGGTTCAGCCACCACCTCTCTTAGTTCTTTAAGGACCCTGGGTGCACCCATCTGGCCCCATTGCTTTGTCAACTCTTATTACTTCCAGTTCCTTCAGGACCCTTTCTCGTGTAAAGGGACTTGTGTCCATTTCTGCACCATTCTCACCTTGCACTCCCTTCAGACCCATTACCCCCCTCTTCCTCAGTAAAGACTGAGCAGAAATACCTGTTCAATATGTCAGCTTTACTGTTGTCATCCTCCACGCTACTCCCATCCTCCCCCTTCAGTCTCACTATCCCTCCCTTTGTCTTTCTTTTTTCACTTATGTACCTGTAAAAGGTTTTGTCCCCTTTAACCACTGATTTTGCAATGTGTTCTTCTGTCTGAGCTTTGGCTTTCCTTACTGACTTCCTCCTCTTTGTTTCTCCTGGTACTTCTCCTATCCCCTTCTGCCTGTGTCTTTTGTATTGCCTGAATGCTATCTTTTGGCTTTCACTTTCTTTGCTACCTCTTTGGAAAACCATAATGGTCTCCTCTTCCTTTTCCTCTTGCTAACCTGCTTAATGCATAATTCTGTTGTTCTTATAATCCCCATTTAAATACTGCCCACTGTTCCTCAACCCTGATTCCTGTCCCATTCCCCTTAATGCCTCTTTCAAGTATTTCCCCATTTTCCCAAAGTCTGCCCCCTAAAATCCAGGATCGTGTTTTTGTGTGGTTTGGTTCTGCTCTTTCTGTGATTTCAACCACAATGACTGGTGGTCACTGTTGCCAGGTGCTCCCCACTGTTACCCCCATCACACTGTCCCTGTTTGTGAGCAGAAGGTCCAGTATTGCCTTCTGCCGGAGTTGGTTCCATGACCAGTTGCTTGAGGAAGGCACCCTGAAGGAGTCCAGGATAAATCTGCTCTAGTTGATGCTGCTGCTGGGATGCTCCAGTCCACGTCTGGAATATTGAAGTCTCCAACCAGTACTACCTCACCCTTGTCTGCCATCCTTTGGATGGCTAGCATCAACTCCCTATCTGTTTCTTCCTCCTGGGCTGGTGGTCTATAGACCACACTTGTGCGGATCGCTGGCCCCATTTTCCTTTCTGTTAAGCCACCAGTATCTCTCCCCCATTTTGTTCCTCCTGGATCTCTGTGGCCCCTTATGTCATTTTCACATACAGTGCCACTCCTCCTCCCTTCCTGCCTGCTCTGTCTCTTCTGAATATGTTGTAGCCAGGTATGGCCATCTCCCAGTCATGGTTATCATTTACCAGGTTTCAGTGATGGCCACAATGTCCAGGTCTGACTGTACCATGACAGCCTCCAGATCTTCCATCTTGTTGCTAAGGCTCCTGGCATTTGCACACATGGCTTTCCATGATTTGACCTCCTAGTCTGCTTCACTGTTCTACTCCAGCCCCTTCCTTGGTTGTCATTTATCCCTGGTTCTCCTTGCTGTCTGCCCTTCTGCTGAGTTTGCCCTTTTCTGCTTATCCACCTTTTGGACACTAATCTCCATCTTTTGCACACCGCTTTGCAGAGATAGCCACTCCTCTGGTTCACTGGTTCCACTGCTAGCTGTGGGGGGTGAACAAAAGTAGGTACCCTCCTTGCTGGCCTGCCACCCCTTTGCTAGTTTAAATACTTGTCAATGTAGCATTTAAACTTATCATTGATACTTGGATTCCCTCAGGATGGATGCAGGCCGTCGAAGGCTGAACAAACCTCCATCCCTCCAGGTGGGTCCCCAGTCACCAATGAATCCAAACCCTTCCTCACAGCACCAGTTCTTCAACCATGAGTTAAAGTTCCTGGTGCATGCACTCTATGCTCCCCTTGCCTCTCACAGGTGAGTACTTCTGAGAAAGTGACAGAAGTAGCTACTTGCTTGAGACCCCTCCCAGTTTTCTAAACTCTTCCTGAACTTCATTTGGCTCCCAATTTGCCAAGTCATTAGTACCTAGGTGGATGCAGCATCCAGCTCACCCTCTCCATCTTGCCTTCCCAGTGATACCCAGTATCTTCCTTCCATCCCTCCATGCCGTGGCACCTGGTAGGCACCTCCCTCCCTGTCCTCTCCCTCCTGTGTTCCTAGCTGGATCCCTCTTACAATGGAGTCCCCACCAGGATTACTTCCTCCTCCTCTGGGGTCCACTGCTTTCCCACTGGGTCACCTCCTTGGCTAACCTCCACATCCTTTCCTTCCACTTCCCTGGGTACCTCTATTTGGTTGTCCTCATTTGCCAGTGTGGCATATGAGTTCTTGAGAGGAATAGGATCTGGGATGTGCCTCTGCCTGACTGCTCTAACCCTCCCTGAGCCCTGTCATCCAAGTGCTCCTCGTTCTCGGCATCCTTTGAGGCAGCTGCATTGGACTGGGTGGTCCCTGGATAGGGGTGATGGTACTCCTGACCCAGTTTACTTCCGCTCTGAGTCTGGATACCTCATCCCATGTCCAGAGAGATGCATGCAGATAGGCAGCACCTCAGTGTCCAGAAGGTCTGCCTGAATATGGCTGCACCACAGCCACTGCATTGCACCACTCCCACATTATACTGCAATTCCACAACTTGTCTGCTACTGAAACTCTCTTAGTTCTCTTTTTATTAATTTACAGTACTAAAATCCTGTAACTGATCCTCAGATATTTTTTTTAAGGAAAAAGAACAATAAATAAATAAATGAGTCGAAACACTTGTGCTGAGGGTGGGCTTCTTCCTCTTAGGCCCTCCTACTTCACACCTCTTACTATACCCTGTGTTTAGCTCCTGTCAATCAGATTTATCAGGCATATAATTAAGAGTTGGGGAAGGGAGGGGGGGCGAAAAATTTGCAGCAATTAAAGACAGCACAGAATTACACCACCACTATGTTTTAAATTTTCAACAGCCCAAAAACAATTATAAGTAAAGACAACAAAGAAAGAAAGTATAGTGTCACTACAAACGCCCACAATCTAAGTTTAAAAGAAAAAATACCAATTACCAGTTACTCTAAAGCACTGAATTGAATATGTTTCCTTCCTTCTCCTTCTGGCTTCTTCTCATTGTTTTCAATTGCCAAACGAGAACGGGACATATCATATGAGAGACTTTATTTCCTGTACAACAGAAGGTGTTGTGCATCTGGCAAGCTGTACCTGTAACTGTTTTTATATAGGTATGACCGGACGGAGATTTAAAGATCGAATTTTGGAACATTTATCCTGCATCAGATTAAAAAGAAATGAAAATGCTTTAGCGTGTCATATAAAGACAGCAGGGCATGGACAGGCCTTTAAATTTAGAGGCCTGGAAGCAGTTAGATTGGGACCTAGAAGAGGCGATTTTATTAATAAACTGCAGTGTACAGAAACTTTCTGGCAGTTTAAACTGCGAGCTGGGCAATATCTAGGATTAAACGATGCTTTCCAACTGCCCCCCTTTTTGTTAAAGTGTAAATGATATTTATACTATGATCTTTAGGTGTAGTCTGGCATGGTGTTATTGTACAGCACTTTAGGTAGTAGGATACTATATAAAAGTAGTTTAGTGATGCCATCTATTTATGGTTATAAGTTACTGATTTCAGTATATGCTTTTTATGAAGCACTGTGTTATATTGTATAGCATTTTAGATATCAGTTTGCTATATTTAAGCATTCTGCAGCATTAATCATGTAGTCATATAAATACCTTATGGTATTTTTGTATAGCACTTTGGGTAGTAGGATATTATATAATAGTAAGACCATTTTATGGTGACTTTTTTGATATATTTTTTTTTTTTTTTTTATATTTTTCTCTTTATCCTCCTCCCTCCTTACAACCACCTCTTCTTCGGGAGACACCTTATGGCCTTATCAGCCTTCGCTCACCTACCTGGAGCCAGTGCAGTCCATGCCCCATTGAGCCGTGGCTATACCCCCCAGGCGGGTATGGGGTGGTTCCCCCAGCCACCCCGACGTCCTCTTAGTCTTCGTCGGCATGCTGTCCCTGGACAGGTAGGGGCATTGAAGGTCGGGGCCCTGGTGCTCCATCTACTAGGTGGCTGCAAGGGTTTTTCCTGGTGTTCTACGACATGCCATGTCCAGAGTCAATTTTGAGAGTGCCGGCCGTCTGATGCATTGCTCCCTCATCTGTTGGAGCAGCCGGGCTTGCTGTACCTCAGGTCTCCACCTGGGGACAGACAAGCACCAAGCTCAAGTAACCCCCCTCCCCCCGGGGAGGATGAGCAGTCCCTGGGACGCTCAAGTCCTCTCCTCCCGGCCGGCCCTCCAGCTCCCGGGCTCGTTCCCGAACCCGGGTCGCTGGCGTCGCAAGCGGAAATCCAACCGCTGCGCCGGTGGGCCAGCGATATATGTTTTTTGACCTGATTGTCATGTTGTGGAGAAGTTATCTAGAGATTTTCTCTATATTGTATTATATTGTTTGTGATATAGACATTCTTGTTGTGATAAGTGTTTTATGTGTATGTGTCTTTAATTAGCTTGTGGGAATGACACTATAAATATGTGCACTATTACACATTGCTGACGTCTTGAAAAAGTGCTGAGGCAGCGTGAAACATTAACATTTGTGCACCGGGGGGTGCTTGCTCGCTTTTATTTATTAATAAAATTATGCTGCTATTTGGAGCTGCTTTGTACTTTCTTGCGCTGTAGAGCCCGCTTGTTTTTGCTTGCTGTTGTATATAGACCCCCATCTCAGGGGGAGGCAGTGGACAAGGAAATAATAGAAGGCATCCTTAGAATGGCAGAAAAAGGGGGGATATTGTTGATGGGGGACTTGAATTTGCCAGATGTTAACTGGAGCACCTTTGCTGCAGCCACATCCAAGAGCAGGGTCATTCTTGATGCCCTACAAGGGGCATGCCTCAGACAGCTAGTGTTGGAACCCACTCGAGAGGGAGCAGTCTTAGACCTGGTACTCTCAAACGTGGACAGAGAGAAGATCTCGTATTTTTAAGTGGGTAGCCATCTGGGAACAAGCGACCACCAAACTGTGTGGTTCACGATAAACACAGCCATAGTGCCAAGCCATACAAAAGCAAGAGTACTGGACTTTAGGAGGGCTGACTTTGGGAAAATGGGAAAGTGCCTCAGAAAAGCACTAGCAAATGGGCAAGAAGGAGGGGTGGATGAACAATGGAGAATAATCAAAATAGCCATCACAGAGGCAACAAGCCTTTGTGTGAAGTAAATCAAGAAAACAAAACAAAGGAAAACAACACTATGGTTCTCAAAAGAGATGGTGGGGAAGGTTAGGGAGAACAAGGTAGCAATTCAGGAAGTATAAGGAAACACAGAAGGATCAGGACAGAGAACTGCACTAGTTAAAGCAGAAGGAAGCGGGGAAGGCAATCAAAATTACAAAGGCCCAAACTGAAGAAAAGATAGCCAACTCAGTTAAGAAGGGGGATAAAACCTTTTATAGGTACATTAGGGAGCAAAGAAAGACCAAGGGAGAGATAGTGAAGCTTAATAAAGGGAAGGAGTGTGGACAGAGGGTGATAGTGAAAGAGCAGGGATACTGAATGAATATTTCTGCTCAGTATTCACAAAAGAAGAGGAGAGGGAGGTACCTAAACTAAAGAATAGAAGCACTCTGGATAGGGGGGTTGATACCAGTCCATTCACAGAAGAAAGAGCCCTGAAAGAACTCCTAAAAAAGAAGGTGGACAAAGCAATGGGGCCTGATGGGATTCATCCCAGAATTCTAAAAGAACTAAGGGGAGAACTAGTGACACCACTGACTACTCTTTTTAACAAATCATGGGAGGATGGAGGAGGGCAGTTGTTATTCCCCTTCACAAAAGTGGGAGCAAGAGAGCCGGCTCATTGGTACAGTGGTTGGATTTATGCTTGCGACTCGGGTCGCTGGAGGGCCGTCCAGGGAGAATGGCTTGAGCGTGCCACGGCGGCTCCGGGGAAGGAGGGGGCCAATGCCCGCAACTTGCCTGACCCCGAGTGGAAGCTCGAGGTACAGCAAGCCCGGTTCGCTGGGAGGGGGGGCAGGCCATGGACATCGGTGCATAATGCCTTGACGTCAGGGTGCACGCCACACGAGGGGAGAGAAACCGGAGGAAATCAGCCTTCCATCGACAGGAAGACGAGGCACCAGGAGCGTGCCCTCAATGTGTCACCACCAGCCTGGATCACCTTACCGACGAAATCAAGTAAGTGTACAGGGTTTACGGGCCCCACCTCATTCCCTGCCCAGGGGGTATAACCGTGGCTACATGGGGCGCAAAGCTGGTGACGGGTTGGGTGGCTGGCAGAGGGATGACTCCCAGGAGCCCCCGAGGGGTCGGAGATGGAGGGATAGTAGGAGGGAAAAATAGAAAGTAAAAAAAAAAGTGGGAGCAAGACAAAGGCAAGAAACTACAGACCTATTAGTTTGATCTCAGTGATAGGAAATTATGGAATCACTTCTGAAGGAAAGAATTGCTAGCATTGCCTACAAATTTGATGGAGCTGAAGGACCCAGGCAGCATGGATTTACAGCGGGAAGGTCATGTCAGATGAATCTAATTGATTTCTTTGACTGGGTGACCAAAGTAGTAGACCAGGGAGGACTGTGGACATAGCCTACCTAGACTTTAGCAAGGCATTTGACACAGTCCCACACAAAAGATTAATAAACAAGTTAGCTAGCCTTGGAGTGGGTCCCGGGGTTGTAGCCTGGGTAAAACATTGGCTGGACAACAGGATGCAGAGGGTAATAGTAAATGGAGTCCACTCTGAAGAAAGGGGGGTTACTAGCGGGGTACCTCAGTGTTCAGTACTGGGACCGGTCCTCTTTAATGTCTCTATAGGTGACATTGCAGAGGGACTGGAAGGGAAAATATGCCTCTTTGCAGATGACTCAAAGATCTGCAACAAGGTTGATACACAAAGAGGGGTGGAAAAGATGAGAAGGGACTTGGCAAGGTTGGAGGAATGGTCAAAAGTATGGTAGCTTAGATTCAATGCAAACAAGTGCAAAGTAATGCACCTGGGAAACAAAAACCCAGAGGAAGAGCAAGAGCGTAGCTACCGATATGCCCAACATGCCACGGCATGTTGCTGCAGATCAGCGGGGTAGCAGTTGCCAGCTGGTCTCTCCGCTGCTCCACTCTCCTATGTTTGTTTTTTTTTATCGCAGGCTTTCCCGGCCACTCATTGTCCTTTTATAGGTAGCAGGAGTAGGGGGTGGGGGTCAGCTTACTTGCTTCTGGTTTTCCAAGCCCATCGGACTCGATTGAGAATGTGTTGCTGTCTCTCAATCAGGTCCGTTTGCCAAGAAAGGAGGCGTGGTAGTTGGAAAGTAAGGGGCTGGCTAAGGGTGGGCGGGCTCTTGAAATGCCCCTGCAAAACACTGTGCGGTCCCTTTCTTTTTGAATTTGTGCGTTCACGCTGTGACTAGTCTGGAGGTCTTCAGAAAAGGACAGGACACGTCACAGCAAGAGTCGGGACTCGGGGAGCTATTGGATTTGGAGTCGGATGGGAGCCGCAGCTGGAGAATTCATACTGAGTTCGGGTTGGGAAGGTGACTGTTGCTGTTTTTGTTCATCGGGTGACTGCTTGCTGCTGGAGAGAGGGAGAGCGAGAGCTGTGCGATTAGCGTCGCGACTCGAGCGGATTTCGAATCCGAGCCTCAGGAGTGAGAAGTGCAAGTACAAGATAGTCACACCAAGTTGTTGCTAGTTCTGAAGTGAACTTGCCAGTGCCACCATCGGAGTCAGGTCGGGGCGTCGGGTGACAGTCACCTTGAGCTGAGCTGCCTGTTGCTGAAGCACTGCAGGTGAGTCCCTTGCTCTTTTTGGGGACAGTGTTTAGATTTAGGGCTGGCTTGCGAGATAAGCCCAATGCATTTACTTTTGTTATGCTTATGCTGCGCCTGCAGCATGCAATCTATTAAAAATAGAGCACCCAGCCTGAAGTTCCCTGAACCTGTCCCTGTGTAATCCTGTTCTTCAGCTACAGACCATTTCTTGGAAGACATGGTGTTCTTTTACTTTCTGTAACACTGTTACTTGCTTCTATAATTTACTAGCCATGGCAGACAGTTGTTATTAAGCTGTGACAGAGAAAAATAGGAGTGTCTGGTTGGTACGAGTTCAAGTTAAGCCAAAGGGTGTTTCAGGTCATATTATTCAATGCTTTGGGAGTAAAAGCCTGTAGTTTTAGAAATCCAGTGCTGGTAGTAGGGGTTATATGCGTGTGTGCATATGGGGGTAGGGGTTATGTGACTCATGGCTGTTTTCATTTAGATCACAGAAAATAAAGGTATTTGTAACCACACATGCCAACCTGTGGAGCTATATTTACCACAGTGGTGGTGGTTGTGGGGGGCACACCTGTTATTCTGTGTGATGCCTGGGTCCTCTTCCTATCTAAGGTGCCACTCAACAGGACTTGGAGAGGTCACTCCCAGCAACATATTTATTTTACCAGGTTATGACATGTGGGTGTTCCCACTGGATTCAGTCCTATGACCCTTAGTCTATAACCTCACAGACATGATTTATGCACACCTACAGGTTTAGTTCAGGGAACTGAGGTAGTTTATTACATAGATACAGTGACTCCAGAGATCTGAGTTGGTGAATAAACGACAGTGCAATTCTTAGTCTGTCTTGCTATTCAGTGAATACAGAAATTCTTAGGGAATGGCTTTATTATGATCCTTACTTTCCCGGTCCCAGCAGGCATCTGAAACATTGTCTGGACAGTGCCCTCAGTGACCTTGAAGTGTATGTTCACCGTGTCCCAATCCATTACACATTTACTGTACACACAGCAACATGCTTTTATCTCCTTTGACATAGGATGCCCAGACTATCTCTCCATTTCATTCCAGCAGCAATCATACAGATCAACAGTGGCATGAGCATCCCTGTTGGCATCAGGCTGTGCAAGCCAGTCAGAACGCAGTTCTTAAAATACTCAAGGTGAAGCCATTTGGATCTTTGATGCGTCATGGCAATGGGCTCTCCCCAACTCTCTCCTATGAGAGTCCAGGTCAAAAACTAGCTGCTTCCATATATGCTCTGACACAGCATGTCACCAGACAGCTCCCCACTACCCTCAGGGCAGCACTATGGACACTGTTGCAGGGCAGTCTCCATCCTGTAGTCCCTATCACTTACACTCCAGGTTACCTGAATTGCTGTAGCTTCTTCTGCCTTACAGCCAGCAGCTCCTCTCCAACACTGCATTCAGCTTCTTCAAGTACCTCCTCCATAGCATGGGCACCATCCTGATCTTGCCTCAAATAAGGTTTCCTCTTCAAGACTTCAAGGGGACTGTTCTTGGTCTACTTGGTCATCAGGGTGCTCCCCTTTAGAGGTAACCTCCTATGGTCCCCACACTGGCGGTCCACTATATAGCATTCAGATATGGAGGTGATGACTGCTAAATTGGGATCCCACTAGTGAGATCCTGTCCAGATCTTCAGGAGCACTCTGTCCCCCTTTATCCTCAGACTGCCACTTTTCCACCTCCATCATCTCTCATCTGACGCCTACTTTTATCCTAGCCAGACTCCTCTACCACCCACTCCCAGTGAGACATGGCATCAGCTGGGCCAGTCTCTGGATGTGCATCTCATAGAAATGACCATCACCCCCTGTCCAGAAGAACCTGGGTTTGAATCCCACAGCTTCCACTTGCATACTGTGTGACCCTGATCAAGTCACCTAACTTCCTTTAAGTTCCTTGTGCTCCCAGGTTGCACCTGGAAACAAGCTCCGGCTTAGTGTGCCTTTCCTGGTTAAACAATTTCCCCTTTCCCTGGTAAGGCAGAGAAAAGGCAAAGGGGAATAGGCAGCATTTACTCAAGGTACTTTCTGTCTCGTAGTGTAAGGAGTGCTGTGTGAACTGGGATGGGAACTAGAGCAGGCAGTCTTTTCTTCATGTAGATAGAGGGGGGGATGGCTCAGGGACAATGTGGGGAAGTAATTTTTTCACAGAGAGGGTGGTGGACACATGGAACAGCCTTCCTGAGGAGGTTGTGGGGTCTAAAACTGTGGGAGAATTCAAAAATGCCTGGGACAGACATAAGGCAATTTTTGTGGGGGTAGGAAGAAATAGGCTGTTGGTTAAATAGGATCTGTAGATTATCCTCTAGGTAGGAAAATGGGCAGACTAGGTGGGCAAAGTGGTCCTTATCTGCTGTCAAAGTCTGTTTCTATGTGGGAACTTGTGGAAGCAAGTTGTACTTGTGATTTCCGGATGTGATCACTGGGCATTCTTAAGTGGACTGCTGCTTCCATCGGCGTCCCTCAATGTAAAATAATTTTTCAAGCTGACAATCATTACTTGGCTGTCTTATTGTTTCCTTTTCACTTTCCAAGCAGTTCTGACTTGAATTTTTTTTTTTATTGACTGGACACTTAGGTCTGTATTGTTATTGCTGGTGTTATGTTACCCTTTTTAACTCTGGCAAAGCGATGTGAATGCTATTGTTTTCCAAATACAATAAATTTGAACCCACACTTGTTCTAGACAGTGCCTTGTCCACTTGGCTGTTGTGGCTCTCCATAATAGAGTGGGGTTCTGATTCCTTCCGACCTCTAGAGCAAAGCTTAAGAGGTCCATGGGAATCGGAACCCCGAGGTGATAGAAAACAGGTTGTGCATACAGTTTCTCATTCTGTATTTTTTTAGTGTATAGTAGTGTTGTGTGAAATGTGTGTATTGTGGGTTTTTTTCTTTTTCATAATGAAACTGACTTGAAAACTCTATAGAGGTTCTAGAAGACTGTATGTAGAATAGTGACAACTGCCACAACCACCCTTGCAGTGTTTTTTTTCTGGAAATGGTAGTCCAAGCTCACCCCATGGTCAGGGAAAAATTGGGGCAGAGTGTCTTACGTGTGAGGGAACCTTCTGGCAGTCCACCTTGCTCATTGGCATGTCTACCACTACTGATACCAAAAGATGGCTAACATATGGTGTCAGCCTCAGTGAGAAAGCAGGAATGTAACGCACAGAAGATGAGAGGTTTCCACCTTTGTAGTGTACTGCACTGTCAGTTATGGGTATTACCCCTAGTGCCCCTGGTCCCAGAGGTGAGTGTGTTGACTTCTGACACATAACCTGTCAGTATATGCAGCAACAGTTAAGATAATTTGTGTCCACTAGGGTTTGTACTTTTTTTCTCTGCATGGTTCTGTGCCTTTGACACATGGACTCTGTAGTAATCTCCCTAGCTTCGCCACCGACCTTCCCATGGACTTCCTGGTCATCCACTACTTAACCAGCACCACACAGGGCAGTGGTGGTCTGTCATACTGGTTGTACGTGGGCCTGCAGTGGGTGCTGGATAGGACTGGGGTATTTTAACATACCAACATATTAAAATGCCAGCAGAGAATGCCTAATGGTCTTTCGGGTCTGCTAGGTCAGCAAACATACTGGCCAGGTGCTGACTTTGCTATCCCCCTACCCCCTTGTTGCTCTCTGTCCCTAGTTCAAGATGTTCCCCTTGTGCTGGACTTCATCAGCATCACTCTCCCCCTATACTTGTCCCAGCCACTCTTAAACCCCTCCAGAGTGTGCCTCCACTGATCCCTTGGGCAGTGCATTCCATGGTTCCACCACCTTCTCTCCCCCCATCTAGCTAGTGAAATGTGTAAGTCTAACTTGCACAATACAATATAGACCCTGTTGGCCCCCACACAAAATCTACCAAAACCTTTCTTAAACATGATTTTTATTTTGTATAAACATTGCGCCATTGTATAATTGTAATAAGGCACTCCTGGGGTGGTAGAAGCACTCTGCTTTGCCTCATGCTTCAACCCACTCCAGGAGTGCCTTTATTACATAACACAGACGTTGTCATGCCTTATTGCTTAATTATGGTGCAGCTGAACAAATTGTGCCAGGGTTTACTTTGTTCTAGAATGAATGGCCTTCTTGCTTCGTTGCAGGAATTGGTGAAATCGGAAGTAAACTGCACAGAAGAGTGACTGAGCTAGGAGGTAAGACAACTTTTTTTGTCCTGTGGTCACATCTTTGTTGGGAAAAATCATGTTCTGTGTTCTGCAGTATAGTGTAGGGACTAGAGTAACCCACCCAGCTCTTGGAATGTTGCCATGTTGCCTATTGATGATATAGATATGGTGTAGGAGCGGCTAGGGTGTTCCGCACAATGGGATTCAATCAGTGGTTGAAAAACTGGTGTGGAGCTCAGGGATTTGGCTTCATTGGGGACTGGGGGTCCACCTGGAGTGATGCAAGCCTATACTGGCATGATGGGCTGCATCTGTCCAGAAGGGGAACCAGGATCCTAGGTGATAGGTTTAAATGCTTCATTGGCAAGCATTTAAACTAGCCAAGGGGGGAGGCACTGGAAAGGAGCAGGGAAATCCTAGCCCCCAAAAAATAACGGTAGTAAGTGCAGTAAACACCAACATAGAGGTGTCGATAGGGAGAAGGGCAGGGGTAAATGGAGAAGTGACAAAGGCAAGAAGGACAGGGATGGGGCAAAAAGGAGTACGGCAATCAGGAAATGGAGGGTAATGAGTACCAATGCCCATAGTCTGGGCAACAAGCTCCCCGAGCTGGTGGCCTGGATGGACGAGGGATGTCTGGATATCGTAGCAATCACAGAAACATGGTACACAGAGAACCATGACTGGGATGTTAACATACCAGGGTACATAACCTACAGGAGAGACAGACAGGGGAGAAGAGGGGAAGGGGGAGGAGTAGCTCTCTATGTAAAGGAAGGGATAAAAGCAACTGAACACAAGAGTAAACAGGGAGGAAAGGAGGCACTGTGGGTCACCTTGGAGACTGGAAAGGGCACCACAATCTGCACAGGGGTTGTGTACAGACCCCCATGTCAGGGGAAGGGAATGGACAGGGATATGATAGAAGGCATTCTTAGAATGGCAGAGAAAGGGGAGATACTGTTAATGGGAGACCTCAGTATGCCAGATGTTAACTGGAGCACATTTGCTGCAGCCACATCCAAGAGCAGGGCCATTCTTGATGCCCTACAGGTGGCAGGCCACAGACAGCTAGTTTCAGAACCCACTCGTGAGGGAGCAATCTTAGACCTCATACTCTCAAACGGGGGCAGTGAGAGGATCTCAGATCTAGAAGTTGATTGCCATCTGGGAACAAGTGACCATCAAACAGTGTGGTTCATGTTAAACTCAGCTACAGAGTCAAGCCATACAAAAGTGAGGGTACTGGACTTCAGGAGAGCTGACTTTGGCAAGATGGAAGAGTGCCTCAGAAAAGCACTAGCAAACAGGCTAGAAGGAGGTGTGGAGCAACAATGGAGAATCATCAAAACTGCCATCACAGAGGTAACAAGCCTTTGTGTGAAGCAAATAAACAAATCAAAACAAAAGAAAAAGCCACTATGGTTCTCAAAAAAGGTGGCTGTGAAAGTCAGGAAGAAAAAGCGAGCATTCCGGAAGTATAAGGAAACACAGAAGGAGCAGGACAGACAGCTGTACTAGTTAAGGCAGAAGGAAGCAGGGAGAGAAGTCAGAATAGCAAAGGCCCAAACTGAGGAAAAGATAGCCAACTCGGTTAAGAAGGGGGATAAAACCTTTTATAGGTACATCAGTGAGCATAGAAAGACAAAGGGAGGGATAGTGAGGCTGAATAGAATGAACGGTGGGTGGGCAGAGGGGACAGTGAAAAGCAGGGATACTGAATGAATATTTCTGCTCAGTATTCATAAAAGAGGAGGGGGAAGTGCCTAATTCAATTAACAGAAGCACTCTTGATAGGAGTCAATCTCAGTCCTTTCACAGAAGAAAGGGTTCTGCAAGAACTCCTAAAACTGAAGGTGGACAAAGCAATGGGGCTTGATGAATTCACCCCAGAATTCTAAAAAGAATTAAGGGGAACTAGTGAAACCACTGGCTACTCTTTTAATAAATCGTGGAGGATGGTGTGGTACCCCAGGACTGGAGGAAGACGGATGTGATTCCCTTTACAAAGTGGGACCAAGACAGAGGCTGGAAACTACAGACCTGTCAGTTTGACCTCTGTGGTAGGGAAAGTGATGGAGTCACTCTGAAGGAAAGAATAGTTGAATACCTAGAGGCCAGTGGGGCACAGGACCCAAGGCAGCATGGGTTCCAGCGGAAGGTCATGTCAGACAAATCTAATAGATTTCTTTGACTGGGTGACCAAAGTAGTAGACCAGGAGGGGCTGTGGACATAGCCTACCTAGACTTTAGCAAGGCATTTGACACTGTCCACACAAAAGATTAATAGTCAAATTAACCAGCCTGGGAGTGGGTCCCAGGGTGGTAGCCTGGTAAAACACTGACTGGACAACAGGACACAGAAGGTAATTGTAAATGGAGTCCACTCTGAAGAAAGAGGGGTTACTAGTGGGTACCGCAGGGTTCAGTATTGGGTCCAGTCCTTTTTAGTGTCTTCATAAATGACATTGCAGAGGGACTGGAAGGAAAAGTATGCCTCTTTGCAGATGACACAAAGATCTGCAACAGGGTTGATACACAAGGAGGCGTGGAAAGGATGAGAAGGGACTTGACAAGGTTGGAGGAATGGTCAGAAGTATGGCAGCTAGGATTCAATGCAAAGAAGTGCAAAATAATGCACCTGGGAAACAAGAACCCAGGGGAAGAATACACAATGGGGGGTAGTAACAACAATGAAAAAGGAAAGGGACCTGGGGGTAATCATATCAGATGACCTTAAGGTTAGCAAGCAATGTGAGAAGGCAGTAGGGAGGGCGGGGGGTATACTGGGATGCATAGGGAGAGGCATCAGCAGCAGAAAACAGGAAGTTGTTATCGCTCTGTACAGACAGTTGGTGAGACCCCACCTGAGTACTGCGTCCAGTTCTGGAGACCCATCTCTGCAAGGACATAGACAGGATAGAGGCAGTCAGAGGAGGCAACTAAAATGGTGCAGGGTCTGCAAGAGAAGCTATATGAGGAGAGACTAAAGAGCTTATTATGTATACCCTTGAGGAAAGAAGGGAGAGGGGCACATGATAGAAACTTTAAGTACCTCAGTGGAATCAACTAAGTCCAAGAGGGTAGCATCTTTCAGAAAAAGAGACATGCAAGAACAAGGGACACAATTTAAAGATGGGGGGTTCAGGGCAATGTGAGGAAGTATATTTCACAGAGAGGGTAGTGGATGCATGGAACAGCCTTCCTGAGGAGGTTGTGTGGTCTAAAACTGTGGGAGAATTGAAGAATGCATGGGACAGACATAAGGCAATTCTTGTTGGGGGTAGGAAGAAATAGGCTGTTGGTTAACTAGGATCTGCAGCCTATCCTGTAGGTAGGGAAACGGGCAGACTAGATGTACCAAGGGGTCCTTATCTGCCGTCAAAGTCTATGTTTCTATGTTACTGTGGGAAACACAACGTTGCTCTTCGGTGTAAGTATGATGATACCGGAAATTTCCATGGCTTGTTGCAATACACAGCAGAAGTGGATTCCAGTCTGCAAGAACACCTACTAGCGGCTCCAAGGAATGCACTGTACACATCCCCACAAATTCAGAATGAACTAATTCAATTGATGGGTCAACAAATACAGCGAAAAGTACTAAACAATGTAAGAGAGGCAAAATGGTTCAGCTTGATAGCAGATGGAACAACAGATGTGTCAACCAAGGAGCAGATTTCTTTATCGGTTCGCTATGTACATTGGGACCTTTCAGGCACAATTGAACTTCGTGAAGATTTCGTCACGTTCACTGAAGGTATGGATACAACTGGCTATGGTTTAGCAGAACTATTCTTGTGGCGTTTAAAGGCTTGGGGCATCAACATGAAACTAATGCGTGGACAAGGGTACGACAAGGGGAGTAACATGAGTGGAAAATTCAATGGTGTGCAAGCACACATCACAGCGGTTGTCCCTGAAGCAGTGTATACAGTTTGCAAGGCTCATGGCCTCAACACAGCTATTGTGCATTCATGTTCCTTGTGACAAGTGTCCAATATGTTTGATACCACAAAAGAGATTATCTCGACACTCAAGTTGTCCTACAAGCGCAGTAACATCTTTCAGGCAGAACTCAAAGAATTCAACAACTTGCCATCCGACTACGATGATGAGCAAGCAGATCGGACATACACTATTCCTGCAGCTGAAAACACCAGGTGGATGAGTCAGGCAGATTCTCTATCAAGGTTAAAAGCAAAATTATTGGTAGTAGCAAGTACGCTTGAGAAAATTGCAGAGTTTGACAATGAAGTGAGCAGATTGCTGCTGTACATCCAGTGATTCGACTTCCTCGTCACTCTTCATTCAGTTGATTACGTTTTGTCCCGAACAAAACCTCTTCATCTATATCTGCAATGTGTCAACACTGACCTCCTACAAGCAACACAAGAGGCCTCCAACCTTGTGTAAGTATTGAAGAAAATGCGGGACAGGTCAGAAAGCCACTTTGCAGAACTGTATCAGAGTATCCCGACTCTAGCGGAGGCTGCATTCATTCAGGAGGATGTACCTCACATATGTGGAAGGCAAACGCAGAGAAGCAACATCAGTGCTACAAGCCCTCAAGACTACTTCAGAGTCAACATTTTCATTCCTTTCCTAGACCATGTCATTTTGGAATTGCAGGATAAACTTATTGAGTGCCGGCCACAGTTCCTTGGGCAGTATGTTCTACCACGCAAACTGCATTTGCTACAGGAGGACAAAATAGCAGCAGTGTACAGTGCCTACAGGACTGACCTGGGCAGCCTGGAGGAGCTTAAGGTGGAGCTAGAAAGATGGAGAGAAAAGTGGGCCGATGTTCTTGTGGCAGACCTTCCAGAGACCATTCTCATGACATTACAGGATGTGAATGCAGATCTCTACCCAAATGTTAATGCTGTATTATCAGTCTTGGCAACGATGCCAGTCAGCATGGCAAGTGCAGAGAGATCCTTCAGTGCATTGAGGAGGCTAAAGACCTGGCTCAGAAACAGCATGGGGGAACAACGCCTGACAGGACTCACTCTCTTACACATACACAGACATGGAAATTGCTATGAAACAGGTGCTCAAAGACTTTGACCCATGCCAGGACAGACGCTTCTCAAATAAGCCAATAGGATGACTTTGAACACTTACTGCATGGTATGGGGCTATTGGGCTATTTGGTGCGAATGCTTTTGGTTAAGGTAACAAAACCAGTGCATCAACTAGCTTACCCAGATCCTCCACATAACAGTGAGCACAATGTTATGGTTTGGGTGTGAGTGGGCAAAAGCGCATGAATGTGTGGCTGTGAGCTCAGCTGTTCACTTGTAACAGTGCTGTGGGTAACAGCTGAGCTCACAGACACACATTCATGTGCTTCTGCCCACTCACACTCAAAGTATCCAAAACCCACCACTGCAAGTGGCCACATACCCACAGCAGTGTTACAAGTACAATATGTATATGTATGTGGTCACTTGCAGTGCATGAATGTGTGGCTGAGAGCTCAGCTGTTACATACACTGCTTATAACACTGCTGTGGGTATGTGGCCCCTTGCAGTGGTGGGTTTGGGATACTTTGGGGTGTGAGTGGACAGAAGAGCATCTGCACTGCTTGTAACACTGCTGTGGGTATGAGGCCACTTGCAGTGGTGGGTTTGGGATACTTTGCATGTAAGTGGGCTACAGTGCATGACTGTGGTAAGGTCTGCAACTGTCTTTGCTTCTGCATGTAGTCAGTTTGGAACCTGAGCAGGTACATACACAATGCTTTGCCTGGAATGAGGCTTTTTTGGTATCGATGGTTTCAGTTAATGTAACTGAACAAAAATCAGAACACCAGCCAAAGCACCATGTAGCTTACCACAACCCTCTCTGTAATGTGGACAGGCTCTGCTGTGTGGGGAAGTACTTATCTGCAGTGGGTGTAACTCTGCTCCAGTGTGGGTATGTTTCAGCGGTTGATTTTGGTATGTATGTTGTGGACTGGGTGAGTATTTGGATCTTGCTTACATCTAAACTGGTAATGGTACTAAACCTTTTGGGACTTTTGAGTGGCTGGTGTGGGAGCTTGGACGTGGGCCTTCTGTGTGAGTGGATAGTGTAAGATTAAGACACTAGTGTGAATGGACCTCTGTGGGACTGGCTGCCTTGATATGGCACAGATGCTTGTCGAAATGCAACATTGTAACTAGCCAATCTGATACAGAGGCTTGTCACAATGCAACATTGTAACTAAAAGCTAGTCTGGTGGCTGGCTAGTGTGAATGGACCTCTGTGGGACTGGCTACCTTGATGTGATACAGAGGCTTGTCACAATGCAACATTGAAACTTGGCCAGTCTGGTACAGAGGCTTGTCACAATGAAGTATTGTAACCAAAAGACAGTCTGTTAGTCTGCCACCTGTTGGTGGTGAAATGGTGTGCTGGCATACAACACAGAAAATGATGCTAGCATCTGAGAGGGCATGGACGGAGGGGAAGGGGTAGCTCACCCTAAGGGGGGGTGGATAGCAGTGAGTCCACTTGGTGTGCAGCTCAGAAATTCCTGGCTACACCCCTGGGGAAGAGTACATAATGTGGGGGGAGGTACTAACATCAATAAAAATGGAAAGGAACTTGGGGGTAGTCATATCAGATGACTTAAAGGTAGGTAAGCAATGTGAGACGGAAGTTAGGAGAGCTGGGAGGATATTGGGTTGCATAGGGAGAGGCATCTCCAGTAGAAAACAGGAGGTTGTTATCAGTCTGTACAGACAATTGGTGAGCCCCATCTGGAGTACTGTGTGCAGTTCTGGAGACCCCATCTCTGCAAGGACATAGACAGGATAGAGGCAATCCAGAGGAGGGCAACTAAAATGGTGCAGGGTCTGCACCAGAAGCCACACGAAAAGAAACTAAAGGAGTTTAACATGTATAGCCTTGAGGAAAGGAGGGAGAGGGGGGACATTATATAAACATTTAAGTACCTCAAGGGAATCAATAAAGTCCAAGAAGGTAGCATCTTTCAGAAAAAGAGATGTGCAAGAACAAGGGGGCACAATTTGAAGATGGAAGGGGATGACTCAGGGGCAATGTAAGGAAGCATTTTTTCACAGAGAGGGTATTGGATGCATGGAACAGCCTTCCTGAGGAGGTTGTGGGGTCAAAAACAGTGGGGGAAATTTAAGAATGCATGGACAGACAAAGTAATTCTTGTGGGGAGTAGGAAGAAGTAGGCTGTTGGTTAGCTAGGATCTGCACCTTATCCAATACGTAGGGAAATGGACAGACTGAGTGGGCCAAGCGGTCCTTATCTACCGTCAAGCCTGTGTTTTTATGTTTCTATGTTTCTATGATCAGAGGGTGAGGGGTGCCACTAGACACTAGGGAATGAACAGTGACAGCAATCTGTGGGGGGGGCCACTAGACACCAGGGAAAATAAAAAATAAAAATACGGGAAATGGTCAGCTTATATGATTCGCAATCATTGCTAATCAAGCTGGCAGTTGACTCACATTTCCTGATTCTTGGGTCACAAATTGCGGCGCAAACCCACTTATTTTATTCCTTGGAGACTACAGTTGATGGACTGAAGGGAGACATGCGAGAGGTGAGTAAGCAGGCCGAGGCCTCTACCGGTGCAACCACCCTCGTAGCCAAAGAAAATAAACACTTACAGGTGAGACTGGATGCACTCAAGAACCAAACCAGATCTGCCAACATCCGTATAGTGGGTTTACCCGAAGGATGTGAGGGCGATCACCCGATAATGTTCATTCAGGACTGGCTCACTGAAAAGTTGTTACTGAAGGAAACAGAGGGAGTATGGCAAAAGGATGCCAAAAGGATGGTCAAAGGCAACCCGGCACCCTGGATTTCTGACTACTTACTGGCCCTAATGTGGGCAAGGGATTCTCTATGACACCTCTCCATTGAGACTGGCCTGCCAGCAGACAGAAGTACAGTGAAGCCCGAAACCAATGCAAAGGCCGAGTACTACAAATCTACCCTAACCTCTACCTGGGGCCAAGGGCGTACATTTTGGAGCGATATTAGGGACATCTGTGGCACAGCCCCAAACCCTGCCCCCACACAAATCTTAGTCGAAGGGGGTCTGACCACTGACCCCTATCAGGGAGCCACAACACTTAACCATGCTTTCACTGACCTCAGTCACGTCCTCCCTTCCCACTTCTTTGACCCTCCCCCTCTCTCTAATGCCCCCCTCCCTCTCAGCACACCCCCCATTTCACCTACGTTGCATCTCCCCCAGGTCTGCTGAACCCTACCTCAGAAAAGCCATAAGGCACTCCCAATACAACAGTGACTCCTTAGACCTCAGACTTCTCCAGCTCACTCTCCCCGAGGCACTAATCCCCCTCACCTACATTACCAACCAGTCTTTATGTCTTGGGAAATTCCCAATGTGCTGGAAATCCACCTCTATTACCCCTATATTTAAGAGCGGGGACCGTACCTCCCCCCACAACTATTGCCCCATCTCTATTCTCCCTCCCCTATCTAAGGCATTAGAGCGTATTGTCTCTGACCAGCTCACTGACCATCTTAACAAACACAATATACTTTGCAACCAGCAACATGGTTTCCGCAAAGGATATAGTACGACGACTGCCCTTCTCGAGTTCACCTCACACCTTCATACCACCCTGGACAGTGGTCATCTCTCTAGTGTGGTCTTCCTCGACCTCACCAAGGCGTTTGACACTGTCAGCCACTCCCTCCTACTAACTACTCTATCCAAGCTTGGCATCTCTCAAGACGCCCTCTGCTGCTTCACGGACTACTTGGCAGATCATTTCCAGCAGGTCAAAATTGGTACTATCTTTTCCGGCAGGCTGCCAGTACGCTCCGGTGTCCCACAGGGGTCCATCCTCGGACCTTTATTATTTAGTCTCTTCCTCAACTCCATCCCCCAGTCACGTTCGTGAAATATCCTACTCCATGCGGATGACGCTGTCTTGTTTTCCTCCAATCCTGACCCCATCCAGCTCCACCTCACCCTTCAATCCTCCTTCAATGAGGCAGAAAAGTGGTTCACCACACAACGCCTTATTCTAAACTATAAGACAACCAAAGTTATGTACTTCTCACACCCACGTAATTCCAGAAAAGACCACTGCCCACAAATCCTGACCGCCAACCAGATCCCACTTGAACAAGTGGACTCCTTTAAATACCTGGGCGTCACACTAGACCCAGCCCTAAACTTCCACCTGCATATTCATCAACTATCTACAGCCCTCAATATCCAGCATGGCATCCTCAACCGGTTTAAACATTGCCTTACTCCTGATGCACTCTGCCTCATGATCTCTTCCTCGTCCCTCTCCCTCCTTGACTATGGCATACTTATCTATAAGCTGCCAGTTCCATGGCCTTATCTAGACTCCGACTCTCCCTCAACAAAGCCTGTCATCTCATCCTGGGCTGTGATCGTCTAACCCACACATGCTCCCTCTGTAAGTCCGCAAACTGGCTTAACCCAGATAACAGAATTAGGTTTCATACCTGCCTCATGACCAGAAAGATTACTCTCGGTCTCGCCCCCCCCCCAGTCTCTCACCTCTAATACAACAGACCCCATCACTCCAACACACTCGTAGTTCGAGCAAGCAACTCCTTTAGGTTCCCCGATGCCGCACCTCCCAATTCCAAAGGTCCTTTAGCTACCGAGCCCCAATCCTGGATAAATAACCTGCCTAATGGTCTCACGGACTTGAATAGAATCAGACCCTTCAAAGCCTACCTTAGGAACCAGCTATATTCCTCTAATCCCTGCGATTGCCACTTAACCCAGCCCTGACCCCTCCTTCCCCTGACTAAGGCCTTTGGCCACCTAACCCCCAATCTGAAACTCTCTGTACTAGCTCCGAAGAGAGCTTATAAATGTATCTATACACAGTGAATAATACCGTGTATCTCTAGTATCAAAATGTTAGCCTATTACTGTAACTCTTTTATCTTGTCCGTTTGCTTGTGTCCCATTTCTGTACTGCTCTGTACTGTTCTCAAAAGGTTTACCGAGTTATCCCCCCCCGGACATCCATAGAATTCAGATGAGTCCCAGACTCTAATGCTGGTCACCTTGGGAGTTGGGGCTCGAGAGAAGATCCTTCAATGTGCACATTGGGCTGTCCGTCTGTCCCAGGATGACCGCCAGTTCCACATTTTTCCCGATATAAGCTACACCACGAGACAATGTCAGAAGAAGTTTGATGGAGTACGACAGGTCCTATGGGAGCTTGAAGTGCTTCAATGCAATGATTTTCCCAGCCCGGATTTGGATTGTCTATCAAAGTAAGATCTACCCCTTTTTAGATTCTATTGAAGCTGGCAAATGGGCTGATTGTAGGACAGCTGAGTCTCGTGGTCAAGCGAAGGACTCTGATGGTGAGGATGATTTGGGTGCCACTTGAATGCAACAGTCGAGACATTGAACGTCGTTTCTGGTATAGCTTAGTACTCTAAGCTAAATGGTATAGTTCTATTTAATTATGAGCCTGCAATGCTTGGTTTTACTAGGCTCTAATGTTTATAAAGTCATGGGTCTAATGACTGCTCAAGTTGGGTGAAGTTTCTCTTAGTCTACCATAATGTTCATTACCTTCCACAGGGGTAGTCTTTCCTAGGCAATAGAAAACGTTATTGTGCATTTATTTAGGTGATTGGGAGATAAGGAGAGGATGGGGCAGGTTGCTTCATCTTTATTGATAATGGAATTTATCCTGTTGCATGAATACTACTGTGAGGTGTTTCCTTTTTCATTAAGGTTTGATGCATGGCAACAATAGTCCCTTTTGGGACACTGTTATTCTACTGGACTGGAACTGCTGGACAATCCTTCTACATCTGATATAGCCATGTATCTCATGGACTCTTTAATGCGGCACAATATGGACTTAATGTTGGGTAAAGTTTTTATAGATTCCCCCTAATGACGTATCACTATATATCAAATGCACCCAAGATAAGATTACCTTTGATCAAGGGATGTGTTTCCCAAAAGCTGATCTACCTGATGGTCTGTTTGCTATATGCTTTTTCTAAAGTCACATTTATGATAAAAGGATAATGTACAAATAAAAAAAAGAACACTCCCTTTTGGATATATGGCATCTCCACCATCCTGACCAGAAAGATTGCACTTTTTTCCCTCATCCACCAATCTCTTAGCCGTACAGATTCTTGACTCCCCTTCCCTCCTATCACTCATGCTACCACAGGGGTGTCTATTCACCCTATGGTTATTTCTGGCCATGCACTGATATCCCTCTTGGTTCTTTGGAACATTTCCACCCCTGCTCCTCCACCTGGAGACTTGACCCCCTTCTCCTTAAAGATCCTGATTTTGCTCCTTGGATCCACAATGAATTACTTAGCTTTTAGGAAACTATTGATAATGGGGAAGTCAATGATAACATACTGTGGGATACCCTAAAGGCCTTTATAAGAGGCTGTATTATAAGTTATGTGGCGTACAAACGCAAAACTCGACAACAGGAGGCCTCCACCCTTGAGGCTAAGCTTAAATGCCTTGAATCCCAATTTAAGAATAACCCTCATGGTGACCCCTCAGAAATGGTACAACTAGAATACAGCTCAATAGGCTGCTATCTCGTATGGCTAAGCTTGCCTTATTCTGCACTAACCATAAATACTGGAAAAGGGAGAAAAGGCAAGTAAGGTCCCCACATACAGGCTCCGTAAGGCGCAGTCTGATCGCTACATTGCAGAGCTCATGAACAAATGCAGAACTATCAGTACAGAGCCCCCACAAATTAATGAGATTGTAAAGAACTTCTACACCAATGTGCACTCTTCACAGGTCCATCTCTCACTTGAGCAAATGGCGGCCTTCCTTGATCTCATCCAGATACCCGCTTTCTCTTTCAACTAGTTATTGGGTGGAAAATTCGACCTCTACTAGAAATTATTCAAGTTATTTGTCCCATGAACAAAAACAAGTTTCAAGGGGGTGATAGCCTTCCTATCGACTTCTGTCAAAAATTCCATGATATTCTTGCCTCCCTACTCCTCAGGGTATTTAATTTCTAGGGATGTGGATATGTTGTTCTTATCCATACGTTATGGCATGTCCTTTCCCTTTAAATATCCTGCCAGAAGTCTTTAAGCTGGCTCCTCCTACCCACCCTGGTGGTATATCCCTCAACTCCACCCCTTGATGCCAGATCTTCCTTTACACTTGGAAGAATCAGGTTCCCTCCTTACCGCTCCTGTGTTGAGTAGGCCCTGGAGCTTAAATCTTTGGATTACTTACCAAAACTTAAACTCATCAGAGTTTCATCGCTTTGATCTTCAATTGCAATGGAGGACAAGTCCACGCCCGGGTTCCGCCGGTGAACCTGCGGGCAGAAGATGTCTCACACTGACTCACATGTCATGTGCGTCTATTGCCTGGGTCACGATCACGATACTCAGGCCTGCAATTTTTGTCACTCGTTCCAGCCGAATGTGTTAGATGATCGTCTCACCCAATTACAGCTCGATCGACCAGAGAAACGGAACCCGCCAGTCAAATAAAAGGAGGCCTGTTGGGTGGTCTCCGCAGCTGCAGGGTCTGCTGAAGAACTCGAGCAAATGAAGGCTTTTGAGGAGGAGGAGGAGGAGGTGGCTCACTAATCAGTCCTCTTCAGGATCGGTCTTTATACTGCTCAAACTGGGCTTCACCTTTACAGGCTCCTTCAAGGAGTTGTGCCAGTCTCTCCCGACCAAGGGGGATGGCCCGTCAGTTTCACTTAGCTCCTGTTCCCATAAAAAGGATTCCAAGGAATCTAGAGAGAAAAAGTCTTGTCGACGTCATTCTTGGTATCGAGAGTGGTGTTGTTCCCGGGAATCTCCAGTTTCAACTTCAGTTGAAAGTGCAGCCTCAGCCGCTGGCTTCACGGTGCCCCCGTCAGGTCAGCAGGCTAAGACGCGGGACGACAACCTCGTCAAAATTGTTATCAACCCAGTCGACCCATTGTCACTAGATGAGGCTAACAACTCCTTGTTCAGGACTCTGGTCCTGACTGGACCTACTGAGGAGACCCAGTCTACTGGGAACCTCTTCACGGTCCCTGACCCTGACCTGGAGGAGCCATGGGTCTCCCTGGCTCCTTCTGAGCACCTCCAGCGGTCGAGGACTAGGTCTAGGTCATCTTTGTTAGCAGGTCAATGAGAACTCACAAATGTCACTCTGGGCATTCCAAGAAGCGGCACCGCTGCTATTCATCCTCGTCCTCCTTGCAAGAGGAGAGGCTTTGGCACAAGTTTCGTTGATGCTACGAGGATCTCATGTGGCAACATTTGGTGTTCACCAGTCCGAAGTCGACCCAGGCTTCCACACCTGCCATCACATGGCTGTCGCCCTCTAGGCCGACACCAACTCCTCCAAGCCAGCCGACACTGTCCCTCTACCTGCAGAGCCAGCGAAGGCCCTCCTGGCTCAGCTGAGACAGGCCTCTCTGTCGATTATGGTGGAGCCGTCACATAAACAGTCTCCCTCGGGGGCTCCTGTCAAGGAGTTTTGGCCCGCCAAGGGCCTTCTGCACAGGCTGTTGGTCACTCTTACTCTCAACCGTCTGCGGTGGGTTAAAGGTGACTTAGGTGATCGGCCGATCTATCTGGACTCCTTGGAATCCAAGGACTCGTCCCTGCATTCCCGTCCTCTTAACCAGGAATCACTTGGGAGTCTCTCGATAGAGGAAGGTTCCACTTCCATCATGGGCATCCTCCGTCTCATCTCTGAATCTTCGGGGGTGAAACTGGAGCCTGTTCAAAAATGGGTTCAATATCCCCTGACAGATATTCTGGATAAAAGGGATTCTTTGACAGAGGCCTTCCTAGTGACTGAAGCCATTGTTGGCCTGGCCCTGGAGTTTTGGCAGCACCCTGCCTCCTGCCCTGTGCCATCAGCCCAAATGGCCTGCAAGTATGCGGTTCCCATTGGATCCCTTTCGGGGTTCACGGAGCACCCCTCGGCCGAGGGTTTGGTGACCGACTCTGTGTTTTGGTGCTCGGGCAATTCAGGAGACACTGATAGACCTCCGGACAAAGGCATGGGGCCATAATGTTGCAAGACATTATGCCGCTGCAACATATCACATTGCCAATACAGTGCAATACATTGCCAGTGGCATGTCTTTTTTTGTGGGGGGCTCTGCCCATCGCACCCCTCATTATGGCTGTCTGCACCCCCCAAACCTCCCCAACTAAAATAACTAACTCAGGGGGAGGGAGTTAATAGTTAAAATTGCACAAAGTGCAAAAAAATCAAAAGATCCATGCATCTGGGACCAGAATCAAAACCCAGTCCCAAACGCACTGCTTGCCTCCCTTGCTGTCAGTGGCTCATCCCATTGAGCCACAGCAGCTGCTCACTGTCCCCCTGTCCCACAGAGATCTTATCCTCTGCCTGGAAGAGTGAGAGGGTGAACTACTGCACGTACACCCTTTTGCGGTTTTGCACCCTCTCGCTCTTCCCTACTGCTATTCCTGATACACAGTTATGTTGTGTGCTATTAAGTGCATGACATATTGACCCAGTAGGCCGGACAAAGAATCCAAGAAACTGGATCACTCTGCCAGGAAAATCTATGCTGCCGTTTCGCTTGGTCTCTGTCAGGCGAGCTTGGCTGTCATCATGGCACATTGCTCCCATGCCCTTCTGGGCTCTCTAGATGAGGTGCTTCCCCATCTCCGCTTGGACCTGCAGACTATGGTCAAGCAGATCTGGGACCAGGGTCAGGCTGTTGCAAAGCAGCAACTCCAGATGGCTCTGGACATTGGGAAGTCCTGTGCCTGTTCGGTGGTGACCACAGTAGCAATGTGCCACAGGGCCTGGCTGAGGGTCTCGACCTTTACAGCAGACACCCATCACAAACTGGCGGATGTACCCCTTCCTGGGCACCAACTTGTTCGGTCCAGGGGTAGAAACAAACATACGAATCTGCCAGCAGAAACAGGCCTTACAGTCTATCAAGTTAGTCTGCTGAATGCGTAGCTAGCACCCTTATATTGCAGCTTCCCCCCCTCCTCTCACCTTTACCCCCTCCCCCACACCCTGTCCCATGCCCCTTTAAAACTGCCCACTGTACTACAGGATACCACCTCCTCGGGTAGAGTGTTCCATTTCTCCACCACCCTCTCTGTGAAAAAATGCCTACTCATCTCTCTTCAATATCTTCCACCCTCCATCCTGAGACCATACCCATGACCATGCCCTCTGGTGTCACTTCCTCTCCTCAGCTTAAATATCCATTCTGTGCCCATTTTGTTAATCCCCTTCAAATATTTGATGGTCCCAATCCTATCCTCCCGATCCCTCCTCTCCTCCAGGGTGTACATATTCAACTCAGTCAGCCTGTCCTCATAAGATTTGCCCCCCAGCCCCTGAATCATCTTAGTTACCCTACGCTGCACCCCCTCCAGCAACATGATATCCCCTCTTCAGAAAGGGACACCAGAACTGCATGCATGGTCACCTTCAATGCATCGAGAAGTCCATTGCCACCTTGGACTCCATTGCTTCCACTCAGAAGGAACCTCAGGGTTCCAAGAAGCAGAAGTGCAAGCCTTTTTGCCCTTCTGCCCCTGTGGCCAAGCAAGCCCAATACCAATCTGCAACTCACACTCTGCACTCAGGGCACAATATTTACCCGGAGAGTTGTTGTCTTCCATTCAGTTATTTTTATTGTGGATACAGCATTTCATTCAGCATACCAGAGAGAAGTTGTTGGTATTTAAAATGGGTCATTATTGTGCCCTGAATGCAGAGTGTGAGTTGGAGACCAGTACCAATCTGGGCAGCAGCAGCAGGCTCAATTTTGGCACCCTTGTCCCAAGTCAGGGGCTTCAGCAGTCCGTAAACCTGGAGGGAAGGGTCCCGGTGGTCCCATGGCCAGATCTTCCTCCTCCAAGCCTGCACAGTGATGGGATAGGAGTGATCACCCCCATGCCCATCACGCCCACTCTGGGTCCTCCCGTGGGGGTCCTGCTCCGCCACTTCCTTTCCTCCTGGTTCACTGTCACAACGGACAGGTGGGTATTGGAAGTGGATGGCCAGGGTCTGCCTCTGGAATTTGAGCAGCACACACCAAGCCGAGCCCGTGCCCCATGGGAGAAGAAGGTATCCATGGACACTTGGTTGGCTGTCCGAGATGACATCACCTAACTCCTCTGCAAGGAGGTAGTGGTCAGAGTCGCAGATCCCTCCGTCAACCTAGGGTTCATTTCTAGGTACTTCCTGGTCCTGAAACAGATGGGGGGCTGGCGCCCCATTCTAGATCTGTATGACCTGAACAAGTTTCTTAAGTCTCGCACCTTCCAGATGGTAACTAAACTGTCTCAGATCATACCATCTCTCGAGCAGAACATGTAGTTTTGCTCTCTGAATTTGCAGGATGCATTCTTTCATGTCCCGATCCATCCCTCACACTGAAGGTCCCTCCACTTCTGACCAGAGGGAACCCTCTCTGAGTTCCAAGCCATGCCGTTTGGCCTGTCATCAGCCCCCAGTATCTTCATCAAATGCATTGCAGTGGTGGTGGCCCATCTTCAGCGTCAAAGGGTCAGGGTGTACCCCTATCTGGATGACTGGCTTATAGTGGGTCCCTCCAGGCAGGAGGTGGAGAGGTGGGATCTGGCCCTCCAGACCTGCATCAACCTTGACCTCCTGGTCAACAAGGCCAAGTCGGAACTTGTGCCTTCGCAGGTGATTTGCTTCATCGGGGCAGAGCTCAACTCTTGCCGAGCCAAAGTCAGGCCCCCAATGGACAGGGCAGAGGTTCTCTCCTCCTTTGTCCAATCATTTCTGGTTGGGCACATGCACCCTGCCCGAGACTTCCTGGGATGTCTGGGCTACATGGCGGCCTGCACCTTCATGGTCCAATGGGCCTGGTGGCATATGCACTCCTTCAATGGGAGCTGGCCAGCCAGTGGACTCAGCAACTAGCTCTTTTCGACCAGCTGGTGTCTGTAACCCAGAAGATGTGAGATGCTCTCCAATGGAGGACCATCCTGGAGCATCTGCAGGAAGGGATCCCATTTGTCTGTCCTGAGCCAATGGTCATCTTGACTACTGACGCCTTTCTCATGGGCTGGGGTGCCCATATGGGACCCCCAAGGAATCCCGATGCCACATCAACCTGCTGGAGCTCCAAGCAGTCTGGCTGGTGTGGACTGCATTCATTCCATTCCTTTGGGGTCAGGTGGTTCAGGTCGAGACAGACAACACTACGACCACGTACTATTTCAACAAACAGGGCAACATGCACTCCCGGCCTCTGTGCAGGGAAGCTCTCTGTGTTTCAACCCTCGTGAACTGAGTATAGGTGGATCTCCTAACCATTCATGTGGCAGGAGCTTCAAATCAGCTGGCGGATGCCCTCAGCCCTGTGGGTAAGGCATCCTACGAGTGGTCTCTCCATTCAGAGGTAGTACACAGCTTGTTCTCTCAGTGGGTCACCCCTCAGGTGCACCTGTTTGCCTCCAGGGAGTGCCCACCCCCCTCAGCAGGGCTCGCTGCAGGGGGTTGCCTTCTTGAGGCCATGGACCCCAGGCCTCTTCCATGCCTTCCCTTCACTTCTCTTGAGCCACAAGGTGCTCCTCAAGGTCAGGAGGGTTAAGGCACAGGTGAGCCTGGTGGCTCCAGACTGGCCCCATCAGCTTTGGTACCCCAATCTCCTGAGTCTCAGCATCAGGCTCCTGAGGCATCTTCCAGCACTCCTGGACCTGCTCTCAGTCAATCAGGGAAAGATCCTCCACCTGGACCTTCAATCCCTGCACCTGACAGCCTGGTTCCTGAGCGGCTAGAGTTCCAGGCTTTGGGTCTCTCCAAAGATGTACTCACTGTAGATGAGTCATCTAGGAAGGAATCAACCAGGAAGTGCTATGCCTTTCAATGGAAGAGATTCTCCATTTGGTGTCAGGGCAAGGGCCTGGACCCTTTGTCCTGTCCAGTGGCTAGCATTCTCGACTACTTTTTGTCTCTCTCCAAAGGGGGTTTTCGGTCAACAACCCTTAAGGTGAACCTGGCAACCATCTCTGCTTATCGGGCATGGACCAGTCAGCAGATGATGGCACAAGAGAAGGTGATCTGGCGTTTCTTTAAAGGCCTCAACCATATTTCCTCTATGGTGCGTGAACCACCACTGCCGTGGCATCTACTGCTGGTACTAGCAAAGCTCACTGGCAAACCAATTGAACTGATGCACAGGTGTGAGATATCATACCTGTCGTGGAAGACCGCCTTTCTGGTCAATATCATATCAGCCAGAAGGACTGGGAAGCTTCAGGCACTCACTGCTGAGTCTCCTTATCTGGTCTTCCACAAGGACAAGGTTGTCCTGTGCTCCAACCCGAAGTTCCTTCCAAAGGTTGCATCGGAGTTTCATCTGAACCAGTTGATGACTCTGCTGGTATATTACCCCAATCACACCTCGGAGCCTGAATACAGGCTCCATACTTTGGACCGGAGATAAGCCCTTGCTCATTACAAGGAGTGCACTGCTGAATTTGGGGAGAGGTTCGCCAGCTTTTTGTCACCTGTGCTGAAGCTGAACCTGGCTGACCTGTAGCCAAGTGGACGATTGGCAGATGGATTACATCATGCATTGATCTCTGCTACAGGCTGGCAGGCAGGGGGCCTCCAGGAGGGCTACGGGCTCATTTCACCTGCTGCTACATTGGTGGCTGTTTCTAGGGATGTCTCTATCCAGGAAATCTGCAGGGCTGCTACCTGGAAGTCAGCAAACACCTTCATTTCCCACTACCATATCAACCTAGAGTCATACTGGGATGCTGGTTTTGGGGCCTCAGTTCTCCAATCTCTTGTTGCCAAGTAGGGGGTGTGCAACTTGCCTCCCTCATCCCAGAGAATTGCTAGGAGTCCACCATAATGTGTGGATAAGAACAGCATATCCACATCCCTAGAAAAACAGGTGACTCACCTGTAACAGTAGTTCTAGGAGTGGTATATGTTGTTCATTCACACGGACCCACCCGACCTCCCTGGTTTCAACACACAACCACTGCTTCCAGCAGGCAAGATCTGGCATCAAGGTGCAGAGTCAAGGGATACATCACCTGGGTGGGTGGGAGGAGCCAGCTTAAAGACTTCCGGCAAGGTAGTTAAAGGGAAAGGACATGTCATAATGTGTGGATGAACAACATATACGACTCCTAGAAAGTACGGTTACGTGAGATCTTACCGTAACAGTAGATCTTCCAGGAATGTCTCTTGCAGTAGGTCATTACTTCTGGGAGGTTCCAGCAGGTGGTGCAATCACACGGCAGCTTCTTCCAGCAGTCTCTTCACCAGGGACCACCCACTCATGACATCACTTCCTGGCTCTGCCTATAAAAGTGGGTGGTCTCTGGTACTCTCCGTTCCCTGCAGGATTCAGCTCATAAGTGAGGGCCCGAGGGAAACCGAGGTACCAGTGAGTCCCAACCCTAAGTCCTTAGATTATGATCTCTCCTATTAGAAAATGGTAGGGGTACGGAGGGTGGGAAGTTACCTACTGTAAGAGACATTCCTGGAAGATCTACTATTACGGTAAGATCTTACGTAATCATACTATCTTCTACGGAATGGTCTTTTGCAGTAGGTTATTACTTCTGGGAGATTCCCAAGCAGTTATATCCTAGCTGGGAGGACAACTGTGACAGTATGCCTTGTAGAACAGTGCAGCTGAAGGTCCGTTGGTTGTCTAGAGGCAGTATCCAAGCTATATTGCCTGGTAAAGGTCTGGATGGTGTACCAGGTGACTGTATTGTAATGTCGGTGATAAAAGCATTGGTGAAACAAGCCATAATTGTTGTTATGGTCTCAGTGGAATGAGTCTGATCAAGACTTGATAGGGATTTATTGCATTTGTTATAACAATAGGTTATGTGATGGATTCATCTGTATAATAGGGTACGTTTTGTGACCGGTAAGTCTTGGTGGCCTGTAGCCAAGGATATGGAAAGTTGAGAAAGTCAGACGTCATGGTGGAAGGGGTCTGAATAGGAGGTTTCAAGTGCAATATGTCCCTAAGGAATATTCTGGTTATCCAGTTTCTGTTACATAAATGGTAAAAATAGAAGGGTAGCTGAGGTCTTCAGCGAATAATCTGGTGAAATAGCATAAGGCTCTCGTGAGTAGGCAGTAATTTGGGCCACAGGCTTAAAATGGAACCCAAATGATAAAAGCGTGTCCATTTAGGGTTGTATGTGTCACTTGGTAGCCCTCAGGGAAGCAGCAAAAAGGATGCCTGCAATCTTGTCATGTATTTGTGATCTCGTTTACAAGGGTGTCCTTGGGCGTCAAGTCCGGAAATTGCAGACCTTTCAGGTTGTGGTATCTCTAGGGGTTTTCACTTTGCATTTGGAGTCTGGTCCGAGTATCAATCTGACTGGAATGGCTACTAGGTGGTGTTGTAGCCGGGGATGCCAGGTCTGTCAAGGCCATGTATGGGCCAGTTCCCTCTATAGGTCCAGTAATATTCTATTGATCATTAGTGACAGAGGGTCGACAGAAGGAAGAATCTTGTCCAGGGTCAGGACGTGGCATCAATGAAGCTTCCTTTTAGGATGTAAATAATAGTTAAATTTTAGGTATTATATAAGAAAAGCTGGGATAGTGATCCCTTTAGTTGTTCTGTTGGGTTAACAGATGTCTGAGTAAGAGGCCTGGATGGTGGGTAGGTGGCAGCTGCATGACAACATCCAGGGCAAGAGATTAATGTGAGAGTGGGCAGTGGGTTTAATCCATGTGCCATGCGTATGGTATGGGCTTAGGTGTGCCCCTTTTGAAAGAAGCATCTGTTGTTCGCATCTATTGTTGTAATAGGCCCTGATTGAGGTTGGAGTCAGTGTCCACCATGGAAGGGCGCTGTAAGAGGCAGGTAGGATCCAGATGCGATGGTCTGATTGACCCGTACTTGGTATCTGCTTTTTTACATTGTCCACTGTTAGGGACATACATATTTCTTATCATCATATATATATTTTTTGTAAAAAAGCCTTTTTGTTTGAGCCTCTGAATATAAAAAGGCAGAGCAACAATCAAGTGTCTTCGAAGCCCTATGGAGGGGGCAAGGGGTCCGACAGCTGAATCACTGAGAGGTGTAGGCACCGGTGCCTCCAGAATGACGGATCCGGGTAGGCCTAGAGGTAGTGGGTGTACCTCTTGTTGCCTGTCCTTTGTTTTGGAAGGCACCTCTTTTGTTGTGATAGTTATCACTCCTTTTAAAATATTTTTATTGGTTACGTTGTTTGTAGTACAGGTTTTGTACTGTATGTAATTGTCTGCCTGAGGCTTGTAAGTCGTCCAGAATGGTTTGTGTTCCAGGACCAAACAGTTTATCACCTGAGAACGGGGTGTTAGCCACTTTATGTTGTATATCATGTGCAAGGCCAGAAATTCTGAGCCAGGCCTGATGGCGTATAGCAATGCCTGTGGCCAAGAGTTTGACTGATATATCCACTATATCATACCTTGATCTTAGGAGATGTCAAGAAATGGATGTAAAAGTGTTAATTATAGGCATCAGTTGTTCCTTTTCAGGCAAATGAGGTCATTTGTTAATAATTTACAGGGCAGAAGTGCCCAAAGTACACTGATATTTTAGAATATGGCCCATATAATTCAGTATCTGAATATTCAGGGTACTGGAAGCAAATACTTTCTTCCCCATGTAATCAAAGCATATCAAGTCTTTGTCTGGGGGTATTGAACTTGTATGTTTTGGTTTATTGGTGCGATCATGAGCCGTCATGATGACCACAGAGTTGGTGGTAGGCATGTTAGACAGATATTGATGGTCTAATGGGGCCTGATAAAACTGGTCCACTTTTTGAGACAGAGCGGGGGCAACCATAGGTTGGTGCCAGGCCTGTGTGATCGTGTTTTGATATGTAGAAGTTAATGGTGGTATAACCATGACTGGCTCCTCTGGGAGTTCTAGATACTCCGCCATGTCTTTTCTTTGTTTATCTTGTTCTGTTGTAGAAAACCCCATTATATTTTGTATTTGCATCATATTATCTGTAAATGAGGGGCCATCAGAGAGTGAGACAGCCCTGGAAGGTTGAGCCATGTCCTCGTCACAAGAGGGTGTTGCAGAGTAAGGGGAAGAGTACCTCCTGAAAATCCATGTCAGAAGCTCCATCATAATACATCTCCTCTGAAAGGTTCTCCATTCTGTGTGGTTCATTATCAGAATAGTATTCCTCCATAGGTGTCGGAGGTGATAAGGAAGAAGAGCGTTCCAGCTCCTCTTTGTGGGAGGTGGAGACATAATCTGAGAGGAGTGGGGGGTTAGGCAGATCAGGTGTAAGATCAAACCCCAAAGATTGTAAGACTTTATTAATAATATGCTCAATATTAGATACCGGCGAAGGTGGCAAATCAATAGTTTTAGGTTGTGAGCCCATCGTAATTGTTATACCTGATGATAGCGGGCATTGTGGAGGATCAATTTGTGCCGCCTTGTAGTATAATCTTGCATTCCTTTGGTGAGGAGTTTTTCTCCCATGTAATGAATGTCGTGAATTCATAGGGGTAAAATATGTTGATTTGCCCCTTTTTCTCATGAGGTGTGACCCCACAATGTGTTGTGAGGTGTCCCCATGAGTATATGCAGGAGGAAATGAGATGTCTTTATCATAAAGGTTAGAGCCCCGAGGGGCCGGCGTTGAAATAAAAGTCTCCGTTGATGGAGAAATAGCCTTTAAAGGTATTGTTTCATGATGAAAAACATGCTCAGATGACGGTGAAATGAGGCCCGTCAATGCAGGAGCATAAAATAGGTGCTTTGTCGACGATAAAGGCACTACCGTCGATGGGGGAGTTATAAATGCATGCTCCTTCGATGGGGAGGCAGTCCCATCAACAAGTGAAATCCATGTGCTCCATCAACGGGGGAGGTAGTCTCGTCGACGGGAGATGCTCCCTGAAAGCCTCCATTGACGGGAGAGTGTGCCTCATCGATGAGGAATGTTGTATAAATGTTGTCATCGATGGGAGAGGTGTCCTCGTTGACGGGGGAGCATAGAAATGATGCTCCATCAACGAGGGAGGTAGCCTCAGATGGGGAATGCTCCCTGAGAGCCTCCATCAATGTGAGCATATGCCCCATTGATGGGGAATGCTGTATTGATGTTGTCATCAATGGGAGTTGTGGCGTCATCAATGGGTGAGCATGGAGTGATGTTCCATTGACGGGGAAAGCACTCCCATGTATGAGGAGTCTGGTTTTATGTGCTCCATTGATGATGAAAACTGAGTATAGACATGATGCTCCGTCGACGGGGAAAACACTCCCATGTACAGTATGAGGAGGCTGGTTTTATGTGCCCCGTCGATGATGAAGATAGAGAAAGGTCTGCCATCGATGAGAGGGTATCCATCTTCGACAAAGAATGTCTCCTTGAAGAAACAGTTTTTGTTAAGGTTGCCATTGAAGTGCAGCATGGCAGGACTTGAGAGGAAGATTTTTCCTTGTTCATTCATGTTTTGGAAGATGACTCAGTGGATCTGGAGACCTTGGTGCGAGCCCCCGAGTCTGTAACACAGTATTTTTATCTTCCATTAAATGTTTTTTAAAGTTGTCGTAACCTTCTTTTCTGTTTACAGAGTTTTGTTTCTGGCAAAAAGCACAGGAATTGGTGCCGTGTATGGAGCTCAGGAACCTCAGGCTATAAAGGTTTAGTTTTCGTTGATTCAGAAAGAAAGAAAAAAGCAGCGCACCAATGCAAGGGGGGTGCTCTCTACAGGGGTTGCAAAACCCAAAAATGCAAAAGTCCAGAAGTCAGAGCACACCACAATTCTTCAGCTATTTAAGCTCAGTTTATTGCCAAAATATTCACGGCCAAGACAAAGCGCTTAAGCTGGTTGAGGCCTGAAGGCTAACCAGCGAGGCGGCAAATTCAACTGGTCTGGCAATAAACTAACTCTTTCGAGAAAAAAGAGTAGTGTCTCCTCACTGGACTTTAGTTTCATGATGACTGCTTACACAGAAGATTGAGCTAGCTGCTGTGCGAGCTGAAGTCGGCAGAAAAATGAACGGAGAGTACCAGGGACCACCCACTTTTATAGTCAGAGCCAGGAAGTGATGTCGTGTGTGGGTGGTCCCTGGTGAAGAGACTGCTAAAGAAGCTGCTGTGTGATAGTGCCACCTGCTGGAACCTCCCAGAAGTAATGACCTACTGCAAGAGACCATTCCGTAGAAGATCTACTGTTACAGGTGAGTAACCTGTTTACTTGCTCGCCTCAACTTCCCTCCTCCAATCCTCTATAGTGGCCACTATCACAATCCTGTCCAAGAAGGATAAAGACCCACTCTCTCCAGGCAACTACCATCTGATTTCTCTTATCACTGCTAATGCTAAAATACTGGCCACCCACCTAGAGATAACCCCTCCTGATCTAATACACCCGTTTCAAGTTAGGTTTGTCAAAGGTAGGCACACTTCAGAGCATTTATGCACTTTTATTAACCTGCACCATCCAGCCAGATCTGTTAAGACCTTTGCCACTGCACTCACCATAGACTTTGACAAAGTGTTTGATTCTGAATGGCCCTACCTTTTCGAAGAATTCCCAGAATCGATTTTGCACATTTCCTCTCTGAGATGCAAACCTTTTATACCAGCCCCTATTCTAGAATTCTGACTAATCACTTTCTATCCCCCATTTATCCTTATTCAGAGGCACTCTTCAAGGCTGCCCACTAACCCCCTTACTTGTAACCATTACTGACAGCACTAACAGCCAACCCTTTTTTATTTCTTTGATCAGATTGGGTAGACCTTCATCCAAACTGATCTGGAGTTATAATCCCCATTTAGTTTACTGTCAGGTACATAGTACCCATCATCATTTCAAAAGTATGTGCCGATTTATGCCAATTAATTATAATTTTATATTTTAGTGATTTAGTGTCCATAGCTGCAAATGTGTGACCCTCTTCCCTTATACAGAGTTACATTTATTCAGAATAGGGAGCCAAATTTGTCCAAATCTATTTTCCGTTTCTTCTATTTTATAATAAATTTTTTCAAGTTTTGCAGTTTCTATCATCATAGTTCACCATTCTTTATATACTGGTAGATATTTATCCTTCCATTTTTGTAGTATTAACTTCTTTGCAGCTGTAGTCGCTATTTGAATAAGAGCCATCTGTTTTTTCTCTACTAATTAATACATTTTACATATCTTAATAATAATCCTCCTGGATCAAAGGGAAATGTAATTCTCAGAGTCATTTCAACCAATTTAGTACGTTTTGCCTAGAAAGTTGTAAGCATTGGACATTCCATAAACATATGTTTAATAGTGCCTTTTTCTTTTTGACATCCGGGACAACATTCCAAAACTAAATGGCTAAATTTATTAAGTTTCACAGGAGTGTAGTACAATCTGTGCACAATGTTAAACTGAATTTGTTAAAATCTTATTGATTTTGAAACATTAGTTGTATTATTTAATATTTCTGACCATTTCTCAGATGTTATTTCAGAGTTTAGCTCTTTTTCCTAAGCTACATTAAGCTTCATCATATCCAACTGGAATGTTTCTTTTTTTAAATGAAGAATGAGTGTTACCTATTGTTTTTTTGCAAATTTCCCTGATATTGAACAAATTCTTCAAATGGTGCCATCGGGAGTTCTACATCAGAATTCCAAATTTTCTTAATACAACTTCTTAACTGTAAATAGGACATGTAGTTATTTTTACTGATATTACATTTTTTAATAAGGTCATCAAACTTGGCCAAGTTACCATTTATATATAAGTCTCCTTTATTATTTATGTCTTTCTCCGCCCAGGCTTTCCAGATTTTACTTGCATGAAATTTATTTAAAAATGGATTATTCTTTTTTTATACTTCATTTTTATTGACATGTTTTAAATTTTGTTTTTCAGATACATACTTTTACAACAATGCATCTTCAACTGAAAGACTTGAACATGTTCATACATTGATGTCTACAAATGAATACTGCAAGAAAAATGGATTATTCTGAAATGACATTGATCTTGCCAATTTAACTTTATGGCCTACCTTTTTATTGGTTCCCTGCCAGACCAGATTGAGTTTAACAAGAAACCTGATATTTGGTTTTCAGCTGTTAAATCTTTAACTGGGATTTCTACTATTTCATTTAAAGAGCAATATACTATAGAGCTAAGGTCTATTAGCTGCCAGTGGATCTACATGGCTTCTACAAGACAAATATCCCTTAATCCCTCAATTTGTGCTGCCATATAGTACCACTTAAGGTGTGGCAGATAGAGACCTCCTTTTTCTTTGGAAACATACATTTTGTCCAACTAAGAGCCAACCCTGACATTCCCAGAATACCCCCAAAACACACACACACACACACACACACACACACACAGTGGAATACAAATCCCTATCTTATGCAGATGATCTCCTTATTCTTACCTTTGATGCAGGTAAGATTATCCTCCCCCCAATACCTTCTCTCAGCTTTCTCACTCATTTTCAGGCTGCAGGTCAACCATTTGAAGTCCAAAATATTACCTCTAAACCCCCTATGCCATGCCGAAATATTTCCAAAATACAGAATGGAAATGGCATCCAGATGGTAGCTCCTATTTAGGAATCTGCATCACTCCATTACTTCATGACATTCCTAACTTTATTCTCCTCCTGGACTCTCTTAAGGTGGAGACTGAGCATTGGAAAACACTGCATCTGTCTTTTACATGGAAAATCCAAGCTCTCAAAATTATGCCTGCCCCCAAAGTACTCCACCTATTAGCCCATCTTCCTCTATATCTACCTGGCAAGTGTTTTAACCAATTGGACCACCTAGTCAATCAGTTTTTATGGGAAGGCAAGCCTCCTCATCTTAGCAAAGACAAACCGAGAAGGCACTGGCAAGAAGAAGGGGGGGTGCTCCCACACTTCAGGCATTACCATATGGCTTTCCTCTCAGCTCAAGTGCTAAGACGGTTCTCCCCTGATGAAGCCACTGCTCCGCCTTGGCTTCGTATTGAAGCTCACTGCCTATCCTCCCCTTCACCTCTCATTGCTTTTTACCTCCCTAAATCAGCCCTTAGAAAAATGGCCAAGAACAATGGTATTAGTAAAACTGCTAATTATAGATCCTATAAAACTTTTGGTTACATTCGTTTCATGATTGAACTGGAATCCAAAAACAGGGGGAGGGTTGGGATGATTCCAACTGTGGATGAGGCAAGGGATTTTGTTTTTCAGGAATTTATGGATAGCTGTAATAAATTTGCTCCTGTATGAACCAGAAAAATAAAGTACAAGAATTCCCCGTTATAATTCTTGCTTGTATAAAATGAAGAGACAAATAGATAACGTCTGGAAAAAAAGCAAAAAGAACAAATGATGCCCATGACTGGAACAGGTACAAACAATTACGAAATGAATATACTAAGGAGGCGAGAAAAACAAAACAGGAGTATTTTAAGAACTATCTGGCCAGTAACGTAAAAACAGCCCCTAGGGAATTTTGGAAGTTAATAAAGACATTTCAGGGATGCTGAAATGTAGATATTTCAAATTATTATGAAATAAATAGAGAAGAGGTTCTTTTAAATTAATCTGCAGCAAACAAATTTAATGACTACTTATTAACATAGGAACTAAAATGCTGGGACAAAACAATAGGTCAATAAGTAGTCAGCAACATCAAGATTTACCACAGCTTACACATGCCTTCAAATTTAAGCAGGTTACAATAGCACAAGTTTGTGATGAAATCCTAAAAACAGATACAAAAAAATCAGATGGAATGGATGGTATGCACTCTGCTTTGTTACTGAAATACTCAGCCACAATAATAGCAACCCCTTTGGCAGAGTTATTTAATTTGTCTTTTGTTACTGGAGTTTACCCACTGAAGTGGAAGGATGCTTTAGTTGTCCCTATCTAGAAATCCTGGCCAAAAAAATAGAACAGAAAACTATTGCTCCATTTCTCTTTTGTCCATAGTATCTAAAATATTTGACAGACTTGTAAGCACTCAGTTGAAGGATATTTTTGGGAATCAGAAATCCTACTGAGTGATTGCCAGTCTGGATTCAGACCACTCTACAGCATCACCTTAGCCCTTATAAAGGTCATTGGAGATTTTCAGGAGGTTCTGGATGGGAGGAGACCTGTGGGAGTTATTTCTGTATATTTATCCAAGGCATCTTATACATTGGATCACAGTATCCTTAACAGGTGGGAGTTACAAGTGGTGCAGTGGACTGGTTTGAGTCATATTTAAAAGAGTGTAAACAGATGGTATACATTAATGGGTTTAAATCAACTCTGTCTCCTATAGTGTCAGGAGTGCCCCAAGGCTCCATATTAGGGCCAGTCTTATTTAATATATAAATATGAACACCCTTATTATGTTTGATCCCAATGTTAATTTCCATCTTTATGTCGATGACACAATATTATACACAGCAGGAATAACCTTCCACAAACTGAAATTAGGCTGCAAGGGGCATTTGATGAACTCTCAAGACTTTTTTTGTCATCGAGGATGGCACCAAACCCAAAAAAAACAAAACCCTAAGTAATGTACTTCAATAGGTCTAAGGGACAGGATTTAACTACAAGCAAACTACAAATTAAAACAGTAGATCATGTTGTTTTGCAATGGGTACAGCATTATTACTACTTGGGAGTCTGGTTAGATGAGAAACAAATGGAATATCCACGTATTTAATCAAATTAAAAATTTGGGAAAATGTGCTAGTGCACTATGTGAAAGGAAGTAGGTTGTAGAAACTATGGTAATACCAATTTTTGATTAAGGAGACCTTTTGTTTGCAGGAGTTTTCGATTCTGAACTGGCAAAGCTAGGCGTTAGTTGGGGGGGAGGGCGCTGTGGAGCCTGAACGTGGAAGTAGCCTAACGGAGCTCCTCAAATCTAACTTTTACTTTTATTAAAATGAATAGTTTTGCAGACTTTCAAGGAGAACTAAACATATCTACTTACATTGGTGTATCTCTAGATCAGCACAGGCAAGTCAAAAGCGGGTCCGGCTGCCAATGAACAAAAAAAAAAAACGCAGCCGAAAATGGTTACAGCTGGGCCTAGCACTCGATCTACAGCCGTTGATGGCACAGCAGAAACTAATGAAGAAGAAACATTCACGTCTCTCAGGGTAAAAATGAAGCAGCTTCTGACTTCGGTTACCCTAATGAATAATAAGTTTGACGCCCTTACCACAAGAATGCTGATGGTCAAAACAGCAGTGGATGTATTAAAGAAGGAGGTGCAGGATGTTAAATGCCAGTCTGCTTGCACTAACGACGTTTCTGCCCAACATGTTAAGAACCCTAAGCTCACAAATAATCATCTGGAGATTTTGGAAAACCAGGTCCACTCCATGAAGGCCCGATTTCTAGGCATTCTGAAAGGAGCAGAAGGAGACCACCTGGTTTTGTTTCTCTGGGACTGGCTGGGAGAACAGTTGAATACCTACTCAGCACTAAAGGAATGGCCATTATAAAAGCCTACCGTGTACAACCTTGAGGTAGGCAAGATGGTGACTCTCCATGCACAGTAATGGCAGTGCTAGACTCTGACCACTCAAGATCACCTTGTTCAGCTAGCTAGAAGGCACGCCCTACTTCTCTCCTGGATGGCCATACAATTCACATATTCCCTGACCTCTCGTACACTACCCGCCAGCGACGCAAAAACTTTGATGGAGTCAGGAGAGTGCTGCGAGATCTGGAAGTTACACACATGCTCATCTTCCCAGCCAAACTTCACATAGTCTTTGACAACAAGGTATTTTTGTTCACCGATCCATTGGATGCAGGGAAATGGGCAAGGGCTCGCCAGACAACATGGAAAAGATGAGCAGGAGAACAAGAGGAGGATCAGGATGGATCAGAGGAGGGTTGATTGACTTGCTCCTGCAAACATTTTAGTAATGTTGTTCATAATTATCAGGGACCCTGTTTCTACATACTTGAGATGTCCCTGTAGGTGACATTTACAGTTCATTTCCATCTGTTTAGACAGGCTCCTGTTACAAGAGCCTGAAAGGAAAGTTCTTCTACAAATGCCCCAGTTTTGATTGTTACTAATGGGGTGATAGTTATTCCACCCCCACTGTTGTACGTTTTTTGAATGAAGTTGATTTTGGGTTGCAATCCACAGGCTACTGTAAAGTAAAATGGTTATTTACTATAGGAACACCAAGTCACAGAATTCACCTGACTAAATAACCACTGTCCACACAAAATACGCTTTGGTCTCCGTAGTTTACTTGTGAAGAAAGAGGATTTACAAAAGGCTGAAAAACTCAGCCAGAGGTGAGCACACACTAACGTTTCACCCAGTTGGACTTTTTCAAGTTATTCCACTCCCACTGTTGTATGTTTTTGAATGAAGTTGGTTTTGGGCTGCAATCCACAGGCTACTGTAAAGTAAAATGGTTATTTACTATGTCATTTTCAGATATAACATGGCACCATGGGCAGGCATCCTGGGAACTTTTAAGTGCAGTTCTTAGACTTTTAGCGATTTGCCATGTGTTCATGGGCTACTAAGCACAGCATTGATTTGGAGTTTCATAAGACTGGCACATTATATTTGAGATCCCCTCACCATGGACAATATTAGGAGATGCTCAAATCCTATATTATATAATGTACAGTATCTTGAATGTCTGATGTTTCCTAACTGTGACATAAGCTTTGTTTTGTCATTTAAAATGAATAAAATATAAGTTTAAAAAAAAGCTAGACGTTATGTATGGTAAATTTGCCCATTTCACACTGAATTCTCCCCACAGGTCTCATAAGTATAAACTTTACAAGAAGCTGGGATGGCAGAGATTAGAGGAGTGTATGAATTTACACTGCCTAGCATATATGCATAAGTGCTACGGACATAAAGGTCCTAATTATGTAAGCAGGAACCTTCACTTAAGATGTATTAGAGACTCCTTAAGGTTGTCGGGTGGGATTGAATATCTACCACCAAATAGAAAATTGAAGGTGGGTAGGTCACATTTTTTGTATCTAGGCCCCAAACTCTGGAATTCCATTCCAATCCATCTTAGACCAGTAGATAATTTTATTAGTTTGCACAGTATCAAAAATGGCATATAGAACAGTCAAAAAAATATTTGCCTTGTTGTCTATTATCAGGGTCTGCAAGAGAAGCCGTATGAGGAGAGACTAAAGGAGCTTAATATGTATACGCTTGAGGAAAGAACGGAGAGGGGGGACATGATAGAAACTTTCAAGAACCTCAAGGGAATCAACAAAGTCCAAGAGGGTAGCATCTTTCAGAAAAAGAGACTTGCAAGAACAAGGGGACACAATTTAAAGGTAAAAGGAGGGCGGTTCAGGGGCAATGTGAGGAAGTATTATTTCACAGAGAGGGTAGTGGATGCATGGAACAGCCTTCCTGAGGAAGTTGTGGGGTCTAAAACTGTGGGAGAATTCAAGAATGCATGGGACAGACATAAGGCAATTCTTGTGGGGGGCAGGAAGATATAGGCTGTTGGTTAACTAGGATCTGCGGCCTATCCTGTAGGTAGGGAAATGGGCAGACTAGATGGGCCTAGCGGTCCTTATCTGCCGTCAAAGTCTATGTTTCTATGTTTCTATCAGACATAGGATGATATAGCTAAGAGGCAAATTGACTAAACTGCAGTATTGTACCATTGCTTATGATCTCTCTTAGCATCTGTCCTGTTATAAAATGACTCTTTTTGTCCTACATATATGTAGTATTGTAAGAATTTTTGACAACCTTTATAACTGTGTTTATATTGTGTGAGTTTATGGGACCTCACTGAAAATGAGCTTTGCTCAATTGAATATCCGATTCATGTAATGAATAAAATATTTTACTACTACTACTTGCTCATCTTATCCCACAATAAGCATCTCCCATGTACATTGGAAAAAACTGATGTCCTCTCGCCAATTCAACCATACCTCCACTTCCCAAGCCCTTCTCTAGGATAACCACATGTTCACCACAGAGCGAACCCCTATTCATTGGCCAACCTAGATAGCTAAAGGGCTTCACTTAGTCTACCACCTCCTCTTCCCTGGTCAGTGTCACACTGACACATCTGAGGCCCTCAGTGTCAAACATAACTTTCTAGCCAGGGACTTTTGGAGATACCTCCAACTCAGGGCACTCTATCCCCACACCTTATCTGCTGCTTCGAGGATGAACCCCCTATTAATAAATGGCAACATATTAACAAAGGAAGCACAGCTTTACACTATAAACTCATTAGAGACTATAAACCTCCCTCAACTGCTCACCTGCAATGATGGGAGATGGAACTAGGCGTCCCTATCTTTGAGCATGATTGGAATCTATCTTGGTATAAAGCCCATGTCTCCTGTAGGGATATAAAAGCAAAGGTAATCCAACTTAAAATATAACACTTTTGGTACAGGACCCCTCCATTTCTTTGCCACCATGGCCTCCTGTCTCATAACGGATGTTGGAGGTGCAAAACTGAAGAGGGCTAATTTTCCCACCTGTTATGCGACTGCACTCTAATCCATCAGTTTTGAGATGGTGTCTTTTTGTACTAAAGCCCCTCCCCCAAATACTGGACGCCCCACTAGTCCTTATACTCATCACCACCCTGACCTTGGGCCATTGCTGCCACACAGATTGCCAAATGCCTTTTACTAAGGCGGTGGAGGTCCACAGATAAGATATCCCTTCCTTAGCTGAATGCCAAATGGCATTAGGACAGCTAATTTTCCTTGAAAATTTGTCCCACTTTTCTCTCAATAGCTAATTTAGGTACTTAGAAACCTGGGTTCCCTACCTTAGCATCTCCACCTCGACCCTCCCCTCCCCTCCCCACCAGGACGGACCCATTATCTAATGAGCTTTTGGCTCATTCCTCTTCAATCTCGTATCATAATATTATGACATGGAGTTTGGCCACTTCATTCCTGTACTTTTTTTTTTTTCCATATAGATTTTTATGCTCCCCAGAGCCTGGTGGGTGGCTACGGACCCTCCCTCAAAGGAGATCATCTCCACATCCAAGCGTCCCCGCCCAGACCAACCACGTAAATATACCATGGCTTACCCCCATGATGGGGCCAGGGAGAGGAGCGTTGACTTTCTTCCTTCCCCAGAGCATAATCCAGACATTGGGGTAGCTGTGGGGACACATTGGGCTATCATGGAGCCTGCCAGCTCCCTTTTTCCACATTTTCTCCTCAACCCCCCCTCCCCGCTGATGTATGGGCACTGGCTACGTGTCATCCCGACCCATACTACCCTTCAACCACCGCCAGAGGGCAGTCAGTGAGTGGGATGGCAGAACCTCCCTCCCAGAGAGAGGAGAGCAGTCCTCCAGATGCTCAATCCTCTCTTGCCTCTCCTGACCCTCGAGCACTGGCTATGTGTCATCCCGACCCATACTACCTTCCGGCCACTGCCAGAGGGCAGTCAGTGAGTGGGATGGCAGAACCTCCCTTCCAGAAAGAGGAGAGCAGTCCTCCAGATGCTCAGTCCTCTCTTGCCTCTGCTGACCCCCAGGCGCTGGCTATGTGTCATCCCGACCCATACTACCCTTCAACCACTGCCAGAGGGCAGACAGTGAGCAGGATGGCAGAACCTCCCTCCCAGAGAGAGGAGAGCAGTCCTCCAGATGCTCAATCCTTTCTTGCCTCTCCTGACCCTCGGGCACTGGCTATGTGTAATCCCAACCCGTACTACCCTCCAGCCATCGCCAGAGGGCAGTCAGTGAGTGGGAGGGCAGAACCTCTCTCCCTCCCAGAGAGAGGAGAGCAGTCCTCTGGACGCGCAATCCTCTCTCACCCCTGCTGCCCCCCGGTGACCCGGGCTCATTCCGGAACCTGGGTCGCCAGTGTGGCACGAGGTGTAGTGACCAGCGACTCAACTTCCAGCACCAATGGCCCAGATCATTCCTATAATTTAAAGGTTTGTTCCTTCCTTTAGCTCAGCAATCTGCCTTTTTTTGAAGTTTTTCAAATGGCTTGTTATTAATGAGAAACCCATCTATATTTCATGTTAATAACTACTGTGTTGTTGCTTTGATGCTGTAAATACAGGTTACTCACCTGTAACAGGAGTTCTAGGAATGGTATATACTGTTCATCCACACTGTCTGGCAGGTTCCTTGCCGCTTTAAATCTTGCCGGAAGGTCTTCAAGCTGGCTCCTCCCACCCACCCGGGTAGTAAAACTCTTGGCTCCACCCCATGATGCCAGATCTAGCCCACTGGAAGCCAGGTTGTGCGTCGAAGCCAGGGAGGCCAGGTGGGTCGTGTGGCTGAACAACATATACCATTCCTAGAACTCCTCTTACAGGTGAGTAACCTATATTTCTAGGGACATGAATATGTTGTTCATCCACACTGTCTGGAAGACTCCTAGCAGTTCTCCGGAAGGAGGGAGGCAAGGCGCAAACCCCCTACTTAGGGAATAAGGACTGGAGAACCGAGGTCCCAAAACTAGCATCCCAGCATGACTCAAGGTCAATGTGGTAATGGGTAATAAAGGTGTGTGCTGACTTCCAGGTAGCAGCCCTGCAGATTTCCTGGATAGGGACGTCCCTGGAAGCAGCCACTGAAGCAGCAGTATGGCGGGCAGAATGAACTCTTATCCCTTTGGGAGGCTCCATGCCCACCAACCTATAGCAGAGATCTATGCAGGAGGTGACCCACCTGCCTATCTTCCGCTTGGCTGCAGGTCTGCCAGGTGCGGCTTCAGCGTAGGTGACAAACGGCTGGTGAACCTCTCCCTGAACTTCAGCCATCCACTCCTTATAATAAGAGAGCGCTCTTCTAGGGTCCAGAGTATGGAGCCTATATTCGGCCTCCAAGGTGTGATTGGGGTAGAACACTGGCAGAGTCAACACCTGGTTAAGGTGAAACTCCAACACCACCTTCAGAAGGAATTTCGGGTGGGGGCGCAGGACAACCTTATCCCTGTGGAAGACCAGATAAGGAGACTCGATGGAAAGCGCCTGGAGCTCTCCCATCCTTCTGGCTGACGTGATAGCCACCAAGAAGGTGGTCTTCCACGACAGGGGAGAGATGTCACACCTGTCCATCAGTTCGAATGGCTTACCCATGAGCTTAGCCAGTACCAGCAGTAGATCCCATGGAGGTGGAGGTTCTCGCACCGAAGGGGATATGTGATCAAGGCCTTTGAAAAAGCACCTGAACACCTTCTCCTGCACCACCGACTGTTTTCTGGCCCGCGCCCGGTAAGTAGAGATGGCTGCCAGGTGCACCTTAAGGGTCATCGACTGAAGCCCTAGCTGAGAAAGGAACCACAGGTAGTCCAGAATGCTTGCCAAGGAACAGGAGGAAGGGTCCAGCCCCTTACCCTGACACCAAATGGAGAATCTCTTCCATTTAAAGGCATAGCATTTCCTGGTCGAATCCTTACGGGATGCCTCAACGACGTTGAGGACCTTGTCGGAAAGACACAAGGCCTGGAACTCTAGCCGCTCAGGAACCAGGCTGTCAGGTGCAGGGATTGAAGGTCTGGATGGAATACCATGCCCTGGTTGACTTAGATCAGGTCCGGGCAGGCTGGAATCTGCCTCGGGAGCCTGGAGCTGAGGCTAAGGAGACCTGGATACCAGAACTGGCGGGGCCAGTCTGGGGCTACCAGAATCACCTGTGCCTTGTTCCTCCTCGCCTTGAGAAGCACACTGTGGATCAAGGGAAATGGGGGAAAGGCGTAGAAGAGGCCCGGGGTCCACGGCCTCGAGAAGGCATCCCCCTGCAGCGAGCCCTGCTGAGGGGGGCGGGCATGAAACAACCTCAGCTTCACATTCTCCCTAGAGGCAAACAGGTCCACCTGAGGCGTGCCCCAGTGGGAGAACAGATCTTGTACTACCTCCGGCAGGAGAGACCACTCGTAAGACGCAGCTCCTATCTGGCTCAGGGCATTGGCCAGAATGTTGGAGGCTCTTGCCACATGGATGGCAAGGAGATCCGCCTCCAGGCTGTGCACAAGGGACCAAGTGCAGAGAGCTTCCCTGCATAGAGGCATGGAGTGCGTCCCGCCCTGGTGGTTAAGGTAGTACATGGTCATGGTATTGTCCGTCTGGACCTGGACCACTTGACCCCGTGCAACCAGAGCGAAGGCAGTGAGGGCTAGATGAACTGCTCAAAGCTCCAGCAGGTTGATGTGGCATCGGGACTCCTGAGGGGACCAGAGGCCCTGCGCTCTGTGCTCCCCCAGATGGGCACCCCAACCCATCAGAGAGGCATCAGTCGATAGAGAGACCATCGGCTCGGGGCGGACAAACGGGATGCCCTCCTGCAGATGAGCTGGAACGATCCACCACTGGACAGCATTCCACATCTCTTGGGTCACTGTCACTGGCTGGTCCAAGGGACTGGAGCGCTGTGACCATTGGCTGGCCAGTCCCCATTGTAGGGGACGCATGTGCCAACGGGCCCATCGGACCACGCTGGTGCAGGCCGCCATGAGGCCCAGGAGGCACAGGAAATCCCGGGCAGGGCGTAATTGCCCAACCTGAAATGATTGGGCAAAGGAGGAAAGAACTTCAGCCCTGTCCACCGGAAGCCGTGCTCTGGCTCGAAGAGAGTCGAGCTCTGCCCCAATGAACTGAATCACCTGCGATGGCACGAGTTCTGATTTGGCCTCGTTGATGAGGAGGCCAACCTGAGAGCAAACCTGGAGGGCCAGATCTCTGGACCGCTCCACCTCCGCTCAGGAGGGGGCTGCAATCAGCCAGTTGTCCAGGTAGAGGTACACCCGGACCCTTCGGCGCCGCAGGAATGCGGTCAGCACTGCCATGCATTTGGTGAAGACCCTAGGAGCTAGGGAAAGGCCGAAGGGCATGGCCCGGAACTCGTAAAGGGATCCCTCCGCTCTGAAGCGGAGGAATCTCTGTTGGGACGGACAGATTGGGACGTGAAAGAACATGTCCTGAAGGTCCAGAGAACAGAACCACATGCCTCATTCCAAGGATGGAATGATCTGAGCCAGAGTGACCATCCTGAAGGTTTGAGACCTTAGGAACCTGTTCAGGTCATGCAGGTCTAGAATGGGGCACCAGCCCCCCGTCCGTTTCGGGACCAGGAAGTACCTGGACACAAACCCTGGGTCCAGTGGAGGTTCCGCCACCTTCCTGATCACCTCCTTCTGGAGGAGCAGAACAATGTCGGCTCGACAGGCCGACAGAGAGGCTGCGGACCCCATAGCCCCCTGTGGGGCGACGGCTCGGAAGGGCGGGGCCTGCTCGAACTCCAGAGGCAGACCCCTTCCTACCACTTCCAACACCCAGTGGTCCATGGTGATAGCGGACCAGGCAGAAAGAAAGTGGCAGAGCTGTCCCACCATGGGGGGAACCCAGGGGAAGCAACGCGGCTGGGGGCGACACCCCTCAACCCGTCACTGGGCAGACTTGGAGGAAGGACCGGCCGAGGGACCTCCTGGGCCTTTTCCTCCCGGCTTCCTGCTGGAGGAAGCTGCAGGCTTGGCTTTGGGGTGCCAAGTGCGAGCCTGCTGGCCCTGATGCTGGTGTTGCTGGGCCGGACGTGCCGCAGGGTCAGAAGGGCGAAGGGCTTATGCTGCTGCCGGCGGCCTTTGTCCTTCTGGGCAGACGTGACCGAGTCCAAGGTGGCATTGGACTTCTCAATTCTCTGGAGGTGGCCTTCCACCCCAGGCCCGAACAAGTCAGTACCCAGGAAGGGGACGTCTGCCAGCTTGTGCTGGGTATCCGCCGTGAAGGTGGAGATCCGCAGCCAAGCTCTGCGGTGCATGGCCACTGCGGTCGCTACTGACCAGGCACAGGAGTCTCCAATATCAAGAGCCATTTGGAGCTGCTGTTTCGCCACTGCCCTTCCCTGATCCCACACCTGCTTGACCGTAGTCTGGAGGTCAGCCGGGAGATGAGGGATCACCTCATCCAGGGAGCCTATAAGGGTGTGGGAGAAGTGCACCATCAGTATGGCCGAACTGGCCTGATGGAGGCTGAGGGAGGACTCAGCATACACTTTATGCCTGGCATAGTTCAGCTTTTTGGACTCTTTGTCGGGGGGCTTGTGCACATCCCTGGTGTTCCCAGAACGTCGGAAAACACTATCGGTAACCAACCCCTCCGCAGAGGGGTGCTCCGAGAAACCAGACAGTGACCCAGTGGGGACCCCGTACTTCCTGGCCATCCTGGCTGAAGGAGCAGGGCAATAAGCTGGCCACTGCCATAACTCCAAAGCTGGGCCAACAATGGCTTCAGCCACTGGAAAGGCCTCCATGGGAGAATCCCCTCAGTCCAGTATCTCTGTGAGGGGATACTTGGCCCACTTGGATACAGGCTCGAGCTGCATCCCAGTGGACTCTGAGATGAGCCGAAGCAAATCCATGAACGAGGATGGGCTGTCGTCCATCGACAGTCCCCTGGAGGACTCCAGGTCAAGGGGCCTGGAGAACAGGGAAGAGTCGTCATCAGACTCTGAGGAGTCTGTGAATAGCTGCCTAGGGCCCTGAGCCACCCTCCAGCTGCACTGAGGGCCGGTTGTGAGTGAGGGTGACCGACAGCCGGCGGCTAGGTCACTGACCCAGAGCTAGGTCACAGATTTAGGTTGTGAGGCGGGGTTCCACCACAATTGGTGGGGCAGCTGGTTTTGGCTTCTAACAACCGGCGCCAGTTTGGGCTCCTTGACCACCGCGAGGGGTTGTTTCGGCCTTTCAGGTGACAGCCACTTAATGGCCGGGGAAGGCAATGGTGTTGGCTTGTTCCCAGTCAGAAGGAGCTGCTGCCATATTAAGTCCTCATAGTGTTGATGCAATTTGTGCCGAAGCCTCTCCTCCTCTGAAGAGGAGGAAGACAAGGACGAGCGGTGCAGCCGCTTTCCTCGGTGCCGAGACCGCTGGTGTCGGTGGGATCGGCTGGACCAAGAAGAGGTCCAAGACCAAGACCGTCTGTGTTTCCAAGGGTGGGTCTGGGAGGGAGCAGGGGAAACCCATTCCTCCCTCGGCTCGGGAGCCTTAACCGGGGACTCTGGCACAGGAGGCGCAGGCAAGTCCTCAGTTTCCACCTGGGGAACCGGTGAAGAAGGGTTGTCGGCTTCTCCAGTCGACAGCTCGTCTGACGGGTCGAGAAAAATCTCGACCACATCGACGGGTGTCTCAGCCAGCTAACCTGACGGGGACACCATGAAGCCAGCGGCCTTAGCTGCAACCTCGACTGAAGTCGAAAGTCGACTGTCCTGGGAAGGGGACCTCTCCCACTCCCACAAATGCCGACTGTGGGACTTACCCTTCGAGTCCTTCTTCTTGGACCGAGAGGAGTGTCCCGAAGGACCCTCACCTTTCGTGGAGAGGGATTGGCAAAGCTCCTTAAAAGGAGCCTTATTAGAGGAGCCCAAGGACAGCGGGATAAATGTCGTGACCGAGGAAGATGAAGATGCGGACTGGACTGCCTCTTCCTCGAGGGCGATCATCTGTTCAAGTTGCTTAGCTGAGCCAGCTGCCACGGAAACCACCCAATGGGCCTCCTTCGACTTCACCGGCGGTATACGTCTCTCAGGGCGCCCAAGTTGGAGCCTGACAGCACGGTCTTCAAGGACATTTGCCAAGAAGGACTTGCACAAATCGCAGGCCTGCAGATTGTGGTCAAGCCCGAGGTAGTAGATGCACGTGGAGTGTGGATCGGTCCTAGACATCTTCTGCTCGCATGGGCACCGCCAAAAACCGGGAGTCGATTTGTCCATCACAGCCACGAAGGAAGAAGCAGATCGAAGTCTAGAAAACTTTAAAATTAGTTTTGGGTGAACTGAAGAGTTTGGATCCAGTCTAAATGCAGAGTGCTAAGGAGGGAACCTGAGCTTCCAAGTGGTAAGGAAGATCTGGCGTCATGGGGCGGAACCGAGTTTTTTACCACCCGGGTGGGTGGGAGGAGCCAGCTTGAAGACCTTCCGGCAAGATTTAAAGTGGCAAGGAACCTGCCAGACAGTGTGGATGAACAACATATCCATGTCCCTAGAACTTCTCTTTCTCTTTTTTCTGGTGGTTATTGTACCTTATTTTTTGAGCTCCTTCTGATGATTCAATTAAGAATGTAAAATAAAAAAAAAAGAAGGAAACATGGCACCTGATCAAAGAGCTCTGTCGTACAGTACCATCAGCCATTATAACCTTCTACCTCCCCAATCACCTCAGCTCTCAGCATTCTCTCCTTCAATGCCAGGCTCCACCAGCACCTTATAGACAATATGCACTTTAACTGCACCTAATCTGTCTGCTGCTTCCCTGCATTGTGTTAATTGCCTGTACTTTGCATTACATGTAAACTGCCTGTAATTTGTGTGACCTGCCTTATATTGCATTGTACTACTGAAGGAAAGAATTGTTGAGTATCTAGAGGCCAGTGGGGCACAGGACCCAAGGCAGCATGGGTTCACAGTGGGAAGGTCATGTCAGACGAATCTAATCAATTTCTTTGACTGGGTGACCAAAGTAGTAGACCAGGGAGGGGCTGTGGACATGGCCTACCTAGACTTTAGCAAGGCATTTGACACAGTCCCCCACAAAAGATTAATAAGTAAATTAGCCAGCCTGGGAATGGGTCCCAGGGTGGTAGCCTGGGTAAAACATGGACTGGACAACAGGATGCAGAAGGTAATAGTTAACAGAGTCCACAGTGAAGAAGGGGGGGGGTTACTAGTGGGATACCACAAGGTTCAGTACTGGGTCCGGTCCTTTTTAATGTCTTTATAAATGACATTGCAGAGGGGCTGGAAGGAAAAGTACTGTATGTCTCTTTGCAGATGATACAAAGATCTGCAACAGGGTTGATACACAAGGTGGGGTGGAAAGGATGAGAAGGGACTTGGCATGGTTGAAGGAATGCTCAAATGTATGGCAGCTTAGATTCAATGCAAAGAAGTGCAAAGTAATGCACCTGGGAAACAAAACCCAGGGAAGAGTACACAATGGGGAGATACTGACAACAACAAAAATGGAAAGAGAACTGGGGTAGTTATATCAGATGACCTAAAGCTGGGCAAGCAATGTGAGAAGGCAGTAAAGAGGGCTGGGGGATCTGGGATGCATGGGGCGGCATCACCAGTAGAAAACAGGAAGTTGTTGTCCCTCTGTACAGACAGTTGGGAGTACCGCATGCAGTTCTGGAGACCCCATCTCTGCAAAGACATAGACAGGGGTGGAGGCTGTCCAGAGGAAGGCAACCAAAACGGTGCAGGGTCTGCACCACAAGACATATGAAGAGAGACTAAAGGAGCTCAATATGTATACCCCCGATGAAAGGAGGGAGAGGGGGGACTTGATGGAAACATTCAAGTACCTTAAGGGAATCAACACAGTCCAAGAGGGTAGCATCTTTCAGAAAAAGAGATGCGCAAGAACAAGGGGGCACAATCTGAAGATAGAAGGAGGATAGCTCAGAGGTAATGTGAGAAAGTATTTTTTCACGGAGAGGGTTGTGGATGCATGGAACAGCCTTCCTGAGGAGGCTGTGGAGTCAAAAACAGTGGAGGGAATTCAAGATGCATGGGAAAGATATAAGGCAATTATAGTGAGGGGTAGGAAGAAGTAGGCTGTTGGTTAACTAGGATCTGCAGCTTATCCAATAGGTAGGGAAATGGGCAGACTAGGAGGCCAAGCGGTCCTTATCTGCCATCAAATTCTATGTTTCTATGTACCACCCATATACTGTATTTTTTATACTGTCTACTACTGGTCGCTTGTGAAAACAGGCTTTATAGATCATCTTGCTCTCCAGTATAATAAAGAAAAATGAAATGTAAAAAATGAAACTGCCCTCCTATCTCCTTTCCATGCCAGTTATGTATTCTGATATGCTCTGACCAATTCTTGATAAATAAATAATCTAGCTTCAGGGTGCCCTCAGATCTTGCTAGAGCTCCACTCTCCTTGGTGGCTACTGTTCTTTCTTTTCATATTTCTAAGACATTCCATGACATTTATTCATTTTATTTATTTATTTAGTTAAAGTTTGGCAACTGGGAGAGGCACACTGAGCCGAGACTCATTTGCAGGTATTATCCGGGGAAGGGGGGACAAGGTAGGCAAGTACAAAGATAGACAGGCTGGTTACAGTGGCCTGAGCTGAAGCAAAAATACAAGTCCAGTATACAAGTGCAAATACACACATAGTACAATAGATAAAAGGAGGGGTTGGGGAAACTTTGGAGAATTTTTGGGCAGTGGCAAAAGTCGTAGATACTGCTTTTTTGGCATTGACTAAGTTGGTTGGTGTGGAACCATTGTAGGATGTGGGTGAAATCATTTTGCAGCTGTGCGGTTCACCTCGGAGGCAGAGAGGCCTGTAGCATAGAGAATGGTGTTATCTGTGTAAAGGTGAATTTGAGGGGAGGAGCAGACAGAAGGGCGATCATTAAGGAAGATAGAGAAAAGGATGGGACCTAGACTAGACCCACCTTGGGGTATGCCAGCTAGAACTGGAAGGGGGAAGGGCATCTCCAGCCAGGACACTTTTCGTACAATCAGACGGGTAGGAGCTGAACCATTCAACTGTGGGAGGGGAGAGGCCAGGAAGTCCAGTTTAGTGAAGAGGAGAGGATGGGAGACAGAATCAAAGGCCTTTGCTTGGTTAATGAAAATGGCAGTGGTAAGGTGTCCTTCATTCATGCCTGTAAGAATAGCATCTGTGACCCAGAGAAGGGAGAAGACAGTTGAGTGATTTTTCCAGAAACCGGACTGGCAGGAGGAGAGGAAATTGGTGGTGGAGAGGAAGTGAGTGAGCCTGGTTAAGGCTAGGGACTCCTGGAGCTTGGCTAATATGAGGAGGGAGATGGGGGCAGTAATTATCTGGTGTGGAGTGATCGCCGCCTTTGTGAAGGGGGATCACTTTTGCAGATTTCCAGGCTTGAGGGACAGTGCTAAGAGAGAGAGAGAGAGAGGTTCAGCAGATGGGACAGGGGATAGGCAATGGCTGGGGCTGAGATTTGAAGGAAGAGAGGCCAACCCTGTCAGGGCTGGACTTGTGAGGGTTCAGTGATTACAGCGCCTGAAGAACCTCATGGGCTGTGATGGGGGAGAACTGAAAGCCATTTGGAGATGGAGGAGTGGGCAAAGAAGAGGGTGGGTTTGCTGAGGTGGAGGGAAGCGCACAGGTTGTGAAGAAGTTGTTTAGAGTAGACGCAGCAGTGAGGGGGTTGGAGACTAAGTTGTTGTCAATGAGGAGGGAGGGAGGGAGGAAGATTATGAGGAGGGGTTGAAAAGGGAAGTGAGGGTTTGCCAGAAATTGTAAGGTGAGCTCAAGTTTTTCTGTAAGGTAGTCATCAGTTTTCAGGATCAGGAATGACATCAGTAACACTATTTCTTGGCCTGGAGTGGTGTTACTTACATCACAGAATGTTCAGGCAGGATTTTACAATGGGGAAGGGGGGTGTTGAGGTTAGGGGTTGGAGTGGGAGCTGGTATGTACATTTTTTAAAACAGTTTTTAAATTCTTTATTTAATATATGGATATTGAATTTAATATGTCTGTAAAGCATATAAAAAAATTCTGGTAATAGCCTCAAAGGTTTAGTGATAATACTATTGTCAATCACTGGTAATAGTATTGTCAATCACTGGTAATACTATTGTTTTGTGCTGATACCTCCTGCCTCCACGTCGTAAGCGTGCCTCCTTATTTGCCGGTTTTCCTGTGTGGGCGGGCTGAACAGTTGAAAAAACATGGCGGCCATTCTGTCGCTTAGCGAGGGCGAACTCGGTTCTCCGTTTTTATTTTCCCCGATCAGCAAATTAAAATATCTGGTTGATCCTGCCATTCCAGTGGTGAAGAGCAGGTAAGATCTCATTAATTTGAAAAAAAAGAGGCAGATGCCGGCAACTGTCAGGCGCGAGCAGACAGCTGAAGACACAGCACGAGACAGTGCGGCGGTTCGCAATGACCCACACTCCTTAACTGAACTGGCAAACCACCTGTCTGAACACACTAGGATCCATATATTAAAAAAAATAAATGGTTCTGTGTGTATTTCCGATCAGCAATACCATCTCGCGGTTCTGGACATGTAGGAACCTCTCGATGGTATTACTGACTGGTAATACACACGAACCACATTATTCTCTATATAATATGCTATTACCATTTGTATTACATTTTAATATATACACTACAAATCCTGCAGTTTTGGTATAGTTTAGAAAATTGCTAGCTAGGGAAGAAGGAAGTCGACAAGTAAACTAGTCTCAATGCGAGCTGAGGACGTACTCTTTACTCCCCGGTTCCACCACTGGAAAGCAGCAACTACTGAGGAGAGAGAGAGGTATTGGCAGCTACAAAGGCAAAAAGCACTATTAATTTAACAAAAAAGTCAAACTATATCAGAATATCGGATACACACTAAAAGGAAAATGGGAAGGAATTTAGAGGTATAAAAAACTGTTTCCTATAACATTTAAGGAAGAAGGGGATTCAGGTGAGGCCAGTGGCTGCTAGGCCATGCCGTGCTGTAGCAGACAGCAGAAACAAAAATACAGTTACGTAAGAACTTACCGTAAAGTACAGTTAAGTAAGAACTTACCGTAACAGTAGATCTTCGAGAGGAGCTCTTGCAGCAGGCTATAACAATTAGGACTATGCCGCAGGCACTAGGACCACACGGTGAAAACTTCTGCCAGCAATACCAGCGGGGGACCGCCCCCGACGCCGCCCCGCCCCGACATCGGTCAGGGTACAAGAGGGGGCGGACCCAGCTCCACCTCAGTTCTCCCGCCAGTACCCAGCAGAAGGCCTGACAAGAGAAGGAGGCGAAGCCTACCATTGAGAAAGGAAAGAAAATAGATCTGCACACTCTGAGGGGGAAGGCGGAAGGGAAGCAGCGCCTGCTGCAAGAGCTCCTCTCGAAGATCTACTGTTACGGTAAGTTCTTACATAACTGTACTATCTTACTTTGAGTTAGAGCTCTTGCAGCAGGCTATAACAATTAGGACTGAATCCCAAGCAGTCCCATAGCAAAGAGGTAGCCGACCCCGGGAGGAGGAATATGCTGACTCCAGAGGCCCTCAGGACAAGAGTCCTTGCAAACCGCTTAGGCCGGCCAGCACGAGCGTCTGGAGATGATATCCAAGCTGTAATGCTTGCTAAAGGTATGCACCGAATTCCAGGTCGCGGCCGCACAGATGTCCTGAATGGCGACATTCCGCATCGCCTCAAAAGAAGCTGACACTCCCCTAGTGGAGTGACCCCTAACCGGTCCTGGCAGGGGTTTATTGTGATGCTCGTAGCAAAATGAGACGCAACGGACTATCCATTTGGAGATAGTCTGCTTGGACACCGGTTGACCCAAGTGATGCGGTGCAAAAGCCACAAAGAGTTGTCTCGATTTACGGTGCTGAACCGTTCTGTTGAGGTAATACCTCAGGGACCTGTGAACATCCAATGTGTGGAGGAGAGCCTCCCCTCTATTGGAAGGGGAAGGAAAATAAACTGGAAGATCAACCGACTGGTTGAGGGTCAACTCCGAGACCACGTTGGGAAGAAACTTAGGATTAGTCATGAGGGAAACTCTTTCCCTATGAAAAACCAAATAGGGCTCTTTACACATCAGAGCCTGAAGCTCGGAAGCTCTTCGAGCGGAAGTAACAGCAACCAAAAAACAAACTTTCCAAGACAGGTATTGCAGCTCACAACTCGCTGCGGGCTCAAAAGGAGGGAGGGTGAGTTTCTCCAACACAAAAAGGAGGTCCCAGGGTGGGACAGGGTCCCTAATGGGAGGTCTCATGTGTAGAATTCCCCTAAGGAAGGTGCGGGCTACCTCTAACTGTGCCAATGCTCTCTCTCTCCCACGAGAGCATGATAGGCCGAAATTGCCTACATGTGCACCTTGATAGAGGAATAGCTCAGGCCTTTCTCATACAAGGAGAGGAGATACTGCAAAGTGGAGTTCACAGAGCAGGTGACAGGATCTAAATGCTGTGGCAAGGCCCAGAGACAGAAACGCTTCCACTTCATAGTGTAAGTGGAGCGAGTAGAGGGCTTTCTTGCGGACGCTAAGACCTCAGCCACTTCCGGGGAAACCCCGTATCTGTTCCTAGCTACGCCTGAGGAGCCAAGCATGAAGGTGCAGGGATCTGAGATCCGGGTGAACCAGAGACCCCTGGTCCTGGGACAGCAGTTGCGAGCAAATGGGCAGCGGGATTGGAGGTTCCAGGGACAACCGCTGCAGGAGCGGGAACCAAATCTGTCGAGGCCAATTGGGGGCCACAAGGATCATTCGTGCCCCCTCTGCCTGTAGTTTGAGCAGAACCCTCTTAATGAGAGGGAAGGGTGGAAAGGCATAAAGAAACCTCCCTGCCCAGCAAAGAGATAACGCGTCTGGCCAAAAAACGCCAGGCGCGCGCTCTTGCGAGCAAAACAGTGGCAGTTTGGCGTTGCATGGTGACGCAAAGAGATCCAGCTCGGGAAGGCCCCACCTTCCAAAGAGCTGATCCGCCACGGATTGCAGCAATTCCCCACTCAGCGCCCTGGCCCACGACTCTGCTGAGGTTGTCGGCCAGCTTGTTTAGGATGCCTGAATGCACGGCAGACAGAAGAATGCCCTGTTCCAGTGCCCAGTACCAGACTCTCATCGCCTCCCGGCAAAGAGGATAGGAATGGGTGCCTCCTTGCTTGTTGATGTAAAAGACGACTGCCATGTCCGTTTGAACCAGAAGAGAGCCGGGTACCAGGTCCTCCCAAAATGCCTGAAGAGCGTTAAGGACCGCTAGCATTTCCAGTACATTGATGTGGAGTGACCGTTCCTCGGGTGACCAAACCCTCTGCATTTGATGAACACCCAGGTGAGCCCCCCCCAACCCAAGTCAGATGCGTCTGTCATTAGAGTCTGACCTGGAGGCTCCGGACGAAAGCTGACCCCTTTCTCCACATTGCTGGGGTCTAACCACCAAAGCAATGTTCTCCTGACTGGCTCCGAGATCCTGACTAAAGCGTCTAGGTCGTCGTAGCATTGATCCCACTGCACCCTGAGCATCCATTGTGGGATTCTCATGTGGAGGCGGGCCAAAGGTGTCAGTGGAATGGCCGCCGCCATATGCCCCAGTAGACTGAGGAAGTTCCGGGCCGGAACTCGAGGTGCTATGGATATCCGTTCGGCCAAAGTTCACAGGCGGATCCCCCTGTCCTGTGGGAGAAAAGTCATGCCCTGGACCGAGTCCAGGATCGCTCCTATGAAGGCGAGCTTTTGTCTGGGCTCTGGGGATGACTTTTCCAAGTTCAGGGTGATCCCCAGCTCTCGGAATAGAGTATAGGTGTCTCCGAGAGAGCGTAAGAGGCCGTCCCGTGACAGGGCCGTGAGAAGCCAGTTGTCAAGATAAGGGAATACATAATGGCCTAATCGCCTCAGAGCCGCAGTCACCACTGCTAGGCATTTGGTGAAGACTCGCGGAGCGGAAGAGAGGCCGAACGGGAGCACCAGAAACTGAAAATGCTCCCCCTGGAAGTGGAACCTCAAAAACTTCCTGTGGGGAGGAAAGACCCCGATATGCATGTATGCATCCTGCATGTCGAGAGAACAGAGCCAATCCCCTTGGTGCAGCAGAGGGAGGAGACCCTGAAGAGTCACCATCCTGAACTTTTTGTATTCTATAAAGAGATTTAATGGACTGAGATCCAGAATGGGACGAAGGTCCCCCGTCTTTTTTGGGACCAGAAAAAAGTGGGAGTAGAACCCCTGACCCCGCTGCTCCCTGGGAACTCTCTCTATCTCTCTTTGCAGGAGGGCCTGAATTTCTCCTTCTAATAGTGGGATGTGAGAAGAAGGATAACGGGAGAGCTTTGGTGGAGTATGTGGAGGAAACTCTGTGAACTCCAACGTGTGTCCTCTCCGAATAACGTCCAAGACCCATTGATCTGTGGTAATAGAGCTCCACCCTTCGAGATGAAGGGAGAAGCAGCCCCCAACCGGCTCCCCCTGGACGTCTGACCATGGGGGTGGAAGGGAGTCATTGGGCAGAACCGGGGGCAGGGAGAGAGGCCTGGGAGGACTTGGGCCCACGAGCGGAAGGTCCACCATACTGCTGGTTTCCGGATCTTCTACGGAAGCCACCTCTCTGCTCTTGCTGGGATCCTCGGGCTGAAGCCTGATTGCCTGAGGACTTGCGAAAAGCCGACGGAGCGAAGGCCACTGGTCGCCACGGTACATCTGGCGGACTGACCAGATCGACTTATCTGATTCTTGAGATGGAGATCAAAGCCTCCGTTTCCTGCCCAAACAAAACGGCACCCTGAACGGCAGGTTCCGGATACCGCACTGCAGATCCTGGTGAAAGCCCAAGCCTCAACAGGCATGGCGCTGAAGACAAACCCAGAGGCGGCCGCCTGGCTGCCGTATCCATTAGTCAAATAACGAGGCTCTCAGAACATGAGAGCCTATGTCTGAGCCCGACTGTAAAGGGCCAGGAGCCCTGCTTCTTGTCAGAGTCTGGCATGGCCTGTGTCAGCTCAAGAACCCGTTCTCACAACGCATTCTGGTACTGCACCATATGCGTGAGGAAATTAAGGGAACGAATGGAACAGGTGGAAGCAGCGTAAACCTTCTTGCCCACCTGATCCAGGTAACGGGCCTCCAAGTCGGGAGGCTGGGAGCTGAGGTGCCTCGGCTGTCGAGACTTGTCATGAGCAGCCGTGATCACAGTTGAATCTGCCTGAGGATGTTCCGCCAAGAAGGGTTCAGCCCTCGGAGCCTTATAGAGCCTATCCGACTTTTTGGGAACCGACGGGATGGAGGCTGGATGCATCCAGGTGGATCTAGTCAGGTCCTGAAAAGTATCCACCAAAGGAGGAATGACCAAAGGCTTTGGCTCCTTCTGCCTCAGGTATTTGGCCAATCTCCGGCGTTCCGGGTCCAGGTCTTCCGTGTCCCACCCGTTGGAAGCCTGGATATGCCTCATGACGTCCATAAAGGAAGGATCATCCGGAGGTGAGGGAGGCAGGTCCTTCTCCTCAGGGAGCGCTTGAGGCTGAGAGAAGATGAAGAGGATGAGGACGAAGAGGAGGAGCAACTATCCTGACTTGGAATAGTCTGCTTCTACCCCATGACCATGCCTACGCTCACGTCGGTGACTAGGGGACCGACGACGGTCCGAAGACCAACTCCAGTCCCTGGACCGACGACGGAGCGATGACCGACGTTGGTCAGGAGACTGATGCCGGGAGCGGTCCCGCTTAGCACGAGAAGGGCTCCTAGAACGAGACCAGGACCGACGTCGGTCACTAGAAACCATAGAGCGACGTCAGTGGTCCTCGGATCGAGAGCAGGAATGAGCCCTAGAAGGGGGCGAAAAACGGCGCTCCGGGGACCTCAACGTAGAGGTCTCGCCCTCTGGCTGTGGTTCATCCGCAGGATCCGGTACCGGTGTCTGGGCCGGCGACAGGGAGGTTCGCTTGTGAACCTGCCCCCACCAAAACGAGAAAAGCTGTTTGAGCTCATCCTGGGAGAAGATCTCAGCCACCCACTGCGGGAAAGAAGTCTCTGGAGTGGCAGGACGCGTAGGAGAGCTCTCCTGAGGGCCCCAGGGGAAGGAGGACTTGGGCGATGGGGCGTCGGCAATGGCAGCCGACCGGGTCCTTAGCCTCCAACCGGGCGTCGGTACCGGGACTGACGATGGGGTGACACCAGCGGGCGCCGGAGAGTCCTTAACCTCCGGAGGCACGCCTTTAGCAGGCGGTGCCGGTGCCGTGGTCGGTAGGGCCGAGGCAGGTACCCCACGGACTTGGCGATGACTCTTAGCGGAGTCACCTTCGGCTTGGCCGGCTGCTCCTCCGACGGGCCGGCCTTAGCCTGAGACGACTGGGGCAACTCACCCGAGCCCGAAGGACGGGCCTTTTTCAGGGAAGGTCGCGACCGCGAGCGGGACCAGTGCCGCGGACTGACTACGCTCTTTGCTATCCCTTTTCTTTCCCTTTTTCTTCCCTTCAGACGAGTGCAGGTCCATTTTCTTTTCCAAGAGGTAGGCCTTAAGGGCCTTCAGCCGTCGGACGTGAGTCCGGCTCGTAAAAGCCTGGCAGTCAGCGCAATTAGCAGTGTCGTGGTCAGGGCCGAGGCAGAAAACACACCGCCGGTGTCCGTCTTTAGTGGGAATTTGCCGGCCGCACTTGCACTTATTAAGGTGTTAGGGAGATATAGACGACCGGGAAGACATCGAACCCGCGGAAGAAAAAAGGACTGACGTCGGTACCAACGGCGACAAACACCGAGGCAAAGACACCAAAACGTGGAAAAATCTGAGCCGAACAATGGCAGCGGCACAGACGTCGGCCGCAGAGTAGGAAAAAAAACGGAGAAAACCGTTGAAAACTTGCTTGTAGAAATTCTTTTCACGTTGAGAATCGCAGGCAGCAGCTAGCCTCACGTGCGTGGTACGTGGCGGGAAAGAACTGAGGTGCAGCTGGGTCCACCCCTCTTGTACCCTGACCGACGTCGGGGCAGGGCTGGCGTCAGGGGCAGTCCCCCACTGGTATTGCTGGCAGAAGTTTTCACCGTGTGGTCCTAGTGCCCGCGGCATAGTCCTAATTATTATAGCCTGCTGCAAGAGCTCTAACTCGAAGTAAGATCAGTAGATCTTTGAGAGAGGCTCTTGCAGTAGGTATTCACATATATAGTAGGACTAAGCTGCCAGGTGTCAGGACCCTATGGAAAAATTTCTAGCTAGCAGTCTCTGGCGGGGGACCGCCCCCACATCAGGTGACTGGCATCATGCGACGTCGGTAAAAAGGGGCCGTTCCCCACGCCCACCTTCCAGTTCTTTCCCACCAAAGGCCAAAAAAGGCAAGACAAGAGAGAGAAGAGGACATTTCCCGTCATGGAAATGAAGCAAAGAAAGCTTAGAGGGATGGAGGGTGGGAAGGCAATACCTACTGCAAGAGCCTCTCTCTAAGATCTACTGTTACAGTAAGTTCTTACGTAACTGTACTATCTTACTTCGAGAGGGCTCTTGCAGTAGGTATTCACATATAGGACTGAGTCCCAAGCAGGCTGGAACAAGGAAAAAGACTCTGGAGGAGGATTGTCTTCCATAACATAGAACCTCAAGGCTAAATGGGTCTCACGAAAGGAGATCTTGTAGAACAGCCAACCAAAAGCCTGCTCTACGGCGAGAGGCGATGTCCAAACTGTAATGTTTCGTGAAGGTATGGAGAGAAGTCCAAGTTACAGCTGCACAGATGTCTGCCGCTGACACATTCTTGAAACAAGTGACAGAGGCAGCTACTCCTCTGGTGGAGTGGCCTCTGACTTGACCCGGAAGGGTCTTGTTGTACTTGTCATAACAGAAAGTGACACAATTCACCAACCATTTTGATAGGCATTGCTTAGAAACAGCATTGCCTTCTCTTCTGTGAGCAAAAGAGACAAAAAGCTGATCAGTCTTTCTGAGATCCTTAGTCCAATTGGTGTAGCATCTCAGTATTCTGTGAACATCCAGGGTATGCAAAAGGTACTCCCCTTGATTGGAGTGTTGCGTAAAGAAAGCGGGTAGCTCAACAGATTGATTCAGCATAGACTCAGCCACCACCTTAGGAAGAAACTTAGGGTTGGTACGTAGAGCCACATGTTCCTTGTGGAAAATCAAGTACGGAATTTTACACATTAAGGTCTGCAGCTCGGAAATGCGCCGAGCAGAAGTGATGGCCACAAGGAAGAGTGTCTTCCAAGAGAGGAACTTTAAATCAGCTGCTGCTGCTGGCTCAAAGGGAAGCAGAGTGAGCTTCTCCAGGATGAAATTCAAGTCACATGGAGGTGCAGGAATGAGAATGGGGGGTCTCAAATGGAGAACCCCTCTGAGGAAAGTCTTGGCGAAAGTCCTGTCTCCAAAGCGAATATGCTAGGCTGAAATTGCTGCCATATGGACCTTCAACAAGGAATGGCTGAGACCCAGATTGAAGAGGTGATGCATGTAATCTAGGACTTTATTGACTGGGCACGAGAAAGGCTCCAAGGCTTTTGAATTTGCCCAGATGGAGAACCATTTCCACTTCATAGCATAGGTGGACCTGGTGGAAGGCTTCCTCGCCTCCACCAAAATGTCCGCTATTAAAGGAGAGACTCTGAAGCGGGTTTTAGCCACGTCTGCAGGAGTCATGCATGTAGATGAAGGGATTTGAGACCTGGATGAACAAGGGTCCCTTGATCATTGGTCAACAACTGTTGTGACAGAGGAAGAGGTGGTTCCTCTGAAAACTGTTGCAGAAGAGAGAACCAGGCTTGCCTGGGCCAGAAGGGAGTGATGAGAATCATTCGAGCCCCTTCCAATCTGAGTTTGTTCAGGACCCTCGAATTAAAGGAAAGGGAGAGAAGGCATAAATGAATCTGTCCCTCCAACCGCAAGACAGAGCGTCCCGCCAGAAAGCGTCTCGCCCTGGAGCAAGCAAGCAAAAGGCAGAAAGTTTAGCATTTTTGGGAGAGGCGAAGAGGTCTATCTGAGGTGTTCCCCATCGCCGAAAGATGTTTATGACCTGCTGATCCAACTCCCATTCGTGGGACCTGGCTGAGGACTGACTGAGTTTGTCTGCCAGTGTGTTTTCCACTCCCGGAACGTGAACTGCAGTCAAGTGGAGGTGATGTTGGGCTGCCCAATACCAGATTCTCATCACCTCTCGACAAAGGGGGTAGGAACATGTTCCTTCCTGTTTGTTGAGGTACCAGGCTACACACATGTTGTCTGATTGGATGAGGAGATGACCGGGAAGAAGGAAGGGAAGAAGAGCCTGGAGGGCATAAAGGACTGCCCTCAGTTTGAGCACATTTATGTGCAGATTTTGCTCGAACCTGGACCAGCTGCCTAGAGTCCTGTGAGACCCTAGGTGGGCACCCCAGCCTTCTTCTGACGCATCTGTCCTCAATGTCTGGGAAGGAGGATTGATGCAGAAGTGAACTCCCAGACACAGGTTCTCCTGAACCATCCACCATTGCAAGACACTGATCATGGGATCTGATACTAGTACCTCTTGGTCTAGATTGTCTCTGGTCTGGTCCCATTGCGATCAAAGCGCCACTGAGAGACCCTCATATGGAACAGAGTGAACGGAACTGTCGGAATGGCAGCCATCATTAGCCCGAGAAGGCAGTGGACTGACCTGGCTCTGACTTTCCTGCGACCGGACAGAAGACGAGCCTGATTCTGAAGGGTCTTGACCCTGTCCGGAGGCAAGAAGGCTTTTCCTGTGGTCGTGTCCAGAATCACCCCTATAAATTGGAGGCATTGGCAGGGGGACCAAGTGGGACTTGGCATGGTTGATGGTGGTACCCAAGCTGGTGAAAACCTGCAGGGTAAGGGAAAGGGAGTGCAGGAGTTCCTCTCTGGATGGGACCACCAGGAGCCAATCATCCAGGTACGGGAATACCTGTATGTCCTGCGTACGCAGGTGTGCCGCTACCACCGACAAGCATTTGGTAAACACTCAGAGGGACAAAGGAAAGACCTAATGGGAGGGCCTTGAATTGGTAGTGGTTCCCCTGAAAATAAAAATGGAGAAACGTGCGATGGGTTAGGGCATATGGGGATATGCAGGTAAGCATCTTGCATATCCAGGGTGCACAGCCACTGTCCCGGCCTAAGTAATGGAAGAAGGCTCTGCAAGGAGATCATTCTGAAATGTTTGTACTCCATGAACATGTTCAGGGAGCTGAGGTCTAGAATCAGCCTCAGGTCTCCCATCTTCTTTGGAACTAGGAAGAAATGGGAATAGTAAACTGTCCCTGAAAAATGAGTGGGGACTGGTTCTAGCGACGGCTTTGAGAGAAGGGAGATGATTTTCTCTAGAACGAGAGGAAGATGTGCAGGGAGAAAGATGATTGAGGGGGTGGGTTTCAGGGTGGTTTCTGCAAAAACTCTATTGAGTGTCCTGCCGATATCAGCTGGAGCACCCAAGCGTCTGATGTTATCCTCTCCAAACCCAGCAGATGGGAGGAGAATCTCCCCGCTACCAATTCCTCTGGAACATCCAGAGGCAGAGGGAGAGTCAGGAGGTGTGGGGCAGCGCAGTAGCCAAGGCTCCCACTTTTTTTTACTGGGGGGAGTCTTGGTTGCTGCAGGGGCCCTGACGTTTGTTGGCACGCTTTCCTTTGGGCTTTTGTCTTTGTCGGGTTTGGCGACAAAAAGGATGCCGCTGCCCTTGAGGGGGTCTGTACATAGCCTGGACAGACTTGAGTGCAGTACCATTCTCTTGAAGTTTGGTTATGATGTCCTTGACATCACCCCCAAACAGCACTGAACCCCTGAAAGGAGCATCCTGTATCGCAGACTGTACCTTGGGGACCAATCCTGACACGCGGAGCCAGGCATGATGCTGTAGGCCTACGGTGAAGGCAGAGCTCCTTCCAGCTGTGTCCACCGCATCGTAAGTGTCATGAAGCATGTGCCTACAGACCAAGCGAGCAGAACGGACAAGGTCTGCCACTTCCTGCTTAGTTTGTGACTCAGGAAGGGAGTCCAACTTAGATTCCACCTGGCTAAGGATAGACTTCTGGAAATCCCCCATATGGGCAACATAATTGAGGGCCCTGATGCCAAGGGTAGAAGAGGAATAGATCTTCCTCGCATACTGGTCCAGAAGCCGGGATTCCTTATCAGGCGGAGACGAGCTTAGATGTTTAGGGTTGGCGGAGCGGCCGTGAGCGGCGCTGATGACAACCAAATCTGCTTTGGGGTGAAGGCTAAGAAAGTCTACTCCCTCAGGAGCATGGTATAGCCTATCCGCCCTCCTTGAAAGGGGGGCTAGCATGGAAGGTTGTTTCCAGATGGTGGAAACAAGATCTGCATGAGGTTCTAACCAGGGTAGAATCAGCGTAGGAGCGATCTTGGGCAGATCCAGATGAGCAGCAAGATTTTTACACTGTGGGCCTGGCTCCACTGATTGCCACTGATGTATTTCCTAGATTTTTCTTAACTCCAGAAAGGAAGGAAGGGTCCTCTGGAGGGGATTTCAGAGGGTCCCTCGCCCTTGGGCGTTTCGGAGTATGGGGCTCGTCTTCATGGTCAGAGTGGCCGGACTCTGTGTCCGAGTCAGAAGTCTCTGACGAAGAGGAAGAAGACTCCTCCCTGGGAGGGGGAGGGACGACCCCTCTGGGGAGTTCCCGGGACGCCGATCCTCCTGCCTTGGGCCCAGCTGGTTCTCTTCTGGTGTCAGGGAAGGGGGTCTCCTGTCTCAGATGTAGGGGGTTCGGTACAGGGACCGGCGTCTGGAGATGACTCTCGACCTCCTTGGTGATCTGAGCCCTGACCTCAGCCCACCAGGAGGCCAAGGTCTCCTTCAGATCCACCGGTGGCTGTGGAGTGGGCGGCGTTGGTGGAGGAGGTGGGGGATGTGGGTAGTGAGGGTACCCATAAAAGGAGTATCTGTAGCCCAATGGCGGGTAGCCTGGCATCGGGCACTGTGGCGCTGGATACTGTGGCATCGGATGATGCAGGGCTGGGTACTGTGGCACCAGGTATTGCAGTGTCAGGTACCCTGGTGCCAGGGGCTCTGATGGAGCAGAAGGACCTGGCAAAGGCCTGCTGGTGGCCCAGACAGAGGAAGCATTGGCCCCGCGGGTGTCGGGCCCAGTGTAGGTATACCGTCTAGCGGGTCCGATGAACCTGATGAAGGAACAGGTCTTCCGTCAGGTAAAGGGACGCTGGAGGGCATCGTCCGGCATTGAGGGTCCGGCGTCAGGGGGTCCAGCGCAGGAGGAGGGCTCCTTGACGGCAGTGTCTCAAGGTCATCGGTGACAACCAGGGAAGGAGGATTAAAATCTCCAGGTGTCAACCGAGGAGACACTGGAACCTCCGTGGGCAATGGGAGGATCCATTACGGAGAGCCTGCGGCGTCAGACATGACAGTGAGGTCTGGCGCAGGCTTCTTGACCGGGCAGTCATCAGAGGAGCCAGCGGCCGACTAATCGGCAGTGTCCGGGTGGATGTCATAGGAGCCGGTGGCTGATTTATTGGACTCTCTATCCGAGGAAGGCCGCGAAGGAGTGGCGGCCTTGTTGAAAGGGGTTTTGGCTGGGCGCTCACCTGAAGGGGTCAGTGGCTTAGCAGCCTTGTCCAGGCGGGCATCAGTGGGGCCAACGTACGACTTACTGGACCCGCTCTCACCGGAAGGCCGTAGAGGAGGAGTGGCCTTAACGGGAACGGAGGCCTCCTTTTGCCCCGGAGGCTTCGAATGGCCTGAGCTCAAGCCCAACAGGAGAGGTGATGTCTTTTGTATCCACCAAGACGCTGTTATTTATCTCAGAGGGATGTTACCTTAAGGGCCGCAACTTCAGCCGAAGTGGCGGCTGCTGTGGACAACTCCCGCTCCCAGTGCTTCTCCTTGTCATGCTTCTTTTTGTGGCCTTCGGAGGAAGTGGACACCTGCATAAGCTTTTTTAACTCTTTTTCCATGGAGGTAATTTTCTTCTTGAGAAGATGGGCTTCCAGGGACTGCTGCCTTCTCTTGCGGGTAGCCAAGTTGAACTTCTGGCAGTGCTGGCACTTCTCCATGGGGTGTTCTGGACCGAGACAGAAGAGGCACAAGAAGTGGCCATCCTTGTGTGGAAGTTGGGATTCACAAGAGTCGCACTTGTTTTTATGCAATTCAAAGGGCATCGGGGACGACATACACAGCAGATGTCTGAGAAAATGTTGAAAAAATAGAGAAAAAGGTGAAAAAGTTGAAAAACTTTAAGACCAACGAACGACTGACGAGTGCTGTTCCACCACAAGGAACTTTCACAAGCCGAAGGCGGGAAAGAACTGGAAGGCGGGCGTGGGGGACCACCCCTTTATACCGACATCGCATGACATCAGTTACCTGATGTGGAGGCGGTCCCCCGCCAGAGACTGCTAGCTAGAAATTTTTCCGTGGGGTCCTGATGCCTGGCGGCTTAGTCCTATATGTAAATACCTACTGCAAGAGCCCCGTCGAAGTAAGATCAAAAAATATATATAAAGACTAGCACCAGCACCATCATCACTACAGTAGTATGAACAAGATCCAAAGAAATAAAAAGGGTGACTGAGCACTGCCATTGAGGCCCAAGGCTTTATATTGTGCCAGAGAGCATTTTGCAGCTTTAATATAACTTTTTGTTTTAACTAAAGTGATGGGGGAAAGGGAGACCAGGCTAGGCACAGCCACTAAACAACAAAAAGACTCAAAAAGTAAAATGTTTCATATACTTTAACATTCTGCATGCTTTGTGCACTGCTCAGCTAATTATCTTACCATTTTTGCGGGTTTCCTGTGAGGTAAAATGTCACTCGACCTGGTCCCCTCCTCCTGACTGTAGTGGTCTGAACCTACCTGTCTGTGCTGGGAAGGGATCTCATTCAGTATTCGAGGAAGACAGCAGTAGTAGCATTTCTGCTATACTGTGACTGCTGTGCTGTTTTCTGACTTGCTGCTAATTAAATAGAATGAGACATATTATTTTTCATTTAAACATCACGCACACATTGTGCACTGCTCAACTGACTTGTCCTGTTGTTTTGAAGATATTTTTGACCTGTTTCTCCCACCATTTTTGCATGTTACCTGCTATGTCAAATTATAAACCTCACTCAACATTGCCCCCCTCCTCCCGACTGTGGTGGTCTAAACCTGTCTGTCTGTCCTGGGAAGGGGATCTCATTCAGTATACAAGGTAGGAAGCAGCAGTAGTGCTAGCTGTGTCTCTGCTACACTGTGACTGCTGTGCTGTTTTCTGACTTGCAGCCAGTACATAAAAAAATAAAAAAATATTTAGCATCTTGCACACTTTGTGTACTGCTCAGTTGCCTTTTGCTGTGAATACATTATTGACTTATTTCTCCTGTTATCTGGAAGGTTCTCAGGATGCCCTTGTAGACCACTACGTGGGTTAGTTAGTGTGACGGCGGATCCTCTACAGAATAGCCATACAGCGGTAACAGCCAGGATGCAACACAATAACGCTGCAGTGTATCACAAAATGCTGCAGTACACTGCGAGGAACAGTATAATTCACTGGTAATTAAGCCCTTTTATCCTGCAGTACTTTGTGACATGTAATTTATTAAAAGTTATTGTGTTGCTCTGGGCCCGGCTCCACTATATGTATGCAAAGACAACAGAAATCAACTCCTACACAGTTGTTTTTAAACAAGACTTTTATTCCTCCAAAATATAAATTGCTACTAGATCCCTTAGAAACAACATCATTACTACAATAATTTTTACTTCTAACAGAAGTCTAACAGTGCTGTCAAGTCTGCAGACTCCTAGCAGTACCTTGGGAGGCTGTGTCTAGACTCCATTTAGGAAAAAGGTTATTCAGGACTGCTGTACCAAACCTGGCATCACTTCTGGATCAGACGTCCAGGAAACAGTGCCTTGTGAAGGTGTATACTGTTGACCAGGTAGCTGTGTTACAGATTTCTTACTGGGGTATACCCTTCGTTGCTGCTACAGAGGCAAAAGTAGCCCTAGCAGAGTGGTCCCTTAGGCCTCTGGATGGCAACTTGCCAGTTTTCTCATAACAAAACTATATGCAAGAGACTATCCATCAAGAGATGGTCTTCTTAGCTGCTGGCTTCCTTTGCCTACCTCATCATAAGTGGCAAACAACTGTGTACTGTCAGTTCTAGTTCCATTTGTTTTGTACAGATAGTAGCTCAGAGTCCTCTTCACATCAAGGCTCTGGAGCTGCTTTGTACCTGCTATTTGAATGGCTTGGGAAAATACAGGTAAGGTAATTCATTAATTCAAATAGAATTCTGATACCTTGTTAAGGAGGACTTCCTATGTGTCCTCAACCCTACTTTGTATCTGTCAGTGCATCCACACTACCACTGAAAACGTTTTGAAAATGTTACAGGATTTTACTTGTGTAGTGTGGACAGGGTTAAACAGAGCTTTAAAACCATTACAGAAACCGTTGTTGAAACCACCTCACAACAGGCTTCTGTAACAGTTACAAAAACACTTTCTGTAACATTACCAGTGTAAACGCAAACCATTACGGTAACTGTTTGGACCCTATGTAACGTTACAGAGGGGATTTCCAAGGGTAGTGCACACTGGGCCTTTCAGTCTGTAATGGTTTCAAAACGTTACAGATTTTCAGTGCAGTGTGGACAGGGCCTGTGAGAGATAATGAAGTCTGGTTCTGTGCAAAGGGCTTGTACTTCACTGACCATCCTGGCAAAAGTCATTGTATTAGGAAAACTGTTTTCCCATGTTACATACTTGAGCTCTGCTAAGTCCATTGGCTCAAAGGGAGGCTCCAATAGTTGTGCAAGGCATAGAATCAAGTCCTATTGGGGGGGGGGGGGGATGGCGCTGTCCCTAACAGGGGGATATGAGTACTTCAGGACCCACATTTTTGTTTAATACAGGCTGTGATGCAAGAGATTTTTCCTTGCCTGCAGATTTATAGGCTAACACAGCTCCCAAACGCATGTTTACCCCGGCTGCAGATGAGTTACAAGCAGTATGCTCTAAATGTAAACATACAACCAGGAAAAGGAGCAAACTGGGTACTCTGAGCACTTCAACATTAAAAAGACATTTAGAGAGACATCACTCATTATGTATAAGGCTGGATTTTTCTTTTTAATAGAGAGACGCCAAGAACATGCAGCCAGATTGCAGCTGAGCCTGTTGTGGTGAGGGGGTAGCAGCCCTGCTAATACAATTATGATAGCTCCTTTTTCTCAATGTTCGCAAGCAGTCCAGTTTTACCTTTATCATCATCCAGCACTCCAGTCTGGCCAGTCCTAAGAAGGCCTGTTGCTCTGTTAGAAGGCAGCTCACAATTTCTCAAACTCTTGAACCTTAAGCCATGTATCAACATACTCATACTGAAACAGTTGCCATAACAAAACGAATTTCTGAGACGACAGCCCCGGACTCAATAGCCTTACAGTGTTGCATAGCTTGACGGTTTGAAAAGGATTTTTAGTCACCTGTCACCATGATACAACACTCAACTTGGGAAATACTTTTCTTCTGTTGCAGTGCCTCAAATGTACAAGGCAGTCAGTGTGAAACTAAAAATGCCTTAACAGATGCAGGTGCTGTGGTTGTACATTTGACTACAGACATTTAGGCTAGCTGTTAACCAGATCTCAATATGCCATGGACTGTACATCAGGTGTCATTTAAGGCGCTTTTACACACAGGCGAGTACAACGGAATGGCCATTACCGGTGTGCCACCGTTATACTCTGTTCCGTTTTAGGTCACTTTACACACAGAGGGTATTCCGCAACCCCTCATCTCCATTTTCTGTATTTGCGTTTTGGCTCCCCCGTGGAGTGTGGTGTTCTATGGCTGTTTTTTTTACTTCTGTCGGAATGGCTGTTTTACACAACCAGATGAAACTGATCACAAAGGGATGAACCGGGGAAGGAAGAGATTGCGGTTCGGATGAACGTTCACCGGTGTAACGGAACAGATGCATTTTACACACAGGGGATGTAACAGTATACTGTTTCCGTAACAGTCATTCCATTACAGAAACTTGTGTGTAAAAGCGCCTTCTTGTTCCTGTGGTGACACAAACAGAACCCATCTGAAACTGGCTTCCCTTCACAAGCAGTATTTCCCAGCCTGCAACATCCTGGTGGATGAGCTTATTAGCGACCTACAGTATTGGCTTACATCACAAGGGTTTCCTGTAGGTTTTATTGTGGCTGACAGTGGCAATAATATAAAGAAAGCATTGTCAGATGGGGACTTTGTGTACATCCGATGTTTTTCTCACTGTCTGAGTTTGACTGTGCATGCATTTTTGGAAGAGGACAGAGATAAACATTCTCAATTAGTACTCACACACTGCAGCAACTTCTGCAAAGAACGCAAGTGATTGTGGTGATACAGGAAGAATGTGGGCTGCTTTAAAACAAGCTCATAAAGTATGTTGCAACAAAGTTGAAAATCCATCTTTTTTTTTATTGAGTAAACTTTATTGAAGGTTTAGTTAAAAAAAAAAAAAAGGAAAAGTATGAAAAAACGAACCCATCCATAGGAAACTGTGAAAAGCCAAAATCATAAGTACAATTTGCAACCCCACCCACTCACCCTCACAAAAGCCATTACCATGTTCCCCTTTAAATGCTTTCACTCAGAAGGCTGATTTTGGCTGGCCCAGTGGCGCTGAGGGCTGAGGTGCTGGTCATCTTACCTCGCGCCACGCTGGTGACCCGAGCTCGGGCGCTGGGGGTCGACAGGGGAGCGAGAGGATCGAGCACCCGACGGATTGCTCTCCTCTCTCTGGGGAGGGATCCAGGGCTTTCCCGGCATAGTAGCGACCCCCGGTGGAGACCGGAGGCACTACTCAAGCTTAGGGCCAAAGTAGAGGGAGGAGTGCGGTGGACGTTGGTGGAATGATGTCATTGCACTGCACACTTCAGGGAACACACAAAACATGGAAAAAAAAAACACTGAAGCACTGTGGAGATGAAGAGGGCTCCAGGGACAGGGTCACATCCCACTGCCGGCTCGTCACTCCAGAGGACTCCTCAGCCGAGCTGTCACCCAGGTGACACCTCTCTAATTACAGATAGGCCGCCAAGGGAGGGCGGACCCATCCGGGTGATCCGGGGGGCTAGGCCTGCCTGGGTGGTCGGGGGAGTCCATCCGGAGATGAGGGGTTCAGGCACGGAGTAGTGGCCTCGTTGAGCAAGCACCCCAGAAGGATGCCTGGGCTTCAGTAGGAGCAAAAATAGAAGATACAAAAAAAAAGGCTGATTTTGTGTCTCTGGATTTTTGTTCAGGGCACAAGGAGCCCACCTATTTAGGTATAAAACTAACTACTTCCTGAAAAATCATCTTTTACATGTCCCAAAGGTTGCTGGAGCAAAACAGGCCTGTAATACTGTACAAATTGGATACCGGCATATGAAATGCTGAGTTATACACTTAATCCTCAACAGTGAGCTAATGTTATAACTTCTTATCTAGATTCTGCAACCATCTGAAGAAATTACTAGGGAAGTGAATTCTAACAGCGCCACCCTCAGCCAGATCACGTCACTGATCAAGCTACTTAGATTCAGCTGAATGCAATAAGGGATAGCTTGGAAGACCCAGAGAAAAGTCTGTTTCAGATGGGAGAATACTGTGCCACTGGCAGGGACTTGTCACCAAGAATAAAAAAAAAAGGACGCAGTCCACCAAATGAGCAAAAGAGTCAGAAATGATAAGAAGCTCTGTGACATGCTGGGTGCAGAGCATTAATGATATAGCAAGAGTAGTAGACCCATGGTACAAGATGAAACAGCTCCCACAGCACGGCCCCAATGCATTCCAAAACTGCAGAGAGAAAATCAGTGAAGTAGATTCCATTTTGAAAAAAGTGACAAAAGATGCAGCCCCCTCATCTGTTCCTCCTGCACCTCCACAGCCTTCTTTTCTCTTGTCAGGCTACAAAATGGTCAGCTGCTGCAATGCGTTGTACTTCCCCTTCATTGTGGGGTCACTTAAATAATGTCCTTGCAAAATCAGACACTCCTCCATATGTAACTGCCTCTACCCAGGCAGTGGTGACTGCTGTTTGGCATAAAAAGGAGAAATTCCTCCATACTTACCATCATTTAAATCTGCATTAAAAACACCCTTGTTTGTGATGGCTTTTATGGGGACATAAACTATTTATATTTTTTTTATACTATTTATGAACTTTTTAAAATATGTTAAGGTTTTATTGTACAGGCGCTTTGAACGCAGGAAAAGCACATTGTTATAAATAAAATTTGATTGATCATTTCCTTTTTTTGTTAGCTCCAACACTGTCAATGGGAAATTAAGGGTAATGTGCACCCCTAACAGGGGTAGTGTCACAGTCCAAATGTGAATCAGCATAGAACCCTGGGCACATGAACATTCCAAACAGACTCTCCAGTCTTTGCTGTGCCACTGAGGGGTAAATAGTATAGAAGATTCTCTCCAAGGAAGTTTTATGGCATGATTTAGTACTCCCTGTCACCAGGCAGCCCCAACCTGCTCCACAGTTCTGTCTTTAACAAAATAAGAATCTTCCTTGGAGAGAATCTTCTATGCTGGTTACCTCTGAATGGCACAGCAGACTCGGGAGTGTTTGTTATTTGGAATGCTCATGTGCCCAAGGTTCTATGCTGATTCGCGGCTTTGGGCTGTGCTTCTACACTTAGTAGGAGTGCATATTACCCATAAGTATTAATTCCTCATTGACACATACAGAAAGGTATTGAACCTGTATGGGCAATAGGTTCCAGGGTTTGGTAGAGAAATAGGGGCAGACTAGATGGACCACTGGTCTTTTTTCTGTCATCATTTGTATACATTTCTATATCTAGCAAAGCAAGCAATCATTGTGGCCTGTGCTTGTTAAAGAACCTGGTCCGTCCCTCCACTTGTGCATCTTCAGTGTAGCTCTTTAGCTATGCAGGTAATGTGGCAACAGACACATAATTAAGGTTACTGTCACAAAGTTGGGAAAGTTAACATTCTTAAAAATAAACATTACATTGGCTACACTTATGATCTGGGAGCTACACAAAACTTTGACACAGATCACAAAGCAGAGTAAGTGGAGGACTCAGAAGAGTAATAGGGTGGGATAAACAGATACAGAGACAAGAGGAATATGATGCATAAAATAAACGCAGGTTGCGTTTATAATTTTTATTTTCTGAAAATGGATCAAAACGTATTTACAGAAATCAAAAGAAAAATTTGGTGTTTAACAGCACACCTAAAATAACAAACTCTAGATAGCAGCTTCACTTTCTATCCTAGTAAAATCAATATACTGCAGGTGTGATCACTTACACACCTCCTCTCTCACTTCTACCAGCATACTATTGGCCTATCTGTCTACTGTGGAGTCTTTGAGCTTTTTATTCCCTCCCCCATCATGACATCATAGACATGTGACTCCAATTAAGAAAGAAAGTAATATATTATCTTCTCATGGACTCTTTCTCTGGCTTATGAGTGATTTAACAGGACCTTTACCTTTTATACAAATATATTCATCAGTATGTATATCACAACACAGTTATTCTAGTTTAGAATAAACCTTAATTGGTAGGAGGGGGCAGGGTTTTAAGATTAAGCTCCACCTCCTTTATGACCTCATACATCAAGGTTTCTATAAAGGTGGCCATTTTGTGAGCTGCCAGCCCTAAAGGAAAGACTTCCCCAAGTAGACTCCCTCAGGTACTCAGCATTTTATTCTTTATGAAAAATTACATAAAATGAACAAGCTGGCAGAAGTATACATGTATATAAAAACCCTTATTTCACCAACACAACCATTTTTGACCTCACATAAAATGTACTTGTTTAAACTGCCCCAGTCCTTCTTTAATTTCCTACACAACCTCTCCATATCTTTTAACTCAATTCATTTGGCTTATATTTCTACTGACAGTACGATTAAACCTAAACCCATAACTATTATTAACTCTCCAAAAAGTCCTCAGTAAATCAATGTGGCACAGGCTTCCAATTATTTGATTTACTTTTCGATTTTCTGACGGCTGCAATTTCAGCCGACAGCTTCCTGTATTAAACTTGGGTCCAGCTTAACAAGTCCTGAAATACCCACTGCTAGACTTAGTTTACTATGCCCCTTTTTGTCTCTAACTCACAATAATCATTTTATCTGTTTTTCTTTTGAATCCTTGTCGCTGAACTATTTGCAGGCTTTTGGGCTATCTAACAATACAAGGGAACCACCAATACTCACTAACACTTTCGGCTCAGCTGCAAGCTGTTTTTAACCTTACTAGGCTGTTCAGGGTCTCTCTTCCTAAATCATAACGAGCAGTTTCAATAACGCTGCTCAGGAACTCTATTCCGGGCGTATCTTCCTCTGCGAACATAAGACATTGCTTTCAAGCGATGGTGCGAAGCAATGGTGCGATCAGCACAATACATCGCTGCCGCTACCCTCGTAAAATCCTTACATCTAGGAGGTATTCTGATTTATTTACAGGGCACCAGTACAATCTTTTGGGGACAACAAAACGGGAGTATATTTTCAGAGCTGGATGTTCACTCCAACTAAACAATATCTCTTTTTTTCTTTACTTTTAACAAGGACTTGTGAGTGATTTTACAGGAAACAGAGATAGTAAAGAAACAAGAGAATTTTGCCAGGTTGGCCACCCTGACAAAGAAGAATAAGGATAGAAATAGAATAAGTATTAGGATATAGGACAGAGTGAAAAGAGTGTTGTTTTGTTTGTTTATTACAGTCCAATTTATACAGGGAGGAATACAAAATTTAACAGGACACCTGTTACACTCCTCCTCACCCAAAATGGCAACAGTTCATGTTGTCAAAAACCCTTCACCCTTGGAAGGGTTGGAACTTCCGCCCACCCTCATCAGAAGTTTCCGCCAGGGACCCTAAGAATCAAAACAAAAATGGCATGAACATCACTCTTTATTTATCATGCTTATCATTCTTTCCCTGGGGTTTTAAATCAACTCTTATATCCATTCCACTGGATCCATATCTGGACAAGAAATCCGCATTTTTGTGCATCATACCTGACCTATGTTTTACTAAAAAAAGATAGGGTTGTAAAGCCAGGTACCAACGCATTATTCAAGTGTTTTTATCTTTCATGTGGTTCATCCATACTAATGTATTATGATCCGTTAGTACAGTGAATTCTGTTCCCCATAAATAATACTTCAGGGCTTCTATAGCCCATTTCATGGCTAAACTCTCCTTCTCGATGGTAGAGTATTTCCGTTCCCTTTTGTGTAGTTTTCTACTGACGTAGATGACTGGATGTTCACCCTTCCAATCATACTGGATCAATACAGCTCCAATTCCAGTATCTAATGTGTCAGTGTGTACTTTGAAAGGAAGGGAAAAATTCGGACTCATGAGTACAGGGGCAGAACACAATATTACTTTTAGTTTAATAAAAGCTTCCTCACACTCTGGATTCCACACCACTTTATTGGGATGTTTATTTTTTGTAAGTTCGGTTAGAGGAGTGGCAAGGGTAGCAAAATCGGGGATAAATCATTGATAATACCGTGCTAAGCCTAAAAAAGAGCAAAGGTCTTTCTTCGTCAATGGTCTGGGGCTATTTGCTACCGCTTCTACCTTACTCCGTTTAGGTTGCACAACTCCATGACCCATTACAAAACCTAAATATTTTGTTTCTGTGTTCGCCAACGTACATTTTTTTGGATTGATGGTAAACCCCGCATCAGAAATAACCTGGAGAACTGCCTTTAGATGTTTGATGTGAGAACCCCAATCCTGGCTAAAAATGACCGCATCACCCAGGTATACTGCTCTATATGCTGTGTGTGTATGAAGAATGTGATCCATATAGTGCTGGAATGTTGCAGGGGCCCCATGTAACCCAAAAGGCATGGTCTTAAATTGGAAAAAAACTATGGATGCACAAAAAGCAGTCAATTCCCGGGTTCTATTGGCTAACAGTATTTGCCAATAACCTTTTGTAAGGTCTAGAGCACTAATATATTGGGCAGTTCCTATTTTGTCTGATAGGTCATCAATGCGAGGCATAGGGTATCCATCAAAAGAGGAAACAGCATTCAACTTACGAAAATCTAAGCATAAATGCAATCCTCCCTCTTTCTTCGGAACCACAACCATAGGTGAGGACCAAGCACTTTTTGATGGAACAATCACCCCTAACTGTTCCATTTTTTGAATCTCTTGGATCACCTCTCCTCTCATCTTCTCAGGTAACCTATAAGGTTTTTGATAAATAGGTTTATCCTGAGTAAGAGAGATCTGATGTACTACCCCTTTGGCTCTCCCTGGCCTATTGGTAAAAATCTGGCCAAATTGTTGTAGCTCTTTCTCAATGTCTTCATTCTGACTACTAGTTAACTCTGGGTTAACCTGTACTGTCTCTTGCTGTCCCTGGGAACACAACCTATCATAGGCTATTTCTAGCTCAGTAATTTGTTCCTCTGGGTGTATGAATAAGGAGGACTGGGTTTCTGGTTTCTCCACCCACTTTCTCAACAGATTTGCATGATATATATCCTTTTTGTATCTTCTACCTGGTAACTCAATTTCGTAATTATCAACCCCTGTTTTCCTTATGACTGTAAAAGGACCCTGCCATTTCATTAAAAGTTTGTTTTCTACAGCAGGTAACAGTAGCAAGACTTTTTCCCCGGGATAAAAACATTTTTCTTTCAGCCCTTCTTCATATAACTTTTTTTGATCATTTTGCACATCTATTACATTTTCATGGGCGATTTTAACAAATTCTACCAACCTTTGTCTCAGGCAAGTTAAATAATCTAACACATTTTTGGAGCCTACCATGTTACCTTCTTCCCAGTGTTCCTTCACAACATCTAAGGGGCCTCTGGGATTTCTACCATATAGTAACATAAAAGGGGAAAAACCTGTAGTAGCCTGGGGTACTTCTCGATACACAAACATCAGGTAAGGGAGAAATGTATCCCAGGTCCTCCCTTCCTCGTACACATACTTTCTTAGCATCCCTTTTAATGTCTTATTAAATCTTTCGACAAGACCATCAGTTTGAGGATGGTAAGGTGAAGTATAGATAGTAGATACCCCTAGTAATCTGTATAACTCTCTCAACAAATGGGAGGTAAGATTACTTCCTCTGTCAATGAGAATCTCTTGAGGTATACCAACACGACTAAACATTTCTGCCAATTCCTCAGCAATCCGAGGGGCTTTTACAGTCCGTAATGGTACAGCCTCTGGGTACCTGGTGGCATAATCACAAACTACAAGGATGAATCTGTTTTCCTTCGTACTTGTAGTCAATGGCCCCACAATATCCATAGCTATTCACTGGAATGGGACGGGCACATAGGGAATGGGTTGAAGGGGAACTTTATCCTTCTTTCACCCAGAGGCAATTAGCTGACATTCTGGGCAGGCCCGACAATATTGGGCTACATCCTCATGGATGCCTGGCCAGAAAAATCTTAAAGTAAGACGTCCTAATGTTCTGTCCCTCCCTTCATGGCCCGCCATGAGAATATCATGGGCCAAGGCCATGAGTTTAGTTCTATAAACTAAGGGTACCATTAGTTGTTCCACCCTAACCTGTGTTATAGGATTTAGACATTCTCTATACAGTAGTCCTCCCTTTAATACATAATGGGGTTGATCTAAAGTGGTAACATCGTGCACCTGGGAAAAAAAGGTTTGAGGGATTTATCTAACATTTGGTCATTGTTAATAATACCAGCTATCTCAGTCTGGTGACTTCCAGTCCATTCCCTCTTCTCTCTTTTCTTCTGTTTCCCAGAATTATGAACTTTTCTAGATGATTCAATTAGTTCATTTTCAAAAGGAAAAAATGTCATAAGTCTGGGAAACAGAAGAAAAGATAGTATATTGATTTTCACTAACATAGAAAGTGAAGTTCAGTGTTGTTATAGTTTGTGTTTAAATCAATTTTTGATTTTTGTAACATGCTGATTCATTTCGAAATGTGCTGTCCAGAATTCGCATTGAGTTTTACGCATCATATTTCTTGTTCAGGTATCTGTTTATCCCACTTCTAACACCACTGTAATAGGGTGGGATAAACAGATACACAGACAAGAGGAATATGATGCATAAAATAAATGCAGGTTGAGTTTATAATTTTTATTTTCCGAAAATGGATCAAAACGTATTTACAGAAATCCAAAGAAAAATGTGGTGTTTAACAGCACACCTAAAATAAACAAACTCTAGATAGCAGCTTCACTTTGTATCTTAGTAAAAATCAATATACTGCTGGTGTGAAAACTTACACACCTCCTCTCTCACCTTCTACCAGCATACCACTGGCCTGTCTACTGTGGAGCCTCTGAGCTTTTTATTCCCTCCCCCATCATGACATCATAGACATGTGACTCCAATTAAGAAAGAAAGTAATATATTCTCTTCTCATGGACTCTTTCCTCTGGCTTATGAGTGATTTAACAGGACCTTTACCTTCTATACAAATATATTCATCTATATGTATATCACAACACAGTTATTCTAGCTTAGAATAAACCTTAATTGGTAGGAGGGAGCAGGGTTTTAAGATTAAGCTCCACCTCCTTTATGACCTCATACATCAAGGTTTCTATAAAGGTGGCTATTTTGGGCTGCCAGCCCTAAAGGAAAGACTTCCCCACGTAGACTCCCTCAGGTACTCAGCATTTTATTCTTTATGAAAAATTACATAAAATGAACAAGTTGGCAGAAGTATACATGTATATAAAAACCCTTATTTCACCAACACAACCATTTTTGACCTCGCATAAAATTTACTTGTTTAAACTGCCCCAGTCCTTCTTTAATTTCCTACACAACCTCTCCATATCTTTTAACTCAATTCATTTGACATATTTCTACTGACAGTATGATTAAACCTAAACCCATAACTATTATTAACTCTCCAAAAAGTCCTCAGTAAATCAATGTGGTACAGGCTTCCAATTATTTGCTTTACTTTTTGGTTTTCTGACGGCTGCAATTTCAGCCGACAGCTTCCTGTATTAAACTTAGGTCCAGTTTAACAAGTCCTGAAATATCCGCTGCTAGACTTAGTTTACTGTGCCCCTTTTTGTCTCTAACTCACAATAATCCTTTTATCTGTTTTTCTTTTGAATCCTTGTCGCTGAACTATTTGCAGGCTTTTGGGCTATCTAACAATACAAGGGAACCACCAACACTCGCTAACACTTTTGGCTCAGCTGCAAGCTGTTTTTAACCTTACTAGGCTGTTCAGGGGCTCTCTTCCTAAATCGCAATGAGCAGTTTCAATAACGCTGCTCGGGAACTCTATTTCGGGCATATTTTCCTGTGCGAATGTGCGCACGTTGCTTCGCGATGGTGTGAACGTGCGATGGGGCGATCATGCGCACACATCGCTGCCGCTACCACTCGCAAAATCTTCACATCTAGGAGGTATTCTGATTTATTTACAGGGCACCAGTACAATCTTTTGGGGACAACAAAACGGGAGTGTAATTTCAGAGCTGGATGTTCACTCCAACTAAACAATATCTCTTTTTTTTTTTCTCTTTACTTTTAACAAGGACTTGTGAGTGATTTTACAGGAAACAGGGATAGTAAAGAAACAAGAGAATTTTTGCCAGGTTGGCCACCCTGACAAGAAGAATAAGGATAGGAACAGAATAAGTATTAGGATATAGGACAGAGTGAAAAGAGTTGTTTTATTTGTTTATTACAGTCCAATTTATACAGGGAAGAAAACAAAATTTAACAGGACACCTGTTACAGTGAGATTTTAATTCAGGAAGACAGATATGCAGGTAAAATTACAGCAGGCCCTTAGGGGACAACATAAACAATTTTCGGATTTCCTGAACCTGATGGCACACCTGCAGCATTGTGCCTGAAAATAGTCATCCCTATGGCTAGTGCACTTACCTGGTTAACAAAAACAAAATAAATAAATAAATAAATTTAGCGTACTTCACTAATTTTTGGATTGCCTGATTGCAGCATGTCCTTAGTGGATGTGATATAGCTAATTTTTAAACCGCCTGACTCCGACGGCATATTTGTCGCAATTCCTTAGTAAATTTAGCTCATTCTGGATTGCCTGAATCGGGTGGCACATTTTTGCAGCATGCCGTTAGTGGATTTAAAGGGGAACAGCGAGTACTACGAGCCCCACACCCAACTGCAGGGCTGCTCCCAATTTGCAGTTTATGTGCAAAAACATTTTGTTGTTTCCTGTTTACCACAGTGTATTAGATTTATCTTGCAGATCCTGCTGTCTCCAATCCTGACATCTGCTGTAACCAGGTATCCCACAATCCCCTGCAGCTGATATCAGAAGAAGGCTACAGTAGTGGGAGATTCAATAGACTGCAGTGCAAGTTGGAGTTTTTATGAGCTCTGATCTTTTATTTGCTGGTCCCCCTGCCCTCTCTGGGCTACGTACAGTGAAAGAGGACTGTACTAAAACCCGGGAGAACAGTAGGACTGGCAAACATCTGATCAGAGCTAATAAAAGCTCTAACATGCCCTGTAGGCTTTTGAATCTCTCACAGCTGCAGCCCAGCTGTCACGTCAGCCACAAGGGATTCTGGGATTTCCGGGTACAGCAAACATCACCCTGGGAGTCAGCAGGATCAGCCATATATGATCTACTAAAAAAAAATATTGGCACACAACATGTAAACTGATATCACCTCCAAACTTGAGTGTATGGCTCTTTATTTATTTACTGAAAACTGGTAACTGAGAAAGGCACACCAAGCTAAGGCTCATTTCTAGGTGCAATCTGAGAGAGGGGTACAGGGAGAGAATACATTTGGTGGAAAAATGTAGTCAATATTAACAAAACAGTGTGCTGATACTGTAAAAGGAATGACCATAAGTAAGGATTAGCCCACAACAGGGCATGGGTTTACTGAGAATTAATACACACCCGGGGGGGGGTACATGGCCACAGTCCAAGTGACTTCAACCACCCAGGCATGGATTAATTCTCAGTAAACGCATGCCCTGAAGTGGAGTTAACTCACTTATAAAATGGGCAACTTTATTTTAGAGTTTTATCTAAATTAATATAAAAAAAGCACTGTCTATATGCATTTGTAATAAAATAGTTCTTCCACCTAATGAGGATGCCATAGTTGTAGTTTTTTTATGTGTCTCTCTGGTGCAGTGATTTGACTAGGTCACTTTACATTGTTGTCAATCGGGATTTTGTAATCCGGCAACCAACTGAGGGTTTCCTGAGAATTAATCCATGTTCAGGTGACCTGTTTTTACGAATCAGAATACAGGATTTTCGGAACCCATTTTATAAGTCAAAATAAACAGTATAAAGTTATCACCTTCAGAGCCCTCCTCTAATCCAAGTAATTTAAGGTTGTTAGCTCTCGCTTGGTTCTCCAAAGTTTCGAGACGAGAACGAAGGTGTGTGTTCTCTTTAATCACAGCGTTGATGGCTCCCAGAGCTGCTTCCACATTTTTTTGGGATTCTGCAGTGACGGTAGTCACCTTAGTTTCTACTTGGACCACTCTATTTGTAAGAGCATCGAACTTATCAGCCAGTCCAGACATCGATGCTCTCATACGATTTATCTTGGCTCCTAGTGTTTGAAGCGTTTCTTCCTGGGGTTCCTCATCAGGTACAGGCTCACGGCCATGTGCGGCCTGAGTGGTGGAAGCTCCGGAGAGGTTTTTGCTTTTAGTTCCGTCTCCAGAGGTTTTTTCTCAGCGAGGGTTCCCCATCTTGATCTGGTGGTATTCGGCTGCAGCTGTATTCAAGTTGAGGTATGCCTCTTCTTAAAAAATATAGTTTACCAATTACTTTATTGGATCCAGTTACAGAGCTCAATCAATTTTTGGCCATCTAGCTCAGGCTCCACAGCGCCACCCTCAACAACTGTTTTTTTTTTTTTTTTTTAACAGTAAAAGATGTTTCACAGTTTGTAACATTTTTTTGCTTTGTTTTATAAAACAAAATGAAATAAAATACAAGTTACAAAAAAAGGACATGCAGTGATTTTCTGGTGAGGTACCCTAAATTTGTCATCCTTTTGGGTGGGTGGGTGGAGGGGGCTCCTCTGTGACATGGAAAATAACTCAATGCCCTGTATTACTGCCAATTACCCAGCAAATTTTTTTTTTTACTTTTTATTTTGTTAAGTTTTTAATGACACATGGAGGACAGATCCAGTTCAATAATCACAGACAATCCACAATACTGCATGTTAGTAAAACTCTGAGGTACAACATAACTATGCTAGGGGAGATATCGTATGTCTATGGTAATACAATGCTGAGTCTAGTCTCTGAAAAACAAAACAACCAAGTCCTTCTGTTCTTCTATAATAAATTCCCATCCTCTCCATTATCCAGGAAACATTAACCACAGAAAGTTCCTTCATTCCTCTAGGGATAGCTGGGATAAGCTGGGCTGGCCGGCTCCAAGGGGGTTGGGAGAAGGTATAGAGAGAGAGGGCTGGAGAAAGGAAGAAAAAGTTTATCTCCCTCTCCCCTATTTAAATGTATTTGGTTCTCCACATTTAAGGCACAAAATCCCATCTGTACTGTGATATATACAGTATATAAGAACCAGGGAGGCCATCTGTTCACCAAGGCCGAGGATTTATTTAGCAATTTAGCAATAAGGCTTTTCATTTTGTAGATACCATATACTGTAGATTCCCAATTGGATACACTTGGGGGGACTAGACTGTAGCCACAATCGCATAATAACTTTTTAGCTGCTCCAAACAATATACATATCGATAACTGATGAGCACCTCTAACTTGCCTCGGGCGGTGCAGCAATACAGCCATCTCCAAAGTTAGGTTCCCCAGAGCCGGAAAAAGTTCCACCATCTGCCTCCCCACCTCCTCCCAAAAGGGTTTCAGCACTGGGCAGAACCACATCACGAGAGTGAGTGGCCACCTCACATCCACAACCCCTCCAACACAAAGAGTCCCCTGATAGGGCATCTTTAGCAGTAATCTGCGGAGTGAGAAAAAAATCGCATTGCTATCTTCCAGGAAAATTCTCTCTATGTGTATGAGCTGGTTGTTTGGTGCTGCCAGCACCAAATATGTAGTTAGTCCTCTGGTGTTAGGTCTAACATTAGTTCTACTTCCCAACTGATTTGGACATTGTCCATTTCTAGTGTAAGACTATCTGGTTAAATAGTGAGTCATAGTTGAGTATGCGTAATTTGGAAACATCAGGGGGAATATTAATACCTAAGTATGTTATATAGGGACGGCTCCACTTAAATGGGTATTTAACTACAATTGGCTGAGGTGGTGTATATGTATTGTTAAAGCCTCTGTTTTGTCTTGGTTAATTTTGCAACCCGTCATTCATGCAATTAGTGGCAGTAACTCATCCAGGGCAGCTAAGGAAGACTCGGGGCGGGTGGTATAAAGAAGGAGGTTGTCGGCGTAATATGCCAGTTTGTGATGGGTGTCATTAATAGAGTATCCATGTATCTGATCTGTTTGCCTCAAGGCTGTGCTACAGGCTCTACAAAAAGAGCAAAAAGGTAAGGGGATAAGGGACATCCCTGACGTGTGCCCCTGGAGAGGGGGAAATGGGCCGAATGTGATCCATTTATTAATAACAACTGCCTCAGGGCTCTGATATAGGCCCCTGTGTTGTCCAGTAATTCCTGGGGGAAGGCAAATTGCGAAACAGTCAGTCTTAGAAAGGTCCAAGAGACCATATTAAATGCCTTCTGTGCTTCTAAGCTTAATATCAACAAGGGGGAACGTGTAGCCTGAGCATGATTTATAATATATAGGGTTCGTTTGATATTATCAGTTGTCTGTTGGGTTTTAATAAATCCTGACTGATCAGGATGGATTAGTGTTGGGAGAATATCATCTAATCTATGGGCTACTATGCTCATGCATATCTTGTAATCTTGATTAAGGACTGATATGGGGTGGTAGGAATCGCACAGATGCGGGAGGTTCTGGGGATTTAATACAGCTGATATGACTGCTTATGTGCAGGATACAGGATAATTAGCTGTGCAATAACTTTTTTGCATCACCTCTGGGGTGGGGGGGGGGATTTAATTCCCCATGTACCTTTATAAAATTCCGCACCGTAGCCATCAGGGCCAGGGCTCTTCCCATTTTGTAAGTTCTGGATTGCTGGGGCTGACCAAACGAGCAGACACGAAAGACCATTAGGCCTATTCTGCTGGCATTTTAGTATGTTAGTATGTTAGTATGATTGTACAATGTAATTCATTAATTGTAATGGGAGATGTCAGCTTCTCTTTCCGGGTGTTACTAAGAGTGGGTAGTTTTATCCTCGACAGAAAGGTAGAAATTTGTTGTAGGTTAGCAGTTTTAGGGTCTAAATAAAGTTGTTGATAGTATTTTTTTTAAAGAGGCCAGTATTCCCTACGTGTGAGACCTATACTGGCCCATGTCTGGGACTTTTATTTTCGTAATTGTGGTCATTTGGGTCTGTCTGTGCAATCTATACGCTAAGACCCTGGAGGCCTGAGCTTCCCCTTCATAAAATCTCTGGTGTAGCCATGCTATGGCCACGCTGAATCTCTTGCTGTGTTTGCAGCACAAGGTCTGCCACACTATCATCCCCTTGCATCTGTGCTTCCTGTAAGAAGACAAGTTTCTCTTGCAGCTCCCTCATGCGGTTTCATTCTGCCACTTTTTTTTTCTGGCTGCATAAGATATAATATAGCCCCTCAGAATTACCTTTAATGTGTCCCATAGTAACTGTGGGGATGTTTGAGGAGCGCTATTTTCTTGTAGCATCTCTGGGATTTTGTCTTTTATAAGATCTTTAAATTCTGGGTCCCTCAACAATGTGGGGTTAAATTTCCAGAGAGTGTTTTTTTGTTCCCGTAGAATTCCTAACTCCAGATAAATGGGGGCAAGGTCAGAGATATGTATATTCATTATATCTGCCTTTTGGATTATTTATTTATTGAAATGTTTCACCAGGAATGTATACTGAGCGACAAGTCACTCGTCTCCCAGTGTGACCTGGGGGGAAGGGGTACAATAGGAATAAGACATTAAACATTCAAGTTACAAGATCAACATTAACATACAGTTGTAAGGCAGGTGTTACAAACAGTGCTACAACAGTGTTGCACATAACATGTAGAAAGAGTGGACAATAATAAGTGCCGGGTTAATAAGTAAACGAGTGCTAACATGAAAGAAAAGGGGGGAAAGGAGAGGGAGGGGCTAGGTGGGGGAAGGGAGAAGAGTCGTGTCCCTGGAGACCCCTTCAGGATGCAAGGAACCCTGCAAGGGGATTGGGGGAACAAGAGAGAAGGGGATTAAGTCTTTGTGTTCACCGCTGATGCATACATAATCAAGTCTTGAGTAATGTTTGTGAGCATATGAGTAAAAAGAGAATTTCCTCTGTGTGGGGTGCATTAGACGCCAAGTGTCTATTATGCCAGTATTAGTCTCCGAAGATGTTTTGACCTGTGGTCTGTGATGGCGGATGGGTAGCCAAGGTGTACAAAGAAGGATTCAATAAGCAATTCAAATCCCATCCAATTATCATGGTTCCCTTCTTATGGGTAAGAATGGAACCCATGATTTGTTGTATGGCTGACGCATTGCTATTGGGTGGTATGTATGTACTACATACCATTAAAGTATGCCCCTGTACCGTACCCGAGGCCAAGGCCAATCGGCCTTATCTGTATACTGGTCTGTAATACTAAATTGTGAAGTTTTTGGAATCAGAATTACCGCTCCACGGTGTCTGCCGTTTTGATATGTGGATTCAATAATTTGGGAGAAGCCAAATTTAATTAGCTTTTGATGCTCGGACGATGACAGATGGGTCTCCTGAAGCAGCAATATATCTGATTTGTGTTTTTTAAAGCCTACAGGGTTCTACAGTGCTTTATGGGACCAGCCACATTATATGAAATTATCTTAAAGGGTACACTCATCCTGTTAACCAAAGATTTTGCACTCGATGCTCTCTCCTTGTTGTCTATACGACTGTCAAACTGCAAGTCATTAATATATATTGTACCCAGCACTTTAAACAAATTACCATAATAACTAAAAGTTCCAATATTTCTGTCTCCTGTGTCTTGTGGGGAAAGGGCAAGTTGAGTGGGGCTAATAACCAAAACCTTAACTAGGTGAACTATAAAACCAGGCAACTTAGACCAACAGGGCCAACAACTGTGAAGCTAAGAAATGAGGCTAAAGCCTATGTAGAAAGTTCTGAGGACATCCATAGCCAGGAACACGACAGTGCGTGACTCTGGCAGGGGCAGTATGGTTAACTGCCTGATGGGGTTCTGCTCACCTATCTAGGGAGAAGAGCCCTCGGGGGACTGCTTACCCCGAAACCAGGATGGGCAAGGGGATATTTAGAGGAAATACAAAATGGGTAAACAATAATAAAACTCAGTATGGGAGGGAAATTGGGAAGGAGTGTCGGGATAAAGGTGCTGTACTCGTACCATTCTAGCAGGTTGGACTCCCTCATCACCCCCCGCTTTCTATTTAAGACAAGACAAAGGGGTTGGGGTATTATGCTTCCCTGTAACTTCACATAGGCTATTAGTCTAAGAAGTAGTCAAGATATGTTTAGATATATTTACATCGCTCTAAAAACCATAACAACAAATCAAAAAGAAAAAAAAGGGTTAAAGTCCAAATGCTGTTGTTATTCCTTCCAAGTCCTAGAGATGTCCAACTCTATATATGTGGATTAAGAAAATAGTACCCCCACTACCCCTTCAAAAAAAAAAAGTTTGCCAGAGTTCATGGTTGTCTACTAAAGCCCGCTGTAAGTTAGAAAAACAGAAATGTACATCCAGCTGTAATTAAGTGAGGTAAAGGGATACCCTCGGTGACCCCTTCCTTCATAAAAGTCAGTGGCAAGGTAACCCGTAGTTGTCTGGTCATCACCCCACAGGAGCACAGTAGGAGACACAGCAAGGGTAGGCTTTGAGGAAGGTATAAGTTTAAGACAGCCCTCTCCTGCTGCCCAATGGTCGCAGGTCCTGCCAGACCTACCCGGGGCCTCTCCGGGAGATAAAGTCCGCATCTTCAGACGGTATCGGGCAAGTCAAGCACGCCCCTGTATAATTGCTCGGCTCTGGTTCACCAGCAAGAAGCCACCGCAATGCAGGCTTACCAGACAAAAGATGTGACAGAAAGCACAAGTACCTGAGTAATGCTTTTGAGGAAAGCACAGTATCACCAGGTAGCTTTAAAACACATTTTCTTATGCCACCCCCCTTTGGCGCAGTGGTACAGCTACTGCTTCTGGTGCTGGCAACCCATGTCTGGCAATGACCTTGACTTATTGGGGGCCAGAATATTTTCCTCTGAAAGTTTGGCAAACATTACCAATTTTGACACATTTAAAAATGAACTGGACACATTTATGGGGTTTCAGGTCTCTATTGACCATGAAGTGTGGGAGACAGTCACGATGGTCTACCGCCTACTGCTGTCTTCATGATACCAAGTGAGGGTCACTGCCACCACTCCTTTGGGGAGACAGGATAGTTGCCACTACTACAATACTGCCCTCTGGTGACCACAGGTGGCAGGCAGCAGATGTACAGTGGGGAGAGAGCATGCTGAACAATGGCAGACACAGGGGTGGGTGGGGCTTGGTTACACCTGACAGAAGGGGGCTGTGGTACTAAACGGGCAAAAATAATAAATTATGAAAAAATATATTTTCTTTAGCCATCAAGAGGTGACACACAAAAAACTGAAAGCATGAAGCCAGTTGAGTATTCTGAGCTAAAAAACCTGACTGAAATTCCCTCAGTATTTCCTATCTGATAAATGTTCGGCTCTAAAATGATATCACATTCCAAGCATAGGGGTAATACAGCATACTGGCAGAAAACTCTAAAATTCATACTTAAAACACTGCATATGTGGAGGGAGATACGTGAATTTTTCTTAACTTATGTGAATTAACATTTATCATGGTAGCACTAAAAGTCCAAAAGCCTGACCATGGCATTGACTGATTATGAAACTGTAAATATGTAAACTCAGTTATTTCACAGTATATAAGCTACGTTTTTATTAGCTTATACATTTTTGTTGATGTTTATCAGAATGGGGGGTCTACAAAGTTTAAGGTCACTCAGGTTTGTAAATCTCTTGTCAACAGTCAGCACATTAATATGGTCCCACTTCAGAGTGACTTCGCTGATGTGCTATTAGGTAATTCTGCTATATAAAACACTTGTCACATTCTACACATTTACATGACCTCTCTCAGGATTATTGTCTCTAAATGTTCAGGGATTTCTAGTGTCGTGACAAGAATAGACCCCAATTCTTAAGCCAGGGCATATTAAAAAAAATGAAAAAACAATCAGGAAATTAGTACTATATTAGTCTTTGATGGTTGCCGAGTACTCTTTTCAGCATGTGCAGCGTCCCCCAGATGGCTTCCTTTTCCACACTGAATTCGCTGATGTGTCCTCAAATTACTCTGCTGTGTAAAACTCTTGCCACATTCAGCACATGTATATGGTCTCTCCCCAGTGTGCACTCGCTGATGCCGTATGAGGGTACAGACATCTGTAAAACTCTTGCCACATAAGTCACATTTATATGGTCTCTCTCCGGAGTGAATTCGTTGATGCCGTTTCAGGGTACTCAATTCTATAAAACTCTTGTCACATTCGGTACATTTATATGGTCGCTCTCCAGTGTGAATTCGTTGATGCCGTATGAGGGTTCTTAAATCTACAAAACTCTTGTCACATTCATCACATTTATATGCTCGCTCTATAATGTGAATGCGCTGATGCCGTATAAGAGTACTCAAATCTGTAAAACTCTTCTCACATTCGGCACATTTATATGGTCGCTCTCCAGAGTGAATTCGCTGATGCTGCTTGAGGGTACTCTGCTGTGCAAATCTCTTGTCACATTCAACACATGCATATGGTCTCTCTCCAGAGTGAGTTCGCTGATGAATTATCAGGTTACCCTGCTGTGTAAAACTCTTGTCACATTCGGCACATTTATATGGACTCTCTCCAGAGTGAATTCGTTCATGTTTTATGAGGTACTTCCGAAGGGTAAAACTCTTGTCACAGTTAGTGCATTTATATGGTCTTTCTGTTGAATGAATTCGCTGGTGCGTTATCAAGTTACTCTGCCATGCAAAACTCTTGCCACATTCAACACATTCATATGGTCTTTCTCCTGAGTGAATTCGCTGATGGCATGAGGCTACTCGGATCCTTAAAACACTTACCACAATCTGCACATTTACATGGTTTCAGTCCATTGTGACTCCGCTGTTGTACAGAGATGAGAGCATGGAAATCATTCTCAGTCTGAAGGCACTTGCTTGGCTTCTCTGCTGTGTGATACATGTCATGTTTCGCGAGCGATGATTGCTGGCAGAGACTCTCACAGCACTCAGCACGCCTGTGGACTATGAACAGATATTAAATTAGTATTTCCTTACAATTTATTTATTTAATGGTATCAGAATTGCAAACCTTTGAGTCAAGGACTCATTTACAAAGGCTCCACATCATGGTACAAAGAGAGGTAAACAATCACAGGTACAACGTAGTCTCAGTGATGACATAAAAGGAGATACAATTTTTTCTGTACAAGTATGTACACAATAAAGCTTTAGGTAGGATCCTATACAATGTGGTAGCTAATTGTCATTGCATGTAACAACATAAAGCATGCATCTATTTTACCTAAGCAGCTACAGGAAGAATAAGGCGCTGGGACACTGGGCGTCCCCGGTGAGAATGAGGGTTGTATCAGCTATGCAATGAGTTAACAATGTTCCTGATGCTTTTCCTGCACCTTTTTGAGAGCTATACAGATGTTGCTGATATGTAATCTCAGGAATTTATTTAAGCATTACCTGTTTTCACAAAATTGCAACTTGCAGGAGTTTAAGGCAGAGATGACCAGCACATGAGGACGGGGTGGTTGATCAAAACAGGGTATTACTACTGAGAAGCAGGCGCACAGTCTTAGAAGCATGCTTGCCAATATTTATTTACTAAATAAATTTCTGTTAACCAGATAAGTACACTAGGCAAGACACTGTCATTTTTTAGGCATGACTTGGAAACGCCCATATGTTATTTTTATGCTCTTATGTAAAATTTGGATTTACCGGTTCTTTCTATGAAAAATCATAATTTCATTAGTAATTGCATTATATTATACTTTTATTATATTATTTTTCTATATACCTATATATAGGGGATATGACATGGCCTGACTGAAGATATCATACTTATCTTAATGAAAGGCCACTGATATCTCAAGAGTGGCAAAGTCATGAATGAGGTATCTTAATAGCAGTGGCCTCTCATTTAGATAAATATAATATCTTCAGTCAGGCCATGTCATATTCGGGTTATACAACACATGTTTGGGTGGTTTTGAGATAGAAATGGTAAAAACTTAAAAAAGAAAAGCACAAAATGTAAACTGTGCCCCTCTGTTCAATGGTTCTGCATCAGAGGAAATGATGAATACAAAGCTTACAGTCAATGTCAACGGCAACCGAAAGATATCTGGGATCAGGGGGACCTGGAGGCTCTGGAAAGATGGTCTAGAAAGTGGAAGCTGAGGTTCAATGCAGGGAAATGCAAGGTACTGCACCTGGGGGCCAGAAACCCGGGCCAAGTGTACACCCTGGGGGGGGCAAACGCTACAAGTCTCGATGGCTGAGAGGGACCTGTGGGTGGTGGTGGATGTCAAGAAGAACAACTCGGAGACTTGTAGGAGGGCAGCAGCCAAGGCCAATAGGATGCTGGGATGCATCGCTAGGGGATCACCTCCAGAAGGAGGAAGTGATACTCCCTCTGTATAACACTGCTGGTGAGGCCGCACCTCGAGTACTGCGTGCAGTTTTGGAGGCCACACTTAAAGAGGGACATGAAACTCCTGGAGAGGGTCCAGAGGAGGGCAACCAAAATGATTTGGGGCTTGGGGGACAGGACCTATGAGGAGAGGCTCGAAGAGCTAAATATGTACACATTGGAAGAGAGAAGGGACCGGGGGGACATGATAGAGGTCTTCGGGTACATGAAGGGGGTAAATAGGGGAGGAACAGTCAGGGTGCTTCGAAGGAAGGAGGAGGGGGCCACTAGAGGGCATGGGTGGAAGCTGGAGGGTGGAAGCTGGAGGGGAGAAAGGAGGAGGTGCTACTTCACTGAGAGGGTGGTGGAGCCATGGAATGTGCTGCCTAGGGGGCTGGTGGAGGCAGAGACGGTGGAGGGGTTCAGGAGAGGGTGGGACAGGTACAGGGGAAGGGTTCTGGAAGCAAAATCCAATGCAGCGAGAATATCCGGAACTGGGAAGGGAGAAGCCAGAGAAGGCGAGAGGGGCAGCAAGGTCAGCTCCCAGGGTGGGGGCTGACCAAACGAGCAGACGCGAAAGACCGTTAGGCCTATTCTGCTGGCATTTTAGTATGTTAGTATCTCACATGTGAAAATATTTCTGAGCATGCTCGGTAAGCAGCTTCATATATCTTCGTATGCTGGGTCAATATATCACTGTTTATCTTGCTATTTACCAGCACACATGTGTTGTATAAATATATGTATACCATGTTAGTGGCTCAGTAGGTAGCACACTCGCCTCTGAGGCCGGGAGATCAGAGGGCTGAGGGTTCAGTTCCCACATCTGGCACTTGGGTTAATATCCCAGTACTGACACTGTAGTGCAGCATGAGAGGGGTGCTGCACTTCTGAGGTGCCATCTTTTGGATGAGATGTTAAACCAAGGTCCCCTCTGCCTGGATTGGTGGTAGTTCAGGTGGATGTTAAAGATCCCATGGCACTTATCGAAAAGAGTAGGGGAATTTCCTCAGTGTCCTGGCCAAATTTCCCTCATTCACTAAAAATACCACCAACAGCTTAATCTGGTTCAAGGTCAATTGGCATTCATCTGTATCCCCCTCCCCCGGGTCGTGCCTGAAAATAGGCAGGATTTGTCTAGTGCACTTACCCGGTCAACAAAAACTAACTAAATAAATACAGTATTCTACTTTTGTTTTTATTACCTCTGGGACCAGAAGATCAGATGGTTGTGGGTTCTAGCCCCACAACAGGCACTTGGGGTAATGCCCATAACTGACACTATAGTGCAGTATGAGGGGGGTGCTGCACTGCTGCACTTGTGAGGTGCCACCTTTTAGATGAGGCATTAAACTGAGGTCCTTTTTGCCCATCTCTGGTCAATCTTGGGCCCCCTTCTTTTTAGTCTATTTTTGTTGTTGCAAATGTTACTGCCTGCACTTCGAGTATTCGAAAGTGGAATGTCACCTATAATAACACCTGCCGCTTTGCATCCTGCCCCCCCCCCTGCTGAAACATCACTGTCTTCTCTATGCAGATCTAGGATGTTTCCGCCTCAAGAACTAAGGTCTTACGCACTCGGGTCCATTACTGATAACATTATCAGATCCCAAATACCCAAACCCCTGGCCTGTCTCTTTCAATACCAGAAAACCAGCTATGGCCTTTGCTCTGCCGAAAATGTCCCAGTTCACATCCTGAGACATCGCACAGCAACAGGTGGTAGTGCCTTTGCCTGTCATGCGCCCAATTTCTGGAACTCACTCCCTCTAACTCTATGCCAAACAGCATCCCACATCTCTTTTAAGAGACAGCTACGCCGCTATCTCTTTTCCTCCTACAAATGCTCCTGTTTCAAACCACCCTAGCCCTTTACTCCCTAACTCCTCTCTTCTCTCTGTGGTCTCCTGGGTGCCTGGGGTCCACTCCAACATGGAGCACTTCCTCTCACTTTCACTTCCTAAACTTCTAGCATTCATCTACCATTTCCTACTGCACCTTTCTGGAAAACTTATTTGTTTTCTCTTCTTAATCAAAGACAGCTTAATTTTTCCGTCATCTACTGTACCCTATTGGGTAACCTGTACTCATTCTATACCTAATCTACGCCCCCACCTATTGCCTTCCTACTCCCTACCTTTCTCTAGTTTCTCCTTCACCTATTACTGCCTGGCTGCTACTGCCTCACAGCACTTTATCTCTCGCTGATTGAACACTGCTTAGTCACTTTATTTGACCTGAATGTATTGTCATTTGTAAAGTTTAATGCTGCATTTTTATTACTACCTCAATCTTAGTCATGTTCTGCTGTTAATGCCACATACACCTACATGTAACTTGGCTGGACATTGCTTAGTCACTTTATTTGACCTGATTGTAATTGTTACATGTTACATTCTATTGCTGTATTGTTCTTACTAATTTCAATGTTTGTCATTTTCTGCTGTTAATGCCTCAAACATCTACATGTAACCTGTATTTTGTTCCAAAATGTTCTCCTGAAGTTCGTCTCTGTACTCTCCTGGGTCATGCCTGAAAATAGTCATTTTTTGGCTAGTGCACCTACCCAGTAAACAAAAACTAAATAAAAAATATATATATTTTTTTTAAATCAACTTCCACTAACAACGCAAGGTAAAGTCCTACTTTATGTGGACGATGATGTGCTAGCCTATACACCAGCCAGTCAGATCCTGTAGCACTAGAAAAACAGTTGCAGACTAATTTCACAGATATTGAGGCATGGTTCGTAAAATCAAAGTTACTGCTAAATTATTAAAAAAAAACTAAAATGACATTGTTTGCCTCCACTCACAACAGAGATAGATCCCACCAATTAAAAATACTAAACAGTCAAAATACGCCCTTAGAAATGCTTCAAATTTAGGTGTAATGCCAGACAGTTCCCTTTCTTTCATACCACACATTGATCTTGTAGCTAAGTCAGCAAATGCTAAACTAGGCTTGTTACACAAAAACAAACACTGCTTTACGCAAGAAGCACTAAAAGTGGTAGTAACTAGTTCTGTGTTGTCTGTAATTGACTATGGACTAGTGGTATACAGTGCTGCGACTGACACAGCTCTCAAGCGGATAAAAACAACCCTCAATAAGGCCTATAGGCTTATTCTGGGTGCACACTGCCCAACACACACTTGTGAGCTTTATGCACACTCCAGTTGGCTAAACCTGGACAGCTGTATACAGTACCAGGTATGCCTACTTGCAAAGAAATCCACCCTTGGATTAACACCCCCAGGTGTGGGAATTTCCTTAGCTTGGCCAACAAAACTAGGTGTACCAGTGGAACAAACAGTCAGCCACTTCATGTCCCATTCCAGCGGACGTCCTAAGGACAACGGTCCTTTGAGTACTGTGCGCCCTATTGGCCAAATACGCTCAGTGAAAACCTTCTGTCAGAAACTAAACAAGGACCGATTAAATTAAAGCTTTGTGCCCATCTCCGCATCACACAGTAGTTATAACTGTAACTCCTAACTGTATCAGCTTGGCCTGAAAACCATGTTCTACCTTTGCCTTACTGTTTCACACTTTACTCCTCCCCAACCTACCAAATGGAAATCCCCCCTCCCCAACTCAACATCTACCCCCACCTCACTATCACCTGTCCTATCCTTGTAATCCTCCTAGCCCCACTGGACTAATCCATCTCTTCATCTGCAGATGTCCACTCTACACAGCCATAACTACACCTGAACTGCATGTACTGCACTTAGACAAAAACTGTTTTCAAAGCTAAACCTCTTTGAAACAATGCAACTAAGACTTCCTAGATACTGTATGTATGATTATGTTTTGTATTGAATTTCTGTTTATTCTCAGACGTGGAACCTTTGTAAATGAGCTTCTAGCTCAAAAGCTATGTAAATCCAAGATCAAACAAATAAATTGTGCATGCGTGGTCTGCCTGGCAGTCTCAAAATGCGAAAAGTTTCAAGCTGGCATCTTGTGTGGATTGTGCGATCTGGAATGTCAATTTCTGGAAAAGTGCATGTTTTTCCTGTAACTAAATGTGTTTTTTTTTGTTCTTACAAACAGCCTAGACAGTACCAAATTTTTTCCACAAAACTTTTGGGATAAAAGCAACAACCCGGTGCTGAGATGTCCAGAGATGCAAGTCTTTTTCTGAGCTGTTCTGAGCATGCTCAGAAGGGTTTTTGAGCTAACCCTCCGATATAAACCAGATAGAATGTGTGCTAAACAATATGTTTGACACATGTTCCCCTTTGTTTTTACATCCCTCTAGATTCCTTCATCAGATGGACTTTACACCTCTTATGGTCAATACTTTAAGAATCTGGTCATGGATATTACAACTCCCACAACTGGCATTAACTTACTACTTTTGTAGAGTGCTGTCCACTGATAATGAATTTCTCCCGTCCCACATAAACCATACTTTCGAGCATACCAGGCAACTGGGCTTTACATATTTCAATTTCTTGGCACCAAAGGCCCAGTTTCTTTTAAAGAACTCCAATTAAAATATGGCCTTAAGGGCAGATAACACTTTTTATCATCTTCACATCTAAACATGTTTCCTTGCAATCTGAAGAGTTTTGACTTTCCAAAGATTTGGTGGCTCCAACCATGGTGTTGATGTTGGTCCCTCCCCCAAGGACTTCGCCTTAGCCTGCACTGAATGGCATATATTAATATTTTGGCTGCAAAAAAAAAAAAAGATCACTCATCTATGAATGGGGCCTAATACCCCTACATTAGACCAGTGGTGTGCCATTATATCTGATATTTATGCCATGATCACCTTACAGCTTCCTATCATAATACACTTCCACAGTTTCAAGCGAGATGGGAGCATTGGATGACACATGTGATGACTAAAGATGTGGACTTTATCCCGTAGACTGTCTGAATATATAACTCCATCTGTTTTTCCTGGGTTTCAGTCTGGTCTATCTGGGGTGCCGCACCCCCGGTCAGATGGATGGTCACTGTGTTACTTCCGATGAATCGTGTGTACTGCTATAGTTTTCTTTTTTCTGTACTATGACTCGGGTGTTGTTTTTTGGCAGTTTTCTACTGAGTGTATGAAGGAACCTGATATACAGCTTGATTTATTACTGAAAAGATAAGATGGCCGCCGTGTTGGGCAGGCTATAAGCAGGAATAAGGAGTAGGATTATTTTAATTAGTTATTGTTTTATTTTTGTTTTAATTTGTCTGTTTTAAATTATACGTTTTTGTTTCTGTTTTTTTTGCTTGTCCTGGCTGGTCCACCGTGGAAAAAACTGTTGCGATAAATCAAGCTGCGGACTCTCTTACTGACTCTCTTACTGATATTTGCGTCTACACACAATAAATATTCTTTATTTTCCGAATCTACGATTCTACAAGTTGTAATTATAGCTACTACCTGGAGCATCTGGGAATCTAGTTGTGGTGGTGAGCGTTGTAAACAGGGTGTGGAGTCCCCGGTGGTGGAGCAAAGAGTGAAGGCTGTCCCATTCTGCTAGTTGGGCTATGCGGGTGACAAGACTGTGCTGGTGAGGAAGAAGGAGCGGAGCTGGTAGTGACCCGGTCTTGCAGCAGATACTGGTGAACTGTTTTGGAGGAGTTCTTTCTTGGCCCCGGCCTCAACCTAGTGGTGTGCTGAAGGGCTGCTGCTGGTGAGTGGCCATCTCTGTAGCACTTCAGTTCAGCTGTGCGGTAGCTGGTGGGCAGCCGTAGCGTCGAGTGGGTCTGGTGAGGTGTGGGGCCGAGTAGGATTTTCCTAGTGGCTGACCGTGGCTCCGGTGTTCTGAGTTCCTGGACTGCAGCACTGCCCTGGTAATTGTTGGGGTGAAGATTCGGTGGTGCGGTGAAGCGGAATTTTGGTCCTATCGTCACCTGATTTTTCACTACCTTTAGCCTGTGTAAGTCTCAGCCGGAGTGAGGAGTGCCTGCGGTGGGACATGTAGATTGTGGACGGTCCTGGCTATAAGTGGAAATACTTTGGTTTAACTGTGGTATTAACTTTGGACTGCTTCCTGGGATTTTGATCATTTGCAATATACTGTGCTCTGTTGGTTCTTGAGTGGAGGTGAGAGACCACGAAAGAAACTAAATTCTACTTTATGGTTCCCTGGAGGTGTGAGCTCCTGGGCATATTCATCTGCCTGTAACTAAGAAGTGCTGGACTAATCTGGATTCATAAACAACTAAGAAACCAAGTGATTTGTGAGGTTTTAGTATCTTATTTTGTTAATTTTTATTTAGATTTAAAGGTGTGTTAAATTTTTTGTATTTCCTATTGTTTTATAAGTTTATTTATTTGTTTTCCCCCATTGTGTGAGAGACATTGTGCGGGAATTTATTTGTGACCTCCCCTCCTTCTCCCCTTCCCCCATTCTGTGAGAGAGAGTGGTGGAGTGAATTTTCAAGCTGTTTGAGGGTGGGTAGGTCTTTGTTTTTTGTTTATTTATTTTGGTCATTATTTCGTTTTAATTTTTATTATTCCCCTTTCCACATTCTGAGAGAGAGAGAGAGAGAGAGAGGAAAGTATTTAATTTATTATTGCTATTAAGATTAGATTTATTTATTTTATTTGGGGTGGGTTTTGATTTTAGTTTAATTGGTTTTTATTATAATGTGTTGGGGAGGTTTATCGACAGTTGGGCATTATTCCCCCACCAGGCTCAGGGAACTATGTCCTTTTGTATGTCCCCTGTTGTCATCCGACACCTATTTTAGATGCCGTGCTCTGGGCATACTTAGAATTCGTAAAAGAAGGAGGGGAACTGGGCCTGGTTGGGGACAGGAAAGGGGAGGGCGGATTGGAGTTGTGAGATCCAGGAGACACCCTGGGGTGAAATGGAGCAGGACAGAGGTTATCCCTGTCTTGTCCCCATACCCAAGGGCTCCGACGCTAGTGGGCAGGTGCTGAGGTCTTCTCAGACAGCTCATCCCACCTTGGCGGTGTTATGCAATGCCAGATCTATTAAAAACAAGACAGCTATTATAGCTGATCTTGTTGGAACAATTGATCTGGCCTGCATCACTGAGACCTGGCTGGATGAAAATGCAGGCCCTGTATTGGACTCAGCAACTCCAGCCGGGTTCTCTGTTATACACCATCCAAGGTTGGGCCGTAGGGGTAGGGGTGTGGCCATTATGTTTAAGACTGAGCTTGGCCTTGTGGATGTGCCATTGGGAGATACCAGATCCTTTGAATATATCCTGGGAGAGGGTGTAAGTTGCGGGATTCTCCTTCTCTACTGTCCACCAGGAGACGGAGAATTCCTGCTGGAGATAGCAGACTTCATCGTCGACATGGTGTTGAGGTCCCCCAGATGGATAGTTCTGGGGGACTTCAATGCCTGGGTCGACGATGAACTCTCGCATTTTGGTCAAAATCTCCTCCAGCTGATGACGACACTGGGCCTTACACAGGTAGTTACCTCCTCAACCCATACAGGGGGTCATTCATTGGATCTGATATTTCTTATGGGTATGGAGATTGCTGATTTGGGGGTGGAACCAGTCAGCTGGTCTGACCATCACACCATAAGGTTCAGCTTCAGGGTCCCCCCTAATAGGTCTGCCCCTACGGAGATGGTTCAGTACCGCCCTTTAAGGGATGTTAGTCCCAGTGATCTGTCGGCAGTATTGGACCTATCGGGCTTGTCAGATGAATGCATGAGTCCAGACGATCTTGTAACAGCCTATAATAAGGCTGTGGAAGATGCTCTGGACAAGATCGCTCCTGTTCGTGTTCGGCCTCTCACCCTTCACCCAAGGAGTCCTTGGTTTGATGGCTTCTTGAAGGAGTTGAGGCAAGTTGGCAGAAGGATGGAGACAGCCTGGCAGAGGTCCGGCCTTGATGCTGACAGACTTAGGTTGATGGCACATTATGATGGCTATCAATCAGAAATCACCCATAAGAAGGCAGAATTCCTGTCCAGGGAGATTTCTGCTGCACAGAATCGACCGGCTCAGCTCTTTCAGACTGTTGACAGATTGTGCAATCCAATCTGTCTCCAGCCTAGAGGATTTTTTTCTCAGCTTAGAAGCAAGGAGTTCACTTGATTCTTTGCAGATAAGGTTGCCAGCATCAGGTCTGGCATCGGTCCGACCTCTCCTATGAGGGATTGCAGTGGTCAACAGGAAGTGGCATGCACTCTGTCTGTCTGGTCAGATTTCCGCCAGCTAGAGTTCACTGACATTGTGAAGATCGTCCAAACATTGCGTCCAACCAGTTGTAGTTTGGATCCAGGCCCTACACCTCTCCTAGTTGGATGTGTAGATGTTATCTGCCCAATCCTTGCTGACATTGTCTGGAAATCTTTGGAGAGGGGTGTCTTTCCTGATACCCTCAAGGAGGCGGTCATTCGTCCACTCCTTAAAAAACCCTCTTTGGATCCAGACTGTCTAGCTAACTACTGCCCTATCTCTAACCTGCCATTTGTTGGTAAGGTTATTGAAAAGGTGGTTGCTCTGCAGTTGGACGATCATCTTGCAACTCACAATGTCTATGATACTCTCCAGTCTGGTTTTAGGAAGAAGCATAGCACAGAGACTGCTCTTGTTCGGGTATTGAATGACCTCCTAATGTCTAGAGATCGAAAGGCACGTACTGTTCTGGTCCTTCTTGATCTCTCTGCTGCATTTGACACTGTAGACCATGGTGTGCTGTTGGAGCATCTGCGTTTTTTTTGTGGGCTGTCTGGTACAGTCCTTAAATGGTTCCATTCATACCTCACGGGCAGGTTTCAGAGAGTTGCCACTGGAATTTATTCCTCTGGTGCTCACTCCCTGCCTTGTGGGGTGCCGCAGGGCTCCATTCTGGCCCCCATGTTGTTTACAGTGTACATGCTACCATTGGGAGATATCATCAGGCGATACAGTCTGAGTTTTCACTGCTATGCAGATGATACTTAGCTGTATATGTCCTTTCTGCCCGAACAGAATGATGCACTCTCCGTGCTAAATAATTGCCTTGCTGAGATCAGATTTTGGATGAGTTCTAGCTGGCTGAGACTGAATCCAGATAAGACCGAAGTGTTGGTAGTAGACCCAGGTCGTCCGGGGGCAGGTGTGGGGGTTGGACAACCATCAGGCTTATTACTTGGTGGTATGTCACTCACTACCTCAGATCGGGTGCGTAACCTTGGCGTTATTTTTGATGATGGTCTGACTCTAAAATCTCAGGTGTCAGCTGTCGTCAAATCCTCTTTTTATCATCTGAGGAATATCGCCTGGGTGACACATCTGGTTCCTCCAGATGAACTTCCAACATTGGTCCATGCCTTTGTCACTACCCGTCTTGATTACTCCAATTCCCTCTACCTAGGGCTACCAGGGGTTGATATCCGCCGCTTGCAGCTGGTGTAGAACGCGGCAGCCAGGCTACTGACTGGGACTTCTAGAACCAGTCATATTACGCCTGTGCTCCTCGAACTGCACTGGCTGCCTGTTTACTGGCAGATCACCTTTAAGGTTGGCTTGCTAACCTTTAAAGACCTACATGATCAGGGACCCGGTTACCTGCAAGATCTCCTGGTACCCTACTGCCCCCTCTGTCCTCTCCGATCCACCGACGAGGAATTGCTGGAGATTCCCAGGGTATGTTTGAAGACATCTGGTTGTCGTGCCTTCTCTTTTTCAGCTCCAACCCTGTGGAATTCTCTACCTCATCGGTTGAGAAAATGCCCGTCGGTAGTTTTAAAACTGAGTTAAAGACATATTTATTTAACCTAGCCTTCCCTACTTATGGATGATCTGTTTTAAATGCTTATTTAATTTTATTTATATTTGATGTATCTGGTTTTATGTACAGCGCCTTGGTTTTGAAAGGCGCTATAAAAATAAAGTTGATTTGATTTGTACCATCTTTCCTTTAATAAAAATTACATTTAAAAAATGAAAGGAAATTCTTTGCAAAAAAACTTGTTAATACACCAGTCAGGGTTCAGCTTAAAGCCACAAAAGTAGGAAGATGTGGCGTTAGGGTTTTCAAACCCTAACTCCCCACTCTACCCCCACCAGCAGCAAAAGGAAAAAATATTAGGGTTTTTGGGTCTCCAGAGTCTTGGCGAATCAGTGGTGGGGTCTTCCTTGTGCCTGTCAATGCTAATGCCACCCCTCCAAGCCCATAGCCTCCTGTCCGAAGCACAATGTACCTCTCCAAGCCAGTGCCTCACAGTTACACACTTTTCTTTTTTGCGTTATTTATTTATGCTCCACCCACTCGTACCGACCGCTCTTTCCTTCAGGTCGCCACGGACTGGACTTTGCCCGGGCGACCCCATCCCCACATCACAGCCTACCCAAGGGTAACCCGATGTATGCCTTCAACAGGCGGGTCCCCTCCATGCCGAGGGAATTAGCTTTCTGGCTTGCTTTCTTGGCCCTTGGGTGCTGCTGGGATGGCCATCAGGGGGCTCAGTCAGCAGGGATCCAGGCGGCCATCATCCGAGCACCTGGTGTGCCTTTTTCCATTTTCTCCACCCTCCCACCACATTCTCGGCCTATGGCGGCAGCTGACCTCGGACGGGGGGCATGCAGGGGGTGTGTCGAGGCCACACGTCCCCAAGCACACACCCAATCCGCCCAGAGGGACCTAGGCAGAGCCCCCAACCCCGGGAGGGAACCATCGAACAGACACTTGGGAATCCCTCCCTGCCGGCCTCTGCTCCTGGTACCTGGGCTCAGGGCACAAACCCGGGTCACCAGGGTGCCACGGAGCTAGCTACAGTTATACACTTTTCAAAGACAAAGAAGTATTTCTCAACACATGTTGCCAACAGAATCTGTTGTACCTTTCTTCACACAGGGCCTTGCAGGCCTTGCATAAAGAAAAGAGATCACGTCTCACATTGTTTGTTCAGGGAGGGGCGGCATTAGGTTGACAATCCAAGGAAGACCATACCTGATTTACCAAGACTCCAGAGACCCCAAATCATAATGATTGTTTCCTTTTGCTGCTTGGGGTGGGGTTGGGGAGGAGTTAGAGTTGGAAACCCTAATGCCAAGTTTCCATATTTTATGGTATTAAGCTGAACCCTACCTGGTGCATTAATGCAGTTTTTACAAAGAATAATGAATATACTCTCCTTAAATATAAAAGTTACGTTTCTAACAAGGTTGTGTGGAAGGAACAAAATGGTAAAAGCAGGCTACATACAAAGAAGAGAGACACAAGAAATATTAAGGACAGCATTAAGAGGCAAAAAAAAAAAAAAGCCGGGTATGCTGCAAGGAGGACGAGTTCAAAGCTAACATACTGAAAGACTTTTTCAGTTCTGTATTTTCAGTTGAAAGCGATGTGCCATAACCTAAGAGCAAAAATAAGGGCCAAGGACTGCTGACAGTATAGTCCTGAAAGGACTTCAGGAACTAAATATGAATAAATCTCCCCAACCAGATGAGATACAGGCCACTGGCAGCACCTCTGGCAGACGTTCAGCTGGTTTTACTGTGCGCAAGGGAGGGAGAGCTTTCATTCAGTAGAAGGCAGCTGGCCACGGAGGAAGGCGGGTGTCGGCGGTTGCCATCCTCATCATGGTCTTTAAAAAAGAAAACTGGGTGCAGGTGGGGAGCTTTATTTCACAAGAAAGAACAACAAAGATGGTGGCGAGCCATGGAAGTGGGCGGGTTGTGCCAGTTGCCCATCACGGGAGTTTGCTTCTTTATATTATAAAAATATGAAATTGTGGTGGGAGGGTGGGGTGGGATTCTAGCAGAAGGTGGGGACAGGATGGATTGTGTATTTTAAAGAACTGGTGCTGCGAACGGGGGGGATGTTTTTTTTTTGGTAAATCGTATATCCCCAAATAGGAACAGGCACGAATAGTGCCACTATTCATTATTCGGACCGAATAAATAATAATGCATAATTCATGATATTCAGGAAAATACTATACATTACTCAAACACCCTTAGAAAGTATCTCCCACATCAGTCAGTCAGAAAACGAACGATGAAAACAGACAGAAGGGATCTCATCTAAAAGACAGGACTTCCAATAGTAAGATGGGAGGCAGTGTTAACACAAGACATGAGTTAATGTGTCCCCAATATCACGAAACAATCAATGGAACAGAATTTGGTTTCTAGTGTACACAGTGCCTTTCATACCAAAAGCACCTCACATAGCAGTCAGTCAGATAATGAACAACTACTAGAAACAGGCAGAAGAGATCTCTTCTAAAGAACAGCACTTCCAACAGTGAGACAGGAGGCAGTGTACTCTAGTGGATAGAGAACAGATGTGTAAACCTGCAGAGCCAGGTTCAAATCCCACCAGAGCCACTGATTTACTCTGTGACCTTGAACAATTAATTTGACCTCCCTGTGCTTCACTCACTCAGCTGTAAACCTGGGTACAAGGAAGAATTTTCTGAAAACGAGATGCTGGAGCTAAGTTGGGATGTTCTGGGCAAATAAATTGTAAAATGAAAATAAAACCGGTCATCCCAACACACTGACCCCAACTCTATAACGGTACTGCAGCACAGCGATGGGTATTAGTCCAAGCTCCCAATATTAAACCCAATCCTGTGACTTTTTGCCCCAGAGAATTACCACTGGTGCTGGCCCAGTGATGCAGACAACGGGGAGACCCAGGTTTGAAAATGAACTTGGCTTTACTAATTTAGGTTCCGCAGGGCTTGTCTGGATCTATCCCTATACGTACCATTAATCTACTTAATATCATTCCTGCTCCCTGAATCGCAGACAGAGGTTTCTTCTTCTTTCACAACCACTGTCATGTAATCTCCTGGGACAGGAAATACTGTGTGTGTTAAAGAGAACATTGATGCAGCTTGTTTGGTGCTGAATGTTTAGAAATGCAAATTAAACCCTGAATACAGTCTTTGTTGTTCAGTTTAAACAAGAGATCCCAAAAAGGAGGCTACTTGAGATTAAGTTTAGACCCATTAGCTCATCCACTCATCTACCCTACTGTATGGCAACAGTAAGTGGAATGTCTACAGGTGTTTTTAAAAAAACAAGCAGTGACACTCACAAGGGAAGCCAAGGTCAACTTCTGTGCTGAACAGTAGGAAACCTACAATGAGTCACCAAAGAATCTCTGGATAGGCATCAGCACTCCGTTAGGGCGGATGTGCTCCTCGGGTCACTACAAAAGCAACATAACACAACTTTACAATGCCACTGGGCCACTATAAGCATTTTCAGTAACCCCTGGGTTCTCGTGTCACTTAGCAGTGAGGCAGAGGAGTGAGTCAGAAAGAGCACACAGGCCAAGGCAAAAGATACAAAGTGCAAATAGAGTTGTTTTAACAACACAACAATAAAAATTACAAAAGTATAACCTGTCAGACGGCTTCAGAATGGCAAACAGATTTGGAAAACTGATTCGGCAGCTTGTTACTTTACAACAGGAATGAAGAATGAGTTCAGTAGTCTTTTGCACTCCAAAAGTTCTTGCTCGTATCAAAATTATAGACCCCCTTTCTAAGCAGTAGGAAGTAATACCTTGCTATTTCAGGTGAACCTGTTTGACTGGGTCATGTCTTTCTTGCTCTCGGCTTCGAAGGCAACCTGCCCCTTCTTCTCAGAGAGTTCAGAGTGTTGAGCACTCGCTCCTTCTGAAGCCTTCCTCTGGCTATTGATTGATTTTCTGATCTGACCTCCCTGGGACATTTTGTTCTCAGCACACCACATGCAATAAACTGTCCTTTTTGAGATAAACAAGCAAACAACTCTAGCTTTGACTTATAAACATTAACCCCTTTCTGCTTTCATTTAATTAATTCTTTAAAAACATTTCTGAGAAGGAAAGGCTTCTTTTCACAGCCTGAAAAGCAGCTGACATTTTAACAAATCTCAAGTGTGTAATTAAAGTCCCTTTATATCAAATTTCATGGGGAGTTCACCATGTATTGCAGCAGAAAGAAGAAGGGAAGAAAAGAAAACCAAAAACAAAGACAGCATGCAGATAAGCACAAAAGAAAAAGCTGAGGGTTGGTGAGTTGTTGGACCACCAGGGGGACAGCATCTAGGTGTCATGTAAATATAGCATGTCTGTGCAACCAGTTTATAATGTGTATGTGTGGGGGGGGGCAGGGTGGCTCATTTGCTTAAAGTGAAAGTCCCCTCAACCTATTTTCTGTATACCTGTGTAGTCTGTAAGCATGAGCACCGAGTCCCTGCCCTGTATCCCCTAATTAAATTATAATATAAATGAGGTTGATTCGTTTTGTTTTGCCCTGGTGTGAAAACCTGTTTGTTTCCATTGCAAAGGTCATGACCCCACTCATGCAAGACATCATGGGAGTAGATGATGCACACCTGCACTAGCCAGCAGAAGCTATACTCTTATTCAGTTCTGTTACATGTCTTGTGAAGTCCCTGGATTTTCTAAAAGCATTTTCTTTCTAACTGAGATACACTTTAATCTACAGAAAACAGCAAGGCACTTACTATGCCTTGAAATTAAGTTAAACGCCTATCATAAGACAAGAAGACTATTAACATCTGACATATTCAGGTCCCCCATCAACAATATATCCTTGTGCCTTGCTGTTTTCTGTAGATTAAAGTGTATCTCAGTTAGAAAAAATGTTTTTAGAGAATCAAGGGAGTTCACAAGACATGTAACAGAACTGAATGAGAGTATAGCTTCATTAGGTTGAGGGGACTGTCCCTTTAAGCAAATGACCACCCTGACCCCCCACCAAACTATAAACTGGTTACATGAACATGCTATATTTACAGATATAGCTGTACCTGGTGGTCCAGCAACCTCAGAAACATGGTAGATGGAGAAACATGACTCGAGTGTCAACATACCAGGGTACACAATCTACAGGAAGGACAGGGAGGGTAAAAGAGGAGGAGGAGGAGGAGCTCTCTACATAAGGGAAGGGATCAAAGTAAATGTAACTAAAGGGTAAATGGGGAGGAGAGGAGGAACTGTGGATCACTTTGGAAACAGGGAGTGGCACCACAATCCACACAGGGGTTGTATACAGACCCCTGTCTCAGGGGGAGGAAATACAAGTAAATGATAGAAGGCATTCTCAGAATAACAGAAAAAGGGGAGATATTGTTGATGGGGCACCTGAATGTGCCAGATGTTAACTGGAACACATTTACTGCAGCCACATCCAAGAGACCCTCATTCTCTATGCCCTACAGGGGGCATGCCTCAGACACCTAGTGTTGGAACCCACTCAGGAGGGAGCAATCTTGGACCTGGTACTCTCAAATGGAGAGAGGATCACAGACTTAGAAGTGGGTAGCCATCTGGGAACAAGCGACCACCACACAGTGTGGTTCACAATAAACACAACCGTGGAGTCAAGCCATACAAAAGCGAAGGTACTGGACTTTAGAAGGGTTGACTTTGCCAAAATGGGCGAGTACCTATGGAATGCACTAGCAAATGGGCAGGAAGGTGGGGTGGAGGAACAACAGGGAAAAATCAGAACTGCCATCATAGAGGCAACAAGCCTTTGTGTGAAGCGAATAAAGAAAACAAAACAAAGTAAAAAACCACTATGGTTCTCAAAAGAGGTGACAGGGAAGGTTAAGGAGAAAACAATAGCATTCAGGAAGTATAAGGAATCACAGAAGGAGCAGGACAGAGAACAGTATCAGTTAAAGCAGAAGGAAGCAGGGAAGGCAATCAGAATAGCAAAGGCCTAAACTGAGGAAAAGATAGCCGACTCAGTTAAGAAGGGGGATAAAACATTTGATAGGTACATCAGGGAGCAAAGGAAGTCAAAGGGAGGGATACTGAAGCTTAATAAAGGGAAGGGGAGGTGGGCAGAGGTTGACAGTGAAAAGGCAGAGATACTGAAAAAATACTTTTGCTCAGTATTCACAAAAGAAGAAGAGGAGGAGGTATAGAAACCAAACAATAGAAACACCCTGAGTAGGGGAGTTGACACCAGTCCATTCACAGAAGAACTGGTCCTGAAAGAACTCCTAAAACTCAAGGTGGACAAAGCAATGGGGCCTGATGGGATTCACCCTAGAATTCAAAAAGAACTAAGGGGAGACCTAGTGACACCACTGGCTTCCCTTTGCAACAAATCATGGGAGGATGGGGTGGTTCCTGAGGACTGGATGAGGGTGGATGTGATTCCCCTTCACAAAAGTGGGAGCAAGGCAAAGTTAGGAAACTACAGACCTGTTAGTTTGACCTTGGTGGTAGGGAAAATGATGGAATCACTCCTGAAGGAAAGAACTGTTGAGGACCTAGAGGCCAGCGGGGCACAGGACCCAAGGCAGCATGGATTCACAGCATGAAGGTCATGTCAGATGAATCTAATCAATTTCTTTGACTAAGTCGCCAAACTAGTAGACCAGGGAGGGGCTGTGGATATGGCCTACCTAGACTTTAGCACGGCATTTAATACAGTCCCATACAAAAGATTAATAAACAAGTTAGCCAGCCTGGGAGTGGGTCCCAGGCTGTTAACCTGGGTAACAAACTGGCTGCACAACAGGACACAGAGGGTAACAGTAAATGGAATATACTCTGAAGAAAGGGGGGTTACTAGTGGGGTACCACAGGGTTCAGTACTGGGACCAGTCCTCTTTAATGTCTTTATAGGAGACATTGCAGGGAGTATGGAAGGAAAAGTATGCCCCTTTGCAGATGACAAAGATCTGTAACAGGGTTGATACATGGGGGGGGTGAAAAGGATGAGAAGGGTCTTGGCAAGGTTGGAGGAATGGTCAAAAGTGTGGCAGCTTAGATTCAATGCAAAGAAATGCAAAGTAATGCACATGGGAAGCAAAATCCCAGGTGAAGAGTACACCGGGGGGGGGGTACTAACAACAACAAAAATGGAAAGGGATCTGGGGTAGTCATATCAGATGACCTAAAGGTAGGCAGGCAATGTGAGAAGGCAGTAAGGAGAGCTGGGGGGATACTGGGATGCATAAGGAGAGGCACCACCAGTAGAAAACAGGAAGTTGTTATCCCTCTGTACAGACAGTTGGTGAGACCCCATCTGGAGTACTGCGTGCAGTTCTGGAGACTTCATCTCAGCAAGGACATAAGACAGGATGGATGCATGGAACCGCCTTCTGGAGAAGGTTGTGGGGTCAAAAACAGATGGGGAATTCAAGAATGCATGGGACAGCCATAAGGCAATTATAGTGGGGAGTAGGAGGAAGTAGGCTATTGGTTAACTAGGATCTGCAGCTTAGCCAATAGGTAGGAAAATGGGCAGACTGGGTGGGCCAAGCGGTCCTTATCTGCCGTCAAAGTCTATGTTTCTATCTTAACACACAGACTGCAGAGGATAGCAACAGCACCGACTAAAACAGTAAAAGTTACTACGGCAGCTTTAGCACTAAAACATCATAAAATTCCAGGATGCCTTATATAAGTCAGGTCATGACCATTGCAATGAAGTCAGCAGGTTCTCACACCAGACTTAAGTACCTTCATTTATATTTAAATCCTGATGAAATTACAAGGGTGCAATAGAGGCAATCATTGTTCATGCCTAGAAACTACACAGACACACAGAACAAAAGGTTAAGAGGACATTCCCATTAATATCGTCTCTGGGACTGATAGCATACCTAGTTGGAGTGACTAGGTCATTTGAATGCATGACAGTTAAAAGGACACTGTTAGCCGTTTACTTACTTTTACTGGTGGTATCCCTAAATGTGCCTTCAATGCCAGCAGCAATCCCTGAAGCCATACAGTATGCATAGCAGCAGTATTTTCCACCAAAAGTAGTTATTTCATATAATTTTACACAACAGCAAAACCTCTCAGTCTATTTGTGTTTACCACGTCGGCTTCCAAAACGTGGTCACATTTCTAAATGGTGCCGAAGTGCCAGACGGCTTGTGCATGCCTCAGTATACCCGAGTTCAGTTAAACACATTTTTTAACAGCATAAAGAAAAGCTGAACTCAGGAAAGTGCCAGTTGATATGAAATGAGCGCTTAAAGTTTATTTATGAATTTATTTCAATCTCGGATTAACACCTTTGAGCTAAGAGCTCTTTTACATAGGTTCCACGTCGTGACGCATGGACAGAGTACCGAACAAAAGTACAATAGGACAACAGATGAGTATCAGTACAAAAGGCAGTATAGCTGAAAAACATGATCAATAAACTGATATGCATTGTACAATGTATGCCTGGATTTTGGTCTAATATAAAGCTAAAACTAAACAAGCATTTGTCAATGCCGAATGTTGTCTTGCTGGCATTGGCACTTGTAGTGCAGGAGTTAGAGAGATGCATAATAGGAATGGCAGTGAAGTAGTGAACTGACGCCAACCCCGCACCCACCCTGCAGAGACCAACAGGCATTGGGGTGTGCCTTTGGGTCATCGGCCCTACACTCCTCACCTACCCTGCAACATCTGACAAGTGTCACAGTGTGCCTTACGGTCTTCAGGCCTTACGCTCACCCCATTCCATAAGGAAATATTCTGAGATGGGTGCAGTATGGAGAATGGGGTGAACTTTGGGACTGAAGAGTCCAAGCGCACCTCGATGCCTGTCACTGACTGCAGGGTGGGGTGGGGTGGAATGGCATAAACATTACAACCGACAATCCCAAGTCACAACCCTGACGCCTGTCGTCTCTATAGGGTGGGCATTACGGTTGAAACCCTAACGCCCACGAGCTGTTGAATTTTCACTTCCAAATTTTCAACATGGGCTTTTTGTGACCCCAGCTCATGAACAGTGGCACTATTAGTTCGTTAGCCAAAAGGTGATTTTGCACAGTGACTGTGCCATTTGGCGCCACAGGTGTGAAAACACATTTTGGGCAGGATGCGAAAAATGACAGCAATACTGTTCATGAGGAGGTGTAAAAAAATGACAATGTTGAAAATCTGGAGTGAAAATATATAAAAATATTGAAGTCACGAGCACGCGTAGAAACTGCAACGCATGCCCATAATGCAATTATTTTGGGGATTATTTAGCCAAATTTTCAACATAGGCATTTTGGGACCTCTGCTCATGAACAGTGTCACTGTGATTTTGTCAATGTGTCCTGAACACTGATTTCCCACAGCGACCGCACCATTGTGCACGACATGAGCGAAAACACATTTTGGGCAGGATGTGAAAAATGACAGCTGTACTGTTCATAAGGAGGTGTGAAAAAATGGCAATGTTGAAAATCTGGAGTAAAAATATTAACGGTTGAAGTTACGAGCATGAGTGGAAACTGCACAACGCACGCTCGTAACAGTCATTTTTTGGAATTTTTTCACCAAATTGGCAACACAAACTTTTTGGGACCCCACTTCATGAACAGTGGCACTGTTGTTTCGTTAATCAGTCCCAAATGGTGATTCTGCGCAGTGACAGTGAAATGACCTTCCGGGACTGAATAATTACATGACAATGCATGTGTTTATGAGGCAGAGTCCCAAGAACCCCATGTTGAAAATTTGGAGCCAAAATTCAAAAAAATGGCTGAGATATCCACCTAAGTTGAACCCCCCCACCAATTTATGCCATTATACAGCTTACCGGCGTTTCTTCATTTTGCAGTTCGGCTTTGAAGAGTGCAGATGTGTTCCCAATCCACCAAAGATCGCAGTGCAGACCTCCAGAAGCAAGTATGGGGTGAGGGAGGATGTGGGGAGGTGGGGTGAGCAGAGGGTGGGTGCGGGTTGGGGGAGGGGGTGCTCGGACAACAGACAGTTTTCTCCCCAAGTACAAAAAAACGGACACTGCGCTGCGGGACAAGTTTTTCTTTTTATATGAAAGAAAACAAATGTTGGGCACACTAGGGTGGGCCTCCCTGTGTTCCATGACTTCGGGGTCTGATGTTGGCAACACTGGGGTGGGCTCCCAGTGTGCCACACAATGGGGGTGGGGCAGGGGCAGGAACATGCTGACACTGTCGGCTTACTGTGAGTGGCAGCACACTGGGTTGGGCTCCTAGTGTGCCACACAATGTGGGGGGGGGCAGACATGCCAACACAGGGATTGCACCCCCGAAGTCGGTTTTCTTTGGGGATTGTGTGGTGGCGGCTCTGCCGCCATGTTTATTGAAATGTTTTACCATGAAAAGCATGTACGGAAGGTGTGTCATCTGTGCCGCTGCATGACGAGCTTGTCTCCAATTGCAGCGGCACGTATGTTTCAAGTTGGTGGCAGTTTGCATATACTTGTGTCAGCGCTAGCATGCTGGCTCATTGGGGAATGAGGGACGCACCTACTAAAGCGTGCCCTGCATCCACCAACACTGACACACCTCTGCATTTCTCCTATTACCAGAAGATGTTGCTTGCGCATGAGCAAGACAACATAAAAAGAGACTTACTAATACTAGACCAATTTACTATTATTGTACATAAGGGTAGAGCAGTCTGGGGGGGGCTTGTCAAAGGAAGGAGGAGAGATACAAGGTAGTGAGAGTTGGGTGGGAGTGGCAGTGCATAAGGAGTGCCTGAGTGGGAAGGAGAGGGGTGAGGAGGAGTTAAAGAGTTAGTGGAGTGGGAATCAGAGTAGGAGTTTGGGAGAGGAAGCAAGTATGGGTGGGAGGGAGAGCGGGGAGGTGGAAAATTGGGGGGTAGGTAGATTATAATGGCATGGAGTCTCAGTAAGTCAAGGTGAGGTACAAGAAAAGGGGGGGTGGAAGTAGGAGGTATGGGGTGGGGGTCACTAGGGGGAGAGTAAAGGGAGGGGAAACTAGGTGCAGGGATGGAAGCTGAGGGGGAGGAGGCTTGCGACAGCTTTAACTGAAGCAGCCACAGGTGGTGCTTGCCAGAAGGTGTTGCTGAAGCTTACATTTGAAGGAACCTAGTGTGGTAGTGTTAGAGACATCACTTTGAAGAGAGTTAAACCATATGGGGGCTCTGATGGTGAACAATCGCTGACCTTGTGAAGTGCGACATTGGGCACTTGGAAGGTGAGGTTTTCAGAGCTTGTTGTCCATCGGGGATGCAGTATGGACTGAGGATCCTCTGAAACCCAGGGAGTACAAGACCAAGGATGACATCTCTTAGCTAACAGGCATGTTTGATAAGTGATTCTACCCTTTAGTTGGAGCCAGTTTGCTTGTGCATCGATCTAACAGGTATGTGATAGGTGCGCTGCTCCAGTAAGGATTTGGCAGGTTTTATTTAGTGTTATAGAGATTCGGCGAGGGCTGTGTCGATAGCAGATCCATGGATAACTAGCCCGTAGTTGATGATGGAGACTACAGAGCTTTGGATTGCCAGATTGAGAGCTTCAGTGGTTAGACAGTGCTTGGGTCTCTACAGCAGGCCTATGTGAGTGTTCACAGTTTTGGCGACATTGTCTATGTGATGGGTATAGGAAAGGATGCTATCTAAGGTCACCCCGAGGTATTTGAACTGTTGTATCTGTTTCAGAGCAGTGCCCGTGCAGTTTCTGTTAGTTGATGGGATTTACGTTTGCTGTGTGTGCTACTGAATAGCATTGCTTTCATTTTTTTATAGTTTAGAATGAGCTTATGTTTGTAGGGTCGCACCTGGAGTCAAGCATCGGCTCAGCATGTCTTTCTCAGTTACCAATTATAATAAAAAAAAAAAAAAAAAAAAAACCAGGCCTCAACATTCATGAAGCTGCTCTGCAAAGTTAGAAAAATCCCGATCCGAAACTCGAGCCGTGATACTGGGCATGTGTGAATGCACATGCATGTCCCCAGTGTCACCATGGGGATATGCATATGCATTTGCACATAGCCAATATCGTAGATCAAGTTTAAGACCATGATTTTTCTAACTTAAGTGCTCATTTCACATCAGCTGGCACTTTCCCCAGTTCAGCTTTCTTTATACTGTTAAAAAATGTGTTTTGCTAACTTGGGTATACTGAGGCGTGCATGAGCCGTCTGGCACTTCAGCGCCCTTTAGAAATGTGACCGCACTTTGGGAGCTGGCCCAGAAAATACAAGCGAACCGAGAGGGTTTCACTTTTAACATAGAATTTGATGGCAGATAAGGACCACTTGGCCCACCCAGTCTGCCCATTTCCCTACCTAATGGATAAGCAGCAGATCCTAGTTAACCAACAGCCTACTTCTTCCTACCCCCACGCCCTAGAATTGCCTTATGACTATCCCATGCATGCTTGAATTCCACCACTGTTTTTGACTTCACAACCTCCTCCAGAAGGCCGTTCCATGCATCCACAACCCTCTCTGAAAAAATACTTCTAAGTTACCTCTGCGCCCCTTCTATCTTTCAAATTGTGCCCCTTGTTCTTGCACACCTCTTTTTGAAAGATGCTACCCTCTTGGACTGTGTTGATTCCCTTGAGGTACTTGAAAGTTTCTATCATGTCCCCCTCTCCCTCCTTTCCTCGAGGCTATACATATTAAGCTCTTTAAGTCTCTTCATATGTCTTCCGGTGCAGACCCTGCACCATTTTAGTTGCCCTCCTCTGGACAGCTTCCATCCTGTCTATGTCTTTGCGGAGATTGGGTCTCCAGAACTGCACGCAGTACTCCAGATGGGGTCTGACCAGCTGTCTGTACAGAGGCATAATAACTTCCTGTTTTCTACTGGTGATGCCTCTCCCTGTGCATCCCAGTATCCCCCAGCCCTCCTTGCTGCCCTCTCACATTGCTTGCCCACCTTTAGGTCATCTGATATGACTACCCCCAGGTCCCTTTCCATTTTTGTTGTTGTTAGTATCTCACCCCCCACTGTGTACTCTTCCCCTGGGTTTTTGTTTCCCAGGTGCATTACCTTGCACTTCTTAGCATTGAATCTAAGCTGCCATACATTTGACCATTCCTCTAACCTTGCCAAGTCCCTTCTCATCCTTTCCACCCCACCTTGTGCATCAACTCTGTTGCAGACCTTTGTGTCATCTGCAAAGAGACATACTTTTCCTTCCAGTCCCTCTGCAATGTCGCTTATAAAGACATTGAAGAGGACCGGTCCTAATACTGAACCCTGCGGGACCCCACTAGTAACCCCCCTTTCTTCAGTGGACTCCATTTACTATTACTCTCTGTGTCCTATTCTCCAGCCAATTCTTTACCCAGGCTGTCATCTTGGGACCCACTCCCAGGCTGCCTAACTTGTATATTAATGTTTTGTGTGGGACTGTGTCAAATGCCTTGCTAAAGTCTAGGTAGGCCATGTCCACAGCCCCTCCCTGATCTACTACTTTGGTCACCCAGTCAAAGAAATCTATCAGATTTGTCTGGCATGACCTTCTCGCTGTGAATCCATGCTGCCTTGGGTCCTGGCCTCTAGTTAATCGACAATTCTTTCCTTCAGAAGTGATTCCATCATTTTCCCTATCACTGAGGTTAAACTAACAGGTCTGTAGTTTCCTGCTTCTGCCTTGCTCCCACTTTTGTGAAGGAGAATCACATCTGCTCTCCTCCAGTCCTAGGGTACCACCCCATCCTCCCATGATTTGTTAAAGAGGGTAGTCAGTGGTGTCACTAGTTCTACCCTTAGTTCTTTTAGAATTCTGGGATGAATCCCATCAGGCCCCATTGCTTTGTCCATCTTCAGTTTTAAGAGTTCTTTCATAACCCTTTCGTCTGTAAATGGGCTGGTATCAACTTCTGTATCCAGTGTGTTTCTACTGTTTGTTTTAGGTACCTCCCCCTCTTCATTTGTAAATACTGAGCAAAAATATTTGTTTAGTATTTCTGCCTTTTCACAGTCTCCTCTGCCCACCCTCCCTCCCTTTATTAAGCCTCACTATCCCTCCCTTGCTCTTCCTTCGCTCCCTGATGCACCTATAAAAGGTTTTATCCCCCTTCTTAACTGAGTTGGCTATCTTTTCCTCGGTTTGGGCCTTTGCTGTTCTGACTGCCTTCCCAGCTTCCTTTTGTTTGAAATGATTTAAACTACTTTTGCTGTAAAATACTAATGTCATGTATACTGTATGGCTTCAGGGATTGCTGCAGGCACTGAAGGCATGTTTAGGGATACCACCAGTAAAAGCAAGTAAACGTCTGACAGTGTCTCTTTAATGGTGGGCTCAGTCCAGGTTCCAGCAATCATTCTCATACAGTTCCCTGGGCCACAGTAATGATTTCATACAGGAACTTGATAGCTTCATGACAGACCTGATGGTGGATTCCCCCAGACTGCTTGTGCTTTGCAATTTCAATGCCTGGGTACATAATGAAGCTTCTCTTTTACGTAAAACAGTTTCTCCAGCTTATTACATTGCTGGACCTTGTACAGGCTATTTCTTCTGGTACCCACCAACATGTCTACGCCTTGGACTTGGTCTTCTTGTTGGGTCTTGGCATTGGTAGTGTCAAGGTTTAGTCAGTCACTTGGCTGAATCATCATGCCATGCACTTTCTTTGCAGGGTTCTCCAGTTAAATACCCTCTATGTGGAGATGGTCAGATACTGCTTTTTCATAATCAACAGCCTAATCTCCTGGCAGTACTGGGCACCTAAGGTGTAGTGACAGTGTGTGCTGAGGGAGCTAAGATTGGCATGGAAAGCAGTAATATGGCTCTTGTGGGTGCCCGGGCTCTCTGGCACATTACCATGTTCGTCTCCTGATTTCTCTTTGCAGGTCATCCTGGTACAGTGAAGACCTGAAGTAGTTTAAGACTAAGGGACAGAAATTAAGATCATTCTTGGCAGAGGTCCTCATCACTGAAGGATAGATCAGTGCTAAAAACTCACCGCAGTGAGTATCTGCTAGCAATCACCCTGACTCTATCAGAGTTCCTGGCACAAATGTTTGTTGCTGGGCAGAACTGACTGGCTCAACTCTTTTTACACTGTTAAGAGATTGTTAGATCCCATCTGTCTGCAGCCTGGGAGCAACTCCCTCAGCAGAAGGATGCAAGGAGTTCAATAGATTAGTTACTTACCATAAGAGTAACCCCATTGGGCCAAATCTTTCGAATTGTTAGGTGTCAGCATCAGGACCACTCAGAGACTTTTGCTAGCCCATCTCACCTCTCCTCAGTTCTCTGCCTGAGAAAAGCTCTGAGACTATCTTATCGGGAGGAACCAGACCACCACACCAGGACCAGACACACAAAGAGAGGCATGGAACTGGAAGACATACGAACATACAAAGAAGCCTGCAGAAGGTCATTTGGTTTACCAAGTCTGCCCGTATTCCAGGGCCCACAGCTCTGAGACTATCTTATCGGGAGGAACCAGACCACCACACCAGGACCAGACACACAAAGAGAGGCATGGAACTGGAAGACATACGAACATACAAAGAAGCCTGCAGAAGGTCATTTGGTTTATCAAGTCTGCCCGTATTCCAGGGCCCACAGCTCGAGTTACTGTCCCTGGGCCTGATGGGATTCATCCCAGAATTCTAAAAGAACTAAGGGTAGAACTAGTGACACCACTGACTACCCTCTTTAACAAATCATGGGAGGATGGGGTGGTACCTGAGGACTGGAGGGCAGATGTGATTCCCCTTCACAAAAGTGGGAGCAAGGCAGAAGCAGGAAACTACAGACCTGTTAGTTTAACCTCAGTGGTAGGGAAAATGATGGAATCACTTCTGAAGGAAAGAATTGTTGAGTATCTAGAGGCCAGAGGGCACAGGACCCAAGGCAGCATGGATTCACACGGGAAGTTCATGCCAAACAAATCTGATAGATTTCTTTGACTGGTGACCAATAGTAGATCAGGAAGGGGCTGTGGACATGGCCTACCTAGACTTTAGCTAGGCATTTAACACAGTCCCACACAAAAGATTAATATACAAGTTAGCCAGCCTGGGAGTGGGTCCCAAGATGACAGCCTGGGTAAAGAATTGACTGGAGAATAGGACACAGAGAGTAATAGTAAATGGAGTCCACTCTGAAAAAAGGGGGGTTAGTAGTTGGGTACCGCAGGGTTCAGTATTAGGACCGGTCCTCCTCAATGTCTTTATAAGTGACATTGCAGAGGGACTGGAAGGAAAAGTATGTCTCTTTGCAGATGACACAAAGATCTGCAACAGAGTTGATGCACAAGGTGGGGTGGAAAGGATGAGAAGGGACTTGGCAAGGTTAGAGGAATGGTCAAATGTATGGCAGCTTAGAGTCAATGCTAAGAAGTGCAGGGTAATGCACCTGGAAACAAAAACCCAGGGAAAGAGTACACAATGGGGATGAGATACTAACAACAACAAAATGGAAAGGGACCTGGGGTAGTCATATCAGATGACCTAAAAGTGGGCAAGCAATGTGAGAGGCAGCAAGGAGGGCTGGGGGAATACTGGGATGCATAGGGAGGCATCACCAGTAGAAAACGAAGTTATTATCCCTCTGTACAGACAGCTGGTGAGACCACATCTGGAGTACTGCGTGCAGTTCTGGAGATCAATCTCCAAAGACAGACAGGATGGAAGCTGTCCAGAGGAGGGCAATTAAAATGTGCAGGTCTGCACGGAAGACATATGAAGAGAGACTTAAGGAGCTAATATGTATAGCCTCGAGGAAAGGAGGAGAGGGGGACATGATAGCAACTTTCAAGTACCTCAAGGAAATCAACAAAGTCCAAGAGGGTAGCATCTTTAAAAAAAGAGGTGTGCAAGAACAAGAGGCACAATTTGAAGATAGAGGGGGGCTCAGAGGTAATTTAAGGACGTATTTTTCAGAGAGGGTTGTGGATGTATGGAATGGCCTTCCAGAGGAGGCTGTGGAGTCAAAAACAGTGGTGGATTTCAAGCATGCATGGGACAGTCATAAGGCAATTCTAGGGGTGGGGCTAGGAAGAAGTAGGCTGCTGGTTAACTAGGATCTGCAGCTTATCCATCAGGTAGGGAAATGGGCAGACTGGGTGGGCCAAGCGGTCCTTATCTGCCGTCAAATTCTATGTTTCTATATGTCCCTGCCTCCCCCACTCCTCCCATCCTCCTTACTCATGATCTTTACCTTCCCCATGGCTGTCCCAGACGCCTTAAAGCTGCCCACTGTCTTCAAGATGACCTCTTCTGGCAGTGCATTCCATGTGTCCACCACCCTCTCTGTGAAGAAGTGCTTCGTGACCTCCCCCTAAACCTCCCACCCTCCAACTTAAGACTGTGCCCTCTTGTGTTATGGTTGCCACTCAGCTTAAAGAGACTCTCCTTATCAACCTTATTTATCCCTTTCAAGCACTTGAAGGTTCCAATCATGCCCCCTCTCTCTCTCCTGTCTTCCAGGGAGTACATGTTCAGTGCCCTCAACCTCTCCTCGTATGTCTTACCCTGCTGACCCACTATCATCTTTGTAGCCCTCCTCTGGACCTTCTCCAGCAGGTTAATGTCCTTTTTGACTAGGTGTGGGCACCAGTACTGAACTCTGTATTCTAGATGCGGCCTTACCAGTGACCTGTACAAGGACAGTATATCCTCCTCTCTCCTACTACTGATTCCCCCTAGATATGCAACCCAGCATCTTGTTTGCCTTTGCTGCTGCTTTCTTGCACTGCGTGGAGTGCTTCAGGTCACTAGTGATCATCACTTCCAGGTCCTTCTCCTCCTCTGATGCAGATACTCTGACTCCACCCAGGTAGTACTATGTCCTGGGAGATTCTTGGCTCCAATATGCATAACTTTCCATTTCTTGGCATTGAAGCCAAGCTGCCAGATCCTGGACCACCTCCCCAGCTTTTCCAGATCTTCCTTTTAGATCCTGTATCCCTTCAGCTGTGTCCACTCTCCTGCAGAGCTTGGTGTCATCTGCGAATAGGCACATTTTGCCCTTAATGCCATCCCCAATGTCACTGATGAAGATACCAAACACCGGCCCTAGTACAAAGCACTGTGGGACCCCACTGGTTACTTCTCTGGTGCCAGATAACTCTCCCCCCACAACAACCCTCTGGGTTCTGTCCCTCAGCTGGTTTTCCACCCATCTGGCCATCTTTTCCCCAACCCTGAGATCCACCAACTTCCTGCTCAACCCTTTGTGGGGCACAGTGTCAAAGGCTTTGCCGAAATCAAGATAGAGGATGTCTACCACTTGGCCCTTGTCTACTGTCTTAGTGACACAGTCGAAGAAGTCAATCAGATTCATTTGACACAGTTTCCTCCCATGAACCCATGCTTCCTCGCATCCTGTTCCTCTAGATAGTCCCCCAACCTTTCCTTTAGTATGGTCTCGATAAGCTTGCCCACAATGGACAGATACACTGGTCTGAAATTCCCTGGGTCATCCTTGGGACCACTTTTGTGGAGCGGTACTACATGTGCTGTTCTCCAGTCCTGCAGTACCATGCCTGACTCTAGTGAACTATTAAATAGGTCTGCCAGCTCCTCAGCCAGTTTCTTTAGTACCCTTGGTTGTACTCTGTCAAGGCCTGGTGATTTGTCCACCTTCAACATAATAACATTCGTAAGGCAAATATGGACACCTCCAATGAGATGGTGGACAAAACTGCCAGCTAATACCTCAGTAAGGGGGAAGAAGGGTGGGTGCGCTGTGGCTCACTGCAGGAGATTCTCTTGAAGATCTACTGTTATGGTAAGTAACTGTTCTAGCTTCATCATGGATGTCTCCTCCACTGGTCCACACTTTTGGAATGATTCCCCAGCAGTACAGAAAGTACCCAGGGAGGATAGCAAAGTCTGATACGATATCCTAACAGTACTGCAAGATCAAAACCAGCACGTCTGTGCGTTACGACGTCCAAACGGTAGTGTTTACTGAAAGCATGCACAGTGCTCCATGTGGCAGCAGCACGTATGTCAGCTGCAGAAACATTCTGAAAGCAGGTGAGAGAAGTGGCCATACCACAAGTAGATTGGCCACGGACAACACCAGGAAGTTCCTTACTATACTTCCTATAACAAAATATAATACAGTTGGCCAGCCTTTTGGACAGGCACTGTTTAGTTAAAGGTACCCCCGCCTTACCAGGGGTGAACAACAAAAAGAGGTGAATGGACTGTCTGCAGTCCTTCGTGCAATTGAGGCAGAAATGTAGTGTTCTGTGTACATTAGGTGTACGGTATGCAACAATGCTTTACCTTTATTAGCAGGCTCAGAATAATACACAGGAATGTGTATGGTCTGATTCACTGTCTAATCAGAGACCATCTTTGGCAAGAAATAAGCACTGATCTGCAAAGACACCCTGTCTTTGTGGACAATCAAATAAGAATGCTCATGCATGAGCGCCCGAAACGTGGAAATTCAATGAACGGAAGTCATGTCTACCAGAAGCAGGGCTTTCTATGAAAGGAAATGCATCACACAGGTCACAGGAGGCTCAAATTGAGCCAGAGTCAATTTCTCAAGGATGAAATTAATGTCCCAAGGTGGAACCGGTTTATGAAACGTGTAGAATGTACTGAACAAATGTATAGGACACTTCTAACTGTGCCACCGTGCACCCATCAATGGGGGAATGAAAAGCCAAAATGACTGCCAAATGCACTTTCATAGAAGGGTACTGGAGACCGGAGTCAAATAGGGACAGCAGGTAATCCAGTACAGTATTCACAGAACACGTAAATGTGTCAACTGAATGAGAAGTACACCATACTGAGATGTGCTTCACTTCAGAGAATAGGTGTGTCCTGTAGAAGGATTTCTAGCTGTAAGCAAGACATCAGCCACAGAAACCCCAAATCTGGCAATGGCTACATCTTCAGGATCCAGGCATGCAGAGGCAGGGGTGCAGGTCTGGAAGGACCAGGAACACATGATCCTGGGACAGCAGACCCCCATACAGAGAAAGCTGAACCAGGGGCTCCATTGCTTGTCTTCAGGAGTCAGGCATGCAGATGCAGGGACCCCAGGGCTGGATGGACCAGGGACCCATGCTCCTGGGACGACAGACCCCGAAACAGAGGAAGTTGACTCAGAAGCTCCACTGCTAAGTGCTGCAGAATCGGGAAACATATCTGGTGAAGCCAGAAGGCAGCCATTAGTATCATGGTGGCATGCTCCATCCTGAGCTTGAGTAGAACCCCCAGAATGAGAGGAATTGGAGGAAAGGTGTAAAGAAAATTCCCCTTCCAAGAGAGGGACAATGTGTCTTGCCAGCAAACTCCAGTACCTGGAGCGAGTGAGCAAAGTGTGGCAGTTTTGCGTTGTATGGGGATGCAAAAAGGTCCAACTCTGGATGACCCTATCTTGCGAAGAGGTCATATACCATGGAGGTAAGCAGCTCCTATTTATGTATCAGGGACTGAGACCTGCTTAGCCTGTCTGCTAAGATGTTTTGGACACCTGGGAGAAACACAGCCAATAGCTGAAAGTCATGAGACATGGTTCAGTACCACACTTTGCTGTTTCTCTGCACAGAGGATAAAAGTAAGTACCCCCATACTTGTTATGGAGATCTGACTCCAGGCTGGTCCATAATCCCCGGGTCAGGAATGACCTGAGATGGGCACCCAAATAGGACCCCGAAGCATCCACTGTCAGGGTCTACAAAGGAGCTAGGTAAAATAATGAAATGCCTGTTAACAGAGTCAGGTGGTCCATCCACCATACTAGAGCACAGCAAAGAGGGGACATGATGAGAACCATTTGTTCCAGTTGTACCCCAAGGGTCCAATGCAGAATGCGCATATGGAGACGGACAAAGGAGACTGTAAGGATAGCCGCAGCCATCAGTCCCAGAGGACGTAACATCATCTGGGCAGAGCATAATAGCTGCTGTGGAAAAGCAGAGACTGGGCAATAAGGGCTTCTGCCCTGTCTGCAGGCAGGAAGACACTACCCACTGCCATGTCCAACACTGTCCAAATATACTGGAGGCACTTATAAGGAACTAGGACAGATTTGGGAACGTTCAAAGTAACCCCCAGTTCCTTGAACAACTGTGCTGTCCTGCACAGTGTGTACAGGATTGCTTGCCCGGATGGGGCCTTGGGTTTTCTTTCTTTCTTTTTTTTTGTTTAGAATCCAGTCATCAAGATTGGGGAAGACATAAAGCCCTTCTCTCCGAAGGGCAACTTCCACAATAGTTAAGCATTCGGTAAATACTTGCAGCACCAAGGATAAGCCAAACAGCAAGACTTGGAACTGCTAATGGCTGCCCTCCAGAATGAGGTGGAGGTACTACCTGTGGCACTTGTGAATCTTGATATGAAAGTATGTGTCCTTCAAATCCAGTGTACAGAAAAAACAGGTTACTCACCTGTAACAGTAGTTCTAGGAGTGGTATATGTTGTTCATCCACACTTCTTGGCAGGTACCTTGCCGCTTTAAGATGTGCCGGAAAGTCTTCAAGCTGGCTCCTCCCACCCACCCACCCGGTGGTATAACCCTTGGCTCCACCCCATGACGTCAGATCCTGGCCCGCTGGAAACTAGGATTGTGCGTCGAAGCTGGGGAGGTCGGGGTGGTCAGTGTGGATGAACAACATATACTACTCCTAGAACTACTGTTACAGGTGAGTAACCTGTTTTTCTAGGATTGTGGATATGTTGTTTTATCCAAACTTCTTGGCAGACTCCTAGCAGTTCTCTGGCAGGAGGAAGGCAAAACACACAAACCTATTTAGGAAAAAGGGACTGGAGAACTGAGGCTCCAAAACCAGCATCCTAGCATGACTCAAGGTAGATGTGGTAATGGGAAATAAAGGTGTGTGCTGACTTCCAGGTAGCAGCCCTGCAGATTTCCCGGATAGGGACGTCCCTAGAAGCAGCCACCGATGCTGCGGTATGGTGGGTGGAATAAGCCTTAAGCCCTACAGGAGGCTCTCTACCCACCAACCTATAGCAGAGGTCAATGCAAGATGAAATCCATCGAGCTACTATCCGCTTGGCTGCAGGTCTGCCAGGTGCTGCTTCAGCATAGGTGACAAACAGCTGGCAAACCTCTCCCTGAACTTCTGCCGTTCGCTCTTTGTGGTAGGTGAGCGTTCATCTCAGGTCCAAAGTATGGAGCCTGTACTTGGCCTCTGAGGTGTGATTGGGGTAGAACACTGGCAGAGTAATCACTTGGTTAAGGTGAAACTCCGACACCACCTTCGGAAGGAATTTCGGGTAGGGGCGCAGGACAACCTTGTCCCTGTGGAAGACCAGGTAAGGAGACTTGATAGAGAGCACCTCTAACTCCCCTGTCCTTCTGGCTGACGTGATAGCCACCAAGAAGGCGGTCTTCCACGACAAATGTGAGATGTCACATTTGTGCATTGGTTGGAATGACTTGCCTGTGAGCTTTGCCAAAACCAGCAGAATATCCCACGGAGGTGGAAGTTCACGCACCGGAGGGGATATGTGATCTAGGCCTTTGAAGAAATGCCAGACCACCTTCTCCTGCGCCACTGACTGCTGACTGGCCCGCGCCCGGTAACCAGAGATGGCTGCCAGGTGCACCTTTAGGTTTGTCGACCGAAGTCCCTGCAGGGAGAGGGACCAAAGATTATCCAAAATGCTAGCCACTGGACAGGACGATGGGTCCAACCCTTTGTCCTGACACCAGATGGAGAATCTCTTCCATTTAAAGGCACGGCATTTTCTGGTCGATTCTTTACAGGAAGCCTCAGCAATGTTGAGGACCTCGTCGGAGAGACCCAAGGCCGCTCAGGAACCAGGCCATCAGGTGCAGGGATTGAAGGTCGGGGTGGAGTACCTTCCCCTGACTTGACAGAGAGCAGGTCCGGGTGTGCTGGAAGTTGCCTCGGAAGCCTGGAGCTGAGGCTAAGAAGATCTTGATGCCAGAACTGGCATGGCCAGTCTGGGGCTACCAGGATCACCTGCACCCTGTCCCTCCTGACCTTGATGAGCACTTTGCGAATCAAGGGAAGGGAAGGGAAGGCATAGAAGAGGCCTGGGGTCCACAGCCTCGAAAAGGCATCCCCCTGCAGTGAACCCTGCTGAAGGGGATGGGCATGATACAGCCTCAGTTTCATGTTCTCCCTGGAGGCAAACAGGTCCACCTGAGAGGTGTCCCAGTGGAAGAACAGATCTTGTACTACCTCCTGGTGGAGAGACCACTTGTGAGATGCCCCACCCATCCGGCTGAGGGCATCAGCCAGCTGATTCAAGGCTGCCTCGGAAGCCTGGAGCTGAGGCTAAGGAGATCTTGATACCAGAACTGGCATGGCCAGTCTGGGGCTACCAGGATCACCTGCACCCTGTCCCTCCTGACCTTGATGAGCACTTTGCGAATCAAGGGGAGGGGAGAGAAGGCGTAGAAGAGGCCTGGGGTCCACGGCCTCGAAGGCATCCCCCTGCAGCGAACCCTGCTGAGGGGGGCGGGCATGATACAGCCTCAGTTTCATGTTCTCCCTGGAGGCGAACAGGTCCACCTGAAGGATGCCCCAGTGGGAGAACAGATCTTGTACTACCTCCTGGTGAACAGACCACTCGTATGAGATGCCCCGCCCATCCGGCTGAGGGCATCGGCCAGCTGATTCAAGGCTCCTGCCATGTGAATGGCTAGGAGATATGTCTCCAAGCTGAGCATGAGGGACCAAATGTGGAGAGTTTCCTTGGGAAGGGACAAGGAGCGCGTCCCACCCTGCCTGTCGAGCTAGTCCATGGTCGTGGAGTTGTCCGTCTGGACCTGGACCACTTGACCCCGAACAAATGGAGCGAATGCAGTTAGGGCTAGCTGGACCGCTCAAAGCTCCAGCAGGTTGATGTGGTATCGGGACTCCTGGGGGGGACCAGAGCCCATGGGCTCTGTGCTCTCCCAGATGGGCACCCCAACCCATCAGAGAGGCATCGGTCGTCAGGATGACCGTCGGCTCGGGGCGGACAAATGGGATCCCCTCCTGCAGCTGGGATGGGATGAGCCACCACTGGAGGCCGCCCCACATCCTCTGGGTCACAGAGACCAGCTGGTCAAGATGACCTGAGCGCTGAGACCACTGGCTGGCCAGTTCCCACTGGAGGGAACGCATATGCCAGCCGGCCCATCAGACCACACTGGTGGAAGCCGCCATGTAGCCCAGAAGATGCAGAAAGTCCTGGGCACGTCACGATTTAGCAACCAGAAATGATTGGGCAAAGGTGGAGAGAACCTCTGCCCTGTCCGCCGGGAGCTGAGTTCTGGCTCAGCAGGAGTTGCGCTCTGCCCCAATGAACTGAATCACCTGCGAAGGTACAAGTTCCAACTTGGCCTCGTTGATCAGGAGGTCAAGGCAAGTCCGGATGGCCAAATCCCTGAACTGCTCACCTCCCGCCTGGAGGGACCTGCTATCAGCAATCGTCCGGGTAAGGATACACCCGGACCCCTCGGCGCCTCAGGTAAGCTGCCACCACTGCCATGCATTTGGTGAAGACCCCGGGGGCTGAAGACAGGCTGAAGGACATAGCTTGGAACTCATAAAGGGTTCCCTCAGCTCAGAAGCAGAAAAAAACGTCGATGGGATGGACAGACTGGGATGGGAAGGAACGCATCCTGAAGATCTAGAGAGCAGAACCACATGCCTTGCTCCAAGGATGGTATGATCTGAGCCAGAGTTACCATCCGGAAGGTGCAGGACCTGAGGAACTTGTTCAGGTCGTGCAGATCTAGAATGGGGTGCCAGCCCCTCATTCTGCTTCGGTACCAGGAAGTACCTGGAAATGAACCCTGGGTCCGCTACTCTACGCACCACCTCCTTGAGGAGGAGCTGAGCTAAGTCGTCTTGGAGAGCCGACTGAGAGGCTGCGGACACCCAATCCCACCGTGGGGCATGGGCTAGAAATGGAGGGGCCTGCTCAAATTCCAGAGGCAGGTCTCGACCGGCCACTTCCAGAACCCAACGGTCCGTGGTGACAGCGGTCCAGGCGGAAAGGAAGTGGCTGAGCCAGCCCCTCACGGGAGGTGTGACAGGATTTAGTGAGACACACCCCAACCCGTCACTGGGCGGGCTTGGAGGAGGGTCCGGCAGAAAAGCCACCAGGACCTTTCCCCTTGGGCTTCCTGAATGAGGAGGCCATGTACTTGGCCTGAGGATGCCAAGATTGAGCCTGCTGGCCCTGCTGCTGCTGCAGCTGGGCCAGCCTGACTGCAGGAGTGGACGAACGAAAGGGCATGAGGTTCTGACGTTTGGGGCCCTTGTCCTTCTGGGCAGATATGGTGGAGTCCAGGTGGCACTGGACTTCTCTATACATTGGAGGTGGCCCTCCATGCTGGGCCCGAACAGGTCGGTGCCCAGGAGGGGGAAATCTGCCAGCTTGTGTTGCGTATCAGCCGTAAAGGTCTAGATGCGCAGCCAAGTCCTGCGGCGCATGGCCACTGCATTCGCTACCAAACAGGCACAGGAGTCACCAATGTCCACAGCCATCTGGAGTTGTTGCTTTGCCACAGCCCTACCCTAGTCCCGGACCTGCTTGACCGTGGTCTGGAGGTCTGCCGGGAGATGAGGGATCACCTCGTCCAGGGAGCCCAAGAGGGCATGGGAGACGTATGCCATGATAACGGCCGAACTGGCCTGATGAAGGCCAAGGGAGGAGGCTGCATAGACCTTCTTCCCAGAATGGTCCAGTTGTTTGGATTCCTTGTCCAGGGGTCTGTCCACATCCCCTTTGTTGCCTGAATGCCGAAAGACAAGAGTCGTCCACCAACCTCACCACAGAGGGCTGCTCCGAAAATCCCAAAAGGGACCCCATAGGGACCACATACTTGCGGGCCATGCGGGCAGAAGGCGCAGGGCAAGATGCAGGAAGCTGCCACAGCTCCAAGGCTGGACCCACAATGCCTCAGCCACCGGAAAGGCCTCCATCGGAGTATCCCCTTTGTCCAGAATCTCTGTGAGGGGATACGTGGCCCGTTTCTGCACAGGCTCTAGCTCCATTCCCGTGGACTTGGAAATGAGCTGACAAATACCCATCAGCGAGGTAGGGCACACGTCGATGGAGAGACCCCCAAGAAAGTCGGCGTCGACAGGACGGGAGACCATGGAGGAATTTTCAGACTCCAAGGAGTCCTTGTAAAGTGAGCAACCACCTATGTCACTCTCAACCTGCCTTGGACGGTTGGGAGTAAGAGTGACCGATAACCGATGGGGCAGGCCTTGGGTTGACCGAGATTCCTTAGTTGGAGCCCCGGACTTTGGTTGCTTGGGTGGTGGTTCCACCTGGATCAGTGGGGTAGCCGGCTTCGGATAAGTGGGCGGGGCCTTAACTGGCACCTCTGTGACAGTGACAGTGGCCATGGCAGATGTTGGTCGCTCGGATGAAAGCCACTTAGTGGCCGTGGTAGAAACTGGAATCAGTTTTAACCCAGACAGGACCAACTGCTGCCACAATAGGTTTTAGTAGCGCCAACGCAACCTGCGCCGGAGACTCTACTCACCTGAGGAGGACGAAGATGAGGAGCGGCACCGCCACTTACCATGGCATCAGGAGCGAGATCGCCGATGAGGGCGAGTCTTGTCCAACGTCAAAGTCAAGGAACGAGACCGAGACCTTGACCGTCGGCAGAGCTGATGGGGGACCTCAGAAGGAGTCGGGGAAACCCGCGGCTCCTCCTGGTCAGGTTCCTTGGCGGGCGGGTCCTGACCAGCGGGCTGAGCTGACCCGTCTGAGGATACCGGAAGCACCGGAGTATGAAATAAAGAGTCATCGGCTGGATCAGGTGACAACCCAACGATCGGCTCGAGAAAAATCTCGGCTGCGTCGACAGGTGTCTCAGCTGACTGGTCTGATGGAGTTACCGTGAAACTAGCAGCCTCGGCCGCGACTAGGGGTTTCCTGTGAGCGGGACCGCTCCTGGTCCCAAAAGCGTCGACATTGCGACTTGTCCTTTTTCGACTCCTTCTTCTGAGAGCACGAAACATGCGACCCCAAAGGGCCCTCTCCCTTGGTAGAGAGAGAGACTGGCACAACTCCTTGAAGAGAGCTAAATAGGAGGATCCCAGTTGTTGCGGAATGAAGGCCAAAGCCAAAGAGGAGCCCTCCGCAGCCTGAGCCGTCTCCTCCTTGAAGGTCTTAAGCTGTTCCAGCTGCTCGGCGGACCCCACAGCCGCAAAGACCACCCAACAGGCATCCTTGGATTTAACCGGTGGGTAACTCTTTTCTGGTCGCCCCAGTTGAAGTCGGGCAGCGTGGTCTTCCAAAACTGAAGGTGAAAAGGAGCGACAGAGATCACAAGCCTGTGGATCATAGTTGTGTCCCAGACAGTAGACGCTTGCGGCATGTAGATCGGTGCAAGACATCTTCTGCCCGCAGGGGCACCGGAGAAACCCAGGAACTGATTTGCCTTCCATCGCGGTAGTGAGAGAAGAATGCAAAGACGAAACTCGAGAGAGTTTTAAAATAAGTTTTGGAAACGAATCTGAAGATTCTAGAGCGAGGGCCTAGTACACGTGGGAGCGCTAAGGAGGGAACCTGAACCTTCCAGCGGAAAGGAAGTTCTGGTGTTATGGGGCACAGTCGAGGGTTATACTACCCGGGTGGGTGGGAGGAGCCAGCTTGAAGACTTTCTGGCACATCTTAAAGCAGCAAGGTACCTGCTAAGAAGTGTGGATAGAACAACATATCCACGATCCTGGAATAGTCCTCCTTTTGCAGCAGGGGATCACAGCCTGAAGAGACACCATTCAAAACTTTCTGTGTTTGATGAACAGGTTCAAGTCTCTCAGGTCCAATACAGGACACAGATCTCCTGTTTTACTTGGGAACCAGGAGGTACCAGAACTCCTTGTTCTTTTCTTGAGGGAACAGGTTCAACAGTATGCTTCTGTATGAGTGCCTGAACCTCTGTCAGCAGACGGGACAACTGGCCCAGAGGATAATGACAGAGAGGTGATGGACGCACTAGGGGTGTAGACAGCAATTCTAGTGCATGCCCCCTTTTTGTTATTTCCAGTACTCACTCATCTGGGGTGATCTCCCTCCACTTTGACAGATGAAGGGAGATCCTTCCTCCCACCTTCACCCCCAGAGGTAGCAGTGGATGGGTGAGCTGTTGAGTCACAAGGTATCAAAGACAGTGTGGTCACTGGGACCAATACCTTTGGGGGCTTTAGCATGAGCACCAGGAGGGAGGCGACCTGGGAGGGTACTTCCCCCATGAGCACAGGACTGCTAATGGAAGTCATGGCCTTCACAGGCTGCTGGCCTCTGAAAAGAAACCCTGCATGTTCCCTAGCAAGCTGAGGCATCAGAGATTTAACTGACCTTAGATTCATCCTGGAGAGGATTGAAGTTCACATAGAGCACTTTCAACATCACCCTAAATGGGCATGGCAAGGCCAATTTTATTTTTATGACGCCCAATCCCCAAGGCTCTGGGCGCCTAACAATAAAACGGTATAAACAATTAAAAGGTAATAAAAGAAGAATACTCAGATAAGCATATACAAAATATTAAACATTTATAATCAGAGGTACAGGTAATTCAAACTTTCACTCAGGCAGTTGGGTATATCACATGGTGTCCTTGGCGAAGACTAGGCAGAAGAGGTGGACTTTTAGACTCTGCTTGAACACCCCAATTGAAGGGGCCTCCCAGACAGCCAGTGGTAGTGAGTTCCACAGGGTTGGCCTGGCGACAGTAAAGGCACGGTCATCCGAGGTCTTGGGTTGAACCCTGGGAACTTCCAGGAGGCCCCAAGACGAGGAGCGTAGGGAGCAGACTGAGGCGGCCAGTGCAAGGAGCTCAGACAGGTAGCCCAGACCCAATCCATATAGGGCCTTAAAGGTGAGCAAGCCCACCTTGAAAAGGACCCTCCACCTGATAGGTAGCCAGTTCAGAGTCCGCAGGACTGGGGTCACATGACTGGACCTAGACAGGCTCGCCAGTAACCGAGCTGCTACATTCTGCACTAGCTGCAACCTGTGGAGAGTCCCTCCTATGACCCCGAAGTACAAAGCATTACAGTAATTGAGCCTCAAGGTAACAAAGGCATGCACCAATGTTGACAGGTCTTCAGGTGGAATAAGGGGTTTCGATCCTTGCAATGATCCTCAAGTGGTAAAAAACACTTTTAGCAGCAGAAGACACCTGATCCTCAAGTGTCAATCTGTTGTCCAGGATCACACCAAGATCTTGCACCCTTGGGGAGGCCACCAATAGAGCAGACCCCAGAAAAAGTCCTGTGCCAGCTCCAAGTGCATTCCCATCATACCCATGACCCAGCTTGATCACCATCACCTCCATCTTATCTGGGTTCAGTCGCAACCAACTGGAGGAGATCCAGTCATTAATTTTTGCCAGGCAGTTGTTAAGCATGTCTACAGCATTGGATGTTCCAGGGGCAAATGACAAATACAGTTCTGTATCATCTGCACAGCAGTGAAACTCCACACAGAATTGCCGAATGATCTCACCCAGGGGCAGCATGTACACTGTGAATAACACTGGCAACAAGATCGAGCCCTGGGGTACTCCACATGACAGGGGCATTGGGGAGGAGAAGAAATTCCCCATCACTATCTGTTGCACCCTGTCAGAGAGATAGGACTCAAACCATTTGATGGCAACACCGGCGAGTCCACAATACTCACAGAGCCGATCAAGAAGCACAAAGTGATCTACAGTGTTAAAGGCTGATGAGAGATCAAGGAGCACTAGAACTGACTTGTTTCCTCAATCTCTAGCCCTGAGCAGATCATTATGCACCCTAACTAATGCTGTTTCAGTGCTGTTTTACACCTAAAACCCGACTGGAATGGCTCATAGACGTCAACGGACAGGAGGTGATCCTCGAGCTGTTGCACCACAAGCTTCTCAACAACCTTGCTCAAAATGGAAGACTGGAGATGGGACAGTAATTCGCCAGAACGTCCTGGTCGAGAGATGGTTTCTTTAGGAGGGGTCTCACTAGGGCCTCTTTCAAGACCTCAGGGAAGACCCCTTCTGACATCGAGCACCAAGCAATCCTAGCAAACACCGGGCCAACAGTCCCAGCACATCTCATTAAGAACCGAGTCAGGGCTGGGTCCAGTTCACAGTATGTGTGCTTTAGCTCTGAGATCACCTCAATGACCTCGGCTACCTCCACAGGTTTAAACTCCTCCCAGACTGATGGAGTGCCTCTGTTCCTTCTGGCCTGACCACTGTGGGGCAGCAATTGCCTTACTGATGGAATCCCTGACTGTATCGATGACACTCTGTCAGAGAAAAACAGAGCAGACTCTTCATATAAAGTGGTTGAAAAAGTCTTTCTTGGCTGTCGACAGGCTGGATGAAGTAACCTATCCACAGTCCAAAAAAGCTGAGAAGGTCTGTTTTTTCCTGGACAGGAATTGTGCCTTCTTACAGGAAACTGCCTCCTGCTACTCACCATAGTGAATACACATAGCCAGTTTGTCATCCTCCGACCCGGTCTTCTGCCAGCAACGCTTCAATTTCCGACCCTTGATCTTCATCAACTTGAGATCCCATCAAACCAGGGGGATCTCAAGTGAGAAGATCTAGGTCATATATGTACTGGGGCAACGATGTCCAGTGCTTCGGATACCACCTTATTATAGGCGCCGACCACCTCGCCGGCCAATCGCACATACAGCATCTACCTTAGATAAGTCAGCTACCGCCAGCAATCCCTCCGGGGACAAACCCCTCAAAGGGCGGTAGCTGACCATCTCCACAGGGGAGGGACTTTCAAGGGGGGGGCCCCCCAAGCATGAATCTCACCATGCAGTGATCTGACCAAATAACCTGATCAATCTTGAGGCTCCCCACCTCAAGACCCAGCTGAAACACCACATCAAGCATGTGACCGTGTAAGTGGTTTGCAGAAGTAATAACCTGTGCTAGGCTTAGTGATCAACTGGAGGAGGTTGTAACCGAATTCTAAAAATTTGTCGTCGACCTAGGCTTTGAAGTCCCCCAGGATTAAACACCTGGGAGACTCCAACACCTGGTCAATCAGGACTTCCCCACCCAACCCAGGGGATCAGTAAATAAGGAGAATCTTACAACCTGCAATCGGACCCCCACACACAGCCACACATTCAACAGATCTGGATACTCCTACCGGATGCAATGGTGAAACCCAGGCTGGATCTAAAAAAGATGGCCACTCCTCCGCCCCTGCGTTCCTTCCTCAGACAGTGCACTACGGAATACCCAGCGGGAACAGCCTCCTCTAGAACTGGGCCAGGGTTGTCACCCAACCAGATTTCTGTGATGCAAGCCAGATCAACAGAGGAAATCAAGTCCACAATAATTGTGGTCTTGTTCCTTATCAACCTGGCATTGCATAACACTGTCCGAAGGGGATTAGTGGGTGCTGCCGGCCCACCAGCTGCCTGCTCATTCGGTCTGGTGGGACCCCTAGGTACAGAAACCAAACATGTCTGGCCTCTCTCGAGGTTCTGTTTAAACCCAGGGTGTATCCTGCACCTGACCACCCCAATACCACTTACCTCCCCTACCTCGGCTGCTCCATGCCATCATCGGCCTGACCGCATCCTCATAATCCCGACCTCCCTGCAGTGCCTTGCTGCAACAAATGGAACTGGGAGGTCGGCAAAGGGGTGGAGGTTACGCAGCTGGAAGGCAGCATAGGTGCCTCATAGAGGACTATGACCCCGATACATCCCCCTCCTAGTTTCTGCTGCCAACTGGCTGAGGCAATCTACTGAGCCTTGCCTTTAACTGGCAAGAACAACTGCCCCGAGTGCAAAATTTCTATTCCAAGCACACACACAACCCAGTCACTCAATTTTACACAAATCTTTACCAGCCACTAATATACCACCATCTACTCACCCCCCCAAACCACAAATCAACCCCCAGAACAACCCCACTGTCCCTAATCACAAAAACAAAATAATTTACTAAAATAGCTTTAAATACAAGGAAGAGATCAAAATGCAATGTGCTGTAACATTCTAGTCCAATAAGCCACAGAATATGAACAGTAGCTTTCCAGTTCTTAAAAGTTCAGTGTTCTATGGATAGCCATCCTTTTGGTTGTTGTTCAAATTCTACAAGGGCAATTTCCAAGAATAAGGGGAAGCAAAAGGATGATGGTGCTCACACTGCAATGGTTCAAAAGAATCCCTTAGAACTGCTGAAGTTGGAGCAAAAGGCAGTTAAAGAGGAGCAAAATCTTTGAGGGCAGGTTACAGGCTATAGTGTAACACTCCTCTCACCAGTGAAAAAGTAGCAATGCAAGGTCTAAATAACAGAGTACTCACCCTCCAGCACCAATTCAGAAACTCCAGTCAAATAGGAAAGAGCTGCTCCCACCAGGTCCTCCACTTTTCTGACTGTCTCGCAGCCTCGGGGGCAAATCATCAGTTTTCAGCACACCAGGGCAGCATTCACGGCAGCGCGGTACTCCTGCCGCGGAAACCCACCTCACAGGTGGGAAAGACTATGACTCACCCCAAGAGCCTTGACGAGAAAGGACTGCTCCAAGCAAACTCCACGGCCAGGCAGAACACGGTGGGACACAGGCGGGGTTTTCCCAGGGGGGTGGCGGAGCCCTCACCTTGCACCACACTGGTTACCCCCTACCGCTCACTGCCGCACCACGAAAGATGTTAACCTGCCTACTAAACAGGTTCAGCGACGTCCAGCAATGGATGCCCAGGGCAAGCCGCCTCCTTCAGTTCAAATCAACTGCGGGATCAAACACGGCTACTCAGAACTATAAGTCCTCCACAGCATTCTTCCACATCTTCGGGTGCATCGAGGGTGAGTTAACCACAGTATTCTCGAAGGGTTTTAGCTCCTCACTCCTGCCTTCGTAACGGGTAATCCAAAAAATACTAAAAACTCCTATTCTAACTTACTTCTTGAACCCTGCCTACTCAGTCCCTACACTAAACTCTATTAAAATGACAAAAAAGAATATATTTAAAACAGGAAGAAATAGGCTGTTGGTTAACTAGGATCTGTGGCCTATCCTGTAGGTAGGGAAATGGGCAGACTAGATGGGCCTAGCGGTCCTTATCTGCCGTCAAAGTCTATGTTTCTATGTTTCAGTTAAAATTTAACTCTCCCAAGTACTAGCATGAAGCACTCCTGCAATTATATCGGAAATGCAGGAGAAAAGACCCAAACGCAGGCTCTTGATCAGAGCCTGTGCAGACAGCAGCCCAGCGTGGCTGCTATCCTGGATCCTCCACCGACTTGAAGGGATAAAGGAAGCAATGTCCAGGTGCAAAAGCTGGGCCATCAAATAATCTGGATCCCCTAAAAATGGGTATTGTTTATTTATTTAAAGCATTTCATCAGAAAAGACATACTAAGCTTTAAATTAGCTCCTTTCCAGCTCTGTCCTGGGGGAGAGATTGATACAAGAATAACATTGTATATACAATACATTAAAAACAGTAGTATAGCTTTGTTTACAATAAACAATTATATAACATCATTTACATATAAGATACAAGGTAATAAGGAAGTAGGTAACAGTACATCGAAACGCTCATGGGTTGGCGAAGTAACAGGCTCAACGCAGGGCATTGGATAAGGTTTTTAAGTCCAGGCCAGAGCGAAGGGGGTTGTTTATGGGACAGGTATGGGAGATGGGAAATGAGGGGGGAATGAGGGTTAGGGTTGGAGAGAGCAGGAGTCAGTGGAAGCATGAGGGACAGCTATGGAATTGGGTGAGAGGAGGAAAATCCTGGGGGAGATATGAGAAGGAGAAGAGAGAGAGAAGGGAGAGAGTAGGTTTGAAAGGCCAGGAGTAGGTGGAGGACGAGAATAGAGGAAGACTTGAATGAAGGGGTGGGCCAGTTAATGAGGGGCAATTACAGGAATGAGCAGTGTGGGCACAGAGTAGGGAGGTTAGAGAGCATTTGGAGGAAGCAGAGCAAATGGGTAGAGGGAGAGAATGCCATAGTTTAGGAAAGTGGAATGGGAAAGCAGCTTGTCCAGCAAGGAATTTATGAGAGGGGAGAAGGAAGAAGCGATAGCCAGGATTGTAAAGGGAGTAGGAGGAGGGGAGGGTAGGTGACAGAAGAGAGTTCATTTAGGGAGGAAGGGAAGCCGGCCAGAACTTGGAAGTGAAGGAGGCGCAGTGGGTTAGGCGGTGATCCTCCAGGGAGGGAAGGGAGAGAACAGAGTAAAAACAACAGTGTTGGGTGCGGGGAGGACAGTTCAGGGTGAAACAGCAGGAGTGGAAGAGGGAGGGTTCAGGGTGGACCTTGAAGCAGCACCACAGACTATATCACCATAATCAAAGATGGGGAGAATCATCTTTGTAAGGATGCAGCGGCAGTCGAGTAGAGGGATGCAGCTTTTGTTCCTATAGAGAGAACCAAGCTTAGGGTGGAGTTTATTGTATATGGCGTCTTATGTGCTATGAGAAGTTGAAGTGTCAGCCAAGCCAGACACTTGAGGTATTTGAATGAGGGCATGTCATCAATTGTGTCCCCATCTAGGGTGTGCGAGGATGGGAGTTTGGAAAGCCTTGGCCTAATGCCAAAGTACACAGAACCAGTTTTTTTTTTTTTTTTTTGGTGTGTGTGTGTTCAGGGATAGCTGATTTGACCTAAACCATTTCTGGACAGTGTCAAAATTAGGTTGAAACTTGGACCTTAGCTCGGCTGGAGAAGACACAGAGATGAACAGGATTGCGTCATTTGCGTATATGTGGATGGGCGCAGATGGGCAGACAAAGGGACGGTCATTTAGAAAAATGGAAAAAAAAAAGCTGGGGCCAAGGACAGAGACTTGGGGGACAGTGGTGAGAATGGGGAGGGGTGGGGACAAGGATTCTCCATTTTTCACTGATCTACCTGTTAGGTAAGAGCTGAACCAGTTTATTGCGGGGTCTGAGAGACCAGCCGACCTCAGTTTGTACAGGAGAAGACTGAATGCATTAAGAACAGAAAGTTGTACATCAGTGGCAAAACCAGTCACACATAACCATGAATACCTCCAACAGCAACACCAGAAGCAGAAGCACTGGAGTCATTACATACAGAACACGACAGATGCTTACCAGTGGCAATATCAGCTGAAGCAGCTTTAATCAAATCACATTTGGCAGGACTATCAGGCAAAGACTGTAGAGTGGACATGGTAGACTTACACAGGCTATTCTGATATTTAATAATATAGTTCTGGTAATTAACTATTCTGAGGCCTAAGGTTGCAGAGGCTTAAGCCCTTGATTCCTTATCAGGAGGCAAGGAGCTCATATGGTTCCCTGAAACGATTATGAGCAGCCATTATGACCACAGAATCAGTCTCAAGCTGTAGAGCATAAAAAGGCTTGGCATATGGAGCAGGGTACTGCTTACTGGCCTTTCTAGTCACTGCACGCAAGACACTGGGCCTGTGCCAGGCAACAAAAGTAGCATCCATTAAGGCAGGATATACTGGAGGAATGACAACTAATGGAGTAGTACGGACCAGCAAAAAGTCCAACAAATTTCTCTTGGTGAGTTCTCCCTCCTCCTCAGCAGCAAAGTCAATTGCACTTTGTATCTGCCTCATCAGTCCCTGAAAATAGGCGTCCTCTGGTGGAAACCTGGGTGTATAACTCACAGAGTCTTCAAAGGAGGACAGGGTGGAACCAGAGACCCAACCACCTTCGAAGGGATCATATTCCCCTTCCTTAGCCTTTAAGTGTTCCTCTGTGTTAATGAAATCAGGATTATACTTCTCCTCATTTGGAACGACAACGACGGGAGGGGGTGTTGTACAAGCACAGTCAGCGATGATGGCAGCAGCTGGGAGGAATGACTGGCATGCGCTGTGAATCCATCAATGAAGACACTGTTGACAGTGGAGCCCCTGTTGATGGCACAGCTCTTCATCATCAGTGGAAGTGATGGCAACAATCGAAGAAACAGTTCTGAGACCATTACCAGCGTGACTTGGGAGTTTATGGTGCCCAGTAGAGAGGCCAGGACTACTGACGTCAACGGAGTACCACCAGTCGATGGGGCTGTAAAACCATCCAGGTTGCAGGTATGGCAGCACCAGAGCCTGACCTCGACCTTGGCCTTTCTTGGATGGGCGAGGGGGTTATAGTCATTGCCACTGGAATAGACAATGAAGAGAACTTACCCTCCAGATGCAGAGGTCGATCTCACCAGGGAAGCAAAAGTGTTGTCCTTATGCTTGTGGTGATAGCTGGAAGATGAGGATTTCGAAGACTTGTCTTTTTCCTTTTCCTTGCATCAGCAACTCGATGACTACATCATCAGCAAGACCGAATGCCATGGAAACATCCTGGCAGCGGCCATAGAGCGATAGGGAGACATGAGCTTGAAACCCGCTGCCTTGGAGACTGCTTCCATGGCCTTATTGGTGACAAAGGTTCCTAGAGCCACTTTTTGCCATCTCCTTGTGGCCTGGTTAAATCCCTGACAGATATCACAGGTCCTTACACTGTGGGACAACCCTAAACAGCAAACACAAACAGTGTGAGCATCGTTCTTGTAGATTTTGTTGGTTGCAGGTACAGAACCTAAATAAAGGTTCTTGTGACGGCTGCATAATTGGACAACCTAAATTTAAACAAAGAACAGAAAATAAAGTCGAAAAAATGACAGCATTGTTTCACTGCAGGTCCAATGAGAAGTCAACGGCAGGGGAAAGAACAGAGGAGTGATGGAGTCACTCACATTATATAGGCTTTGACATTGTATGTCATCAAGGGTGGTCCCCAGCTAACAAAAGATTCCAAGAGGTCCTGATGCCGGTGGATTACAGTTCCAAAGGTGTGGCTCAATGGAGGAGATATCCCCGATGAAATGACAAGTATCCTCCATCCAATTAAGGATCTCCTAAAGTGGCCTGTTATGTGCCAGTGGTACCCAATCAGTGATGGAGAGTAGCACTCTATTTCTTTGTGAAGAATTTGAGCCAGTTTTGATGGAAGAAGTCTCCTGGGTGATCTCAGGGCTGTCTCCTACTAACTACTTTGGACCTGGCTTCTGCCTGGGTGCTGAGAGGCCCTGGGCCCCACTTTCACCAATATCACTGGATGCTGCTTGAGGGAGGCAGTCTTTCCAACTGCACTGAAGAGAGTGGTGGTGAGGATTCTCCTGAAGAAAACATCACTGGACCCTGATGTTCTGGCAAATTATAGACCCATTCCAAACCTTCTTTTAGGGAATATAATTGAAAATGTGGTAGCGGCACAGAAACACAGAATCTGATGGTGGATAAGGATCACTTGGCCCACTCAGTCTGCCCATTTTTTCCCTGCCTATACTAACACCATACACACTACTTGATCTCCAGCAGCCCCACCAGCTTTCCACTAACAAACATTCCCTTATGCCTATACAATGCATGCTTGAAGGTCACCACTATTCGTCCTTACCACCTCCACTGGAAGACTGTTCCAGGCATCTGCCACTCTTTCAGTGAAGAAGTACTTCCTCACATTTGTCCTGAATTTACTCCCCTCCAGCTTCATTGCACTTCCCCTTGTTCTTCTGCATCTTTTGCTCTGAAAAATAATCTCCTCCTGTACCTTATTTACTCTCATGAGGTATTTATAGGTCTCTATCATGTCCCTCATCTCCCTCCTCTCTTCCAGGGTGCACATACTGAGGTCCTTCAGTCTCTCCTCATAGGGATTCTAATGAAGAACCTGCACCGTTTTAGTCGCCCTCCTCTGGACAGCCTCTACTGTCTATGTGGCCTCCAGAACTGGACACAGTACTACAGGTGGGGTCTCACCAGAGAGCTATACAGTGGCAAACTGAGGAAAAGATAGCCAACTCGGTTAGGAAGGGGGATAAAACATTTTATAGGTACATCAGGGAGCGTAGAAAGACAAAGGGAGGGATAGTGAGGGTGAACAGAATGGACGGTGGGTGGGCAGAAAGGGACAGTGAAAAAGCAGGGATACTGAACGAATACTTCTGCTCTGTATTCACAAAAGAGGAGAAGGGGAACGGTACCTAATCTAATTAACAGAAGCACTCTGGATTGGGGGAAGGGGTCGATCCCAGTCCTTTCACAGAAGAAAGGGTTCTGAAAGAACTCCTAAAACTGAAGGTGGACAAAGCAATGGAGCGTGATGGGATTCACCCCAGAATTCTAAAAGAATTAAGGGGAGAATTAGTGATGCCACTGACTACCCTTTTTAACAAATCATGGGAGGATGGTGTGGTACCGGAGGACTGGAGGAAGGTGGATGTGATTCCCCTTCACAAAAGTGGGAGCAAGGCAGAGGCAGGAAACTACAGACCTGTCAGTTTGACCTCTGTGGTTGGGAAAGTGATGAAATCATTTCTGAAGGAAAGAACTGTTGAGTACCTAGAGGCCAGTGGGGCACAGGACTCAAGGCAGCATGGGTTCACAGTGGGAAGGTCATATCAGACGAATCTAATTGATTTCTTTGAGTGGGTGACCAAAGTAGCAGACCAGGGAGGGGCTGTGGACATGGCCCACCTAGACTTTAGCAAGGCATTTGACACAGTCCCACACAAAAGATTAATAAACAAACTAACCAGCCTGGGAGTAGGTTCCAGGGTGGTAGCCAGGATAAAAACATTGGCTGGACAACAGGACACAGAAGGTAATTGTAAACGGAGTCCACTCTGAAGAAAGGGGGGGGTTACTAGTGGGGCACCGCAGGGTTCAGTAATGGGTCCAGTCCTTTTTAATGTCTTCATAAGTGACATTGCAGAGGGACTGGAAGGAAAAGTATGCTTCTTTGCAGATGACACAAAGATTTGCAACAGGGTTGATACACAAGGAGGCGTGGAAAGGATGAGAATGGACATGGCAAGGTTGGAGGAATGGTCAGAAGTAAGGTAGCTTGGATTCAATGCAAAGAAGTACAACATAATGCACCTGGGAAGCTAAACCCAGGGGAAGATTACACAATGGGGGGGGGGGGTAGTAACAAAAATGGAAAGGGACCTGGGGTAATCATATCAGATGACCTTAAGGTTGGCAAGCAATGTAAGAAGACAGTAGGGACAGCTGGGGGGATACTGGGATGTATAAGGAGAGGCATCACCAGCAGAAAACAGGAAGTTGTTATCCCTCTGTACAGACAGTTGGTGAGACCCCATCTGGAGTACTGCGGCCAGTTCTGGAGACCCCATCTCTGCAAGGACATAGACAGGATGGAGGAAGTCCAGAGGAGGGCAACTAAAATGGTGCAGGGTCTGCAAGAGAAGCCATATGAGATGAGACTAAAGGAGTTTAATATGTATACCCTTGAGGAAAGGAGGGAGAGGGGGGACATGATAGAAACTTTTAAGTACCTCAGTGGAATCAACAAAGTCCAAGAGGGTAGCACCTTTCAGAAAAAGACATGTGCAAGAACAAAGGGACACAATTTGAAGATAGAGGGGGGACAGCTCAGGGACAATGTGATGGAGTATTTTTTCACAGAGAGGGTGGTGGGTGCATGGAACAGCCTTCCTGAGGAGGTTATGGGGTCTAAAACTGTGGGAGAATTCAAAGATGCATAGGACAGACAAGGCAATTCTTGTGGGGGGTAGGAAGAAATAGGCTGTTGGTTATCTAGGATCTGCAGCTTATCCTGTAGGCAGGGAAATGGACAGACTAGGTGGGCCAAGCAGTCCTTATCTGCCACCAAAGTCTATGTTTCGATGTAACACCGCCTCCCTCCTTCTGCTGGTGATACCACTCCCAATGCATCCCAATACTGTGTCGCCACCTTGAGTTTATCAGATATAATTACTTCCGGGTCCCTTTCCTGTTTGGTGACCGTCAATACTCTTTTCCCATTTTAGCAAGTTTTTGTTGACCGGGAAATTTTTTACTCGGCCTCTGAGTTTGTGTGCCCTAAGCACATGATTTTGCACCTTTTTGCAGTGAAGCCCAGCTGCCATGCCGTTGACTACTCCTCAAAATTTCTCAAGTCTCTGCACATTCTTTCCACCTCCTCCCGAGTGTCCGCCCTATTGCAGATTTTGGTGATATTCCCTAGCTCATCTGCAATGTCACTTATAAAGGCATTAAAGAGGACTAGTCCCTATACTGAGCCCTGAAGCACCCACTGGTCACCCTCCCTTCCCCAGAGTTAACTCTGTTTACCACCACCCTCTGTGGTCTATCCCTTAACCAATTTCTTTCCCAGTTTACCACTTATGACCCACCCCTAAGCTGCTCGGTTTTCTTACAAGTCTCCTATATGGAATGATGTTGAAAGCCTCACTGAAATCTAAGTAGGTCACATCCACCAGCACACCCTGATCTATTTCCCTGGTCACCCAGTCAAAGAAAGCCATTAGATTTGTCTGATATGGCCACTCCCCATGCATCTGTGCTTCCTCGGGTCTTGTAACTCAATGGATTCAAGATACTCCACGATCCTTTCCTTAGTAGTGACTCCATTAACTTCCCACCATCAAAGTCAGGCAGACTGGCCTATAGTTGCCAGCCTAACTCCCTGCTACCACTTTTATGAAGTGGTACTATATCTGCTCTACTCCAGTCCTCCAGAACCACTCCTTTTTCAACTGTGTTGAGCACGACTCAGGTGAGAGGTGCAACCAATACCTCCCTGAGCACCCTCCGTACCCCTGGGTATACCCTGTCTAGCCCCATAGCTTTGTCCACTTTCAGATTTGAGAGTCTCTTCAGGAGTCTCTCCTCTGTAAAAGGTCATGTGTCTACCTCTCTCTCCCCACAGTGCTCCTGTTTTTTTTTGTGGTCCATCCCCTTCCTCTACGAAGGTTGAACAAAACTATTTGCTCAGGATATTTGCTTTTTCCTGATCCTCCTCTGCACAGCCCCCCCAACCCTTCAAAACCTCATAAGCCCTCCCCCAGTCTTCCTCTTTTCACTTCTGTACTTAAAAAATGTCTTTCCCCTTTAATTACCCCATGGGGTATTCTTCCCTCGGTTTGTGCCTTTGCACCCCTCACTGCTTAACCTGCCTCCCTCTGCTTCTCCTGATATACCTTCATGACCTCTTCCACTCTGCGTTTCTTTACACCTCTTGAATACTACCCTCTTAACCATTACCTTTTCAGTCATTTCCTCTGAGAACTGTGGCAGTCTCTTTTTTCTCTAGTTTTTGCTCAAGCCCTTTGCAGAGATGTTTGTTGCTTTCACTATGTCTTCCCTTAAATTAGCCCACTGTTCCCCCGGCCAGGTCATCTCTGAGGCATCCACCCATTTTTTTTTCTAAATCTGCCCTCAAGAAGTACAGGACCCTCGTCCTCCCACTCGGCTTACACTGCCATCCTTATGTTGTTCCACACTGTGCAGTGGATTACTGTCCCAAGCTGTCCTCCCACCTTGACACTGCAACGCTGTCCCTGTTAATAAGCACCAGGTCCAGTGCTGCCCAATCAAGTGTGGACTCCCTGACTAGCTCCCTGAGAAATGCCCCCTACAAGGAGTCTAGGATGTTCCTGCTTCTAACTGAAGCTGTGGCTGGGAGGCTCCAATCCAACTCGTGTTCTTGTCCCCTTCCATTTCTACCACTGTGCTTTTTTCTTTATTTTGCACCCAGGGGGACAGACCTACATTCAAGTCCTCCCTTTTCTCTGCTTTAGTCTGTGGAGGGGAGCAGGTTATGCCTATATGGTTTCTTCTGCTTCTTTAAATGTTCATCAAAGTAACATTTAAACTGACCACTGAGGACTGAGGTTCCCATCCCAAACAAATGCAGGCCGTCACCCCTGCATAGGCCCTTATCCCTCCAGGTTGGTCCCCAGTCCCCAATGTAACAGAACCCCTCCTCTCAATACCATTCCTTTAACCACAAGTTGAAGCTCCTGTTGTGGAGAACCTTATCCTTCCCCCAGTCATAGCCAGCACCTCAGTGGAAGCCACTGAGCATGCTACCTGCCTAAGACCTCTCCCCAGCTCCCTAAAATCTCTTTGCACAGTTGTAGAGCTGCATGGAATGTTATAACATCTATTAGCCTCTTCAGTCTGGCGTCAGGCCTTGTCACAGCACTGAAACCACCCTTGTTAAAGTATTACATGACCACCTCCTTGTGAATAATAGTAGATTTAGTTCCATCTTGGTGTTGCTGTAGCTGGCCAAGGCACCTAGCTTCACCTGAGCTCTTTCCTTCTAGCTTGCTTGAAAGGACAGAACTAAGAACCTTACTAGAGTAAGGGAAAGGATTAAGACTTTTGGCTAGGCAGATTTACTGTGCGTTGTTGTTTTTATTTTGTACACACAGGGATTGTTACTGTTTGTTGCTAACATTTTATTGCTTTATTTTTCTCTGATTCACATTGCTGTTGCTGGGTATACCTTCTGCTGCATTATTACAAGGTGTGCCTACAGGTGTGTGTTAACAGACTACTGCTGTAATCTTCCGATTCAAATTGTCTTTTGCAAGGTATATCTTCTGTTACTGCTTTATTTTTCTCTGTACCAAAGTGTTTCTTACAGGGTATATCTTCTGTGAAATTATTCCAGGTGGTGCTTAAATTTCTGTGACTTTTTATTATTAGGCTAAGCAAAATTACTGTTTGCCCCCATTTTATTTATTTTTTGCTGAAAAGGTTTTTTTTTTGTCTCAGAGGTGTTGCAGTCTCCTTCTCACATTGAAGACAGGGAGAGTGAGAAAGCAGCCACAGCTTCCTGTGAAAGAGATGTCTGAAAGGAAGGAAGGCACTCCCCGGGGTGGAGGGTAAGAGTTGTAGGTGGCTGTTTCTGGACAGCATAGATTTAGTCCCACCCACCCCAAGTGCATACCTTCCTTTATAGCAGGGGCTCTGATATCACTTCCCAAACTGCCAACAACATACACCTGTTCATATTCTTAAAGGCACAGCACACTGAATAGGGGGTAGAGACACTCACAAGCTTGCACACACTAAAACAAGAACAAAGAACAAAAAAGCATCTGTAACAGGAAGGGACACAGACATGTGGGGAGTGGTGCAATGCACTGGCTGTGGAGCAGCAGTCTTCCAGGAGACATTCTGGAAACTGTGTTGCTGCCCTATTTGCAGGCACCTCTCTGGTCTGAGGGAGGAGGTTGTTCGTCTCCATGCTGACCTGGAAAGGATTCGGGAAACCTGCTCCCCACCCAGGGACCACCCAGGCCACCTCCACTACCTCAGAGGTTGCCAAGAAAGAGGAGTGGTTGGACCACAGTGGGCTCGGGGAGGGTGAGGGTGGTGGAACAGAGGTGCATCCCTCCAGTTGTGCCTCTCCACAATTCATTTGCCACTCTGGAGAAGCATGGTTCCTCTATGGAGGCACCTGCAGTGGAGACCAAGGAGGATGCTGGGAACCTCCACAATGGAGACCCACAGGAGGGTGGCCCAGGACCCCACAGGGGAAGGAAACAACTCCTGGTGGGGGACTCAATTGTTAGGGGGTAGAACTGGGGAGGGAGGGGAAAGGGAGGTAAGGTGCCTGCCTGGCGCCAAGGCTTGCAGGGACAGGAAACGAATCCTCAGGATCGTGGGAGCAGCAGCAAGGGAGAGGGAGCTGGATGTCATTATCCACCTAGGGATGAACGACCTGGCTGAGAATGGGATCAGAGCAGTGCAACAGGAGTTTGTGGAGTTGGGAAGGGGCCTTAGACAAGTAGCACACACGGTAACTTTCACGGAAGTGCTATCTGTCTATGGCATGGATGAGGCTCAGGCACTCCGCACCATGGGATTCAATGACTGGCTGAAAAACTGGTGCAGAGCTCAGAGATTTGGCTTCACTGGGGAGTGGGGCTCAACCTGGAGGGATGCAGACCTATACAGGTGTGATGGTCTGCATCTATCCTGGAGGGGAACCAGGATCCTAGGTGATAGGTTTAAATGCTTCAGTGGCAAGCATTTAAACTAACCAAGGGGGGAGGCATTGAAAAGGAGAAGGGAAATCCTAGCCCCCTCAAAAAAAATCAGGGTAATTAGTGCGGTAAACACCAAAATAGAGCAGGGTACACAATCTACAGGAGGGACAGGGAGGGAAGAAGAGGAGGAGGAGTAGCTGTCTATGTAAGGGAAGGGATAAAAGCAACAGAGCTAAATGGTAAACAGGGAGGAGAGGAGGCACTGTGGGTCACCCTGGAGACTGGAAATAGCACCACAATCCCCACGTGGTTGTATACAGACCCCCGTCTCAGGGGGAGGAAATGGACAAGAAAATGATAGACGGCATCCTTGGGATGGCAGAGAAAGGGGAGATATTGCTGATGGGGGACCTGAATGTGCCAGATGTTGACTGGAGCACCTTTGCTGCAGCCACATTCAAGAGCAGAGCCATTCTCGTTGCCCTACAGGGGGCATGCCTCAGACAGCTAGTTTTGGAACCCACTCTGGAGAGAGCAATTTTAGACCTGGTACTCTCAAATGGGGATGGAGAGAGGATCTCTGATCTTGAAGTGGGTAACCATCTGGGAAGAAGCGACCACCAAACAGCGTGGTTCACGATAAACTTAGCTGTAGAGTCAAGCCACACAAAAGTGAAGGTACTGGACTTCAGGAGGGCTGATTTTGTCAAAATGGGAGAGTGCCTCAGAAAAGCACTAGCAAACAGGCAAGAAGGTGGGGTGGAGCAACAATGGGAAAACATGAAAACTGCCATCACAGAGGCAACAAGCCTTTGTGTGAAGCAAATAAACAAATCAAAACGAAAGAAAAAAACACTGTGGTTCTCAAAAGAAGTGGCAGGGAAGGTAAGAGAAAAAAAGATAGCATTCAGGAAGTATAAGGAAACACAGAAGGAGCAGGACAGAGAACTGTACCAGTTAAAGCAGAAGGAAGCGGGTAAGGCAGTCAGAACAGCAAAGGCCCAAACCAAGGAAAAGACAGCCAACTCGGTTAAGAAGGGGGATAAAACCTTTTATAGGTACATTATGGAGCAAAGAAAGACTAAGGCAGGGATACTGAGGCTGAATAAAGGGGAAGGTGGTTGGGCAGACAGCGACAGTGAAAAAGCAGGGATACTGAACAAATACTTCTGCTCAGTATTCACAATGGAAAAGCAGGAAATACCTAATCCAGTCAATAGAAGCACTCTGGATTGGGGGTGTTGATATTAGTCCTTTCACAGAAGAAAGGGTTCTGAAGAACTCTTAAAACTGAAGGTGGATAAAGCAATGGGGCTTGATGGGATTCACCCAGAATTTTAAAGAACTAAGAAAAGAACTAGTAACACCACTGGCTACCCTTTTTAATAAATCATGGGAGGATGGGGTGGTACCTGAGGACTGGAGGAGGGCGGATGTGATTCCCCTTCACAAAAGTGGGAGCAAGACAGAAGCAGGAAACTACAGACCTGTCAGTTTGACCTCAGTGGTAGGGAAAATGATGGAATCAGTTCTGAAGGAAAGAACTGTTGAGTACCTAGAGGCCAGTGGGGCACAGGACCCAAGGCAGCATGGATTCACAGCAGCAAGGTCATGTCAGACAAATCTAATTGATTTCTTTGACTGGGTGACTAAAGCAGTAGACTAGGGAGGGGCTGTGGACATGGCCTACCTAGACTTTAGCAAGGCATTTGACACAGTCCCGCACAAAAGATTAACAAACAAATTAGCCAGCCTGGGAGTGGGTCCTAGGGTGATAGCCTGGGTAAAACACTGGTTAGACAATAGGACACACAGCAGGTAATAGTAAATGGAGTCCACAGTGAAGTAAGGAGGGTTACTAGTGGGATACCGCAGGGTTCAGTACTGGGTCCGGTCCTTTTTTAATGTCTTTATAAGTGACATTGCAGAGAGACTGTAAGGGAAAGTATGTCTCTTTGCAGATGACACAAAGATCTTCAACAGGGTTGATACACAAGTTGGGGTGGAAAGCATGAAAAGGGTCTTGACAAGGTTGGAGGAATGGTCAAATGTATGGCAGCTTAGATTCAATGCAAAGAAGTGCAAAGTAATGCACCTGGGAAACAAAAACCCAGGGCAAGAGTACACAATGGGAGGTGAGATACTGACAACAACAAAAATGGAAAGGGACCTGGGGTAGTCATATCAGACAACCTAAAGGTGAGCCAGCAATATGAGAAGGCAGTAAGGAGGGCTGGGGGGATACTTGGATGCACAGGGAGAGGCATCACCTGTAGAAAACAGGAAGTTGTTGGCTCTCTGTACAGACGGTAGGTAAGACCCCATCTGGGGTACTGTGTACAGTTCTGGAGACCCCATCTCCGCAAAGACATAGACAGGGTGGAGGCTGTCCAGAGGAGGGAACCAAAATGATGCAGGGTCTGCATCAGAAGACATATGAAGAAAGACTAAAGGAACTAAAGATGTATAGCCTCGAGGAAAGGAGGAGAGGGGGACATGATACAAACTTTCAAATACCTCAAGGAATCAACAAAGTCCAAGAGGGTAGCATCTTTCAGAAAAACAGATTGCAAAACAAGGAAGGCACAATTTGAAGATAGAGGGGATGACTCAGAGGTAATGTGGAGGAAGCATTTCTTCACAGACAGGGTTGTGGATACATGGAACAGCTTTCCTGAGGAGGTTGTAGAGTCAAAAACAGTGGGGGAATTCAAGAATGCATGGGACAGACATAAGGCAATTCTAGTGGGGGGGGGTAGGAGGAAATAGGCTGTTGGTTAACTAGGATCTGCAGCTTATCCATTAGGTAGGAAAATGGGCAGACTAGGTGGGCCAAGCGGTCCTTATCTGCCGTCAAGTTCTATGTTTCTATGCTACTTTGCATCTGACAAAATGGACCATGGGATGCTGTCGGTACAGCTGAGGCACTATGTACTGGAATAGTGTCATGACGGTTTGAGTCCTATTTATCTGGCAGGGTGCAGCACATGGTGTTGGGCTGTTCTGTCTCCAACAGCACTGCATTCTGCTGTGATGTGCCTCACGGATCGAACCTGGCTCCCATGCTGTTCGCTGTGTACATGCTGCCATTTAGGAGATCATTAGATTAGACGATACAGGCTGGGTTTTTATTGCTACGCTACTGATACATAGTTGTATTTGTCTTGTGCAAGCATCAAGCAGGCTTGCCACAGTCTTGGAGATGAACAAGTGCCTTACTGAAAACCAGGTCTAGATATCTGCCAGCTGGCTTAGCCTTAAAGGGGAAGGTGTGTGATCCTGCTGCCACTGCTGTGTACTGTTACGGTAATTTTTTTTTTTTGTATTATTTCTTTATCCCCTTCGTGCCTCGCGACCCACCACTCCTTTGGGCTGCCTGGGTCCCATCCACTTCGCCTGTCCCTTCCTGAGCCCTCCAGCCTCATATCGCAGCTGCCCCTAGGGTAACCCAGACATAACCCTTTGCCGGGCAGGCCCCCCTCCTCTGAGGGAGGAGGCACCAGGAGGGGCAACCAGCACATACTTGGCCCCAGGGTGCTGCTGAGGTGGAGGAACTCCTGCAGGGCATCTGTGGCAGCAATGGACCGGCAGCCGTCATCCGGTCAGTCATGAAGCGGATTTTCTGCTTTTTCTATACTGTCCCTCCTGCGTGCGTCTGTAGAGCTCCTGGTCGCCACCAGAGGCCGCTGCAGTATGATGTCGCCCCACTACCCACCCCAGGGGGAGGACAGCAGTCCTATGAAAGCTCAATCCTCTCCTTCCCCTGCCAGCCCCTGGCATCCCGAGTCCATTCCCGAACCCAGGTCACTGGCGTGGTTCGAGATAAAGTGCCAGCGCCTCAACCCTCTGTGCCACAGAGCCAGCTGTTATGGTCATTTTTAATAAAATCAATGTTGCCTACCTGTGTCTGTGTGGTTTATTTAAATAAAAAGACGTTTTTTGAGACAGGTAACAGAGAGTGCAACAAGAGAAAAAGGAGTCAGTAGGAGCTTCAGGAAACAGCACAGGATGAGGGGGGGAAGGCAGGGGGGAGTTAGGTATGGAGAGCCATGTACGCCAATGCAAGAAGTCTGAGAAATAAAACTCCAGATCTGGAGACCATCATAGAGGAGGCTAACCTGGATTTGGCGGCCGTAACAGAGTCATGGTGCCCTGACAGCCATGACTGGAATGTGGCAACACCAGGCTACTCTGCATTCAGGAGGGACAGGGAAGGGAGGAGGGGCTGTATTATATGTGAGGGAGGAAATCAAGTCTACGGAAGTGCAGGGGAATCCAGAGGAAAAAGAAGGACTGGAGGTGAGGTGGGTCACCCTGGAGACAGGTGCTGGGGCCGCTATCCATGGATGGGTGGTATACAGACCCGCAGCAGAGGAAGAGGAGTTGGATAACACACTTGGAGAGGACATCAGCAGGATGGCAAATAATGGTGAGCTGCTGCTAGTTGGAGACTTCAATCTGCCAGATGTGAACTGGAACCTTCCAGCTGCAGCAAGGAGCAAGGCCATCTTTGTCTCCCTACAAGGGGCCTTTCTCAGGCAGCTAGTCATCTCACCAACTAGGGGAGGGGCAGTGCTGGATCTGGTGCTTGCAAACAGGGCTGCTATTTTAGATTTCACAATGGGCAGTCCCGTAGGTACCAGTGATCACCGTATAGTGTGATTTATCAGTAAGCTGGAAGCAGAGGCAAACCACAGGAGATGAGGGTCCTGGACTTTAGAAGGGCAGATTTTAAGGAAATGAGAGACTGCCTCAGAACCTGCCTAGGAGTGGGAGAATGTCAGGGAGGGGTAGAGGAACAGTGCTGAAAAAATAAGGGAGGGCATAATTAAGGCAAAGTCCAGTATCAAAAAAATGTTCAGTGCTTTAAAAAAAAAAAAAAAAAAATTCAGATGGTATGCTGGTATTTTAACTTTGCTATTTAATAAAATATTGAAATTTTACACTTCAAAAATAGTCAAAAGTCTCTTGTTCAGGATGGCTGCTACATAATTAAGTCAACCAGCCTCTGCCAGAAGGAAGTGAGTAAAAGCAAAGCAAAAAAAAGACCATTTTGGTACTCAAGGGAAATGGCCATGGGGGTGAAGGAAAAAAGGGTGGCATTCAGGAGGTATAAGGAAACGCAGAGGGAGGAAGACAGGGAGGTGTACCACGTAAAACAGAGGGATGCAGGTAAGGTAGTGAGGGCAGCAAAAGTGCAGACAGAGGACAGCATAGCAAAAGGGGATAAGACTTTCTTCAGCTCATAAGTGCGATGAGGAAAGCAAGGGAAGGGATAGTGAAGATAAGGAGGATGGCAGAGGGAGACTGTGCAGAAGAGGACCAAGAAAAGAAGACATCCTGAACAGGTCCTTCTGCTCAGTCTTCACAATTGTACTAGCCAGCAGAACGAGTTGATTCAGGATTATACTAACCTGCAGATGATTGCACTAGTTCACAATTATAATTGAGAATTTTGCACATTTATACAGCAGAAAAATGCAAGTTAAGAAATATTGCACATTTATCTTGCTCCTACACTGCTTACCGCTCCAGAAAAAAAAAATGTGCCATGCAATCACAGTCTGTCCCCCCCCCTTTTGTACCATGTCCCCCTCTTATAGAAACACAGAAGTTGACGGCAGATGAGGACCGCAAGGCCCATGTAGTCTGCCCATTTTTTTCTACCTTATGAATGTGCCATAGGCCTTTACTCTCTTCCTCTTTATGCACATCTTCCCCCCCAAAACAGATGATCCCACAGGAGTGGATATTCAGCTAAGCAGCTATGGCCCTGTGTACACAATAGCCGATATCATTGTGCACCTCGCCACACTCTAACCCCCCACCCACAGTGAACATATTCAGGCAAAGAAAGACATGCTCAGTCCCAATGCTCCAGGGGTTTAAATACCTAGGCATTATCCTCAACAGTGCAATGTCCTTTAATTCGCATGCTTGACACGTCTCTAAATCAATTAACTCAAGAATAGGGGTCCTTTACCACCACCGCTGCTGTCTGAATAATGAAGTCATGTGTGCAGCTATAACCAACTCTGTCCTAGCCATCATTGATTATGGCCTAGTTTTCTATGGGGCCTCCTTAGACACCACCCTAAAATGAATCAAACCGGCCCTAAACAAGTACTGTCAACTTGTCACTGGTGTGGGGAAGCGCACGCATACCTGTAATCTCTACAAGCAATCTAACTGGCTCAATCTAAATGGTAGACTTACCTACCAGTCCTGCATTTTGGCAAAGAAAATCTGCCTTAACCTTACTCCCCCTTCAATGCAGGCTTTAATGAAACCAACTGCCAATGCACGTTTTATGCACAATTCCCTTAAAGCACAGTTTATCGTTCCTTTCTGCTGTACCACCCAGGCTCAACAACCTTTCTATACTAGAGCCCCCTCGCTTTGAAATAGCCTTCCCCATGAAATTGCTCCTGAGGAAAAACTTGGACCATTCAAACGTAAACTCCGCCAACACATCACTGATCTCAGCAATTGTGACTACTCACATTAGGCCTGCCGCTTCCTCCCATGCCCCCAATATGATCACCCTTTTCCCTCACCACCCCTTTCCCACTATCTCCCATCCCACTCACCTCCCTCTGTCTCTCTCTCCTCCTCCCTCCTACTCATCCTACCCCTTGTCCCCCACTCCCATCTTACCCCACCATTCTTATTCTCTCTCATCTTCTTTCCTTCCCCTATCAGCTCATCCTCCCTTGTACCTACTTCCGCCTCCTCCCTCCCCACCCCTGTCTCTAATCTCTCCCTTCAGCCCTGCCTGCTGCACTTAATCTTATCACAGTGCTTAGATAATGTCATAGGCCTGACCCGCCCCCTTTTCTCCCCACCCTTAGCTCCTACCCCCTCACCTCTAGGCTGGTTCCCTTTTTTATCTGTGTTTGCTAAGTGTTTACTATGCGTTTTACTATGTATTTACCTGTACTTTTTAATTACACCTCATAAATTGTTGCTGATATTGTACTATACTAATTCCTATATTTTGTACTGTATTCTTAACTGTGTTTTTTACACCCTCTGTTGACACAGAACTTTTGTAAATGAACCTTTGGTTCAAAGGTATTTGTAATCCTAGCAATTAATAAATAAATAAAACAATGCTGTGATCAACCAGAGACCTGCCCTTCTGGAAGTATTTGAGCTTCATCAAGTGAGGCAGGAGCAGATCTAGGGATTCCTTTTGTGGGGTGTTAGGACAATCCTAGGGGGCCTGGGTTGGGACTAGAATGTTCTGCAACATTAACAGAGTGTTTTTTTTGTTGTTTTTTTTTTAAATACTGCCCTTTCATCAGCCCAGGTGAACCAGTCCCAAGGGATAAAGCACTATCCCCCTCTATTTTTATTTAGGAGGATCTATGCACACCAGATGTGCATGTTTTAGCCTTTCAAGTAATCAGATTTATTAGGGGCTATTTTTGCACCATCCACGCACCAAAGCATTGTTTTTAGAATGAAAGGATGTGCTGGGTAGGATAAGGGTGAGAGCGCACAGATGGCATTGACAAGTGGGGTGCAATGTGAAGCATTGGGGACCCCTTCACCTGCCAGTAACAGCGGCTATTGGCATATGGATGGTCATTCTGGGGTCCTCCTCTGTCACTGGCCTGCAGTGGTGTTCAGGGAAAGTACAGAGCTGGGAGATTGAGAAGGGAGAGGGAGCAACTATGGGAAAGCTGGAATAAAACCCAAAACCTACAGGGTAAAGCCTATATAATTGTTAACAGGAGAGACACACTAAGCTGAAACTTGTTTACAGGTGCAACCTGGGAGCACAAGAAGTTAAGTGACTTGCTCAGGGGCTGTGGAATTCAAACCCAGGTCTCCAGATTTGCAGCTCTGAGCCTTAAACCACTGCGCTATACTGCCTCCAATATTTTGTCACTGAAATGTTAAATGTAGAGAAACAATGGGCACTGGACTTAATAATGTGGGAAACAATGTCACACACAAGGAGATGAACTCAGAACACTGGATACTAGTGACTTAAACACCGATCACAGCCTGGAGACTAGCTGCAAGCCATAACAATGGGGTGATGACGACTCACATCAAGTCTTTTGTGTGGTCCCCATCTTGCACTGGCAGGTAACTGCAGCCCTTGAAAAGCTGTTACTAACACCAGTCCATCTGGAACACTGAGGAACTAGCATGAGAACTAGAGCTTGCTTAAAGGGAATCGTCCATGTCAGTACGCCCGGCACTTCCCCAAGAAGCATTTTTGCCCAGTGTTAAAAAACACACAAACAAAAAAAATCGGGTACCTGCTTCTGAAGTAATTATGTTTTATTTGGTTGATCCTGTTGTCCCTCCTGCCAGCATTTTGAATGCAGCGCCTCTAGCGGTGCATCCCACAAGCGCCTGCAGCTGATGTCAGAGATGAAAAGCAGTCGCAAGAGTGTATATAGTGTATGCCTATGGATGGAGCTATTAATAGCTCCGGTTTGCCATTTACAGGTCTCAGTGCTATACCGAGACCAAGTATAGACTGGCAGGTTGCTGGCAGATGCCTCTCTACGAGGGGGGGAAGGAATCACCTGTATCAGGGAGGAGGAGGAGGAGAGAGCAGGAAGGACGGAAGTGGTGTGGTTGCAGGTGCAATCACCAAAAGGCAAAAAGTTAAGGAGAGGGGTAGTGTACAGGCCACTAAACCAGGAGGATGATTCGAATAGGGAACTGGAGTCAAAAACTGTGGCGATAACCAGCAGGGGGGAGGTAGTGATCTTGAGAGACTTCAATCTACCTGGGGTGGATCGGAGGATCCCTGCTTCAACTTGTAACTTGTTCGACACCGTTCCATACAGGAGACTAGTAAGCCAGCTGGGTAGCTTAGAAGTAGGTCCAAATGTGGTAAACTGGATAAGAAACTGGTTAAGGGATAGGCGACAGAAGGTGGTGGTAAATGGAGTTCACTCCAAGGAAGGAAGGGTGACCAGTGGGGTGCAGGGATCAGTGCTAGGGCTAGGTCGTCTTTAATGTCTTTATAAGCGACACTGCAGAGGAGCTGGATGGGATGGTCTGCCTCTTTGTGGATGACATCAAAATGTGCAATAGGGTTGACACTGGGGGTGGAAAGATGAGTAGAGATCTGAGAGATCTAGAGGAGTGGGTCAAGGGTATGGCAGCTGAGTTTCAATGTGAAAAAGTGAAGAATAATGCACTTAGGACACAGAAACCCAGCGGCAGACTACAAAATAGGTGGAGTGGCACTGATGATCACCAAGCAAGAAAGAGACCGGGGGGAGGGGTAATCATATTGGATGACCTACAGGTGCCCAGGCAGTGCGACAAGGTAGTAGGGAGGGCAAGTGAGATGCTGGAGTGCATAGGAAGGGGTATCACCAGCAGAACGAGGGAGTTGGTGCTGCCTCTGTATAGATCACTGGAAAGACCCCATCTAGAGTATTGTGTCCAGCTCTCAACACCACATCTCCGGAAGGACACAGACAGAGAGGAGGCAGTCCAGAGGAGGGCCACTAAAATGGTGCAGGGTCTGCATCAAAAGCCCTATGAGGAGAGATTAAAGGACCTCAGTATGTACACCCTGGAACAGAGGAGGGAGATAGAAGATAGATAGAGACCTTTAAATACCTTACAGGGATAAATAAGGTACAGGAGGGGAGAATTTTTCAGAACAAAAGGTGTTCGGGACATGCTATAAAGCTGGAGGGGGTAGAATCTGGAGATATGTGAGGGAGTACTTCTTCAGAGAAAGCGTGGTGGATTCCTGGAACAGGTGTCTAACAGAGGTGGTGGGGTTCAAGAATGCATGGGATAAGCACAAAGGAATCATAGTGGAAAAGAAGGGGGGGGCAGGAAAAAGAGCTGTAAATCGGGCACAGTCTGCGGTAATAGTGTCGGTAGGGAGAAATGGGCAAACTGGATGAGCCAAACGGTCCTTATCTGCTGTCAAATTCTAAGTTTCTCTTTTTCCATGGAGGGCTCATCTGGTCCGGAGAAAGGAAAAAAATATGCACACTTGCAAAGATGATGAGCGGGATAATGCCATTTATCTTTGGTTTTGTCAAGAGAAGAAGAAGGGGACCCCCACCTCAGGCCCTCTCCTGAAAGAGAAAGCGCTACAATTCCACACAAGGCTGGGAGGAGACAGTGGCACCTTTGTGGCGAGTGATGGGTGGCTTAATAGATTAATAAAATACAGTCAATTTCAGTTGTGTGCACATGGTCGAGGAGAGGAAATTATGTGCACACAACTGAAAATGCACTTAACCGAAATGCCGAAAAAACAATGCAGTAACTGCTTTACTAACTCACATAATCATTCATACGCTTATATGTTCTTAAAAGATGATTTATTAAGCTAACAGCATTTAAAAAAATTATACCGTGCTAGTGCATAAGTGCTTGCGTGCTCTCGTAAACTTTACATTGTATTGCACTGTACTGAGAATCATGTAAAAGTCATTTAAACGTCACTTAAAGAAATCACTAATCTGACTTTGCTGGGTATTTGTTTTTGCCAGTCTCTCCAGATTTCGTTCAAAGCAGTAAAACCAATTAAAATCAGTTTGTTCTTTAGTTTCAATATAGCGCCGTACCATACACATCATCGTCCACATCTCAGCAGTACTTGGTGGTGGTGGTGGTGGGGGGGTCATCTTCCTTCTCATCCTCCTCACAGTCTGCTGCGGTGTTGTGCGAGCCTATAACAGAAGCACAGATTTCAGCATCTGTTAGCTTGCCCGAAGTTGGTTCTTCAGAACTGATAGCCAGATAAGCTTCAAAGTCCTCAGCTAGCATACCGGGTGGTGAGTGCATTATATCCAACTCCATGGGGTCCCGGCCGGTTTGTGGTTCCTGTACCTGTTCGGTCTGCTCATATAGTCCAGCCTTCCGGAAGCAGTTGCGGATTGGGTCTGATGAAACATCTGCCCATGATTGGTTAACCAGGTGTATGGCATCTAAGATGTTTAATGCATTGGCCTTAGCACTGAATGCTGCATTTTCAGTGTCGATGTCATGCACAATTTTGGACACGATTCTCCTGCGATAGTGCTGCTTTAAACTGTAGATCACACCTTAATCCATTGGCTGGATTATCGGAGTGCAATTCGTGGGCAAGAAAAATAGAGTAATGTTGCACAATGTGATCTCTTTGTGTGCTGGGCAGTTGTCCATCAGCATAGCAACCTTATGCCGGTGCCTCTGCATCCTTCTGTCAAACCTTTTTAACCAGTCGTGGAAAATGTCACTAGTCATCCATGCGTTTGCATTGGCAGTGTACTCTACAGGTAACGCATCCACATTAACCCCCTTGAAGCACCTTGGTTTCTTTGATTTGCCGATCATAAGGAGTTTGGTTTTTTCACTACCATCAGCATTTGCACACACTATTATTGAAACCCTTTCTTTGGCTTTCTGTGTCCCGTTAAGCAGAGGTGTTGCTAGCATCAGACAGTATTTGGGGCTCGGGCCCCAATCAAAAGGCCGGGGGTCTGGGGACCCGCCTAGGCCCTCAGAAGCTACAGAAATGTTGGTGCTTTCTCGTGCAAAGTAACACAGTTTCTGCTACTTTAGCCTTGTTTTTTCCCCCCACTTCTTTTCCATGATTTTGTGTCCTTTTTTTGGTTGGCTTATCAGTTGTCAGGTAAAAACTTCATGTTGTGGATTAAAAGTCATAGAATTAATAGCGTACATCTTAAATATCAATAGATCTAGGCTAAATCTACTGATATTTAAGAAGTACATGGTGCACGGAGGAGGGCTGGGCCTGTAGCTACTGCTCGCTTTAAATTGTATGCAATGCATTGCAGTTGCTTGCCAGCCACCACATGCAGTCCACACAAGCACACACACTTGTTGTCACTGTCCACTCCACTACTGCACTAACACTACTTGACTTTATTGGAGTTTGCTGCCTGCCAGTGAGTCTCTGTCTCTAAGACCCCGTGGCCCACACCCTTCACTTTAGTTTAGTTTCCTCCAGACAGTCCTTCCTGAATGGCATGCTGAGACAAGGGTGCCATCACTGGATTTCAAAATAAGGGCAGACCCACCCCTTGCCCCCATCCTCCCCCAGCCACTTCAAGGCATCGCGAAAGGTACTGATTAATTCTTGGGCTCTAATAAGTACAGGCAGTTTGCCCCTAAGTAAAGTTGGGGCCGCTGGTGATAAGTGTAAAACTGTAGTTTGACACCATAGCGGTGCTGCCCCAATGTCACAAGATGAAAAAAATAGGTATCACAACTACTGGTTGGGACTGGGAGGGGGACTGGATGCTGGGGTGGCAGAGGAATAGGGCAGGGAAGCAAAAAATGCTAACAGAAGGACAGGACGTAAGGCAAGGCAAACTGAGGGGGGAAAAACAGAGGAACACTGTGAGCCATCACAGGCAACCACACTCTCCTATTTAGGGTTCACAAACAGAATGTAAAGGTCACAAAGTTCATAGCAGTCACAATCAGACCCTGGCAACCTCTAAATGAGACCCTACCAGGGCCCAAAACTTTGAATAGGGGTTAGGTATTCTTCAACTTTACTGAATGCTATGATCAGGTTACTGCCTGCTTGAGGGAGGGAGGAAGGGGAGCATAATATTTCTGCAGTGACTGGTGTGAGTACGCTGACAGGACTTGCCCAATGGCAACTTATAGGTCGGGTTTCTGTTGCAAAAAGCAGCTCTAAGGGCAGAAGATGAGAAAATAAACCCACAAGTATTTTCCTGACGGACTTCAGCAAGGCTTTTGATGAAATCGATGGAAACTTCCTTTATACAGTAGTTGAAATATGTTGAATCACTTTTTTTATTTATAATTTTACCTCCTTCACCCAACACCCCTGCTCACCTCCCATCCGCATGACTTGAGATCTGAGGCTCCAGCTTTTCACGGTTTTCCACTGATGTTGGGGCACTCTGTGTGTCCCCATCACTGGCACATTTTCACACAGTGGAGACCTCCATGAGAAGGCAGCATAGAGCCTGAAAGACCCTTCACCCTGCACCTGCTGGACTGGGGTTTGAGTAGAGACTCCTTTACAAAGGTTTCTAACAATAAAGTAACCCTCCAAATGCACCCTCCACAGCTGAGTTGTGAAATATATTACTCTTACAGAACAGATACATTTTTTAAAATGAACACCACCAAATCCTTTTTCAGCTAAATGGAGGCATATCACAAATCTATGGAAGAGAAATCTCTGGAAATAAGTACATTTACCCTGATCATGATTGGTCCTCTCCTTCTGCTCCCGCCGACACAGACTCCATCCCCTCCTCATCTCGGCAGCACTAGTACAGGCCAAAGACTCCACTCCTAAGTCCAGAGTTCAAAAAGGGTGATCCCCGTTGGCCCTGAATAACACAACCCACATCCCAGTCCCGGTCCTGCAGACCGCAGAGCAGAGGCTGAATTTGATTCCTGCCTCCTGGTGATGATTTTCGCCCGCCGGTCTGGAACCCTGACCATGGTCCACCAACCAAGGTCTTAGGCAATCCCTTGTTGCAGAATGATGCCTGGACAGATGCACTTGCAGGCAAATCAAGCTGTAGCGGCAGCAGGCAGCTTCTCTCCCGCTCACTTAGGATAACGTCCCCGGCAAGTCAGACGTCCCTCTCGCATGCGCACAGAGGCTCCATGGCCGCTATGGATTTTGGGACACCGAGTTTAAGTGTCCCATATGAGTTTTAAACAAGACAGGGAATTTATTTTACAGACCAGTCCAGCAGCAGGGCTCTGGACCACCTGGTGAGCAGCTTGGGGAGCATGGGGAGAAATGTCACAAAATCAGAGGCAATGGGCAGTGCACAAAAATGGGGGTTGCAGGCAGCACACAGCACAGAAAAGGTTCGGGACACCAGACAAAATGTTCGGGGCTCTAGCCCCGGAGGCCCAGCCCTAACAACGCCCCTGCTGTTAAGTATTCTGCTTTGAAGGACAATGTCCATTCAGGAGTAGCATAAAAATAATGCTGTTTCATCAGCATTATAAATGTCCCTTAGCTCGTATTGATAAAGAAGGTTAGGCAGGACATTACGGAGCCACTCATCCACGGCATGCTGGTCAGCCTCAGCTCACTCACCGTGTACTCTGTGGTAGCTGATTGAGTGACGCTCCTTCCAGCGTGAAAGCCAACCTGAAGTTGGCTCAAAGTCCAGGCCCATGCTTCCAGATAGACTTTTGGCTTTTTCTAGGAGGATGTGTCCCGAGAGCGGAATGTCGCAGTCCCGAGCAGCAGAGAACCAACGCAAAAGGGCATCCTCGACTCTCACATCCTTGCCATCCCTCTTGCGTTTTTGGGTTTTGGGATACGCACTGCGCCAGTCATTTAGGATTGCCTCCCGGTTTCGTATAATGTGGCCCACACAGGAGATGTCAACCCTGAATTCTGTGGCCATATCCTTTCTGCTACATGTTTCTGACTTGCCCAGCAGCTTGACTTTGATCTCCAGGGGCAGAACTGTTCTTTTCAGCTTCTCCATTTAAACAGCACCAGGAGCATGGAGCAACACAGATCAGTGTGCAAGGTAGGCAGGAGACAAATGTTAATGGGAGGGTTGGTAACTCACAGTGCTAATATGCTCCGCCAGTGATACCGAATGGAACCGCATTGCTACAGTTAACTGTTAACGAGTTGTTAATTGTTTGCAGTAAAAAATAGCACTCTTTACTAGGTGTCAATCGCTACTGTGGTACTCAGGCTGATTAGAAAAAAAAGGCACACAACCGAATTTTGTAATACAGATTTAACAGTGAATGAATTGGGACCGCGTGATATTGTGCACACATCCGAAAAGTGCACACAACCAAAAGGCACACAAGAGGAATAGCCTGTAAAATAAAATTAAAAAAAAAAAACACCATGGTATCCACCAGCTTTGTTTATGCGGTGAGCGCTTGATTGCTACTGAGGAGGGTGTTGCTCCACTCATGCAACAGCTCAAAGATATCATCAGGGCTGAATCACTAACACTGGAGCAAATCTATAACGCAGATGAAACTGGGTTATATTGGAGGTGTTTGCCAGATAAAACCCTGGTGCATGGAGCTGAGAAAGATGCACCTGGTTTCAAGAAACAGAAAGAGGAGAATGACAATTCTTGCATTTGTGAATGCCACTGGGAGCCGTAAGTTGTGTCCCTTGCTGACAGGCAAATCAAAAGAGCGGAGATGTTTTCGCCACGTTAACATGGGTAATCTACTACTTCTCTATGCCCTCCAGAGGAATGCCTGGATGGATGCAGTTATCTTTGCTAGGTGGTTCAAAGAGGATTTTGTTCCTGACATAAATCACCACCTACTGAACAAAAATCTACCCTTGAAAATGGTGCTGCTGCTTGATAACTTCACCTGCCCACCCTGAATTTCAAGCTGTTAAAACAAATGATGGCAGCACAGGATGTTTAATTCTGCTGCCCGACTCAACATCCAACATACAGCCTTGGGACCAGGGGATCCTGGAGATCTTTAAAAGGCAGTATAGAAAGCAGCTGCTTCAGGCTGTCCTCTTGGACACAAATGAGGACATGTCATTGCAGGACACTGTCAAATCCATAACGCCCAAGGATGTGATTCACATGGCTGGTGATGACTGGGAATATGTTCAGGCAGACACCATAGCTAAAACAGGGAAAAAAACTGAGGATTAGAGACACCACTCAAGTGGCAGAGGAAGAGACAGAATTAGTGACAGAGAGTGAGGCTCAGCAGACCAAGCAGAATGTTCAGCTCACGGAGACCGACCTTAACACAGAGATCACAGAACTGGCAGACAATCTTACTGCCAAACAAAACGTCAGCCTGAGTGGTGAGGATGTGGAGGAGTGGGTCCAGTGTGATTACAAAGAGGACTGATGCTCATTCTTGACTTATGAGTGTATCATTGTTCAGATCCACTTTAGACAAGCCACGGCAACCACTGATAGTGAGGGCGGTGAGAGCGGTGAAGAAGTGGAAACAGTACATATTCCAGCACACTTGGAGGCTGCGGAGCACAGTAAGTGCTTGCTATGGATGGAGAGTCAGGCGGACTGCGAGCCAGTTCATCTAATGCTGGTTTGCAACCTCAGAGCAAAAGTCACTTGTAAAGGGCTCGGAGAACTACAGCAAACACCCGTGAAGAACTTTTTTATAAAAACATCCAAAAAATAATAAACTAAAGCACTGAACACTGTATAAATGTAATACAATAAAAAAACGCACAGTACTGTGCTGTACTGCAGTTTAGCACTGAAAGCAGTATAAAAAAATTAAACACACCATTTACCAACATTGCCCACTGCTGTAAGCACATGCACAGTACACTTACAAAACAGGTACCCTGTACTGTAGTTCACTGTTTAACTTCGCAAACATGTGTACTCCACTGAAATCAATACCGGCCCTGGTATTACAAACTCCCATTCATCTGAACTTCGAACTTGTTGCCAAGGTTGTTCAGATAAATGGGACAGTAGTGCACTTAAGTATTTCTGTTCAGTCTTTACAAAGGAAATGGACAGTCCAGTTTCAGGGAAGAATATGGGAGAGATATTTGGGGGAGTCATGGATGAGAGACTGGACACCAGTAGGGTGAGGAAAGGTTTAATGGCCCTGAAGTTACTGAGGGAACTGGTGAATGTCTGGTGGGCTCCCTTGCGGACCTGTTTAATACCTCTCGAGAAGTTCATGGAAACCATTCTGAAGAAAAAACTGGTAAACTTTCTGGATGAAAATGGACTCCATGACGATAGGCAGCATGGGTTTGTGTCAGGAAAGTCCTGCTAAACCAACCTGATTGATTTCTTTGATTGGGTAACAAGGACAGGGGACATACTGCATCAAGATTTCAGAAAGGCCTTCAACTCTGTTCTCCACAAGAGATTAATTAGGAAGCCGGAAGACTTGGGGTAGGGGCAAAACTGGCTATGTAGGTCAAACACTGGCTACAAGACAGAAACCAGAAGGTGGTGGTCAGGGGGGATTCCTGGTTGCTAGACCAGTCACTAGCAGGGTCCCACAGGGCTCGTTGCTCGGACCAGTGTTATTCAACATGCTCATCAGCAATAAGCAAAATGTACCTCCTTGTGGATGACACAAAGCCTTTTGGGAGCGTGGATACAGAAGAAGAGAGACAGGACACTAGGGAGGACCTGGCTAAACTACAGAGATGGTCAGGTATCTGGCAGCTGGGATTCAAAGCCAAAAAGTGTAAGGTAATGCACTTAGGGGCGAAGAACCCAGAGACCACATACTGGCTAGGTGGTACGCAGGTCACCAAGTCAGTGGAGAAAGACTCAGGTGTGATCATCACGAGTGACATGAAGCACTCAGCACACTGTAAGAGAGCAGCAGCCAAAGCACGTTGGATGCTGGGATGTACAGCCAGGGGTATAACCAGCAGGAAGGCAGAAATCATCCTGCCACTGTACAGGTCACTGGTTAGGCTGCATCTGGAGAACAGTGTGCAGTATTGGAGCCCTTATCTAAAGAAATACATCAACTTATAGGAGACGGTCTAAAGAAGGGGCACCACGATAATCTAGGGATAGCAAAGCACAAGGAAAGACTCCGAGAACTGACCATGTACTCCCTGAAGGACAGAAGGGAGAGGGATGACATGATCGAAACCATAAAATACCTTAAGGGCATTAACAAAGTGAAGTCTGAGAGTCTCTTAAACCTGAGTGGAAACAGGGCCACTAGGGGACACTGCCTCAAACTGGTGGGGGAACACTTCAAGAGGAAAATGAGAAGAATCTTTTTCACTGAAAAGGCTGCGGCAACGTGGAATGAGTTGCTGAAGGAAGTTGTCTCCCTGAAGACTGTGGAAGCTTCAGGAGAGGATGGGACAAGGTAAAAAGGGAAAATAGCATGGAAAGGAGGGGAAGGGAGGGGGACGTCAAAGGGAAAGGAGATGTGGGTCATGGGGGGCAGATCCCTCAGTAGATACTGAGAGGGGTCTGCAAACTTGAACAGACTATAGAGACCATAAGGCCTTTTTCTGCAGGCTATTTTCATATATTTGTACCAAAGACACATCCGCCATGAGAGTGACAAACTTTTGAGTGGACAAACATGATTTCCTCCTCCAGATGTGGGTTTAGTCACCACTAGATGGTATTCTATGTCAGCTGGGTTACTACAACCGGCTAGTCCAAGTGACCTAGACAATGGAACTGGTGGCCCAACTCCTCTGTAGGTGGCACATCCACCAGCAAGCCCAATGGATCACATTGGTGGAGGATGCCATGTATCCCAGCAGCTGCAGGAAGTCCCAGGCGGGCCGCAAAAGCCCAACTTGAAATGATCGGGCAAAGGAGGTAATATTCAATGCCCTGTCTGCAGGGAGGCAGATCTTGGCCCACAGGGAGTCTAGTTCTGCCTCAATGAACTTGTCACCTGCAAGAGGATCAGTTCTGACTTGGCTGGCTTGACCAGAAAGCCTAAGTCTTGACAGGTCTGCAGGCCCAGACCTCTAGACCACTCTACAGCCTCTCTGGACAATCTGGCTATCAGCCTGTCATTCAGATAGGGATACACCCTGACACCTTTGCACCAAAGGAAGGCCGCCACCACTGCCATGCACTTGGTGAAGACCCTGGCTGTGGACAGAGGCTGAAGAGCATGACCTGGAACTGGCAGAGGATCCCCTCTGCATGGAACTGAAGGTACCAGCAATGTGACGGATGGACTGGGATGTGGCAGAATGTGTCCTGGATTTCTAGGGACAGAACCACTTGCCCTGCTTCAAAGATGGAATGATCTGATACAGAATGACCAGTCCAGAACCTGCGCTTCTGCATGAACTGGTTCAGATTTTGCTGATCCAGTATGGTGCACGAGTCCCATGTCTGTTTCTGGATCAGGAAATACCAGGACACATATCCCTGAGTGGCCAGGGTATCCGGAGCATGGGCTATCACCCAACACTCTAAGAGCGGAGTGATGGCTCTTAGCATGGACAACATGTCATGTGACACCCTGGAGTCCCAAGGCGCTCAGAGTCAATACAATGGAAGTGCCTCAAAATCCAAGGCAATCCTCTGCCCACCACTTCTAGTATCCAGTTAGCCTAGGTAGTGTGGACCATTTTGGCAAGAAGTGGTGCAACCAACCCTAGACCAGAAGCTGAGAAAGGGAAAGGACACGTGGGGGGGAAGGACAACCCATAACCTGTCACTGTGCAGCCTTGAAGGGGGCTCCAGCAGCACCACCACCTCTGTCCCCCCCCTCTTTTTTGCCCTGGACTGCTGAAGTTGGTCTTTGGACACCAGTGCTGATACTGCCCCTGCTGTGGCTGAAAGGACCAATACTGGAAGGCCTTTTTTTAGGCTTTTGGTCCTTCTAGGATTAAGCCACGGAATCAAGGGTGGCACTGGACTTCTCAATGTGAGATGCCCTTCCACCCCAGAGGTCAGTGCCCAAGAAGGGGACATTGCTCAGCTTCTGCCAGGTATCCACCATAAAGGTAGAAAGCTGCAGTCAGGCCCTATGACACATAGCAACAGCTGTTGCCATGGCAAGAGCAAAGGAGTCACCCACGTCCACCGCCATCCGGAGCTCGTGTTTAGTCAGCAATTGACTCTGGTCCCTGACCAACTTTACCAACAACTGTCTGTCAGCAGGAAGATTGGAAAAGAGTTCTCCAAACACCCCAGCAGGGAGTGGTTGAAGTTGGCCATTATGATAGCTTAGCTTGCCCGATGGAGATCTAGTGATGCAGCAGCGCAGACTTTTTTTGCTGCATAGTTAATCTTCTTGGACTGTTTGTCAGGAGGCTTATCCACATCCCCTCGGTTAACCGATTTGCAGAACGCAGAGTCCCACACCAAGCCATCAGCAGAGGTGTGGTTGGAAAACGCAGAAAGGAAGCCCATTGAGACCACATGCTTGAGGATCATACGAGTGAAGGGTGCCTGGCAGGATGATAGATGCTGCCAAAGCTCCAGGGCCAGTCCAAAGATGGCCTCAGCCATGAGAAAGGCAACCCTTGGGGAATTGTCCTTGTCCAACATGTCAGTGAAGGGGTTACTTAGCCTGTTTCTGGACTGGTTCCTAGGTACATTCATGGACTCGCACATGAGTCGAAGCAAAGCCCCAAAAGACACCAGCCCAGGGTCAGTAGTCAACTCTTCAGCTGACTCTCAGTTGAATATGTGAGTCCTGGTCAGGGTCATGGATGACTAATTTTCAGAGTTGTCAGAGAATTCCTCAAAAACGGCCCTCGACCACTTGCCACTATATCTTTGGACTAGGTAATCTCCAGAGAGCCAGCCTGGCAAGCCAGCAGCAGCATGGGATGCCTTGCTTGGAGCCCAAAATAGGGGCTGTGGTGGAGAAATAGATGCAGGGAACAGCTGTGAAGCATGGGCCAGCATAGGCGAAATGACCAGAGGTCCAGGGGACAGCACCCTACACCTCCCAGCAATGATCCAACCGTCCACTGCTGCCAGAGGAGCTCCTTGTGTCGTTAATGCATCTTTTGTCGATGTCTTTCCTCACCCAAGGATGAGGAGGTCAAGAAGTGTTTAAGGTGGTGCCTCTTGGTCGAGAGGAATCGTCAGCATGAGTGGCAACTTGACCTCGATCACCAACCCAAGGATCGAAGTTAACAGATGTACTCCGGAGGGTTATAGTAAACCACCTGCCTCTACATGTGGAGCATAAGAAGCTTAGGAGCAATGACCACCAGTGGAGGCTGCTCCTGGGGTGATCCAACTGGGGACACCTGCTGAGCCTTGTCCTCCTGAGTGAGGACTGGGAGAACCGGAGTCTGAGAGATTGATTCCTCATCGATGTCCTCGCACAGCCAGTTGACAGGTTCTTTCTTTTTTTTTTTTTTAATTCATCTTTATCAACAAAACAGAGGTACGTATATTTCAGCAGTTGATTGAGTACAGTAGTATAGCAATACAGTTCTAAAATTTACTCTTCTATACAGCAGTCTTTCAGTTATTAATAGTATACTTCATCTCTCATATATTTTTCTTATATCTTATCATCATTCACTCTACCTGGGAGTTATTTTATTTAAAGATGAGCTCAGGGGTCAAAACTGGCACCAGCCCACTAGCCAAATGCTGGTAGATTTTGTATCGGGCTAGTAAGATTTTCATTTAACCAGCCATGCAAGCTTGTACTGAAGAAGTCAACACTTCAGTACGTACACCAACTGGGCCAGTGGAAATGTCTGTAGTGCCAGCGGATTTTCCCAGTCAGCAGCCCTGCTGGCTAGTGGCTGCAAAACTTAATTTCAACCCCTGTTGCGTTCAGATGGTTGAGCTTTTCTTTCTTAGACTTTGCTTATGGTTCAAAGCTAGGTTTCCATTTTCCTTCTGGTCACATCTTAATTCTCAGGCTTTCTTGATACCCCTGGGCGCACCATTCCACAGTACTCATCTTGCCCACCTGCGGGTGAAGGTTTGTATTCTGATATTTACTTTACACGTAATTTCCTCCATTAGGGAGATTTCATTGACTATCTCCACCAAGAGGTGGGGCTCGGGAGGGTCTGGTTTTAGCCAATTATGGGTTATGGCTTTGTGGGCGCCTGCAATTATAATACACCATAGATACAGCATATCTGTACCACGGATTTCTGGGGGCGACAAGCCCAGAATTAAATTGGGGAAGTTCAGAGGTGAATCCAGGGAGAACAGACTCTGTATGTCTCCCTCGACTCCCTGCCAGAATTGTCTCAGTTTGGGGCATGCCCAAAAAATGTGTGTGTGGTATGCTTTTTGTTCCCCACAGTCCCTCCAGCGCCCCTGTGAGTAAGCAGGATTCCTCTTATTTTGCAATATTGGGGTAAGGAAGAATTGTGTTCTCACTTTCCATGCAAATTCTTGCCACATGGGTGAGGAAGTAGTCTTGACTGTCAAGTAATGTATCTTGTTCCACTGTTCCTCTGTCAGCTCGAAGTTTCTTTCTTGCTGCCATTTCAGTCTGGCAGGGACCAGGGAAGTTCTGTTTAGATTTCTTAAGGCTCTGTATATTAGTGATATCTGTCCCATCTGTACCTGAGCGTCTAGAATTTTTTAAAATGTTTCTAGCAAGGGGACTGCTCCAAAGGGATTTATGTCCGCCTTTTGTGTTTGGTCTAGGTGTGCACGGAGCTACAAGAACCTATAGTGGTCAGAGTTACGGAGACCATATGCCTCTCGAATTGTTTGAAAGTCTTGCAGTACGTTTGCAGTCCTTATCTGTATGGGGCACCTCAATCCCTGTCTATCCCATCTATGGTACGAGTGAGCCATCCTTGATGGAGCAAAGGTGTCATCCCAGGCAAACCATTTCAGAGGCCAGAGTGATGTTTCTAATTTATACTTCCTCCAGGTCCTGCGGACTGCTCTGAGTGTGTCTCGAGTGGTGGTTAAGGAGAGATTTTCTGTGGTGGATCTGGTAAGTATGCACATCACCCGAGCACCCAAGGCAGTGGACCCTGCTTCCTTATCGATTTCTATCTGTTTTCAGTTGGCTTGATAGAACGATACTGACCATAGTAGTGCTACTCTAAGGTGTGCCACCAGGTAGTAATCTTCCAAGTCTGAAAGTGAGTGACCGCCTTCTAAACGGTGAGTTTGTAATACTGAATGCTTAATCCTAGTTTTTTTGGCATTCCATATGTATTTTGCTAAGATTCTTTGCCAAGGCTGGAACTGAGATGTGGGGATATAGATTGGGAGACACTGGAAGATATAAAGGAATTTTGGAAGTATGTTCATGGTGACTGAGTGAATCCTAGTGTACAGAGGGAGACTAAGGAGTGACCAGTGTTCTATATCTAATTGTAATTGTGTAATTAGTGGATTGAAGTTTGCTGCATAAAGGTGTTTTAGGCCTTTGGTAATATAGGTGCCTAAGTATTTAATTTTGGAGGTGTTCCAGTTGAGGGGCAGGAGTGTTCGTATATTTTATGAAGGGCTGAAGTGGAAACTCAAGACTTCGGTTTAGCCAGTTGACAGGTTCAAGGAATATCTTGACCTTACTCTAGAATTTTTTTTTTTTAGTCTTCGGTAACTGAGTAAGGCCCACTAGGCACAGGTGCCTATTTTCAGGGGCGACCTGGGAGCACTGGGTGGTTAAGTGACTTGTTCAGAGTCACACAGTATGCAAGTGGAGGTTGTGTGAATCAAACTCAGGTCTGGTCTGCTGGATGTAGTAAGCTCGTTCACATCTCGTTCCTCTAACCTCTAGGCTATACTGCCAGCCCATGAATGAAGGGAGTTCAACCAAAGTTGAGTGGTCGGAGGAGCCGAGGGAGTGGGAAGAACATGGTCTTTCTCGGTTCCATGACCTGAGACAACGGTGTTTGTGTTTCTTAGTGCGATGAGAAGGGCTCTCCCTAAAGGTCTGGAAGGCCACAAACATTTCTCTAAACTCATCAGAGAATGACCTTCCAATGCTGGTCCCCTGCTGGGAGCAGTGCCAAGACTGAAAAGGAATTCACCACAGCTGTCGCCACCTCCTCTTTAATGACCACTAGCTGTGCAGCCAACCCAGCAGCTGCTCAACTTTGTGGTTTTTCACCCATCAAGGGTCAGTTGAGTTTTCCAGTCCTTGATGGATGAGGGTAGCACAACCTGGTACAAAGTACATCCCTCAACGTCATACTGCTCGCCCATGCAGTACAGACACGTGTCATGTGGATCTGTGGCCACATTTTCTGCCACCACCGGGTGCAGAACTTAAACCTGGGCTTCTTGCTCTCCATCATGGACTGCGGTCACGAAGTAGAGCCATAAGACAGATTGAGTATTTTGAAGTTAGAATGGACTTGAAAAGTCAATGAATTGCCAAAGAAGTGCTTGAATCACTGAAATTTCTTCAACGCAGCAGAGCTCCGAAGGAGGTGGAGACCTGTCTTTTCCAGCGGAAAGAAAGGTCTGACATCAAGGGGCAGAGCCGGAGGATATACCACCTGGGTGCTGGGAGGAGCTTAGCTTAAAGACTTCTGACAACTCGCCTGTCTTCATGAAGACTGCCAGAAAATGGATAATAAACTGCATCCATGACCTTAGTCGAATGTTTTTCTTTGCGACTCATCTAGGGAGGCAGTTAGGAAGCACACAGTAAGTCAGCAAGATGCTAAGAGTTTCCCCTTTAACTCATCAAAGATGGAACTGCTACTGGTAGAACCAGATAAGTGTGTGTCCACACTGAATAGTGTTGGAGCAGTTCTACCATCTTTGAATATCACCCTGCTGGGAGCTGTCCACAGGATCAGGAATTTGGGGGTCATTGTGAACTGCAAGCTGACAATAGAGTATTAGGCACCAGCAGTATTTCACAGTGGCTTTCTCCATCCATAATACCTTGCCTGGATGATGCCATATCTAGTGCTAGCTGACTTGGCAACACTGGTGCATGCCTGTGCTGCATCCAGACTGCATTATTGCAACACCTGTTATCTAAGATTACCTGTGGGGTTGGTGCATCACTTGCAGCCAATGCAGAATGCAGCAGGAGGGAGAGGGGGGACATGACAGAAGCTTTCAAGTACCTCAAGGGAATCAACAAAATCCAAGAGGGTAGTATCTTTCAGAGATGAGCAAGAGCAAGGGGGCACAATCTGAAGATTGAGGGGGGATGGCTCAGAGGTAATGTGAGGAAGTATTTTATCACAAAGAGGGTTGTGGACGCATGGAACAGCCTTCCTGAGGAGGTCGTGGAATCAAAAACAGTGGGGGAATTCAAGAATGCATGGGACAGACATAAGGCAATTTTAGTGGGGCGGTAGGAGGAAGTAGGCTGTTGGTAAACTGGGATCTGCAGCTTATCCATTAGGTAGGGAAATGGGTAGACTAGGTGGGTCAGTCGGTCCTTATCTGCCATCAAATTCTATGTTTCTATGTTTCAGCCCGGCTGCTTCCTGGGATCACTCATTGTACTGATGTTATGCCGGTGCTCCGTGATCTGTACTGGCTGCCAGTTCTGTGGTACATCAACTTCATCGTATGGTCGTTGACCGGGGGCAACCTTAACTTTTTTTGCACTAGCCAACAGGGCAAGCTGATTCAAAATTGCACTGGCCTGCAGATGGTTGCACTAGCCCTTAATTATAATGGTAAATTTTGATCACTTATACAGGAAACAATGCAAGCCAAGAAATACTCTGATTATTGCATTTAGCCTGCTCCCACATTGCTTCCAGCCCCATAGCAGAAAAAAAAAAGACCGCAATGCATCGCACTATAAGAGCCCCCTTGTTTTGTACCATGCCCCCACTAAACCAGCAAATGTCCAATCAAGCAGGATAAGACATATGAGGAGAGGTTAAGGGCACTGAACATGTACTCCCTGGAAGACAAGGGAGGAGAGAGAGAGAGAGAGAGCACGCGAGAGAGAGAAAGAGAAGACATGACTGTGATAAATAAGGTGGATAAGGACAGTCTCCTTAAGCTGAGTGGCAACCATAACACGAGGGGGCACAGTCTTAAGCTGGAGGGTGGGAGGTTTATGAGGGAGGTCAGGAAAAGTACAGTTACGTAAGAACTTACCGTAACAGTAGATCTTCGAGAGAGGCTCTTGCAGTAGGTAATTACATATAGGACTGATGCCGGCAGGCGGCAGGACCCCACGAAAAAATTTATAGCTAGCAGTCCCTGGCGAGGGACCACCCCCACATCAGGTGACCGGCGTCAGGAGACGTCGGTATAAAGGGGCGGTCCCGGACGCCCGCCTTTCAGTTCTTTCCCGCCACAGGCCAAAAGAGGCCGGACGAGAAAGAAGCGGACATTTCCCTCAATGGAAAAGGAGCTGAAAAAGCCTAGGGGGATGGAGGGCGGGAAGGTATTACCTACTGCAACAGCCTCTCTCGAAGATCTACTGTTACAGTAAGTTCTTACGTAACCGTACTATCTTACTTCGAGAGGGCTCTTGCAGTAGGTAATTACATATAGGACTGAATCCCAAGCAGTCTGGAACAAAGAGAGGCACCGGGAGGAGGAAAACTACTCCAAAAGGTAGTTCTGGTTGTGCAAGTCTCAAGATAGGAGGCCTTACGAAACAGCCAGCCCGAAGCCTGCTCTACGGTGAGAGGCAACATCCAAACTGTAGTGTTTCGTGAAGGTATGGATGGAAGTCCAGGTGGCGGCAGCGCAGATGTCTGCCCCAGACACAATCTTGAAACAAGCCGCAGAGGCAGCTACTTCTCTTGTGGAGTGGCCTCTTGACTTGACCCGGGAGGGTCTTGTTGTATTTGTCATAACAGAAAGTGATGCAATGAGCCAACCACTTAGAAAGACATTGCTTGGAAACAGCATTGCCTTCCCTTTTGTGAGCAAAAGAGACGAGCAACTGATCAGTCTTTCTGAGATCCTTCGTCCTGTTGGTGTAGTATCTCAGAATCCAGTGAACATCCATAGTATGGAGTAAATATTCCCCTTGATTAGGTACTGCATAAAAAAGGTAGATAACTCTATGGACTGATTTAAGGTAGACTCGGCTACTACTTTAGGGACAAACTTAGGATTCGTGCGAAGAGCAACTCGTTCCTTGTGAAAAATCAAGTAGGGGATTTTACACATCAGGGCCTGGAGCTTGGAGATTCTTCGAGCCGAAGTGATGGCCACCAAGAAGAGCGTCTTCCATGAAAGGAACTTCAAATCTGCAGAAGCTGCAGGTTTGAAGGGAGGAAGAGTAAGTTTCTCGAGAACAAAGTTCAAGTCCCAAGGGGAGCAGGAGTACGGATGGGGGCCTCAGATGGAGGACCCTCTGAGAAAGGTCTTGGAGACCTCCAGTTGAGCAAAAGTTCTTGCTTGCGAAGGGAACATGACAGGCTGAAATGGCGCCATGTGTACCTTCAGAGAGGAATGGATGAGACCCAGGTCAAACAGATGGACGTAGCTACTCCAGCAGAAGCCCCGCTGAACAGGAGAAAGGTTCCACGTTCTTGGAAGCGGCCCAAATAGTGAATCTTTTCCACTTCATGGCATAAGTGGATCTGGTGGAGGGTTTTCTGGCCTCCACTAAAATCTCCGCCACTTTGGGAGACACTCCAAAACGGGATTGAGCTAGGTCAGCAGGAGCCATGCATGCAGTTGAAGGGATTTGAGGCCTGGATGGACCAGGGTCCCCTGATCCTGGGTCAACAAACCTCAAGATAGAGGAAGAGGAGGATCCTCTGAATATTGTTGTAGAAGAGAGAACCAGATTTGCCTGGGCCAGAAAGGAGCGATCAGAATCATTCTCGTTCCTTCTGAAGCTAGTTTCTGCAAGACTCGTGAGATAAGTGGAGTTGGGAGAAAGGCATAGACGAATCTGTCCTTCCAGTCTAGAGACAGAGCATCGCTCCAAAAAGCGCCTCGCTCTGGAATGAGCGAGCAGAAGATGGGAAGTTTTGCGTTTAGGGGGGATGCGAACAGATCGACCTGTGGTGTTCCCCAAAGTTGGAAGATATTGTCTAGGACCCCTTGGTCCAGCTCCCACTCGTGCGTCAGAGCAGAAGAGCAACTTAGCTTGTCTGCCAGGGTGTTGTCGACTCCTGGAACGTGAATTTCCATGAGGCGAAGGTCGTGTTGCGTTGCCCAATCCAAAACCCTCATTGCCTCCCTGCATAGAGGGTAGGACAGAGTCCCTCCCTGCTGGTTGATGTACCACACCACACACATGTTGTCTGTCTGGATGGCTAGGTGGCCAGGAAGGATGTATTGGTGAAGGACTTGGAGAGCGTACAACACTGCCCGAAGCTCGAGCACATTAATGTGGAGAGCTTGTTCTAGCTTGGACCAGGAGCCCTGGGTCCGATGAGGGCCTAGATGGGCTCCCCAACCTTCGCCTGAGGCGTCTGTGGTTAGAGTCTGGGAGGGGGTTGGATGAAAGAAAGGAACTCCCCGAAACAGGTTCTCTCGAACCATCCACCATTGCAAGTCTCGCATCATCGGCGAGGAGATCAGAACTGAGTGATCTAGGTCGTCCACTAGCTGATCCCACTGAGAGCGTTGAGTCCACTGAGAAATCCTCATGTGGAGTCGAGCGCGAGGTACCGTCAGGATAGCAGCCTCCATGAGCCCGAGAAGGTGAAGGACCAACCTTGCAGAGACCATCCTGCGGTTGGACAACAGACTTATTTGGGTCTGAAGGTTGGCCGCCCTGTCTGGAGGCAGGAAGGCCTTGCCCATGGTCGTATCGAGGATCGCCCCAATAAACTGTAGTCTCTGGAATGGGTCCAGATGAGACTTGGAATGGTTGATGGTAATACCCAGGCAGGCAAAAACCTGCTGGGTAAGGGAGAGGAAACGCAGGAATTCATCCCTGGATGAGGCCGCCAGCAGCCAGTCGTCCAGGTATGGGAAAACCTGCACTCCCTTGGTACGCAGGTGGGCCACCACCACTGCCAGGCATTTGGTAAATACTGGGGCTGAGGATAGACCAAACGGGAGTGCCTTGAACTGGTAGTGGTCCCCCTGGAATGCAAAACGAAGGTATTTGCGATGAGATAGGTGAATGGGAATGTGCAGATAAGCATCCTGCATATCCAGAGCACAAAGCCATTGACCCGGCCGGAGGAGGAGCAGAAGGCTCTGCAAAGAGAGCATCCTGAACCTTTTGTACTCTACGTAAAGATTCAGGGAACTGAGATCCAAAATTGGTCTGAGATCTGCTGTCTTCTTTGGGACCAGGAAGAAATGGGAATAGTAACCCATCCCTCGTAGATGAAGGGGGAGAGGCTCTATCGCTTGCTTCAGCAGAAGAGCCGAGATTTCCTCCTGGACCAAGAGAAGATGTTCCCGTGAATACAACGACTTCAGAGGGGGGTGGCGCAGTAGTTTCTGAAGAAACTCTATGGAGTGTCCTTCTGCTATAAGCTGGAGCACCCAAGAATCTGAGGTTATCCTCTCCCATCCTGGAAGGTGGAGGGAAAACCTCCCTCCTACCGGTTCCTCCAGGGAGTCCGGAGGCAATGGGAGAGGAAAGGAGTCAAATGGTGTGGGGCAGTGCCGCAGCTGAAGCACCCGCTGCTTTTTTGGGCAGGGGGGCTTGGCAGCCGGGGGCCCGGCGTTTTGTGGCCCGCCTTCCCTGAGGTTTCGCATTTGGTCAATTCCGTCTGCGAAAGGGACGGCGCTGCTGCGGATGGGGATGGTACATGGAATCAACTGACTTCAGAGCCGTCCCCTTCTCTTGCAAATCGGTGATGATGTCCTTGATATCACCCCCGAAAAGCACCGACCCCCCGGAAGGGTGCTTCCTGGATAGCAGATTGCACCTCCGGGACCAAACCTGACACGCGGAACTAAGCATGACGCCGTAGGCCTACAGCGAAAGCTGAGTTCCACCCGGCAGTGTCCACTGCATCGTATGTCGCACGTAACATGTGTCGACTGGCCAAATGAGCAGAGCGGACGAGATCAGCCAACTCCTGCTTGACTTGGGAGTCAGGCAAAGAGTCCAGTTTGGCTTCCACCTGAGTCAGGATGGCCTTCTGGTAGTCCCCCATATGGCTGACATAGTTCAGGGCCCTGATCCCCAGTGTGGAAGAAGCGTAAATCTTTCTTCCATACTGGTCCAGAAGGCATGATTCCTTATCAGGAGGTGAAGAGCTAAGGTGTTTAGGGTTCGACGACTGGCCATGAGCGGCGCTAATCACGACCGAGTCGGCACAAGGGAAGAATCCAGGAAATCAACACCCTCTGGAGCCTGATATAGCCGGTTCGACTTCCTAGGAAGTGGGGCTAAGGCCGACGGCTGTTTCCATATAGTGGTAACAAGGTCGGCGTGAGGCTTTATCCAGGGTGGCACCAAGGTAGGAGCTGTCATGGGCAGATCCAGATGTTCAGCGAGTTTCAGACGCTGAGGATCTGGTTCCAGGGAGTGCCACTGATGAACCTCCTGGATTTTCCTAAGCAACTCCGTAAAAGAAGGATCCTCCGGAGTAGACTTCAGAGGAGTCCTTGGCCTGGGTTTCGACGGACAGCGAGGCACGTCATCTCTCTCGGAGCAACCGTCGGAAGAGTCTGAGGGTGAAGAGGAGGAGGATGAAGAAGAGAAAGACCCCCTTTCCTGACCCAGGGGAGGAACGGGCCCCTTGGGAAGCCCCCGGGGAAGCATATCCTGCCCTTCTCTGGACCCGGACGGAAGAACCCTGGAGTCCGGAGGTGGTGAGGGAGTGTGCCGCCTCGGACGTATGGGAACCTGGGACGGCACCATCACCGGAAGGTGGCTCTCGACCTCTTTGGTGAGCTGAGCCTTGGCCTCAGCCCACCAGGAGGCCAGAGTCTCCTGCAGGTCCACCGGCGGCCGCAGGGGCGGTGGAGGAGGAGGAGGAGGAGGAGGCAGGGGATAAGGATATGGGTTATAACCTTATCCAAAACCCGGCTGCGAGTAGCCCAGCATCGGGTATTGTGGCGTCGAGTACTGCGGCATCGGGAAGCCCGGCGTTGGGTACTGTGGCGCCGGATATTGCGTTCCCGGGTACACCGGCGTCGAATAAGACAGAGGATACCTGGGAGCGGGGGGCTGCCGAGCAGACTCTCCTGGCCGGAGGCCCCTGCAGGCGGTTCCATTGTGGAGAGCCCGAGGGCCGAAGGGGCAGAATGTCTCCCAGAGTCGTAAGGCCGACGTCAGGGTCAACGGCAGAGGCCCTGGCGCCGGAGGTACCGACGTCGTAGGGGCCGGCGTCCGGGGAGCCGACATCCAGTCCGGCACTCCAGGTGGGGGAAGGACTGATGGAGGCAAAGGATCCCCAGCTTCACCCGGGGACGGAGGGGAAAAGTCCCCAGGGTCGAGTTGGGGAGACTCTGATTCCCCAGATGGCAGCGAAGGCTGCGGGGAACCGGGCACGACGGAGGCGGGGGTCCGGTTGCGTCCCCTCGCCAGGGGCCGACGCCGACGAGCCGACGTGAGGCTTAGTGGCGCAGCTCTTGGCGGGCGCTGGAGGAGCCAATGTCCGACTTACGAGCCGCCACCGGAGGCAGGTCAGTAGAGGATCGGCCTGGTCCGTGGAGAGGAGGCCGCTGCGCCCGAGGATCGGACGTCTTACCAGCCCTCTCCGGGCGGACGTCAGGGGAGCCGACGCCTGGCTTACCGGAGTCGCCCACAGTGGTAGGCCTCGAGCCTGCGGCTGAACCAGGGGCGGAGGCCTCCGACTGCCCGGAGGCGCCCGCAAGGCTAGCGGGCCAGCCAGACGGGCAGGCCGACGCCCCCTCGGAAACCTCCGAGGCGGCTGTCGAGGAGCAATCCCCCGCAGGGGATGTTACCTGCGTCCCAGCGACTCCCGAGGGAGATGTGGTGGAGGAGCCCTTGTCCCGGTGCCTCTCCTTCTCCTTCTTCCGATGGCCTTCGGGGGAAGTGGACGCCTGCCTCAGTTTTTTGAGCTCCTCCTCCATAGAACTCATTTTCTTCTTTAGAATATGGGCTTCCGGGGATTGCTGCCGCCTTTTCCGGGTAGCCGCATTAAAACTGAGGCAGTGCTGGCACTTCTCAACCGGGTGATCGGGGCCTAGGCAGAACAGGCACAGGGAGTGGCCGTCCTTGTGCGGTAGTTGGGCGCCGCATGAATCGCACTTATTCTTGTGCTCGGAGGGTGTAGGGGATGACATACACCGACGCTAGTACTGACGTTAGTCGAAAAAATAATGATTTTTCGGTAACAAAACGACGAAGGTAGGGGCTGTGAAGCACAAAATTTTCTGGGCTGCAGGCTAACGGCGAGAAAGAACTGGAAGCGGGCGGCCCGGGACCGCTTTCTTTATACCGACGCCTCCTGACGCCGTCACCTGACATGGGGCAGTCCCTCGCCAGGGACTGCTAGCTAGAAATTTTTCCGTGGGATCCTGCCGCCTGCCGGCGTCAGTCCTATATGTAATTACCTACTGCAAGAGCCCTCTCGAAGTAAGATCACTTCTTCACAGAGAGGGTAGTGGACACTTGGAATCCGCTGCTGGAAGAGGTGATCTCATTGAAGACAGTAGGCAGCTTTCAGAGAGGCCGGGTTGGGCACGGGGGAAGGTAAGGATCATGGGTAGGGAGGATAGGAGGATTGGGGAGGAAGGGCAGGGACAGTAGCTCAAGCTGTGTACCCTGCAATATGAGCAGACTAGATAGACCAAATGGCCTTCTTCTGCTGGCTTCTTCATATGTAACAGTCCTAGCTCTGCACACACAGTAGCTGACATCACCATGCCCCTCACCACACTTTCACCACCACCTACAGGGCAATGAACAGAGTCAGGCAGAGAAAGACACACTCAGTCCGAATCCTATAGTTAACTGGAGACCTGTACTTCTGGAAGTTTTTGTATAGTCTCAAGTGAGCCAGGAGCACATCTAAGATTTCTTTGGAGTGGGAGCTACACAAACCTAAGGGGCTTGGGAAATAGAAAACGGACATTTTTATTTTTAAAAGCATTGATTTTAATATGCTCTGCCCCAACGATAACAGATTTTTCTTTAACATTGTCCTTTTATCAGCCCAGGGGAAACAGTACACAGGCATAATGCTATACTATCTCTATTTCCATACAAGATGATCTATGTACCCCATGAATGCCTATTTTAAGCTTTCAAATTATGTATTTTATTAGGGTTTATTTCTGTACCATACATTTTTATTTATTTATAACTGTCCGGGGCAGACAGGCGTACCCACAGTTGTACCCTATATGCCCTGACAAATCTCTTCACCCTGGATGAAAGGCTATTTTATCAAACATATCTCCTCACAAAGAAAATACACCTGGGGCTTACCCCATTTGGGGTTTCTGCCTCTCTCCTATCCTCCCACACCTCGGTGAACAGCCCCACTGCCAACCGACAGGTGTGGTCCATCCCGAGGGTTAGAACCTCCTTAGCCCAAAGGTCATTCCCACACAGGGCCCCAGCCTGGTACAATGAACTCCCCTCTGATGTCTCCTCCATCACCAAATTAGAACCTTTCAAGTTAGCCCTCAAAGAGCACATTCTCGCTTCACGGCGCTGCCAATGTACCAGCTAGGGCTGGGTCATCTATCTATCATCTTACGGGACCACACCGCCACTGAGTTCCTACCGATAGCGCTACCAAACATTACCTATTCACAATGCCTCCTTTGGCTGCACTCACAAGATATCTGTCTAAGGCCCTGTCCACACTACACCGCTCGGGCCCAGTAACGGATGCAATCCGTTACGGCCGGGGAGCGGTGCAGTGCGTCCACACCTCGGTGGTGTCCGTTACGGGGCCGGCACTGCCGGTCCACACATCGCGGGCCGGGCGACCATTACGGGGCCGATCCCACAATGCAGTTTCGGGCGCTGGTGCTTCGCCCCGCAGGGGATCGCATCGCTGTCCACACTTCACCGCCAGTAACGTTAACAGGGCAGGACCGAGCCATATCCGTTGTTGAAACCACTCATATGTGGTTTCAACAACGAAACATGAACGCCTCCTGTATCGCTACAGGTGTAAAACGCAATCCATTACGGTAACGTTTTACACTCTCTGTAACGTTACAGAGGCGTAGTGTGGACAGGGCCTAATTCTCTACTTCTCTGTAAATATCAAACCTGTTACTCCCTCCCTCTATCAGCAAACTTGTTGTTCTCTTGAAAACTGTAAAATTCAGCACTCGGCAACCCGTTCAATGCAATGTAGAGCTGATCTTGATTCTGCAATATTGTATAACTGAAAAAAACTGTAACCTTTAGCTGCCATTCTATGTCCATATGTATTAAGTGTTAATGTTTTTTTTTTCTGAGTCTTTGTAAATGAGTCCCTGACTCAAAGGTTGTACTTCTAAAATCTATTAAATAAATAAATGAAGACCTTTGAGCTGAGAGCTCATTTACAAAGGTTCCATGTCATGCGACAAATTACAGATAAGTGAGTAAAAACAGATGATTATACATATTGAACAAAGCTATACAAACAGAGAACAGATACATAGATACATACATACATACAAACATATGAAGAAGCCAGCAGAAGAAGGCCATTTGGTCTATCAAGTCTGCTCGAATTGCAGGGACCACAGCTTGAGCTAATGTCCCTGCCCTCACTCCACACTCCTTCCATCCTCCCTACCCATGATCCTTACTTTTCCCCATGCCTATCCCGGCCTCTCTTAAAGCTACCCACTGTCTTCAACGAGATGACCTCTTCCAGCAGAGCATTCCAAGTGTCCACGACCCTCTCTGTGAAGAAGTGCTTCCTGACCTCCCTCCTAAACCTCCCACCCTCCAGCTTAAGACTGTGCCCCCTTGTGTTATGGTTGCCACTCAGCTTAAAGAGACTCTCCTTATCAACTTTATTTATCCCTTTCAAGTACTTAAAGGTCCCAATCATGTCCCCTCTCTCTCGCTCTCCTGTCTTCCAGGCAGTACATGTTCAGTGCCCTCAACCTTTCTTCGTATGCCCTACCCTGCTGACCCACTATCATCTTTGTAGCCCTCCTCTTGCCCTTCTCCAACAGGTTAATGTCCTTTTTGAGGTGTAGGCACCAGTACTGAACTCCATACTCTAGATGCAGCCTTACCAGTGACCTGTACAACGGCAGTATAACCTCCTCTCTCCTACGACTGATCCCCCTACATATGCATCCCAGCATCGTTTGCCTTTGCTGCTGCTTTCTTGCACTGCGTCAAGTGCTTCAGGTCACTAGTGATCATCAGTCCCCGGTCCTTCTCCTCCTCTTCTGATGCAGATACTCAGACTCCACCCAGGTAGTACTCTGTCCTGGGATTCTTGGCTCCAATATGCATAACTTTGTATTTCTTGGCATTGAAGCCAAGCTGCCAGATCCTGGACCACCTACCCAGCTTTTCCAGATCTTCCTGTAGGAGCTTGGTGTCATCTGCGAATAGGCACATTTTGCCCTTAATGCCATCCCCAATGTCACTGATGAAGACATTGAACAACACCGGCCCCAGCACAGAGCCCTGTGGGACCCCACTGGTTACCTCTCTGGTACCAGATAACTCCCCCCCCACAACCACCCTCTAGGTTCTGTCCCTCTGCCAGTTTTCCATCCATCTAACCATCTTTTCCCCAACCCAAAGAGCCACCAACTTCCTGATCAACCTTCTGTGGGGCACAGAGTCAAAGGCCTTGCTGAAATCAAGATAGAAGATGTCTACCGCTTGGCCCCAGTCTACTGTCTTAGTGACACAGTCAAAGAAGTCAATCAGATTCGTTTGACATGATCTCCCCCCCCCCCCATGAACCCATGCTGCCTCGCATCCTGGAGACCATGCTCCTCTAGATACAGTAATGAGGGTATCAGGTAATAAATAATGGAGAAAAATGGGATATAATGGAAAAAAGGATGTATAGGGTAGAAATTGAGCAGTATCATAGTTAGGAGAGCAGGGAGGGTGGGTGAGGAGAGACTTGGAGGGGACGGGAAAGAGGTAGGCAAGGGGGGGAAGTAAGGCAGCTTAAAACAAGCATTGTCAGGATGAGTAAAGAGGGGAAGGAGGGTGTAGGAGGGGAGAGACTTGGAGGGGAGGGGTAAGAGAAGTTGGCAAGGGGAAAGGAAGGCAGTTTAAAACAGGATAAAGGGGGAAGAAGATGTTTTTAGGATGAAAGGACATGCTGGGTGAGATAAGGGTGGGACTGTATGAATGGTGATGGCTGGCATGCCCATTTAGAAGAGCTGGGGACCCCCTACACTTGCCAGTAATGGCAGCTATGGATCTGTGGATGGTCATTTCAGAGTCTGGTCTGCAGTGGTGTCCAGGGAAAGAACAGAGTTAAGAGATTTGAAGGGGAGAGGGAAGTTATGGTGAGGCTGGAATAAAACCCACCACCCGCAAGGCCGATCCTGTATACCTCCTTGTATTTTGTCACTGAAATGTTGGATACAGATACTCACAATGTAGGGAATTGAGGGGCACTGGTCTTAATAATATGGACAAACTGTTAGACAGAGACACATTCAGAAAACTGGAAGCTAGTGACTTAACAGCACTATACCCTTGATCACACCTTGGACACTAGCTGAAAGTCCTAACAGTGGAGCAATAATGACTCACATTGAGTCTTTTTTGGGATCCCCCTCTTGAACTGCCAGATAATTGTAGCTCTTAATGAGCTGTTAATCACATCAGGCCATCTGGAACATTGAGAGAGATTAGCACTAGAACTAGAGCCTGCTAAAACAGACTTTTTTAACTTCATTATCAGCCATGAAAATCTGCACTAGTCAAAACGGACAAGTAGAGAGTTAGCTGCACTAGCCCTGGTCAATTTGCACTAGGGTTTGGCCTAGTAAAGCAATGTTAAGATCGACCCCTGTCGTTGACGTACAAGACTCTCCATGGTCTTGGCCTGGGTTAAAATCAGTAACTCCAATGTGTGTGCCCCATTGAGAGAAAAATACAGGGTGGATTCTGTTTATGGACTACCTCAAATTCCCCCTGATTTTTTATGCCCCCTGCCCACCTCTTCAGGTCTTGGATGCATTTGGTGTTATATTGGCCGTTCTCTGGAACGCAATGCCCCCAGATGTGAGAGGAGTCCCCTTGGTGGTTATTTTTAAATCTCATCTAAAAACTCATTTGTTCAACTTGAGTTGCAGGTCTGGTTAATTTATTTACATGTTAACTGTATTTACTCATGTTTTGGTACACCCCGCTCTGTCTTGTTATTTACTGAATTGTGTAATACACTGAGATACTGGGACTGGGTGCCCTAGAAATAAAATTGCCTTGCCCTTAATATAAAAATGCACCCATGGTCTCTACACAGAAAACTGCAGAACTTTGGAAGTTATGGCCTCCATCAATCTTAAATGTAACTCACAGGTAGAACTTGTAGTTAAAAAGTTGGACATTTGGATTTATCTTTGAATATCTTAAAATGAGCAAACCTTAAGCAAAAAGAACTTCTCATGGTAAATAAAACTTTGGTTAGAAACACTGACTTTGACAGCAGATAAGGACCGCTTGGCCCACCTAGTCTGCCCATTTCCCTACCTAGAGGCTAAGCTGCAGATCCTATTTAACCAACAGCCTATTTCTTCCTACCCCCCACAAAAATTGCCTTATGACATGGTATGCTGGCCAAGGCACCTAGCTTCACCTGAGCTCTTTCCTTCTAAGACTGCTTGAAAGGCAGAGTAGAGAAACTTACCAGAGCAAGGGAAAAGGATTAAGACTTAGTTTGGCTAAGCAGATTTACTGTGGGGTGGTGTTTTTATTTTTTACTCACAGGGATTGCTACTGTTTGTTGCTAACATTTCATTGCTTTATTTTTTCTCTGATTCAAATTGTTGTTGCTGGTATACCTTCTTCTGCATTATTACAAGGTGTGCTTACAGGTAAAGCTAACAGATTACTCCTGTAATCTTCTGATTCAAATTGTCTTTGCAAGGTATATCTTCTGTTACTGCTTTATTTTCTCTGGAGCAAAGTGTTTCTTACAGTGTATATCTTCTCTGAAATTATTACAGGTGGTGCTTTACAGGTTTTACAGTTTTATCTAACATTAGGATAAGCTCAGGGTTACTGCATTTGTTGTTGACTGATTGTTTCTGCTCTTACCTCCTTGTTCTTTCTCGCCATGGTTGTTCTTTAGGCAGGGAAGGCCCAGCCACCCACCCCATCCCCAACCACCCCACGCTACACTCCTTTTATAGGGTACCACAGTTGTGACATTTCCTGTGGCAGAGCAGGAAGGGGCGGATCAGTGGGCTCTACAAGGTGATTCTCATTTACAGGGCACTAGTAATTTAACTTGTTATAACAAGTTAAACAAAGCACAATTAAACCATTACTTGCATTTTTTTCCTTTTTTTTTCCTTCTAATTACTCTGACTAGGTTACAAACCCAGCAACTTATTTGGAATGGATTTCATTAACTGCAGGTACTGTGGAACAATTTTCAGAAGGTCAGTCTTACAGGATTTAGGACACTGTCCTACATGCTGGGCCTTTGGAGATCTTAGGGCTCAGCTCCGGGCAGCATGGGCAGAGATTGCACGCCTCAAATTTCATATTGAAGGAAATACATTATAAGAACCACCCGCCATTTCCCCAGCATCCAACAGAAAACCTCGACCGCAGAGGGTAGTTGGTCCAGGAGGTTGGCAGGTGGTTAGGAGGAGCAAATCAGGTGCCCCATCACTCTCTGCTCTCCAACACATTACCTCCAAAAACCATATAAACACTACAAACAGGTATCTGCCTCTATCTCTAAAATCAAATAAAGAGGCAGAAGACACTGCAGAGCAGGACACTGCGGCACAGGAGCTAGCACAACAAAACTCACCCAAATCAGGAACCAAAACAAAACAAGCACAAAGGAAATCCAAAAAACTTCTGATCATAGGAGACTCTATGATTCGGGGAGTTGATACCCATCTCCAGCCAGGGGTGATGGTCAGATGTCTCCCAGGTACATCAGCATGGAGACACACTGACCGCATTGCTAAAACTGTTCACAAAGCAGGAGAAAACACTGATGTCCTAGTACACATAGGGACTAATGATCTCGCCAGCCGGTCAGTTGTGGAGACCAAGGAACACCTGACTAGGCTGAGTGACAAACTATCATCTATTTCGTCCAGCATCTCCTTCTCTGAGATCCTGCCAGTCTGGGAGAGGGGAGCAGATGGATGGAAGGTCAGAGAAGGGAGATAGGGAGCTAAACACGTGGCTCAAGGGCTGGTGCCAGGAAAAAGGACACAGATTTGTAGGAACTGGCAACAGTTCTGGGAGCGAAAGTTCTTTAAATTTGATGGACTGCATCTGACTAAAGAGGAGTCAGTGCATTGGGGCAGAAGTTTGACGCCTTTGCAGAATATTTAAACTAGCAATGGGAGAGGGGTGCAGCACCCCATACGTCGAATGGGAAGAACACCCTTCCCCCCTCAGCTAGTGGTCAAACAGAATTCAGCATGTTTGCTGTTCATTTGCATCACCAGGTAAGAAAAAAGGTTTGTCTCCCCATACGACGCACAGGGGTAATGCCAAACTTCACCCAACAACTAACACACCAAAATCTGGCCAATGGAAAATCATGTACACAAATGCTCACAGCCTGGGAAATAAGATCCCAGACCTGCAGGCAATAATGTCAGAGGCTAAACTGGACATAGTAGCAATTAGTGAGACGTGGTTTACCAGTAACCACACTTGGGAGACTTCAGTACCTGGCTATGTATTGTTCAGAAGAGACCGAGGTGCAAAAAGGGGGGGAGGAGTGGCCCTGTATGTTAATGAAAATATCAAAGCTACAGAAATTCAGAATACACATAAGGAGCCAGAAGAACTGTGGGTCACCCTGGAAACAGGAAATGAGACAGCCATAAGAACTGGGGTTGTCTACAGGCCCCCAGACCAGAGGGAAGACATAGACACATTACTGTTAGAAGATATACAAAACATGACAGCTAAAGGGGAGGTTCTGATAATGGGAGACTTCTACATGCCGGATACAGATTGGTCAATACCAGCAGGAACATCTGCCAGAACTAGACTCATAGTAGATTCCCTGCAGGGGGAGGGCCTTAAACAACTGGTACAGCAACCCACAAGAGAACAGGGCTATCCTAGATCTAGTACTGACTAACAAAGAAGGGATCACAGATCTCCAGGTAGAAGGTCACCTGGGAGCCAGTGACCATCACATGGTATGGTTCAATTTGCTACTACATCTAAATCATCCCATTCCAAGGCAAAATATGGGACTTCAGAGGAGCTGACTTTGATAAGATGGCCAACAGAGTTAAGCTAGCCCTGGCAAAAAGAAACACAGGTGAGGGGTACAGGCAAAGTGGGCAAGCATTAAGGATGCAATACTTGAAGCAACATCCCATTATGTTAGACAGAAAAGGAAGTGCAAAAGAAGAAGGAGACCACTTTGGTTCTCAAATACAGTAGCAGAAAAGGTCAGAGCCAAAAGGCTGGCCTTCAGGAAATATAAGGGAACACAGCGGATGAAGATAGGGAGGCATACCAAACTGCCCTAAGGGAAGCAGGTAAGGCAGTAAGGCAGGCAAGAAGTCCCAAACTGAGGAAACACTAGCACGAACAGTAAAAGAAGGTGACAAGACTTTCTATAGATACATTAGTGAAAGGAGAAAGTCCAGAGTGGGTATTGCTGCTTAATGGAGAAAAGGGAGCATGTGAGGAGGAGGACCTGTAAAGGCATCTATCCTAAATAGATACTTTTGCTCAGTATTTACTGAAGAGAACGAGGGCAGGGCCCACAGCTCAGCATCATGGACACAGGGGGGGAGGTGAGCACCACTCCATTTACAAAAGAAAGGGTCCTACAAGAGCTTGCTAAGCTCAGGGTGGATAAGGCAATGGGACCTGATGGCATACATCCCAGGGTACTTAAGGAGCTAAAGGGAGAACTAGCAGACCCATTAGCAGAATTGTTTAGTGAGTCTCTGAGCACAGAAGAGGTCCCAGAAGACTGGAGAAGGGTTTATGTGATCCCGCTCCACAAGAGTGGTAGCAGGGAGGAGGCGGGAACTCACAGACCGTCAGTCTTACCTCAGTAATGGGCAAGATTATGGAGGCACTTTAAGGAAAGGATAGTGCAACACCTGGAATCCATAGCACAGGATCCAAGACAGCATGGGTTTACAAAGGAAGGTCCTGTCAAACTAATCTCATAGATTTCTTTGACTGGGTAACCAGAGTGGTGGACCAAGGGGAGCAGTTGATGTCGCCTACCTTGACTTCAGCAAAGCTTTTGACACTGTTCCACATAGAAGATTGATAAATAAGCTGGGTAGGCTCGGGTGGGTCAGAAGTTGGTCAACTGGGGGCAAACTGGTTGACGGCAGAAACAGAGAGTGGTGGTAAATGGTATACAGTCAGAAGAGATGCAAGTCACAAGTGGGTACCTCAGGGATCAGTCCTGGGGCCAGTCCTCTTCAACATCTTCATTAGTGACCTTGCAGATGGACTAGAGGGTAAGGCTTGTCTGTTTGCAGATGACACCAAGATCTGCAACAGAGTAGATGATCCAGATGGGGTGGGCAGAATGAGAAGAGATCTGGATAAACTAGCAAAATGGTCAGAAGAGTGGCAACTGGGATTTAATGCAAAGAAGTGCAAAATCATGCACATAGGGAAGAGAAACCCTGAAGCCACCTATAGGCTGGGAGGGGAGTTGCTAGCAGTCACAAAGGAAGAAAGAGACTTGGGCATCATCATCACTGATGACCTAAAATCATCCAAGCAGACCTCTAAAGCAGTAGGTAAGGCTAGGGGGTGTTAGGGTGTATTAGTAGGGTATCACAAGTCGTAAGAGGGAGGTAATAATCCCTCTGTACAAGACGCTGGTTAGGGCCCATCTGGAGTACTGCAGTATTGGAGGCCACACCTTCACAAGGACATTAACCAAATTGAGGCAGTCCAGAGAAGGGCAACCAAAATGGTGCAGGGACTGCATCAGAAGACATATGAGGACAGATTAACGGAGCTCAATATGTATACCCTTGAGCAAAGGAGGGAGAGAGGTGATATGATCGAGGCATTCAAACACCTTAAGGGCATAAACAAGGTGAAAGAGTCTAACATGTTTAAATATAAGAAAAATAGCAGGACAAGAGGACACAGCATGAGATTAGAGGGAGGCCAATTAAGGGGGAATGTGAGGAAATTCTTTTTCACAGAAAGGGTGGTGGATGCATGGAATGGCTTACCACAAGAAGTGGTGGCTATGAATACAGTGCAGGGCTTCAAACAGGCATGGGATAGGCATAAGGGAGCAATACAAATGACTATGAATAGATAGGCCACTGACAGAGCAAAGGCCGATGGCACATTTATAAGGTAGAAAAAGAAATGGGCAGACTGGATGGGCCTTGCGGTCCTTATCTGCCGTCAACTTCTATGTTTCTATTATGTCTGTCCCATGCATTCTTGAATTCTCCCACAGTTTTAGACCCCACAACCTCCTCAGGAAGGCTGTTCCATGAGTCCACCACCCTCTCTGTGAAAAAATACTTCCTCACATTGCCCCTGAGCCATCCACCCTCTATCTTCAAATTGTATCCCCTTGTTCTTGCACATCTCTTTTTCTGAAAGATGCTACCCTCTTGGACTTTGCTGATTCCACTGAGGTACTTAAACAGTTTCTATCATGTCCCCCCTCTCCCTTCTTTCCTCAAGGGTATACATATTAAGCTCCTTTAGTCTCTCCTCGTACAGCTTCTCTTGCAGACAATGCATGTCCCATGTTAGGCCATGTTTAGAGTATGCAGCACCCTGGCTTAGGGAAAACGAACACCTATATTTTGGAATCCTTGCAGAACAGAACAATAAGAATAATTACTGCAGACCGAAAAGGCTTTATGAAGAGTTTGGGGTTGGAATCACTGGAAAAGCGAAGGATGGACATCTGTGATGTTATTCAGTAGCTTAACATTAATGGAGAGTAAAACTGGAATGCTATCTAGCAGCTAGAGGTCCTGATGATGCTCACATCGGGCAAAACCGGCAGAGGGTATTCATGATTACACTGTGTATATCTTTGGCGTTTCTACTATGTTTTAAACATCATTTAAACATCCTGAGCAGTGCTGAGTTTTGAAGCTGCTAGTTCAGATTTTGTTGACTCATGCACGTTCCGAGTTTGGTTGGAATGGTTTTGTTACTTCCTGATCTATCTAAGGAGGAAAATAAGTACCAGCTGAGAAATAAGCAAATGTGGACGACAAAGACAGGGAAAACAAACAGGCACAGAATAAGCTTAATACCCTGCACTGTCAAATATTTTTGCTGGCCCTTTTAACGAAAAAAAGTTGTGCATGTATTCATAAATCTGTGCCTCGAAAGAACAAACTTCGGATTTTATCCTGAGATGATAATTGCTTTGCTTATTGTTCGCACGTGAAATATGTTTTTCTGGTCTGTCAGCTGGATTTTTTTGCACCTGGAGTTAATTTTTAATGTTACGAATTGTTAAAACGTCAACTGTTATTTGTACAACTGGCTGCAGTTTTTAGAATAAAACTAACTCATGCCCAGAGAATTAGTGGTAGCACTGCTGCCCACCACCCCAGGGCTCCAGGCTCAGGAGCAAATGCGGGGTGCTGGAGGAGGATCGAGTGTACCATGGAATGCTCTCCTCTCCCGGGGATGGGAGGCATGCTGAACTGGCTTTTAAGACCAAGTGAAGGCCTGGTGCTAGTGCAGGCGTGGGCAACACAGTAGGGAGGCTGCAGCTCCACTGCGTGTGTGTCTCCACACGCACATAGCTACATGGGCTGCGGCAAGGGGACAGTGGGAGAGAAAAAGCAGAAAAGGGACCATGTCGGCTTTGTGAAGCCTCCTCCCCCCCCACACTCTCCCAGCCCACACCATCGACCTGTTGGTTTTTCTGGATTATGACTTTGGGGGGGAATTAGCGGGGACCATTCCAGGTATGTACTGGGGAGGTGGTCGAGAGGAGCAGGGAAGGAGCTGATAGCCCACCTGTACGGTCCGGGGAGAAAAAACTTTATGGAGCAAAAACCTAACTTCTCTATGATCTAAATGAGCTGCTTTCCAGAGTCTTCCAAACATATCAGCTAAGATCACAGTCAAGAAATCTCCTACACATACCAAGGGCATCTAAATCCTTTGGGACAAAGGCATTTTCCACTGCAGCTTAGCCTGCCTGGAGTTCCTTCCCTGACGTCAAAGGCAGCAACACCTTATATGCCTTCAAGTAAACCCTGTTATAGCACCTCCATACACTGTGCAACTGTGAATGTGTTGTTATAATCTCCTATCATATGCTGTTACCTCCCCTCCTCCTCCTACTAGTACCTAGCATGATGGATATTTAGAGAACATACTGTATTATTTGTTTAAACCTACCAGTAATACGGGGAACAAGCCTTCAACTACTCATTTAACCCTGTATTTTGGCTTCCATCTGCAGACTCATTGTCACTCCCCTCAGAAACATAGAATTTGTTGGCCCATCCAGTCTGTCCAGATGGTCCCTGCCTAGTATGTCTCCACAGACCTTAACTGGTCTCCAGTGACCCTCCTTATTCCCCATCTATTTACTAATATTCCCGTGTCTATCCCATGCATGCTGGAAGCCCCTTATTGTTTTCACCTCCATCACTTCTGCTGACAGTCTGTTCAGGGCCTCCACCACTCTTTCAGTGAAGCAGTACTTCCTCATATCCTTTTAACTCCCCCGCAGCTTCATCGCATGCCCTCTGATTCTGGTGCTCTTTCTGATTTGAAAGAGACTCCCTTCCCCTCCTGTATCTTGTTCACCCCCCTGAGGGACTTGTACGTCTCTATCATGTCTCCTCTTGTTCTCCTCTCTTCAAAGGTGTACATTTTTTGGTCCCTCATTCTCTCCTCTTAGGGCTTTAGATGTAACCCCTGCAGCATTTCAGTTGCCTTCCTCTGGACTGCTTCCACTCTGTCTATGTCTTTTCTGAGGCATGGGCTTAAGAACTGGACACAATACTCCAGGTGGACTCACCAGCGAGTGATACAGTGACAACACCACCTCCCTCCTCCTGCTGGTAATACCTCCTCCTCCTCTTATGCATTCCAGCATCCCACTGGCCCTATTCACTGCTTCGTCACACTGCCCTGACAGCCCTGGGTTCCTATGTACTACGTGCATGATTTTGCACTTCTTGGCACTGAACTCCAACTGCCATGCCCTTGACTACTTCTCTAGTTTCCCCAAGGTCCCTACGCATTCTCTCCACCCCTCCTGAGTATCCACCCTATTACAGATTTTGGTGACATCTGCAAAAAGGCATACCTTCCCTTCCATTTTTTCTGTAATGTCACTTATGAAGACACTGAAAAGGACTGGTCCCAGTACCTGCGGTACCTCACTGGTCACTCTCCTGTCATTTAGAGTGAGTGCCATTAACCACCACCCTCTGTCCCCTATCCATTATCCAGTTTCTTACCCAATTTACCACTCCGGATCCCACCCCTCTACTGCTGAATTTCTTTATCAGTTTCCTGTATGGCACAGTGTCAAAGGCCCTTCACACATGCTGTTTAGGAATGAACTGTAGATGTCTTTGCTAGCCTCTTACGTTTGTACCTGTGTGTAATTCACTGATACGTGGTTCTGCTGGACGATGTGCAGATATTTTAGGCTGTGTTATCCTGTCTCATGATATACGTAAGCAATAACCCACAACAGGGTATATGGTTATTGGGGATTAATCAACACCCCAGGTGTGTTGTGAGGCACGAGGCCACAGGCAGAGTATCCTCACAGCACCCAGATTGTGGATTAATCTCCAACAACCGCATACCCTGGAGTGGGTTATTGCACTTATAACATGGGTTATGTGCACAAGAACAGAATAAAACAGAGAACGGCCCCCTCCCCCACTTAAACAGCAAAAAAGGGACTATTATCTTGCAACCTTGCAAAATAGTCCAACAAATAATCCATATGTCACTGATGTTATGCGACAGAAATGTGAAACAGACAATACTGACGTAATTTGTCACATTTCTGCTGCATAACTTACTGTCCTTCACTTCCTACAATGTTTACTGGCTGCCCCCCCCCCACACGTATACACACACACAGACATGCATGCCGCAACTCCAAGGGAGCCTTTAGAATTTATGTCACAGTGGAGTACTTGCAGGCTGAAGCAGTTGGAGACAGAAGACAAGAAAAGTCACGAGTGGAGTGAGGACAATTGCAAATTACTGAACTGACAAATGGCAGTTTTTACTTTGTAAAGAAGGGTCCTGGCTTCCACGCTCCCGATCTGCTTGACATTGTGTCTCTGTGTATCAGCATTGGGGTCTTGCCACGGGAGGGGAGAAGGGTGAACAGAAACGTTTGCAGCATGCTCTGTCTAACGGAGGACAGGCTATAATGAGCAGTATGTGCTTTCTCCCCCTAACAGCTGGTGTAGTTTTTGATCACTGTCCGAGGGCAACAACATTCACCTCGCACTCTCTCTCTCTCTCCTCCCTCCTCCCACATAGACAAGCAGTAATTCTCTGCTGTAACTTAGAGACATAGAAATTGTCGGCAGATAAGGACCGCCAGGCCCATCCAATCTGCTTGTAGGCCCTATAGATTGTATGTCGCCACTGACCCTATGTAATCAATGGATTGTCATCACTCCCTCCCTTCCCCTCCCCTCTCAAGGTTCCCTTGTGTCTATCCCAGGCATGCTTAAACCACTCCACTGTGCTTGCCCCCACTACCGCCTGTGGCAGACTATTCCAAGCGTCAACTACCCTTTCTGTGTAGAAAAACTTCCTCACATTACCTCTTAATCTAAACCCCTCCAATATTCCACTACTATATTCTACATCCATCACTGCTGCTTACTGCCCACTTAGAGCGATAATCCTTTGCTGCTTACTACAGCAAGAGCATACCCCCCCAAAAAACAAAATAAAGGCCCAGTGCATATATAAACATAAAACAGCTGCAGCAAAACAAAAATATTTAATGCATAATTTGCAGTGAGTAACAAAACTGTAACAAAACAAGCACACGAAGAACAAAAGAACAGGTCACTTACTTGTAATCCGTGTTGCACTGCTGATATTCAGTTCACATCAACACTGAGAGTGCAATACTCAGAAGGCACCCAGCACATCTGCATGCGTGGAGGGCCACAGATGCCCCACTACATGCAGGATGCGCACCACTGGGGCACTACGTGGCATCTACAGTAAGAGATTAGTGCCTCTTCCACACCCAGTCCTTGTCTATACATGTGGCTGGGTGGACAGGATGGGCCAGGGGGCATGTAGTAATGCACTCAATCCACACGTCAATCACTGTGGTGTAGATGGCCAGTGGAGGGGGAGGCTGCTATGTCTGTACCCCCACTGCCTGGCCATAACCAATGATTCTGGGACTGATCAGCCTTCCCTCCTCCTCTAGGAGCCTCCACAACAAGATGAGGGCATCACTGGCACAGGGCGGTATGTTTCTGAAGTGTACAGTTTCTCCAGCGGGGATACAGTAGTCCCAGAGGACTGTCATATCCTGACATACCCTTCATAGGCAGGGATCCACTCATGGACCTGTACGAGATTTCCATTAGACATCCGTGGACTAGACCATCACTGCCCCTTACCACCTTGCATGGCTCTGCACTGACAAGAGCACTGTGGGATGAGTCTGAGGATACCAACCAATGCAACTGGGCATCAGGAGGGCACAATGCCACAACTGGGACATGGTCGAGCTAAGTGTATCCCAGCTACTGTATGTGGATCAGACCCTGAGGTACTCTTTCACTAAGCATATGCAGTCACCAGAAATGTTTTCAAGTTTGAATCCTTCTACCAGCCAACATGTTGCCCTCCAGAAACCGCTCTAGTTAGGGTGCATCGTCCCGTGTCTCTCTCTCTTGCGTGCGCAGACACCCTGCTGTTGCTTGCCATTCTGCTCTGTCTTCTCATATGCCCTCTGAACACGGATTGCAAACACTTACAACACCCGTCGACAGACAGACAGTCACACACGACACTGCAGGAATTCTATTCTGCACTAAGATTGCCTTTCCCTGGTCACTCTGTCTTGGGGGACGTGCTGCTTATTGAGAAATGTATCTCTCTCTCTCTCTCTCTCTCTCTCTCTCTCTCTCTCTCTCTCCCTTTTCTCACACTCTGCAGGCACTGTCTCTCTTTCTACAGGTAATTTGCGATTCTCTTCCCCCATGCCACTAACCCCACACCACAGGAGAATTGCTGATAGATTCATAATGGGATTCACACATACACAAGGCAGAGAACATATGCCGTGCTCCCGACTGCTCACTCGGGATGTTTCATGGTTGCCAGCACTGCTTCCTTTCCTCTGCAGAAAATGACACCTGGCGCCGCATCTCCAGAGTCACTCCACGGAACCGTGGATTAATGCTTACTTAATCCACGGGCACGCAGAGCCACTCCACCAATGGCATGACTTGTTTTCACCAGTATATGTTATAATGTATTCTATTTTCTTTACTGCTGTGTTACTCCTCAGTACTGTAATGCTATTCTATGCTAAGTTGCATCATAGGTAAACAGTGCACTTTTTTTGAGGTAATACCTTTTTATTAGACTAAATGAATAATTTTTACACAAGTTTTGGGACCTCTCAGATCCCTCCATCAGGTGCAGGGAAAACTAACCAGCATTTCAGAATACATATACACAAGAGTTTGTTGGTCTCACAGACTCTTGTATATATCTGAAATGCTAGTCAATTGTACCCTGAGAAGATCTTAAAGCTTGTGTAAAAATTCTTCAATTAATCTAATGAAAAATATTACCTAAAAAAGTGTACTAGCTTTCCTGAGACTAATATAACACCACTGACCTGAAACATAGGCAAACACTGTTCTTACGCTTTTCACTACTGTTTTATTTTTTTCATCACGACCCCATCTCCGCAAAGACAGACAGAGTGGAGGCTGTTCAGAGGAGGGCAACCAAAATGGTGCAAGGTCTGCACCAGAAGACACACGAGGAGAGCCTAAAGCAGCTTAATATGTATACCCTTGAGGAAAGGAGGGAGAGGGGGGACATGATAGAAACTTTCAAGTATCTCAAGGGAATTAACAAGGTACAAGAGGGTAGCATCTTTCAGAAGAAGAGATGTGCAAGAACAAGGGGCTACAATTTGAAGATAGAGGGGGATGGCTCAGAGGTAATGTTAGAAAGTATTTTTTCACAGAGAGAGTTGTGGATGCATGGAACAGCCTTCCTGAGGAGGTTGTGGAGTCAGGAACAGTGAGAGAATTCAAGAATGCATGGGACAGGCATAAGGCAATTCTAGTGGGGGGCAGGAGGAAGTAAGTTGTTGATTAACTAGAATCTGCAGCTTATCCATCAGGTAGGGAAATGGGCAGACTGGGTGGGCCAAGCAGTCCTTATCTGCCGTCAAATTCTATGTTTCTATTTTTCCTCCTCCGGTTGGCCACCCCACTCCAACCGACCCCCCCCCCAGCCCCATTCCCCCGGAATAGCTCGCGCTTACCTTGTACCCGGCCCGGAAGCGGAGCCTACGGGGAGTCGGTCATCATCCTGCTGCCGCCGCATTTTCTGCCTCCGTTATCTCCCAGGAGCCCCAGGAGTAGGGCGCATGCACCCCAGCCCCAGTGACAGCTCCTTTCCCCACCCCATGGCCTAACGCCTGATTTCTAAGCCCGTACACTTAGCTCCACTAGGGGTCACCATTGGCTGAGAGGTGCCGCCCCTCCCAGAGAGAAGAGCCTGCCTGTCGGCAGTTCAGTTCAGCTCCACCACCCCCCGCTGCCGACTCATGGCGACCCAGCCTGGCCATCATGTGCCGTGAGGTAAGGAGTCCAGCGCCTCAGCCCTCAGCGCCGGCGGCCAACTGCTTTATTTATTTTGTTAACTGAGTAAGACCACTAGACTGAGGGTCCTTCTTCAGGCTCGACCTGGACAGGTCATACAATACAAAACATACATAAATTAAACATTCAATAACAATTACAAATACATAAATCAAGCAAATATAACTTTAGACACTTTTTAAAAACCTGTAAAGAGCAACCAGCACATATATAGTCAGGCAGGCTATTCCAGAAGCGTGGAGCAGCTGCAGTAAATGCACGTAATGCAGCTCTAGTTTTACAAAGCTCTACATTAAGAACAACGCCACTGGCAGACCTCAAACAAGGTAACAAATCCCTAACTAAAAGAAGATCAGAAAGGGGAGAAGATACAGAATAAAAAACATTTTTGAAAAGCAAACAACCAAAAAAATACTGTATATGTTGAGTTGGGGATAACCGACCAAGCTGGGAATATAACTGACAGTGGTGAGTACTGTTACAGTTACACACATGTGGCGCTACTTGACCTTTCTAAGGCTGTGCCAGAAAATAGGCATTCAACATCTAAATCAGTTACCCAGTACACAAAAAACTAAATAAATAAACTTAATTTTTATCCCTGTAACTACCATGTAACCACTCTGCCGCTGTATTGGCTCCCCCAGGACCCTCTTAAATGGTACACAGGTATTTTATATAAGCAAACAATATCTAGGAAAAAGTCCTACTGAGAGAAATCCTCCCGTGAGTGTGAGAAAAATTGAGCAGAAGAAGGACCCCTCTGAAAATAAGATGCTGATACTAAGTTGGGATGTTCTGGACACACACTGCAAAACAAAAATAGGGACAACCCAACCCTACCATAGTACTGCAGTGCAGGGATAGCGATGGGTGTCGAGTCCATCCTCCCAGTATAAAACTCCATCCTATGACCTTCTGCCCCAGAGATAAGACAACTATCACTGGTGTTGGTCCAATGGAGCAGAGCTGACACTATGCACTGACACATGGGATACCCGGGTTAAGGTTTGCAAATAAACTTGAATTTCCTACCCCGGGAACCCTCAGGGTTTGTCTGGATCTATCTCTGTATATAAAATAAGCCTACTTACTGGTGCTTTCCTCATGAGGTTGTTGGTATACCATATCAGTTCCACTCTCTGAATCACAGACAAGAGTTTCTTCTTCTTCTTTCACAATCAATTTCACATACTCTCCTGTGTCTGGAAATCCTGCATCTGTGAAAGAGAAGAAAATGTGCATTTATGCTACCTACCATTGCATAGTGTTTTATTTTCTGCCACTCTACAGCTCCACCTGATGTTAACTCACGTTTACACTACTGCCCCCCACATTGGTGCCAGTACGTTTCTGGCATTTTGCACTGCATTTCCAGCAGCACTAAGGACAACAAATTGCATTTTTTTGCCAAATAAACTACTGGAAGAGATGGCTTTAGATGAGCTTGAAAATGAATGAGAAATATGGTAACCTAAGGCTTCAGACCATGCCTCACCCCACATCCTCCCTCCCTGCCAGTCCCAATTGTCAGGAAACCCGTGCTCATCTCTTACTCTGGTTGTCCATGAACGAGATTGTGGTGATGGTGTTTGTGCAGCCCTTCTTCTAGCCACCATTCCTCGTTTCCGTTTCCCTCTGCAGAATCAGCTGCTCCTTCCAGCTGTCATCTCTGCTCTCACTGTGGCCACCATGTCTTCCAGAAAGATGCAGCAGTTTTGTGTGAGAATGATTACGAGGAGGGAGCTGGTTTAAGAGTCAGCTGTCAGGCTGGAAGACAGTTCGTCTGGCACGGGGTATTGCAGGGCTGTACTGGCGCAGGTGGAACAGTGTGTTTACAGGCTGCCATAAAACACTTGCACCGGTACGCAAGCCCAGCAAAACAGGGATCACTATAAGCTGCCAAGGAGCGACTTACAATGCTCCTGCAGGTGTTTACACTCCAGGATCTGCACCGGTGCAACTCATCTGCACCGCCTGCAATAGTGCAGATCCTGGTGCGTAAACGCAACAAAAGATACATCTCACTCTCTACACAGGAGATGGGCAAGGGACTCAATCCCAAGACCTTCTGCCTCACAGACAAGAGAACTACCACTGATGCTGGTCCCGTGGTACAGGCACAGCACCCTGCACTGCCACCTGGGAGCCCTGAGTTTGGGAAAGAACTCTGATTTCTCACCCTGAAAAAAGCAGGGCTTGCTTGGATCTGTCCTACATGTAACATTAACCTACTTACTGGTAGTCATGCTTTCCTCAGAGGGCTGCTGGTGTACAGTATCATTCCTGCTCAGTAAATCACTGAGAGGAGTTTCTGCTTCTTTCCCAACCAATTTCAGATAGACTCCTGGGACTGGAAATCCTGTTTGTGTTAAACAGGACAAAGACAAATCTCAGTTGGTGTAGACTCTTTATAAATGCATTTTATACCCAAATCAGAGTCTCTGTATTTGCAATGTGAAGAGGAGGTAAAAAAGGAGGCTGTATGAAAACAGCAGTAATTTAGTTTCAATCCATTTACTCATCCGCTCTGAGGTAGGCATGTCTGCATTAAGGTTAAGCAATGGAAACCTCGGACTTTGAAAAACACTCCAGGAGCAGGGGATCATGGCTTCTACATTTTTATTCATTTCTTTATCTAAGAGTTTTACCAGGAAGGTGTACTGAGCAGACTACCACTCAATTCCAGACACATCCTGGGGGGTGGGGAGCATGGGAGTAAAACACAGAGTATAGTATATCAGATAAATGCTTGAGTACAAAAAAACAATATGTACAGAGTATAAATACATCAGTAATGCATGAGTACAAATCACATTATGTACAAAATAACAGACAGAGAATTGGAGGGTCAGAGTTGTAGTTGATTGTTTCTGGACGGCAATGGTTTACTCCCACCCACCCCAAGCACATAACTTCCTTTATAGCAGGGGTTCTGACATCACTTCCCCAAAACTGCTAACAAAATACACCCTGTTCTTATCCTTAAAGGCACAGCACACTGAATAGGGGGTAGAGACACTCACAAGCTTACACACATTAAAACCTAGGACAGAGTACTACCTGGTTGGAGTCCAAGTATCTGCATCAGAGGAGGAGAAGGACCTGGGAGTGATGATCACTAGTGACCTGAAGCACTCTGCACAGTGCAAGAAAGCAGCAGCAAAGGCGAACAAGATGCTGGGATGCATATCTAGGGAATAAGTAGCAGGAGAGAGGAGGTTATACTGCCCTTGTACAGGTCACTGGTAAGGCCGCATCTAGAGTATAGAGTTCAGTACTGGTGCCCACACCTCAAAAAGGACATTAACCTGCTGGAGAAGGTCCAGAGGAGGGCTACAAAGATGACAGCTAGTCAGCAGGGTAAGGTATATGAGGAGAGGTTGAGGGCAATGAACACGTACTCCCTGGAAGATGGGAGCGAGAGAGGGGACATGATTGGGACCTTCAAGTACTTGAATGGGATAAATAAGGTTGATAAGGAGAGTCTCTTCAAGCTGAGTGGCAACCATAACATGAGGGGGCACAGTCTTAAGCTGGAGGGTGGGAGGTTAAGAAGGGAGGTCAGGAAGCACTTCTTCACAGAGAGGGTGGTGGACACTTGAAATGTGCTGCCAGAAGAGGTAATCTCGTTGAAGACAGTGGGCAGCTCTAAGAGAGGCTGGGACAGGTATAGGGGGAGAGTAAGGGTCATGGGTAGGGAAGATGGGAGGAGTGGGGAGAGGGGGCAGGGACAGTAGCTCAAGCTGTGGACCCTGCAACACGTGCAAACTTGATAGACCAAATGGCCTTCTTCTGCTGGCTTTCTCGTATGTTCGTATGTACTGTGATATACTATTTTACTGTTCTGTAATGTACTGGATGTGGAAATTCTAAAAAATAACACCTGTGCTTAAAGGTATTTTCCTAAGAAAATAAAATAAAAATAAACATCTCAAGGATGACACCTCAACAGTGCAGCAGCCCCAAAGTGCAGCACCCCCTCCTCGTACTGTACTACAGTGCCAGTTATGGGTACTGCTTCAAGAACCTGGTGCAAGGCTAGAATCCACCACATTCCAATCTTCCGAGACCAAGCCTCCAGTATTGCACTCGATCCCACAACATTGTATCCCAGGGACAAGGGAACTGCCACTAGTGCTGGTCCAGTGATACAAACAGCACTGTGCACTACCACTTGGGAGACCCTGGTTCAAGAAAGGACTCACCCAACAACTAACACACCAAAATCTGGCCAATGGAAAATCATGTACACAAATGCTCATAGCCAGGGAAATAAGATCCCAGACCTGCAGGCAATAATGTCAGAGGCTAAACTGGACATAGTAGCAATTAGTGAGACGTGGTTTACCAGTAACCACACTTGGGAGACTTCAGTACCTGGCTATGTATTGTTCAGAAGAGACCGAGGTGCAAAAAGGGGGGGAGGAGTGGCCCTGTATGTCAATGAAAATATCAAAGCTACAGAAATTCAGAATACACATAAGGAGCCAGAAGAACTCTGGGTCACCCTGGAAACAGGAAATGGGACAGCCATAAGAACTGGGGTTGTCTACAGGCCCCCAGACCAGGGGAGGACAGAGACACATACTGTTAGAAGATATACAAAACATGACAGCTAAAGGGAGGTTCTAATAATGGGAGACTTCAACATGCCGGATACAGATTGGTCAATACCAGCAGGAACATCTGCCAGAACTAGACACATAGTGGATTCCCTGCAGGGAGAGGGCCTCAAACAACTGGTACAGCAGCCCACAAGAGACAGGGCTATCTTAGATCTAGTACTAACTAACGGGGAAGGGATCACAGATCTCCAGGTAGAAGGTCACCTGTGGGCCAGTGACCATCACATGGTATGGTTCAATTTGGCTACTACATCTAAATCATCCCATTCCAAGGCAAAAATATGGGACTTCAAAGGCGCTGACTTTGATAAGATGGCCAACAGAGTTTTAGCCCTGGCAAAAGAAACACAGGTGAGGGGTACAGGCAAAGTGGGCAAGCATTAAGATGCAATACTTGAAGCAACATCCCATTGTGTTAGACAGAAAGGAAGTGCAAAAGAAGAAGGAAACCACTCTGGTTCTCAAATACAGTAGCAGAAAAGGTCAGAGCCAAAAGGCTGGCCTTCAGGAAATATAAGGGAACACAGCGGATGAAGATAGGAGGCATACCAAACTGCCCTAAGGCAGGCAAAGTCCCAAACTGAGGAAACACTAGCACGAACAGTAAAAGAAGGTGACAAGACTTTCTATAGATACATTAGTGATAGGAGAAAGTCCAGATGGGGTATTGCTAAGCTTAATGGAGAAAAGGGAGCATGTGAGGAGGAGGAGGACCCTGTAAAGGCATCTATCCTAAATAGATACTTTTGCTCAGTATTTACTGAAGAGAAGGTAGGGCAGGGCCCACAGCTCAGCATCATGGACACAGCAGGGAGGGAGGTGAGCACTACTCCCTTCACAAAAGAAAGGGTCCTACAAGAGCTTGCTAAGCTCAGGGTGGATAAGGCAATGGGACCTGATGGCATACATCCCAGGGTACTTAAGGAGCTAAAGGTGAACTAGCAGAGCCATTAGCAGAACTGTTTAGTGAGTCTCGGAGCACAGGAGAGGTCCCAGAAGACTGGAGAAGGGTTTCATGTGATCCCGCTCCACAAGAGTGGTAGCAGGAAGGAGGCAGGAATTACAGACCAGTCAGTCTTACCTCAGTAGTGGGCAAGACTATGGAGGCACTTAAGGAAAGGATAGTGCAACACCTGGAATCCATAGGCACAGGATCCAAGACAGCATGGGTTTACAAAAGAATGTCCTGTCAAACTAATCTCATAGATTTCTTTGACTGGGTAACCAGAGTGGTAGACCAAGGGGGAGCAGTTGATGTCGCCTACCTTGACTTCAGTAAAGCTTTTGACACTGTTCCACATAGAAGATTGATAAATAAGCTGGGTAGGCTCAGGGTGGGTCAGAAGTTGGTCAACTGGGTGGCAAACTGGTTGACGGGCAGAAAACAGAGAGCGGTGGTAAATGGTATACAGTCAGAAGAGATGCAAGTCACAAGTGGGGTACCTCAGGGATCAGTCCTGGGGCCAGTCCTCTTCAACATCTTCATTAGTGACCTTGCAGATGGACTAGAGGGTAAGGCTTGTCTGTTTGCAGATGACACCAAGATCTGCAAGAGAGTAGATGATCCAGATGGGGTGGGCAGAATGAGAAGAGATCTGGATAAACTGGCAAAATGGTCAGAAGACTGGCAACTGGGATTTAATGCAAAGAAGTGCAAAATCATGCACATAGGGAAGAGAAACCCTGAAGCCACCTATAGGCTGGGAGAGGAGTTGCTAGCAGTCACAAAGGAAGAAAGAGACTTGGGCATCATCATCACTGATGACCTGAAATCATCCAAGCAGACCTCTAAAGCAGTAGGTAAGGCTAGGGGGTGTTAGGGTGTTTAGTAGGGGTATCACAAGTCGTAAGAGGGAGGTAATAATCCTCTTTACAAGACGCTGGTTAGCCCCATCTGGAGTACTGCGCAGTATTGAGGCCACACCTTCACAAGGACATTAACCAAATTGAGGCAGTCCAGAGAAGGGCAACCAAAATGGTGAGGGACTGCATCAGAAGACATATGAAGACAGATTAACAGAGCTCAATATGTATACCCTTGAGCAAAGGAGGAGAGAGGTGATATGATCGAGGCATTCAAACATCTTAAGGGCATTAACAAGGTGAAAGAGTCTAACATGTTTAAATATAAGAAAAATAGCAGGACAAGAGGACACAGCATGAAATTAGAGGGGCCGATTAAGGGGAATGTGAGGAAATTCTTTTCAAAGAAAGGTGGATGCATAGAATGGCTTACCACAAGAAGTGGTGGCTATGAATACAGTGCAGGGCTTCAGACAGGCATGGGATAGGCATAAGGGAGCAATACAAATGACTATGAATAGATAGGCCACTGACAGAGCAAAGGCCGATGGCACATTTATAAGGTAGAAAAAGAAATGGGCAGACTGGATGGGCCTTGCGGTCCTTATCTGCCGTCAACTTCTATGTTTCTATGTTCTATGTTACTTTGGACAAGCAGGGTTTGTCTGGGTCTATCCCTGCATGTGACATTAACCTACTTACTAGTGCTGGTGCTTTCCACAGAGGGCTGCTGGTGTACAGTATCATTTCTGCTTGCAAAGTCACAGACAGGGGCTTCCTCTTCTTCTTTCACAATCACTTTCACATAGTCTTCTGGGCCTAGAAATCCTGTATGTGTTAAAAAGAGCAAATATATATCTTGCTTGGCTCAGACTATTTAGAAATCTAGTTTAAACCTGGATCAAAGTCTCTGTGTTTGCAGTGTAAACAGGAAATCTCCCAAAGGAGGCAATTTGAGAACAGTTGTGATTTAATTAAGATCCATTAACTCATCCACTCCGAGGTGGCCATTTTGCATTAAGGTTACACAGCCTCGGACATTAAAAGTGCAACATTGCAGAATCCGAATAAGCATACTCCCAGTAAATCTCATACCAAAAACTAGATTTCTATGTTACTTTATTTTATGAGCTATTTTGTAACCCTGATTGCACTACCTGTTCAAAACAGCCTGTGTCCGTGAAGAGCTGATGATGATGTCATCTCAGGACCTCACAGTCTAGTATTCCCTGTCAGCAAGCTTATAGGACCTGTTTCTCCAAAGTTTTAAAGATCATGCGAGAGGGTTTTATGATAAAAAATATTACACAAATTTGCAAGTGCCAACTTGGGGAAGACAACCTACTACATCTATTGATTTTATGTTCTCGTTATAGTCAAGAAAGAAATCAGTACTTAGGTAGTGTATTAACTACTTTAGACATGGAACTTCAATATCAAGTGGATGCATTGTTGAAATCCAAAAATACTGAGATATTAGAAAGTGTTGCGCCGGCCCAGTGGCGCAGAGGGTTGAGGCGCGGGAGCCTTACCTCATCCCACACCGGCGACCCAGGTTCGGGAACGGCCTCGGGTCGTCGGGGACTGGCAGGGGCGGGAGAAGATCGAGCCCCGTAGGACTGCTCTCCTCTCCTGGGGGTGGGTAGTGGGGTCTTGTCGCACCGCAGCGGCCTCTGGTGGAGACCAGGAGCACTGCTGATGCATGCAAGAAAGAGGGAGTAACTAGGAAAGGTGGAAATACAGCTTCACGGTAGCTGGATGACGGCTGCCTGACGCTCTGAGGCCATCAAGGTCCTATCGAGCTCTCTGCCTCAGCAGCATCCCTGGGGCTAAAGTAGGAGCGCTGGTCTACCCCTTGGCTGGTGCCTTCCCTCTCGGAGGAGGGGGACCCATCCGGTGAAGGGTTACGCCGGGTCACCCATGCGATCTGAGGCGGAATCTCAGAGGACGGATGGGTCAGAGGACTGCCTTGGCAAGCCTGAAGGAGTAGCTGCTGTGGAGCACGTAGGGGTAGAAAAAAGATAACACAAAAAAATGAAAGTGTTGCATTGTTCTGTAAAAAGATAGAACATAAGAAACTGCATATTATAAATAAGGAATATGTTACAATAAGGGTGATGCATATATTTGTTACTAAATCTTAGATGTAGAGATATGTGCAATAGTTTAATTATAAACATCTGAATGAGTTTAGTGGAAGAAATACCAATTTAATTGTACTACTCAATTTCCCTGTATATTTATTGGTAATTGTACCTCTATGGATTTTACCAATGTAGAATGTTATATGTATATTTACATATGCTAAAATGTGTTGTGCAATATTTTGTAATAATTCCAGCAACTTTCCAGTATTTAAAAAAACAAAACAAAATGCAGAAAAAGTGTTTTGCGTTAGTAATTTCTAAAGTTAATGCCTGCAGCATCTCTTCCTGGCTGCAGGGTTTGCTTGCCACACAGACTGGAAGTCTGCCAGTTAGGAATTTTATAGTGTACAGTACTGTGCTGCCAGAGAGGAACTTTTACACTTTTCTGCCTCTCTCTCTCTCTCTCTGTCTTCCTTTTTTTCTAATTCTATCACCCGGATCTTGCTTTTCTGATACTCTGCTCCAATCAATCCTAGGTCTATTCTGAGCTGACTGGGTATTCTGATTCGATTGGAACCAGTTTCAGCTTCGGTTTCCAATTTCTCTTTGTCTCCTTCCTTCACCCTCCCCCTCTGTGTGTGAAAACCCTCCTTTTGTTGGTTATATTAATCTGTCTCCTCTCCTCTCCCCCCAGGACCTAGCCCCTGACCAGGCCACCTCCCTGCAGCTATTCCTGCTGTTGCCAGCCATCCGTCCAGCTTGGAGAAACCCCACCCTCCCCCGCACCACGTCCACCCTTGTTCGGCGTTAGTTAAATAGAAGCCAAAGAGTCAGGTGACTAAGACCCTACTCTCTCATTCACAGGTTATACTCCTGCACAACTGGGGGGCGAGCAACTTCACTGGTCCTGCTATCCTTACTCTGGTGATTTCCTTGCACAGCTCTTGGACTTTTAACACACAGTCTGACGTAGCCATGCGATTCTTTTGGGACCCCACTCTTAACACCCTCTCTTTTCACCAGGGTTACTAGCCCACCTATGACTCACTGAAAACCACAGCCAAGATGGTAACTCGTAGCTAAGCATATTCCTGGGCACCTACAAGCATGTTACGAGCTGAACTGATCATCATTCTACTTCTTCCTCTGCTAAGCTGGTACTTGTATCTACATAGAAACACAGACATAGACTTTGACAGCAGATAAGGACCACTTGGCCCACCCAGTCTGTCCATTTCCCTACCTACTGGATAAGGTGCAGATTCTAGTTAACCAACAGCCTATTTCCTGCAACCCCCCCACTATAATTGCCTTATGTCTGTCCCATGCATGTTTGAATTCCTCCACTGTTTTAGACCCCACAACCTCTCCAGGAAGGCGGTTCCATGCGCCCACCACTCTCTGTGAAAAGAATTTCTCACATTACCCCTGAGCCATCCCCTCTAACTTTAAATTGTGCCCCTTGTCCTTACACATCTCTTTTTCTGAAAGATGCTACCCTCCTGGACTTTGTTGATTCCCTTGAGGTACTTAAAAGTTTCTATCATGTCCCCCGTCCCTCCTTTCATCAAGGGTATACATATTAAGCTCTCTCTGTCTCTCTTCATATGGTTTCTGATGTAGACCCTGCACCATTTTAGTTGCCCTCCTCTGGACTGCTTCCATCCTGTCTATGTCCTTGCGTAGATGAGGTCTCCAAAACTGCACACAGTATTCCAGATGGGGTCTCACCAACTGTCTGTACAGAGGGATAACCACTTCCCTTTTTCTACTTGTGATGCCCCTCCCTATGCATCCCAGTATCCCCCTGGCTTTCCCTACTGACTTCTCACATTGCATACCCACCTTTAGGTCATCTGATATGACTACACCCAGATCCCTTTCCATTATTGTTAGTACCTCCCTGCTATTGTGTACTTCTCCTGGATTTTTATTTCCCAGGTGCATTACTTTGCACTTCTTTGCATTGAATCTAAGTTGCCATATGTCTGACCATTCCTCCAACCTCAAGTCCTTCTCATCCTTTCTATGCCCCCCTTGTGTATCAACTCTGTTACAGATCTTTGTGTCATCCACAAAGAGGCATACCTTTCCTTCCAGACCCTCTGCAATGTCACCTATAAAGACGTTAAAGAAGACTGGACCCAGTACTGAGCCCTGAGGTACTCCACTAGTAACTCCCTTTCTTCAGAATGTGTTCCATTCACTATTACCTTCTGTGTTCTGTTGTGCAGCCAGTTTGCTACCCAGGCTACCACCCTGGGACCCACTCCCAGGCTGGCTAACTTGATTATTAATCTTTTGTGAGACTGTGTCAAATGCCTTGCTAAAGTCTAGGTAGGCCATATCCACAGCCCCTCCCTGGTCTATTACTTTGGTCACCCAGTCAAAGAAATCGATTAGATTTGTCTGACATGACCTTCCTGCTGTGAATCCATGCTGCTTTGGGTCCAGTGCCCGCTGGCCTCTAGGTACTCAACAATTCTTTCTTTCAGAAGTGATTCCATCATTTTCCCCACCACTGAGGTCAAACTAACAGGTCTGTAGTTTCCTGCTTCTGCCTTGCTCCCACTTTTGTGAAGGGGAATCACATCTGCCCTCCTCCAGTCCTCAGGTACCACCCCATCTTCCCATGATTTGTTAAAAAGTGTGGTTAGTGGTGTCACTAGGTCCTCCCTTAGCTCTTTTAGGATTCTAGGATGAATCCCGTCAGGCCCCATTGCTTTGTCCACCTTGAGTTTTAGAAGTTCTTTCAGTACTCTTTCTTCTTTAAATGGACTGGTATCAACCCCACTATCTAGAGTGCTTTTACTGTTTGGTTTAGGTAACTCCTCCTCTTCTTTTGTGAATACTGAGCAAAAGTATTCATTCATTATCTCTGCCTTTTCACTGTCTCCCTCTGCCCACCTCCCCTCTCCTTTATTAATCTTCCCTATCCCTCCCTTAACCTTTCTATGTTCCCTTATCTAAGCGTATTCTTGGGTACCAACAAGCACGTTGTGTGCTGAACTGCTCAGCACTCTACTTTTCTCCCCAGAAGAGACAAGAGACTTGCTTCTAATTTACACTTGTCTCCTGTTGCAGAGACTGTTGCTAAGCCCCTTTAGTGTTAGTAATTACCAGTCTGTATTACGATACAAAATGCCACTACTACCCATTATTTTAGGACTCCTGGCCAGTTTGTATTTCTGTCCCCTTGACCCATTGTTTGTACCTGCGGCTACTTGCTCCTCAACTGAGATGACTGTCACCTTGGGGTCTTTTGCTCTACAGGGTGAAGGCTGTGGTATACATAGTAATTTCTATATGGGCTACTCATACCAAACCTCGCTCACCCCCTTACTTGTGTACCCAGCAACATTCTCTGTTAGGGTGCTCATTTATACCTCCTTGGGACCTCTTCGACCAGGACCGATGGAATACTCATCTGCTCATTACTGCCATCGAAAGAGAGGAAGGATCAGTCTCCTTAGGCTATTACTCAATGCTCTTAAAAAGCTATTACTGTTGTTACTTATATGTGCAGAAAATATTGAGCTTAAGCCCCGGACCACCCCACCCCATATCCGCCCTCTTGGAGCTGACTCAGTTAAAGGGGATGAGCCTATTACATATTAATGCCTATAGTATGTTAAGAAAATTTGATACCATCCAGACCTGGATTAACCATTCTAATCTGACAACATGGTAGTCACAGAAACATGGCTGAGACCATCTAAGCGGGACCACAAATTAATATTCCCTCATACAATCTTTTTAGGGCAGACAGACTTATTTTGGGGGGGGGGGGTAGCAATCTACATATGGGACAAATTTATTGCATCCATAGTTGATGCTACTTCTATAAGGAATTTGAAAGTATTACCTTAAGGATTCAACTCCCACAATTAGTTCCCCTATGTATAATGGGATGCTGTAGGCCACCTTCTTCGGGGCTCAAGATACTGAACCACTTGGGTGATGTGTTATGTTCTCTGTCCTCTGAGATAATTATCTTCGGCGACTTTAATATGGATTGGTTTTCTGCTGCCTCCAAACCCCTAAAGGATATCTGTGACTCATTTGGACTTACCCAGCTTATCACAGATGTTACCTGCCCAAATGTTAAAAACCCGTCTCATGGTACCTTGCTGGATCTATTCTAGTGACCAAACCTCACCTTTTTTCCCATTCTGGTATCTTTTTCAATGACCTGAGTGATCACTGTGCATTAGCCTGTGTAAGGTCTGCCCCTAAAACTGTGTCCACCTTGAGATTCATCCTTAAGTGATGTCACCGACACTTTGATCCAAATGCCTTCCTTACTGATCTTCAACTTTCAAATTGGCAGGAATTCTACCTGGCCCCAACAGAGGACAAAGCCTCCAAGGCATTTCAAAATACTATCATGGATTCCATAGACAGACATGCACCACTAGTTAAAGCTTGGACTAAAGAGATCCTGTCCCTGGTTCATAGCCAACCTTAAAGCTGTGCGACTCCATAGGGATGCCCTATGGAAGAAGGCACGAAAAACTAAACACCCAGCAGACTGGGCTGCCTTTAGAGCAGCCAGAAATCAGTGCATTAAGATAACTAGGGCTGTGAAAGCAAGATACTATTATTTTGAACTAGAGGCCTCTGCAAACTGTGCAGAAAATTTTGGGAAACACTAAAGGATATAGAAGGACACAACCCTGCTAGCTCACTGCCCCCTAAAATTTCCTCTGATGGTTCATCCACTACTGACAAAAAGATGATCCTAGACCTGCTTAATAAACATTTTGGCATGGCAGGGCTGGCGTTTAACACCTCACCAGTCAATAGCATTCAGGCGCAAATAAGTACCCAAGACAAGACCCCTCTTGCCTGTCCTCATCAACCCTGATGCAAGAATCAGTCTTCAATTTTTGCCTTGTCTCTGTGAAGCAGATGGAAGATCTACTTCTGGAACTTGATATCAGGAAAAGTGAGGGTGCTGACCTTATCGTGCCATTCTACTTAAAATTAGGATTCCATGTGTTGGCTGTTCCAATTGCCCATCTTTTTAATTAATCCCTTACCCATGGGGCCCTTCCCTCTATCTGGAAAACTGCCCATGTTATCCCCTTGTTCAAATCTGCAGCCCTGAGTGACCTAAATTTGCTCTGGTGTTCTTTTTTGTAAATAACTACCGTCCAATATCCCTACTCCCCATTCTGTCCAAATTATCAGAGAGGGTTGTCAATTTGCAACTTAGACAGTACATAGGAGAATCTCAATCTTCTTAATCCGGTGCAATCTGGCTTCAGGTCACAGCACAGCACTGTGTCAGCACTCGCCAAGGTTTCAAATGATTGGCTAAATGCTTTGGACTCCAAAAACTGTGCATGTGCTTTGTTCCTCGATTTGAGCAAAGCGTTTGATATGGTGGACCATGACCTGCTCCTTGCTATCCTAAGTAATATTGGGCTGAACCAATCGGCCCTGAAATGGTTCACAAACTATCTTACGGGGCATCAACAACAAATTAAAGCAGACAGGGAACTATCTCCACTAAAAACTCTCCTAAGAGGAGTCCCACAAGGGTCTATTTTAGGCCCCTTATTATTTGCCATCTATATTAGTAACATCAACGTAGGTGTCACATCAGCAAACATTCACCTGTTTGCTGATGACACTGTCCTATAGCTAGACAGGCCTACCCTGGAGCAGGCTTTTCAGAGCTCCAACTTGAATTCAACCTTTTACAAAAAAATCTATTGCATCTAAAACTACTCTTGAATGCAAAACAAAACCTATGGCTATGCTCTTCTCTCCTTCGGTTAAGGCTTGTTAAAATGGCAATCCAGGCAGTACTGCTCAAATAACCAGGCTCCTAGGAGAACCCTTGGAGTTCGTGGCGAAATTTAAGTATCTGGATCAATGATAAACTAATATTCGTTGATCATACTGAAGAGCTCTCGAAAAAACTTAAGCAGAGTTTAGGTCTCTTTTTTAGGATTAGGCACCTTCTAACAGACTAAGCCAAAACCAGGCTGGTCCAAACAACCTTCATGCCATTACTGGACTATACTGACTTCGTGTATGGGCAAGGTCAGAGTTCTGCTTTGGGTAAACTTGACACATATATCACCAAGCACTCAGATTTATTATAGGTAAGCCATAGCATACTAGGGCCCATTTGAGCTTTTGTGGGCCCCAACAGGATTAGTGAAGTCATGGCTTCTACTTGGCCCATCTTTAGCCCATGTGTTTTACTGTAGCCCATAAGTGCAAGATTTTATTTGTGGTGCTTCTATAGGCAGGGAAAAATGGGCAGACTAGGTGGGCCAAGCAGTAGTTATCTGCTGGCAAATTTTATATTTCTTTGGTTCTATATATAGCTTTAGTATAATATAACCAGTAGTATTTTAATTTTTTTTTTTAGGAGGACACAGCAGTGTCAGTTCTTGGGGCTGTTCTTCCCATCCCATCCATTGCTGCCTGTCCACCTCCTACTGACTGGATCATAGCTTGCTGAGGTATTTCATGACATAACCAGAAGGATCTGCAAAGTCCTTTACTGGTGTCTTAAAAATATATTGAGATAAAAAAATGTTTAAAAATGAATAAAGTAAACTTCTCTGGTTGGGGCCCCCATGAGCAGGGGCTCCCAGCGACCGCAGGGTTTGCTGGTGCCTAAAACCGGCTATGTATGCCACCCACCACTACTCACTATACAACGCAGTAGGCTGGAACTCCCTTAGTTTTAGATGTCATAAAAATGCAGTATTATGGACATACAGAGCTATCGTCAGCAAGCTCCCTCGCTATGTAGCTACCCCTTTGTGAAGTCTATCTTGTATCTTGCTTATCATCCCTAAGGTTAGATCACATTGTGGTAGATCTGCAATAAGCCATACCCTTCCAGTTCTATGGACAATACTCAAAAGTCCCTGAAACTTGCAACCCCGGTGAAGCTATCCTCCTGCAAAACCTTGTTTGTACGTTCCTTCAAGGAGACATGTAAGTGTTTCTGCAAATGGCCCTCTAATCCCGGGTCTGGTTCTAATCTGCCATTACCTACCTCTCTTAGCACCCATTACATTCTTATGTACTGCTATGCTAGTGCTGTCCTTAATACTATACAATTATCTTCTCTAGTTGTTTTGCTACTGTCCACCTATGGTTTGCATCTACACTAAATTCTTTTACTTTTCCAAACATGGCCTGTTGAAGTTATTTTGTGCATATGTATATAGGGTATGGTTGTATATTTAAGCACATTGTATTAACTTTTACCTACACCTCATTGTTATCTGTATCTAAATGTATTATTATTAGTCACACTGTCACTGTATATTACTGTTGTTCTTTGACCTTCCAGGTCTACCTTGTAAATGAGCTCGTCTCAATAGTGTTTCACCTGGTAAAATAAAGACTGATTGATTCTATAATGACAATTCTGTCTTGTCAGTCAATAAACTGAACTTCAGATCATGTGCAATAGCTGTCTAAAGTAAAACAGGCAGCACCATTTAAAAAACATTGTTATAAAAACTGTATGTGTTTCAGGTTTTGTAACAAGGTTGACAAAACTGTATTTTATAATGCCTTTTGGTGTGGTCCATTTCTCAAGGGTTGCTGGATGCTGAGTCAGCATGCCACCAGGCTGCTGAAGCCACCTGGAGTGCTACTATACTGTGCCTGTTAGGAAGTTGTACAGTAGTCCCTCGCTATAGCAAACCCCGCTACAGTGAAAACCCCGCTAAAACGAATGCCTCATGTGGCTCCCAATGTTTCAGTATTTCTGTTCTTCAGAATTCCTATTCATGCCGGCAATTGGCCGGCACACATGTCACCCACACACATCAAACACTGTCCATATGCCTTATACACTGTACTGTCAGGAAAACAAAGTTAAAAAGTACTGAACAGTCAACAAAATATCCACATCTTAACTTTTAGCTGAGACTCGGAGTTAAAGACAGCACCTGTAACATGGATGGTGGCTCAAAGATTCCACATGCTTTACAAACACGCTCGCCCTCCACCCCCAACCCGACTCTCATCTTTACTTAGTAAATTTATGTTGTCTAGTATTGAATTTATTTTATGCACAGTAGGTTCTGAATCATACTGAGAAGTCAGATGTGGTGGAGCTGCAATCTGTGAGTCAGTTGGGGGTGATTATGAAAGCAGGAAGAGTATCAAAAGATCTGGAATTTGGAGAGGGTGTTTTGTTGTAATCGGGTTTTCTTTTGTCAGACTTCTTTTTTGCTTTTACTATTGCCCAGTGTACTAATCTGGGTACAGATATCTGGAGGCGATGAGTCTTTCAATTGGGAGGCATGTTTGTAAAGGGCATGGAAGCTCTGAGTGCGCTTCATGTTACAGGTGCTTTAACTTGGAGTCTCAGCTAGCAGTTAAGCTGTGGGCATTTTTTTGATGTTAGCTTTAATTTGCTGACAGTGCAGTGTATAAGGCACATGGGAAGTGTTTGATGTGTGGGGGGGACATATGCACCAGCCAACAATAGTGCATAGTAGCGTCCCTCATTGTAACGAATAGGGAGCTATAAAGAATACAGATTATGGCTCCCTTTTAGTTCGTTATAGTGAGGGGTTACTGTACTGCTAGTATTGTAATGCTGGTAACTTCACTGCCATTTGTCAGTGTCTGCTTTACAATATGTTTAAATAGGGGCCTTATATGTGTCTATTCCTACTAGGGGTGGAAGTGTTGGTTCTAGTAAAATGATTTTTTTAATTCAGAGTAGAACATAGATGAGCCTGAATGTAAGTCACAAAACAGTGTAACAGGTAGAACACATTGTGCTGGCTAAATCAGAAACTCCTAGTAAGTTTTCAAAGCAGCATTACCCCTCCCACCCCCACTAACAAGGAGATGGAATAATTGTTTTAAAGTGCCTTTCTTAGAAATCACTTCAATTGAATGATAGGTGTGAATGATCTCAGCCTTTCACCATATCAGCAACTTGTGCAGTGTGCAACCCTCACAACAGTGTGCTATGACCCAGCATCCAGCAACCCTGGAAAAAAGGACCACAAGAAAAAGGCACATAAACAAAATATTGTCAGCTTTGTTACAAAACCTGAAACACACACAGCTTTTAAAGCAATGTTTACTGACTGGTTCTGCCTGTTTTACTTGTGAAAACCATTGCACATGATCTTTACAACTTTGGAGAAACAGGTCCTATAAGTTTACTGACAGGGAATACTAGACTGTGAGATCTTGAGATGACATCATCAGCAGCTCTTCACTGATACAGGCTGTTTTGAACAGGTAGTGAAATCAGGGTTACAAAATAACTCATAACTTTAAAATGAAGTAACATAGAAATCTAGTTTTTGGTAGAAGATTTACTGGGGGTATGATTATTATAATTCTGCAATGTAGCTCTTTTGGCCAGATGGTGGCAGTTGCTCTGTAAGCAACGGAATCTTCAGACTTAAAAAAAAATGCTCTTGGAGCAAGAGAGCAAGGCTTCTGCATTTGGCATGACTACAGATACACCAAATAATTTCTTTTGTGCACTGGGATAACACCAGGAGATGCAGTATCTAGTACTCATGACATGGGATCTCGGGGAGGACAACAGCAGTCAATAGGTTAACACAGCCCAGCAGAAAACCCTATCATCCTTTTAGCCCAACAACCGATCTGTCTCTAAGCCCCGCATGGTGGCAGTCTGCCACAGCACAGAGGCAACCTCTGTGTCTAGGTGTTTACCTAATGGTATCGCTCACCAGGAGCCAACCCCCTACAAACAGTTTGGTTCTGGTTGCTGCACTTTCCAGCCACATGAAAGACAGGGTGAACAGCACTGACTACAAGTGATGCATCACCTTCAAAGACGGCTTGCTCAATTATAAGGCCCTACATGGCATGAGTCTGGGTTATGTGTCTGAGCCCCTTACTCCAGTCCTTATGCACTAAAGCACCCCCCCTCCATTCAGCTGCAGAAAGTCTTCTTGTGATCCTGAAGTCAGCTTGGTGACTGGTTGTTTGCTGTAGCAGCCGCGATCTTATGGAATTCTTTTCCGCAGGACCTAAAAGAGGCCCCCTCGTTCTCACTGTTTAACTCAAGACTGAAACATTATTTGTTTGGCTACTCTAATGAGTTCAAGTTTATATACACTGTATTGCCTGATGTTCACTTATTGCATTTAAACTGTGTTTAAATTGTGTGCTTTCTATCTCTCTGATGTGTACTAACTGTTGTAAGGCACCCAGAGCCTCTGGGGATGGGTGCAGGGTTTTAAATAATTGATTAGCAGTTTTTTTCTTGGGACAATGCTAAGTGTACAGAAAGTATATAGGTTTTCTAGAAGTGCTATGTTTGTTAAACACAGTGAGGCAAGTGCTATGCATTTTCACAATGTTTTAGCACTTTTATGAGCAAAACGCTAATCAATTTTTGGAGTTAAATAAAACCTTGGGGTGCCATATAAACAGAAACAAAAACACACAGAATGTGTCAGCAGAAAAGGACTGCTTGACCCACCCAGTCTGCCCCGTCGGTACTAGCTTAGTCCGTCTCCGCAGCCCCTAACTGGTCTCTGGTACCCCTCCCAGCTCCTTGCCTATTTACTAATATTCCCTCATGTCTACCCCACACATGCTTGAAGCTCCCTACTGTTTTCGCCTCCACCACTTCCACTGGCAGTCTGACCCAGGTGACAACAACTCTTTCAGTAAAGTATTACTTTCTCACGTCCCTCTTAAAATTCTGTGCTCCAGCTTTATTGCATGCCCTCTGGTCCTGGTGCTCTTTCTAATTTGAGAGATACTCCCCTCCTGCACCCGGTTTACTCCTGTGAGGCACCTGTAGGTCTCTATCATGTCTCCTCTCGCTCTCCTCTCTTCCAGGGTGCACATGCTGAGATCCCTCAGTCTCTCCTGGCAGGGCTTTTGATGCAGCTCCTGCATAATTTTAGCTGCCCTCCTGTGGACTGCCTCCATCCTGCCTATGTCCTTTCTGTGGTGTGGCCTCCAAACTGGACACAATACTCCAGGTGGGTCTCACCAGCGAGCAATATAGTGGCAACACCACCACCCTCCTCCTGCTGGAAATACCCCTCCCTACGCATCCCAGCATCCCACTGGCCCTACCCACTGCCTTGTCACACTGCCCTGCCACTTTGCGGGCATCAGATACGATAACCCCAAGATCCCTTTTCTGCTTAGTGACTGACAGTACCTTACTTCTTTCTTTCTTTATTTGTATACTAGACAGCATGTGAGCAAAAATGCCTGTTTAAGTACTTCCCCCCATGCTATACTTATTTCTTGGGTTCCTATGCCCTTGGCCCATGATTTTACACTTTTTGGCACTGAACCCCAATTGCTATGCTCTTGACCATTCCTCAAGTTTCTCAAGATCTCTATGCTCTTTTTTTTTTTTTTTAACCAGGAGAGACACTTTATGCTGAAGTTTGTTTATAGGTGCGACCTGGAACACAAGGAAGTTAAGTGACTTGCTTAGGGTCACACTGTATGCAAGTGGGGGCTGTGGGATTCAAACTCAGGTCTTCGGGTTTGCAGCTCAGAGCCTTAAACAACTGCGCTCTACTGCCTCCCCTTGTGAGTGTCCACCCTATTATAGATCTGGTGTCATCTGCAAAAAGGCATACCTTCCCTTCCAATTCTTCTGTAATGCCACTTTTAAAGACAAGGAGGAGGAACGGTCCCAGTACTGAGCCCTGCAGCACCCTGCTGGCCACGCTCCCCTCATCAGAGTGAGTGCTGTTAACCACCCTCTGTCACCTATTCGTTAACCAGTTTCTAACCCAATTCACCATTCTGGATCCCACCCCTAGGTTCCTCAAATTTTATATCAAGCTCCTGTGCAATTCAACGGCCCTGGTAAAGTCCAAATATGCCATGTCCACTGCCCTCCTCTGATCTATTTCCTAACCCAGTCAGAAAAAAATCAAGTCAGATTCATCTGGCATGACCACCTCTGACCCTCCCCCCAGCCTCCCATGAATCCATTCTGCCTGTGGTCTTGCAGCCCTTTGCAGGGGTCGAAACTAAGCTTGGCAGCCACTAGCCAGCAGGGCTAGTGACTGGGAAAATCCATTAGCCCACAGACTTTTCCACTAGCCCAGTTGATGTACTTATTGAAATGCTGCCTTCTCAACTACAAGCCCGCAGGGATAGTTAAAGAAAAATCTTACTAGCTCGATACAAAATCTGCCAGCATTTAGCTAGTAGTGCCAGTTTTGACCTCTACTTTGAATTCAAGATACTTTACCAACTTTCTCTTTAACAGGGCTTCAATTAATTTTACCACCACTGAGGTGAGGCTGACCAGCCTATAATTGCTAGCCTCTTTCCTGCTGCTGCTGCTGTTATGCAGAGGTACCATGTCTGCTCTCCTCCAGTCCTCCAGAACCAGGCCAGTTTCCAGAGAGCAGCTGAATAAGGTGATTAGTGGGACAGCTGGCACCTAAGTTATAAAACGGAAACTGTCGGCAGAAAAAGACCACTTGGCTCACACTGTCTGCCCAGATGTTCCCTGCCTAGTTCCTCTTAACAGACCCTAAATGGTCTCTGGCAACCCGCCCTCCTCCCTACCTATTAAACTATCAGTAAGTTCCAGGACACTAGGGCAGTTAAAGAACTACCCACGGAGGTCACTGTAAAACTTGTCTCCTTGACTTTGGAGTACAATACTTTCTTTTACACGTACTACCTACAGGTGTGTGGTGCAGCAATGGGGGCATTATTTGCCCCCAGCTACATCAACCTATACACAGATGATCCGGAGCACGAGACAGCTTTACATCCACATACTAAACCTGTCTTCTCCAAAACTGGCTTATATCATTGATTTATTGATGATATTTTCATAGTGTAGCAGGGTATAGAACGGACAATGTCCTTTTTTATTGGGTATCTTGAGACATGTAATTTGAACCTCAGATGTAGTGTGAACAAAAGCCTCGTGGAGATCTGCTATCTGAATTAAAAAAATAAATCACTAAAGATGGCAGGGGAGGGGTCTCAACTTTAGAACTCCCTTCTATATCAGCTCAGCAGTTCCTCCTCGGTGTATGTATTCCAAAAGGGGATGAAAAGCAATTTATTTATGCATATAATATACACATCTTGTATATGTCTCATGGTCTTAAATATTTATATTTAACATCTGTATTATATTGCATTTCAATTATGGTTTCATCATGTGTCAGTATGTTTCAATTTGTAAAGCTCCCTAAGCCCTGGGAATAGGGCACTATATAAAAATAAATGCCCTGCCTTCAACTGACCTTTACCACGAACCAACTGACCAAAACACCCTCCTATCTTACTATAGCAGTCTCACCACCATACTGTGAGGGCCACTCCGAAAGGGCGGTTCATAACAACTAGAAGGAACTGCAGCATCAGTAAAGCCTATGACAGGCGCGCATGCTGATGAACTGGAGGAGAGTCTGCAAAAGAAGGGTTATAGAAGTGATGTGATAGCACATGCCAGGCATCAGGTTGCTAACACTGGCCAGCAGGGGTCAATGCTTTACAGCAACAAAGAGGAACACAGAGGGCTAATTTTTTTGCTACCTTCAGCCATAAAGCAAAGGAAGTAGAAAGGATCATAACAAGAAAACAAAAAAAAAAAAAACACTGGTATGTGGCGGGTACAGACCCAAATCTTAAAGAACTATCTAAACAGGATCCCGGAATAGTTCACAAACAGACCCTGTAAACACGCTCCTGTAAGCATTCTCTGCTTTTACATCCTCCTTTAGTACGAACAGTAGCAGGACAATGTATTTGCGCATATATCCTCAACACTAGTGTAGTACCCATTTCTGCCCTCGATTTCCCACAACCATTAGCCCCCTCCTTAAACTCAGCATTGCCCTCTGCACACTGCACAATGCAGTTGCTCTCCAGCACTTTATTGTTTTGTAGGGGATCTTACTCACATAGAATCCGTGTCCTTGCACAATTGTAATTTATAATGCTTGCTTACCTATCTGTATTAATTGTATTTATTGTTCTTAGTGTACCTCTGTTCTTCCCTTCCCCTCCCCCCAGCACACATCTGGAAACGGGCTGTTACATGCTCAGTACGTCTTTCCTGGTAAAACTTTTTAAAGGAACACTGTCTACCCCCTTAGGCCTCAAATTATCCCTAGTTTGAAAAACACATGATTGCTGACATTCTCTAAAGACTGCTGATGTAGCTGGTTGGTTGATTCTGATTCCTTTTTAAAAGTGAAAAACAGACTGCTCACAATACTGGTGCTACCACACAAAAACATGTTCGTTTACACTCCTTGATCAAGTCAACTCCCACTGCATCTTTCATGGACTTGGGAACACCTCCACACATACCTCTCAACCTCTCGGCATTAAAATTCATAGCACTGGCCTTCAACAATCAGAGCACATGGACAGAACATGGAACACTTTCTTATTTAAAAGAATAATATGTCTTTAAATAGTGGGACCCATATATTTAGTGTTAAGGAATTTTTCTGTCAAGTTAGTTCAATTAATAGCTTGTGTGTCCAGAAGTAGCTCTAATATTGTTAAAAACATTAGTAAACCTCTTAAGAGCAAGGGTACATTTGAGTGTAAAAATCATAGTGCTATGCAAAATTCATAACTCTTGAGAAGCATGCCCTCACATAGTCTAGTGTAACCCCCCTGCAAATGGGGGTTCCCAAAAGACTTCCAGGAGCTTGCTTGAATGCTCCAAGCCTGAATGGTGTTTGGCGTTTAAGCCATTTATCAGTGAGTGTTTTTAGAACCTCTGGTACTGTCTCTTTAAGAGCTGTCTGCTTGCAGACATAATTAGTTTGTATGGGGACTGTGTGCTTCTCTGTTTGAGTACCACTCGAGCTGCTGCCAATTCACTCCATTTTGCAGTCACTAGGGTGCAAAGGAACCTATCTGAAAGATGTAACTGTTTGCCAGAAATCATTTACAGTAATAATGAAATTACAGTTTGTCTAACCTGCTTTCTTTGCAGTAAGAACTGTGTCTGCCTAGTTCCCCATTCTGGTTTTGAACTGCTGAACTGGACCAATCAGTGTGGGGTAAGCTAGCTCTAAAATGGTGCCTTGGACGAATCAGAACTTGGACTCATAATCTGAGCCAGCCACAAGAGGATTGTATGGGCAGTGACTCTGGGAGATGTAGTTTAGACTTCCTTTTTGGACCAACAGCAGCAGTCTATTGTGAGTGACAGCCAATCCAGTCAAGAACTGGGAGGAACTCAAAGGAAGTGCCGGTTTTGTCTGTTGGGAGTTTCAGTTGAGCTTTGGCAGTGAAGGAAAGGAACCCTGTGCTCCTTCAGTGCAGGTTTTAGTCAAAAAACATGTAAGGTCCAGAGTTCCGGTCTGCAGCTTGTTAGGACTGAATCAGTCCTGTGAAGAGAATCAAAGGATATCTGAAGGTAGAAACCAGGCTCACCCTGTAGAAGACTGGAGGAATTGCTGAAAATTGCACTCGGTCTGTCGGAACTGAATCTGCTGTGTGTTCTCGGGTATTGTGCAGTAATTGCGATCGGGATACAGATGCAGCCTGCCTGGTATAGTGCTTTCTTTTACCATATAAATGTGTGAAGAGGTTTGTGTACCTCAAGTGAATCCTGCTGCCATTAAGTGACTTTGCCTGTGACTGTTTACCATATAAATGTGTGAGGAGTCTCTTGGAGCTCAAGAGTAGCCCTGCTGACATTGAAGGACCCTATCTTATTTGGAGGTCGTGAGTACTAATTCAGGGTCGCTCCTGTTGAATTGCCACATTAAATCCAAATGGAATTACTGTACTGCTGACTGTTTAATTCTCCTTTTCTATGTGTGAAAGGGCCCTCACCAGCCTGGTTTGGACTAGCCACTAGGGCTTGGGGCACCAGGACAGTAACTGATAGGATAGGCCTGTGCACAGAGCCATAGGTAGATTATTAGAGTGATAAGCTAATTAACCTGATTTCCCCCGTCCTTGTTATATCCCCCTAAATAAATCACAGCTGCTTGTTTCAGCAAAGTTATACTGACTGAGGTATTTGTCTATGTTAAAGTACTGTACTGTGATTGTTGCACTGCATCTTATTTCACAGGAGGTCCCAGTGCCGGAACCAGTCCTGGGGGTAAGTGTATACTGTAAAGGTAATTCTGATGTATTGTGTGGGCCACTAGTGGGAAGAAAGGGGGGTTGCAGTGTCCCAGAGGGCTGTGACCAAGTTAGTTTAACTATTGTAAACCCTGACCTCTGGGTGGAGGCACCCGCCATTGGATCCAGGCCCCTCAGCCTGTTAGTGGCAAATCAGGCAGGGTAGTAGCCCCTGGGATAGGCCATCTAGGGTTACATCTTGGAGGCTCACCGCTGGGATTGTGTGTCCTCTAGTGGCCATATATTACTAACCACTGTTAAGAAAAAATGGTACCCGACAGAAGTGGCTGTGCACCGGCTGGTGGAGTGGTGTACTGGGGAGGAGTTCGACCCCCAAATACTATGCTTATCCTGGACATCCCGGGTATCAATCGGACACTGTGCAGGGGTACTTTCAAGGTGGAAGGTTTACAAAACCCTGTGGTGGTGGGTCGGCATGCTAATCTGCTCACCCACACTTTCCTGGCCTAGTAGAGTTTAAGGATCCATAGATAGCTCCAAAGTGCCACAGACCATTACCCCAGAGGAGCCCTCACTGCTTGGAGAGTGATAACTAAGGACAGTAAAGACCCGGGGAATCAGCCCCACCACTATCTGAGACTTTTGAGGAGAAATTTGCTAAATGGTTGCTGGGGAAGGAAAACTGTGGAGGACTTGAAGAAACTATTCTTGCCACCTGGGGTGTTCCTCCCCAACACCCTCTCCGCTCCAGTACCGTAATGGTGGCTGAACCAATGCAGACTCCTATTTCTGCACCTGCCATTAGTCACGACTCTTACACCGGGTTGAGGATCTTCTCTGGCACCCTCCCACCCCCAAGGGAGGATGACTGGGAGACCTGGATAGACTATGTTGCCCCAAGTGCTAGGAATGGCAATGCTCGTAGGCCGTGGAGCCAAAGAGGGTTAGTGAGAGCCTCCGAGGTCCTGCCCTGGCTACCATTCGTAAGCTAACGGGCCAGTAACCCTGAAGTGACTGCACAGGCCTATCTTGAGGCCCTGGAGAATGTGTATGGGAGCCCAGATTCTGATGAGGACCTATGGGAGAGTAAGAGATGCACAACAGTACCAAGGGGAGTTGTTGTCTGTGTATGTATCTCGGCTGGAAAAATTGTTGCAAGAATGCCTCAGAAAAGGTAGTTTGCCAGCGACTGAACTGGACCGAACCAGGCTGGACAGGATCCTTAAGTCTGCCCCCTTCTCAGAACTGCTGTTGCTTCAGTTACGCCTGGCAGATCGACTGGAATCCCCACCCTCCTATGATGAGTTAATGAGAGAAATTCGAGAGTTGAGAAAAAGAGCGACCTCGGGAGGGACTGCACCAATAATATGACTCGACCCGAGTGACTGAGGGTGACCCATCAAGTGAAGTTCAGGGGCAGAGGTTGGCAGTAAATGAGTGCTCTCGGCAAGGAAAAGATATGCCACAATGGGGCTAACTGTTGAGAGAGATCCGGAAATTCAAAACAGTCCCTTTATGAAGGCCACGCCTGCAAGTACAGACCCTGACCTATATCCGACTGCATCTGCTATGGGGTGGGAGTACCCACCCATGTATCTCCTGCTGATAACAGCTCCAAACTCAATTCCTTGACCATGGAAGTGGAGAAACTGACGAGATGTCTCCAAATGCTTATCACGCCGCAGACAGAGATGGCACCCAGGTTTCCAGTTAGTAATACCCCGCCCTGGCTCCCAGTGTGGCGCTCGGCCAGCTCAAACTCCAGAAAGTATGTTTTGCTATAATTGTGGAAAGATGGGCACATGAAAAGGAATGCCAGTCCCAAAAGACACTGACAAAGTTGCATATAGGCTACAAGGAGAGCTTGGAGAACAAATCAGTGGTTAAGAGGTGCGACATGATCCCAGTGAGGCACCAAAATGCTAATTCATGTCCTTTTGTGCAAGGTCAGTTGCCCAGGCCCCCACTACTGCCTCTCCAGACTGGTCCAGAATAGTGGGTCCTCCATGGAGACCACTGTAAAGGTGAATGGAGTGTCTACAAGAGCTGTATAGACAGTGGCTCCCAAGTGACAATTATGTTCCAAGATTGGTATCAGAAGCATTTGTCAGACTGACCTTACAACCATTAGAAGGACTGCATGTATGGGGGTTAAATGAGAAGGCCTACCCTATTCCGGGTATATCCGAATTTGGCTGTCTTTCCCACCTCCTGGCTGGAGTGGCCGAACAAGTAGAGACCCTAGCCTTAGTGTGTCCCCCACTGGACTATATGATGGTGTCCCTTTGTTGATTGGAACAAATGCTCATATGTTAGGAAGGCTGACCAGTTGTGTTATGAAAACAGGGTCAAAGACTAGTAGAGCTTTAAGAGTTCGGCTTTAATTAAGAAGGCCTATGAGGCACAGAGATGCTGAAAAATAGAACCAGAGGAACTGTCGAATTGTATGGAAGAAGGATCCTGAGTCTCTGATCCTGGTGCCAAATGCCCAGTGTACCTTACAGGGAGAGGTCCGTATCAGAAAGGATGTTAAGAATAAAATATTAATGTTGGATGCACCAGGCGTATGGAAAACTGCCAGAGGACTGCTGGTCAACCTCAGTATTTTGCCGCTAGAGCCCATGCTTATGCCAGAAGGGTAATGGTCCAGTTCATAATGTGTCTGAAAGAGACATTCAGTAAAAGAGGTTGCATCCTGCATTGTGCAGACACTGCAGTGCTACCCAGCAGAAGAGTTCAAGGAAGAATGACAGAGTAACGCCTGACTTGTTTGATTTGGCAACTCCCACTGCCAGCTGAATGGAAAGTGAGGATCAGTGAGAAGCTTGCCCAGAGAGACAGTGTTTTCTTTAAAGGAATGGGACGTAGGATGCGTGCAGGAGCTGAGCACAATATCCGGCTGCATGACGAAAGACCATTTTGTGAGAGGTCTCGACGCCTGGCACCTGCTGACATAGATGATGAGACAGCATCTGCAAGAGATGTTAGCTGCTGGTGTAATAAAGAATCCAGAAGCCCTTATGCTTCCCCATTGTGGTAGTGAGGAAAAAGAATGGAACAGTAAGGATGTGTGTGGATATCGCACCTTAAACCCGGCGGACTATCCCTGATCAGTATACAATGCCCCGCATTCAGGATGCTTTGGACTGCCTAAACGGGAGCAAGTGGTTCTCGTGCTGGATCTCCGCAGGGTACTACTAGATCCCGATGGCCCCAGAGGACCGTGAAAAGACAGCCTTTATCTGTCCGGCTGCTTCTATGAATTCATGGAGGATGCCTCAATGATTCAGGTGCCCCAGCCACTTTTCAACGATTGATGGAGCGTGCAGTGGGGACATGAACTTATTAGAGTGCCTGGTATACCTAGATGATGTTATTGTGTTTGGCAGCTCACTGGAGGAACATGAGAGCAGATTATTTAAGGTATTGGACCGACTGGAGGACTTTGGCCTAAACTGTCCATTGATAAGTGTCAATTCTTTCAAACATCAGTAAAGTATGGGACATAGAGTATCCACCGAGGAATACAGACCGACCAAGTAAAGTTGAGGCTTGACCACCTGGCATGAGCCCAAAAATCTAAAAGAACTGCAAAGATTCCTGGGATTCTGTGGTTATTATCGGCGTTTCATCAAGGACTATTCAAGAGTGATCCCCTTTACTTAACTTACTCAAGGTATCCCCCAACCCACAAAAATACCAAAAGTCAGCGTCCTCAAGACTGAAAGAGTGTATTTTCATCCGAGTGAAGTATTGGGGCCCGCTGGACTCCTGATTTGAGACTGCTTTTCATGAGATCATTTATCAACTTACCCATGCTCCAGTGCTGGCCTATGCCGATCCAAGAAAACCTTATGTCCTGACACTGATGCTAGCTTGCAAGGTTGGGGGCTGTGTTGTACCAAGAAACACGAGAATGGCCTGAGACCAGTGGCCTTTGCCAGAAGTCTGACCCATCCGAAAAGAACTATCCTGTACATAAGTTAGAGTTTCTAGCTTTGAAGTGGGCTATTGTTGACCAATTCCATGAGTACTTGTATGGCTAAAATACTAGTAAAACTGACAATAACCTTTAACCTATGTGCAGACCTCAGCTAAGTTGGATGCCACTGGCCATAGGTGGCTTTCTGCATTATCTACATACGACTATGCTCAAATGCCGAGCAGGTCTGAACCACATAGATGCTGATGCTCTCCAGGAGGCCTGTTCCCAGAATGATTGGGTCCGACAGAACCTGACATTCGGGCACTCTGCCGGAAGTTTGACAGGGAGGAACAAATGTCCACGGACGCAGTGGACTGCATGGTGGATTGCTTGGGACCTCTGAGAATTGCATACCTGCTGCTTATTGCCACTTTTCTGCAATAGACATTGGTGCACTGCCTCAGCTGACAATGACAGTATTCGTGGCTCAATCCCGATCCCATGATCAAAGCAGCTTTAGAAGCCCTCTATGCAGGAAAAGATGTGTCCAATACCTTCCACTGATTTGAGAACTGCACTGTTATACAAAGAAGGTCCTAAATTGAAACTGATCAATAAACTGTTATACAGAGAAACAGTAGACAGAGGGGACAAGTAGACAAACAACAACTAGTGCTGCCCACTGCCTTCGAGACTCAGTATTGAGGTCCTTGCACAACCACATGGACACCTTGGTATAGACAGAACACTTGACTTGGTGAGATCCAGATTCTATTGGCTAAGATGGGGGCTGATGTGGAGCAACACATTCAAACTTTGTAGTCGCCTTACAGAGGAAAGCTTTAGCCCCAGAGGGCTGCCCACTTGTTAACATAACCACCAGTGCACCCATGGAGCTGGTCTGTATTGATTTTCTAAGTTTGGAGTCAGATCAAAGAAATATCAGTAATGTGCTGGTGGTCACTGACCATTTCACGAGATATGCCCAAGCTTTCCCCACCAAAGACCAGAAAGCATCCACTGTAGCCAAAGTACTTGTAGAAAACTTTTGTTCACTATGGGCTCACAAAGAATCCATTCTGATCAAGGGAGAGACTTTGAGAGTCATCTGATCAAAGAGATGCTTTTCTCTGTGGGAGTCGAAAGTCCAGAACCACCCTTACCACCCCCAGGGGACCACAGCCTGAACGTTTCAACCGCACTTTGCTAGATATGCTAGGCACCCTGCACCCAAAGGACAAGCCTAGATGGAGCCAACAAATTAGCACCCTGGTACATGCTTATAACTGCACCAAAAGTGATGCCACTGGGTTCTCCCTCACCGCCTGATGTTTGGAAGAGAAGCTCGACTACCAGTAGATGTGTGTTTGGGGTCTCTCCTGATGGGGTTCAAGCTGACAACTATTTACAGTATGTGCAAAAGTTAAAGGCCCAGCTAACTCATGCGTACCAACTGGCTCAAACCATGGCTGCCAAAAGAAATCTGGCCAACAAAGAAAGGTATGATAAAAGGTGAAAGCACAGGAACTCCAGGAGGGAGATCGGGTGTGCTAAGAAATCTGGGACTGCATGGCAAGCACAAGATTGCTGACAGATGGCACCATCTCCTCACATTGTAGTGGGCAAACTAGATGATCTGCCAGTGTACAAAGTAAGGCCTGAGAATAATTCAAAGATGTAAAACAATGCATAGAAATCATTTACTGCCCATTGACAAATCTTAATTGAGTCTGAGCCCTAGAAGATGCCCCTCTGACCAGTGACAGAGCTGCTGCTAAGAAAAGATCAAGAAGTCTGCACCTACAGAAGCAGAGTTAAAGTGTTCCCCTGCACAAGTCCCAGTTGAGCATGACTGTCAGTCCATATCAGAAGAAAGTGAGAGTGACTTTGAATACTATCCTTCTTACGAACTGAGTCAATTGTTTGGGGCAATCCCTAGTCAATACTGGAGATAAGCTGGGCCTTCTGGACTGTCTAAGCCCCCAGCTTCATCCCTGGAGCCAATGCTCCCAGAAAGTGAAGTGCAAAGCATCAGATCAGATGAAATGGAATCATTGTGCATGGTTGAACTGTTTGAGCTTTCAGGGGAGGAAAATGATAGATTGGGGCAGACTGGTGATACACCCGAACAAGAAGAGTATTTTGAGTGCCCTGACAGTCCACTGCCAGTGTCCGAAAGCTCTCCATGCGAGCCAAATGTTGTGGTCTCAGAAACTGTAACTCCTGGAGCTGAAAGTGCCCCAAGTTCTAGCCTCTCACCCCAGGAGACTCCTGACAAGTGAGGACAATGCTGAAAATGAGGCTCAGAGTGCAGAGACTGTAACAGTTCCCCTAGAAAGACTGGTCGAGCTGTAAAGCCTGTGGTGCACCTCAGTTATGATTCCCTTGGGAGGCTGTGGATTTGCCTCTCAATGTTGCCCATAAAGGAGTGTATGTGTCCCCGAGCTCATTGCCCAAACTGAGCGTCAGTGCTAACTCAAGTTACTTGTGTTGCCCTCTATATGGTGCCCTTGCCCGTCCAGCCCCAAGGTAACTGATAGGAAGGGCCCCCTCTTCAGGTTTCATGTACAAGAGGTAATAACTTGAGTTATGGTACAATGTGTGTGTAATACTGTTAAAGAGTGACGACTGCAATGTTTCAGAAATGTGTTCTTGGTAAAATGATATATTGACTGATGATTACATGTGTGAGCCTAATGCAAATGTATATGGTTGCAGTTAAAACTTATGGGGTACTTGCTTGACGCGGACGTCAAGCTTTCCCAGGCTAGGAAGGTGTAACTCTGCAAATGGGGGTTCCTAAAAGACTTCCAGGAGCTTGCTTGAATGCTCCAAGCCTGAATGGTGTTTCATGCTTAAGCCATTTATCAGTGAGTGTTTTTAGAACCTCTGGTACTGTCTCTTTAAGAGCTGTCTGCTTGCAGACATAATTAGTTTGGTATGGGGGACTGTGTGCTTCTCTGTTTGAGTACCACTGAACTGCTGCCAATTCACCCATTTTTGCAGTCACTAGAGTGCAAAGGGAACCTATCTGAAAGATGTAACTGTTTGCCAGAAATCATTTACAGTAATAATGAAATTACAGTTTGTCTAACCTGCTTTTTGCAGTCAGAACTGTGTCTGCCTAGTTCCCATTCTGGTTTTGAACTGCTGAACTGGACCAATCAGTGTGGGGTAAGCTAGCTCTAAAATGGTGCCTTGGACGAATCAGAACTTGGACTCATAATCTGAGCCAGCCACAAGAGGATTGTATGGGCAGTGACTCTGGGAGATGTAGTTTAGACTTCGCGCCTTTTGGACCAACAGCAGCAGTCTGTTGTGAGTGACAGCCAATCCAGTCAAGAACTGGGAGGAACTCAAAGGAAGTGCCGGTTTGTCTGTTGGGAGTTTCAGTTGAGCTTTGGCAGTGAAGGGAAAGGAACCCTGTGCTCCTTCAGTGCACAGTTTTAGTCAAAAACATGTGTAAGGTCCAGAGTTCCGGTCTGCAGCTTGTTAGGACTGAATCCTGTCCTGTGAAGAGAATCAAAGGATATCTGAAGAGTAGAAACCAGGCTCACCCTGTAGAAGACTGGAGGAATTGCTGAAATTGCACTCGGTCTGTCAGGAACTGAATCTGCTGTGTGTTCTCCGGTATTGTGCAGTAATTGCGATCGGGATACAGATGCAGCCTGCCTGTATAGTGCTTTCTTTTACCATATAAATGTGTGAAGAGGTTTGTGTACCTCAAGTGAATCCCTGCCATTAAGTGACTTTGCCTGTGACTGTTTACCATATAAATGTGTGAGGAGTCTCTTGGAGCTCAAGAGTAGCCCTGCTGACATTGAAGGACCCTATCTTATTTGGAGGTCGTGAGTACTAATTCAGGGTCGCTCCCTGTTGAATTGCTACATTAAATCCAAATGGAATTACTGTACTGCTGACTGTTTAATCTCCTTTTCTATGTGTGAAAGGGCCCCTACCAGCTGCCATGGTTTGGACTCAGCCACTCAGGGCTTGGGGTACCCAGGGACAGTAACTGATAGGGATAGGCCTGCACAGAGCCATAGGTAGATGAGTAGAGTGATAAGCTAATTAACCTGATTTCCTGTCCTTGTTATATCCCCAAATAAATCAGAGCTGCTTGTTTCAGCAAAGTTATACTGCCTGAGGTATTTGTCTATGTTAAAGTACTGTACTGTGATTGTTGCACTGTATCTTATTTCACAGGAGGTCCCAGTGCGGAACCAGTCCTGGGGTAAGTGTATACTGTAAAGGTAATTCTGATGTATTGTGTGGGCCACTAGTGGGAAGAAAGGGGGGTTGCAGTGTCCCAGAGGGCTGTGACCAAGTTAGTTTAACTATTGTAAACCCTGACCTCTGGGTGGAGGCACCCGCCATTGGATCCAGGCCCCTCAACCTGTTAGTGGCAAATCAGGCAGGGGTAGTAGCCCCTGGGATAGCGCCATCTAGGGGTTACACTAGCCACTCATGATGCAGTGGGAGGAGAGGAGATTATTGCATCATGAGGGGCTTCACTGTTTGGGAGTGTTCGTAATGTTCACAAAGTATACCATAGGACTAGTTCAAGGATTTATTACTATGCATTTCAGTTCTACTAAGAAAGGAAGCAGACAAAACAAACCAGCAGTGATTATTGAATTTTAGAGAAGGTAAGTAATCATAAAATGTGGGGTTTTAACTAGAAATTACATGATGCAAAAATGGTTGACGGTGTCCCTTTAAATAAATAAATATCTCAGTCTCCACCTGGAATACTCTTCTGGATTATATGTTAAATGTTCACCTTCACTCAGCATGGTTTCAACCTCTGTGCTCTCATACCTCAAAGATTTAAACACGTGTACATGATTTTAGTATTAAAGTGCATTTCCAAAGTAATTGGATAAGGTATTGGGCTTTATAGCACAACACCTTATGCCAGCGTGAGCTGATTTCTGTGCAAAGTTAATTTTTTAACTGAGCCCATCTAGATTTTGAAGGGATCATACCTGGCTCTGTAGCCATGGTCAGCAGATCCCTTCCAACTTCCTAGTATGCCAGCTCCGCCCCACCCCCACGCACCAAGGTTTGGTGGCGCCAACAGAAAGAGCTGGGCATGTTCTACAAGTCTAATGGGCGGTTTTCAATGTTGTTTTTCAAACATTAGCAATTTGAGAGGAAATGAAAGCCATCACTCTACCAATAGAGACCCTATATGTTAAGTGGCAGCTTTCATTTCCTCTCAGACAGTTAAAGTTTAAAAAAGGCACTGAAAAACCACCCCATAGACTTGTATGGGGCGCGCCCCTGCACTCTCCGTGCTGAAACGTCACCAAACCTTGGAGCGCAGGAGAGGAGCAGGCACACTAGGACGTTGAAAGGGATCTGCTGCCCATGGCTACGGAGCCAGGTACAATCCCTTCAAAAACTAGATGGGCCGAGTTAAAAAATGTAATTTGCACAGAAATCAGCTCACGCTGGCATAAGGTATTGGGCTATGAAGCCCAAAACCTTATAACGGAAACTTCCTTTAATGTACTCCATGTATGTAACTGTAATGTACTGATGTGCAATACTGCATTTCTGATAACTGTATCTTATGTACTTTTGCACAGTACTACCTGCTTGGACCTCGGGTCATGCCGGAAAAAGGAATGTAGTCCAGTGTATGTATCAACAACAAAATAAAATAAAATAAATTATGGACACCTTGGTTCACTCAGTTTAGCCAGCTGATCCTTGAGCTGGTCCCCCCCCCCCCAACCAATGGGTGTTACATCTGTAGTAAATGTAAATACTGTGCTGTTGTAGAGAGAACCAACACCTTCCTTAACCCTAAAAAAGGTAAAACTCAGGGGATTAAGGGTTTCACTAACTGCACCACTACAGGTGTCATTTACCTAGCCACTTGTAAGTGTGAATGTTTTGATGTGAGTAAAACCCTGCAACAGTTCAAGGTTAGGGTGGAGGAACATATGTGGGCCTATCCGACATGAGAATACCAAGAATTAGCCCAGCAAATACACAAGACACTAAAGAGGGGTGCAGAGAAATCTGAGCATACTGTCAAATTTGTGGGTACTGAGAAGCCAATGAATCTTAGTGCCGACCTTGATGGACTGTAGCTTAGAAGACAGAACTTTTGGGGGTTTCCAGATGAGGGCTACTTAATGAAAAAATCAAGCTCTCACCTTTTTTGTAATATACTCATATCTCTCAACTGTACCACATTAGGAGGAACATTCCTCATTTTACTTCACAAAAGCTCCCTGTTCCACATTGTCAGGACTTGTCCCACATTCAGTGTTAACATTTTAAAGCAAAAATCTATAGTAAATAATGCAAAAAGTATATTACTCAGTTAATAACAGACATTCTGAAAATAAATGCAAACATTTTAACACTGTTCTAAGCTTCTTAGATAAAGATTTGATTAAGTGTTCCACATTTTGCTCATTTGTTCCACATTTTGAGAGGCAATGTTCCACATTTGGGGGACAAAAGGTTGAGAGGTATGAATATACTATATAAAGAATAGTGGATGGGCAGCTATGCACAACCAGTGTGTTGTGCCACTGAGGGGTTCTGATTCCCTGTGACCTCGAGAGTGAAGCTCAAAAGGTCCATGGGAATCAGAATTCTGAGGTGGCACAACACACTGGCTGGGCATAAAGCTGTCCATCCACTATTTGTTTTTATAGTGTATGGTGTCCCCCAAATAAAATAAATGTAGTTTTAAGACTTTTTTTTTTTTTTAATTCTTAAAAAATGTTTGTGACCATGTCATATTCTGGGACTTTGGGCTAGTTGCTAGGGTGGGATGTGTGGTTGCTAGAGAGCAGACATCCCTACGTTTGTAATGCAGTCTTCTATTGGCTGTAAATCAGGTGTGGGAGGGATTTTAAAAAAAAAAATGGCGGCTATATCTCTCGCTTAGCAAGAGGACATCAGTTATGAGGAACAGAGTTTCATTCAGTGAGTTATTTTATATATCTGGTTGATCCTGCTTTTAATTTTTTTTATTTACATTTTTTGATGTTATCTGGTTGATCCTGATAAGAGTCGCGGGTTCAGGTGATCGTACCACCACGACTGTTTATCTGGTTGATCCTACCTTTTCTGTGGCTCGTGCGCTTCTCCCTGGAACCTGTAGAGGTTTTCAAAATGTGCGGTTATTGGATAATTACCATCCCCCACTCCGTGGGTTGGAGGCACAAGGAATTAGCTCCATATCCTTCAATCACGGGGTAGGGGAATGCAGTAATTACCCAATTCCCCCCAACCCCTAATTTCCCCCTTTTATTTTGGCAATGTCACCTCTGACTGTTCCAGTACTACTTCCCCCTCCCTCTGTATGTCTCTCTTCCTCTCCTCCCCAGTCCCCCTCTTTTATTCTCCCATTTGCTCCCTGCCCCGTCTTGGTTCTCTCCTGCTCCCTTTTCTCCGTGCTATACCTATACTTGGTCTGCCCTTCACTTTTAGACTCCTGACCTTATCTGTTTGTATATTACATTTTAGGCTTGTTCAATTCAGTGGCTCAGCAGGTAGCACACTTGCCTCTGAGGCTGGGAGATCAGAAGGCTGTGGGTTCTAGCCCCACACCAAGCACTTGGGCTAATATCCCAATACTGACATTGCAGTGCAGCATGAGGGGGGTGCTGTCTTCCGGATGAGACATTAAACCGAGGTCCCATCTGCCTGTTCTGGTGATAGTTCAGGTAGATGTTAAAGATCCCATGGCACTTCTCGAAAAGAGTAGGGGAATTTCCTCAGTGCCCTGGCCAAATTTCCCCCCATTCACTAAAAAAAAAAAAAATACCACCAACAGCTTAATCTGGTTCAGTCAGTTGGCATTCATCTGTATCCCCCTCTCCGGGTCATGCCTGAAAATAGGCAGAATGTGTCTAGTGCACTTACCTGGTCAATAAAATAAAACTTTTGTTTTGCTTGTTAAATTGCACATATTCTGTTCTTGCACTTTATATTATGTTACTGACCATTGTATTATATTATTGCACTACTTTATGTTTTGTGATCTATTTCTGACGTGGAGCCTTTGTAAATGAGTCTTCTGACTCAAAGGTTTGTTAATTCTGATTTTTTTTTCCCCTCCTACATTCTCCAGCGACCCCCACTCCTTCAGGCTTGCCAATTCCCCGATCTACCCCTACTGCCCTCAGACGAGCCGTCTCCTACGTCCTCACATTACAGCCAACCCCCGAAGTATCCCAGTGTAACCCTATCACAGGGTGGGTTCCTCTCCTCCGAGGGGGAAGGCACCGGCCGGGGGATCACCAGCCCACTCTTAGTTAGGCTTCAGGGTGCTGCTGAGGCAGAGAGGCGGCTTCCTGGAGAGCCTTTGGCAATGTCGGAGTGTGGCAGCAGTCATCCGGCGGACCTGGAGATGTTTCCGTTTTTCTGGGTCCCCATCGCGCTGCTCATGCAGTGCCCCAAGTCTCCACTAGGGGCCGTTGCCTAGCGATGCCTCCCTTGGTCCCACCCCAGGAGAGGAGAGCAGTCCTCCGGATGCTCAATCCTCTCCTTCCCCAGCCGACCCCCGGTGTCCCGAGTCAGTTCCCGAACCTGGGTCGCCAGCGTGGTAGAGGTAAGGTGCCAGTGCCTCAATCCTCTGCGCCACCGGGCAGGCTTTTCTGATGCTTTCAATAAATAAAAATAATAAATAAATAACTGTAAGCTCTGGAATGTGTTATTGTGTTTAGGTAACAGGCCCCTTACATTCAGATGTTAAATTTTTAGGCCATGATTAACACACCATAGCAGGTGACTACGGGAGAGGGGTGTGTTTGAGTGGGGTGTTTTTGCAGGCCCTGTTCAATGTCCCCAGAGAGTAGAAGGCATCTGGTATGGAAGGTAAATGGAAGGACAACGGCGGGGGATGGGGCCGGAGGGGGAGGGAGATGAAAGAGTAGAAATAGATAAATAAATGTGTTGCGGCCAGCATAAGGCAGAGGTAAATTATAGGTACCGTGACCACTGTATGATGTTGTGAAAATATTGTATAGTGATACAGTATAGCATTTAATTAGTTTTTTTTAAATATTGTACAGTACCTACAGTGCAAATTATGAACAGTAAACATCTGAACATATTTTTTTTTTATTTTTACTAGAACTTGATTATTTGTTACTCCATCTGATTAATTTTTCTTGCACCAAAGTGGGTGAACAAGCCGGCCCAGTGGCATGGAGAGCTGAGGCATCCATACCTTACCCCCTGCCATGCCGGTGACCCGTGTTCACAGTGCAAGTGGGTCGCCAAGGGTCAGCCAGGGAGGGAGAGGATCGAGCATCCATAGGGCAGCTCTCCTCTCCTGGGGGAGGTGGAATAGAGGCTTGGCGCTTCCCTGACACCTAGTGAAGGCTGGTTGCCAGCATGCCATGAGCCTGTTACCGGGTGGGGGGGGAGCAGCTTCAACATTGCATGCTCTATCCAGGACAACAACACAGAACAAGGAAATGAGGTCCCAGGTCGCGCATGATGAAGGCAGCCACCCACCGCAGGCCCTGACTCTGAGTCACACTCCCTGGAATCTAGATCCCAGCTGAGGTGAGTTGAGCGAGGGGGCTCCTCACTGCCCTGCCATGGAGGGTAAACCATGGGGGAAGAATGGGCTAGCTGCTGATATCGGGGTGTGGGGCTAGAAGGGTGGCTGAAAGACAGATGCAGACTGGCGGGGAGCCAAAGGAAAAATACATAAAAAAAAAAGTGAGTGAATAGCAGACATTATATGGTGCCTTTTGTGAAAACTAGAGTCATTCACAGTTAGTGGTGCTGACTGGTAAGGAAGAGCTGAGCACAAACAAAAATAACCTTGGCACCCACTCACGCACTTATGAAGGCAATGGACATTATGAAAATGTTTAGTCCTTTATTTTAAAATAATTCCGTAATGACAACGCGTCCGCCACACCACACAGCAAAAGTCTCAACGTTTTGCGCAGGCAGTCAAATTCAAATTAACAGTCATCAAGAAATGAGCCACCAGTTATCCAGGACTAAATGACAAAATAGAATTACCTCCACATTTGTGATACAATTGGCAACGTATGTTTTACAGACTATGTATTAAAAGAAGAATATAATAAATTTCTTGATGACTGTTAATTTAAATTTGAATGCCAATTTACAACAGCAAGTTGAGATGCTGCATTTTAACGATGGCAAAACAGGCAGCTAACAGGGTATCCATAATCAACTAATGTTGTTTACGCCGGTTTTTAATTATGTATTCACTATTTAAGTTGGTGTGTGTTGTAATAGTGTCTCTTGATAAAGCGCAGTGCACCTGCGCAAAACGTTGAGGCTTTTGCACTGTGGTGTGGTGAAGGCATTGCCATTGCTGAATTATTTTAAAATAAAGGACTAAGCATTTTCATAATGTTCATTGCCTTCATGAGTGTGTGAGTGGGTGGATGCCAAGGTTATTTCTGTTTGTGCTCATTATAAATAGCTGTTGATCAGGCTTCATTATAATGTATGTCGGAACGTTGTTATTTGTAAAAATCCAGCATTTTACAGGGTGGTTGTACCCGCGATGTGATGTTTATTTATTTGTTTTATTTATTTCAATTTGGGATTAATACCTTTGAGTCAAGGACTCATTTTCAAAGGTTCCAAGTCAGTGGTGGACAAACATTACAGATAGTACAAAATATACAGAATAACAGGGAACAATTTACACAGGCAAGTACATTTCAATTATATACATCTTATTACAGCGGTGCCAGAGAAGGGATTAGGAAAGGAGAGGAGGGTAGTACTCTGTCTTAGTGTTCACTGGATGGTAGGTCAACCAAAAAAGACAGAGTGGGTAGGGTGGTCAGCCGAGATTGGGCCTCGTCAAAGGGGGTGTGAGGGAAGGGTGATCAGCAGAGAGAGGGCATCATCTGGGTGAAGCGTACAGGGGAAAATAGTAGAAGGGTAGGTAGTAAGAGAGGTAGAGGTGACGGGGAGGGGTAAGGTAGAGGGTAAAAATATGGAGGCTGAGATGCAGTTTCAATAGCGCAGCCAGGTACATGTTTTGGTTGTGTGAAGTAAGGATCAGAGCTCAGATCTGAAAGTACCAATCTTGGGTGTATCAGTGCAGTCAGCTGGTAGCTCACTGTACCATTTCAGTTCTTGGTACAAGATGGAACTCTGGGCAAGTTTCGTCCATTTAAAAGGGATCACTAGCCTGTCGGTGGAAGCATTTCTGGTTGATTTAGTTGGCGCTGCCAGTTTTAAAGGCTACCCAAAGAAGCGTTAGCTTAAGCACTTTTTAAAGAAGGCAGGTTTGGTATTGTACTCTAAGATGGAGGGAGGCAACCCAGTTTCAGTGTAGAGCGAGCAGGTGCTGGGTTTCGAGAGAGGCCCCCAATGTTAGGTGGCAGACCTTATTAAGGAGTGTGCTTACCCTGTTAAGGGCAGTCTTCCTGCCAGCCCCATAGATAGGCAGCCCACAGTCAATGGACAACAGTACTGAACTGCTGGTAGCAAGTTTGAGAGCATCTGGAGACATCGAGTGCCTGTGACGGAAGAGGACACCAAGCTTTATGTTTGCTGACTTGACAACAGAGTCTATGTGGCTTGAGAAGGTGAGTGTGTCATCCAAGGTGATGCCAAGGTACTTGAACTTTGCTACTTAGTCCAGTATCTCGCCCTTGTGGTTGTGTATGAGCAGGGGTAGATATTTCTTTTTGCTTTGTGACGTAGAAAAAGCAGACTCTTAAGTTTTTCCGTGGTTTAAAAGTAGTTTGTTTTGTGTGAACCAGGATTCAAGTTTGAGGAAGCTGCTTTGGAGTTCAGATATAATGGAGTAGTAGTCTTTACCAGCAACCGATATAACTGCATCATCCTCATACAGTACGGTACGTGCTGAGCAAACAGGCGGGGCTGGGTTGATGAAAAGGCTGAAGAGGAGAGGTCCGAGAATGGAACCCTGCAGAACCCCAAGGGACACATCCTTAGATGCTGACAGAGTATCTCCAATTTTGACACATTGTGAACTGTTGGAGAGGTAGCTGCCAAACCATGGTACTGTGTCAGGGGATAGATCTGTTAACTGAAGGCAGCTCAAGAGGAGGCTGTGATTCACAGAGTCAAAGGCCTTCGTAAGATCAATGAAAACTAAATCCACTGCCTGCCCACTATCTAAGGCATCGTATAACTGGGATGAGTAATCAACAAGGGCAGTGCGTGTGGAATGTTTTTTATGGAAACCGTGTTGCTGCAGGCAGAGTAGGTTATAGTTATCAAGGTACTCTGTTAGCTGCTCCGAGACCATTCTTTCAAGTACTTTAGAGAGTGGGGTAGGATGGATATTGATCTGTAGTTGGATGTTAGGGTTTTGTCCCCGGCTTTGAAAACAGGTGTGACAATGGCTGACTTCCATGCATACGGGAAACACACCTAATTTTAGAGAGGCATTAAACACCATGGTTAGAGGACTGGCAAGTTCGTTCAGAAGCAAACCAACAAGCTTCATGTTGACACGATCCGCTCCCATCCTGGACTTGCCTAGGGCCCCTTTAATGTGCTTGATTGTTTCAGACTTGGTGACTCGTCTAAAATAGAAGGGTGGCAGATCCTCCCTTGGAGGATTTTGCGGGGCAGTATGGCACTGGTGACCTATCAACTCCTTAAGGTAGTCACCGGGGAGTACGCTAGAAAGGTCCGTAAATGCGTTGTTGAGCTCATTAGTGATTTCAATAGGTTCCTGTGGGGCCCATCCACAGTGATTATTAGGTCTGAGGGTGCCTTAGAGGATTGGCCCATCAGCGATTTCATGGAGTTTCAAAATTATTTTCCAGTGCCCCATGTTTTGCTTAGTAGCTCCTTATAGTAGGTTACTTTGGCCTGTCGAATGAGTTTGGTACAGATGTTTCTGGCTGCCTTGTAGGCACTAAGAGCAGTAGGCATTCCGGCTGCTTTAGCTTTGTGCCACAGATTGTCTCTGTTCTTCATAAGACCAATAAAAGAGTTGGCAAGCCATGGATTGCTGGTTCCCCTAATTGTTTTTGTTTTATAGGGTGCAAAAATATCATAGGCACGAATGAAGTTCGTTCTGAAGTAGGTCAGGGGCCACATTTCCATCAATATCCCCTGCCAGCGGTGACTAGTCTATTTGTGTCACATACAGCCTGATGTGTTCGAGTAGCCCAGGCCTCAAGCAATGATTTTTGGACACCTTAGGTGGGATTTTGGTGAAGTAGTTTGACCAGGTGCACTTCACTGGGGAATGGTCACTGAAGCTATCAGGCAGGATGCTGACCTCAGAGACATGCTCAGGGTGTGAATACAGAAGCCAATCAATTAGAGTGCTGCTCCCTGTTGTGTAGTTAAGCCAGGTGTCAGCAGTGACCATCTGGGTTAGAAATAGGCTGGATAATAGGTCCCTGGCTTCTGATTCCTTCTGTGAGTGCCAGTTAATGTTGAAGTCGCTAGCAATGACCTTCTCCCACTGATTGCCTAACTGCTGTTGATTAGCTATGAAGCAGTTTAGTGATGTCACAACATTGTTATACCATTGTGGGTATGTCACATCAATGGTACGACAACATGGAACACATTCGAGCATGCGCGATGCGCAAACATCTTTCAAAACCGTCCGTGGCGATGAGTACTGGACACATAACAGAGCTGCAGTGACTAAAAAAAATAAATAAAAGTAAGGATCTTCACTCACTTTTTTTTGTTCTGTATGTGGGCCATACACTATAAAAGATAATGTATGGTCCACGATCAGTAACAAGTGTGTTCTGCCATTTCGAGGTTGCCAAGGCAACCGAAACCTCTCGAGCTTCTCTCTCGAGGTTTTAAACAGTCGCCATGGAACCTCTTGATGACAAACACGCTTGTTACCAATAGAGGACCATACATTATCCTCTCTATTCTACATCTCTAAACAGACATTTGTCGATTCTGGATTTATTTTATACTGATTTGCTGTTGCTCACTACATAGTATCTAGTTAGCACTGTATGAGGCAGATGTTTATAGATTTTGAAAGATGGGCAACACATTCATCAATTCATTTCAGGAGCACAAGCTTTCCTGCATGTTTAAAACATGTTCCAGTGGCAATGCAGTTATTTAAAAAGTTATGCTGGGGGGGCGCTGTTGAGCAGCTATCTGGCAAGACGTGCTTTACAACCGCTCTACATATCAACAGAAATAAATCTTAAAAAAACTACTAACAAGTCAGAAGAAGTAAATAAAAACTAGAGATCTGAACAGATATCAGTACTCTGAATCCAGCAATACTAAATTTAAAACATGGGAAGAACTCAAAAAAAATGACTGGAAGTGGAACAAAAACTCAAACCTACTGTGCCAGTACAGGCCGTGACCGCCTCAACATCCACTGGATCAGAACCTCCATGGAAAGCACTGCAATCAGCCATGCAAGCTATCGACATAAAAGTGGAGTCGATACTCCAAAGATTTGTGGAGCAAGAAGCTAAAATTGATTCAGCGATTAATACCGCTACCTCGGCAGAGAAGGTGGCCACCCAGGCGTTAACGACAACTTCTAAGTTGGTCCAGGAGAATGCCCAGCTACGTTATAGGCTCGAAGCACTAGAGAACTCCAATTGTGCCTCTCATATTCACATTGTGGGCCTTCCTGAGGGGACCGAACGGGCAGAGCTCATCACTTGTCTTAAATCGTGGCTCCCTGAGGTGCTAAATCTTCCCCCAGATATGTTGGCCGATCACCTCTGGAAAGCCTTCAGAATAACACCCCAGGCTGCTGGTCCACGTGCAGACTCACTACGAGTGATTCTTTTGATCACAGCTAGCTCTACGATCCGGGACATGATGCTACAGGCTGCAAGATCAGCGAACGGATAGACTTTTGAGGGGAGGACAGTTCACTTGTTCCCAGACCTGTCGTTTGCTACACGAGCAAGAAGGAAAAAATGTGACTCAGTTCGGGCCCAACTTAGAGCCCTGGGGGTTTCCCACTCTCTATTAATGCCCGTCCGGCTTCAGATCCACTATGGCAGGCACTTGTTTCAATTCAGCGATCCAGTGGAAGCGGGGAAAAAAGTGGAGGCCATTACTTGAAAGTTCCAGGCATCGGAAGGACACTGATCCGATGATTCAGACAAAGAGACCTGATATACCACGAAGACGATGTACTGTATGAACTTAAGTACAAAGCTTGACTTTTCTTGAACTGTTTTCATAGTTAATTATATGAACAGTAACAGCTGGTTCTTTTCCTAAAACTGAGACATTTACCTTCATAGAGACAACTAGATATGAGAATCAAAAATTCAGTTCAATAGGCATTTAATGTACTTGGTTCCATTGCTGATGTCTTGTTAGTAAAGACTGTAAGGATGTGTGGGTACTTTAATAAGGCACTTGCTACGTTAAGGTATCCACTATGGATTTGGGGACATATCAACACTGGATGCTGAGTTTATATTATGTTAAAGAGACACATTTTGGTTAGTACCCCAAAAGCCTTAGATTGCTGTAGCTTTTCTGGTACATTGATGTATAAAAAGTAATTTTGTATTTTCCCCCATTTCCTATGCAATTCTGTATTGGTTTTCTTTAATCCTGATGTACATTGGATGTATCTGTACAATAGTTGATGCCTTATAGACGACTGTACAGTATTTTGTTGTTTTCTCAAAAAGCAATTAATATAAAGTTCAAAAAAAAGTTATGCTAATTTAGACTGCAGAAAGCAATAAAATATTTACTGTGGAGCACTGGGGATGTATAGTAGAAGTTCCGCAATTTCCCCATAATTTTTTCCAAAAATCTCCGCAATTTTTGCGATATTTTCCTGCAGTTTTCCAGTGACCTTGCCGCTGAGTTAAATACTGCAGAACAGGTTATGTTTGATATAAAATAATTATAGCTATATTCGCTTAAGTGATATTTGTGCTAAAATAAAATAGCGCTAATTGGCCAAAATTGCAGATTTTCCATGGGCATAAATCAGGAGCTAATTGCAGAGTGTGAAATTAAATTTGTGCAGTTGTGGCCGATTAGTGCCCTGTGCTAAATATAACTTTGGCAAGAACAGACAGTTCTACAATACTGTTGGTGTTGATACTGATCTGATTCTGTTGAATTTTTATGCCCTGCTGTGAATGTTTATTTTGATGACATTTATAAGGTATGACTGTGCTGAGTAATTCACGTTATGTTATGCAGAGAATTGTGTCATGTTATATTTTTGTGAAACTGTTACTGCTGGGAAATATTGCTATTTTTCTATTTATTGATTCTGAACTCTTCTCTTCTGTAACCAGGACAATGTAAAATGGGTAACCCTTGTAAATGAGCTTAGTCTCAATGGGAATTGTTTTATTCATATTGCTAAACAAAATTTGCTACTACTAATAGACATTGCTGCTGTAGGAACTGTATTCAGACAGAAAATGGCAGTCACTGTACACCAGTGATTTATACACTGGTGGTGCAGGGACAGTATGCAGACAGACATGGCAGCCACTGTACACCAGTGATTTATATACTGGTGGTGTAGGGAGAGTATGCAGACAGACATGGCAGTCACTGTACACCAGTGATTTATATACTGGCGGTGCAGGCACTGTATGCAGACAGACATGGCAGTCACTGTACACCAGTGATTTATATACTGGCGGTGCAGGCACTGTATGCAGACAGACATGGCAGTCACAGTACGCCAGTGATTTATACACTGGTGGTGCAGGGACAGTATGAAGACAGACATGTCAGTCACTGTACGCCAGTGATTTATACACTGGTGGTGCAGGGACAGTATGAAGACAGACATGTCAGTCACTGTACGGCAGTGATTTATACACTGGTGGTGCAGTGACAGTATGCAGACAGACATGGCAGTCACTGTACGGCAGTGATTTATACACTGGTGGTGCAGGGACAGTATGCAGACAGACATGGCAGTCACTGTACGGCAGTGATTTATACACTGGTGGTGCAGGGACAGCATGCAGACAAACATGGCAGACACTGTACGGCAGTGATTTATACACTGGTGGTGCAGGGACAGCATGCAGACAGACATGGCAGTCACTGTACGCCAGTGATTAATACACTGTCGGTGCAGGGACAGTATGCAGACAGACATGGCAGACACTGTACGCCAATGATTTATACACTGGCGGTGCAGGGACTGTATGCAGACAGACATGGCAGTCACTGTGCACCAATGATTTATACACTGTCGGTGCAGGGACTGTATGCAGACACACATGGCAGTCACTGTACACTAATGATTTATATACTGATGGTTCATTGTACACAAATGATTTATATACTGGTGGTGCAGGGACTGTATGCAGACAGACATGGCAGTCACTGTACACCAATGATTTATATACTGATGGTGCAGGGACTGTATGCAGACAAACATGGCAGTCACTGTACACTAACGATTCATATACTGATGGTTCTTTGTACACAAATGATTTATATACTGGTGGTGCAGGGACTGTATGCAGACAGACATGGCAGTCACTGTACACCAGTGATTTATACACCGGCGGTGCAGGGACAGTATGCAGACAGACATGGCAGTCACTGTACACCAGTGACTTATACACCGGCGGTGCAGGGACAGTATGCAAACAGACATGGCAGTCACTGTACACCAGTGATTTATACACCGGCGCTGCAGGGACAGTATGCAGACAGACATGGCAGTCACTGTACACCAGTGATTTATACACCGGCGCTGCAGGGACAGTATGCAGACAGACATGGCAGTCACTGTACACCAGTGATTTATACACCGGCGCTGCAGGGACAGTATGCAGACAGACATGGCAGTCACTGTACACCAGTGATTTATACACCGGCGGTGCAGGGACAGTATGCAGACAGACAGGGCAGTCACTGTACACCAGTGATTTATACACCGGCGGTGCAGGGACACTATGCAGACAGACATGGCAGTCACTGTACACCAGTGATTTATACACCGGCGGTGCAGGGACACTATGCAGACAGACATGGCAGTCACTGTACACCAGTGATTTATACACCGGCGGTGCAGGGACACTATGCAGACAGACATGGCAGTCACTGTACACCAGTGATTTATACACCGGCGGTGCAGGGACACTATGCAGACAGACATGGCAGTCACTGTACACCAGTGATTTATACACCGGCGGTGCAGGGACACTATGCAGACAGACATGGCAGTCACTGTACACCAGTGATTAATACACCGGCGGTGCAGGGACACTATGCAGACAGACATGGCAGTCACTGTACACCAGTGATTTATACACCGGCGGTGCAGGGACTGTATGTAGACAGACATGGCAGTCACTGTACACCAGTGATTTATACACCGCCGGTGTAGGGACAGTATGAAGACAGACATGGCAGTCACTGTACACCAATGATTTATATACTGATGGTGCAGGGACTGTATGCAGACAAACATGGCAGTCACTGTACACTAACGATTTATATAATGATGGTTCATTGTACACAAATGATTTATATACCGATGGTGAAGGGACTGTATGCAGACAGACATGGCAGTCACTGTACACCAGTGATTTATACACTGGCGGTGCAGGGACAGTATGGAGACAGACATGGCAGTCACTGTACACCAATGATTTATATACTGTGGTGCAGGGACAGTATGCAGACAGACATGGCAGTCACTGTACACCAAAGATTTATATAATGATGGTTCATTGTACACAAATGATTTATATACTGATGGTGCAGGGACTGTATGCAGACAGACATGGCAGTCACTGTACACCAATGATTTATACACCGGTGGTGCAGGGACAGAATGCAGACAGACATGGCAGTCACTGTACACCAATGATTTATACACCGGTGGTGCAGGGACAGAATGCAGACAGACATGGCAGTCACTGTACACCAATGAATTATACACCGGTGGTGCAGGGACAGTATGCAGACAGACATGGCAGTCACTGTACCAATGATTTATACACCGTGGTGCAGGGACAGTATGCAGACAGACATGGCAGTCACTGTACACCAATGATTTATGCACCGGTGGTGCAGGGATAGTATGCAGACAGACATGGCAGTCACTGTACACCAATGATTTATACACCGGTGCTGCAGGGACAGTATGCAGACAGACACGGCAGTCACTGTACACCAATGATTTATGCACCGGTGGTGCAGGGACAGTATGCAGACAGACATGGCAGTCACTGTACACCAATGATTTATACACCGGTGGTGCAGGGACTGTATGCAGACAGACATGGCAGTCACTGTACACCAATGATTTATACACCGGTGGTGCAGGGACTGTATGCAGACAGACATGGCAGTCACTGTACACCAATGATTTATACACCGGTGGTGCAGGGACTGTATGCAGACAGACATGGCAGTCACTGTACACCAATGATTTATATACTGATGGTGCAGGGACTGTATGCAGACAAACATGGCAGTCACTGTACACTAACGATTTATATAATGATGGTTCATTGTACGCAAATGATTTATATACTGATGGTGCAGGGACTGTATGCAGACAGACATGGCAGTCACTGTACACCAATGATTTATATACTGGTGGTGCAGGGACAGTATGCAGACAGACATGGCAGTCACTGTACACCAGTGATTTATACACTGGTGCAGCAGGGACAGTATGCAGACAGACATGGCAGTCACTGTACACCAGTGATTTATACACTGCTGCTGCAGGGACAGTATGCAGACAGACATGGCAGTCACTGTACACCAGTGATTTATACACTGGTGGTGCAGGGACAGTATGCAGACAGACGTGGCAGTCACTGTACACCAGTGATTTATACACAGGTGGTGCAGGGACAGTATGCAGACAGACGTGGCAGTCACTGTACACCAGTGATTTATACACTGGTGGTGCAGGGACAGTATGCAGACAGACATGGCAGTCACTGCACACCAGTGATTTATACACTGGTGGTGCAGGGACAGTATGCAGACAGACATGGCAGTCACTGCACACCAGTGATTTATACACTGGTGGTGCAGGGACAGTATGCAGACAGACATGGCAGTCACTGCACACCAGTGATTTATACACTGGCGGTGCAGGGACAGTATGCAGACAGACATGGCAGTCACTGTACACCAATGATTTATACACTGGCGGTGCAGGGACTTATGCAGACAGACATGGCAGTCACTGTACACCAACGATTTATATAATGATGGTTCATTGTACACAAATGATTTATATACTGATGGTGCAGGGACTGTATGCAGACAGACATGGCAGTCACTGTACACCAATGATTTATACACCGGTGGTGCAGGGACTGTATGCAAACAGACATGGCAGTCACTGTACACCAATGATTAATACACCGGTGGTGCAGGGACTGTATGCAGACAGACATGGCAGTCACTGTACACCAACGATTTATATAATGATGGTTCATTGTACACAAATGATTTATATACTGATGGTGCAGGGACTGTATGCAGACAGACATGGCAGTCACTGTACACCAATGATTTATACACCGGTGGTGCAGGGACTGTATGCAGACAGACATGGCAGTCAATGTACACTAATGATTTATACACCGGTGGTGCAGGGACAGTATGCAGACAGACATGGCAGTCACTGTACACCAATGATTTATACAACGGTGGTGCAGGGACAGTATGCAGACAGACATGGCAGTCACTGTACACCAATGATTTATACACCGGTGGTGCAGGGACTGTATGCAGACAGACATGGCAGTCGCTGTACACCAATGATTTATACACCGGTGGTGCAGGGACTGTATGCAGACAGACATGGCAGTCACTGTACACCAACGATTTATATACTGATGGCGCAGGGACTGTATGCAGACAAACATGGCAGTCGCTGTACACCAATGATTTATACACTGGCGGCGCAGGGACAGCATGCAGACAGACATGGCAGTCGCTGTACACCAATGATTTATACACTGGCGGCGCAGGGACAGCATGCAGACAGACATGGCAGTCGCTGTACACCAGTGATTTATACACTGGCGGCGCAGGGACTGTATGCAGACAGACATGGCAGTCGCTGTACACCAATGATTTATATACCGGCGGCGCAGGGACTGTATGCAGACAGACATGGCAGTCGCTGTACACCAATGATTTATACACCGGCGGCGCAGGGACTATATGCAGAGAGACATGGCAGTCGCGGTACACCAATGATTTATATACTGATGGTGCAGGGACTGTATGCAGACAAACATGGCAGTCACTGTACACTAATGATTTATATAATGATGGTTCATTGTACGCAAATGATTTATATACTGATGGTGCAGGGACTGTATGCAGACAGACATGGCAGTCACTGTACACCAGTGATTTATATACTGGTGGTGCAGGGATAGTATGCAGACAGACAGGGCAGTCACTGTACACCAGTGATTTATACACTGGTGGTGCAGGGACAGTATGCAGACAGACAGGGAAGTCACTGTACACCAGTGATTTATACACTGGCGGTGCAGGGACAGTATGCAGACAGACAGGGCAGTCACTGCACACCAGTGATTTATACACTGGCGGTGCAGGGACAGTATGCAGACAGACAGGGCAGTCACTGCACACCAGTGATTTATACACTGGCGGTGCAGGGACAGTATGCAGACAGACATGGCAGTCACTGCACACCAGTGATTTATTCTACTGCGTGCAGGACAGTATGCAGACAGACATGGTAGTCACTGCACACCAGTGATTTACACTGCGGTGCAGGGACAGTATGCAGACAGACATGGCAGTCACTGCACACCAGTGATTTATTCACTGGCGGTGCAGGGACAGTATGCAGACAGACATGGCAGTCACTGCACACCAGTGATTTATACACTGGTGGTGCAGGGACAGTATGCAGACAGACATGGCAGTCACTGCACACCAGTGATTTATACACTGGCGGTGCAGGGACAGTATGCAGACAGACATGGCAGCCACTGCACACCAGTGATTTATACACCGGCGGTGCAGGGACAGTATGCAGACAGACATGGCAGTCACTGCACACCAATGATTTATACACCGGCGGTGCAGGGACAGTATGCAGACAGACATGGCAGTCACTGCACACCAATGATTTATACACCGGCGGTGCAGGGACTGTATGCAGACAGACATGGCAGTCACTGCACACCAATGATTTATACACCGGCGGTGCAGGGACAGTATGCAGACAGACATGGCAGTCACTGCACACCAATGATTTATACACCGGCGGTGCAGGGACTGTATGCAGACAGACATGGCAGTCACTGCACACCAATGATTTATACACCGGCGGTGCAGGGACTGTATGCAGACAGACATGGCGAATCACTGCACACCAATGATTTATACACCGGCGGTGCAGGGACTGTATGCAGACAGACATGGCAGTCACTGCACACCAATGATTTATACACCGGCGGTGCAGGGACTGTATGCAGACAGACATGGCAGTCACTGCACACCAATGATTTATACACCGCCGGTGCAGGGACTGTATGGAGACAGACATGGCAGTCACTGTACACCAATGATTTATATACTGATGGTGCAGGGACTGTATGCAGAGAAACATGGCAGTCACTGTACACTAACGATTTATATAATGATGGTTCATTGTACACAAATGATTTATATACTGATGGTGCAGGGACTGTATGCAGACAGACATGGCAGTCACTGTACGCCAGTGATTTATATACTGGTGGTGCAGGGACAGTATGCAGACAGACATGGCAGTCACTGCACACCAGTGATTTATACGCTGGTGGTGCAGGGACAGTATGCAGACAGACATGGCAGTCACTGCACACCAATGATTTATACGCCGGCGGTGCAGGGACAGTATCCAGACAGACATGGCAGTCACTGCACACCAATGATTTATACGCCGGCGGTGCAGGGACAGTATGCAGACAGACATGGCAGTCACTGCACACCACTGATTTATACGCCGGCGGCGCAGGGACAGCATGCAGACAGACATGGCAGTCACTGCACACCAGTGATTTATACGCCGCGGCGCAGGACAGCATGCAGACAGACATGGCAGTCACTGCACACCAGTGATTTATACGCCGGCGGCGCAGGGACAGCATGCAGACAGACATGGCAGTCACTGCACACCAGTGATTTATACGCCGCCGGCGCAGGGACAGCATGCAGACAGACATGGCAGTCACTGCACACCAGTGATTTATACGCGCAGCGCAGGGACAGCATGCAGACAGACATGGCAGTCACTGCACACCAGTGATTTATACGCCGGGCGCAGGGACAGCATGCAGACAGACATGGCAGTCACTGTACACCAGTGATTTATACGCCGCGCAGGGACAGCATGCAGACAGACATGGCAGTCACTGTACACCAGTGATTTATACGCCGCGCGCAGGGACAGCATGCAGACAGACATGGCAGTCACTGTACACCAGTGATTTATACGCCGGGCGGCGCAGGGACAGCATGCAGACAGACATGGCAGTCACTGTACACCAGTGATTTATACGCCGCGGCGCGAGGGCAGCATGCAGACAGACATGGCAGTCACTGTACACCAGTGATTTATACGCAGCGGCGCAGGGACAGCATGCAGACAGACATGGCAGTCACTGTACACCAGTGATTTATACGCCGGGCGCGAGGGACAGCATGCAGACAGACATGGCAGTCACTGTACACCAGTGATTTATACGCCGCGCGCAGGGACAGCATGCAGACAGACATGGCAGTCACTGTACACCAGTGATTTATACGCCGCGGGCGCAGGGACAGCATGCAGACAGACATGGCAGTCACTGTACACCAGTGATTTATACGCCGGCGCGCAGGGACAGCATGCAGACAGACATGGCAGTCACTGTACACCAGTGATTTATACGCCGGCGCAGGGACAGCATGCAGACAGACATGGCAGTCACTGCACACCAGTGATTTATACGCCGGCGCGCAGGGACAGCATGCAGACAGACATGGCAGTCACTGTACACCAGTGATTTATACGCCGGGCGCAGGGACAGCATGCAGACAGACATGGCAGTCACTGTACACCAGTGATTTATACGCCGGCGGCGCAGGGACAGCATGCAGACAGACATGGCAGTCACTGTACACCAGTGATTTATACGCCGGCGGCGCAGGGACAGCATGCAGACAGACATGGCAGTCACTGTACACCAGTGATTTATACGCCGGCGGCCAGGGACAGCATGCAGACAGACATGGCAGTCACTGTACACCAGTGATTTATACGCCGGCGCGCAGGGACAGCATGCAGACAGACATGGCAGTCACTGTACACCAGTGATTTATCGCGCCGTGGCGCAGGGACAGCATGCAGACAGACATGGCAGTCACTGTACACAGTGATTTATACGCCGGGCGCGCAGGGACAGCATGCAGACAGACATGGCAGTCACTGTACACCAGTGATTTATACGCCCGCGCGCAGGGACAGCATGCAGACAGACATGGCAGTCACTGTACACCAGTGATTTATACGCCCGGCGCGCAGGGACAGCATGCAGACAGACATGGCAGTCACTGTACACCAGTGATTTATACGCCCGGCGCGCAGGGACAGCATGCAGACAGACATGGCAGTCACTGTACACCAGTGATTATACGCCGGCGCAGGGACAGCATGCAGACAGACATGGCAGTCACTGTACACCAGTGATTTATACGCCGGCGGCGCAGGGACAGCATGCAGACAGACATGGCAGTCACTGTACACCAGTGATTTATACGCCGGCGGCGCAGGGACAGCATGCAGACAGACATGGCAGTCACTGTACACCAGTGATTTATACGCCGGCGGCGCAGGGACAGCATGCAGACAGACATGGCAGTCACTGTACACCAGTGATTTATACGCCGGCGGCGCAGGGACAGCATGCAGACAGACATGGCAGTCACTGTACACCAGTGATTTATACGCCGGCGGCGCAGGGACAGCATGCAGACAGACATGGCAGTCACTGTACACCAGTGATTTATACGCCGGCGGCGCAGGGACAGCATGCAGACAGACATGGCAGTCACTGTACACCAGTGATTTATACGCCGGCGGCGCAGGGACTGCATGCAGACAGACATGGCAGTCACTGTACACCAATGATTTATACACCGGCGGCGCAGGGACTGCATGCAGACAGACATGGCAGTCACTGTACACCAATGATTTATACACCGGCGGCGGAGGGACTGCATGCAGACAGACATGGCAGTCACTGTACACCAATGATTTATATAATGATGGTGCAGGGACTGCATGCAGACAAACATGGCAGTCACTGTACACCAACGATTTATATAATGATGGTGCAGGGACTGTATGCAGACAAACATGGCAGTCACTGTACACTAACGATTTATATAATGATGGTTCATTGTACACAAATGATTTATATACTGATGGTGCAGGGACTGTATGCAGACAGACATGGCAGTCACTGTACACCAGTGATTTATATACTGGTGGTGCAGGGACAGTATGCAGCCAGACATGGCAGTCACTGTACACCAATGATTTATACGCCGGTGGTGCAGGGACAGTATGCAGACAGGCATGACAGTCACTGTACACCAATGATTTATACACCGGTGGTGCAGGGACTGTTTCCAGACAGGCATGACAGTCAGAGTACACCAATGATTTCTATACCGGTGGTGCAGGGACTGTATACAGACAGGCATGGCAGTCGTACATCAATGATTTATATACTGGTGGTGCAGGGACTGTATACAGACACACATGGCAGTCACTGTACACCAATGATTTATATACTGGTGGTGCAGGGACCGTATACAGACAGACATGGCTGTCATTGTACACCAATGATTTATATACTGATGGTGCAGGGACTGCATACAGACAGACATGGCAGTCACTGTACACCAATGATGTTTATAACATGGGTTTTGAAAATACTGTCTTCCGATTCATCCAAACAGGTCACATGACCATTGATTAATCCCTGATATACCCACAGTTGCATGTTCACAGGGCTTTATTTTATTTTTTCTTTAGGTAAAACTCTAACATAACATTGTCCATGTTATATGAGGATGAACCCACTCCAGGGTATGTGTTTACTTAAGCAATAAACCATGAGAGGGTGTGGGTTATCGGAGGAATTTACCACGGCTGGAGTGGTTTGCTCCGGCGCAGCCAAGTGGGTAAATCCCACCCAGCCGTGGTAAATCGATTAACCAAATCCCCGAGTGTAACTACTGCATTATACCAAGTACTGCTTTTTATTATTTTAAAAAGCAGTACTTTGGTAATGCTTACAAGCCAGTCACCATTACTGCACTGTTTTTATTTTGTTTGGTTTTCCTGATGTAGTTGCTCTTTTACGATCTCCACTTAGCGGGGAAACAAGATAGTGGTCGGAGTTTCGTGATTTCGATTTCCAAATTTTTTTTTTTTTTTAAATGCAGCTGGCTGGCATATTTTGCGGTGATTATCAGTAGATAATCAACGGAGGTAAGGTGCCAGCCTGCCTATCTCATTTGTCAGTGTCCGGGGTCCATGGTATAATGAGCATTAATCCACACTTGGTGATTGAAGTCACTCCGCTTCATCTCGTGACTCCACCCCCCCCCCCCAGGCAAAGATTAATGCTCAGTAAACCCATACCCTGTCGTGGGTTAATTCCTTCATATACTGGTGGTGCAGGGACAATATTCAGACATACATGGCAGTCAATGCATACCAGTGACTTAGATACTGTTAGTGCGGGGACTGTATGTAAAACGTTTAAACATGCTCCAAGTTTTGGCTGATGGTTAGTAGTAAACAGTAACTATCTCCCTAACTAGCTGAACCACCACTTTCATACAGTTTTAAAATCATAAATGTGCTTTTAACATCTTCCATGTCACAGGAAGCCCCTCCCCCCTGCAGCCAGAAGAAAATGTCGCAAAAATAAGAGGAGGAGGAAAAAGCTCAATGTTCTTCGCATCCTGCTTTGGTTTTCAAATAGGTGCAACAGTGTCATAGTGGGACACCAGTCCCATCTATTTACCCTGTCTCTCCCCCCCCCACCCCCCGACACACTATGAGACTTGAAGTTGTTAAAAGAATGTCTCCCTCAGAATAAAGGTCCCCAAAGACTACGTGTCCTTACCTGATGAAACCATGGTTTTCTCATTTTGCATCATCACATCCCTGCGGCGCTTCTTCTCCCGTTTGCTTAACATCTTCCACTCCTCTTCTGAAAAAGGAGCTGCAACATCTTCAAAGGTTTCTGGTACCTGAAATAACACAAGCTGCATTTAATAATCCTTGGAGTTACTGCTCACCATTGATAAATCAGCAGCTTTTCAACCTATAGTGGACAGATATGAAAACACCGAAAATGTCGGTAGAAAAAAGATAATTGTTCCATCCAGTCTGCTCAGTTCTACCCTGCCAAGCTTCAGATTGGCAGTTGGCAAAGACCGAGGAGTCTGAAGTGTATGAATATTTAATGGGATGAAGTCAGCCCAGTGACCCATCCCCGGTTTTTACCCAGCAGTTGTGCCCTGTGATATCACTCTGCAGGAACTCATCCAGTTTGTGCTTGGAACCAGTTTGGTTTGATTGCCTCCTGGGGCAATCTCCTACCCCAAGATCTCACCATCCTCCGAGTAAAGAAGTAATGCTTCCTGAATTCTGTTCTAACAGCCCCCCAAGCTTTGGCCCTTGTCCCTTGTTCTGTCTTCCTGGACTAAAAACAACTAACTCCTCTCTATACAGAGGAGAACTAGCTACAGTAATGTCTCTTTGTAAAAGAGGGAGTCTCTGCACAGAACAATGACATCAGGGGGCTAACTGTGCTAGACACAAGGCATAAATTAGTTTTGGACGCATGAGTAACAGCCTTTGCTAATCAATATCATTTTGATTAGCAACCAGCCAGATTTGAGGAGCAATTTTACTAAATGGTTATTTTTATCTATAAGATACAGCCCACAAAGAGTGCAACTGCGTGGAAAAGTGTCAAACTGCAAGAATAATTCCTGCAATTCTGTACTTTTTACCACAAGTGCAGGTCAATATTACTGCAATTAGGAAATTGTTACTCAACGTGGCAAATTAGATGATTAGTAACTTCTGCTAATCAAGGCAGCACTTTATTAGCAAATAACATTTTTGGGTAGTAAATTGCTATGCAAACCCCCTTATTTTATGCCTTGTAGACACAGTACATCTATCACACATGCCCACACAATGCAAAGCATCATGGGCTGCATATGCAAATCACCACAGAATGTTATGCTGGTTCAACTTTAAGCAGAACTGCATGGTGCTGAAAGGCCTCTCACACAGTTTGCAAAGGGTGCTAACAGATGACATTGACACGGGTTTCGTCCTACCAGGACTCATCAGTGTGCCTCATCTGTTTGAAACCCCCGAGTGGAATGAACCAGCTACCCTAAGACGGTCTGTCTGGGTTATGTTGTGGTGAACCCATTAAAATAAAAAACTATTTAAAAGACAAAGAACCTCTGTGCGTGAACACTTAGGCAAGGGTTACCCAAAAGGGCATTTGGCTGGGAAGCCAAGTTTCAAGAAAATACAAAATCACACATGCCCACACAATGCAAAGCATCATGGGCTGCATATGCAAATCAAAACAGAATGTTATGCTGGTTCAACTTTAAGCAGAATTGCATGGTGCGGAAAGGCCTCTCACACAGTTTGCTAAGGGTGCTAACAGACGACATAGACACGTGTTTCGTCCTACCAGGACTCCACTGGGGTGTCAAACAGACGAGGCATACTGATGAGTCCTGGTAGGATGAAACACGTGTCTATGTCATCTGTTATGAGTGGACTGAGGACAGGGGGAATAAGCGACCTCAACGGAGCTCTGGTCGGGACAGCTGGGAATTTCTTTGTGGGCAGAAAGGGTGCCAATGCAGACAGGAGCCCAGTACAAAAGGCAGCCTGCTGCACCGGAGAAACACAATGAAATGAAAGTGAAAGAGCTGGAGTGAGCGAAGCTCAAAGGGGATCTATCGTGATGCTGCGAGATTTCTTTGTTGGCAGAAAAAGGTGGCAAATATGGTGCAGGAGCCCAGTAGAAAAGGCTATTTCCGGCATACCGCAGAAACGGAACGAGCGAAAGTGAGAGAGGGGAGTGAGCAGCCCTCAATGGACCTGTGTCAGGACTGCTGCAGATTTCTTTGTGGGCAGAAAAAGCTGACAACAGAGGCAGGAGCCCAGTACAAAAGGGCAGCCTGCAGCGCCAGGAGAAACAGAATGAGCGAGTGACAGAGGAGGAGGAGTGAGCCACCTCAACGGAGCTCTGTTGGGACAGCTGCGGATTTCTTTCTGGGCAGAAAAAGATGCCAACGCAGGCATGAGCCCAGTACAAAAGAGCAGCCTGCAGCGGTGGGAGAAACAGAATGAGTGAGTGACAGAGGGGCAGTGAGCGAGCTCAACGGACCAACGCAATCAACATTCAGCATTGACAAATGCTTGTTGTTGTCGTCAGCATCTCAACCCCCATTGTGTATTCTTCTCCTAGGTTTTTGTTTCCCAGGTGCATTACTTTGCACTTCTTTGTGTTGAATCTAAGCTGCCATACATTTGACCATTCCTTCAACCTTCTAGTCCCTTTTCATCCTTTCCACCCCACCTTGCATATCAACCCTGTTGCAGATCTTTGCGTCTATCTGCAAAGAGGCACACTTTCCTTCCAGTCCCTCTGCAATGTCACTTATAAAGACATTAAAAGGACCAGCCCTAGTACTGAACCCTGTGTACCCCACTAGTAACCCCCTTCTTCACTGTGGACTCCATTTACTATTACCCGCTGTGTCCTGTTGTCCAGCCAGTGTTTTATCCAGGCTACCACCCTGGGACCCACTCCCAGGCTGGCTAATTTGTTTATTAATCTTTGTGTGGACTGTGTCAAATGCCTTGCTAAAGTCTAGGTAGGCCATGTCCACAGTCCCTCCCTGGTCTACTACTTTGGTCATCCAGTCAAAGAAATCAATTAGATTTGTCTGACATGACCTTCCTGTTGTGAATCCATGCTGCCTTGGGTCCTCTGCCCCACTGGCCTCTAGGTAGTCAACAATTCTTTCCTTCAGAAGTGATTTCATCATTTTCCCTACCACTGAGGTCAAACTGACAGGTCTGTAGTTTCCTGCCTCTGTGGAGTGTAGCCAGAAATTTCCATTTTGTACACAGTCTCCAACAGTTGCAACCCCCCAATTAAAAAATTTACACATCCTTTCCAAATGGCACCCCCTTCCAAAAAAGTCAGATTGTTGTCAGATGACTCCTCTACTCTCTAAAGAGGTTATACATGTATTGGACACTCCTCAGTGGCCTACACTAACCCAAATACTACAGATTAGAATGATAATATTAACAGAGTGGCTTATGGTTTGTGACGGACACTCAACAAAACTGTACACAAATGTGTACAGTGAGTATGCCTGTCTTGCTCCCACTTTTGTGAAGGGGAATCACATCCGCCCTCCTCCAGTCCTCAGGTACCATACCATCCTCCCATGATTTATTAAAAAGGGTAGTCAGTGGTGTTACTAGTTCTTCCCTTAGTTCTGTTAGAATTCTGGGGTGAATCCCATCAGGCCCCATTGCTTTATCCACCTTCAGTTTTAGGAGTTCTTTCAGAACCCTTTCTTCTGTGAAAGGACTAATATCAACCCCCTATCCAGAGTGCTTCTAGTAACTGGATTAGGTATCTCCCCCTGCTTTTCCATTCTGTTCTGTGTATGTTGGACCCTACCTCTGCTGTGTGGGACGCCGCTCGTTAGCGGCTGAAGTTTCTGTTGGGACGTTTTGCCGGGACTTACTTGCTTTCCTTTATTGCCCTCTCTATCTAGCTGACCCTCCTGGACCGGCAGATGTGCACGGCGTGAGAGACCGTGCAAAATTCTGCTTGATCCCAGTTGGAGCTGGTGGAGTGAGTTGGGAGTAAATTGTTATTGTGGAGGGGGCGGGGAGGTTTCTCTATAAAGTAAAGCGCCGCTCGAAAGCGGCAGTTCTGTGTATGTTGGACCCTACCTCTGCTGTGTGGGACGCTGCTCATTAGTGGCTGAAGTTTCTGTTGGGATGTTTTGCCGGGACTTACTTGCTTTCCTTTATTGCCCTCTCTATCTAGCTGACCTCCTGGACCAAGCTGATGTGCACGGGCGTGAGAGGCCTACAAATTTGCTTTGATCTAGCTGGAGCTGGTGGAGTGAGTTGGGAGTAAATTGTTATTGTAGGGGTGGAGAGGTTTTCTATAAAGTAAATCGCCAGTAAGCGTAGTGTTGTGTAGAGGGTGCGAACGCCACCTGTGCCAAAATATTTTTATACGAAAGTTAGAGGAGGGATGTTTTTGTGTATAAGGATTTTAAACTGTGTTTATTACATTATTTAGGTAGGAGTGCTTTAATTAACTTGAGTCTGTATTATTTAATGTTTGTATGTTAGTTTGAAAATCTGTTTAAATTAGAAATGTGTAGGGGGTCTGCAGGGCGACCTGTGGGAACTAGAATCAGCTATGGGAACTCATTGCTGCATGCTCTGCGTCCCTCTACCCCTCCCCCTGTATCTGATATCACTATCAGGCGTTGCAGGGAGGTGGGGATTGAAAGGGATCACTCTGCTTGTGGACTATGGGCTGACCAGGAGCAGGTTGATGGAAGGATAGAGGTAGTTAGGTCCAGGAGACGCCCTGGATTTTTTAGGGTATCTAGGCGAAGCCAGACGTGGTTGGTGCCCATTTCAGGGAGACCACTAGACCGAGTGGGTCAGGTAAACCAGAGGGGCTCACTACCTCTACATCTCTGACGGTAGTAGTTAGGTAATGCCAGGTCAATTAGAAACAAGACGGCAATTATTGCCTTGGTTTCTTCGGTTGACCTGGCTTGCATTACTGAGACCTGGGTGGAGATGATGCTGGCCCTATTTTTGAGGCTGCAGTCCTCCCCAGGATATACCGTTGTGCACTGCCCCAGAGAAAATCGCAGGGGTGGCGGTATAGCCATTTGTTTTAGATCTAGCCTGACCTTCAGCATGCATCCGGTGGGAACCCCAGGTTCTTTTGAGTGTGTGGCCATTCGTGGTGGACTCGGCATTGGCTGCAGGATTCTCCTCATCTATCGTCCTCCTGGCCCGATGGGGGGTTTCCTGCAGGAATTTGCCGAGTTTGTTGCCGGCGAGACGTTGGATTCCCCCAGATGGGTTTTTCTGGGGGATTTCAATGTCTGGGCCGAGGATAAAGCTCAAAGGTGCATCGGCGAATTTTTGCAAAGTATGTCCCTATTAGGGCTGATGCAGTTTGTTGATGCACCCACTCACCAGGATGGCCACACGTTGGACCTGGTGTTCTCACTTGGAATTGAGATTATTGATCTTGTGATTGATCAGGTGTTTTGGTCTGATCATTGCACGGTGAAGTTCACGCTTGGGGCTCCCGCCATAAGTTCCTCCCCTGCTGAGATGACTCGCTGCCGTCCTTTACGTGATCTTACCCCTGAGGGTTTTATGGCGGCAGTTGACTTATCTAGTATGGTGGTGCATGCCGGAGCTGTTGATGTCGGGTGGACACCTATAAGGTGCTATCTGACACCATCAACTCCCTCTATCCTATCCGTACGACCTGAAACTTCGTACCTGAGGTCTCCGTGGTAACGATGGAGATCTCAGGGAAATGAAGAAGATGGGTCGGAGATTAGAGCGCCAAGCTGGAGGAAGTCCCATCTGGAGACGGATAAACTGGTCTCTGCGTGCGATTATTGCACATATCAGGAGGCAATCAACCGAAGAAGACAGCATTTTGTCTCGGAGATTGTTGTTGGGAGAAACCGACCAGCCCTCACTTTTCCCGACTGTTGACAGACTTCTCCATCCTGTTTGTCTCCAGCCCTCAAGAATTTCCTCAAATGAGGATTGTGAGGATTTTGCTCGGTTTTTCTCAGACAGAGCGTCTTTGATCCGGCGGAAGGTTTCTTCAGCCAGCCATACCATTGCTGACAGTGGTCGCCAGTTGTGTGCTGAGTGCACTCTGCCTAGCTGAGGAGAGTTTAGGCCAGTGGAGGTCCGTGAGGTTATTGAGGTGGCAGTCAACTTGACGCATACCTTTTGTGAGCTGGACCCAGTGCCAACGCGTTTCTTAATGAGATGCATTGACTCTGTTGGCCCGGTGTTTGCCCTGATTGTCCGGTGCTCCTTGAGTCAGGGTGTCTTCCTGGATGCCTTGAAGGAGGCTCTGGTGAGACCCCTTTTAAAGAAATCTTCTTTGGACCCGGAGGTCAGGGCAAATTACCATCCTATCTCCAATCTCCCATTTTTGGGGAAAATTGTTGAGAAGGTGGTATCGCTTCAGTTGGAGGAATACCTCATAACTCACGAGTTATATGATCCTTTCCAGTCGGCTTTTCGGGCCAGACATAGCACCAAAACTGCGTTAGTTCGAGTGCAAAATGACCTCCTCAGGGCTAGAGACCGAGGGGACAAGACAATTCTTGTTCTCCTCCATCTCTCATCAGCTTTTGATACTGTGGACCATTGTGTGTTGCTTCTTCGCCTGAGGGAGTTGTGTGGACTCACCGGTAATGTCATCAAGTGGTTTGAGTCCTTTCTCACCAACAGGAGACAGCAGGTTGTGATGGGAAATTTCTCATCTACATCCTGCCCCCTTTTGTGTGGAGTCCCTCAGGGTTCGATACTGGCCCCAATGTTGTTCGCAGTATACATGCTGCCCCTGGTGGGGATCATAAGGAAGTATGGTCTGAGTTTTCATTGTTATGCTGATGATACTCAGCTATACTTATCCTTTGCCCCAAGAACATCAAACGCAGTGGACATGTTAAATATCTGTCTGGCTGAGATTAGCGACTGGATGGCCGCCAGCTGGCTACGACTAAACCCCAACAAGACTGAGGTACTGGTAGTGGAGTTGAACAGAGTTTGTGATGGGATGGCCTCTGACTCGGCAACTGGACTTGTGCTAGGAGCTGCGTCATTGATGGCCTCCCCTTGGGTGCGAAATCTTGGTGTGATTCTTTACAGGAATTTGTCCATGGAGGCTCAAATTTCTTCTGTGGTTCGTTCCTGTTTTTTCCATCTTAGAAACATTGCCAGGATTAAGCCCCTTGTTCCGTCTCTGGACCTCCCTACCTTGATACATGCCTTAGTCACTTCTAGGCTTGACTACTGTAATGCTCTCTATCTCGGGGTCTCTGGGGGCTCTCTCCGCAGACTGCAGCTAGTGCAAACGCTGCTGCCCGCTTTTGTCCGGGCAAGGTAAATTCTGTCTATACACCTGTATTGCAATTGCACTGGCTGCCTGTCAGGTGAGAGTGCTCGCCAAGGTGGGTTTTTCACCTATAAGGTCTACATGGACAGGGCCCTGGTTATCTGTCAGATCTCCTGGTACCTTCTTCCTCTTCCCGAAATCTCCGCTCTTCTAGTGGTGACCTCCTAAATGTTCCAAGAGTGAGGTTAAAATCTGCAGGCGACTGAGCCTTTAGTGTTGCCGCTCCCGCTTTTTGGAACTCTTTGCCAGCAGTAGTTAGGGAGGCCCTCACTGTAATTGCCTTCAAGGTTCGCCTGAAGACCTTCCTATTTATGCAAGCTTTTGGGGTGTGATTTTGTTTATTTATATGTTTTTAAATTTGTTGTAAATTTTATGATTATACAGTATGAAATGCTGTTAAGTTTTTGTACGGCGCCCAGAGCCTTCGGGATTGGGCGTCTTTTTAAATAAATGTGACTTGACTTGACTTGAATATTGAGCTGAAGTATTCGTTCAGTATCCCTGCTTCTTCACTGTCACTCTCCGCCCAACCACCTTCCTCTTTATTCAGCCTCAGTATCCCTGCCTTAGTCATTCTTTACTCCCTAATGTACCTATAAAATGTTTTATCCCCCTTCTTAACCAAGTTGGCTATCTTTTCCTCGGTTTGGGCCTTTGCTATTCTGGCTGCCTTCCCCGCTTCCTTCTGCTTTAACTGGTATAGTTCTCTGTCCTGCTCCTTCTGTATTTCCTGATACTTCCTGAATGCTATCTTTTTCTCCCTTACCTTCCGCGCCACTTCTTTTGAGAACCATAGTGGTTTTTTCTTTCATTTCGATTTGTTTAGTTGCTTCACACAAAGGCTTGTTGCCTCTGTGATGGTGGGTTTTTTTTTTGAATACTCTGTTTATTAAAGGTTTTCTTTCACAGACAATACATGACATACAACAGCGAGCAACCACATAGATAGACATGCTGACAGCCCCACCAAAACTAATAATACCTACTGATTACTACATGATGACAGACAGCAAATAGACGTAGACAATCAACAAATAAATACAATCACCAAATGAATACAGCAAATTAAATACACTAAATGCAGTGAATATAGTGAGTAGATGCAATGCATATATGCTTAGCTGCATAGATGCAGTCGAGTGTGAGCTTCCATATCTATCTCTGAACGTAGTCAAACACTCACACATAACCACACCTACACCCAAGGTATCCATTTTATACTCATTTTGTAACAGGCGATAGTATCATAGAACCTAGAACATAGCAGGCAGTAATGCTAAACAGTGCCTGTTCCGTTATCAAGGGGAGCCCTTCTCTTTTAAAATTGCCTCTCTGCTGGCATTTATATATTCAACCCTAAACGCAGCATTATGCTTTCAGACATACTCAGGGATGCCAAGAAGGGAGCCCAATCCCTTAGGAACACCTCCTCCCTAGCCCTCATCAGGAGTGTGAGCCTTTCCAAAGCCAGAGAGCGGATGGCCATTCTTCGCCACTCAGTTAGTGTAGGCCTATTCCCGGTGACCCAAGTGTTCTGAATACATTGCCTGGAAAATACGAACAGAACTCTTGTCCTCCTAAGCAGTGGCAGCCATTCTTCCTCCCCCTCTGCTGCCTCTACCCCAAATAAACAGACCAAGGGATCCCGAGGCAAGTGCTCCCCTGACACCTTATTTACCTCGTGTACTTACTCCCAGAACTTTGCAAAACTGAGCCGCGACCAGAAACAGTGGAAAAAGGTACCCATCCCCTACTACATCTCTGGCATATCGGGATATTGCAGGACGCACTCCTATGGGCGCCACCGGGCCCATAGTATGCTCTATGCAAGAACTTATAGAAGGCCTCCAACCTGTTAGCACACCATGATCCTCTGGCATCCCCAACACTAACTGCCAGTTCTTCTCCGATATTTGTTGTCCTAAATCCTCCTCCCAGAGAGCCTTTGTGGCGCCAGTTAAATCCGGCAGACTTTGCCTGTCTTGTTTAGCCACTTTTCCTAGAAATCCCCTCGGGTCTGACTTAGCTTGACATACCATCCGCTCCACAATATTCAGGTGCAGCCCACCCTTATCCCCCATGCCCATCTTTCCCACAAATGCTTTCACTTGTAAATATCAGAATAATTGGGATGTCCCCAACCTCATATCTCTCCTAATCCTGTCAAACTCGCTTAACTCTCCCTTTTCTAAAAGAACCCCCACATAGGCTGCTCCCCCCCTTTCCCATTCCAGAAACCCCCCATCCCCCATCCCAGGTATGAAGATGGGGTTCTTTGCAATCGGCAACAGCAGAGTCTCCCTGTGAGCCGAGCCTTTCCGCCGCCACATATGGTCCCACGCCTCTAATGTTTCCCTAACCAGCGGGTTACCACTTCCCAGTTCCCTATATGCCCGCAGTCCCTTGCTATGCAGGTAGGCTGTGAGTCTCCCTGGGATCCCCTCTTGTTCCAGCTCTACCCAGCTGGCCACCTCCGGCCTATGGACCCAGTCAGCTATCCCCCTGAGCTGCACCGCCCTATAATAAGTACCCAGATCCGGAAAATTAAGCCCCCCCCTTAAGCCTATCCACTTTAAGCCTTTTCAGACTGATCCTGGGCTTCTTGGTCTGCCAGATAAAGTCCGAGAACCCCCTCTCCAACCTTTTCATGTCCCTTAATGTCAACCTCATCTGCAGTATTTGCATAGGGTACAGGATGCGAGGAATAACATTCATTTTTATTATGTTGATCCTCCCCATCCAAGACACAGGATGCTGCATCCAGTGCTTAAGGTCCACCAGAACCGATTTGATCAGGGGTTGATAGTTTAACCTATATAGCTCCTCGCATCACTGCCCTATCCGGACCTCTAAGTATTTAAAATCCGTCTGGGCCACCTTACAGCTTCCACTTGCATACTGCGTGACCCTGAGCAAGTCACTTAACCTCCTTGTGCTCCCAGGTCGCTCCTGTAAAAAAGCTTTCAGCTTAGTGTGCTATACCTGGTTAAACAACGAAATTAAAAAAAAAAAAGAAATTAAAATTAAACCCCATTTGCTGTACCTCCCGGCCAACCTCTGGGAAACCCATAACTTCAGATTTCCTAACGTTAATCTTATAACCTGAAAAACCTGCAAACCTCTCTATGATATCCATTAAATGCCCCATAGACCTGTGCAGGTCTCCCAGGAACAGCAGCATGTCGTCCGCATATAACGCCACTTTGTGCTCTCTCCCCTTTGCATCCTCTACTCCCACCACACCCTTATGCTGGCGTAGCGCTGATGCCAGCGGTTCGACCGCTAGGGCAAACAGCATGGGTGAAAGAAGGCAGCCCTGCCTCGTGCCCCTGCCCAACCTGAAGCTTTCGGAGTGACATCCATTTACAATAACCCATGCATTCGGCCTAAGATACATAGCCCTAACCCAACCGATGAACGAGTCACCCAGAACAAACCGGGTCAACACCTCGAACAGGTAATCCCATTCCACCCTATCAAACGTTTTTTCAGCGTCCAGAGAGATCACCCCCATTCCCCCCTTGGTCCGCCCCGCTCTCCAAATAATACTGAGCAGCCTACGTACATTATGGTAAGACTGGTGCCCCTTTATGAACCCGGTCTGATCTGGGTGAATCACCTCCGGGAGTATATCCTCCAACCTACTGGCCAGGACCTTAGCCAGAATCTTTAGGTCTACATTAAGTAAGGAGATAGGTCGGTAGGCTGTACAATCCGCCACGTCTTGCCCCCACTTGTGTATAAAGCAGATATCCGCCTCATACCACGAGCCAGGTAACGCTGGGGTCTCCCCCTCCGCTTCCTCCTCGAATACCCTACTCAAAGTGTCGGCCATCTGCCTCCCCAGGATTCTATAGTACTCAACAGGGAATCCATCAGGTCCACTGGCCTTTCCCACCTGCAACTTCTGGATAGCCCTCAGGATTTCTACTCTAGAGATGGGTTGGCCCAGCAACTCCTTCTGCTCTTCTGTAACCCTCCACAGGGACACTCCATCTAAGAACTCTCGTATACGGTCCCCCTTTCCAATATGCTCCGCACTATACAGCTTTTCATAAAAACTCCCTAAACATTCTGCAATTTTCTTCGAGCTCGTAAAGACCCGCCCCTCCGCATCCTTCACCCTCAATATTCTTGTTGAGCACCTCCCTTCTTTCATCAGCCTCACCAACATGGGCCCTGGCTTGCTCCCCCACTCAAAAACCCTTCTTTGGCAGTGAAACCATGCTTTCCCAGCCTCATCTCTCAGTAATGTATTGAGAGCATCCCTCACCATCGCTAGTAATCTATTAACCTCCCCTCCCTCTCCTCCCCCTACCCGCTTCTCCAACTCCTTTACTTGTCTCTCGACCTCCTCCTTCTTGCACCTACTCTGTCTCTTCATTCTAGCTACATATGCTATTATGGACCCCCTCATATAGGCTTTTCCCGCCTCCCAGAAGATGGTGTTGGAGACCTCACACGCGGAGTTCGTCTCCACATACAGCTTCCACTGCTCCTCTAAGTATTCCCTAAATGCCCGGTCTTTCGCTAGGTACGTAGGAAATTTCCAAGTGGTAGGCCTATCTTCGGAAACTCCCCCTGCCAGTTTCAACATAACTATGGCATGGTCTGAAATAAGGATAGGACCATGGGCTATCTCCCTTATCCTTCCCACCCAACCTCTAGGGAGGTAAATATAGTCCAAATGAGACCAGGTCCTGTGAGGGTTAGAATAAAAGGTATATTCCCTCGCACTTGGATTAACCACCCTCCACCCATCCACCATGTCCAGATCTGCTACTCCAACTCGCCATTGGTTCATGGCCTCCGTTACCCGTCCCTTTCCTGCAGAGTGATCCATACATGCATCCATGGTCCAGTTAAAAATCACCTCCCATAATTAGCCCCGGGAACTGCTCCCTGGTCAATAGACCCAGTAAAGAGGTATAGAATCATGGTTCATACATCATTGGCGCAGTATACACAGCCAAACGTGAGTGTCTCCCCTCACCACATTCCAGTAACAAAAATGTACCTACCCTCTTTTAAGTACTTCACCACTCTTTTCACTTCAAAGAGCAGGCTCTTATAGAGTAAGTATCGCTACCCCCCCTTTTGTGAGAGGAGTAGGAGACGGCTAGACATTTCCCCACCCAGCTCCGTACTAACTTGACATGTTCCAATTCCGTCAGGTGGGTTTCTTGTAGGAGAGCCACCTGCGCCCCCTTCCTTCTCAAGGCGGTCAGAAGTGCCGTCCTCTTTACTGGGTTCCCTATACCCTTTATATTCCAGGAAACAACATTAAGGTTCACTGCATCACCCATTCCACCCTAGGAATCTTTCCAGGTACCAAACCATTTCCATCAGCATTCCCTGTACATTTCCATTGTGTTTAAACCTTATGGAATAAACTTATGCACTGCCTGAATTCCGTACACTCGACTGCATCTGAAAAACAAAAAAAAGAAAAGAAATTGACACAGTTACACAAACACCAATAACAGTAACTATAGTAACCCTACCCTTACAGATATTTTTAATTAAACAACCCTGGTATGCTCCCCCCAACCCTCTTTACCCCCCTCCCTGTCCTCCCCACACATACTTCCCGTCCCTCCCAATCTACACTAATTGCTAACATAGCACAAGTGTATAGTTGAACAAAACACACACTCAAATATACTCCTCCTCAACTGAGATGCGTCTCGCCACCCCCAGCAGCCGTATCCCTCCATCTTGGCTACCCCCCATCTCCAACTGCAGCAAGCAAGGCATGAGGCATCCATCCACTCATCTTTCCCTTTCCTCCTTCCTCTTGGGGTCCCTCCCTCCGCTCCCCCTCCCCTTCTACCTACCTATTGTCAATTCTACCCCCCTCCAGCCCCGGGTTCCCAATCTTCCTTCTAATCCCCACTCCTATGGTCCCCAGTCGTGGATTTAATTACCCCCTATATCAGCCTGTCTCCACCTTAGGGACTCCATTGCATCCACACATCCTCCTCTCATATGGGAGCAAGGATACGATCCCGGGACCCTTTCATCCATCCTATCCTTACCCTGCCCCCCCCAACAGTGTGTCCCCCTAAGCTGAACACTTCCCTTCACTTATAGCGGGGTTCAGGTCTTCCTCCTCTCTCCTCTTTCCCCCACCCTCCTCCGCTACTAATGCTGGTATCCGTTCTCTCCCTTTGCCCCCATTATCCACCCCTCTTTCAGTGGAGAGCTGGGTAACGCCAGTGCACCGAGGGTCCAGGGACCAGTCCGTGACGACCTCCAGCTCGTGTCCAGCCCTCCCCCGCCCTCACCCCACTGGATCCGGACCTCCAATCTCCCAGTCCCATGCTCTGGACCCCCTGATCTTCACGAGCATTTACAGGGGGTATATCCCAACGGGAGCGGGGAGCAGGAGAAGTCGGAGGGGCACAGCGCAAGAACCCAGCCCTGGATTATGTTCAACAGCTTCGGCTCTAATCTGCCCCCACAGCCCTGCACTCCTCCACCTCAGCCCCCCACCCCCACCCCACCATGTGGACCCTACCTGCAGGCTCTCCCCACTTAACTATATTGCCATCCGGTAGACCCTCCAGCACAGAAGAACGTGAGAGACACGAGGACAAGAGGATAAGAGGATGCGGGGGCCAGGCCGCGCCATCAAATTACACGCGCTAGGCCCACCCTCGCTCCTACCCTAGAGATACCAGGTAAACGGCCTAACTGCCTCAATCTCCACAGTCTCCTCGTCCACATGTCCGTTTTGGGGCTCATAATATAGCAGAGGTCCGGGGGAGATGGAAGTGGAGGCACCCCACAGGCCCGTCTTCAGCCCGCTCAGCCTTCCAAATCATGAATCCTTCAGATGAACAAAGCGCAACGGTGCCAACAGCTCACAGTTAACATATAACACGAACCAGCAGTAGTGCAGCACTTATGCACTAACTCTATTTCATTTTGTCGACCGGCTCTTCCACATTCTCCCACTGGTCTTCAGCCCACCTTCCTTCTCAAGGCCTTCACGAACTCCTCCGCTTTCACAATCTCCCAGAAGGAGTAAGTCGCCCCTTCATGCTTAATCTTCAATGTTGCAGGGTACACAAGGAAGTTTTCCACCTTCAGGCTCCTCAGTTGCGCCATAAGCCCATTAAATGCTTTCCTTCTCTTCAGCAGGCACGCCGAATAATCTTGTGACAGGAACAACCAGTGACCTCCAAAACTCAGGGAGCCCTTTGCCCGGTACGCCTTCAAGATCGCCTCCGTCTTCAAAATTGTGAAACCGCATAGTTATCTGGCGGGGAGGTTGATCAGCCGGTGGCTACGGCATAACGGCCCGATGTGCTCTCTCTAGTTTCACCCGACCATGCTTCATATCAAGGCCCAACAGCTCTGGGAGGGTCTTGCTGCAAAAGTCCAGTGCATCATTCCCCTCGTGCCCCTCTGGGAGTCCCCTTAAGTGCAGGTTCAGCCGCCTATGATAGTTCTCGTGGTAGTCATAGGCCTCCTTGAATTCCTCCAGCTCCTTCTGGAGGGCTCGAACTTGCTCAGGAACTGTTAGTACCTCGTCTTCCAGTCTAGATATTCTTTCCTCTGCCTCCGTGAGCCTGGTGCTCTGCTGTGCTTGCTGCTCCAACACTTCCTGCAGCCTGCCATCTAACTTGTCCTCCAACTTGATTAGGCGCGGCTCGAGGCTGCAATCGCAGCCTGTCACCTCCTTCCCCTAACGCCGCCACCTCGGCAGCGAGGCGAGACCAGGCCGCGTTTTTCATTCACAGAGCCCGGCCTTTTACTTTCTTCGATTTCCAGCCACTACGCTGATTTTTAGATGGCATTGGGGTTAAAAACTCATCCATCGCGCCTTTCTCCACCCAAATATGTATATTTAACCTCTTGAGGGTGGGTTATGCCTTAAAATTTTTTATTAATTACCGGCTGTCCAGGCGGAGCGAACGAGAAATGCGACCGCTCAGCTAGCTGCTCATTAGCACCCCCCGTGATGGCAGTTTTGATGTTTCCCCATTGTTGCTCCACCCCACCTCCTTGCCTGTTTGCTAGTGCTTTTCTGAGGCACTCTCCCATTTTAACAAAATCAGCCCTCCTGAAGTCCAGTACATTCACTTTTGTATGGCTTGACTCTACAGCTAAGTTTATCGTGAACCACATTGTTTGGTGGTCGCTTGTTCCCAGATGGCTACCCACTTCAAGATTGGAGATCCTCTCTCCGTCCCCATTTGAGAGTACCAGGTCTAAGATTGCTCCCTACTGAGTGGATTCCAAAACTAGCTGTCTGAGGCATGCCCAGTGTAGGGCATTGAGAATGGCCCTGCTCTTGGATGTGGCTGCAGCAAAGGTGTTCCAGTTAACATCTGGCATATTCAGGTCCCCCATCAACAATACCGCCCCTTTCTCTGCCATCCCAAGGATACATGCTATCATTTCCTTGTCCATTTCCTCCCCCTGAGACAGGGGTCTGTATATAACCCCTGTGCAGAATGTGTTGCCATTTCCAGTCTCCAGGGTGACTCACAGTGCCTCCTCTCCTGCCTGTTTACCCTTTAGTTCTGTTGCTTTGATCCCTTCCCTTACATAGAGAGCTACTCCTCCTCCTCCTCTTCTTCCCCCCCCCATCTCTCCTGTAGATTGTGTACCCTGGTATGTTGACATCCCAGTCATGGTTCTCTGTGTACCATGTATCTGAGACTTGCCACGATATCCAGGCATCCTTCTTCCATCAAGGCCACCATTTCGGGGAGCTTTTTACCTAGACTATGGGCATTGGTACTCATTACCCTCCATTTTTTTATGGCTTTATTTCTTTTTGCCCCATCCCTGTCCTTACTGCCTTTGTCTTTTTCTCCATTTACCCCTGCCCTTCTCCCTATCGACTGCTCTATCTTGGTGTTTACCTCACTAAGTACCCTGATTTTTTTGGGGGCTAGGATTTCCCCTTCTCCTTTTCAGTGCCTCTTCCCTTGGCTAGTTTAAATGCTTGCCAATGAAGTATTTAAACCTAGCACCTAGGATCCTGGTTTCCCTCTTGGACAGGTGCAGACCATCGCACCTGCATCCATCCAGGTGAAGCCCCAGTCCCCAGTGAAGCCAAATCCCGGAGCTCTGCACCACTTTTTCAACCAGTCATTAAATCCCATGGTACGAAGTACACTAGCCTCGCCCACGCCAAAGACAGGTAGCACTTCTGAGAAAGTTACCATGTGTGCTACTTGTCTAAGGCCCCTTCCCAACTCCACAAACTCCTGTTGCACTGCTCTGATCCCATTCTCAGCCAGGTCATTTGTCCCTGGGTGGATAATAAATTTCTAATAAGCAGGGACATTAAAGGGCAGGGTTTTATTTAACTCTAAAAATTGATTAGTGTTTTGCTCATAAAGGTGCTAAAGCATGGTGAAAATGCATAGCACCTGCCTCTCTGTGTTTAACAAACATAACACTTCTAGAAAACCTATACAAATACTTTCTGAACAGTTAGTATTGTCCCAAGAAAAAAACTGCTAATCAATTATTTAAAACCCTGAAGGGTATTCATAACCTATGATTGGCGAGCTTATGGACTAATGTCTTTTAATGGTCTGTAATATCAATGTAATCTATATAATAATGACATCCAGCTCACTCCCCCTTGCAGCTGCAACCCATGATCCTGAGTATTAATTTCCTGTCCTTCCAAGCCTTGGTGCCGGGCAGGCGCCTTACCTCCCTTTCCCCTCCCTCCCCCAGTTCTACCTCCTAACAATAAGTCCCCCACCAGGAGTTGTTTCCTTCCCCTGTGGGGTCCTGTGCCACCCTCCTGTGGGTCTCCATCATGGAGGTTCTCAGCATCCTCCTTGGTCTCCACAGTGGGTGCCTTCATAGAGGAACCATGCTCCGCCAGAGTGGCGAATGAATTGTGGAGAGGCACAACTGGAGGGATGCGCCTCTGTTCCACCACCCTCACCCTCCCTGAGCCCACCATGGTCCAACCACTCCTCTTTCTTGGCAACCTCTGAGGTAGTGGCAGTGGTCTGGGTAGTCCCTGGGTGGGGGAGCAGGTTTCCCGAATCCTTGCCAGGTCAGCATGGAGATGAACAACCTCCTCCCTCAGACCAAAGAGGTGCCTGAAAATAGGGGAGCAACGCAGCCTCCAGAATGTCTCCCGGAAGACTGCTGCCCCACAGCCAGTGCATTGCACCACTCCCCACATGTCTGTGTCCCTTCCTGTTACAGATGCTTTTCTCTTTATTTTTGGTTCTTGTTTTAGTGTGCAAGCTTGCGAGTGTCTCTACCCCTATTCAGTGTGCTGTGCCTTTACGGATATGAACTGGTGTATGTTGTTAGCAGTTTTTGGGAAGTGATGCTAGAACCCCTGCTATAAAGGAAGTTATGCGCTTGGGGCGGGTGGGAGTAAACCTATGCCGTCCAGAAACAATCAACTACATCTTTGACCCTCCACCCCGAAGAGTGCCTTCCTTCCTTTCAGACACCTATTTCACAGAGGTTAAGTAACAGGTCTAGTCACAAATGACTGCTAATATCTCCCAGCTACAGTTCCTCCCTGGCAAATTCAAGTTAAACTAAGAAAAGTCAACCCCAAAAACAGAATAAATACTAGTTACTTACATAGGTCCAAAAAGTAATAAATTTAATTCAGTGTAGTCTAGAAAATAACCTCCTTGCTTTAAGGAAGCTTTGGCTGCTTTCTCTCTCTCTCTCTCTGTCGCAGCAGTTTCATAATGAGAGTGTTCATATTTCTGATATTTGTTAATGGTTGAAACAATGGTGTGATATTCAAGATAGACCTCTCCTGATTATAGATATTGAGCAGGTTTGGACAGGGGGTTGGAAGATTCAGGTTGAGCTTTGTTACTCCCCTTCTGGTGTTTGTCACCTTCCTAATAGTTTATACATAGGTCATGACAGAGGGGTGTGTTTTTATCCTGGCCAGCTCCGTGCTTGTTATAAATGTGGCTCTTCCTCACATGTTAGCTCTGTCTGTGATGATACTGACCACTGTAACAGATGTTTAGAATTTGGTCACTTTAGTAATGTTTGCTCCTATACTTTCCATTGTAACCTTTGTGAGGAACAGGGACACTCCTTCTTGAGTTGTCCCTGGGCCACACATAACACACGTGAAGGTTGGAATCAGGATAATATTATTGCTCGGGGACAAGCTCAGGGTGCTGCAGCTATTGCCTCTTAGGTTGAGCCCCCTTGCAGTGCAGATCCTGTTCCTCCCACTGCTCCCCTCCCATCCTGTTTTGACTCCAACTGTGCAGGCATCTACTGTAGTCGTCTCTCCTTTTGTTTCAGACTTGCCATCCACTTCCTCAGTTTCTATGGATCTGGATGTGCCAAACATTCTGTCTGTCTCTTCTGACTCTATGACTATGCCCCCCCTCCGATGCCCCCTTACCCCAAACTCAACTCCATAAGAAAAGATGCCAAAAGGCCGCAAAGTTCCAGTCTACCCCTCCTACTTCCCCTTTCCTTGAAGTAACACTGGGGGGATTCTGATGAGGATATGCTTGACTCAGATTTCTTCTGTAACTTTATCTATCCATGACCAGGGCTTGGATCATGATTATGCCACTTTTGATGCTGCTTCTAAGAGGCATCACACCAGATTTCAGATGAAGAAACTGTCTGAGCTCCCACCACTTAACTTTTCCCTATGTGTCCTGGACCTCGACTTTCTTGTCAGTCTTTAAATACAATACTAACAGTCCAATTATTCAAAACAACTGACCACTTTCTCATTTCTTTCTACCTTTCATTGTAACATTTTCTCCAGGACACTCGCTTAAAGACACTGAATGACTTGAGGATGACTGAACAGCTATGGACATATGGCCCTTCCTTTTGGTCTCAGGGCCCTGACCAATGTGATAGTGTTGAGATTTTATTTTGTACCTTTCCCTGTACAGTCCACAATTTAGTAGACATTGTACCGGGTAGGGCCCTGTTATTGGATATCTTGTGTAACTCCCCCCACCGGCCCCTTATTTAACCAGCAGGCACACCTCCCATAGTCTAGGGGAAAAGAGAGGGGTGGAGGTTACATTGTTTGACACCATTAGACAAGGTGAGATATGCAGATGTAGTAGACAGTATAAAACACAAAGCAAGTGTGGCTGCTACCTGGCACACACCTGGTGGCACCAATACCATGGCCACAACCCAGGTCCCGGGGAGAAAACGTTTGCTCAGGGCTATGCTAGGTTTGCACTTCTAGACAGGGGTACCCAAGTAACTCCACACACAGGAAGCAATAACATAAATGTCCAAACCAGGATGGGATTCTAGAGTGTGACTTTATTCCATAACACAGTAGGAATAACACAAAGCGAAGATGGACCCCCAAGGGTTACATACATGGTAAATGCAGATTTCTGAGGTACAGAGCACCAAATTCCCATATTGCATAGGATGACTGTAGTACTTGTGGACTAGCCACCTGTAGAACACACACTTTCTTCCTGGAAATGGCACACATGGCCAGCACTTGGTCACCTCCCATATGGCATAGGATAAGTTGTGGCACACTGACTACACACAGAGCACTAAAGGCTCAACACTCGCAGGACCCGCATACATGGGGTTAACTGGAGAAAACTCACTCACTGGAGTAGAATTTTCTTCAGGCATTGGCCATATGCACCGACAGAAAAGAAAACAGGTGCTCTTCAGAACCCGGAGTGCTAAACTGGTCACGCCAGATGAAGGGGGGTCTCCCACCTTTTGTTTCCAAGTTCATACTCGGCCATCCCTCTGGAAAATGCACCTCACACTGTACCAAAATGTACTAAAGATGCTCTCTAGAAATGTATTTCACACAACCTCCTCACAGGACACCACATGGGTGTCAAAGGTAAAAGTTCTGTTCACTTGGATGGTCACATACTGGACTCCACAGAGGACAGCCAACTTTTAAACTGTTTAGGGTGACAGAGTCCCTTTGTCAGAGAATTCACCCAAGAAATTCAGGTACCACTGGGAAGTCTTAAACAAACAAAGTACTCACAGAGGTTGTCACACAAGGCAGCTTCACCAATGTCCTGGTAGGATCAAGGGGATTGCTCCTAACATCCTGGCAGCCTGCTCCATCCCTCCTGGGATGAAACTCTGTAAAAACCCTGGAGAAGGTTTCCACCACTTCACATAAGCTGGAAGATTGCTGTACTCCACTAGGGTGAGAAAGAAAACCACTGCAGCTCTATATCAATCGCTGCTACTCCAGACTACTGCTCACACTGAGCTCTGGAACCAGACTGACTACAGAATTCTGTCTCCCTCACTCACAACAACTGGCTGTGGCTTATGCTGCTGCGAAAGTTCTAAATGACATCACCCATCCAGCTCTCAGCTGACACTGATATGAGAGAGAGAGAGAGAGAGAGAGAGAGAAAGAAAGAAAGAAAGAAAGAGAAAGCAACCATTTGCTGGAAAATCACTAGCTGCCTTCCCTGCCTAGCACTAATTCTAATGGGATTCTTGTAACCCCTGGGAACAAGGGGTTACACTTGCATGACTCTTTCCCTATGTTCCTCATTAATGTGTATGCACCTCAGACAAAGACAGGATTGCTCTTTTTAAGGCGCTTCAACTGTATTAACACACCAGTTGACTTTTGATTTTGGGCAGGGACTTCAATTGTAGTATGCCACTGACCCGCTTTCTTTTTGCCAAGATCTACTGGGATTCTGCTTTTCTATCTGAAATGGTTGCTACTGCTTCCCTCCGGGATGGGGCCTTAGGATCCCCAAACTGTGGAACTACTTTTCACAAGGGAACTCCTGCTACTCGTATCGAATATTTATTTCTTCTACCCTGTCTACATCTGGTTTTCGTACTTTTCCTGTCGAGACCGCTGACTATCCTGCCATCCTTAGTCAGTGTACCCTTTTGCAGAACTTTCCTATGCCCCATTCTACTTGGCGTTTGGATACTTCCTGCTTAGATGACCCCCTTCTACTTGAAAAATGTGACCAGCTGTTTCGGGATCACTGGTCGATGTGTGGTGTATATGATGATGATGTTCCTCAGTGGTGGGAGGACACTAAACGTGATTTTAAGTCCTTATTTAAATCCTGGGCCACAAGGGGTAGGAACCAACAATGCAGAAACTACTTTAAGTTGCGATCTCATTTACATAAAATAATTTATTTTATGTAATCTACTGGCATTGATGTGCAAGATTCTATTAATGAAATTAGGTTGGAAATGAAGTGTTTGTAATATGACAGAGCTACTTCATTGTTTCATGAAATGAAATGTTGTACTCAAGGGACTAGACAGCATCTTGATTGTTTTAAAGACAATTAGCAACGCCACACTTCTCGCTTTATGTACACCCTTTCTTCCCTGACTAGACAAGATGCTACCTCCAGTACGGATGATATTTTGCAGGTGGTGCATGAATATGAGACAGCCAATTTTGGCACCTCTTCTGCCCTCCCTGATCCTGGAGATGCTTTGTGCTCCATTTCCATCCTTCCCCCCCTTCTGAGGGGGTGTTTTGTCTACCTTGGTGCAGCCTATTCAACTCTCGGAAGTTGAGGATGCAGTTGATAGGTTAAAGAAGAATGTGGCTCCTGGAAATGATGGCCTTCCCTCCGAGTTTTGTATTACATTTCGATCTTTTGTAACCCAACACTTAATTTTTGTATAATTATTTCTGGACTACGGGTACGCTTGCTCCCTCGATGCTGCAAGCTATTTTGATTTTTATCTATAAGAAGGGCGATAGGTCTTTGCTGCTGAATTAGAGACCTTTATGCCTTTTAAATACTGATCAGAAAATTTTGTCTAAAATTCTGGTACATCATTTGGCCTCGGCTTCCCCGTGTCTTGTTTCCCCATCTTAAACATGTGCCATACTAGGAAGACATATTCAGAATAACTTAGTTCCCCTAAGGGAACTGTTTCACAGGGGACGGAAGCAAATGGTATCGGGTTATGTTTTGTCATTGGATCAAACCAAAGCATTTGATCGTGTGTATCATGATTCTTTGTTCGCTACCCTTGTGACTTGCCTGCCCAATTTTTTAAATTGGCTTTCCCTTTTGTATAATCATGCAACTCTCATCCCTTATGTTAATAGCTGGTATGGCCTTCCAGTTCCTGTCCTTTAAGGTGTCAAACAAGGCTGTCCTTTGAGTCCCTGCCACCAAACTGGAAATCATCCCAGATGTAACGCCCCCTAGATTACCCCCAGGGTGGAGCCATCAGAGCCTACCAGCTGCAGGCCCAATGGTGCTCTGTCATGGATGCGCCGGGGGACCCTCGGATACGCTACAAGGCAGGGGGTATCATTAGGCATGCTGAAGGCCACATTTTTTTACTGCGGGTGTGTGTCAAAGTGGACGCTGTGACGCAACTGCGTCATGCATCCAACATGCCACTGAGGAGCGATGTTCACAGGTGCTCTGGTCACAGCGTGTCCCATGGTTACCTGGGAGCACCGGATCGGAGACACTCAACCCCCCTCAGAGGTGGAGAGTGTGCAGTGGCCGCTCAATTCACCCTCACCGCTGACCGGCCCGCGGGCATCCAGAGTCCGTTCCCAAACCTGGGTTGCCCGCATCACAGCGGTGAATCTTTTCCATTGCGTCGGCAGGCTGACCTTTCTGGCTCCTGTATTAATTATGCGAAAAGTGAGGCTGTTTCACTGACTCATGTTTCTGCCAGATTCTTTGGTTATGACCTTTGCTGGTACAGTACTTTTATTACAATCTCATTCTGCTATAATTTTGGGCATGTGGTTTAACTGCACTGATCCTGCCCTATTAAATTGGCAGACTTGTATACAGAAGGCTAAAGTCATGTTGTCAGTTTGGAAAAATATACCTCTCTGTAAGAAAAAGAGAGTATACCTAATTAAAATGCTTTTGCTTCCATGTTTTATTTATGTTAATTGTGTTTTTCCAGCCCCTCCACCCCACAGCTGGGGACCAAAATCATTAGTATCTTTTTTCAGGGTGTTTGGGGTTCTCACCTCAACCTGGTAAAGTGAGATTTTACGGTGTCTGGATGATTAATCTGGTGTTTTTTTTTTCCTTTAGTCTTTTTTTGTATTGGAATGTTGGGCTTGTCTTGTCTTGTCTTGTGACATGTTAATAATTTTGGGACTCCGGCTTTGGAGGACTGGCTTACTCCGCTTGTTTATTTTTGGCATCATATCTTGACCTTGAGGAATAAGCAGACGCTTCTCCCTGTACTCCCCGTGTATGCTCGCCATGCCTTCCACAAGACTTTGGCCTGAAAGCTGATGATGATGGATGGCGGCTCTATGAGCAGATGGATTCTTTACCATCGTATAATTGCTGAGCACTTTGCACCACCCTTTGTTTTGAAATTTTGCCCTGACCACTTGCTTCCCACTGCCTTGTTCCAACTGACTAACCACCATATACCTGATACATAGATACATATGTTGACGGCAGATAAGGGCCTATGGCCCACCTGGTTTGCCCATTTACACAAGTCCTCCTATGCCTATCCCATGCATTCTTAAATCCCGTAATCATTTCTGCCACCACTACCTCCTCTGGTAGGCTATTCCACCAGTCCACCACCCTCTCCATAAAGAAGTACTTCCTCACATTCCCCCGAACCTCCCTCCAGTTTCATCCTATGTCCTCTAGTCCTGGAGAATCTCTTCTTTTGAAAAATTGTGTGTTTTCCTGCACCTTATTTCTCTCTGTGAGGTACTTATATGTCTCAATCATATCCCCTCTCTCCCTCTTCTCTTCCAGGGAGTACATATTTAAGTCCAATAGCCTGTCCTCGTAGGGCTTGTGATGCAATCCTTGCACCATTTTGGTTGTCCTCCTCTGAAATGCCTCCACCCTGTCTATGTCCTTACATAGGTAAGATCTCCAGAACTGGACACTGTACTCGAGGTGTGGCTCACTAGTGTACTGTTTGGTGGAATTATGACCTTCCTTTTCCTGCTAGTGATATCCCTACCTATGCAACCCAGAATCCGTTTGTTTTTCCCGCCACCCTGTCGCACTGACTCCCTATCTTGAGGTACTTCTTACAGCATTCTACTCCCCCCCCCCCCAGCTGATATGTTGTTCCTGGGTTTAGTATTTTATTTATTTTCATTTTTATTTGAATCTAGGATTACAAGTACCTTTGAGCCAAGGCTCTTTTACAAAGGTTCCATGTCAGATGAGGTACAATTCAAACAAGACATTGAATAACAGTATAGCAGTGGGTTACAGGCAGTTACATACAGTTTTATACATTCAATACAGTGGCAAAAATGCCAGAAGGAGGTCTGGTAACAGGGTTAACACGGTATGGAAGAGACACACTAGTGGGGTGCGGCCATATGCACTTGTCAAATATCAATAAAGTGCTACAAGGGGGTAGGGAAGATGGGTGGAAGGAGGGGAGGATGAGTGGGTGTATGGGAGAGGGAGTTGGGGGGAAGGGTTAAGTGCTAGGTGGAAAGAGCAAAGAGGAGAGGGGAGAACAATTAGGAAGGACAGTCACAGGAGCTAGATGCAGACAGGATGTGACGGAGACTGGATTTGAATGGACCAAGCTTTGGCATTGAGGCGATGTCAATGTTGAGACCAATGAACCAGCTGGGAGCTCTGTGCGCAAAGGATCTTTGCCCTTGTGTGGTGCAGAAATGAGGGATATGCAGTAGCTGGAATTCAGAGCCCCTGGTGATGCAAGCAGTCCACACTGGGCAGAGGAGAGCTTGGACACCTGGGAGAGCAAGGCCTAGTGTTATTTTCTTTGCCGTAAGGTAGGTTTGGTACTTGATCCAGTTTGAAAGTTGAAGCCACCCAGTCTGTGCGTAGAGATCACACGTGTGGGTGAGGCGATGGGCACCGGTTATGAGATGGCAAGCTTTGTTTAGTGCAATGGATATGCGCCGGAGGGCAGAGGCAGAGCCGTAGATGATCAGGTCATAGTCGATTACTGAGCTCTGTACTGCAATCCTTAAGGCATCTAAGGTAAGGCATTGCCTGTGCCTGAAGAGTAGGTCAATGCGAGTGTTGTCAGCCTTGGCAATGTTGTCAATGTGCGTAGCATATGATAGGTTACAACTGATGGTAACTCCTAGATATTTAAAGGATTGTACCTGTTTGAGGGTTGCACCAAGGCAGTTTTTGATTGTGATGGGATTGAGTCTGTAGTTTGTAGTGTGTGTATAGTCCCTGTGAGTGGAGTAAAGGGTCCTCCAAGGCTGTATTAAAGCATGTGTATCGATAACTTCCCTCAGGGCTCTTTGATTTGGTGTTAGCTGGAAAGTAGATGGGCCAGATTTATCAAGGTCCCTGTCCAAGAGGACATTCCAATCTCCAGCTAATATAACAGACAAGTCTGGTCACGTTGCCGGTTGTAGTGATATATTAACAAAAGCATGGGGGTGATCCTTATTAGGCCCATTGAGAGGGCCAAAAAGAAGTCAGTTTGGTCCAAACTACCTTTCACCAAGTCATACCTACCTATGGGATCGGAGATGACTTGGTGTAGATGAAAATCAACTGATCTAGCAATGAGGATAGTCACCCCTGCCCGTTTCTTGTCCACCCCCAATCCACAGACTTGGCCACTCAGTTATGACAAAGTAGCAAGAGATCAGGCATTAGGAGATGGGTCTTCTGTAAGAAAAACAATTGAGGGGTCATATTTACAGAGATGGGTCAATACACAGAAGCATTTCTGAGGGGAGTTGGCCTCCTTAACATTCCATGTTATCAGACGGTACGTAAACATGAGAACACATGTAAAAGAGTGCTGGTAAAAATATATCCCTGTGTCTCCACCCTACACATATCTCAAAGCTCAAGGGCAAAAAGGTGAGCATAAGTTAGGAGGCATATGGATCCTCACTGGGAAAGAGAGAGAAGGAAGGAGAATGCTGTCCAAGTCTACTGAAGTTACAGCAGCTACTTATTCCCAGCTGAACTCCAGAGCACCAAACCATGCCCGCCATCTTACTATCCCAGTACTGCAAAAACAAAAAGTAACCATACCAATTCCCACCCCCCACACCCAATAGGTGAGCCTGAAACCCATCCCCCCCCAAAGTCATGACCAGGGTAGAGCCATCAGGGTGCTATCACAATTACAGTCCGACTTGGGTCACCCAAAGAGTACATCCGAGAATAATCCCCAAACCGGCAGTTGAAGTCGAATCATAAAGAGCAAAGTCTACTCCCATCTTCAGCAAACTGTTACATGTTAGGCAGGGGAGACTAATGGGAGCAGCAGACACCAAATAAAATACTCACAGGAACTATGAATGACAGTCCAGTCAAAACAGGTAAATTGCAAGCTGATCCCTCCCCCTACTAAATAACGAAGCAAGAGACTAACCCACCCCCTGTTCTATTGAATGAAATACAGAAGCCTAGAAAAACAAAAAGCAAAAACCCCCCAACAGAAGGAAGTGGGCTCCAATGAAACTATGGTGATATTCCACGTATGTGAAGTAGTGACCATGCATTTCCCTACACGGACCACCAAGTAGATAAAATAAGAAAACCCAGGTGTCCCATATAATACAAGAAAAGAAGCTAATTAGCATTTGTAAACAAATAAATAAATCATAACCAATAGTCATTACAGTCTATGGATCCCAATTTAGTATGATGTCTCTATGCCATCATGGGGCGCTATAACTAAAAAACAAAAGTTCTCCAGACCCTTGTTAAAAGTAACTGAAAGGCGATTATGCCATGAACATTCTATAATGCAGGTGTATTCGCCCCACAAATCATTATAATAGCCGATCTTGCAGAGTCTGCATAAGAGAAAGTATCAGCAGTGTCACGTTTCCAGTAAAGGGAAATTCACAGGGGGTCAAGAAAGCAATTTGAATTAAGTCTCCAAGAGTCCAGAGGCTTGAGACCGAGTTCCAAAATATGCCAAATAAAGGGAGTCCCTAAATCGGTGGGGGGAAGCCATCTGAAGCAAAGCAAAAATATGTTAAGGCATTACCAGCAGAATGCAATGACCAGGAACGGAGGCAGCAGGTTGGTGCCCTGTACAGGCAGGTAACCCCATTACTGCTACCTCTAAATTTCCCTGACCTGCATGCTTTCAAATGGCCCTGCAATGAATAGCGCAGCTGCACTATTCGATATTTACAAAAGCAGCCATTCAAATGAGCCCATTGGGCATGCAAGGCACTAACTGGCCATCTGCATGCCCATTATGGCCTCATTTACATGGGCAGCGGGTGTTCTAGTGCTGCCCGCCAAGCCCCTGCCCAACACAGCCATAGTCACTGATGGTCTAATGGTCCCTCTCCAGTAACCAACCACCGTTCCTGTATAAAAAATAACTACTACCCTGGCAGTCTAGTGGTCCCTCCCCACTGCCTGTTCTCCGATCGTCATCCCAATGGTTAAAAATAATTTTCCTGGTGGTCTAGTGGTCCTCCCCCCCCACAACCCGTTCTCCAATTGCCATCCCGATGGTTAAAAAACTGTTTCCCTGGCAGTCTAGTGGTCCCTTTCATCACCCTGTTCTCCGATCACCATCCCAACAGTTAAAAAACTGCCCAGCTGGACAGCCTGGGTCTGTCAATCACTGTCAATGAGCACATACTGTAGACAGTATGTGTTCATCGACAGCTCAGTCGGTGGCCAGCTGTGGAGGTGACAGGAGAGATGTGCTGGTCAATGGCCAGGGGTCAGGTTGGGGGGGGAGGGGTGTGTGCAATCTCTCACATGGTGGGTGACGGGGTCCACTAGACACCAGGGAAAACTATATGGTGCCCTATATAGGCAGATCAGGGATGGGTGGGGGGACCACTAGACCACCAGGGTAATGTGACAGCTTATGGCAGAGAGGGATCTCAGATAGGTTGGGGGGAACCACTGGACTACCAGAGGGGGTTTTATTATGCTAAGGGCATGGCACTCGGGGATCAGGGAAGCGACAACTAGACTGCCAGGTAAACATTTTTTTTAACTGTCAGGATGGCGACTGGAGAACAGGGTGGGGGGGAGGAACCACTACCACCAGGGAACAAAGTACATTTGTTTTGTAAACTATAGGGATGGCGATCGGTTCTAGAGGATGGGGAGGGACCACTATACCATCAATGAAAGAGTTGCTTTTTGTAATACAGGGAGGGCGATCGGCAAGGGGAGGGGGGCTGCAGCACCTCCCCTAACCACAAGTGTTGCACGGACTTATTGCTAGGTCTGGCTAATCGGTGTTTTCTCCATGCAAGGGACCTTCGCAAAAGGCCCTTCCATGGAGAAAATGGGTTGTGAATGAGACTGTATAGATATGCAGGTCCCCTCCCCCTGATTTGCACTGTGGCATCATCAAAACTCTGCCCTGTCGCAAACCCAGTTTGCAGGTGCTAACTGGGCTTTTGTTGATACCACACTGGGCAAAAACCAGTTTGTATGGCACAAACTGGGTTTGTAATGGGGCAAAGGTTTGTGACTCTAGCCCCTGGTGGTGGAGCTTGTAGCCTGCATAACTGCATAAACAGATTATAGGGGCACGGAATTTTTGCCTCAGACTTGCAGGGGACATGTGTCATGTGCCAAGGTAGTGCATTTGACAGGTCTGGTGCAAAAATATCAAAGGGTTACAGAGTGATGAGACTTTAAATGTCAGTGTTTTCCAATCTACGCATGCACAGTAGGGTTTTTCAGATAACGTTCTGTGGCGAAAGTAAAAATTTGATGCCACCAATACTGGTTTTTGCATTCGTGTCACTGAACTGGCAGGGCACCAAACATTTTATAAGCCGTGCCAACTGATATCTTGTTCAGTTTTTCCACAAACTGACAAAACGTGGAAAATACATAAAACTGCTGAGATTTTTATTTTATTTTTTTTCTGTTATTTGTTTTTGCTCCTGGGAGCATGGCAGGCGGCTCCAGTCCCTCCCTTGGAGGGACTCGGTCTTTGGCTCCCCAATCCCTGCCCAACTTCTTCTACAATCCCCCACAGGTTTCCTCCCCGTGACAGGGCCAAGGTGAAGGGGCGCCGGCTTTCCCCCACCCCTGGAGCGAAATCCAGATGCTCGGGGACCCAGGACAGGCACAGGAGAGTCATGGAGCCTGCCAGCTCCATTTTCCACCAGTTTTTCTCTGCCCCGACGGGCGAGCAAGCCCAACACACCCGACTCATATCTCGAGACTAATGAATGGACGCAATCCTCCCTCCCCGAGAGAGGAGAGCAGTCCTCCAGACATTATAGAAACATAGAATCTGATGGCAGATAAGGACCGCTTGGCCCACCCAGTCTGCCCATTTCCCTACCTACTGGATAAGCTGCAGATCCTAGTTAACCAGCAGCCTACTTCTTCCTACCCCCACCCCCTAGAATTGCCTTATGACTGTCCCATGCATGCTTGAATTCCACCACTTTTTTTGACTCCACAACCTCCTCCGAAGGCCGCTCCATGCATCCACAACCCTCTGTGAAAAATACTCCTTAAATTACCTCTGAGCCGCCTCTATCTTCAAATTGTGCCCTCTTGTTCTTGCACACCTCTTTTTTGAAAGATGCTACCCTCTTGGACTTTGTTGATTCCCTGAGGTACTTGAAAGTTTCTATCATGTCCCCCTCTCCTCCTTTTCCTCAAGGCTATCATATTAAGCTCCTTAAGTCTCTCTTCATATGTCTTCGTGCAAACCCTGCACCATTTTAGTTGCCCTCCTCTGGACAGCTTCCATCCTGTCTATGTCTTTAGGAGATTGGGTCTCCAGAACTGCACACAGTACTCCAGATGGGGTCTGACCAGCTGTCTGTACAGAGGATAATAATTCCTGTTTTCTACTGGGTGCTCTCCCATGCATCCCAGTATGCCCCAGCCCTCCTTGCTGCCCTCTCACATTGCTTGCCCACCTTTAGGTCATCTGATAGGACTACCCCAGGTCCCTTTCCATTTTGTTGTTGTAGTATCTCACCCCCATTGTGTACTCTTCCCTGGGTTTTGTTTCCCAGGTGCATTACCTTGCACTTCTTAGCATTGAATCTAAGCTGCCATACATTTGACCATTCCTCTAACCTTGCCAAGTCCCTTCTCATCCTTTCCATCCCACCTTGTGCATCAACTCTGTTGCAGATCTTTGTGTCATCTGCAAGAGACATACTTTTCCTTCCAGTCCTCTGCAATGTCGCTTATAAAGACACTGAAGAGGACCGGTCCTAATACTGAACCCTCGTACCCCACCAACCCCTTCTTCTGTAGAGGGACTCCATTTACTATTACTCTGTGTCCTATTCTCTGAAAGCCAATTTTACCCAGGCTGTCATCTTGGGACCCACTCCCAGGCTGGCTAACTTGTATATTAATCTTTTGTGTGGGACTGTGTCAAATGCCTTGCTAAAGTCTAGGTAGGCCATGTCCACAGCCCCTCCCTGATCTACTACTTTGGTCACCCAGTCAAAGAAATCTATCAGATTTGTCTGGCATGACCTTCCCGCTGTGAATCCATGTTGCCTTGGGTCAATCCTCTCTCTCCCCTGCCAACCCTTGGCGGCCCGGCCTCGTTCCCGAACCCGGGTCACTGGCATTGCGCGAGGTGTGGCGTCAAGCACCTCAACCCTCAAGGCCACCACGCCGACCAATGCTGAGATTCTTATAAACAAACATCAGAACCTAGCTAAACGGTACCTGTTTAGCAAGATTCTGATGTTTGTTTTTTTAACACTGTGCCTACTATTATGTTTTCTAGGCACCCAAAATCCCAGGTGCCCAGCTTAGCAAGAGGGGCGCTTCCCCAGCATTCTCTGTATGAGAACATCGGGAACATCTTGAGTTCTTCAGCCGTAGCTGAAGTCATTCTGCCAGCTGCAGTGTTAGCTGTGATCTGCCCTTTTCCTTGGTGTCTAGTGGGACCCCCCCACCCCCAGTGATTGCTGTCCCCTACTTTTTTTAGTCCCTGGTGTTTAGTGGCACCCCCTACCCTCAGATCGCCATCCCCCTTATTCTTATATTAGTTCCGTTTATATAATCCGACACTGGGATGCCCACCTCCAGTGTTGGGTACCCTCCCAGCCTGCTATTTTATTGCTAGTGCTGACATTGTGGGCCCAACCTCCATGTTGGCATTACAAGCCAGCCCCCTCCCAGCAGTTTGGGACACTGTGGAGCCCACCCCCAGTGTCCCGAAATATCTATTTACTGTTATCCTGTAAAAAGAAAACAAACAGTCCCCTTTTTTTTTTTTAACCTGAAAAAAAGGAAACAGTCCCTCATCATCACCACTGTCCCCCTACCCCATCCAGACCCTCCATCTGAGCACCCACCTCCTCCCTTACTCTATACTTACAACCTGAGTTCATATGCCATCATCTTCTGTGGACTGAGACACGTCTGCACTCTTCAAAGCCGAACCGTGTACCGAGGAATAAAAGTAAGTGCCACATAATGTATTTCAATGGCATTTTGAACTTATGTTCTTAACTGCCATTTTTATGGATTTTTTTCACCAAATTTTCAACATGGCCTTTTTGGGACCCCAGCTCATGAACACTGACACTGTCACTTCCTTTATCAGGCCTAGAATGTGATTTCGCGATCGCTGCAAAAAAATCACTTTTGAGGACATTGCCAGTGTTCAGAGGTGAGAAACTTGGGAAGGCCATGTTGAAAATTTGGTGCCAAAATTCAAAAACATGGCCAAGTTATATGCATTCATTGAAATGTTTCTACACGTGAGCATAACTTTGGTCATTTTAAATATTTTGACTCCAAATTTTCAACATAGCCATTTTTTTCCACACCACCTCATGAACAGTTCAGCTGTCATTTTTCACATCCTGTCCAAAACGTGTTTTCGCACCTGTGGCATGGAATGGCATTTTGGCACGGATTTGAAAATTTTCACCTATAGGGTTTATGAGGTGACGTCATAAGAAGACTATGATGAAAATCTGGAGTCAAAATACGGAAAAATGCCAAAGTTATGACCATTCATTGCAATTTCGCTATGCCCACTCGGAACTTTGGAAATTTTAATTATTTTGAGCCCAGATTTTCAACATAGCTTTCTTATTACCCCACCTCATGTATGTCACAGCTGTCATTTTTCAGATCCTCCCCAAAATGTGTTTTCGCACCTGTGGCACGGAATGGCGGTGCAGTTGCACAGAATAACGTTTTGGAGGGGATTAGTAACTTTTCTGTACTGAGTACATGAGGTGGGGTAATATGATGGCTAGGCTGACAACTTGGTCACTGTTGTCCCATAAATGAAAGCGCAGGACCCAGAGGGCCCAGTGCTTCCACAGCTACATACATATATGCAACTACTGAGGGATGGGAGCGCAGTGCCTGGAAGGCCCTGCGCTCCCACAGGTAAATAAGGATATGATTATACCATCTCAAAAAGTAAGGAAATAAATTGCAAAAAAACTGCGTTAATGCTCTAGTTAGGGTTACAGCCACAAAAGCTGGGAAATGTGGCATTAACTAAACCCCACACTGCACAAACCAACAGGCGTCGGGGTGTGCTTTGGGGTTGTCAGGCCTAACGTTTGCCCCATTCTTCTATACTACACCTATCTCAGCTTATTTGCATGTAGAATGGGGTGAGTGTTAGGGCTGATGACCCCAAGGCACACCTCGATGCTTGTTGGTGTGCACAGAATGGGGGTTGGGTGTTAGGTTGTGAAACCCTAATGCCACATTTCCTAACTTTGTGGCTATAACCCTAACTAGACCAATAACACAGTTTTTTGCAGTATATATATATATATGTATATGTATATGTATATGTATATGTATACACACACACACACACACACACACTGTGTATATATACATGTAATATATGGATCATCAAAATAATACTACCAAAATGCATGCAAAAAAATCATTGTAATACACTGCAGGTAAAGTGATAATACTATCGTTCCCAAGTGATAATACTATCGTTCAAAACTCGTAATACTATCATTCGAGCTCTGAGCGATAGTAATATCGACAAACAAGAACAAGCGCGGTCTCAAACCCTCAATACCATGCACTCAGTGCGTGCTGATACCACAGATGGTGCCTCTTGATTAGACTCAGTGTCTCTGTGGGCGGGCAAAACAGTTTGAAAAAATGGCGTCTGTCTCTCGCTTAGCGAGAGAAAGTGATCGGTTTGGTCTCCTGCTGATCCTTTGCCGCAAAACTGATTCTATAATCCTGCATACGGCATCGTAAGAAACAATTAAAGGTAGGACTGCCTTAAAAATAAACAGCTCAACAGACACACTGAGCGAGCAGCAGGCGAGGGCGGGGCGGGGAGGTAGTGGAGACGGAGAGAGTCACTTTCTGAGTCCTTCCTGCGACGGCAGCCTGCCCTGGAGTCACAGCACCTCACAAACTGCCAAGAAAAGTCGCATCCATATATTACAAAAAATAAATATGGCAGTGTCTATGACAAGGAATTTATACCATCTCAGGGTTCTGGGGTCAAGGGAACCTCTAGGCTTCATCTCGAGGTTCTCTTGACCCCATACTCTCGATGTATAATTCCTTGTAATAGACACTCGCCTATCTATTATTCTATTTATATATCTATATAAATATAAAATACATATATAATACAAGGCATAAAATAAGCGGGTTCACATTGCAATTTGCGACCCAAGAATCGTGAAATGTGAGTCAATTGCCAGTTTGATTAGCAATGATTGCGAATCATATGAGCTGGCCGTTTCCTATATATTTTTTTTTATTTTTCCCCGATGTCTAGTGGCCCCCCACCTCCAATCATTGTCCTGTTCATCCCCTGGTGTCCAGTAGCATCCCCCCCCAGCCTCCGATCACTGTCCCGTTCATTCCCTGATGTCTAGGGGTGCCCCCCAACCTCCAGTTCTGTCCCTGTGTTCATTCCCTGGTGTCTAGTGGCATCCTCCCACCATCAGATCACTGTCCCTGTTTTGAATCTGTAAATGATTATTTATTTATTTATTTATTTTTTAAACCTGGAAAAAAATGGTCCATCGCCAATCACTTCTGCACCCCTACCGCCCACCCACTGTGCACCCACCTACACCCTCCAGTACCGCTCACATCATCACTCACCTGAATAGGTCCCAGGTTCAAGATCCACTCTCCCGATCGAAGACACGTCTTGCTGCTGGAACCGGCAACTGCAGTATGAGATCAAAGGTAAATGTGGTTCAGTGTTGGTTTCAACTTTGGCGCATAACTCGGTCATTTTTTGAGATACTGACCCCACATTTTTCAACATAGCCTTTTGGGGACCCCTCCTCATGAATATTATAACTATCACTATGCAACTCCTGCCCGAAAGGTGATTTCACAGTTGCTTGGTGAATTCACCTTTCGGGCAGGATTTGTGTAATGACAGTCATATTGTTCATGAGGTGGGGTCATAAGAAGCCTGTGTTGAAAATCTGGGGTCAAAATTTGAAAAAATGGCAAAGTTATGACCATTCGTTGCAATTTCCCTACACACCCTCATAACTTTGCAATTGTTTAATATTTTTACTCTGTATTTTCAACATAGCCTTCTTATTACACCCCCTCATGTATGTCACAGCTGTCATTTTTCAAATCCTGACCAAAATGTGTTTTCACACCTGTGGCGCGGAATGGCGTTGCAGTTGTGCAGAATTACGCTTTGGCGGGGATTGGAAAATTTTCTGCACCAGGTACATGAGGTGGGGTAGTAAGAAAGGCTATGCAGACAATTTGATCAAAATGTGGCAAATACAATCTCATCCATATATACAATAATAAGTAATAATTATATGGTTTAAAGTAAAAATACCCATTTTAGAAAAGTGCTAATCAAAATTGGCTGATTGCTAATCATTTTTTATTTTGATTAGCAAAGGCCAATAATCAACTCTCAAGACACTAATTTATGCCTTGTAATATATATTTATTCTCTGGAAAAAAAAAACTTCGATAATGGACCATTAGGGTTCCAGCGTCAAAAGTAGGGAAATGCTATTTTAGGGTTCCCAACCCCACCCACATTTTCCAACCCTTAGCCCCCAACCCGCACCCTGCATGCATTCCAAGAGTAAGTAAGCTAAGATGAGTACAGTATAAGAGAATGGGGTGAGCATTAGGGTTCGCAACACCAAGGCACACCCCTCACACCTGTTCCTGCATGCAGGGTGGGGTCTTAAGGTTGGAGACCAAGGGTGGGGGTGGGGATCTTAGGATCAGGAAACCTAAGACAGCATTTCCCTACTCTTGATGCTGGAACCCTAATGGTACATTCACAAAGTTTTTTGAAGGGAATTTCCTTACTTTTTGAGAAACTATAATGGAAGGTTTATTTGCTTGGGCGCTGAGCTCCCAACCCTCCATAATGTTTGAGAGACTGTAATGGTATCCATATTCCCCTGTCAGAGTGCATACTCCTTAGCATAGTGTGTGGGAGCACAAGGGCCTCCGAGCCCTGTGCTGCCATGTATGGATGAGGCCTGCACTCCCAGCACTCCATAATGGTATTCATAATAGAATCTGGGAACGCACAGTACCATCCATACGTAATGTTTGAGATACTGTAATCGTATCCCTACTTCTGTGTGGCAGCACAGGGCACTCTGGGCCCTGTGCTCCCATCAGTCCTTAATAATATCTGTATTTAAGTGTGGGATCATTTTCGACATAGTGTAGGGCCCTGCACTCCAACGCCACAGTGTGCAGACCCAAAGAAACACTAGACATTGCAATGTTCTCCTATAGAAAGTGCAGGAAAATAGGACACCTGTGTAACATGACACCAAATTAATATATTTTCACAAAACCACCAAAAGGCACAGCACTGGGGCAAACCGTCTATACCCTGAAAATTTCATAATAAAATTACAAACCATTTCTTCACAGCCCAGTGACAAAGAAACGACAGGGTAAGCCTCCCATTACAATGTTATTCTATGGGAAATGAAGCAAAATTTAACCCAGCAGAACTCCACAGCAAAGTAATATATTTTCACCAAATCAGCAAAATACACATCTATGGACAATCCCCTTTCTATACTGAAAATTTCAGACCAAATTCCAAGCCATTTATTTACTGTGAAGTGACAAAAAAACCACCAATATAAAAATTATTTTTCGCAAATTGCAAAAAAAAAAAAAAAATCCTTTTCTACGATTCCTTTTTCCCCTGATTTGTGGAAAAAAGAACATTCTTTTTTGCAAACTGTGAAAATGGATCTGTTTCGCAGAATAGGTTTGTCAAGATTTGCAGCAAAGGATTTCCATGGATAAACCCCCCCCCCAATTTCTGGACAAGTTATCAAAAAGCTGACCCTAGAATCTGATTCTATGGGCCCCGATTAGGTAAACACAAATGTTGGTGTTTACCAAAGCCCTATATTTGTTTGTAATTTAAGTTTGTTTGTCTCGCTAACTGAAAACAAGATGGCAGCACCATGAAAAAAGATTCTGCACTTGCTGCAAAAGATCCCATGTTTCCAAAAAAGGGTTCCACGGGATCCTTTTTCACTCAGGATATCTAACTGCTCCCACAGGAAATAACATGGGCAGACTAGATGGACCTTGTGGTCCCTGACCTGCCGGGCACATTCTATGTACCTATGTATGTCTTTAACATTTAATAACTTCAGAGCGGATTAATATTTGTTCACCAAACCTTCAAAAGGCACATCTGTAACCCGAGACCTACATACCTTGAAAATTTCAGACCAAAATCCCAAGCCATTTTTGCACAGCAGCCTAACAAACAATTTGACAAAAAGTGGTAATGTTCACATTTTGTGACAATCAGTATCTCTACACCCACACATCTTTAATTTTTTATTTATTTAGGAAATCGGAATTACAACCCTTTGAGTCATAGACTAGTTTCCAAAGGCTCCACGTCAAAATAAAACATAGACATTCATACAGTACATACATAGAATAAATGTGGGTGCGCAATCATACAGAGTATAACTACAATGAGCACGGGTTAATGCCTATACATTTGGTAGCTAAAACAGGGCAGAGTTATCAACATGAAACCCCTAGATGGCGCTATCCCAGGGGCTACTACCCCTGCCTGATTTGCCACTAACAGGTTGAGGGGCCTGGATCCAATGGCGGGTGCCTCCACCCAGAGGTCAGGGTTTGCAATAGTTAAACTTACTTGGTCACAGCCCTCTGGGACACTGCAACCCCCCTTTCTTCCCACTAGTGGCCCACACAATATATCAGAATTACCTTCACAGTATACATTTACCCCCAGGGGTGGTTCAGGCACTGGGACCTCCTGTAAAATAAGATACAGTGTAACAATCACAGTACAATACTTTAACATAGACAAATACCTCAGGCAGTATAACTTTGCTGAAACAAGCAGCTCGGATTTATTTAGGGGGAATATAACAAGGACAGGGGGAAATCAGGTTAATTAGCTTATCACTTTACTATCTATCTATGGCTCTGTGCACAGGCCTATCCCTACCAGTTACTGTCCCTGGGTACCCAAGCCCTAGTGGCTAGTCCAAACCGTGGCAGCTGGTAGGGGCCCTTTCCCACAGAGAAAAGAAAATTTAGTTTAAACAGTCAGCAGTACAGTGATTCCATTTGGATTTATTGTGGCAATTCAACAGGGAGCGACCCTGAATTAGTACTCACGACCTCCAAACAAGATAGGGTCCTTCAATGTCAGCAGGGCTACTCTTGAGCTCCACGAGTCTCCTCACACATTTATATGGCAAAAGAAAGTACTATACCAGGCAGGCTGCTTCTCTATCCCGATCGCAATTACTGCACAATACCCGGGAGAACACACAGCAGATTCAGTTCCTGATAGACCGAGTGCAATTCAACAATTTCTCCAGTCTTCTACAGGGTGAGCCTGGTTCCTACTCTTCAGAGATCCTTTGATTCTTTTCACAGGACGGATTCAGTCCTAACAAGCAGTTACACAAGCTGCAGACCGAACTCTGGGCCTTACACGCTTTTTGACTGAAACTGTGCACTGAAGGAGCACAGGGTTTCTTTTCCTTCACTGCAAAGCTAAACTGAAACTCCAACAGACAAAACCGGCACTTCCTTTGAGTTCCTCCCAGTTCTTGACTGGATTGGCTGTCACTCACAATAGACTGCTGCTGTTGGTCCAAAAAGCGCTAAGTCTAAACTACATCTCCCAGAGTCACTGCCCATGCAATCCTCTTGTGGCTGGCTCAGATTATGAGTCCAAGTTCTGATTCGTCCAAGGCACCATTTTAGAGCTAGCTTACCCCACACTGATTGGTCCAGTTCAGCAGTTCAAAACCAGAATGGGGAACTAGGCAGACACTGTTCTGACTGCAAAGAAAGCAGGTTAGACAAACTGTAATTTCATTATTACTCTAAATGGTTTCTGGCAAACAGTTACATCTTTCAGACAGGTTCCTTTGCACTCCTAGTGACTGCAAAATGGAGTGAATTGGCAGCAGCTTGAGTGGTACTCAATCAAAGAAACACACAGTCCCCATACAAACTAATTATGTCTGCAAGCAGACAGCTCTTAAAGAGACAGTACCAGAGGTTCTAAAACACTCACTGATAAATGGCTTAAACGCCAAACACCATTCAGGCTTGGAGCATTCAAGCAAGCTCCTGAAGTCTTTTGGGAACCCCCATTTGCAGGGGGTACACCTTCTGGCCTGGGAAAGCTTGATGTCCGCGCAAGTACTTCCCATAAGTTTCAACTGCAACCATATACATTTGCATTAGGCTCGCATACGTAATCATCCAGTCAATATATCATTTTACCAAGAACACATTTCTGAAACATTGCAGTACGTCATCTTTACACAGTATTACATACACATTGTACCATAACTCAAGTTATTACCTCTTGTACATGAAACCTGAAGAGAGGGGGCCCTTCCCTATCAGTTACCTTGGGGCTGGACGGGGCAAGGGCACCATACTTAGAGGGCAACACAAGTAACTTGGAGTTAGCACTGATGGTCAGTTTGGGCAATGAGCTCGGGGACACATACACTCCTTTATGGACAACATTGAGAGGCAAGTCCACAGGCCTCCCAAGTGAATCATAACTGAGGTGCACCACAGGCTTTACAGCTCGACCAGTCTTTCTAGGGGAACTGTTACAGTCTCTGCACTCTGAGCCTCATTTTCAGCATTGTCCTCACTTGTCAGGAGTCTCCATGGGGGTAGAGAGGCTAGAACTTGGGGCACTTTCAGCTCCAGGAGTTACAGTTTCTGAGTCCACAACATTTGGCTCGCATGGAGAGCTTTCGGACACTGGCAGTGGACTGTCAGGGCACTCAAAATACTCTTCTTGTTCGGGTGTATCACCAGTCTGCCCCAATCTATCATTTTCTCCCTGAAAGCTCAAACAGTTCAACCATGCACAATGATTCCATTTCATCTGATCTGATGCTTTGCACTTCACTTTCTGGGAGCATTGGCTCCAGGGATGAAGCTGGGGCTTAGACAGTCCAGAAGGCCCAGCTTTGTCTCCAGTATTGACTAGGGGATTGCCCTGAAACAATTGATTCAGTTCGTAGAAGGATAGTATTCAAAGTCACTCTCACTTTCTTCTGATATGGACTGACAGTCATGCTCAACTGGGACTTGTGCAGGGGAACACTTTAACTCTCCTTCTGTAGGTGCAGACTTCCTTGATCTTTTCTTAGCAGCAGCTCTAGTCACTGGTCCAGAGGGGCATCTTCTGGGGCTCAGATTCAATCAGGATTTGTCCAATGGGCATAAATGATTTCTATGCATTGTTTTACATCTTTTGAATTGTTCTCAGGCCTTACTTTGTACACTGGCAGATCATCTAGTTTGCCCACTACAATGTGAGGAGATGGTGCCATCTGTCAGCAATCTTGTGTTTGCCATGCAGTCCCAGATTTCTTAGCAATACCCGATCTCCTCCTGGAGTTCCTGTGCTTTCACCTTTTATCATACCTTTCTTTGTTGGCCAGATTTCTTTTGGCAGCCATGGTTTGAGCCAGTTGGTACACATGAGTTAGCTGGGCCTTTAACTTTTGCACATACTGTAAATAGTTGTCAGCTTGAACCCCATCAGGAGAGACCCCAAAACACACATCTACTGGTAGTCGAGCTTCTCTTCCAAACATCAGGCGGTAGGGGGAGAACCCAGTGGCATCACTTTTGGTGCAGTTATAAGCATGTACCAGGGTGCTAATTTGTTGGCTCCATCTAGGCTTGTACTTTGGGTGCAGGGTGCCTAGCATATCTAGCAAAGTGCGGTTGAAACGTTCAGGCTGTGGGTCCCCTGGGGTGGTAAGGAGTGGTTCTGGACTTTCGCACTCCCCACAGAGGAAGCATCTCTTTGATCAGACGACTCTCAAAGTCTCTCCCTTGATCAGAATGGATTCTTTGTGGAGCCCCATAGTGAACAAAAGTTTTCTAAAGTACTTTGGCCACAGTGGATGCTTTCTGGTCTTTGGTGGGAAAGCTTGGGCATATCTCGTGAAATGGTCAGTGACCACCAGCACATTACTGATATTTCTTTGATCCGACTCCAAACTCAGAAAATCAATACAGACCAATCCATGGGTGCACTGGTGTGAGTGATGTTAACAAGGGGAAGCCCTCTGGGGCAAAGCTTTCCCTCTATGTAGCGACTACAAGTTCAAATGTGTTGCTCCACATCAGCCCCCATCTTAGGCCAATAGAATCTGGATCTCACCAAGTCAAGTGTTCTGTCTATACCAAGGTGCCCCATGTGGTTGTGCAAGGACATCAGTACTGAGTCTCGAAAGGCAGTAGGCAGCACTAGTTGTTGTTTGTCTACTTGTCCCCCTCTGTCTACTGTTTCTCTGTATAACAGTTTATTGATCAGTTTCAACTTAGGACCTTCTTTGTATAACAGTGCAGTTCTCAAATCAGTGGAGCGTAATTTGGACACATCTTTTCCTGCATAGAGGGCTTCTAAAGCTGCTTTGATCATGGGATCGGGGATTGAGCCACTGAATACTGTCATTGTCCAGCTGAGGCAGTGCACCAATGTCTATTGCAGAAAAGTGGCAATAAGCAGCAGGTATGCAATTCTCAGAGGGTCCCAAGCAATCCACCATGCAGTCCACTCGTCCGTGGACATTGTTCCTCCTGTCAAACTTCCGGCAGAGTGCCTGAATGTCAGGTTCTGCCAATCGGACCCAATCATTCTGGGGAACAGGCCTCCGGAGAAGCATCAGCATCTATGTGGTTCAGACCTGCCTGTATTCGGAGAGCATAGTCATGTGAGATAATGCAGAAAGCCACCTATGGCCAGTGGCATCCAACTAGCTGAGGTCTGCACATAGGTCAAAGGATTATTGTCAGTTTTTACTAGTATTTTAGCCCCATACAAGTACTCATGGAATTGGTCAACAATAGCCCACTTCAAAGCTAGGAACTCTAACTTATGTACAGGATAGTTCTTTCGGATGGGGTCAGGCTTCTACTGGCAAAGGCCACTGGTCTCAGGCCATTCTCGTGCTCTTGGTACAACACAGCCCCCAACCCTTGCAAGCTAGCATCAGTGTGCAGGACGTAAGGTTTTCTTGGATCGGCATAGGCCAGCACTAGAGCATGGGTAAGTTGATATATGATCTCATGAAAAGCAGTCTCACAATCAGGAGTCCAGCGGGCCCCAAATACTTCACTCGGATGAAAATACACTCTTTCAGTCTTGAGGGACACTGACTTTTGGTATTTTTTGTGGGTTGGGGGATACCCTTGAGTGAGGTTAAGTAAAGGGCGGATCACTCTTGAATAGTCCTTGATGAAGCGCCGATAATAACCACAGAATCCCAGGAATCTTTGCAGTTCTTTTAGATTTTTGGGCTGTGGCCAGGTGGTCAAGGCCTCAACTTTACTTGGGTCGGTCTCTATTCCCTCAGTGGATACTATGTGTCCCACATACTTTACTGATGTTTGAAAGAATTGACACTTATCAATGGACAGTTTAGGCCAAAGTCCTCCAGTCGGTCCAATACTTTAAATAATCTGCTCTCATGTTCCTCCAGTGAGCTGCCAAACACAATAACATCATCTAGGTATACCAGGCACTCTAGTAAGTTCATGTCCCCCACTGCACACTCCATCAATCGTTGAAAAGTGGCTGGGGCACCTGAAATCCCTTGAGGCATCCTCATGAATTCATAGAAGCCAAGCGGACAGATAAAGGCTGTCTTCTCACGGTCCTCTGGGGCCATCGGGATCTGGTAGTACCCACTGCGGAGATCCAACACAGAGAACCACTTGCTCCCGTTTAGGCAGTCCAAAGCATCCTGAATGCGGGGCATTGTGTACTGATCAGGGATAGTCCGCCGGTTTAAGGTGCGATAATCCACACACATCCTTACTGTCCATTCTTTTCCTCACTACCACAATGGGGAAGCATAAGGGCTTCTGGATTCTTGTATTACACCAGCAGCTAACATCTCTTGCAGATGCCGTCTCTCAACATCTATGTCAGCAGGTGCCAGGCGTGAGACCTCTCGCGAAATGGTCTTTAGTCATGCAGCGGATATTGTGCTCAGCTCCTTGCACGCATCCTACGTCCCATTCCTTTAAAGAAAACACCTGGTCTCTCTGGGCAAGCTTCTCACTGATCCTCACTTTCCATTCAGCTGGCAATGGGGAGTCACCGAAATCAAACAAGTCAGGCATTACTCTGTCATTCTTCCTTGAACTCTTGCTGCTGGGTAGCACTGCAGTGTCTGCACAATGCACATTAGCCAGGATGCAACCTCTATTTACTCGAATGTCTCTTTCAGACACATTATGAACTTGGACCATTACCCTTCTGGCATAAGCATGGGCTCTAGCGGGCAAAATACTAGCTTGACCAGCAGTCCCTCTGGCAATTTTCCATCGCCTGGTGCATCCAACATTAATATTTTATTCTTAACATCCTTTCTGATCCTGGACCTCTCCTGTAAGGTACACTGGGCATTTGGCGCCAGGATCAGAGACTCAGGATCCTTCTTCCATACAATTCGACCGGTTCCTCTGGTTCTATTTTTCAGCATCTCTCTGTGCCTCATAGGCCTTCTTAATTAAAGCCGAACTCTTAAAGCTCTACTAGTCTTTGACCCCTGTTTTCATAACATAACTGTGCCAGCCTTCCGAACATATGAGCATTTGTTCCAATCAACAAAGGGACACCATCATACAGTCCAGTGGGGGACACACAAGGCTAGGGTCTCTACTTGTTCAGCCACTCCAGCCACGGAGGTGGGGAAAGACAGCCAAATTGGATATACCGGAATAGGGGTAGGCCTTCTCACTTAACCCCCATACATGCAGTCCTTCTAATGGTTGTAAGGGTACGTCTGACAAATGCTTCTGATACCAATCCTGGAACATAATTGTCACTTGGGAGCCACTGTCTAATACAGCTCTTGTAGACACTCCATTCACCTTTACAGTGGTCTCCATGGAGGGACCCACTATTCTGGACCAGTCTGGAGAGCGATAGTGGGGGCCTGGGCAACTGACCTTGCCACAAAGGGCGGTGGTTAGCATTTTTGGTGCCCTCACTGGGATCATTTCGTGCACCTCTTAACCACTGATTTGTTCTCCGAAGCTCTCCTTGTAGCCTATATCAACTTTGTCAGTGTCTTTTGGGGACTGGCATTCCCTTTTCATGTGCCCATCCTTCCCACAATTATAGCAAAACATACTTTCTGGAGTTTGAGCTGGCGGCGCCACACTGGGAGCCAGGGCGGGGTATTACTAACTGGAAACCTTGGTGCCATCTCTGTCTCATGTTGATAAGCATTTGGAGACATCTCGTCAGTTTCTCCACTTCCATGGTCAGGAATTGAGTTTGGAGCTGTTATCAGCAGGAGATACATGGGTTAGTACCCCCCACCCATAACAGATTCTGTGGGATATAGGTCAGGGCCCGTACTTGCAGCGTGGCCTTCATAAAGGGACTGTTTTTGAATTCCCGGATCTCTCAACAGTTCGCCCCATTGTGGCATATCTTTTTCCTTGTCAGAGCACTCATTGACTGCCAACCTCTGCCCTGAACTTCACTTGATGGGCCACCCTCAGTCACTTCGGGTTGTAGCCGCAGCTATTGGTGCAGGTCCCTCCGAGGTCGCCTTTTCTCAACTCCTCGAATTTCTCTCATTAACTCATCATAGGAGGGTGGGGATTCCAGTCGATTTGCCAGGCGTAACTGAAGCAACAGCAGTTCTGAGAAGGGCAGACTTAAGGATCCTGTCCAGCCTGGTTCGGTCCAGTTCAATCGCTGGCAAACTACTCCTTCTGAGGCATTCTTGCAACAATTTTTCCAGCCAAGATACATACACAGACAACAACTCCCCTTGGTACTGTTGTGCATTTCTTACTCTCCACCATAGATCCTCATCAGAATCTGGGCTCCCTACACATTCTCCAAGGCCTCAAGATAGGCCTGTGCAGTCACTTCAGGGTTACTGGCCCATTTAGCACGGATGGTAGCCAGGGCAGGACCTCGGAGGCTCTCACTAACCCTCTTCGCTTCTTGCTTCCGAGCATTGCCATTCTAGCACTTGTGGGGCAACATAGTCTATCCAGGTCTCCCAGTCATCCTCCCCTTGGGGGGTGGGGAGGGTGCCAGAGAAGATCCTAAACCTTCGGTAAGAGTCGTGACTAATGGCAGGTGCAGAAATAGGAGTCTGCATTGGTTCAGCCACCATTACGGGTACTGGAGTGGGAGAGGGTGTTGGGGGAGGAACACACCCAGGTGGCAAGAATAGTTTCTTCAAGTCCTCCACAGTTTTCCTTCCCCAGCAACCATTTAGCAATTTCTCCTCAAAAGTTTCAGACAGTGGTGGGGCTCATTCCCCCGGTCTTTACTGTACTTAGTTATCACTCTCCAGGCAGTGAGGGCTCCCTCTGGGGTAATGGTCTGTGGCACTTTGGAGCTATCTATGGGATCCTTAAACTCTACTAGGGCCAGGAAATGTGGGTGAGCAGATTAGCATGCCGACCCACCACCACAGGGTTTTGTAAACCTTCCACCTTGGAAAGTACTCCCTGTACAGTGTCCGATTGATACCCAGGGGATGTCCAGGATAAGCATAGCATTTTGGGGTCAATCTCCTCCCAGTACACCACTCCACCAGCCGGTGCACAGCCACTTCTGTCGGGGTACCCATTTTTTCTTAACAGTGGTTCGTAAATATGGCCACTAGAGGACACACAATCCCAGCGGTGAGCCTCCAAAATGTAACCCCTAGATGGCGCTATCCCAGGGGCTACTACCCCTGCCTGATTTGCCACTAACAGGTTGAGGGGCCTGGATCCAATGGCGGGTGCCTCCACCCAGAGGTCAGGGTTTGCAATAGTTAAACTTACTTGGTCACAGCCCTCTGGGACACTGCAACCCCCCTTTCTTCCCACTAGTGGCCCACACAATATATCAGAATTACCTTCACAGTATACATTTACCCCCAGGGGTGGTTCAGGCACTGGGACCTCCTGTAAAATAAGATACAGTGTAACAATCACAGTACAATACTTTAACATAGACAAATACCTCAGGCAGTATAACTTTGCTGAAACAAGCAGCTCGGATTTATTTAGGGGGAATATAACAAGGACAGGGGGAAATCAGGTTAATTAGCTTATCACTTTACTATCTATCTATGGCTCTGTGCACAGGCCTATCCCTACCAGTTACTGTCCCTGGGTACCCAAGCCCTAGTGGCTAGTCCAAACCGTGGCAGCTGGTGGGGCCTTTCCCACAGAGAAAGAAAATTTAGTTTAAACAGTCAGCAGTACAGTGATTCCATTTGGATTTATTGTGGCAATTCAACAGGAGCGACCCTGAATTAGTACTCACGACCTCCAAACAAGATAGGGTCCTTCAATGTCAGCAGGGCTACTCTTGAGCTCCACGAGTCTCCTCACACATTTATATGGCAAAAGAAAGTACTATACCAGGCAGGCTGCTTTCTATCCCGATCGCAATTACTGCACAATACCCGGAGAACACACAGCAGATTCAGTTCCTGATAGACCAGTGCAATTCAACAATTTCTCCAGTCTTCTACAGGGTGAGCCTGGTTCCTACTCTTCAGAGATCCTTTGATTCTTTTCACAGGACGGATTCAGTCCTAACAAGCAGTTACACAAGCTGCAGACCGGAACTCTGGGCCTTACACACGTTTTTTGACTGAAACTGTGCACTGAAGGAGCACAGGGTTTCTTTCCCCTTCACTGCAAAAGCTAAACTGAAACTCCAACAGACAAAACTGGGCACTTCCTTTGAGTTCCTCCCAGTTCTTGACTGGATTGGCTGTCACCACAATAGACTGCTGCTGTTGGTCCAAAAAGGCGCCTAAGTCTAAACTACATCTCCCAGAGTCATTGCCCATGCAATCCTCTTGTGGCTGGCTCAGATTATGAGTCCAAGTTCTGATTCGTCCAAGGCACCATTTTAGAGCTAGCTTACCCCACACTGATTGGTCCAGTTCAGCAGTTCAAAACCAGAATGGGGAACTAGGCAGACACTGTTCTGACTGCAAAGAAAGCAGGTTAGACAAACTGTAATTTCATTATTACTCTAAATGGTTTCTGGCAAACAGTTACATCTTTCAGACAGGTTCCCTTTGCACTCTAGTGACTGCAAAATGGAGTGAATTGGCAGCAGCTTGAGTGGTACTCAATCAAAAGAAACACACAGTCCCCCATACAAACTAATTATGTCTGCAAGCAGACAGCTCTTAAAGAGACAGTACCAGAGGTTCTAAAAACACTCACTGATAAATGGCTTAAACGCCAAACACCATTCAGGCTTGGAGCATTCAAGCAAGCTCCTGGAAGTCTTTTGGGAACCCCCATTTGCAGGGGGGTTACAAATATATTCACCTAATGAGCGGTTAAGACGTACACAATTGGTAGCTAAAGCAATGCACGATATGAGTTGGTAGTAAACTGCCTCAGGGAGGCCTTGTCTTATACATAATACAATGCATTCATAGTCCAGTGCAACTATATGATAACCGAGGGAGGTGAGGAACCTGTAGGCTAGAAACAGTGAGGGCTCTGCACTGCCAGGCCAAGGGCATCTGATCTAGCCTTGCCACATCAAGAACCCTATGGGCCCCAAAGGCGCATGCAAACGTTAATGCGAATTGGTCAAATGGATGCGTAGTTATTAAAGTTCAAAATTTTGACTTTAACATAGAATTGGTCGTTGTTCCCTAATTTTGTACTTGTCATATAACATGCACTGAGGGAATACTGTGTAAGCTTCTCTTTCAAGGATCAGTTTCTGTAGCAACTATTTGATAATTGTCTTTTCTACCCAGTACTTGACTACATGTAAACATAAAAACAAAAAAAATCTGTCAGCAGAAAAGGACCATTAGCCAGGCCAGTGTGCAAATGTCCCCCCGTCTTTTTAATACACCTTACATTTATCCAATTGCATGCTTGAGGACACTGTAAAATGTCACAATTCATTCTTGAATGAAAACAAATGATATATTTGCCCCCATCCTAACAACTTTTCACTGTTTATTGTTGGGTGTAAAGCCTTTCAATAACACTGTGCTTTTAAATCAGTTTCATTTAAAAGGCACATCTAACTAAACCTTCTGCTGTCTACCGTGGTTTGATTTACATTTTTCTCATCAGTTAGCTTTCCTCCTTACCTCCGTGTTATGCTCCGGTACTTTAATCAATGGCACTATACAGTGAAGAACTGCACTGCTGAGATCTGTGAGCTGCAAAGTTTGAGAAAACAACAGTTGTCCACAGAAAACAGCTTAATCTGCAGCTTCCTATGGAAAGTGCACTTCCTGTCCACCTCTGAAATGTGTCCCTAAACTATTCAAATTAGGTCATGAATGCTGCAGCAGGGGAAGGGTTCCTAAAAACTGATAATCCCTTAAAGTGACAGCACATTCAGATGTAACTTTTGAAATAGGGTTGTGCACGAGGCTGATTTTTGATGTTTGTACTTCTCTGGTATTTACTATTTGTTTGCATATCAGTGTTTGTAGAATATTTTACTTTGCATTTCAAACTTGTTGTAACTATGTCACAAGACCAAAGTTCTGAGAGTTTTTTTTTTTTAAATAAAGTATGCAGAGTTATCAAGAAAATCTACATTCATGTAATGAGCAGTAGTATAGCCATAGGTGTTTCATATCAGCCTAAACCAAGGTCTAATGCTGCTTTATGTGGTCTAACGCAAATAAAAATAGTTAAGGGTGATGTTTCTATTTGTAAAAAGTGCGGTATTTGTCTTGAATTGTATTTGCTTTGCACTGCCCTCTTTTCAATGAGTACTTCACTCCCAACAAGTGGCTTTGCTCAGGCAGCTGGTCAAACAACCCAGTAGGAACAGAGCAGTGCAGGACCTAGTGCATGCAAGCAGGGACATGTAAGCCCCCCAAGCGCTTTGGGCTTGCCTTGTTATGCCTCCAAGTTTGCTCCAACTGTCCCGCGTCCTCGCCGCCGCCTGCCTGAGTTCCCTGGTGTACCAGGGCTCTCCCTCCAGCCCCTGCCTTGTTGTCTGACAGTTTGGGGCTGGAGAAGCAAATGCCACAGAACCGCCGAGCTGCAGCCTCACGAACATGAGAGCAGGCAATCTGCACATGCACGGTTGCACGCATCCATTTTCTTGCCACAAGTGTGGTGAACCAAACGCCTCTCCAGTGCTTCTGGACCCCTAAATGAACAAAACAGGGTCTGGAGACATGGAGGAGACACAAGACAAACCAAAAAAATGTTTAGTTTAAGAGCCCTAATGAGTGCTAGGGGGATCAACCCCATGAATAATTCAGTAGAACTATGAATATTAACGAGCGTGGCTGCTGCCTGGGGGTTGGGATTATCTGCAGCAGTGACAGGCAGGAAATTGAATAAAAACATTAAACTCTTCATTTGGGTGAGAGGACAGAGGGGCTGTTATTGGACATTGTGGGAAGTAAATGTTAAAAATAGTGTGGCTTCAAAAGCTTTTTAAAGTTGGAACTTTAATTGGACTGTGTGTTCTGCATCCATGATGGCCACCTTTCACCCCTGCCACAGCCAATAAAAGAGCAGAATTTTACAAAAGGACTTATGGGACTGCAACAGAGGTTTGTGGGAGTAATACAAGGAACTCTTCTTAGCGCCCAGACAAAGGACCAGTGGGGCGTCAAGTGTGCCAAATGAATGTTAATGTGTTCAGTTGGAAACCTGTTGCAGCCAATGAGAAGGAGCTGCTGTAAAACTTATAAAAGGGACTGTTTTGCCCACCAACGGGGATTCTGGAGAGATCAGCCAGAGAGTACAGAGAGGAAGGAGACTGCTGGGGGCTTGCTAGCCCTGAAGGCCTGCCTGTTTGCCCCAAGGCCTTGTCTGGCCCCAGTACTGGACAAGCTGCAGAATGCCTGGAAAAGAACATAGCCCCAGGAAATGACCTGGACTGTGTGAAAGGTTCCCAGGGTGAGATTTTAACCTGCGGCAGAGTGAATTTGTTGCTGACAGTTGAAAGCTGCTGCTGAGATTTGAACGTGCGGCTGTGTCAAGAAAGTTTAGACTCCATAGCTAGTGTGAGAGCCTTTTGAGATTTGCTACCCAAGACAAAGAGAACTGATTGCCCTGCAGTGCAGAAGGAGCTATTGGAGGATGACAACTGGAAAGCAGAGACTGTAAAGATTGCAGCCTAAAGCCACAGAGTCTGCAGCTGAAAGTAAAGCAACCCATGAACTGTATTCCCCCTTTGTGGGGTAATTGCATTAGAGGCTGCTTCTTCTGCAAGTCGGAGTAACTGTCTGTGCCGGGGATAGAGACTGAGCCAAATTCTGAGCTCTTGTGCTGTATCGGGGAAGAGTGCATGCAAGCGTCCAGTCTGGGGAACCACCAGCCTGTTTTGTGCCCAGAATGAAAAGGAGCTCACCAGAGAGGAAGACGTCAAGAAGCCTGCCAGGTGAATACAACATACAAAGGCCCATGAGGTGAAAGACCATCCTTCATCATTTCTTCAGGCAACTGCTACTGTGTTGCACCAACAACATCTGATACCTGCACAGTATTGTGAAACAATTTTTTGCCATCCCCTTTGAACTGCAGAACTGTAAGTACTCCGGGCTGCAGCTTTGTGGAAGTCTTTATTTAGCTAGCTAGCTACTCAAAGAAAATTAAGGAGATTAAGGCCTGGGCAGGACTGAGCCAAGACTAAAGCGCATGCAGGAAAAACAGTAAAGTTTGGTATATGTTTCTACTGTTTAAAGTTATTTGGGCCCCAAGAAAAGATCCCCAGTGTTTTCTACATGGCGGTGTGGCACCCACCGAAGGAACTTTATAGACTTTGTGGGCAGCTGCCATTGGGAAGTCAGGTGCTCCCGAAGGTCGGAGGTGGGGATTATGTGGGTTAAGAAGTGTTTCAACAATTGTTCATGATGTTGTTGTACTATTTTTCCTCCCTTTTCTCCCCTTCCCCCAAAATAAAAATTGTCAATTGTTAATGTCACATTCTAGTACGGTGACTCATTGCGAAAAGTGGGAATTGTTGTGTGAGGAAGGTACAGTGGGGTCAGCTACTATATAGTCCTTGGGGTGGTGGTAACCTGTAATTTATCCATGGGTATTCTCTATCACTACCCCAGGTGGAGGCACCATGCACACCTGTTGTTCCCGTACCACTTCTCATCCACAGAACCTAGGCCAGCCCCTTCGAGGTGGGTCCAGGGAAGACATCAGGGCCCTGGAAACAGCCAAGGTGAGTCCAAAAGGTGCTGTTACAGACAGCATTGCAGACATCACAGTGGGCTGTCCCCCTAGGTACCAGTGATCATTGTACAGTGTGGTTTAACATAACTCCAAATTGTGTTGGCTGCACTCAGAAGAGTACAGGTGGTGCAGCCAAAGGGGGATGGATACCCCCAAACACCAAAGCACAAAAGTTCCAAACCCGTGATAATTATATAGGGTGGTTTAACATAAAGACAGGAGCAGAGGTAAACCACACAAGGATGAGGGTCCTCAACTTCAGGAAGGTGGGTTTTAAAGAAATGGGAGACTGCCTCAGAAACTGCCTCATGGGGGGGATTTCCAGGGAGGGGTAGAGGCAGAGTGGAGAACCATAAGGGAGGGCATAATTAAATCAATCAGCCTCTGTGCGAACGAAGGAAGTAAAGGCAGAAGGAAAAATAGACCATTATGTTTCTCCATGGAAGTGGCCATGGTGGTGAAGGAAAAAAGGGTAGCATTCATGTAACCCCCCCCCCGCTTACCTGTTTGCCCCCTCGGGGGCTGCCCCAGTGCTGGCTTTCTCTCGTTCTTGGCCCGGTTTCCCCATTATGTCCTGGTCCAGGCTGTTTCCCCAGATAGTCTCCTTAGTGTTCCTGGATCGTCCCTCCGGCCCCCAAAGAATTTTTTTTTCAGAACAGAGCCAGGGGAACGAGATCATGGAGCTGCCGCCCTGGTTTGCACTTTGGTTCAGGGCCAGCACTCCACACATGTGCAGAAGTGCATTTCGGTTTTGGCCAGTTTGCGGCCTTTTTAAGTTGCCTCTCTGCCAGTCTTGATCCCTGTGTTAAGGAAAAGAGGGAATGGAGACCAGGGGGAGACTGGAGAGGCACCAGGGAAGCAGAAAATGTGTTTTTGGGAGTGCCATTCACACTGCAGTATCGGGAGCTGCTTCATGCATATTTATGAGGCAGCTTTGAATATTAATGAGGACAGCCTGTGTAGTGCCTAGGGGCAAGCTAAATTGATGCTAGCGACAGGCAGGGGACTGGTTTAAAATGTTAAATGTGGCCCATGTTTGAGGGGGCACATGGATGGCTACCAGTCCATGGGGTTTGTTTAAATAAAAAATGTTTATACAGGCTACATCAGGAGAGGAAAAGTGAAGAGTAACTAAGCTGAATGGAGAGCCTGCCTGTTGCCTGGGGACTCTGAAATTTGGTAGCAGCGACAGGCAGGGAGATAAATTAAAACTATAAACTGTGGTATTGTAAAATAAAGTGTAACCCCTCTCCTCCGATTTGGGGTTTACTTAATGTCTTCCTGGGCTCCCTAAGGCCCACTGTCAGGCTGGTGTCCTGGCTTAAGTAGTTCTATTTATTTGTGAGAGAGTGCCCTAGTGAGCCTCCACACCTGTCCCTTTAAGAGAATAGCTAACCTGTGTTAAGAAAATGGTCTGTGCTGGGTCCAAGTGATTTAGGGCTTGTGACTAGCCAGACATTACTCTGTTTTGCTCCATTCTGCAGTTGCTACTTGCGCAGAGGGTGCCTATGTACGAACTGTGTTTACTTACTGTTTGTACCTTGTTATATTTGAAATAGAGAAGTTTGTCTAACCTGCTTTATTTGCAGCTCATTCATTTGGATGGGAGCCACCATGTTTGGCCCGGGACTTCCATTAATTGGACCAATCAGACTCTGGGGGTCTAAAATTGATCCTGCTCCAAGGGTCTCGTGGGAAGGAAAACTGTAGTTTTTTAGTTTTGTTGTTGGTGCCAAAAACTGGCCTGGAGGGGGAGCCCTTACTGTGACTGACAGTTCCTTTAGCCAACTGAACCTGTGGATTTACAAGGGAAATGCCCCATGTGCCAAGAGACAGTGGATCAGTTGGAGCTGGAAGTTGAAGTGTAAACAGTTCGAGCTTTCAAGCAGCTGCTCCCAGTAGAAGTGTAGGAGAACTGTCGGGAAGAGGCCCAATTTGCCTCCCTGCCACCTTCCTCCCACTTAGACTGCCTATAGCAGAAGTCGGACTTGTCCAGTTCCAGCCTGGAACTGTGGCAGGAGAGAAGTTTGTTAATGCTACTTGTGATTTGTACCAAAGACTTGCTCCTAAAACAATCGGCCCAGCTTGTGTGCGAGACATACTCGGATTGAAGGCTTTGCTCAGTAAAGCTGCTGAATTATAACCGGACTATATCTGAACCTTATCCTGGAGTAGCTGTTTATTTTGAATGTGCCAAATGCGTTGAATTCAAGAGAAAGTTAAAATAATGTTATTTTCATCAAGCGTGCCAACGCCGGCAGACCAACTGCACTACAGGCCCGCAACTAGAGAGCTGGGTACCCAGGGACAGAATGTCTGGGGGGGGGGGTTGTTCTGAACTGGTACCAGTTGGGGGTCTGTGAAAGTTAATACCTGCAGCAGTTAGCGAGAGGTGGCTGCACTAATTAAACTATGGGCTGAATTCAAAAGGGAAATGATTGTTTGAGAATGTAAATCTCTAAATGCAATATTAAGAAATGTTATGCTTAACCTCAAGTCCACCTACCCCTTCCTAAACCTCCTCATGTAAATAAATATGGTGTTATCATTTTAGAAAGCTTCTAACTCGAGAGCCTGATTTAGTGAGCATATTAACAGCTGAAGTAAAAAAATGCCAAGTGTCGAATTTTGGAGTTTTGGTTCATGTGTGTAGGTGACTGGGGAGGTGGGATGGTACAGTATCCCAGGGGGTTGTTCTGGTATAGATCATACCCACTTAAAATGTACTCTGGGTGGAGGCACCACCATTTTATTTTCATTCTTGGGAAAAAAAGACCGGTAACAACTATATGGGAACCCAGGCCCCTCAACCTGGTTAGTGCCACCCAGGCAAGGGTAGTAGCCCTCTTTGAGGATGGCGCCAGGGCTATATTCAGTAGCTGGAAATGCAGAGGAAGGAAGACAGAGAGGTATGCCACAAAAAAGAAAGGGAAGCAGGAACGGCGAGAGGGGAGCAAAGGTGCTGACAGAAGAAGGATAGTCAAAGGGGTAGATAAAGAGAATAAGACTTTCTTCAGATATATAAGTGAGAAGAGGAAAGCAAGGGGAGGGATAACATGGATTAGGAGGGTGGTAGGGAGAAACTGCGTAGAAGAGGACCAAGAGAAAGCTACCATCATGAACAGGTACTTCTGCTTAGTTTTGACAGTAGAGGCAGGAGGTGGACCATCAGAGAGTAGCAGAAACAAAGTGGGGAGGAACTAGATGGATGAAAGTCCCTTTTCTGGGAAAGAGTCCTGAAGGGACTTGCAGTTCTGAAGGTGGACAAAGGACCAGACAGGATAAAGGATACAAAAGGAACTTAGGGAGGAGCTAGCTGTCCTACTGACAGCCCTAGTGAACAGTTAACTGGAAACAGGTATGGCTCCGAAGGACTGGAGATGAGGAGATGGGGTCCCTCTATGTATGAATGGCAGCAGGGAGAAGGCTAGCAACTACAGGCTGGTCAGTCTCACTTCAGTGGTAGGGATATCAATTTGAACACTGCTTGAGGAAAGGCTGGTAGAGTATATTGAATCTAAGAGATGCAAGACCACAGGCAGCATGGATTCATGGGTGGTTGATGGTTGGGGGGGGGTCACTCCAGTCAAATCTGATTAGAGTTCTTTGACTGGGTGACTAGTAAAATAGATTAGGAAATGGTAATGGATGTGGCCCATCTGGACTTCAGCAAGGTCTTTAAAACTGTGCCTCCCAGGAGATCGAGAAAGAAACTGAGCAGCCAAGAGATGGGATCCAAGGTGGTGAATTTGATTAGAAACAAACAGATAAGGACAGAGGGTGGCAGTTAACAGCATCCATTCTAATGATGGAAGAGTGACCAGCAGGGCTCAGTACTGGGACTGGTCTTCTTCAATGTCTTCATAAGTAACATTGCAGAAGAACTGGAAGGGAAGGTATGCCTTTTTGCAGATGAAACCAAAATATGTGTAACCCCCCCTGCAAATGGGGGTTCCCGAAAGACTTCCAGGAGCTTGCTTGAATGCTCCAAGCCTGAATGGTGTTTGGCGTTTAAGCCATTTATCAGTGAGTGTTTTTAGAACCTCTGGTACTGTCTCTTTAAGAGCTGTCTGCTTGCAGACATAATTAGTTTGTATGGGGGACTGTATGTTTCTTTGATTGAGTACCACTCGAGCTGCTGCCAATTCACTCCATTTTTGCAGTCACTAGGAGTGCAAAGGGAACCTATCTGAAAGATGTAACTGTTTGCCAGAAATCTTTTAGAGTAATAATGAAATTACAGTTTGTCTAACCTGCTTTCTTTGCAGTCAGAACTGTGTCTGCCTAGTTCCCCATTCTGGTTTTGAACTGCTGAACTGGACCAATCAGTGTGGGGTAAGCTAGCTCTAAAATGGTGCCTTGGACGAATCAGAACTTGGACTCATAATCTGAGCCAGCCACAAGAGGATTGTATGGGCAGTGACTCTGGGAGATGTAGTTTAGACTTGTCGCCTTTTGGACCAACAGGAGCAGTCTATTGTGAGTGACAGCCAATCCAGTCAAGAACTGGGAGGAACTCAAAGGAAGTGCCCGGTTTTGTCTGTTGGAGTTTCAGTTTTAGCTTTGGCAGTGAAAGGAAGGAGCCCTGTGCTTTTTCAGTGTGCAGTTTTAGTCGGAAACGTGTAAGGCCCAGAGTTCCGGTCTGCAGCTTGTGTAACTGCTTGTTAGACTGAATACGTCCTGTGAAGAGAATCAAAGGATATCTGAAGAGTAGAAACCAGGCTCACCCTGTAGAAGACTGGAGAAATTGCTGAATTGCACTCGGTCTGTCAGGAACTGAATCTGCTGTGTGTTCTCCGGTATTGTGCAGTAATTGCGATCGGGATAGAGAAGCAGCCTGCCTGGTATAGTACTTTCTGTTTTACCATATAAATGTGTGAAGAGGCTTGTGTACCTCAAGTGAATCCTGCTGCCATTAAAGGACTTTTGCCTGTTACTGTTCACCATATAAATGTGTGAGGAGGCTTGGTTAGCTCAAGTGAATCCTGCTGCCATTAAAGGACTTTTGCCTGTTGCAGTTTGCCATATAAATGTGTGAGGAGTCTCGTGAGCTCAAGAGTAGCCCTGCTGACATCAAGGACCCTATCTTGTTTGGAGGTCGAGTACAAATTCAGGGTCGCTCCCTGTTGAATTGCCACATTGAATCCAAATGGAATCACTGTACTGCTGACTGTTTAAACTAATTTTTCTTTTCTCTGTGGGAAAGGGCCCCTACCAGCTGCCACGGTTTGGACTAGCCACTAGGGCTTTGATACCCAGGGACAGTAACTGGTAGGGATAGGCCTGTGCACAGAGCCATAGATAGATAGTAAAGTGATAAGCTAATTAACCTGATTTCCCCCTGTCCTTGTTATATTCCCCCTAAATAAATCAGAGCTGCTTGTTTCAGCAAAGTTATACTGCCTGAGGTATTTGTCTATGTTAAAGTATTGTACTGTGATTGTTGCACTGTATCTTATTTTACAGGAGGTCCCGTGCCTGAACCAGCCCTGGGGGTAAGTGTATACTGTGAAGGTAATTCTGATATATTGTGTGGGCCACTAGTGGGAAGAAAGGGGGGTTGCAGTGTCCCAGAGGGCTGTGACCAAGTAAGTTTAACTATTGCAAACCCTGACCTCTGGGTGGAGGCACCCGCCATTGGATCCAGGCCCCTCAACCTGTTAGTGGCAAATCAGGCAGGGGTAGTAGCCCCTGGGATAGCGCCATCTAGGGGTTACATATGTAATAGAGTGGAGGGAATGTGCAGGGATCTTGGTAAACTCAAGGAGTGGTCAAAGTCAAGAGCGTGGCAGTTGGGGTTCAATAATAAAAGATGCAAAATCCTGCACCTAAAGCATAGCAACCCAGGAGTGGAATTTAGAATGTTATTGGTGGGGGGGTAATAACAGTCACGAAAGGAACCTTGGGGTTATCGTTAGAGATGGGAGAAGTAGGCAAGCTTCGCTCCATGAATTAATTTGCAAATTTCATGCAATTTGCAGAGCACTGCTCAATCTGGTGAAGTGCAAAGTTTCACTGCAAACTGCAGAATTTCACTGAGAAGTGGTCTGTTTGTATTTCTGCCCATGAAGTGTGGAATTTCATGGGCAAACTTCTGCACTTCACAGTGAAAACATCATAATTTAGGTGAAGTCGAAGTTTCTGAGGTCTGAGAAAACTGCACAAAGCTCCACGAATTGTGAATTTTTGCCACTTCGTGGGAACTTTGCAGGCAAATTTAAACTTTGCCACATCTCTAGTTATCATAACTGATGACCTCAACGGGGCAGGGCAGTGATAAAACAGTGGTTAGGGCTAGTGGAATTCTGGTGTGTATGGGGAGGATATCTCTAATGAGAGTTGGTGCTGGCACGTATCTCTTGCTGGTTAGACCCCACTTGGAGTACTGTGTCCAATTTTGGTGGTTTCTCCTCAGAAATGACATACACGAGACATCGCTAACATACTTACTTCCCCAAAAGAGATATCCTGACTCTTTGCTGGCTTTTTTAGTCTGCTTTATAGCTCTGAAAAGGTCCTAACTACATGCAGGTGGTCCAGGCATACCTTGATACCATCCCATTTCCCTCGCTTCAAGAACCAGATGTTTATGCCCTATGTGCCCCCATTAACTCTCAGGAAATACTTCATCAGATCCAACACTAAAAAAGTGCAAAAGCCCCTGGGCTGGATGGTTATCCAGCAGAGTTTTATAAAACTTTCAAAACAGAGTGTGCTCCTGTCTTAACCAAGGTAGCCAATGCCATATTGAGGGTGGGAGAGAATATACCCCCATCTTGGAAACAGGCCCAGATATCTGTCCTGTTGAAGCCGGGGAAAAGCCCTTAGACTGTGGCTCATACCACCCAATATCTTTATTGAATACTGACCTAAAAATATTTACAGCAATTTTAGCCAATGGGTTGCAAAAAGCTATTCTAGACTTAGTCCACCACAATCAAACTGGCTTCATTCAGGGCAGACTACTGCAAGATAATATATGCCGCTTTTAAATGTAATTTCCTCTCAGAGATCTAAACAAGCCTTTCAACTGGCTGTGTCGACACCAAAAAAGGCCTTCGACAGAGTTGATTGGTACTTTTCACAAAAAGTGCTCATTAAATTTAATTTAGGGGAACAGTTTGTGGGTGCCATCTCTGCTCTGTATGAGGGACCTGAGTGAGGCCTCGGTGTGAGTTAACAGATGCCTCTCTGATAGATTTCCCCTGAGGCAGGGTACTAGACAGGGATACCCCCTCTCCCCCTTACCATTCGCCCTTAGCCTTGACCCACTAGCTGTCCAAATCAGACAACAGCAGTTTATAATAGGAGTCATGGTCGGGAAACAAGTGATTCGAAGTTCAAGGTTCAAATTTATTTAACATCAGTATGTATAAAAAGACATGTGTTACATAGCATACAACTATTTAAAATCATAATTCTCCATTTGCAAATTTCAATTAATAATTTATGATTTACAATTTACATTACATTTCACATTCCTCCTCTCTATGCTTAATGACATTTAGAAGACCTTCTTACTCTATCTATATCTGTATCTATAGCTGTATCTGTATGGACCAGACTACCATAAACACCCCTTTCTATTAAAAAAATATTCATATTCTCCAGTTTAATTTTGTCACTATTTTATATGTGAAACTTGCCAAAGCAAATATTTGTGATGGTTTCTATGAGTTAAAAATAACTTTCAGTTGCTCATTTTTTTTCCCAAACTAGAGATCTTAAACATATCAGGCTGGATATTCAAACTGCGCCATTCTGTGGCGCAAGCCCTTGCGCTACACAAAATAGTTGCACAGGGGTGTGGCTGGGGCGATATTCAATGGAGTTGCACTATTGAGCAACTCCTTTGAATATCACCCCCCCCCACAGCCACTGTTCATGGCGCAGTGGAACTTGTGCCACCGCAAGTGGTCAGAGTGGAGCATTCAAGATGCGGTGGCGCAAGTTCCATTGCGCCATTCGCAAATTTCCGATATTCAAAAGGTGACATGCAAATGGGGCCATAATTCATGCAAGGCGCAGGGGGGGCCATTTGCATCTATTTATGGCCCCATTTGCATGCCATTAGCATGAAGGTGCGCCGATCCCCGAGGATTTGCGCCTGGCGCCCTGCCAGGCAGCAGCCATCAGGGGCCAACGCCCCCTGCAGCCGATCACGGGCATAACTGTTGAAATCCTCACCCCCAACTGGCCCGATCACGGGCATGTAGTAACACCCCCACCTCCCGACTAGCCCGATCGCGGGCATAAAGAAACCCCTCCCTGACTGGCCCGATTGCGGGCATAAGTTACAAACTCCTCCCGACTGGCCGATCGCGGGCATAAGTGTAAAACTTCCCTCCCCGACTGGCCCGATCGGGCATAAGTATAAAAAGCCCCACCCCCGACCAGCCCGATCGCGGGCATCAGTGACAAAAACCCCACCCCCACTAGCCCGATCGTGGGCAGAACAGATTCAAACCCTCCCAGAACATATCCCTGGTGGTCCAGTGGACACTGAAGCCAATCGCGGGCATTAGAGTCACAACCCCCAAGGTCCACCTATCCTGGTGATCTGGTGGCCCCACCCCACCCACCCACGAGGCCCCCACCACCCCGCCCCTCAAGCGGCGGGCAGCAGCATCCACCTGCCGCCCGCCCGCCCGCCGACTGACTGCTCGGTAGGGCTGCATGCCCATTGGTTCCAGAGCAAGAGCTAGGCGCGAGCCCATACCGCAAAGGCAGTCCAGATATGTGAATGAATGAATTCATTCAATATCTGGACTGCCTTAGTACGGTATGTGGCTGCATGCCCATTGGCTCTTGCTCTGAACCATCGGATGTGCAGCCCCACCCAGCAGTCAGTCGGTATGTGTGGGGCGGCAGGCGGTGGGATGCTGCCAGCGACGAGGGGGGAGCGGGGTGATGGTGCTCCTGGGTGGGTGGTGGGGGCCACTAGATCACATGGGTAGGTGGACCTTGGGGTTATGACTCTAATGCCCATGATCAGGCTTTGCGGTCCACTGGACCACCAGGGATATGTTCTTGGGTGGGGGGGTTGAAATCCGGGCTGTGCAGTTTATGCATGGTTCCTCCCCCTCCGATTGAGCATGCCTTCATTAGCATTGCGCTGTTGCTCAGCTTGACTTGGGAGGCGCAGCTGCCTCCTGCTGAATATGGCAGAATGGCACAATCTTGGACTTGCGCAGGCGCAACCCTATTGCGCATGGCGCAACCCTTTTGAATATCCAGCCCATCAAATATTAGGATTTTTCTTTCACTTTGAAAGCTTGTGCATTCCAAGGTTAAATGTGCTATAGTTATTTGGGCATTATTACATCCTCTGCAAATTTGTTCTTGACTCCCTGTATATTCCATATTACCCCACCTTAAATATTGCCCAAATCTTAAACAAGTTAATGCCCTCCTGTGCTTGATGTTCTCACAGATTAACAAATATTTTTTCACCTTAAATCCATTTTTATATACTTCAAACTAACACAATTCCATGCATTCGCTACTATTTCCATATCATTTTGTATTTCATTATCCAAAATTCTTTAGGTCCCTTCCAAAAACAGTTTCTCTGAACTTAGGGTTCCATTAAATATTGAATTATATTGCATCCCAATATGATTTAGTTCATAATTTAGTTTACCAAACCATGTTAATGTGCTATAATTTTGCTTTCTTACTACTTCTTGCCAACAATTATATATTATGGTATCCGATTCTGCTTGTCTTATTTTGCCCCAATATCTGAGATCTTTCTTCATAATCAAGGCAAACATTGAAACTGTACCAGTTTCTGCATGTACTGCCGCATTTGATGTAACCTTTGGAACCCCCAGTACATTTTTTAGAAATTGGTTTTGTATTACTTCTGTTTCTTTAGTTCTACAGAACAAACCCAAGACTTCTGCACCATATAACGTTTGAGTGTTTAATTTGGCAGTCAGACAATGAATATTGGGCAGTATATGAGTTTTTTTGCCATTACATGTGCAAAACGATTTATACAATTCACTGTTTTATTAGCATTTCCTTTCAATTTTTCTATATGTTTATTCCAATTTAAGTTGTTATTAAAAATCACCCCTAAGTACTGGAAATCGGCTGTCTCACTTATATTTACTCCATTTATTTTCCACATTTTATTTTTATTTTTTGTCTCCCCAAACACTACAATCTTTGTTTTGTCCAGATTTAATAACATATCTAGTCTTTTCAATGTTTACATAGTCATAGTTATAGCTCTTTTCAGCCCCAGTGGGTTTTGTGATAATAATACTGCATCGTCTGCATATAATAAAAGGTTTTTTGGAACTCCATTTATAGTTGGTGTAAAAGAGTCCGTTTTTTTCCAAATCACACACAATTTCTTCTATATAAACATTGAAAAGACTTGGGACCATTAAGCATCCCTGTTTTACATCTATACTCAGTAATGGCACCATCTTTACCATATTTAACTACTACTTTAGTGTCTTTATGTAGTAGTTTAATAATGGATAGTAAACTTTAATCCAGTCCTCTTTTCCTCAAAAAAATCCCACAATATAAATCAATTTACTGAAGCAAACACTGATTTTATGTCCAGGAAAACAGCATACATGTTACCCTTTTGAACTTTTGTGAATTTACCTATGATATATTTCAATATAAAGATCTGATCAACTGTTGAGTAGCTCTTTTGAAATCCTGCTTTGTATTTCAAAATTATTCTATTTTCCTCCATCCACAGTTGTAGTCTGTTTAAAATTATCATTGAAAAGACCTTTAGACTTACATTTAAAATAGTAATAGGATGGTAATTTTCTGGCAACATCACCAAATCTTTTTAATGTAGTGGCACGATTACACCCACCTTACAATTTTCTGGGATTACTTTATATTCCAAAATATTTTTGAACAGTTTCACTAATAGATCTGCCCACCATTGTGGGTTTGCTTGATACATCTCTGCCCTGACCTCATCAATCCCAGAAGCTTTTTTTGTTGTTGTAAAATTGCCCGAATTACTTCTTCTTTGGTTATCTGGATCTCATTTTCATATAACTTTAATAAGGATAGTTATTCTGTATCTTCTAATTCACTAATACTCTTTTCTATAGTTTATAATATATTAAAATTCTCATGAAACTATTTCTCCCATATCTTCAGAGAGATTACCACCATTACATTGTATTTATCAGGCTTTGTTCCATGTGCTATCAGCTGCCAAAAGGCCCTACTATCCTTCTGCTCGATTGCCTCTTAGAGCGAATGCCACAACCCTTCATTATATATTTTTTTCTTCAATAGTATTAAATCTCTGTATTCTTATTTTATATTTTTCAAAGCTTTCTGGTCTTCCAGTCTATTATATTTACTTACTCATTTCCCTATTTTGTCTATTATATGTCAAAGTTTAAAGCATTCCCAATCAAATCATTTTGCTTTATTTTTTCTCATAATTTTCTTATTCCCTTGTATAGTTCTTAGTTTTTTTACCACTTGTTATTCAGTCTGTTGATAGTCTTGTATTATAGCCTGTGTATTTTGAAGATTTTCTTGACAATTTAAATTTGCATTAAGATTCTTAATATTTACCATTTTTTTAATCTTTACATTCTTTCTACTCAATATGTTTTGTATAATTTCATCTTTTGTTTTTGTCCATTTAGGCCCAGATATTCAAAGCTTTGCACGGTGCGCAAACCATTTGCATGGGTTTAGCACGGGATTACCGTGGGTCAGCTATATTCAAAAGGCCAAATAGTACGCGCAAATCACATTAGTGCTGGGCAAACCATAATTATATGCAAGAGGCACACTGAACATGAATGCAGACGCTATGGGATATTCATCGGCTAGCACCCAGGAAAAGCTGGTCTTAACCCTGGGCAAACAGCTTTGCACGACATTGAAGCTTTGCGCAGTGTTTGCATGGGATTTGCGTGGCTTGCTCAACCCTAACATATGAGTATGACACTTAGAAAATGCCAGACATGGAGGACACAAGCTGCTCACTGATGGCACCACCATGATGCCAACAGCTGCCACCAGTCCCAACCATGTCAGGCAGTAACGGGTGATGTGGCCCACAGGGGATATCATGGTAGTGTGGCCATACAGCACATGCCTGCAGACCATACGTCTGTGGTGACCAACAGATGCCAGAACACACATGCAGCACTGTGGGCATGGTGGCCATTGAGGGGAGGGTGTACGGGTTGCCAGACCTCACCACAGCCCAGGTGTGGTCACAAGGCTGGGACACATCATGCATTGCACATTGGCCAGTAGCGGGAATATCTCACCACCTGTGTGCCTGTCGGATCTTACCTGCCCCCCCAGCCACATACCGCACAACTGTACAGATGCCACAGCACACACAGCCAGCCATGTCTATGTCACTGTGAGCATCCCATGCCATAAGTGCAGCATCTGTGGATCACACAACAGCGTTAACAGTACTGTCCACTGTCACTAATCACCTGCAAGCGGGGCCTGTCACTGTGTACAGTGCAGTGGTCATCACTGCCCTACATACCATAGGCATTGCCATGCCCCTCACACTACCGGCCCCCTTGCTACTGTAGTGTCTGCTGTGCACTGTAGCATGACCTACAGTGTGACGGTTGCATGCAGCACCACCACCACCTGTGCCTATGCTGTGTTATCCCCTGGGGTATGATATGCTATGCTGTACTGTTTACATGTAGCTTGCAGCTATCATCATGCACTGCCTAACTGACTTACAGGTGGAGCTGCGGTCAGACTTGGCCAGCCCCTGTACTTCCAGACTGACCTACAGGTGGAGCTGTGGGATCCTGCAGTAATGCTGGGCAAACTGCATCCAAATCAGGGCTTAATGAGATGCTAATCTGGCTGTTTGCCCAGAGACTACCTAAGTAGGCTCATTTGCATGTTACTTTTGAATATGGCAAATCCTAGCACCAGGCAAACGTGTTTGCACTGGGCAAACAGCTTAGCTCCATGCTAAAGTCATGCTAATGTGTTAGCGCGGCGCCAACGGTTCAGGAAATATTATACAGTTTTGATCGCTGTTCTTTCACACCTGCTGCTGCCTGCAGCTGTACTGGGTCCACGCATTTGCTGGCACACACATTGGCCCCATAGTTCATCTCTACCTACCCTCACGTCGCTGTGCACTGTGTTGTTGTTGTGGTTTGCACTGGTTGCTATATTCATTGCTGTTTTATTCCAGGGCTATGTTTGCCCTGCACGCCCAGCCCAGTTTGCACAGCCTCATTCCCATGCTATATTCAGAAGCTATTTGCCCCAGGCTAATCCTTTTGAATATAGCTTGCTTTGTGCTCCAGGCTACGTTTGCCCACCAGGCAGTGTTAACTTAGCCCAGGGGCAAAGTTTTGAATATCTGGCCCTTAATGCTCTTATTATTTTGAATAAGCATATTATTTTCTGCAAGGTATGTCTGGGATACACATTTACATAGAAACATAGAAACATAGAAACATAGAAGTTGACGGCAGATAAGGACCGCAAGGCCCATCCAGTCTGCCCATTTCTTTTTCTACCTTATAAATGTGCCATCGGCCTTTGCTCTGTCAGTGACCTATCTATTCATAGTCATTTGTATTGCTCCCTTATGCCTATCCCATGCCTGTTTGAAGCCCTGCACTGTATTCATAGCCACCACTTCTGTGGTAAGCTATTCCATGCTCTACCACCCTTTCTGTGAAAAAGAATTTCCTCACATTCCCCTTAATCGGCCTCCTCTAATCTCATGCTGTGTCCTCTTGTTCTGCTATTTTTCTTATATTTAAACATGTTAGACTCTTTCACCTTGTTTATGCCCTTAAGGTGTTTAAATGTCTCGATCATATCACCTCTCTCCTCCTTTGCTCAAGGGTATACATATTGAGCTCCATTAATCTGTCCTCATATGTCTTCTGATGCAGTCCCTGCACCATTTTGGTTGCCCTTCTCTGGACTGCCTCAATTTGGTTAATGTCCTTGTGAAGGTGTGGCCTCCAATACTGCACGCAGTACTCCAGATGGTGCTAACCAATGTCTTGTACAGAGGATTATTACCCTCTCTACGACTTGTGATACCCCTACTAATACACCCTAACACCCCTAGCCTTACCTACTGCTTTAGAGGTCTGCTTGATGATTTTAGGTCATCAGTGATGATGATGCCCAAGTCTCTTTCTTCCTTTGTGACTGCTAGCAACTCCCTCCCAGCCTATAAGTGGCTTCAGGGTTTCTCTTCCTATGTGCATGATTTTGCACTTCTTTGCATTAAATCCCAGTTGCCACTCTTCTGACCATTTTGCTAGTTTATCCAGATCTCTTCTCATTCTGCCCACCCCATCTGGATCATCTACTCTGTTGCAGATCTTGGTGTCATCTGCAAACAGATAAGCTCTTACCCTCTAGTCCATCTGCGAGGTCACTAATGAAGATGTTGAATAGGACTGGCCCCAGGACTGATCCCTGAGGTACCCCACTTGTGACTTGCATCTCTTCTGACTGTATACCATTTACCACCACTCTCTGTTTTCTGCCAGTCAAGCAGTTTGCCACCCAGTTGACCAACTGACCCACCCCGAGCCTATCTAGCTTATTTATCAATCTTCTATGTGGAACAGTGTCAAAGCTTTGCTGAAGTCAAGGTAGGCGACATCAACTGCTCCCCTGGTCCACCACTCTGGTTACCCAGTCAAAGAAATCTATGAGATTAGTTTGACAGGACCTTCCTTTTGTAAACCCATGCTGTCTTGGATCCTGTGCCCCTATGGATTCCAGGTGTTGCACTATCCTTTCCTTAAGGAGTGCTCCATAATCTTGCCCACTACTGAGGTAAGACTGACTGGTCTGTAGTTCCCCGCCTCCTCCTACGCACACTTGTGGAGCGATCACGTGAGCCCTTCTCCAGTCTTCTGGGACCTCCTGTGCTCAGAGACTCACTAAACAATTCTGCTAATGGCTCTGCTAGTTCCTCCTTAGCTCCTTAAGTACCCTGGGATGTATGCCATCAGGTCCCATTGCCTTATCCACCCTGAGCTTAGCAAGCTCTTGTAGGACCTTCTTTGTGAAGGAGTAGTGCTCACCTCCTCCCCTGTGTCCATGATGCTGAGCTGTGGGCCCTGCCCTACCTTCTCTTCAGTAAATACTGAGCAAAAGTATCTATTTAGATAGATGCCTTTACAGGGTCCTCCTCCTCACATGCTCCCTTTTCTCCATTAAGCTTAGCAATACCCCTTCTGGACTTTCTCCTTTCACTAATGTATCTATAGAAAGTCTTGTCACCTTCTTTTACTGTTCGTGCTAGTGTTTCCTCAGTTTGGGACTTGCCTGCCTTACTGCCTCACCTGCTTCCCTTAGGGCAGTTTGGTATGCCTCCTATCTTCATCCCGCTGTGTTCCCTTATATTTCCTGAAGGCCAGCCCTTTGGCTCTGACCTTTCTGCTACTGTATTTGAGAACCAAAGTGGTTTCCTTCTTCTTGCACTTTCTTTTCTGTCTAACACAATGGGATGTTGCTTCAAGTATTGTATCCTTAATGCTTGCCCACTTTGCCTGTACCTCCTCACCTGTGTTTCTTTTGCCAGGGCTAGCTTAACTCTGTTGGCCATCTTATCAAAGTCAGCTCCTCTGAAGTCCCATATTTTTGCCTTGGAATGGGATGATTTAGATGTAGTAGCCAAATTGAACCATACCATGTGATGGTCACTGGCCCCAGGTGACCTCTACCTGGAGATCTGTGATCCCTTCTTTGTTAGTCAGTACTAGATCTAGGATAGCCCTGTCTCTTGTGGGTTGCTGTACCAGTTGTTTGAGGCCCTCCCTGCAGGAATCCACTATGAGTCTAGTTCTGGCAGATGTTCCTGTTGGTATTGACCAATCTGTATCTGCATGTTGAAGTCTCCCATTATCAGAACCTCCCTTTAGCTGTCATGTTTTGTATATCTTCTAACAGTAATGTGTCTATGTCCTCCCTCTGGTCTGGGGGCCTGTAGACAACCCCAGTTCTTATGGCTGTCCCATTTCCTGTTTCCAGGGTGACCACAGTTCTTCTGACTCTTATGTATTCTGAATTTCTGTAGCTTTGATATTTTCATTAACATAGGGCCACTCCTCCCCCCTTTTGCACCTCAGTCTCTTCTGAACAATACATAGCCAGGTACTGAAGTCTCCAAGTGTGGTTACTGGTAAACCACGTCTCACTAATTGCTACTATGTCCAGTTTAGCCTCTGACATTATTGTCTGCAGGTCTGGGATCTTATTTCCCAGGCTGTGAGCATTTGTGTACATGATTTTCCATTGGCCAGATTTTGGTGTGTTAGTTGTTGGGTGAAGTTTGGCATTACCCCTGTGCATCGTATGGGGAGACAAACCTTTTTTCTTACCTGGTGATGCAAATGAACGCAAACACGCTTGAATTCCTGTTTGACCACTAGCTGAGGGGAGGTGTTCTTCCCATTCGACGTATGGGTGCTGCACCTCTCCCCATTTGCTAGTTTAAATATTCTGCAAAGACGTCAAACTTCTGCCCCAATGCACTGACTCCTTCTTTAGTCAGATGCAGTTCATCAAATTTAAAGAATCTGGCCCCAGAACTGTTGCCAGTTCCCTACAAATCTGTGTCCTTTTCCTGGCACCAGTCCTGAGCCACGTGTTTAGCTCCCCTATCTCCCTTCTCTGACCTTCCGTCCATCTGCTCCTTCTCTCCCAGACTGGCAGGATCTCAGAGAAGGAGATGCCGACGAAATAGATGATAGTTTGTCATCCAGCTTAGTCAGGTGTTCTTGGTCTCCACAACTGACCGGGTTGGCTAGATCATTAGTCCCTATGTGTACTAGGACATCAATGTTTTCTCCTGCTTTGTGAACACTCTTAGCAATGCGGTCAGTGTCTCTCCATGCTGATGTACCTGAGACATCTGACCATCACCCTGGTTGGAGATGGGTATCAACTCCCGAATCATGGAGTCTCCTATGATCAGAAGTTTTTGGATTTCTTGTGCTTGTTTAGTTTTGGTTCCTGATTTGGGTGAGTATTGTTGTGTTAGCTCCTGTGCCGCAGTGTCCTGCTCTGCAGTGTCTTCTGCCTCTTTATTTAATTTCAGAGATAGAGGCAGATACCTGTTTGTAGTGTTTATATGGTTTTTGAGGTAATGTGTTGAGAGCAGAGAGGATGGGGCACCTGATTTGCTTCCTCCTAACCACCTGCCAACCTCCTGGACCAACTACCCTCTGCGGTCGAGGTTTTTCTGTTGGATGCTGGGGAAATGGCGGGTGGTTCTTATAATGTATTTCCTCTTCAATATGAAATTTGAGGCGCATCTCTGCCCATGCTGCCCGGAGCTGAGACCCAAGATCTCCAAAGGCCCAGCATGTAGGACAGTGTCCTAAATCCTGTAAGACTGTCCTTCTGAAAATTGTTCCACAGTACCTGCAGTTAATGAAATCCATTCCAAATAAGTTGCTGGGTTTGTAACCTAGTCAGAGTAATTAGAAGGAAAAAGGAAAAAATGCAAGTAATGGTTTAATTGTGCCTTGTTTAACTTGTTATAACAAGTTAAATTACTAGTGCCCTGTAAATGAGATCACCTTGTGGAGGCCCACTGATCCGCCCCTTCCTGCTCTGCCACAGGAAATGTCACAACTGTGGTACCCTATAAAAGGAGTGTAGTGGGTGGTTAGATGGGGTGGTGGTGGGCCCTTCCCTGCCTAAAAGAAGAACCACGGACGAAAGAACAAGGAGGTAAGAGCAGAAACAATCAGTCAACAACAAATGCAGTAACCCTGAAAGCTTATCCTAATGTTAGATAAAACTGTAAAACCTGTAAAGCACCACCTGTAATAATTTCAGAGAAGATATACCTGTAAGAAACACTTTTGCTCCAGAGAAAAATAAAGCAGTAACAGAAGATATACCTTGCAAAAGACAATTTGAATCAGAAGATTACAGCAGTAATCTGTTAGACACACCTGTAGGCACACCTTGTAATAATGCAGAAGAAGGTATACCAGCAACAACAATTTGAATCAGAGAAAAATAAAGCAATGAAATGTTAGCAACAAACAGTAGCAATCCCTGTGAGTAAAAATAAAAACACCACCACACAGTAAATCTGCTTAGCCAAACTAAGTCTTAATCCTTCTCCTTGCTCTGGTAAGTTTCTACTCTGCCTTTCAAGCAGTCTTTAGAAGGAAAGAGCTCAGGTGAAGCTAGGTGCCTGGCCAGCAAAACCAAGTCTTCTACCTCCAAGATATCAACTAACCTGACTTTTAACCCTTCTTTCTGTTGGAAATTACTGACAGTTTGCCAGTCCACCCCACATACACACCTAATCCTTTGGAAGAGCTGTGGGAGGAAAAGCAATTAGCTCCTTCAATGTGAGAAGGAGACTGAAACACCTCTGAGACAACAAACCTTTTCAACAAACAAGAATAAAATAAAACAGTGTCAAACACTAATTTTGCTTAGCCCAATGATAAAAAAGTCACAAAAATGTAAGCTCCACCTGTAATACAGTAATTTCAGAGAAGATATACCCTGTAAGAAACACTTTGCTCCAGAGAAAAATAAAGCAGTAACAGAAGATATACCTTGCAAAAGACAATTTGAATCAGAAGATTACAGCAGTAATCTGTTAGCACACACCTGTAGGCACACCTTGTAATAATGCAGAAGAAGGTATACCAGCAACAACAATTTGAATCAGAGAAAAATAAAGCAATGAAATGTTAGCAACAAACAGTAGCAATCCCTGTGAGTAAAAAATAAAAACACCACACAGTAAATCTGCTTAGCCAAACTAAGTCTTAATCCTTCTCCCTTGCTCTGGTAAATTTCTCTACTCTGCCTTTCAAGCAGTCTTAGAAGGAAAGAGCTCAGGTGAAGCTAGGTGCCTTGGCCAGCAAACCAAGTCTTCTACCTCTTTTATTATTACCTCCTTTATTATATATCCCGATTTTTCCATCCAGCATAACTTTCAAAGGGCGATGGTCACTATCCCAGATATTTACCACCTCTAAAATCTTTATATTCTTATAAGAAAAGATATCGACTATCATATAAACAGAACACTAACTCCTTCCTTAAATAAATAAGTAGATTTACCATCTCTGTCACTGTGACACCTCCCATTTAGGATTCGTAAATTCAAGTTGTTCAAGGTCTCCAATAACAACTTCCCTTGTTTATTTATTTTTTTGTCCATTGATTACCTAAGTGGAATTTTAAAAATGTCATCTAAATTCCAATTGTTGTCTAAATTTTCTACTTTATTCCCAGTTCTTGCATTCCAGTCTCCCCCAATTAGAATCATTTTACCTGGGTAAGTCATTTGTATTCGTAATATTACATCTTGGAATGCTTTTATGCATCCAACTATGGGGGTGTCATTGATGTCCGGAGGGAAGTATACATTTATCAGTATACATTTTACTTGTTTCTCATATGACAATTCAATTGCCAAGATATAATACTTATCATCATTCCATATACAGTACAGCTGGCTGTCAGGTTAGAACAGATTTTTAACAATGTCATCACCCCTTCTGATAGTCTCGCATATTTACTCCTCTTTTTTGCAGGTATACACCAGCTTTGATATCCTTCTATATAACATTCTTCCCTGGTTTCAGGCAAGGTCTCTTGAAACATTATTATATGAACTTCCGATAAAAACTTGATAAAACCCAAATCCTTTAATTTACCAGTCAGTCCAGCTATATTCCAACTCAGTAACTCAATATTTTTTCCTAGCTGGCCCTTTTTTTCTTCAGCATGTCAGTTTTCTTCACTCAATTCACTTAAAATGTAATACTGATTACTCTCCAGGTTTTCTACTTCCTCTTCCTCACTTGCATTTGTATTAGTGTAACCTATTGATTGTACTGAATTTTCATAACTTATCAAACTTCCTAGTACAATACTACTGTTTATTCTTGGACCTTTTTCCTATCTACCCCTAATAACTTTCTTTTGTCTCCCTACTAGTATGTTATCATCTGATAGTAGATGGTGTTCTTGTTCTACTGGCTTCAAGTAGTCCGAAATATTTTGCTGTCTTTTCCCAATTAGATTATTAATATTTTGGGTATTTTTTCCACTTGCTTTCTTTCTTTTGATTTCTTTCTCTTGGCTATTTTTTTTCTTTCTCCATTCTCAAATGTTATTGTTTTTTCTTCCTTTACCCCTATTTCTGCAAAATTTTCTCTTCCTTCTGTAACCCCTCACCCCTGCCTTTTTGCCAAAATGACAGGTGGCATGCTGTTGAAGCTGACAGCAGTACCTGGTGGGGACCTGGGTTCGGGGAGGATGAGGTAACTCAGCACAGGGGAGCCTAGGTTTGGCTACTCTGGTGAGGGGCACCCAAGAAAATCCGAACACAGGAAGCAATAACTGTAATGTCCAGAACCAGGAATGGGATTCTTCAGTGTGGCTTTTATTCACATACTAGCTGAACAAAACAAAGCATAGATGGACCCCCATGGGGCTACATTTCCTGGTAATGCAGATTAGAGACTACAACGCGGTCCACTGGAAGAATAAACCAATTATACTGTTTTCAAGCTCTGGACCCACCAGGCACACAGTCCGGACTTGCACACGCTTTGGGTACACAGCCCGACTGGCCCAGCTCCCCCGCCGGCCACTTGATCCATGGTCCATTGGAAGAATGAACCAATTATCTTGTTGTGGCTCCCCACACCACTTAGAGTCTGCAACTCCTAGAGAGATTTTCCCTTTTGCAACCCCACGTCTGGGTACTTCCCTCATCACTGGCCAAGTGCATGAGGCAAAGTAGCAACCACAGCAGAAATCCGTAGAGGTGGACCTGGTTACTAAAGATGGGGGTGTGCCCACCTCCAGCTCCCACAGCCCATACCCAGCCATTTCTCTGGAAAACTGAAACTTCTGAATGTAGATTAAATGGTAGATGAACTGTCGCATCCCCTCTACAATTTACTTGAAATCACACAGCACTCTAGCATTTGACACTACTCCATTTGTTTGACCTAGTCCTATAGGCTTCCCAAATTGTAGCTCAATTCCTAGATTTCCTCACATGTCCCAAGCTGAAGAAACACATTTTTTGCCCTCTCATGTTAGAGCAAACAATCACTCTTTAGTTGCAGGTGCCCCACGGGCGAATCACAAATCTTCCAACTTTCCAAACAAAGGCTGAACTGAAATGGCAGCTTTTCTTCCTCCTGGCAGAATTAAAGGGATTGCCTCAGGAATCTCCATGGGGATCTTTACTCCCCCCCCCCGAAGGGAAGGGGCACTGAGACCCGAACAGCGGTCTCCACCACTTGAGCACACCTTTACTCACTAAAGACAAACTGGACTCTGACTCCTTCTTACTTGAAGGCAAGCAGGAAACTACACTCTACCCTTTGAAAACTCCCAACGTTCTATCTAACTCCCTGTGCTGCAGATTCCAATGTGGCTCATGCAGCTGTGAAAGTTCTATTGGTGATGTCATCCCTCAGTCTCAGCTGAGACTGAGAACAGAGTGAGACAGTGTGAAACCCAGTTAACTGGAGTTTCACAAGCTGCCTTCCCTGCCTACCACTAGGTCTTACTGGGATTCTAGTAACCCCGGGTAACAAAGGGTTACACTCGGCCTTGACCAGGAAAATGACTGTCCGCAGTCATTATGCACCCGGCCTTAGGCCATCCCACCCTATGTGCTACCTGCGGAGGGGGGTGATCAGGCCCCCTCCTACCATGTGCAAGCACAGACAGGCAACACTAAGGGCCTAGAGGCCTGTAGCTGACATATCAGCCTCTACTCTATCCATTTACTATGGATGCCTAGTGGCTCTGGTAGAACCATCCAGAGCATAGCCCTGATAGATCAGCACTGCAGTCCCTATGGCCATTCAGGACCACAGCCTGTCTATCCCCCCTAAACCTCTAGGGAAAACCTATCTGCCTCTAACATAATATTCCAAAAACAAAAAACAACCCGGGGACCTCCCCGACCTTGGGCAACCTGCAACCACACACCATTAAAACACCACATTACTGCCTCCTCCCTACCCACACAACCACACCTGTGGAAGGAAAGGGTTAATACAGCAATAACCATAACAATAACACCACAGTACTTTAAATTTCTACACAATAAAGCACTGATGAGGAACTCCGATGAGCCTCATCTCCTCTTCTTGTCTTCTCTTCTGTCTTCCCAGGAACACCTGCAAGAAAAAGAAAGACAAAACACACTCCTAATCTGCATACACAGTCTACCTAGACCCCTACCATCAAAACACTGAAAAATCCCAAAAATATTTTTTTTTTTTTAGAAAAAAGGTAAAAAAACAGTATTTACATTAGAAAACAATGACATTATTTACAATACACATTTGGGGGGATGGATTGCCCTAAAAGTCCCAACTAATGACCACAAGGCCCGGAGGCTAGTCCAATAAAGAGGCTCTCCTGGGCCGGAGCCCGGTGAAGCACAGTTCTAACAGGCCAAAGTCCCGAAGGGGAGAGTCTTTGAGGACAGTTCACACATTTTGAAGTCTCTTAGTGTAGGGTGTGTACTGCAATGTCATAAAGATAGAAAAGTTCGGACTTACCAGCCACTTGTAGTACAAGATTCGGCACCAACCTGCACCTCTGATGAAGACTCTCCCTGGCAGCATTTCTTCCGATACAGCTGGGCGGACATCTGGGAACCACAGGAGGGCACATCTGGGAACAGCTGGTTGATGTCATCTCTGGAGATGGAACCTTAGAACAGGAACAAAAAGGAAACAGCTGGTCCGACGTCATCCGATTACCAGGCGATGAACAGGAAACAGCTGGGTTGGTGTCCTCTCTGGATCTGAAGTCATCTGTTGGGCCAGTCGATGGTTTCTGGGAAGGCCAGTACACTGTAGACTGATGAATGTGGGGCACCTGAGTCCTGGATATTCATATTGGCGGATCAAGAACGCACTTCAAAGTCTAGTGTGGCAGTATTGACTACCACTGCTCGGCTGTCCACTTTGTAGGCATGGGCACATTTGCTGAGAGGTCCTTGCACTGAGGCCAATAGTACCGGGGATCAGGGGCTTGAATTATTACCCCAGCTGGGTGCACATAATTCACACAGTGGGAGATTTCACATTCCTTTTCGTCCACTATTCTCACTCTGTCCATAAACAGTGTCCTGCCTCTCTTCCACTGGGTATACTTTTCGTGGAACAGTCTATTCTTTACATACTTGTTGGCCCCAGGATGCACATTTTTCATGGCTTCGTCCCAGATCCAGGATTTCCTGCAGTCCTCAATCTCCTCCCAGACTTTACGAGGAAAGGTAGGAGAGGTCATACCATAGATCTCATTTGCCTTTCTACGAACCAGTCTCTCCTCTTTACTTGCTTTGGTCAATCTGAGACCGCTGGCCTGGCTTTGGGGTGGCCAGTCCTGGTTCTGCCAGCTACGCATCCTTAAGGAAATTAGAAACAGATCCCTGACTTCTTCCTCCTGTAAAGCCAGGGCAGTGGTATCACCACTTTCTTCCATACATTCCTCCGAGGCAAGATCTTGAGGCTGTGCACCCATCATTTTTCACAAGGCCACATAGGTTCCCCCTCATCTTCCTCTTCACTGAGGATCTGAGCCCAGAAGTGAGCAGTTGTCCTCACTCCCGAGACTATCCACTCATCACTAGGCGCGGAGGTCGACACCTCCCATTCAAAGTCCTCCCGCATCTCATCTTCACCTAAGAGACTTGGGCTAGGCCCCCCCTCCAGGGGTCTATTGATGCTTTATCCAGACTTTCTTTCTGGGATCCAGCATCCGAAACTTCAACTTCTGGTTCTGTCTCTAACTCTGCACCCTCTAGCTTTGTGCCACACTCCCCCGAAGGGCCTTCCTCCACAGGCTCCACCTGGTGTTGTGCGCTGCCAACTGCAGATTCCTGAATTTTTGTCCATGTGGGAGCCAAACGAATTTGAGGTGCTTTATACAAGCCATATTTTTCTAGGCATCCAGCACAGTGAGGAATCATGAAGACGTCCCTTCCAGCTCTCAAGCATATTTGGCATACATTCACTGGAAAATTAGGAATCGCCACATGAGGAGGCAGTTGCCCTCCATAGCAACACTTTTCAATATATCTGTCTATTTACTGCTGCTGTTACTGCAACCCGGGCATGATCCGGGTAACGAGCTGGTCCTGAGGCCATAACTGCAGAAAAATAAACAAAAGTTCACTGTAACTGAAAGTCCCAACTTTATTGAACACACTCTGTAGCTGTAAAATGGCTCCTCTGCTGCTGTGTTTACTTTACTACCCCACCCTGTAATGGCGGCGGCAGCACTCCTGTGCATCAACATTCAGAATCTGGGTCAAGCCACTGCGCACCCGATTTACACAAGCTACTGATAACTTTTACTCAAACTGCACAACTTGCTCTGATCTGGCTTTAAACACATTTACAGGATTTTCCATGGACTTTTTACATGCTGGTAACATTTATTTTATTCACAGTCCCTTAAAAGCTTTAGGTTTTTAGCACAGGATTGCCTGCATTTACTAGTGCTGCATTTTGCTACAACCCATAGTCTCTCTCTGGCTGCAAACTTTAAACTGAGGCTAATTTCACTTCTATGCACACAGTCAATGGCTTAACAGACTTGCACTTGCTGGCAGGACTTTATACAGTCGTTACTTGCAAAGCGACTACACTGCTGCACACACATTTTATATGGCATAGGCTGAAAATCACTGTTTGAGCAGTTTCTGGGTTGTTTACTTACTGTTATCAGTAGCAGCTTGCTGCGATGGGGAAAAACGGCCTGCAGCCAGTTCTTGAAGGCCTCAATATACAAACGGGCAGGCAGTCCTAGCGATCGTCGTTTTAAACACCAAACTTTCAATTCTGATGATCGATTAGCGAGTTCAGCCTGATTTTAAGCAAGAAAGTCTATTTTTGAACTGTTTACAACGCTTTGAATACTCCGCGACGCTCCTCCACTGCCAGTACACACACTCCACTCTCACTTCCTCTCGAATGCTGGGGCAGTCTCTGTAGAGCTGGCTGAGGGGCCGGACTGATTGCAGCCTGACCAACCACATGACGTCATGCAAATGATCCTCTTCTTCCTCACGAGGGCTCTTCTCCTCACGGCGATCGTTGAGCAGGCAAATTTAAACTGCAGAATGCAACTTTTTTTCTTTTCCAACTGACTCCATGGCGGGAGCCTATTTCAGCCATTTAACATAGCCATTTACACTGCAGTCTCTCAATTCACTCAGAAAGCATTTCCAACGTCCAGGGCATAATTTTTCTTTTGCTAACCCTAGTCTTCCACGCTTTCTTTTACAACAATTAATTTTAAAAGCATTTCAAACATCCAGGGCACAATTTTCCTGTTGCTACCCCTAGTCTTCCACACTTTTCTCCACAACAATTCATTTTAAAAGCATTTCAAATGTCCAGGGCACAATTTTTCTGTTGCTACCCCTAGTCTTCCACACTTTTCTTCACAACAGTTCATTTTAAAGCAGGCAAAAACGCTGTAAACTATTTTGATGCAGGACAAGGGCACACTCTTTGGCTTTACTGCTCCTTGGTAAACAGTTGGCATTTTTAAACAGCAGCACAAGATTCACAGCACACAGCAACACACACTATGGAAATTGCTTCAGCTTTTTGGGCTACCCACTACCAGATAGCCAAAATGCTAGCCCCCCTGCCCGAGCACCTTCCTTCCCGAACAAAATCCAAAGTGGTGCCTCCATTTTTGTAACCCCTCACCCCTGCCTTTTTGCCAAAACGACAGGTGGCATGCTGTTGAAGCTAACAGCAGTACCTGGTGGGGACCTGGGTTCTGGGAGGATGAGGTAACTCAGCACAGGGGAGCCTAGGTTTGGCTACTCTGGTGAGGGGCACCCAAGTAAATCCGAACACAGGAAGCAATAACTGTAATGTCCAGAATCAGGAATGGGATTCTTCAGTGTGGCTTTTATTCACATACTAGCTGAACAAAACAAAGCATAGACGGACTCCCATGGGGCTACATTTCCTGGTAATGCAGATTAGAGACTACAACGCGGTCCACTGGAAGAATGAACCAATTATACTGTTTTCAAGCTCTGGACCCAGGCACACAGCCCGGACTTGCACGCGCTTTGGGCACACAGTCGATGGCCCGGCTCCCCCGCCGGCCACTTGATCCATGGTCCTTTGGAAGAATGAACCAATTATCTTGTTGTGGCTCCCCACACCACTTAGAGTCTGCGACTCCTAGAGAGATTTCCTCCTTACTTCTTATTACTCCCTATCTCACAAAAATAATTCTTCTATACACTTGTTGTGGCTCCCCACACCACTTAGAGTCTGCGACTCCTAGAGAGATTTTCCCTTTTGCAACCCCACGTCTGGGTACTTCCCTCATCACTGGCCAAGTGCATGAGGCAAAGTAGCAACCACAGCAGAAATCCGGTAGAGGGACCTGGTTACTAAAGTACGGGGTGCCCACCTCCAGCCCCCACAGCCCATACCCAGCCATTTCTCTGGAAAACTGAAACTTCTGAATGTAGATTAAATGGTAGATGAACTGTCGCATCCCCTCTACAATTTACTTGAAATCACACAGCACTCTAGCATTTGACACTACTCCATTTGTTTGACCTAGTCCTATAGGCTTCCCAAATTGTAGCTCAATTCCTAGATTTTCCTCACATGTCCCAAGCTGAAGAAACATATTTTTTGCCCTCTCATGTTAGAGCAAACACTCACCCTTTAGTTGCAGGTGCCCCACAGGCGAATCACAAATCTTCCAACTTTCCAAACAAAGGCTGAACTGAAATGGCAGCTTTTCTTCCTCTTGGCAGAATTAAGGGGATTGCCCCAGGAATCTGCATGGGGATCTTTACATCCCCCGGAGGGAGGGGCACTGAGACCCGAACAGCGGTCTCCACCACTTGAGCACACCGTCACTCACTAAAGACAAACTGGACTCTGACTCCTTCTTACTTGAAGGCAAACTGGAAACTCACTCTACCCTTTGAAAACTCCCAACGTTCTATCTAACTCCCTCTGCTGCAGATTCCAATGTGGCTCATGCAGCTGTGAAAGTTCTATTGGTGATGTCATCCCTCAGTCTCAGCTGAGACTGAGAACAGAGTGAGACAGTGTGAAACCCATTTAACTGGAGTTTCACAAGCTGCCTTCCCTGCCTACCACTAGGTCTTACTGGGATTCTAGTAACCCCGGGTAACAAGGGGTTACACTTTTATAAGCTTTTGTCTAATGTTTTTATCTTTTAAAACCATACAGATTGAACCTTTTTCTTTTCCTCCCTGATATCTGTATGTTGAGCTAATATCATTCCAAGAGAGTTTGTTTCCTAACATTCCCTTACATATATTATAAACCTCCAGTTTAAGTGTCATATGGTTTTCATATTTAATTTTTGGAATGCCTTTCACAAAGACAGTTGGTAGAATTTTCCCTCTAGCTGTCAAGTCTTCCTTATCTTGTGTCACTATTTTGGATTTATCTATATCTTTCTATTCTTTCTCTGATTTCTTATGCTGTTTTTGTTGTTTCCAACTATTTTGTGCCATTTCTTCTGCCTCTGAGGATATTTCTTCCAAAATTCTATATTTTTTAACTAACCCATTTTCCTCAACTTCTAATATTTTCCCCATAGGGGATAAATTCACAGATTTCTTTTCAGTTTGTTCTTTTTCTTGTCTAATCTCTTCCCTTCCTTTTTTTACATTATTTTCTATTTATTTTTATCTTTCATTTCCTTCAGATCTTTTATCAATATTTCTGTTTCTCTTACTTCTTTTCTACCTCTTTTGTAATTTGTTGTGTTGTTTTAATGTTTGTTTTCACACATTTTTTTATTAGAAAATGTCTATGTTATGGTTACTGATTCACTGTTTACATCCATCTTAGCCAGGCATGAACTTAACAAGGATGTAAAATTTATTAAAAGCTCATTATTCAGCGTTATTCCATCCCTAATCTCTCTGAGTAATTTTTATACATTTTCTTCTGCTCCAGTTATCTCTTCCTTTTTCCTTCCTTCCTCCAAACCCTCCCTATTCATCCTGGTGCTGTTTCCTATTATATGAGAGATGTCTGGTGGATGCTCAGTCAGTGGGTCCAGTTTTGGTCTAAGTATATATGGGGTAAGAAACACATCAAAATCCCCTTAAAATGAAGTACTAGGACATTGGTTTGATCTTTCTATACCAATATTCTCTCTTTCAAACTATTCACCCAACTGCATTTTGTTCTTTACTTTTTTCTGGTCTGATTGTGCTATATCTTTTTCTTCTTTCTCATCTATAAAACATCCTTTACCTTTCTTTACATCTGCCTGGATTACCACCTCTATATGGTCCTCTGGATGTCTTTATTTCTCTCTGTAATCTTCTTGCTTATAAGACCATCTTTATCACCAGGGCCCATTTCTACATATCTGCTACAGTAGCTGTACTCTCTATGTCTCTAATTGTTTTCAACAATAGATGCTCTCCCACAGTATCTAAGGGGTACATTTGTATACGCTTTTTTATAGGTCAGGAGCTTAATGGAGGGAGGAGCTCTGTATTCTTAACACCTCCTATTTACCTATTAGATTTATTTGGCGCCCTGGGGCCAATATATAACTAGTCATTTTCTTTTCAGTGTTCTGCTTTCCCCCTTACTTTATTGTACTTTTCTTGCTTTGATATGTTACTATAGTTGCTTTTTTCTTTCTTTGCCTTGTATTCATTGTTTACTCACTCTCTTCTGTAAATCTAGGTTCTTACAAATCAAACTTGAATATTGTCTGGGTATATCCAATTATTTTAATTACTATGCTATAAATACTTTAGCATATAATCCCCTAATTACCCCAACACAAAAACAATTTATTTCTGTAAAATATCCGTTAGTTTTAAGCACATATTTTCACAGTCCCATTGTTGCTTTTGATTAACTTTTCTGCACCAAGAGTCTTCCACTTTAGAATGCACACAAAACTTCCACACAACCACTCTTCATTCACCAATACTTTCTTGTACTCCCCGTCTTTGCCATCCTCCAAACTGCTTGGTTCAAAATGCATGTGGTTCGGATCCACTGCAATCAAGGCAAAAAAAAAAAAATTCAAATTTTTCCTTGAGCACATTATAATACATAACCCACAGAAAAAGGAAATGCATTAACAGCTTAAAATCTTACAACTTTAAAATGTATTTACCCATCTGGGTTCAATAGTTTCTTCTGCCCATTCCCTTCTATCTTCTGTAGTTAAAATGTAGTTATTTTTATTGTTTGTTATTCTTCCCTGCATCTATGAAGGGAAATATCAGAATGAGTACTTTAAGTTATCTGAACTTTAGCTACATTACTTTTAAACTGTGTGCCTTCTTCCTAAATAGCCTACCTTTCATGTTTCCTTTTCACTTGTGTCTCTATCCTCTCTGTGTCATTTTCAGTTTGGTGCTGCACTCTGTAACCCGCAAAAAAAGATAAACATTAAGGTTACCATGAAATGCTTTTATTTTTTAAATGGCTGCTTGATGTAGCTGTGAGCTTCTTTGCTGCTCCCAAAATGGCGCTATAGCTGTGTAAGACGCCAACACATGCGCATTTAATCCCTGTGCATCAGATGCCTCAAATGATGCCTTATCATATAATTTAATACAATTTACTGATTACTTTCTATTTTACTCAGTATCACTATAAAATTTCCCTTTAAGTTACCTTTATTTTCAAAATGTGCCTGATTCAAATCTCTACTCCATCCCGTTTTCCTATCTCCCCTTGTTTAATGCACTTGTTTTACTTTGTGCACTGTAAAACCAAGATTATATAAAGTTTAAAAACTTTACTCAATTTGTCAAAGACACCATTTAAAATTGTGGAATACAATATAATATGCTAGAACCCTCAGAACTATAGTTTTCTATAGTTTTCTGCAGTTTCTTCTGTCCCTCCTCGAAAAGGAACTCTGCCATCTCTAAGACCGTAACTTTTGGAACAATCAGACAACTCGGGCACTCCTCATCTGGTTTCCATATAATGACAACAGGATAGTTACTAAAATCAAATAGAACAGCAATTTCCTTCCCTCTTTCCTCTCATTCTCCATGCTCCATTCTAATGAAATCTCTGGAACCTCAGGCCCTTTTCAACTTCAGCTTCCAGCTCTCAGTTAATCCATGGTGGTATCTTTTATTTTCTTCTCTGTCTGTCCCACCTTCTGCAAGGCTTTCTGCTTCAAACTTGGCCACAGAGCAGGCTCCCCCACCACTGGGACTCCTTGCACCTGGCTGGGAATAAGACAGAGGACAGGCAATATTCCACTCCAAAAGGGTAGACAAAAGGTTTTACTGGTAAGTGTTGTGTCTCATGTGCAGCTCAGGCAATGGTGGCATACCTGTAGTAAATCACAAGAAGGCTCTGTACAACACCGGCTTCTACAGCTCCTCCTCAGTTAGTATAGTGTGCAGTCCACCATCTTGGAAAATGATTCAGTTGCCTGGTACTGCAGCTTTAAGGGTAGAAGCATGTGGGAAACAAGTGCAAAAAAATTGCCCTTTATGCAGATGACACCTTACTGTTTTTGGTTGGCTCAGTAACTTCCTCCCTCACCTTTTAAATGCATTAAATCAGTTTGGGGCTTTGGCTGGCTACAAGATTAATCTATCTAAACCAGAAGCTATGATATTGAGTAGTTCTCTCCTTTCAGGTTTCAAAGATAACTTTCCCTTTGCCTGGGCTTCTAAAAACAGCTTTCACTATCTAGGCACTCAGATTTCAGCAGACACTTCCAAACTTTTCCTTGACAATTGTCAGACATTATTGCAGACAATTAAACTAGATGTGGCCAGCTGGAAATCCTCCCTTTAACTTTGTATGGAAGGACACAATCAATAAAATTGAATATTCTCCCCCATCTATTATTCCCATTCCAAACCCTTCCTATAACAGTTCCCAAAGTATACTGGAATGAGCTCTATAAAACCTTATCTGAATTCATTTGGCAGGGAAAACAGCCCAGAATCTCTTGTCCTTTGCTCTGTCTTACTAGGAACAGGGTTGCATGGGGCTCCCTGAACTCTACAACTATTACCTGGCAGCCTAAGGGTCTTGGTTAAATACTGTACCTGGCTCAAGCAATGTGGGGATGCAGGTTGGCATGAGATGTAATTACAAGATCTGATTCATCTCCCCTTATGGATCATACCCACTAGAATTCTCTCCCCCCAGATGATTTGTAGCATAAGCAACCAGTGGACCAAACATACAGTGGATTCATTACTTAAGCCAAGATGACTGAGTGATACCCCCAATGTTATTGGCCCTCTCTCACTTATCAGGCATCATGATGACCCCCAGTTAGATATGGGTTATCAGTATTTATTTATTTATTTATTTATATTAATTGTCTCGGATAACAACCTTTGAGCTAAAGGCTCATTTACAAAGGTTCCACGTCAATGATTAAGCAACTACATCATGGTATGAGAGTAAAAACAAGAGAAGAATATAGAATGCTAATACAATAAAAAAATGGAAACTTATATACAATGATACGAACAGTGCAAATACAGGTGTCACTTACACAAATTAATTCAAAGCACAGTACATGTGGTAAAAGTAAACATGAGATATATGTAGAAGAGGGTGAGGGGAGGGCAGCAAGAGGGGAGAGACTGGACGGTGAGTAAGCCCCCAAGAAGTGGCTTTGTTAGGTATTGGAGGTTAGAGAGTAAAGATCAGTGTGGTGGGAGGCGGGAAAGCAGTGGGGGGAGGTTGGGCATGGCCAGAAAACAAGCTTTGTAGAAGGGGAATAGTGGAGGACAGGGCGATGTGGGGAATGGGGAGGTGGGAGAGGAGTGGTGTAACAAATTATAGTATGTGCAGGGGAGACTAAGAGGGAAGAGAAATGGGGGAGGGGAGAGTTAAGGTACATGAAATAATAAGTGCACAAGATGATGAGATACTAGGAGGCCCATGGCCTCACTCAGTTTGCAGAATTGATTAAAGAGCCACTAACGCCTCAAGAAGAACTTTGAAAAGCTTAATATTTGGACATAAAGCAGTTTATATTTCTCATTAGATCTGTATATCTTATCCTTGTTATTTATTAATGAGGTCATGTGCAAGAAAACAGGGTAATTGTTCCCTGAGGGTTCATCTGCTCCTGTTGCTTCTTCCCAACCTGATGTCATAATACTCTGCTTGTGACATCACTATTATTCCCTCAGCAACAGACTTCATTGTCACAACAGAGCATTATGATTTTAAGTAAGGAGCAACCTAAAGAGACAGATGAATGCTAGGGATGAAGATTGTGTTTCTATGGGAATTTCTTCTGTAATAAATAACTGAGAGGAGAAATCTATAGAAGACATATGAAATACAAGCATAATTGTGTCCAGCTATTGTGTTTTCCAATATTTTCCCAAAGGCGTCAGCTACTCTTTAAACAAGACACATGTCTGTCTTTCCAAAGAGCTTCAACACAAATATTCCTTGAGGAAACTACTTTCAATTTTTACAAGTAAGACATTTCATTTTGCAACACTCCCACCTCCAACAACTACAGAGGCATCAGTCAGAACTGGAGGAAAATGTTAATTGCTGGGTCAGTCTAAAAGTGAAAGTCAGACCCATCTAAAGTTTGTACAAACTCCTTGTGCCCCCTTCCCCTGATGGAACAAATTTGTATCAGGTAAGAAAGAGAATCTAACATACCTATTCCTCAATCTCAACGGTACTGCAGATTGAAGCTGGGCTGGGCAGTTACAACCTCACCCACCTGGCAAGACGTCAATTGGAAGGTATTAATGAGATATTTCTGTACGCCAACCATTACGAAGCACTTTAAAACCACCCACTCAGACCTGTGTTGGCAAAAGTGAAGAAAGGTAGGTTCACACTGGCATAGATTGTGGGACTGCCCTATTATAGTCCCCTTTTGGCAACAAGTTCATGCATATATGCAAGTACTCTTCAGAATCCCTACACCCTTTACTTTCACTAGTTTAGTGCTCGGCCTTCTGCATATCTTTGGGGGCTACAGGACTAAATCCAAACCTAATCATATTCTATGAGTAGCAGCTCTGAAATTTATAACCTTAAAGTGGTTATCCCCACAGACCCCAACTTTGTTTCAATGGCAACTCAAAGTTTCTGAGTGGAGTCCATGGAGTGAATCACAGCTACTCTTGGCCTTAACTATCCTAAATTCCTAGAGATTTGGCACCCCTGGCACCTCATGGAATCAATGGAGGGGGGAGCTGGTGGAGTATAGTCTTGTGGCCGGCAGTGGTGATCTCAAGCTGCCTGTCTAAACCCTTTACCTTCTGTACACTGAAGACATTTGGTGATGTTCTACTCTCCTGAAGAGAGACCCTTAGCAAATATGTAAATATGCAGGTTTGAATAGTACATCTATGCTTAGTTTATGGACAGGGACTTCCCCGGCATGCCTGCACACCATTCTCCACATACACTGTTTCTGCTGTTTACACCATTTATACTGCCTATACTATTTTGTTTAGGTTCAGTTCAGCTAGTCTCTTCTTTAATGGTATAGAAGTACTTCCACTAATTATACGTTCCTCATTTGTAAAATAAAATCAGTTGACATTGCTGACAATCATCACCATATGTTAGGTTTGACTTCATTGTAAATGGCTCCTCCTACTGCATTATTTAACCATGGACAGTACAGGCATCTTGAGAGATACAATACATATTTTAAGTCATAGGAGGAATATGGTGAGCTATGATATTGTGACTGCTGTTTATTTTAACTGTCAGAGTAATCTGTGTGATGTTAAAAGATGTCATACATGAAATACCTCAATAAAAACTGAGTTAAAAAAAGAAATGATATAAACAGGGTAGAGGCAGTCCAGAGAAGGGCTACTAAAATGGTACAGGGGTTGCACAGAAACCCTATGAAGAGAGACTGAGGAATCTCAACAAGTACACCCTGGAAGAGAGGCAAGCAAGAGGGAATATGATAGAGACCTACAAGTACAGTACCTCACTGGGTTAAACGGGTGCAGAAGGGGAGTGTCTTTCCAATGAGAAAGAGCACCATGGCTGGGGCATGTGATGATACTGGGGGGGGGGAGTTTAAGAGGGATGGGAGGGAGTACTATACTGAAAGGAGGCAGTATTGCGCAGTGGTTTAAGGCTGCAAACCTGGAGACCTGGGTTTGAATTCCACAGCCCTCACTTGCAATACTGTGTGATCCTGAGCAAGTTACTTAACTTCCCTGTGCTCCCAGGTCACATGTGTAAACAAGCTTCAGTTTAGTGTCTCTCTCCTGGTATAAAAAAAAAAAAAAGATGCCTGGAACAGACTGCCAGCAGTTGTGGTGGAGGTGAAAACAGTGGGGGGCTGCAAGCAAGCATGGGATACGCATTGGGGAAAATTAGTAAACAGGTTGGGAGGGGGAGGGTTATTGGAGTCCAGTCAGGGTCTGCAGAGACAGATTAAGGCAGGGAACATCTGGGAAGAATGGGTAGACCAAGCAGTTCTTTTCTGCCATCAAATGCTATTATGTAAAGCCAGCTATCTCTAACAATTACTGAAGAAATACTAAATAGATGTTGATGATACATCAGTAGTTTCCATTCACTCTTAATGGCAGCCTTCTTGGGTCTGAAAATAATTTTTTAACCACATGGTTTTGTCTGAGTCAAACCATATTTGAATAGTTAAATCTCTGTGAAACAGATTATTTAAAATTTATTGTGTTGCTAAACAGATTATTTTCCCAAAACACTGCTACAGCTTCAAAGAAATCCAGACTAGAATCCTATACAGATCTCTGGTAAAACTTCACCTGGAATATTGTGCCCAGTTCTGGGGACCATGCCTGAGGAAACACAGAAACAGACTGGAGTCAGTACTGAGAAGGGTCGCAAAACTGGTCCACAACCAACAAGGCAGGTGGCCCTGAACATGTACTCGCAAGAGGCCAGAAGTGAGAGAGAGAGGGCATGACATAGATGTACAGTGAAGCCCACCAGAATTCTTCAGTAGAGTTACTACAGCAAACAATGCAATTTCAATGGGATTTCTGAGTTTCTGAGGCATATAAACAAGTTGAAAAGTAAAGACCTGTTTGTTAGAAACAGAGATGTACAGTAGTCACAAGGGGGCACAACTAGAGTTCAGTCAGGGGTAGATTTAGGAAAGATCTTTGGAATTTCTATTTTGCTGAGAGGGTGGCAGAGCCATGGAACAGAACACAGGTTGTCAGTAGAAGTGGGGCAGGTACCCTAAGTGGGTTCAAACAGCTGGGACAGAACAAGAGGACTTACAGTCCCGGTGGGGAAGCTGGGATGGGGGCAGCATTTATGGGTAGGAAAGAGGTGAACAAATCCTCAGGACACTAGGTCTGAGGATGAGGTAGTTTATTATGGGCTGACCCAATGGACCACTGGTCTCTTTCTGTCAACAGGTTCTGTATTTCTAAGGGGCGGGACCGTGTTGGTGTAGGGATCCGCAGCTCCTACATTAGAGTGGCGGGCATTCAGGTCAACACTGAAGGAACAGGGCACAGCTTTGTGGGTGTAGTAACCCCGCAGGAAGAAGGGAATTCTGGCACTTGGCTGTCATACCAAATGTCTTCGAGACCATCATCAAGAGCATTGCACCCTCCATCTACAGCAGCACTGACATAAAGAAGGCCATCTCCTGTCTGCTCTTTGGTGGCTCCAGAAATAGACTACTTGATGGGTTGACACAAAGAGGGGACGTCCATCTGCTGACGCTGGGAGACCCTGGCATAGCCAAATCTCAGCTGCTAAAGTTTGTGGAGAGGTGCTGTCTCATTGAGGTGTACACTTTGGGCAAAGGGAGCAGTGCTGCAGGTCTGACTGCCTCAGTGATGAGAGACCCTGTATCTAGGAACTTCATCATGGAGGGTGAAGCCATGGTTCTGGCTGACGGAGGTGTGGTCTGCATTGACGAGTTCGACAAGATGCGTGAGGATGACCGAGTTGCAATCCATGAAGCCATGGAATAGCAGACCATCTCCATAGCAAAGGCTGGCATCACTACTATCCTGAACTCCCGCTGCTCAGTTCTGGCAACTGCAAACTCTGTTGCTATGTTTCTATATGGCAGCTCAGATTCAACGCAAAGAAGTGCAAGGTAATGCACCTGGGAAACAAAAATCCAGGGGAAGCATACACAGTGAGGGGTGAGATACTAACAACAACAAAAATGGAAAGGTACCATGGGGTAATTACATCAGATGACCTAAAGGTGGGCAAGCAATGTGAGAAGGCAGTAAGGAGTGCTGGGGGGACACTGGGATGCATAGGGAGAGGCATCAGCTGTAGAAAACAGGAAGTTGTTATCCCTCTGTACAGACAGTTGGTGAGACCCCATCTGGAGTACTGCGTGCAGTTATGGAGACCCCATCTCCACAAAGACATAGACAAAGTGGAGGCTGTCCAGAGGAGGGCAACCAAAATGGTGCAGGGTCTGCACCAGAAGACATATGAAGAGAGACTAAAGGAGCTTAATATGTATACCCTCGAAGAAGGGGGGGGGGGACATGATAGAAACTTTCCAGTACCTCAAGGGAATCAACAAAGTCCAAGAGGGTAGCATCTTTCAGAAAAAGAGATGTACAAGAACAAGAAGGCAGAATTTTAAGATAGAGGGAGGACGGCTCAGAGGTAATGTGAGGAAGTATTTTTTCATGGAGATGGGTGTGGATGCGTGGAACAGCCTTCCTGAGGAGGTTGAGGAGTCAAGAACAGTGGGGGAATTCAAGAATGCATGGGACAGACATAAGGCAATTCTAGTGGGGAGTAGGAGGAAGTAGGCTGTTGGTTAACTAGGATCTGCAGCTTATCCATCAGATAGGGAAATGGGCAGACTAGGTGGGCCAAGTGGTCCTTCTCTGCCATCAAATTCTATGTTTCTGTGTTAGAACCAAATCAAATACTGATATCACAGTCAGTACCCATAAAACCCCTGGTCCAGTAGCACAGTGGTAGCTCTTCCACTCGCTACACTGGTAACCCATATTTGGGAATGAGCTCATGTCACGGGGGGGCCGGGTATGCTGGGGAAGGAGGATTGAGTATCCCTCCATTGGACTGGGGGGGTCAATGTGCTTTGCTTCAGAGCTGCCACTAGCTGAGGCTGGGTGGTACAGCTGGAGTGACTCACAGTTGGGTGGGGATGTCACTAGGGACCAGCATGGAAAGGGAGAGCAGACAATAAAAAAGGTGCAACCAGTAAACTAAATTAACAGTTGTGTAAACAACAAGTATTCTGTGCAGAGTAATACACTGTAACAGGGTGCCAATGGTAGAGTAAATCTGCAATGGACCAGCAGCCGTAGGCAACACTAAACTGAGGAGGGAAGACGGAGGTGGGGGAGGCCAAAAGTGCAACAGCTGGGCTAGAGTGAGCTGAGGCTGGGGGGAGGTGAGCAGCGTTTAGGAGCTAGGGTCGGAAACAGTTGCAGGAGTGATCTGTAAAGTCACCAAGGACATACATAAGGGAGAAAAGGGAAGAAGTTGATCAGATGGACAGGGCAAGGGAGGACCAGAACTTTGGGAAAAGACAGCTTGACTGGCAGCAGATTTCTTGGGGGGGGATGAGAATCCATGTTGCTGAGCGAGTAAGAAGATGTAGTGGGGATGACAGGAGCTAGGTAATGTAGAGGGGAGGGAGCTATGACAAAATGTAGGTATAGAAAGCAGCAAGTACCAGCACCACTTAAGACACTCTTTCATTCCTTTGGTCATTTTGCCCTGGACTGTCCCCCTCACACATGCCACTGCCCTTTTAACTCCACCCTTTTCCTCCTCCCCCTTGACACCAAGTATCACACCCACTTTGCATCCTTCATCTCAACTGCACGGAATCTGAAACTGTGTATGTTACCCCTGTTGAATCTAACATGGTTGGCAAGAGCATTTTTATTGTCTCCCCGTTATAGCTCTCTGGTGTACTCCTTTCCTGACTTTGAAAGGTCTAAATGTTTGTCCTACATAAAAAGCTCCACATTCACATGTGGCTAGATTACCAACAGCTTCAGTGGTGCAGCTGAAAAATGTTACACATCCTGTCATTGTTGCATGTAGTGAATGTGTTAGTTCTCAGGATATGGGGGCAGAACTTACAGTTGCTGCACAGAAAATTCCCATGTGGTCTCTCTCTCGTAAATTCTGCCAGTAGGAGCTCATTCTCCAAAATGCTGAGAGTTCATAGCAATTGTTCAGAGGATTCTGACTGGATTCTCTTTCTTTTGGGGTGTGAGAGAACCAATAACCTTGGTACCTTAAACAGCATGCACACGTACATGTGAAACTGGTAGAGGGCTACACAGTTTGATGTTGCCTTTTGACGTCCTTTGTATTTTAATCATTAAATATTGATTATTTTACGAGCGTCCTGAGTAGTGCTGGTACTTGTTGCTTTCTATTGGATTTATTTGTGCACTCAGCACACTCCTCAGCAACTTGGAGCTGTTTTGTCATCAGTGTTAAATGTAGATAAGAAGCATGCAAAGTGAGTGCGATAGCTGATGTCAAGGGGGAGGAGGGAAAGGGTGGAATTAAAAGGGCAGTGGTGTGTGTGAAGGGGGATGGTCCAGGGCAAAATGACAGAAGGAATGAAAGAGGGAGTCCAGTCTGGCAAGGGGTGACTTGGGAGCAGTGCTTTAAATGATTTTGCCATAGGCAAAAATAGGGAGGATCATCTTTGAGATGGCATTACAGTGGGCAGGAACCAGGATACTCACTTTATTCCACATATGGGTGAAGCTTATGGTGGAAGGCATCCACATGTGCTGAGAAATCAAGATGGCAGTCCAACCAGAGCCTGAGGTACTTAAAGAAGGCAATATCCTCAGTTGCAGTGCTATCAGTGGTAAGGGTGGGGGAGGGCCTTGTGATCCTCTAGTGGGAGCAAAAACATAGTGACCACTTTTTTTGGCATTGTGGGATAACTGGTTTGCCTGGAATCAGCATTGGATGCTGTCAAATGTCCAATTGGAGTCATGCACTGAGGTCAGGGGCAGAGGAACAGGAGGCAAAGAGTACCATATTATCTGCGTGCATCTGGATGGATGAAGAGAAACAGGCAGCAGGGAGGTTGTTTAGAAAGACTGAGAAGGAAATAGGGCCAAAGATGTACCGGGGGGAAGGGGCACTCCTAAGCAGATAGGGAGTTGGAGGGGAGTAGGCAACTCTGATACAGACAGTTTAAGACTTGCCCTTAAGGTAGGAGTGGAGCCAACTGACTGAGGAGGTGGAGAGCCCTCCTGCCTTAAACTTATCCAGGAGAAGGGGGTGGTCTAGAAGGCTGGCCATTAGCTCAGCAGAAATCCAGAGGTGGTGAGAACTCTGGACCCTGATTTTCCTAACAGGGTGTGTGTAACAGGGTCTGATTACCCTCTCTTACGGGGATTAGTGGAAAGCTGCCACAAGGCTGCCTGTAATGTTGCTAGATATGGGACTGTACTGCTGTAGTGCAAGATGCAATGAAGTTAAACACAAAATACTTAATAAAAGGGGGTCTTCCTCATTTTACGGCTGCAGTGGGCATTGTCCTGCAGTCGTTTTGCTATTACAGTAGAAAAAGGGGTTTCCTAAAGGACCAGATAACACTGGAGGTTTTGTGTTATCAGGACTAGATAAACATTGGAGGTTTTGTGTTATCAGTATGCTAATTATTTGTTGCAGTCTGCTGAGGAGAGTTTCAAAGCACTATTTTGCATGCTAAGCTTCAATTTGGGTAGAATTATCTTTGAAGAAAGATCATAGGTCATATACATGTCAAGTCACTCAGATTTTCCCAGGCATAGAGGGTAACTGAGAGTGAGGAAAGAGGTTTCAGATTTCAGATGCTATGTTGAAAGGCCTCAGACAGGTCAGACAAAAACTGAAGCATAAATGAGAAATCAGACCAGAGACCTACTTTCACATGACGTGCATAATTTTATTTTTTACCAATCAATATTCTTTATTCCAAGCCATGCAACATTTCAAGAACATAAAGACCTCTTCATCAGGGAATTGTCTGAAATTCACATAATAATCATAACATTAGTATGCAATGTTTCACTGCTGACATACCTCACAAAATAATTCATATACTCAATTTTTTTATTATTTGGTAACTGGATAAGGCCCACTAGGCACAAGTGCCTTTTTTTAAGGGCAACCTGGGAGCTCTGGGGTGGTTAAGTGGCTTGCTCATAGTCACAGAGTATGCAAGTGGAGGTTGTGGGAATCAACCCCAGGTCTGCTGGATATATCAAGCTCCTTCATACCTCATTAACCTCTAGACTATACTGCCAACCTCAATTGTAATATGGAATGGAATAGTCTCCACATTACTTTAATAGTTCCACAGATATGCATTTCCTTACATGCTTTCTTTAAACATTTTTTTCAAGAAATCTGTCTGCATAAACATATATTAAATTATGCTCCTAAATACCAATATGGACACTGTAAAATCACTAAAACATGTTATTAAAACGCGTTAATGGCCACACAATTGTCTATAAAATGAGTTCATTTTTAAATGCTATATCAAAACCTTCACCAGACACGGACACAGTTACTCTAATTACCTGACCCAAGTTTGCTAGGAAGTCACTATGTTACTATGCTATATGCTACCACAAAAGAAAAACATGTAGTTCATTATACCACTCTTTAAACATGAAAAAAAAACACATTTTTAATACTGACAGTTAACCTAATTTGCTTCACTTCATCTTAAATTCTGTGACCATTTTAACTCCTACCATCCCCTCTGGTAGGCTATTCCAGGCATCCACCACCCTCTCCGTGAAAAAAATATTTTCTGACATTTCCCCTGAGCCTTCCCCCTCTGACTTCATTTTGTGGCCCCTTGACTTGGAGCATCTCTTACTTTGGAAGATGCTTCCTTCCTGTATTCTGTTTATACTGATGACTTATTTGTATGTCAGTTATGTCCCCCCCTTTCCTCCAGGGAATACATATTTAACTCCTTTAGTCTTTCCTCATAGGTCTTATCCTGCAGGCCCTGCACTATTTTAGTTGCCCTCCACTGTACTGCCTTCACCCTGTCTATGTTCTTTCTCAGATGAGGCCTCCAGAACGGGATGCAGTATTCCAGGTGCGGTCTCTCACATGTGTCTTATACAGGGGCAAGAGGACCTCCCTCTTTATACTCCTGATACCACTCCCTACACATCCAAGCATCTGGCTAACCATTCCAGTCACCTTATCACACTGCCTATTTTCTCTTAGGTCCTTTGAGATGATAACCCTCAGGTCCCTTTCCTGCTTTGTGACTGTCAGTACCTCCTCACCTAGTTCATACTTTGCCCCTAGGTTCTCATGTCCTATGTGCATGGTCCTGCACTTCTTTACACTGAATCCCAGCTGCCATTCTTCAGACCATTTCTCCAGTTTTTTAAGGCCTTACCTCATTCTTCCAACACCTCCTGGTGTGTCCACCCTATTGCAAACCTTGCTATCATCTGTAAAGGGGCATACCTTCCCTTCCAGTCCCTCTGCAATGTCCCATAATTAAGTCATGGAAGAGGACAAGCCCCAACTCCAACCCCTGCGGCACTCTGCTCATCACCTCTCCCTCTCCAGAGTGCTTCCTGTTTACCACACCCCTCTGACTCCTGCCATTCAGTCAGTTCTCCGCCCACAGAATTATTTTAGCATCCACCCCTAGTTTGTTAATCAGCCTTCTATGGGGGATGGTGTTGAAGGCATTTCCGAAGTCCAAATAGGCCACATCCACTGCACCTCCCTGGTCCACTACCTTAGTTGCCCAGTCACGCCATAGATTAGTACAATGAATTAATGCAAAACACAGTCCTTATCCTAAATATAGTAAAAGTTAGGGTTAGATGTATAAGTAAAGAAATGCCATTTAAGGCAGTGTATGTGTGTGGCAATGCTCTGTGTGTGTGTAGACATTGCACAGCTCTATTATACTGCACTATATATGCATATATATGTACATGTATTGGTGTGTGTGCATATCACAACAATTAGAAAGTGCAGTTAGGTGGCTCAGTGGTTAGTGCAACAATTGCTAGTCTATGGTTCCCCATTATCTAGATCAGTTTCAGCCTTATGCATGTCATTGATGATTTAAATGCTTTACCTAGTGGCAAACCGCCACCCCCACCCCACCCTCTGATGTCCCTCGGAGCCTGAAAGAAGAAAACGATCCCTTGATGTATTTTTTTAATCAGTAAAAATGTGTGTAGACAGTGCACTGTTATGTTATATTAAAATATATAAGCATATGTGTGTACAGTATATGTATTAATATGTATATGTGTGTGTGTGTGTGTGTGTGTATGTGTGACAACAATTAGAAGGTGCAGTTAAGTGGCTCAGTGGTTAGTGCAAAAATTGTTAGTTTACACATTTCTTACTGTCCACAATACCAATACTTTGCAACCAAACTGGCTTTTGCTATAATTTGTTTCTCCTTGTGGCAGGTGCCCAGTTTCTTGGCTGGGTTTTTTTTGAGGGGGGTGGGGAAGATCCCTGGCAAAGAGGAAAAGATTGGTGAACAACACAGTACACACAAACGCGCCCCCTAGCTACGCACACACACACACACACACACATACACACACACACACACACACACACACACACACACACACACACACACATACTTTTCTGTTTTTATATGCAGGGCAAGTTTTTAATGACAACACTGACAGCATATTCCACATGCTGAGTTTCTCTTTTGTTTGAAATGTCCAACTGACCAAAAGCCTGCTAAAGTACTGTGTTAATATAACCAAAATCACAAACAGAAGTTTGACTTTTGCAGTCATTGATATTTTTTTTTTTGCTTTGTGATTGTACAGTATGTGATTGTACAGCAGTATGGGCTCCCAGTATGGGTGCTGACCATCTAGCAGACAAGAAAGACCATAAGGCCTATTCTGCTGGCATTTTAGTATGTTGGTATTTGTGATCAGTGCATCAGTGCTAAACTAACACAGTTGCTGGCTGTGCTCCAGAGTTTCTTATCAGGGGCTATTGTACTTCACACTGCAGGCAGATGCAGGATTCCACTGGAAATGAGATGTTGCAACTCATTTGAGTTCTCCTGGGTAAATAAACTGTAAACAACATTAGGATGCTCTGTATGATATTAGCATCTCACCAGCTCTGTATTCCGCTGCCATTGTAAATCCCCACCTTCTACTGAAATGACAAATTGTGCAAATAACTACCTGCATTCACCATAACATAGAAACATAGAATTTGATGGCAGATAAGGACCGCTTGGCCCACCTAGTCTGCCCATTTCCCTACCTAACGGATAAGCTGCAGATCCTAGTTAACCAATAGCCTACTTCCTCCTACCCCCACTAGAATTGCCTTATGTCTGTCCCATGCATTCTTGAATTCCCCCACTGTTTTTGACTCTACAACCTCCTCAGGAAGGCTGTTCCATGTATCCACAACCCTCTCTGTGAAGAAATACTTCCTCACATTACCTCTGAGCAGTCCCCTCTATCTTCAAATTGTGCCTCCTTGTTTTTGCACATCTCTTTTTCTGAAAGATGCTACCCTCTTGGACTTTGTTGATTCTCTTGAGGTATTTGAAAGTTTCTATCATGTCCTCCTCTCCCTCCTTTCCTCGAGGCTATACATCTTTAGTTCCTTTAGTCTTTCTTCATATGTCTTCTGATGCAGACCCTGCATCATTTTGGTTGCCCTCCTCTGGACAGCCTCCACCCTGTCTGTCTTTGTGGAGATGGGGTCTCCAGAACTGTACACAGTACTCCAGATGTGGTCTTACCAACTGTCTGTCCAGAGGACCAACAACTTCCTGTTTTCTACAGTTGATGCCTCTCCCTATGCATCCCAGTATCCCCCTAGCCCTCCTTACTGCCTTCTCACATTGCTGGCCCACCTTTAGGTCATCTGATATGACTACCCCTAGGTCCCTTTCCATGTTGTTGTCAGTATCTCACCCCCCATTGTGTACTCTTCCCCTAGGTTTTTATTTCCCAGGTGCATTACTTTGCACTTTTTTGCATTGAATCTAAGCTGCCACACATTTGACCATTCCTCCAACCTTGCCAAGTCCCTTTTCATCCTTTCCACCCCACCTTGTGTATCAACCCTGTTGCAAATCTTTGTGTCATCTGCAAAGAGACATACTTTCCTTTCCAGTCCCTCTGCAATGTCACTTATAAAGACATTAAAAAGACCAGCCCCAGTACTTCAGCCTTCCGCAGAACATGGCGACCTGCAGCTCTGCCACTGCAAACCCTGTCCTGGCATTGGCAGCCAGTGCCTAAATGTAGCCACTGAGCGCAGAGCCCAGCCCTGCCAACATCAACAGAAGCGGTGGCGGTCCGCCGGTGGCCATTAACTTCCTCATCGTTCAAGCTCCACCTCTGTCCATGCTTCTCTTACTCAACGCGCATACAGCTGCAACCTTACCACCTCACAACTCTCAAAGAAAACAAGATACTGCATCTCAGCTGGTCACTATTGAGAAAATACATTATAACAATAGGTACAATCAGGACCTCAATGAAAATGAGATACTGCACGTTAATGCACCTATCCTGGGTAAATACATTATAACAATTTATAAAATGGCTAGAAGAAATCTAAACATTTCCTTGGCCAAGAGAAGTCTCCTGACTTGGCATTAAATCTCTATGAACACTCCTCCCAGGGGTGTAAGGACACTCGGCCTTTGGCCTTATGCCTTACTACATCTCTGTGGTGTACATTACAATCCTATAATGCACATTCTGTCACGGCTTATTACTTATGTATAAAAGCAGGACCCCAGTAAAAAATGGAGTTTGCACTCTACTAAATACACTGTAAAAATGTGTAAAAATAGAAAATGGAATATTGCAGCTCAGTTACCCTATCCTGCTTATCACACACCCTTTGTGTGTGCACAACTGTTGCAACGTGTGTGTGTGTGTGTGTGTGTGTGTGTGTGTGTGTCTGTGTGTGTAGAGTGTGTTGTGTGTATTTCCAAGGGGGTCTGTATGTCAGGAACCAGAAACACCGTTCACTGCATCACCATTACAGGTGTGTGTGTGTGTGTATGGAGTGGGATGGATATTCAGACTGTGCTGGACTATGGCGCAAGCCTGTGCGCAGCACAACTGGGCTGCACCAGGGCATGGACTGGGTGATATTCAACAGTGATGTGCCATGGCTCAGCACCATTGAATATGGCACAGAGGGCACACACACTGCACATGGTGCAGTGGCACTGTGCCAGCACAAGACACAGAACAGGAGCAGAGGATGCGCCAGCGCAAGTGCAGTTGTGCTAGGTGCATGATGACCTGCGATATTCAGCATGGGACATGCAAATGAGGCCATTATGTATACAAGAAGCAAATGGGGCCATTTGCATGTCATTATGGCCCTATTTGCATGTGATGCGCCAAATCAGGGCAACTTGCACCTGATGCCCTGCCAGGCTGAAGCTGTCGGGGAACAACACCCTGCAGTTCCATCACAGTTCCCCGCTCCCATGTGCCCGATTGTGGGCATAAGTATAAGCAAGAGCCCTGGTGGTCCAGTGGAACCCCCTCCCATCTCCCAATCATGGGCAGAAGTATGATTAAGAGCCCTGGTGGTCCAGTGGAACCCCCATCACCCGATCGTGGGAAGAAGTATGATTAAGGGCCCTGGTGGTCCAGTGGACATCCCCCACCTGCCCACAGTGGTCCCCCGCCACCCAGCACCCCCCTGTCATCGACGGGCGGCAGCACTTCAGATGCGCCGCCGCCGACGACAGCGCACAGCACGGTTCGTACACCCATTGTCTCATGGCGACCACGGGCATGCAGACCAATATAGGTTACAGGCTCGAAGTGAATGAACACGCTCATTCACATATCAGGCTGTGTAGTATAGTATGGTTCGTATGCCCATTGGTCCGCACAGTGGAACAATAGGCATTTAGACCGACTGTACTCTGTCATTCAGCGGGCGGCCGGGCAGCATGCAGGCAGGGTGCTGCTCACCAATGACGGGGGTGCTGGGTGGTGGGGACTGTTGTGGGCGGTGAGGGAGTGTCCACTGACCACCAGGGCTCTTAATCATACTTCTGCCAGTGATTGGGCGATGGGGGGGTTCCATTGGACCACCAGGGCACTTAATTATACTTCTGCCTGCGATCAGGCGATGGGGGGGTTCCACTGGACCACCACGGCACTTAATTATACTTCTGCCTGCGATCAAGTGATTGGGGTGTTCCACTGAACCACCAGGGCACTTTATCATACTTCTGCCCACGAGTGGGTGATGGGGGGGTTTCCACTGGACCACCAGGGGGGAATGTGTGTGTGGCACCGGTGTTCTGGGTGGGCGGGTGGCCACCCACGGGAGGTGGCTGCTGTTTTGCACCCTGCAATACAGCAGCCTGCCTCTGGGTGTCCCCGACTTGTTCCCTGTTTTACGGACACAACTGTCGCCCCCGTGTGGAGCAATGCAGGGTGCACTAGTATATGTGCCGCAGACATCCCGGTTGAATATCAGGATGCTGGTATATGCATGGCACGCCCCCTGCATTTGCGCTGTATACATTACCTATGCGCCCTGGCACATCGGGAGTTGTGCATTGCAACTTGCCTCTTTGAATATCGCGCCAGGGAGCATTGGTGGATTGCGCATGGTGCATCCCTGTTGCGCCACGCGCAACCCTTTTGAATATCCAGGCCAGTGTGTTGTGTATATTTCCAAGGGGGGGGTGTGTATGTCAGGAACTAAAAACACTGTTCACTGCATTACCGTGATGTTTCTGTTTTATTTTTTTACTGCTATTGAGGTATAAATGTGGGACTTTTACATCACAATAATATAAGTACAATTAAGTTACACATTAATTCTATATCTCTTCCACAGTGTCAGGCATTCCCCTAGTTTTTATTTTAAGCTGATAACTATTTAATTGTTCTTTGGTTAGTTCCACAGCTTATTGTTTGGTAACTTATTTTTGTCAATTTATTCTTAGGCACAATTGTCCTGTTTATTTTTGTTATACTTATCCCATACTCTCTGTTTTTTGTATCTGTTATTGTTTCCCATTCTCCATGACACATCTAAAAACGAGCTGTTACCAGCTCAGTATGTCTTTCCTGGTAAAACCTTTTTTTTTTAATTATTTTTGTTAATCTCCTCCTCTGTGGAGTGGGCAGGCAGGTCATCTGTCTGCCAGCACCCCCGGACCCCGGTCTGATCTGCGAATTGCTCTCCTCTATGCAGGCTGGCCAACACCTGGGGAGCGCACCTCTCTAGGTCCTGGGGGGTGCAGTGCATGGCCATCAGCTGCCACAACCACCCCACAATTTTCCACCTGGTTTTTCTCCCCTGAAGCCAGATGTGCAATGACATCACCGCACTTATGTGCCAACGTCCACCGTACTCCAATCCTTTTCTATGCGCCACTCTTGTAGTGCCCCCGACATCCATCAGGTGCCACTGCGGAGCAACACGAACCCCTTTACCTTCCCCAGAGAGAGGAGAGCTGTTGTGGGATGCTCCATCCTCTTCCTCCCCTGATGACCCACAATGACCCGAGTCTGTACCCAAACCCAGGTCGCCGGCATAGTGCAAGGTGTAGCATCCAGCACCTCAACCCTCAGCACCACGGGGTCGGCTATTCCTGGTAAAAAATTTGAAATTAAATGAACAAACAAAGAAATCTCTTCTCACAATAATGCATTAGTAGCCATTGTGGCTCTGTCCAGAATTTGTTTCTAACTCTGTTGCAACAGCATGCTTCTACTTTTGCTGTCCTTTGCTATCCTTTACTATCTCCAGCTTGTTCTATCAGGATGGCCACCTGCAGAACCCTACTCCCTGTTTTTCTGTACTTTATTTCTTTCCTCTACTTCTCTACCTCTCATACTCCCTTATTGTGAGTGGTACCAGGTGTCATGAGCCCCAGACCCCAAGACACAGTACATAGAAACATAGACTTTGATGGCAGATAAGGACCGCTTGGCACACCCAGTCTGCCCATTTCCCTACCTATTGGATAAGCTGCAGATCCTAGTTAACCAACAGTCGATTTCTTCCTAACCCCCATCAGAATTCTTAAATTCCCCTACTGTTTTTGACCCCATGACCTCCTCAGGAAGGCCTCTCCATGAGTCCACCACCCTCTCTGTGAAAAAATACTTCCTCACATTGCCCCTGAGCCGTCCCCCCACTATCTTCAAATTGTGCCCCCTTGTTCTTGCACATCTCTTTTTCTGAAAGATGCTTCTCTCTTGGACTTTGATTCCCTCGAGGTACTTGAAAGTTTCTATCATGCCCCCCCCCCTTTCCTCGAGGGTATGCATAGTAAGTCCTTTAATCTCTCTTCTTATGGCTTCTGGTGCAGACCCTGCACCATTTTATTTGCCCTCCTCTGGACTGCCTCCGTCCTGTCTATGTTCTTGTGGAGATGGGGTCTCCAGAACTGCATACAGTATTCCAGTTGGGGTCTCACCAACTGTCTGTACAGAGGGATAACAACTTCCTGTTTTCTACTGGTGATTTTTATTTTATTTTGTTTTTGTTTACCAGGTACTGTAGGTGCACTAGCCATAGAGATGACTATTTTCAGGCACGACCCGGGAGGTTACAGAGCAATTACAGGAAAACATACAGAAGGCCAAAAGCAGTAATATTCTGGTAGGGAAATTTTACATGAGGTTAAAACAAACATAAACATAGTAATGTACAAAATAGGGTATTATACATCATGTGTAAACAATATGAGTAAAGTACAGAGTTTAGTGCAGGGTACAGAACAATACTGTAATTTTAGTTACCTGTATAGGTGCAGAGCTAGAAAACGGGTAGAATAAAATAGCAGAACATCATATATTGTGAGGAGATCCTATACATCTAGCAGAAGGCAATGGTAGATAGTACAGTCAAACAGAAAAACCCATATAGGGATAGTCAGAAAGTGGGTCATGGGAACAAGACAAGTAGCAAGTAAACCCCATGGGGGGAATTAGCCAAGAAGAACAGGTCAGAGTGACAAGGGACAGGTAACATAGAAGTGCAAGGGGAAGGCAATTGAGAGTAGGCAGGGTAAAAGCAACAGAAGGCGAGCCATATACTACAGGGGCTTGAAACAAGAGCATTGACTGGATAGAATGAGATAATGGTGAAGCACTTTTGAAAAGTCATAGTACGAAGATGCTAGGCAGACATCAAGTGGGAGGGAGTTCCACTGCAGGGGGGCATGGAGGGCAAAAGCACTGGCACCCTTGGTTGATTTACATTTTTGCACACTAAGGAGAGATTTGTCAGATGAGCGAAGGCCATAGTTGGAGGACTGAAGGGTGAGCATCTCAGCTAATATCAGGAGGATCTGAGTTCTCATAATGTTGTCACCTATGGAGCAGAGGGAGTGAAGTCTGGTGGCACTGGGAGATAGCCAATTTAACTCAGAGTAAAGGAGATAATGGTGTTTCAGCCTAGAAGACAATAAGGCATACCTACATATATTGTTGTAGGTTACATCCCATTTATGGAGGTGCAGTTTTGAGGAGGCAGCATATGTAGCAACCCCATAAGTCAGGGTAGGCAGGAGAATACCCCGGGCAATGGCCAGTCTAGTCAATGGTGTTAGGGCACAGCTGGTCCGGTATGCAATGCCAAGTTTGGAGTTTACAGATTTGCATGTTATCTGTATGTGTTGGTCAAAGCTTAGGGATTGGTCCAGGGTTACCCCAAGGTATTTAAATGAGGTTAAAATGCCAGTGGGTGAGCCATTAAGGCAGGAGACTCAAAAGTTACGTTGGTTTGTTTTGAGCCTAGCAAGGGATCCAGATAGCATAGTTTGGGTTTTTGCCTTGTTTAGTACGAGTTTGTTGTGCGATAGCCAGGTTTGTGTATGCTGGAAATCAGTGGCTAGCCGTGGATTGATGTAATTTACATCTTTAGCACTGGTGTACAAGACTATGTCATCAGCATAGAGCAGGACAGAAGTGGAGGAGAGGTTGGAAGAGGTATCATTAATAAATATCGAGAATAGCAGTGGCCCAGAATGGAGCCTTGGGGTACTCCAATATTCACAGTAGCTTGATCCGAGTAGTTGAGTTGAACTTCACAACTTGGATTCTGTTAGATAGGTAACTACACAACCAGCTGACTACATTCAATGCAAATCCCATGGTTTTTAATGTGTGGAAGAGAAGGGAGTGGTCCACCAGGTCAAAAGCCTTTGTCATATCTATGAAGACAGCCCCAGTTAGTAGATCTGTGTCCATAGCAGAGATGGTGTCAGTTGTGGATTTGAGTAAGGCAGTGGTTGTACTATGCCCTTTGTGAAAGCCGTGCTTGTCGTTAGATAAGAGGTAATTTCTAAGAAGGAATTTGATGGTTTGTGTGGCTACTCGTTTTTCAAGAATTTTGCTTAACATTGACAGGATGGCTATGGGCCAATAATTGGATGGGTCCTTTTGGTCACCTTTCTTAAACACAGGTGTGGTTCTCGCTATCTTCCAGATGTCAGGGACGATACTTTGGCATAGGGAGAGGGTAAAAATCATGGCCAGCGGAGCAGGAATGAGCAGAGCTGCTAGTTTTAGAAGTTTGGATTCGAGTTTGTCAGAGCCTGTGGCAGTGCCATCCAAGCTCGATCTAAGAAGTTTTGTTACCTCCCTTCTAGTAATGGCCTTGAAGTGAAAGGAGGGGGTCACAGAGTCCTTACAGGAAGAAGCTGAGAGACCTGCACTATGTGGGGCAGGGAAGGAGGAAGTGTACCTGGTAAGGCCTGTGAATTGTTTGTTGAAGAAGTTTGCAATTGTCTGGGGTCATTGCAATGGTACCATTCAAGACCATGTCATTTGGAGTGGAGGAGTGAGAGGATCCCAGGAATGTTTTAATGTGTGACCCAAGCGTTTTGGGGTCTCCTGAAGCATTACTCAGTAGGGTTTTGCAGTATGAGCTTTTTGCAGTCATTTCATTTTTGCAAGCATTTCTTAGTCTCCTGTAGGTGTAGTCTTATTGCTGACCAGAGGACTTGAAGTGGCTCCAGGACCTGTCTCTCCCTTTTATTTTGGCAAGTAGGTCCTTTTTTTAGCCATCTTGTATGTTTCCCCTTTATCCAGTGGGTTATGGGGGGGGGGAGTGGAGATCCTGTATGGCAAGGAATTCAGAGATGAAAATGTCAAGGGCAGTCTGCACATCACAAGTATTGTAGAGACGATACCAGTTAATATTGGTCATGTCATCTAGGAGTTTTAGGGGATCCAGGTTGGCGAAGTCTCAGAAAGTGACGAAACGTGGTTTTGCCGGGGGGGGGGGGGCCCAAATGTAGTAGATGGGGGAGTGGTCAGCAATAGCATCAGCAAGAGTGCCTGCAGCGTGGATATGCTTGGTCCTATTAGTTAGTACCCAGTCTATGAGTGTGCTTGTATTAGAGTGAGAGGCAGTCCTAGCTGGCTGGGTGATTAGCTGGTGCAGGTTATGACCCTGAATTTTTGATAGCGAAGTGGCCTAGTTGTTTCCTAGCCAGTTTATGTTTATATTACTTATGATGATCACTTCATTTTTTGCCTGAGAGTAATGACGTCTGGTTAAGTAGTGCATCCAAGCCAGGGAAGCCACTATTTAGAGGGTTGTAAGTACATACGATATGCAGTCTGTTGGCCCCAAGAGTAAGAAGGGCATGCACCGATTCGTAGAGTGTCATGGGATCAACATCCAGCTCAGTGAGGTGTAGATGATCCTTAAAATAGATAGCCACACCACCACCTCTTTTAGAATGTGGTCTGTCCTTCTTGAGGAGGTTGTATGAGGGGGATAAAGCAACGTGAGTCGGGGACGGTGGATTTTAGCCATGTTTCGGATGGGCACAATAAGTCAGGTTTGTGCAGTGATGTACAAGCCTCAAGCTCGGCCATGTTGTGCTCGAGGCTTTTTATATTGTGGTGGGCGATAAGGAGACCTTTAGTGCTGTGTAGTAGTGGATCTGAAGGAGAGCGATAATGAAGCGGTTCGGGTTTTAATTCTATGTCCCCAGATAGGAGGATGGCCAGGAGCTGCAGGTACCAGTGCTTCCAGTGGAAAAAAGGGGTGAGGAAAATACGATTTCTGAGGCATTTTTTTGTATTATAGACAGTTAGGTAGATTAAGCCATTTTTTATTAAAAGTGGAGTTAGGTCAGCTGGCCCGGTAGCACTGAGGGTTGAGGTGCTGGACACCTCACCTCGCGCTGTGCCGGCAACCTGGGTTAGGGAACGAACTCAGGTCATCGGGGGTCAGCAGGGGAGGACTAAGATCGAGCATCAGGAGACAGCTCTCCTAGTTCTGGGGTTGGCTGGGGAACCTACACCGCGATGCGGTGACCCCTGGGACGCCCAGAGGTACTGCACACGACAGTGTGACAGGAGGGGGGAGCACGGCGGACGTTGGCACGAATGTGCATGGAAGTCACTGCATGTCCATGCTCCCAATAGGAGAAAAAATGGAAAAAATGGTTGGGCACAACCGAGAAGCTTGATGGCTGTGCCCTGCCTCGCCGGAAGGACTCACGTGGAATCGCACTGGGGAGGGTCTGGGGCCAATCTGGAGACCCTCCAGAAGACCGGCGATGGCCGTGCCAGATCCTCCATCATGTGAGTGAGCCTGGCGCTCTCCTGGCGGGCAGGTCCGGCGGCTGGATGCCCCTGCCGGTAGTCACCACAGCAGGTGAAAAAATACAAATATTAAAAAAAAAAGTGGAGTTAGGTCCATAATCGTATCCTTGAGATGAAGAAGATTAGAGAACTGGTAATCATCTATGGATGGTATGGAGGCATGTTGACCCAGGTTTTCATTATCAGGACTGTTTGCATCTAGGTAGAGCAGTAGGGATACTAAATTTATTTATTTATTTATTTATTTTAACATCAGTTTAACAACCTTTGAGCCAGGGGCTTATTTACAAAGGTACCTCGTCACATAGAGGACAAAAAGAGCGGTACAATAGACAACAGATAGTCAGCAATACAGGTACACAATAGGTGTCAGTCAAAGTTACAGACATTTCTAAGGCATAAATAATGCATACAGGTGAGTTAGGCATGAAAGACAGTGGATAAAGGGAGATTGATTAAGAAGACGGATAGCGGAGGATGAGAGGAGGACACCAGTGAGAGGAGAGGAGACAAGTGAGGGTGGCCTAGTAGGGAGGAAGAGAGCTGCTCAGCGAGCATTGTCAGGGAGAGGAGAAGATTAAGGACAGCAACAGCTGCATGAGGTGAGCAGGTGATTTCTGAGGCTGTATTTAAAGCACGATAACGAGGGGGCTTCAGTGATTCCAGCAGGGAGGGTGTTATACCAGGAGGGGGCTCTGTAGGGGTAAACCCTTTGACCTTGTGAAGTTCTCACCCTCGGTATAGCAAGTGCAGTTTTGCAGGAGCTGCGGGTGTGCACTGAGGGGTTAGCCCAGTGGATTGAGTCAGACAGGCCCAGGGGGGATTGGCCATGGAGAGCTTTATATGTAAGTTGGCAGGTTTGGTACATGAGGTGCTCATCCAGGTTGAGTAAATTGGCCATGGAATAAAGAAGACAGGTATGGGTAAGTCTATGAGCACCGGTTATAAGTCTACAGGCTTTGTTAAGAGTAAGGCGTATCTTGCACAGGGCCGTCTGGTCCGCCGCACCATAGACAGGAAGGCCATAGTCGATTAGGGATATAACAGAGGAGGTGACTGCAAGGCGGAGGGCATCAGTGGGGAGGCAGTTTTTATGACGGTAAAGGATACCCAGCCGTGTATTGGAGGCAGAGGTCAGGGCAGAGATGTGGGCATGAAAAGAGAGGCAGGGTCAAAGGTTATACCAAGGTATTTATAAGAGGGAACAAGTTCAATAGGGAGATTGAAGGTGGAGTGGACAGAGAGAGGAAAGTTGCTGGACTTATTTTGGGGGTGGGCAAAGAGCATGGCTTTGGTTTTCTTTAGGTTGATGACGAGTCGGTGCTCAGTGAACCAGGTTTCAGCGGCATTGTAGGCTTGCTGAAGAGAGTTCTGGAGTGAGATGGGGTTACTATCGGAGGCAAATAGTACCGCGTCATCAGTGTAGAGTAGGATTTTTCCGGTACATTCACTGGGTAGGGAGTTGAGGAAGAGGGAGAAGAGCAAGGGTCCGAGAATAGAGCCCTGAGGGACTCCAGAATGGATAGGGCAGGTGCTGGAAAGTGTTCCACTAACTTTCACACGTTGCGAGCGGGCTGACAAGTAGCTGGAGCACCAGGAGACTGGTCCAACGGCAAAGCCTAGGTGCCCAAGGGTAGCTAACAAGAGGGATGTGAGACAGTGTCAAAGGCTTTTGATAAGTCAATGAACACAGCACCAGCCAAGGAGCCAGAGTCAGAGAGGTGTGCAGAAAGTTAGCGAACTCCAGGAGTGCAGTATTGGTGCTATGGCCGGCTCTGAAGCCGTGTTGGTCAGGGCAAAGGACACCATATTTAGAGAGGTATTCAGAGATTTGGGTGGCCACGATTTTCTCTAAGGCCTTAGAGAGAGGAGAGAGGATTGAAATAGGCTGGTAGTTGCACGGATGCGTCTTATCACCACCCTTGTGGATAGGGGTAACAGTAGCGACCCTCCAGACAGAGGGGAATTGCCCTAGGCAGAGGGACTTATTAAAGAGGCAGGTGATAGGTGAGATGACCTGGTCCAGGACCTGACGTAGAAGACAGGGATCAAGGGAGTCATTACCAATAGTGTTGTTCTTTAAGGCTTTAAGTAAGTATGGCCTGACTTCCTGGGCAGTGACCCAACACAGGTGGAACAGGGGGTGTGAGATGGTAGGGACAGTCCTGGTGGGAGGGGGATTGAAGAAATTATCTGGGAGCACCGAGCTAAGGTCAGTGAAGGAATTATTGAGGTGAGTGGCAATAAGGACAGGGTCTGAGGAGACTGTACCATTAATGTTAATAAGCGAGGGTGGAGGGGAGCATGTGCCACCATTCAGCTGCTTGATGTTGTCCCAGAAGGACCTGGGGTTCCCCATGAGGGGTGAGGAAGCTTGATATTCTCAGCCTTTGCTGGGGTAGCCCAAGTACCTTGTTCCGGGCAGCAGCATGAGCTGTCTCACATCCGCTGGGCGGCCAGTTTCAACAGCAAGGTGCCATAGGTTATCCTGCTGCTTAAAAAGTAGGTGCAGGGCGGGGGTGACCCAGGGGGCATGTCTTACTTTGGACCTACGTGCAGTTATGGGTGCAAAAATGTCGCAAGCAGAGTTGAAGGTGCGGATAAAGAAGGCCAGGGCCTTGTCAATGTCTGGGGTGTTTTGTAATGGGGACCAGTCCGTGTGGGCTAGGTGAAGCTTAAGGTCTTTCAACCCACCAGGTCTAAGCCGCCTCCGATGGGTAGTTTGTACAGTGGGCTTGGGCAGAGAGGTTGACCAGTTGAAGAGAACAGGGGAGTGGTCACTAAGACAGTCAGGGAGAATTTGGATATTGTGGATGCGGCAAGGCTGGTTAGTGAGGACCACATCCAGGAGACTGCTAGAGGCCCTTCTGGGATTTATTCTAGTAGGCTGGGAGACTAGTTGGGTTAGATCAATAGCAGCAAAAGCCTCACAGGAGGAAGAGGATGTGGGACTAAGCCAATTGATGTTCAAGTCCCCCACCACGATTTGGTCGGAGGAGTTGGGTAAGGAGGTAAGATAGTCAATTAACAGGCCTAGTGCCTGTGCTTGATTTTTAGGAGGCATGTATGCTGTAGTCAGGAAGATGGGACCCCTAGCGGGGTCGGGAGATAGTTTTACTGTTAGGGCCTGGGCCTTGTGGTCAAGGTCAGGGGGAAGGAGGGCTAGTCCAATAAGAGGGTCTTTGACATAATGGCACATCCCCACCTCTCCTACCGACCCAGTCCTGCCGGTGGAGGGAGTAGCCAGGAGTGAGACCAGGAGTCAGGTGGAGTCAGACAGCTGTGGTTTCACCATGGCAATCACATCTGGTTTATGAACCGCCACCCAGCAATGTAGTGAGTCCAGTTTTAAAGGAGGCTACATATGTTCATAGACGCAATACATAGTCCAGAAGATTTCAATGGGGAGCCATTGTTGCCAGGCCCAGGATTGGGATGTATGTTACTAGACAAGAGCAAAGGAGGAGGCACGCCTTGGCCGGGTGGCAGAAGGAAGTTACATACGATTGGGATGAGGGGATGGGGGGTTTAGTAGCACAGGAGGTAGGTAGGGCAGCACAGACTGGGAATGCAAGCATGATAAGATGCACGAGGGAGGAAGGGGGTGGGAGAGGAGGTGCCCAGGTGGAGGGTGGTGTAGAGAGGAGCAAATTGGATGTGTGGAGGAGGAAGGAGGGGGGAGCAGGAGCAGAAAAGGGGGAGAGCAGGAGGAGTAGCTGGGGTCGCAAAGAGTAGCTAGTCTGCGGGCATACCACAGTGACCTAAGGGAAGGCAGAGACATTAGTAGGAGGGGAAGGAGAGAGAGAGAGACAAGCAGGAAGGAGGATGACAGGCATGATAGGAGTGGGGCGAGAATTTTAGGGAGTAAGATGGGAAGCTTGGATGGCAGCGGAGTGGGTGGACAGCAGTGGGAGATGCAGGAGGTGAGGTAGGGAGACAGACACAGGGATAGAATTGGAGTAGCTAGGTAGGATATAAATATATGAGGACAGGATGTGTTTGGCTAGCCATGATGACTATGTCCCGCTAGCACAGAGTATGTGCACCCCGGGACAGTGGAACAGTTTGTGGATTAGGCCGATGCAGTAGCACAGAAAGATTTTTGAAAGTGGTAGCTAAAGAGCATATAGCCTAAGCTGCGGTTCAAGAGAGTGGAGCACAAGGTAGATGTGATTGGTTCGAACATAGGCTGGAAAGCATTAGCAGCCCCCTAATGGTCGTGGATGATAAGGAACCAATGGAAAATAGGGCACTTTGTCATCTGACCATAAAACTGTCTATATAAGAAAAGGTCCACCCAGGGTGGGTGAGGTGGAGGGAGAGTGGGGAGCTGGTGCAATGCGCCAGCGGGATCAATGGTCTAGTAGCCGAACCAGTGGTGTGGCTCAAGGCTGTGTCTGGGAAGCAGACTTTGTCTGGTGGCACTCCGGCGAGTCTTGCCCTGATCCACCAGCGTGTTCTGGGTGAGTAGGCAGGCAGGCGTCCGGACTTTCGGTTTATCTGGATGAGCATGGTCCGACCTGGGAATTAGGCAAGGTGGTCCCCACTGCTCTTATCCTAGGGAAGGTCTCCAGTGGCAAAGCGGTGTCCCAAGTCCACTGGCTCAGGCAGAGTGGCGGCAGTCCAGCAGCCCAGGCAGGCTCTGAGAGTAGAAGGTCTGGGGAGAGAGGGAGGAGATTAAGCATAGGTCGGCTGGGGGAGGGTTTCAGAGGGACAAAAGAAAGAGGGCAGAGGGTAAAGAGAGAGGTGTAGATAGCTGTAGACAGGGAGGGAACAAGCACTGGGAGAGCAGAAAAGGATTATAGCAAACTAAACTTAAACTGTAACTTAAAATGTCACACTTAGCACTTTAACACTAAAGGAACTGTGTGTCACTTTGAGCATTATGCTTTCTTTAAAATCAGTTTGGATTTATGAGCTTCTCTTATTATTCATTAGATGACTTAAAACTGTAACTTCAAATTCAATGCTTAGTATTGTAAAAGCTAAGGGAGTTATATATTACTTAGAGCAATACGCTTTCTTACAAATCAATTTGAAACTATGCACTTTTCCACATAGTGCATTAGACAATATTGTTTATTGTTTATTGTTTATTGTAAAATCTAGGAATTAATACCTTTGAGCCAAGGCTCTTTTACAAAGGTTCCGCGTCAAAACATTTACAGAACAGACAAAGGTACAGAGTTGCACAAATAGTTAAAAATATTGATATAACTGTACAGCAAGTAATAACTTAAGCACTATCGTCAGTATCGAGGTCACATGAGGGGGAAAGATATGAGAGGGAGGTGATAGGCAGCATAGGAATTACCAGTGGAGTAAAGAAGAAAAGACAAAAAGAGAGAAAAAAAAAAAGGGGTGGAGGGTGAGGAGGACAGGAGCAGACCTTAGTAGGGGATGAGGACCCATCACTAGGCCATTGTCAAGTAGAAGGGCAAGGAGGAGGAGAGAGAATAGATTATGAGATTAACAGATACAGTCACAGGAGTTTGTGGTGGCTAGGTGAGAGAATAGTCTGGATTTAAAAACTCCTAACGAGCAAGAGGCAGTAATAGAGGTGCTGAGGGTATTTAGCCAGTTGGGGGCACGATAGGCAAAAGATCGTTGACCATGTGTGGTCCGACAGTGGGAGACATGCAGAAGCTGGGTTTCTGATCTTCTCATGGATCGTACACTTGGGTTCTGACATAGCAGGCCTTGTATGCAGGGAGGGGTGAGGTCCATGATGGATTTCTTGGCCATTAGGCAGGTGAGGAACTTGAACCGGTTTGATAGCTGTAGCCACCCAGTATCAGCATAGAGTTCACAGGTATGAGTAAGTCGATGAGCACCAGTGAGCAGCCGACATGCCTTGTTTAGGAGGTTGTGACCCGTTTCAATGTACTTGAGGGGCGGACCCATAATAACTAAACCATAGTCGATGACTGAGATGATCGAGGATTGAATAGCTAGCTTCAGCGCTGGATGGGAGAAAGTTGTCTGTTACGGTAGAGTATTCCGAGACGCTGATTAATAGTTTTGGAGATACCATCAATATGTGATGAAAAGACAAGGCCTTGATCAAATGTGACTCCAAGGTATTTAAAGATAGCCACTTGTTCAAGAGCAATTCCCAGTGAGGTGTTGATAGTAAGTGGTGCTTGCTTGTTTTTGTTCTGCGGACTAACGAAGAGCATAGATTTTGTTTTTTTTTGGTTAAGGACTAGCTTGTGTCCAACAAACCATTCCTTAACACTAGTAAACGCCTGTTGTAGGCTGTATGGAGCAGTTAGGGTCTCTGTGGGAGGATAGAATCACAGCATCATCAGCATAGAGTATGATTTTTCCGGGCAGGATTTAGGTAGGAGTTTAGAAAAGGCTGAAAAGTAGTGGCCTAGAATTGATCCTTGAGGAACTCCTGAGGACAGGTTTAGGGTCTGAGAGGATTCCAGATATTTTACCACCTGGATGCTAGCAAGGTAGCTTTTATCCAGGCACCAGAGCCTATGGAGAGCCCAAGCGAATGTAGTTGATTGACTAGTAGGCCATAGTGGACAGTGTCAAATGCCTTTGTTGATCTATAAACACAGTTCCGGTGAGGAGTCCTTATCCAAGGCCTTGTGGATTACTCTGAGAATTCGAGCAAGGCAGTGGTGGTGCTATGCCTTTGTCTGAATCCATGTTGCTGGTCACAGAGAATGTTATATTTTCCAGGTAGTCAGTAAGCTGGTCAGCTACCATACGCTCAAGGGCCTGTGATAATGGGGGTAGTATTGAAATTGGTCTATAGTTGCCAGGCAGAGACTTATCCCCACTTTTGTTCACTGGGGTGATTATGGCAGCCTTCCATATTCCAGGGAATTTGTTAGAACAGAGGGAGATTGAATATTCTGGTGAGGGGAGTAGTACACATCCAGGGTAAGGGATAGAATTTTAAGGTCAAGAGAGTCACTGCTTGCCCTTGTATTAGATATAGCCTTCTTTACATATTTGTAAACTTTGTGTGCTTTCACTATTTTAGGTGGAATGGTGGAGTGTTTGTGGAGGTAGTGGGGATGTAGAGATATAGGGGTCTGCACTGGCCGAAGAAATCAGATGCAATGACTCCACTGAGGTCGTAAAGGTTTCATTTAAGGAGTTGCTATGATCATAGGGTCAAGGGTGGTAGTGCCTGCCACATTCATTGTGGTAGGAGAGGATTTGGACCGAATAATCGTGATATTTCTTAGATTGTCCCAGAAAGGTTTTCCTTTACCCCAGGTATTAGAAAGAGCTGTTTTGAAGTAGTCGTTTTGACTCGGACGGGTCTCTTTGGTGCAGAAGTTTCGGGCTTGTTTATATTTTAGAATGTCGGCCGGAGAGCCAGAGTCTCTTGCTATAGCCCATAGGTGGTCCCTTCCTTTGTGTAGTGCCATTAGCTTAGCAGTAAGCCATGGAGTTGAGTGTGCTTTCACTTTGTGCTTTTTTATAGGAGCATATAAGTCACAGGCAGCATTGAAGGTGTAGATAAAGTAGTTTAGAGCCTCATCAACGTCTTGCATAGCGTAGATGGGAGACCAGTCTTTTTGTCTAAGATTTTCCTTGAGTGGGTAAGGTTTCCAAACGGTAGTACTCTGCTAGTGATGGTTCTAGAGGGTGGTTTTCTAAATTTGTTTGACCAGGTACATATTACAGGAGAGTGGTCGCTAAGTGAATCTGGGAGAACAGCAATGTTATTTATTCGGGTTGGGTGATTGGTGAGGATCCAGTCTATTAATGTACTTTTCCCAGATTTATAATTTTTCCTAGTGGGCGAGTTGACTAGTTGAGTTAGGTTTGCTGCTAGGATTGCATCTTAGTCGTCCCTGTGCCTGGGGTAAGCCAGTTGATATTGAAGTCACCTAGAAGGAGAAGCTCTGCATCAGGAGGTTGGGATCTGACGAAATCTAGTACTGACTGTAGGCCGGACCCAGGATCTTTAGGTGGGATGTAGATAGCAGCAACCGTGAGGACTTTGTTATGGGCACCAAGGAGAAGTTTGATAGGGAGGAGCTGTAAGGCAGAGTTAGTGGTGGTATGGGTAATGGTGAGGCAGTTGAGATATTCCTTTATGTAGATGGCACAGCCGCCACCCCTCTTTGTCGTCCTGTCCAGCCTGTCCAATATTGATTAGTGAGAGGAAATTACTGTAAAATTATTCTGACCCTGAGGTTACAATAACTTTAAGCTGTATTCAGTTTAAAAAGGGCTGAGCGGCACTTTGGAAGAAAAACAGAGAGACAGTCAGTTTCCATATTATCTTCAGTTTGCTCAAGAGCTACCGGTGCAGTCTCTAATATTATTAAAGGTACATCTACAGGACTATCCTTTTGATTTTTGTCTGTGCTGGAATGCATTTTATGTGCTACTGGAGCGATTTCGGGTGTTATTGCATCATCTAGAACACTGGTCATACTAATCATTTCCTCATGAGTTGCATCTAGTGCTAAGGGATCAAATATATTGGACATTTCTATATTAAAGTGGTTAGATTTCCTTCCCCTCTTTTTTGGGGGGTGTTTTAAATATTGCACCAAATACCAAGCATCTTCTGGGTCAGTGGTTTCTTCTTCTTCCTCCCTTACTCTTTCTTTATTCAAAGGGGTATTCATCACAAGAGCAGGAGTAGTGTTACATGGTGTTTTATTATTTAAAGGTACAATAGTGTGGTCTAGATTTAATACATTGTTTGATGATTGTGCTTGAAGATGAACCTGAAAACGTTCGGCCATATCCAGTTGGCTAAGTTCTATTTCACTAAGCTTTTTACTAAACTGAGCTAGCAGGGCTGTCACCTCTGCATTCTCAGTACATTTGGTGCAAGTAAATAGATTATTTGATGGGCAAGCAGATACTAACATATATATGTTGCAGGATTGACATAATATACAGTACCTGTTTCACCCTTGTCTGTTTGGACAAGTGATTCCATAATTGCAATCTGGTACTATATTACTGTTGTAAATGAGACAAGGGCAAAGAAACTTAAGCCACTTAGGTAAGAATAATTTGAGGCCTAAGCAAGAAATAAAGTTTGTACTTACTACTGGTATAGTCCCACTACACTCGCCTTTCTTGCCTGACACACTTAACATGCACTAACGCACATGTCTTTGCGCACGTCTTCACACGCAACACCGTGCTCACCCTGCTCCGACAGCTGAGTTATAAACAGTACAATGACCCAGAATTGGTATTCACGGGTCAAATATCCCTCGGGTAAAATGCGTTAATTTAAAAGTTAAAATGTGTCCAGAAAACTGTTGCACTATACTGCACAAAGTTAAATACAGTTGCAAATCATAGTTTAGTATGAGCCCCAGAAGAAATGTATCACAGAACACAGTCTGTAGTTCTGCACAAGTGCAATAAAAACTACAAAACTCTCTTCCTGGTTCCTGGTTTAGAAACAAGGACTCCAGGCATATGGGTACAAGGCTCGAGGGTCTAATTACCTGAACAAAGTTTCATTTATACGAAAAACATATATATTAGAGCAGAGAACACAGCGTGTGTGATGACTGATAGACTTATGGCTTTAAAACAGTTGCCACACATTTCCATTTGAGCCTAAAGATATATCATGGGCTTTTTCAAAGCACATACTGATCCTATTCAACTTTACTCCTATACAGTACCTTTGTCTCTTCCCCTCGACCAGTGTTCTTGCTCCTCCTCCACCTCTCCAATGTCACCCCTCCTCTGCTCTAGACCCTGATTGGCTAATCACTCCTGGGAGTTGTTTGTCTGGAGCATTTAACAAAAGGAGGAGGTACAGAGTGGGGGGGGGGGGATGACAAAATGTCCCCAAAGTTAGTTCCTCTAGAAATCCTCTGCCACTGCAGTCCCCTCAAGCTGTGCACCACAGCGGTGACTACAGCTTTTCTTTAAGGAAATTTTCGGACTGGAGTGGTCCTGAGCAGCGCTCCCACCTCCTCCTTCAAACTTCGGCAGGCTGTAATACAGTGGGCTGCTTCAAAAGGGATGGGACAGGGTATGGGGGTGTCACTGGAGGGGAGGGAGGGAGGCAGCTGCAGTATTAAGGGCTGCTAGCTGCAAAATCGGGCAGACTTGATAGACCAGATAAGACCTTTATCTGCTGACAATTTTGTACATTCATATATGCTCAATGAATTGAATAAAGAAGTCAAGATACAGTTTTGCCTTACTAATCATCTTTCAGGGTTACCTCCTTTGGGGATGCTTAGAGGTTTGGGCCTTTAGACAATAGAGTGGTCACTGATAGCTCTGCTAGAACACTGCCACTCACTACTCATCTGTCGGTCAGTATCCATTCAAGGAGTGTGTTGCTCTAGTTATTTCTCCTTGTGGGTGAAGAAATAGGTTGGGTCTGTTGTACTTTGCTTACAGAAGACTTTGGGGTGTAACTGGAGGCCAGGGTCACCACAGCCCAAGGGGGGAGGTGTGAGCACTTGTGGCTATATGCCAGCAGTGGAAGATTCAGCCTGTCCATCAGCAGTCATAGCAGAGCCCTTGGGGGAACATGTCCCTTTACACTAAAGGAGCTAGCCCAGGTTCTTGAGCCTTCCTTTGGGTAAAGGGAAATCATATTTACATATTAGCATGGTGCCTTCACCTGGGAAATATTAACGGAGAGTGTCCCAGGACACTTGAGCACTGAAACTACAGAGCAAGGGAGCAGTAACTGTAGACAGCACACAGGCTTAGTGTAAGTGAATCCCTTGGGGGGTCTAGTACATTTGACCGACTCTTACATTACTGACAGTTTTTGCCCATTGCCGATTGACCGCAGCGTTCATAATACCGATGGACAAACAGAGACGGGATAAAGATTGTCAGTACTTTAAGAGTCAGTCAATCATATGGATCCCTCCCTGGGATAAAGCAGTGACACAGGAAAAATATAAAGTCTATTTGCAACAGGTGAAATACCTGTCAGCAGAGTCTGGTCCCTTTTTACCACCAATAATTTTAGGACACAGTGCACGACATTTAAAACTGGAGTTGTTTAACCAAAAGAATTTATTTACAGGCACTGTGCACTGTCTTTTGTTCAGCAGAATTATGTATTTATTATTTATTTATTTCATAGGTTTTATCAAGAAAGACATACTGAGCTCATAACAGCTCATTTCCAAATGCTTCCTGGGGGAGGAGTATGGGAGGTAGTACAAGAGAAGAAAAAGAAATAGTTATTAACAGTATTACAAAATACTAGTCATATGCAGCAATACATTACATCAAAGGAGCAGAATTAAAAACATTGCAAGGCTTAACAGTAAAACAAGGTTTGGATAGGCAGGGGGAGATTACCTCTACAGTCACAGCAGGTGAGGGGGAAGTAATATGGACATGGCAAGGGGCAATGTGCTGTTGCAGGCCGGGTATGTGCAAGAGGCATGTACCTGGCCTGCACATATCGTCAGCCATGGGCAGGCACATGGTGGCTGACATTCACAATCGCTGCCCACCACCAGACACTTATCTGTTGCCCCACCCCCCAGCACGCAAGTGCACAGTGTTACACTTGGTCCCGTCACCCATATTGGCAACACACTATACACCGTTGACAGTGTCAGGAGGTCTAAACCTCATTTTCAAGTTCTTGGCAAAATTGGGAATGCAAGTAATCTCAGACACATTGCATTAGAGTAATAAACTTGTTTATTACTACCAAAAAGGATAAAATCACAGTTGTCCTGAATAGTTCTTACCAATACGAACTGGGAGCCAGTGCTAAGCGTTCCCTATACCTCGAGGTTTCTTTGTGTCTCTTGGGATCTCCAAGGTACAAGACTTAGTGTATCACATTATATACCTATGATAATTACTATGGTTACTGTAAGAAAGAAACATTTGTAGTTACAGAGATGAGCCCTATTGGCTAAATTAGAGGAGGCTCCACGGTCCAAGATAACATTATACAATTTTGTAGTAGTCATCAGTTTGTGAAACAAAAGAGTTCTTATACAGAGTCTTACATAACTCAGTGTAGTAGTACAAATCACCGAAAGGTGGCAATACTGACTTACATATCATAATTATTCCAAGGACACAGGTGTCCTAACATCTTATAAGTAAGAAATACACAGAAAATACATAGAAGAGTATATATGTATTAGCAAGCAAAGTGTATTACAATAACATGAGTACATATCCTGACATCTACTCTTATACAGTAGATGCCCTTAGTCCTATATGTTAGTATAAGATGTCTAAACACTAGCTGTCTACGGTGTACCTCTGAGGATACCAATAAGGGTGCAGGGACCTCGTGTAACATTCCTCCCCTTGTTGCCTCCAAGGGCAACACAGGCAAATCTAGGGAAAGGTCAGGGAGCAGTGGTTGTTTACAAACCCAACGCGTGAGCTTTGTAAAGGAACTTGAGCTGCTCACGGTGTTGGCGCAGTGTGCGCCGTAGGCAGCATAGCATAATAATCAAGAAAAATATTAAAAATGCTTGTATAATAACAAAACCCTTAAAAGTAATTTCTAACCAGGTGTTAGTCAATGCATCATTCATATCACCATCATTAATTAATAAAGGATAGCTTCATTGGCCTTGGTCATATTATTGCTGATGTGGATGAGATGTGTATCTTTCCTGTCTAAAAGTGACTTTAATGTAAGTGTGAGTGGATCTATGTGTACATTAAAATATGGTAAATATTCTGAAAGTGTGAGCAGATAATCAGGGTTACTATTAATGATGTCTGCATTGACAAGGGGGACGGGGGTTATAACGGTATGTCCAATGACAGTTTTCTGGTGTGGGACAAAACAGAAATTGGGGGAATCAATAACACATGTTTCAGATCCATAAGTATAGCTTTTGAAATGAGTTACCACGCAATACTCCCCATCAGAATTATACTGAGAGCGAACAGTAGGGAGTCTCCACTTTTGCAACTGTACTGGGCAGGTGTAGGTCATCTTGGAAATCTGTGTTGACAGGCGATGAACCTCCTCACGATAAGATCGATAAAGTTTATCCGGAGCCAATGTAGAGTCTGCAAAATCCGTGTCATTTGTGGTGATGTCATCGTCCATGGTAAAAGTCCAATCAATGCTATCTGGAGAATAACCACAGACAGGTTGAATAACATCAAATACATCACATCGATGCAAGTAAATGTATTGTTTCTTCGCACAGCAGTCCATGTGCGGAGCGATCCAGGCGTCCAGGAAAGGATGGAAAACCAGTAGAGGCGGTAGATCCAGGCATTCTCTGTAGATGTCTTCATCAAGGTGCCCAATGGAGTGTACCAGTGCAAGCTTGTCAAACAAGGCTGTAATGGGATCAAAGCGTGGTAAAGAGACAATAACTAATCACGGCTCCAAAGAGTCATAATCAGTACTACCCTATTAGGGCGTGGATGCCTATCATATAAGAGTACAGTATCAAGGACATTATTAGTATTACTGTGATTATTGGAAATGTGTAACTGACACACCAATAATGTATTTTATATTCTTTGTATAACTCTATGTAAGCTATTTTCTGAGACGTTGTACTGTATTACACAGACTGCACTGTCATCATGCGGATTTATGTAACACAGCACTTATTTGTCTGTTATCTCTATATTTTGTGAGGATTCTTTGTATTCACACTTTTTAACTGCCTTTACGAAAAATGTATAACTTTCACACTGTGGAGACACATAACTTTTGGCCAATAGGGCCCATTCTGTATATCTAATTTACACACGAAGGACAAGTTTTCATGGTGATTATCATGCCATATAAGCTTCTGTATAACGTATTTTCTCTGAGACCGTCTTCATATCCTAGGGTACAGGGAAACTTTGGCTCCTATTGTCCACTTTGGTAAGGCTCTGATTAGGGCACATGTCTGCTTTTTTTTTTTTTTTTTTAGTTTTTTGTTGACTGGGTAATTGCACTAGACAAATCTTGCCTATTTTCAGGTACGACCCGGGGGAAGGGGATACAGATGAATGCCAACTGACCTTGAACCAGATTAAACTGTTGGTGGTATTTTTCTTGAATGGAGGAAATTTGGCCATTGCACCAGGGAAATTCCCCTACTCTCCCATAGGGGGATCGTTGTGTAGTGAGACATCTCATTCTGCTACAGACCTTGGAGGTGTGCAGATGGATAGGACACAGGTAGCCCAGAATGGACTTCAGGAAGAATCAATCTTGCAAGCAGAGGGACCCGCTATGGAGGCGACTGGGATGCACCCTTTGGGTGGCCAGCAACTCACCCAAGATACTGGTCCTTTATCATCAGAGCTTACCAAACAGCTCAGTTTAGAGCAAAAACAGCAATGCTTAGTGAAAGAATTGCTCTGCATTAGCAAGTAACTATCGTCTGAAAGGAAGCGTCTAGCAGAGGACAGAAAATGCAAATGCATGGAAATCTCACCTAGTTCTGCAGTTTTGGAGGGATTACCAAAGGTCCTAATAGCAGAAGAAAGGGTGGCATTGACCCATTCCTTAACTGATTTGCTGCCTAGGTGAGACTGGAGTGCTGAAGATGCAAGATCCTGGTCTCCAGACAAGGGCCTCTTAGCTGTGGGCTGGATTCCAATATCAAAGGCCAATGGAGGCCCAACCCAGTTCAGAATGCATCAGAAGACCAATCTCCAGCTCAGATAAGTACCATGCCTGAAATTTCTTCCGTGGGAATATTGGACACTGGGGTTTCGCCTGCGGGTGATATGTCAGCCCTGGTAGAGGGTCCGACAGAGAATTTACTAGTGCCTAATGCTTTAACTTTAGGAGGGCCTGAAGCTCCCGGCCAGGTGATGGGATTGCTCCCTGGAGAACCAGTGAAACCAACATATGCGAGCCATTTCCATCACCCATAGAACTGGCTAAAAGAAGGAATGCGATTCGTCTACGTTATGTGGGCCCTCGCAAAAATCCTCCTGATAGATTCTATGTGGGGAAGAGTTTGCTTAAACGAAGTATGGGATTCTCCCCTTCAGAAGTTTATGCCCTGATCCATGTGCAGGGAGAATATACTTTTGATATTAATTTTCATATGCCTGCACTACTAGAAACCTTTTGGTGTCGGTATATCAATTTAAAGACGAACCCACTAAGGTCTGACTTTATAGTGTTGCCTCTGACCAAACAACCCTTTAGGGTTATTACAATCCTCTTTAGAAACGAGGGGGTAAACATAGTGGATATAGTACACTGGCTGGAGAAACGTTGTGACGTACAGGGGAATCCTATGCCTATTATGGACTCAGAGGGTTTCTGGAATGGGGGGGTGGAAGTTTCGCATTAAATTGCATCATACCGATACAGATTTATTACACCTTCCAAACTGCTTTTTTATTGGCAGGGACAAGGGTTTTCTTTTTTACCCTGGACAGCCCAGGGTTTGCTTCAAATGTGGATCTCCAAAACATATCAGCACTTCATGTGATGTGTTAAAATGTTCACACTGTGGGGAACTGGGTCATCCTAGTGCACATTGTTTTCAACAGCCCAAATGCAACCTTTGTGATGAATTGGGCCATTCATTTGAAGATTGCCCCTCAGCGGCCAAAAATACAGAGGATGCGGATTTTGGGGTCCAAGATCACTATATCCGTTTGGCAGTAAAACAGAACCAGACCCCCCCAAGGGGACACTTACCTATGACCTCTGGGACACCCACTCCAATTACAGTTCAGCCTATCTCGGCATTACCCCCTGCTCAGTATCCAGTGGTTCTGACACCAATCCCAGAAATCCCTTTGCATTCGGCTGCACAGGTAGTCGAATCGGACGGAATTGTCCCCCCTTCTGAAACTCCCTTAGAATCTCCATCAGATTCTGGAGATTTTACCTTGGTCTCAGGGAAAAAGGGAAAACTGGCAAAAGTAAGACCAAAATTGAAGAAAGGTGGTCCTGATATGCCACTAGACTCCCAGAATATGTACTCAGTTTTGGCAGATGATCCTATGGAACAGGACTATGGGTCAGTTACAGTACAGGGGCAACTACAGGGAGATAGCCAAGAGATTATTCCCAAACAGTCTAATCATCCTTCCCAGGCGCCAAAAGTGGAAGAGTGACAAGGGCTTCCAGTAAAGTAAAATGATATTGCTTTGACATGACTCTTGTCTTATGGCTCCCTTTCACTTTCAAGTGGCATCCTTGAATGTGAATAGCATTCAGTCTTTTGTAAAGCACCACAGTACTTATGCTCACTTTTTACACAGATTTTGATTGTGTTTTTTTTCAAGATGTCCGGTTACACTCCTTAGAGGAAGGGGCTGCGGCTTTGAAAGAGTGGATATGGGGGACTATTTTTGGTTTCGGGGTTATTCTCTGTGCTCTGGAGTGGGTATTTGTATTTTTCCTATCAGATAAAGGTCATACGTCACATAGAGTTGCTGAAGGGTAGAGCCTTATTATTAGATATTAAATGGGAAGATCGTCTAATTCGCCTTCTTAATATTTATGCCCCCCCAGACTAAATATGACCGTGTGCAACTTTTTCGTTCCCTTTCACCATTATTGTTGACCTCCCATTTGGTAGTCCTGGGTGGGGATTTTAATGTCACCTTGCCTTCTCAGTCTATAGTACCTCCTAGTAAGAAAATTTACTGTGATGCTCAGTGCCTGGCACAACTGCCTAGTGACATAGGTTTTGTGGATGCTTTTGATTCTCTCCCTAAAGATAGTCACTATACTTACTTCTGTGGCCCTAGAGCATCCCTTATTGATTATTTGTTTCTTCCCTCATATATGGGCATCAAGAAAGTTGCTTTGCAAGATGTGGCGTCTTCTGACCACAGGCTTCGGTCTCTTGTCATAAGTGATCTCCCGGAGGAGAGGCGAGGACCAGGAACATGGAAATTAAACATGTTACTGCTACACGTTCCTCCGATCAGAGATGGCTTTTCGGCTGTTTTACATGCTAGGCAATTCGTATTTTTCTTATATGATGATAGTACTGCTTGGTGGGAGGACACTAAAAAAGAGATTAAGTCATTTTTCTGTACTATGGGACATGCGAATGGTTGATTTCTGCATAATGAGATCAGTTACTTGAGGGATAGTATTTCCTTTTGGACTTCCTTTAGACCTAATCTAGGGGGAGAGGATCTGCAAAGAATTAAGGGATTGAAAGCTGAATTGGCACGCAAACAGCTTGAGGCAATAAATGACATGGAACGTAAGCAAAAATGTGGCATTAGTGGGAAAACAGCAGATACTTTGCCTTTCAATTCTATGCAGCTCCTCCTGGAACGCTGCAACATGGAGTACCTTATTACAAATTCCAGAAGCCAGGTGGTTGATAATGTGAGCATTTTGAATGAAATCTCGTTGCATTTTACCCAAGCCTTTGCACGGCAAGATTTACCTGTTCAGAAGATGCAGTATTGGTTGGCCAGTAGAGGTCTGCCACAGCTTTCACCTGAGTTAGGGGAGCTTTTAATAGCCCCAATTACACAGGGAGAATTGAAGGAGGTTATTTGGTCACTCAAATCTGGAACCTCCCCGGGGTCAGATGGACTCCAACATGGGCTTTATAAAGATATATGGGAGATTTTGGGTCCGGAATTATGTATATGTTTTAATGATTATCTGAAACATCATCAGCTCCCTAAAAGTATGTTGGAGGGACTCTTGATTTTGATTTTTAAGGGAGGGTGTCGGGGTGGCTTAAAAAACTGGAGACCGATATCACTCCTCAATTCGGATTATAAAATACTGATGAAAATTCTAAGTAATCGAGTGGCAAATGTAGTGGGAGAGATCGTGCATCCGTCTCAATTTAGTAGCATTCCTACTAGACGGATTCAAGATGCTCTCATCCTCATAAGAGAGATTTGTCATAAAGGAGCTTCACAAAAATTGTTTGGGCATTTGGTATGCTTGGATCAGGCACAATCTTTTGATTGGGTAGAGTATGTATATTTATGGGAGACATTGAAAGCTTATGGCTTTCCTCCAGTCTTTATAGCCTGGCTACAGACATGTTATACAGAGATTAATCTCATTCCGAGTGTGAATGGTTGGATGGGTAATAAAATTCCAGTACACAGAGGAGTGAGACGGGGTGCTCCTTTAGCCCCCTTTTGTATGTTTTATCTCTGGATCCTTTATTGCATGCCCTATATGGTTCTGAATCGATCATTGGTCTTTTGGTGGGGTCAGAAGATAGACAGATTATAGCTCTTGCTTTTGCAGATGATTTGGGGATTTTTTTAGCTGATAAGTCTTCAGCAGTGGAGGCCCGATCTATTCTGCATGACTTCTCGGTTATTTCTGGGTCTCAAATTAACACTTTAAAAAGTGGTATCATACCCTTAGGGTATGATGCGAGTGATGTGGCGTAAATCTGGGGGATCCCTGTGGATAACACATATAGAAAGATTCTGGGAGTTTATTTTGGAGGGGAAGACCCTCAAAGATATTTATTTATTTATTTGCTTTTGTTAACCAGGTTAGCACACTAGACAGCATGTGCCTATTTTCAGGTGCGACCCGGGAATTATAATTGGGAACTACTTTTGGGAGAAGCCAGAGAAAAGGTTGTACAGTGGAATAAATGGCACATGACTAAGGCTAAACGCATCTATTTAATTAAAACATTTCTATTGTCACACTTTTTATTTTTAGCAGCTATCTTTCCTCCTCCGATAGCCTTGGAGGTATCGATTTATAATGTTTTTTTCCAATGTTTGTGGGGAAGCAGACTTAACCCAGTGAAACATGGAATTACATATTTACCAATACAAGAAGGAGGCTTGGGGATGTTAAACCCGATTGTGTTTTATTATGTGACTTTTATCCACTATAATATCACACCACTTTTGAAACCTTCCTCTACAGTTTGGACCCCCTGGGTAGACGACATTCTTGGGCCCCTATTGTTTAATTGGGAACTGTCTACTTCTCTTCCTCGCCAGACTCGGGTGGCTCATTTACCATCTCACTTTCAAGGGGTTACAAGTAAATTGAAGGTATGGAAAATTGTGAAAAGCTTTCTTTGTGTCTCTTCTAGGAAATCTCTTTATAATTGGATAATGGGATCTGTTTTTTATGTTTCTCCCTGGTATTCGGTGTTGCCCGAGGCACATCAAATTTCCATACAGTCCCTTTTATCTAGTAAACGACTACCACATCATATGAGGGACTTTGTCTGGCTGTGCACACGCCAGAAATTAAGCATTCGAGGTAACTTAAAACATAAAGACCTTAAAGAACATACCTGTCCTGGGGGGATGACTGTATAGGACTGATCAAGACTTTTACTCATTTTTTATTGGACTGCCCATATGCGAGATCCTTTTGGGAGCTGTTTCACAAAAAATGGCCATTAAATCCTTTTAAACGGCAATCTCCTCAGATTTGGACTGATGGAATGCTTCCAGGAGCATGGGCCAAGTTTGACTCAGTTACAATATGAATTTTGATGAGTTTCATTGGTTATCAGCTGTGGCAGGCTTGGTGTGGGTGGACCCTTAGAAAGCAACTAATTTCTAGTGAACAAATTTTATTAATGCTACAAAAAGCTATAACGAAATGGCAGACTATGGAACAACACAGGGTGCTTCCTGACCTTTACAAGCTTTGGTGGAGGAATATGTCCTGGTTAGACACATGTTGACGATGGTATGATTTTTTACATTTCAAGAGTATGGCGAGAATCAAAACATTCCTTAAAGAATTAGGTTAGTATATATTGGTTGGCTACCCCGATAGAAAGGGAGACAGTGTTTCTTTTTTTGGTTTAGCTTCCTAAAGGGATTCATTTTGGTAAGAAGTATCACTCTTAATTTGTAGTGCAGCTGGGACAAGTCCTCACGTTTGCTTTTGTGTAGAATTTCCTAGCTATAAACTTGTAGCAATTTTTTTTGTCAGTACTGTACGTAATTTGAGAATGCGTTTTCTCCTGACTTGGGGAAGGGATTTGACAAATGTGCAGCTATACTTTTCAGATTACGCTTCCTTCAACTATATTGTGTCTATGCAGTACTTTTGGTTATGTGCTGTATGCTTCTGGGACATGAACACAATATACCCCTACTCTTCCGGGGTTAGCCTTTTTTGGGGATTTCACAAGTTACATTTTTTGACAGTAAGATGGAATATTTTTTTAAGTCCACTCTTTCATTTGCTTTTGACTTGGTGTGAAGCAACACCATCCTGCATGTATTTTCCTTTCAAGTTTTGACTAAAAAATTCCTCTTCACTTTTAGTGGAGGGGAGGATTCTTTTTCGGTACTATTATATGCTTTGGCACTTTAAAGTATTTAGGCGATGTATGACTAGACTAATTAGTTGATTTTTTTATTTATGTCTTATTTTTGTGTGAATTAACACTGTTTCTCTTTATCTGATTTTATAATACAACATTCCCCTGCTCTTTTGTGTGTGTGTGTGGGGGGAATTTCAGCATTTTCTAGATCTGAAATTTGGTATTTGTAGGTATGATGGAATATCTGGTTATGTTTCTCTTTTCTTTCACATTATGATTTGGTGTGATGTACCACTTTTATGTATATGTTTTGCTTTCAAGTTTGAATAAAATATTCCCCTGCTCTTTTCAAGAAGTGCCATGGGATCTTTAACATCCACCTGAACAGGCAGATGAGACCTCGATTTAACGTCTCGTCTGAAAGACGGCACCTCAGGAATGCAGCACACCCCTCATGCTGCACTACAGTGTCAGTATTGGGATATTAACCCAAGTGCCTGGTGTGGGGATAGAACCCACAGCCTGCTGATCTCCCAGCCTCAGAGGTGAGTGTGCTAGTTTGTTGTTTCTTCTGTTGGTTTATTACCACCAAGAACCTGAGAGTGATTCACCTTTTACATTTTTGGTGACCGTGTGCAGGTGGTCTAAACTAATAGAGACTCCCTACTTAACTGGCATTCTAACAGGTAGTAAGTAGGTATACACCCCCCCCCCCCGTATCACCTCACCCATTCTTTTACTCCATAGCACCCTGCAAAGTCTGGCTGCACACTGGGCAAGTGCAATGTCATCTTGCCTTGCTCCACAGCAGTTTTGAGTTGTAGGATTGCGTGAGTACAGATGCCCGACCATCTTTTGGTTTAACCACAGTGGATTGATACACAGGCAGGGGCACCACTGATGGGTTATTTAAGTTTCCCTAACATGTCCAATATGCGCAGACCTGAAACTTGATGTGTCTAATTTTCTTGCTTCCCATGGAGGCTGGAGTGACTTAGTGCTGAAATCCTCCAATAACCCTGTGCTGGGGATTTTGAACCAGTACTCGGAGACAAGGCAAACAGCCAAAAAGCAAACTCTAAAAGGGCTGTAAATTGCTTCTCTTTATGCTGCTCTTGAAAGCCTCCGAATCGAGGTTTCAATCCCTTGAACTGCAAAACTCCACTCTAAAACAAGAGTTGGGCTTGAAGGCAACTGAAATGTTTAGGAAAGAGCAGAGATTGGACAAAGAATTCAGTCTCTGCGCAGTAAGAACCAAACACTTTTGCACTGTGCTGTACAGAATAATGAACAAGAGTTACATATGTTGAGGAAGGATTGTGACAGGTAGAAGCAGGATAAGAGGCAGATATTGCAAATGAATGATTTGTTGAGTGAAACAAATGAGACATTATGAGATGAGAATGAGGAGTTGTGAGAAGATCTAAAAAGGGCAAGTGGTGAACTGGTCTGGGAGCGCAGAGACAGTTGCGAACTCAGCGCTGCATATAGAGTGTTACAGAAAGAGATTACAAGAGGTGTTGGGCAGAACAATGCAAAAGTTAGTCACAAGAGGTGTACAGCTAAGATGGTGAAACTGCATCATCAGCGAGAATTGTTGGCTGGTCACATCAAAGCGATGGGTGGAGTTCACTACACCCCCGTTGACATTGTATATTCAGGCGATGATGACTCAGATGATGAAACCATCCAAGATGGTGTCCAGCCACATCCTCAAAATGGTGCTTCCCACACACATCACCCACAAGATGGCGTTCCCCTATGCGGTATCCGGTCATAATTGCGCAACCAGAATAGCGTGAGTTAAAATAGCGCTAGCACAATAGCGCATGTCAAAATATCGCTATGGCACTATGTCGCATTGACATAAACGTGCAAACAATGAAATCTTCAAGTAACTAGCATTAGTGACATTTCAGTATCCACTAGCCATGCGTGAAAATGCTTACTTATTCCAGCCACTAGACAGTCAGTGCAGCAGTCAGTAGTCATGGAAGTGTGCTTTGTCAAGAGTCAGAAGAACTTGCCATTCTAGATGGCTACATTTACCAGTTCCTTAACAGTTAAAACTGAAGCACTTGGCCCCTACAAAGTCCATGATAAGAAACAACGAAGTTTTTAAAATATGTTAAATAAAGTTATAAGTTTTAAAAATTGAGCAGTTTGCACAAGCATTTTCACAGTAAAGGAAAGAAAATCACTTAATCACAAGCACAAAAACAATACCTCTATCAAATGTGTTCTCCCAGTAACCCAGCGTTCTCTCAGTAATCCCAGTAATCCAGTTCTCTAACTGCTAAGCTGGTGGGGGAACGTAGTTTGCACAAGCATTTCCCCAGCATAGAAAATTGAATCGCTCAGCCACAAAGCACAGCAAATAATACATCCTAAACTGGTGGGGGAATGTAGTGGGTCAGTAATTCGCTGTGCGACCTAGGAACTAAACATCCAATATGGGGAAACAGATAATGGTGGGACATGAGTGTGTAACAGGGAACAGGGAACAGGGAGCACAGTCTCAAATAAGATCCACAACATATCAACACATCAAACTGTAAGTTGCTCTGCTACATACATAGTTATATTTTTAATGAACAACAAAGTATATTTACTGAACCGCTAGAGCTATTTTGGATAGCACTGATAAGACAATGTACTATTTCAATCACATGCTATAAAGGTAGTGCAATAGTGGCTAGCACTATTTTTGTTGCACGATTTTGACAGTATCCCCCCTACGCTATGATAACGCGACCCTATGTCATAAGAAATATGGCAACGTTCATATGCTACACCAAGATGGGGACCCCCATGACACCGGGGCAGGCCGAAGATGTCCACCTCCAATTGCTGTTCTTAAAAAGGAGGATAGAACAGAGATCGATCAAATGATCAATGCAGCCCTTGCCAGGACCGAGATGACTGAAGAACAAAAACACATTTTTTGAGAAAACATGGAACAAATGTTGAAAGAAGCTGCTACTCATGAATTGATGATCTGCAGTGTGGAAGATGCCGCAGTGGAGGTCACCCTTCATGGTCACGCTCCAATCCCTTCCCCGATCTGCGTCCAGCAGTTCCCAGTAATCCCCTCCAGGCGGTCCACTCTGTTCAGCAGATCACTGACAGTACAGGCCACATGGGCCCTAGCGACAACCTTAGTTGTTATTTGGAGAAGGTCTGTTCTAAGTATGAAATGCTTAGTCTCCCAGCAGACTATCAAGTACAGGTTCTTGGACAGACTTTTGACCCCAGCCTCTGGACAAAACACCCAGAAGCAGTCCACCAAGCTGCGGATGCGATGTTTGATGATGTAGCTGCTGAATTCATTGCTGCTCATTCACTAGGCATGGACGGTGTCATGCTGGCCTGCCCCATCAAACAGTACACCAAGGAAAGCCCAGCATCATACCATCAGCGGTTATGGTTGGCCTACCACACTGGCAAGTCTATCTCACAGGAGGGAGCAGATAGAGATCAGACTGAGTACAAATCCTTGTTCATTTGGAATATGCTTCTGGCAGAACATGACAAGGTTGAACCTGTGGTTTTCCCTGAACTGACAAGTTCACTAACATCCTCGTGAGAACGGAATGAGTTTACCAACTCTACCTCCAAGATCTCAATTCTGGCTCGAAAGCCAAGGTAGCCACAGTACAACCTGTCAGCAAGCCTCCAGCCCACTATACAGTGAAAGGCAAGCCCCAGGATGGCAAGGCCACACCCTCTGATGACAATCAACCCTATTGGGGGATTACAACAAGAACCGGCAAAAGAACTGAAATAATTCCAACCAAAACGGCAATCAGGGCAATTGGAATTACCAATCGGGCCCTTCCTACAACCAGGTAGTGAAGGAAAATAAAAACCTCTGGAAAATTATTGGAAAAGTCCAGTCAGTGGCCGAGTCCATTCCAAAACAGGCCGTAGCGGTACTTGCACCTGCGGCCCTGCTTCCATCAGGCCAGGGATACACCTGAACTTCCTCTGGCCAAGCCGCAACAGGCCAAAACTCCAGTCCCCTGTCTGTTGCTGCCACATCTACCCAAGAGCACCTGTATCCCATACAGGACCTGGAAGAGGCCCAGTGAGACCCCGCAGGCCTACTGTTCCAGGACCCGCCTGAAGATGATAGTTCAGATTGTCTATTACAGGCCCCAGTCCATATTGTAAACAATATTACCATTGATACAAATGGATGGCCTTGTATGAAGGCCATGGTTGGGGGTTGCCAACTTTCTGTACTTCTGGATACAGGTGCAGCCATGTCTGTATTACATGATGAAGACCCTTCCTCTTCTTCCTGGTCCACCAGATGGAGGACCAATGTGCAAGGTGTAGATGGTACTACACTGCTCACCTACTGCTCTGTTGCACTTCCTGTGGTATTGGGAACTCTTACCAAAGATTTCACTTTTGACCTCAAGATATTATGTCATCATCCCAGCATCCTAGGAATTGACTTCCTAGCACGACACAGCTGTGTAGTAGATTTAGCCAATGGGCTTTTGATCCAAATCAAAGGACACTATCATGCTGTCAAGATCCCTGATTCTCATGTTGTGGCTGCTGTTTCAGTCAACAACAAGGAATATGACGTCATAGCTCTATTCCAAACTCATGAGTTCTTCAAGGAACTCCTACCCATTTTGCTGAAGCACCTAGATGTTTTTGCAAAGCACAGACATGATTGTGGAAGAATGCAAACAAGCATTGAGGTCCCAGGCCCTGAGCCTATCAGGCAAAGACAATATCCTTTTTCTGCAGAAGCCTTACCATCACTCAGAGAAACCATTCAGTCACTTCTTCAACAAGTTGTTATCAGGCCTTGTGTTTCGACCCTCAACTCACCAATGTGACCTGTGAAGAAGCCCAACAACTCTTGGATACTTACTATGGATTATAAGAAACTTAATCAAGTCACTCCTAGCTGCTCCCCTACAGTAGCATCAGCACCAGATGTGCTTAAATTGCAAACACCAGACCATACCTAGTTTAGTGCCCTTGACATCTCCTGTGGGTTTTGGTCACTTCCTCTTGACCATGAAAGCCAATACAAGTTTGCTTTTACCTTTGAGGGCCACCAGTAAACATGGACCTGCCTCCCATAGGACTGTCACAACAGCCCCCCTCCCTTTTCTATCTACACATGATGGATGCTTTACAGGGTTTCTCTACCCCTCAGTGTCTTCTGCAATATGTGGATGATTTACCTTTAGCCACCACCACTAAGGAGGAACACTTTGACCTCCTGGATGAACTACTTACTCTCTCGCAGAGAGCCGGCCTCAAGTGCAACCCTGCAAAGGCACAACTTTGCCAGAAAGAGGTTATCTTTCTTGATCTGTGCATCACTAAACAAGGCAGGAGTCCAGCCTGGAACAAGATCCGAGGCCTACAAGATTTGCCACTACCCACAAGTGTGGCCACACTCAGACATTTCCTGGGAATGGTTAACTATTCCAGGGATTTCATCTGTGATTTTGCACGATAAGCATCCCCTCTGTATGAGTTCCTTAAGAAAGACATCCCATGGACATGGGGTCCTGTTCACACCAATGCAGTGACCCTGCTGAAACAATCTTTGGACTCCGCTCCAGCTTTGGTCAATCCAAACACAGCACTGCCTTTCCATTTGGAAACTGCTACTTCGGACATTGCGATGTCAGCAGTGCTGGCCCAAAAGGTGAATGGGACTCCCAGACCCATTGCCTATGCTTACAGATGTTCTCACTAGTAGAACTAAAATACAATAGCTGTGGGAAAAAAACATCTGGCTACCTACTGGGCTGTGAAGCATTTCTTGTTATCATAGGGTACTCACCCATTGTGTTACACACAAATCACAGACCCAACTTTTTGCTATCAGACAGAGTCGATGATGGTTCTCTATCCAATACCAGACTAACACATTGGTCTCTTCTCTTGCAGGACCGTGACATACAGGTCCACACTGCCAAAATGCCTCCAATCCTGACCCATGGCCTACTGTATGCAAGGACCCCCATGACTGTGGACTTTAGCCTCCTGACCTGCCTGATCCAGGCCCCTTTCTTCCTGCTACCCTGAAACTCCTGACTGACACTACACGGTGTCACATTTTTACTAATAGCTCTGTGTCATATCACCAAGGAGAACAGGTAGCTGGATTTGGAGTGCTGATCTCTATCCTAATAGTAAACACTGTCCATACGTCCAAATGTTGCAGTGTCGCATCCTCTCAAGCTGTGGCCTATGCTCTTGAACTTGTACACCATGGTACAGCAGATACCTTCATTTTTATAGACTCTAACTGGGTCTGTTGCTCTTTGACAGAATTTTTACCTTTCTGGCAGAGAAACCCCTTTGCCTCTTCTGATGGCACCCCTGTCAAATACAAAGATCTCTTTGTATATATTCACACACTGGTTCAAGAGTTTAAACATAAACTGTACCTTCACAAGGTGATGGCTCACTCAAAGTCAGAACTATACCATATATTCAATGACCGAGCTGACACCCTTGCCAAGGAGGGTGCTTGGGGGGGATGGGACACATGGGACATGCCTCATCCAGTTGCTCTCACAGCAATACTCGTAGCAGCTGCAAAGAAGAAGAAGAATGAAACCTTTGTGCCACTGGATCTATCCACAGCCCAAAAAGCTGATCCACAGCAAAGAGAAGTATTCAGATTCCTAGACAAAGGGACTGAACAAGAATTGCTGACCAACAACCCCTACAAGATGCATACAGAAAAACTACATTTACGGCATGACAACAAACTGGTATGGTACCAGCCTGATGACCTAAACTACCGGTTGTGGGTGGCCCCCACATCGCTGTGACCTGAGTTTATTCATCAGGTTCATGACACCCTGATTGGTGGACATCAGGGGGTGGACAATACAGTCAAATGACTGAAAACTGTGGGTTGGTGGCCCAGTCTTACTAAGGATGTTAGGCACTACATTAGCAATTATCTGATATGCGCACAAAACAATCCAATCCCAACCAAAAGAAATGCTAAATTACTTCCTCAGAGACAATCTGGCCCTTGGCATGCAATTCAAATTGATTTCATTGGACCATTGACTAATACCAGTAAGAATAACAAATATGCCCTTGTGGTCACTGATCTAATCTAAATGGGTTGAGGCTTTTCCCACCCCCAAAAGCACAGCAAAGGCAACCGCAAAAATCCTGGTAGAACAATTGTTTTCCAGGTGGGGCCTACCTCTCAAGACAGAGTCTGATCAAGGAACCAGCTTTACAGGTGAGTTAATGCAGGAAACACTCAAACTTCTTGGTGTACCACCAAACGTTTCACATCCCCTACCACCCGCAATCTTCAGGTCAGGTAGAAAGAGCCAACAGATGGATAAAACTCATGTTATGTTTTTTTTCAACTCTTTTTCTCGCCTCTGGAGCCGGAACTCTCTTGGGCCTCACCTCTGGCCAGTGCTGCTCTACTGCCCACTGTGAGCCCTGCCATCCTCAAGGACGTTACTGTTCCTCCCCGAGCCCCCCTGGAGGACATAGGGCCCAAGGAGATAGAAGGGGTGGTGGAGGGGCTCCGGTGTTGGATGTGTGGCAGCGTGGCTCGTGGCGGGCCATCGCCTATCTGTCCCAGAGGGTTTTTTCCCTGTGGTGTTTACGCCTCCCCAACGCAGGACGTGCAATGCCATCCCAGCCTGAGACATGGGTGCTCCCAACCACGTCCAGAGGATAGCCGCCCCTCACGTACCCCTTCGCTAAGTCCCGTGTGTAGTAGTGTCGCTGGCCCCCTGCAGGGGGCTGCTGCCACACTGGCTACTTCCTGGATCTCTCCTGAGAGAGGAGAGCAGTCCCACAGATGCTCGATCCTCTCTCTCCCCTGCCGACCCCCGGCGGACTGGGCTTGTTCCCGGACCTGGGTCATGAAAGCGAGTGTGGCGCCCAGCACCTCATCTCAGCGCCACCGGGCCGGCGATAAAACTCATGTTATCCAAATTCATTGAGGACAATCCCAAGGATTGGGATTCCCTTTTGCCTTTACTCCTTATGGCAGTTAGGGGTACTCCTGCTGCCACCACCCAGTGTACACCCTTTGAGGTTATGACTGATAGAACCATGAGATTACCTGAACACCTGCTGACTGATCTGAACACACCCACTGCAGATAGAGTGACTGTAGGCACTTATGTTGCTAAAATCAGAAATGACATTGCCAAGACCCACTTGTATGCAGGGTTTTATGTGATAAAGGCGAGTCTCAAAGACCGCCTATCACATACAGCGAGCAAACTTGAGCCCATAGTCAAAAGGGCAACATGTATTGTATCGACCATTGCAAATAGCGACGGTTGGTACAATACTTAACTAAATCACACAGGACTCTTTTTTTTTTTCATGCAGGAACTGTGCCCCTGCACTCCCCCCTAGTGGGGGGCCAGTCCCCCACACCCCCCAAACTTAATTAACCAACTCTGAGGGGGTACGGACCATGGGGCAAGTTACCAAACCGTAAAAAAAGTTTCCTGCCTGTAGCTGGACCCAAACCCTGGTCTGCTTGCATCACAAGCGGTGGTGTACACCACTACACTTTGCAAGCAGTTCGGTGGGAAACGGCCACAAAGGATGCTATATCCTGTATAGTGAGTACAGCTCCTTGCTGTACTCGCTATACAGGATATAGCGAGGTATTCCAGCACTCGCTGTCTTGTAGAGCGCTATTATTGAGTCACTCAAATGTGCAGCGCTCAATAATAAGTGCTCTACATGGGTGCTTCTGTATGCAGCACACTACATGGGTAAAGCCCAACAACGTTCTAAGCTTCACTTTGACAAACATGCACAAGAAGTGGGTTGGCAAGTTGGAGACCAGGTAATGGTACTCAAAACTGCGCATCCTATGCATTCCTTCGCCAACAAATGGGAAGTACCCTACCCCATTATCAACAAACTCAGTCCAGCCGTCTACCAAGTTAGACTCCTACACATGAAGAAATCTACTCATAAATGGCTACATGCTAATCAGCTTAAGCTATATAAAGGAGAATAAATACTTTTCCTAACCCCATTGGGCAGAATAGTACCTACTGACCTTTTCTTTCTTCCTTACAGGTACACCCGCAAGATGGCTATCTTGCTTTTGTTCCTCCTTGCATGAATACTTCCCATTGTCCATTCCAAGGATATGACTACAATATCCGATACCAACAAACTTCTAAGGCGACTCCTTCCACTTCTCCAGCCTGCAGCAGAACAATACCTCACCCCACACAACAAACCTACCACCATACCAGAAGGAGTCAGCACAGATGTTCCCAGCAAACTAATCACTGTTCAGGAAGGCACATATGCCTACCTGAATGCCATGGTTGTGGCACCAGACAAATCATCACTCCAAACTGAATGGCAGATTGACAGTAATGGACAACAAATTCCAGTTGCCCGCCTCTCCAAAGGCACTTTCCAAGGCTGGCCCAATATCAGAATTGCATCTAATGGCACACTATCAGACAGGCTAATCACAAACATACTGGTTTATACAACCTCACTGCACTGATCAATCCCACTGTTTGTGATCATTACCCAGAAGACTCTGCTAGAGACTTTTGCACATGACACTACATGGCTACAGAAGCTGTGTTTTTATCAGTAGTTCCCCCTACTGAAGCAAAACTCACAGACTTCCACATACAGAAGCCAGGACCAGCTAGTGGCCTGGCTGCCACATCACTTTTATGTACACTTGTCAACAATGTGCAGTTCGTGCACATCCCTGTTATTTTTAACCTTACACACTGGAACATGACTGAATTCGGCATGTGCTCTAAAACAAACACATCTAAGTTTCATAGTACCATGTTACTAGATATTCTTGCAGCATACCAGACACGTGCACAAGACCCAGTAGCTGGGCCACATACTACTGAACACGTAGGTGTATTTCGACCAAGATCTAACCCCAACAATAAGAATAAGAAATGCACTAGGCATGCCACTGCTGATATTATGGGCACTACTGGCACTGTATCTGCTCTCTTCAGAACCAGCATGTCCATCTGGAACAGGGTAGATCTTGCTGCCATTAAAAACCAAACAGTAAAATTCCAGACTGTCATGAAGAATGATGTTTTACCCCCTTTATTGCATCATGTAGATGGGCTTAGTCAGGAAGAGAGATATACCACGTATAACATGCACGATATTGCAAAGAATTTCAGTGACACTAGAAATAAAATCAATGAACTTGTGTTCCAAAATAACAAAGAAGCAGACAAGCAATATATTGCCAGGGAACTTTTGTGTTCTGCCTGTGGCTGTTATGTTATAACTGATATGAACAATCTCTTCTGGGATTTGGAATCAGGACGCATTCCAGATATCATTCATGACAGGAGATTATCCAAATGGTACTGTCCACATTGTAGATCTGTTTCATGTATTACATTATGGTTATGCATGTCTAGGTCTGTTTCGATTCCAGTATCCACTGCTAGAAATCTAGGCTATGCCACACGTCATCCCAAACAGGGCCCCTGTTATTCAGCTCATCAATGTACTATTCATGACACCATGTTTGTCACATTCACTGTCTCACTGCCATGTTTTGATCCGCAAATTGCCATCTTCGACAAACTGGCCTCCATCCACTCCATTGAACAACTCAACGATGACATCTTCAGGGAGAGAATTGACTTCCTACCTCTTCTGGTCTTTCATCTCACCCAGAAGCCTGGGTGGCACCTCATACTGACTGTTGCGCCAAAAAGGGTTACCACTATCCTTGTCACTGTGATGTGTTCAACATCATCAAGCCTGTTTGTGGCTACTCACCAGAAAGCATTGATTGGTCCTTTATTTTGGACTCTAACATACTAACATACTAAAATGCCAGCAGAATAGGCCTAACGGTCTTTCATGTCTGCTCGTTTGGTCAGTCCCCACCATGGGTGCTGACCTTGCTGCTCCCCTCGCCTTCTCTGGCTTCTCCCTTCCCAGTTCTAGATATTCTTGCTGCATTGGATTTTGCTTCCAGAACCCTTCCCCTGTACCTGTCCCACCCCCTCTTGAACCCCTCCACTGTCTCTGCCTCCACCAGCCCCCTAGGCAGCGCATTCCATGGCTCCACCACCCTCTCAGTGAAGTAGCACCTCCTCCTTTCTCCCCTGAATCTTTCCTCCTCCAGCTTCCACCCATGCCCTCTAGTGGCCCCTCCTCCTTCCTTCAAAGCACCCTGACTGTTCCTCCCCTATTTACCCTCTTCATGTACCTGAAGACCTCTATCATGTCCCCCCGGTCCCTTCTCTCTTCCAATGTGTACATATTTAGCTCTTCGAGGCCTCCTCATAGGTCCTGTCCCCAAGCCCCAAATCATTTTGGTTGCCTCCTCTGGACCCTCTCCAGGAGGTTAATGTCCCTCTTTAAGTGTGGCCTCCAAAACTGCATGCAGTACTCAAGGTGCGGCCTCACCAAGCAGTTATACAGAGGAAGTATCACTTCCTCCTTCTGGAGATGAATCCTAGCGATGCATCCCAGCATCCTGTTGGCCTTGGCTGCTGCCTTCCTACAAGTCTCAGAGTTGTTCATCTTGACATCCACCACCACCCCAGGTCCCTCTCAGCCATAGAGACTTGTAGCATTTCCCCCCCCCAGGGTGTACACTTGGCCCGGGTTTCTGGCCCCCAGGTGGAGTACCTTGCATTTCCCTGCATTGAACCTCAGCTTCCACTTTCTAGACCATCTTTCCAGAGCCTCCAGATCCCCCTGTAGGGCCACCCTCCCCTCCTCCCCATCCACCACCGCCCCAGTTTTGAGTCATCTGCAAAGAGACTCATCTCACGCCTGATTCCTGTCCTTATGTCAGAGACGTAGGCATTGAACAGAAGGAGCCCAAGGACTGATCCCTGTGGGACCCCACTAATGACCCTCCTTGGGGATGAGACTATCCCACCAACTACGACCCTCTGGGTCCGGTCCTGGAGCCAATTGCCTATCCATCTGATCATCTGGTTCCCCACCCCCATTTCTCCCAGCTTATCCAACAGGCCCACATGAGGAACAGAGTCAAATGCCTTGCTGAAGTCTAGAAAGAGGACGTCCACTGGTCTACCCAGGTCCAAGGCACTCATCACCCAGTCACAGAACTCCAGCAGGTTTGTCTGACATGATTTCCCTGGGATGAATCCATGCTGTCTATCATCCAGGCACCCTGACTTATCCAGGTCCCACCCTAGCCTCTCCTTGACAATGCCCTCCATCACCTTGCCCACCACCGATGTCAGGCTGACAGGCCTGTAGTTCCCTGCCACCTCCCTTGATCCCCCCTTGTGGATAGGCACTATATGCACCACCTTCCAGTCCTGGGACACCTACCCTGTCCTCAGAGAGATGATGAAAAGCTCCGCCAGGGGTTTCGCCAGGACATCCGCAAGTTCCTTCAGCACTCTGGGATGTAATTTATCCGGCCCCGGTGCTTTCTCCGTCTTAAGGGAGCTGAGGGCTTCCCTCACTCTCTCTGCTGTGATTTCCACTTCCTGCACTCTTCTCCCTGCTTAACCTCCCCTCCTGCCAGTGATGCCTCCTCTCCCCAGACCCGCCGATCGGTAAGGGTCCCCCCCTCCTCAGTATCTCTGTCTCCTCCCATGTGTGATGCAGCACCCCCATTTTCCTTGGTGAAAACTGAGGTGAAGTACTCATTTAGTACCTCAGCCTGCTCCCCCGGGTCTTGTGCTCATCTCTCCCCTGATTTAATCCTGCTAATCTGCCCCTTCACCCTTCATTTTTCCCCAATGTATCTAAAGAACCCCTTGTTCCCTCTCCTAATTTCCCTGGCCAGGTTCTGCTCCTTCCTTGCCTTAGCCGTCCTCACCATTCTAGTGGCCCTTCTAGCCATCAGCTCGTACTCCCCTTGATCCCTTTCACTCCTTGAGCACTTGAATTGCTTATAGGCTGCCTTCTTTCCCCGCACCACCTCCTGGACCTCCCTGGTCCACCAGCAGGGTTTTTGGGCCCTACCGCATTTTCGTCTTACTCTTGCACAGGTGCTGGTAGCATCCTGCACCCCTCTCCTGATGATTTCCCACCTACTATCAGCGTCCATGTCTGATCCAATCCCATCCAAATGCTCCTTAAGGATCCTTCCCATTTCCTTAAAATCCGCCCCCTGAAGTTGGTTACTTCTGTCTTTGTGCAGCCTTCTACCCCTCCTAGGTCCAGGCAGAACCAGACCGTGGCATGGTCACTCCCCGCCAATGGGTCCCTTACCTCCAGGCCCCCAATCTGGTCACTGTCTGCCAGGACCACATCCAGCACCAGCAGGCCCTGGTCAGTTCCCTCACCTGCTGAGTTAGGAACGCGTCTTGAAAGACATCCAACAACCTCTGTTCCCTGGTCACAGAGGATGTCATAGTCTCCCAGTCTGTTTCTGGCATGTTTAAGTCCCCCAACACCACCACTGTTCCTCTTCCCAGTCTGCAGTGTCTCCCAACATCTGCCACCAGACTGTCCTCCAGCTCCTCCGCCAGGGCAGGGGGTCTATACACCACTCCTATTTTAATTCTCTTGCCCCCCCTTGTTATCAAGGTGACCCAAATCGCCTCCATGGTTCCCTCTGCCTCCTCTACTCCCCCTATGCCAATGCAGTTTTTGACTATCATTGCTACCCCTCCTCCCCTTCCCTCCCCCCATCCTTCCTGAACATAGTGTAACCCTCCAGGTTCAGGTCCCAGTCGTTCCTGCAGTGGCCCAAGTCTCAGTGACTGCTGCCACATCCACTGCTCCCTCAGTTAGCATCGTCTGGAGCTCAGGCATTTTATTGCCCAAGCTCCTGGCATTTAGCAGGACTACCTTCCACCCTTTCCCTATAGTTCCATTTCCCTGCTCGTGTTCTCATGGGACTTGTTTTCCTGGTCTGCACCTTTGCCAGTCGGCCTTTTCCCGCAATCCTCCAGCTCCCCAGGGGGGTGGAGACAGAGTCCCTCCTTTATCGGCACCCCCTTGACAGCCTTTTCTCCCATCCCACCCCCTTCACAAGTTTAAACCCCACTTTTCACCAATGAACCCCTCTATTTTCAACTTAAGGATTCCCCTCCCCTCCAAATTGAGATGGAGTCTATCTCTAGGATACAGCTCCTTATCCTCCCAGGTCTCCCCTCAATCCCCCATCAACAATGCTGGCCATAGCACATCCACTGCCCTCCTGGAATTCTCCCACCACATACACTCCGCACTTGACAATGGCCTGCTTGCAGGGGTGGTTTTCATAGACCTTTCCAAGGCCTTTGACACGGTGTGTCACCCCCTGCTATTACACTCCCTGAGCAAACTGGGCCTCTCTCCCAACCCCCTTAAGTGGTTCACAAGCTACCTTCACAACAGGACCCAAAGAGTCAAGCTAAATGGAACCCTCTCCTCCAACCTACCCGTACTCTCTGGGGTCCCTCAAGGCTCCATCCTTGGACCGACCCTTTTCAGCCTATTCCTGAACACCCTCCCTAGTTCCTGTTCCAGCAAAATACTACTCTATGCAGACGACGCTGTAGTCCTAGCCACTCACTCGGATCCTCTCTCTCTCCAAGGCATATTACAAAACGCCTTCCTTCAAACCGAAAAATGTTTCAATAACCATCATCTTGTCCTTAATCTAAAGAAACAAAGTCCATGCTATTCACACATAGGCAAAACACGCCAAGGACTTTCCCATCCACATCACCACCAGCATGCTCCTCCCAATTGAACAAGTATCTTCCTATAAGTACCTGGGCATCACCTTTGACTCAGCCTTACTTTCCATGCCCACCTCAAAGCCTTGTCATCTGCCATGAACTCCAGGATCGGGCTTCTACCGCCACAAAGACTGCCTCCTGAACCTGCCTTAAAACTAGCCATCACCTCATCGAGTTATCACTGGCTGACCACGGGCTCCCAATCTACGCAGCTGCTGACACCACTGCCCCATTTTAAGGTCCAGACCTATTAACAAAGCCTGTAGGCTCTTGATCGGTGCCCACAGCAGAACCCACACCTGTCTGCTATACTCCACCACAAATATACTCCTCTTGAGGAAAGACTGAAATATCAAACCTGCCTGCTGGCCAAAGTTCATGTCAGGCCTTTGCCCTCCTGGGGTCTCTGGACCCTGCAGCTGGCTACCAGGTCCCTGCCCACCCGCAAGTCCTCCACTGCCACCTTCATTGTTGTTCCCAGGCCAGGACCTCCGCTGCCAAAGGTCCTTCCATCACTTGGCCCCTGCTGGTTCAACTCCTCCCTGAATCTATCTCCAAGATCCCGGGATTGGTGTTTCAAACCACCCTCCGTAAGCATATTATTGACAGCCGATGCTGTAGATGCCTGTAGCTAAACTGGTCCCGCTACACCTCCCAGCGCCCTGGCACCATTTTCTAAGACTAACTGTTAGTTGTGTGATGTATCTATTGCTTTGTTACAATGCGTGTAACTCTACACATGTTTGTACCAGTATAGCTGCTGCCTGTAATTTTCAAGTGTGTTTATGTTATTTTTTTCACCCGTGTGTTCATCCCTGTCTCAATTCACTTAATTGTTGTCTCCCCTCACGATCCAGGTACTTTGTAAACGAGTCCATGACTCAAAGGTTGTAATACTGATTTCTCCAATAAATAAATAAAAATAAAAAAAACCATACCCTCTGGCCTCACACCACTCCCTGAGCCACTGGTTTATCTCCCTAATCTTCCTTTTGTGTTCCCCACTAGCCCTTGGCACCAGCAGGATTTCTGAGAAGGAAACTGTGCATCCTATGTCATGACAGACCCTGGCAAGCTCCCTGAATCTTGCCTGTATCTCTAGCTCGCTATTTCCCTCAACGTCATTTGTATCCAAGTGGACCTGTATGTCCGGGGAACCCCCACAATCCTCTGCCAGCTGATATACCTCGTGCTTAGCCATGTGCACCATTAGTCCAGGGAAGCATCTTGTTCTAAATGGCCAGGCTTCTCCCTCTCTATCCCATTTGATACCCCTGATCATAGACTCCCCCAACAGGAGCACTCTGACCACTCCTTTTCCTCCATTTCCCCCCCTTCCATGTCCCTCATCCTTTCTACCAGCCCCTCCACCCAGCCGGCTCCTTGTTCCTCACTCCTATCTGGGTTGCCACATACCCTCCTTATTTACCATGGCCACCCTCCCTCTCAATCATATGCCTCTCCTCCTCCTGAGTATCCTTCTGTACCTTAGCACCTCCCTCACTGCTCGCGACCGTCCTCCCCATCTGCTAAACTCAGCCTGGCCTGCCCTCCCTTCCTTCCTGTCTCCATTTAGTTCCTCCTTGCTCGTCGTGCCCCCTGGCCTAAACCCTCAGCTCCCTTTACTGAATCCTCCTTGTACTTGGTCCTTCTCCTTACCTTTCCTCCCAACTGGTCCTTCTCCTTGCACTTTTCTCCTCTTCCCCTGCCCCTCCTGCTCTGATTCACTGCTCCCCATTTTCCTGCATTCCAGGTCCCCCTGCTCTTCCTGCTATCCGCCCCTGTCTCCTGCCCCCACTCCCTTTCCATCTCTAACCACCCTGTCGTGGTTACATCATCCCCTCATCCTCGAGCAGAAGAAGAGATTTGAAGCAGTTACTGAGTGTAAGGTCTGATCCACCTCCCACCTTGCTTCCTTCTGTCCAGCCCTGGCCATCTGCCTACTTCCTGAGAATGTTGTCCCTCCGTCCCTCCTTTGTGAGGGTCCCCAGTTACCTGCCTGCTTCCTTGGTAGTGTCCTTTGGACCCTCTGCCAGGGTCCCTATATGACCCTGAGTATTCTCCCTGCACTCCTTTCCTATGCCCCTGCCCCCAGTGCTTGGTGCAACCCTGTGGAGATCCCAGCCCCTTCCCCAACCATGCCCCCACTTCCCCAGCTGTCTCTAATTCCCGCAACCTCCTCCCTAGCTGTGCCAGCTGGTAGCACACTGGGCAACCACCAAACTTCCAAGCCCAGTCCAGTATCATGGCTGCTCCACACCCTGTGCGCCCACCACCCTCCCAAAGATGCCAGCCCTAATGACGGTGGTTCCATCCCTTCCAAATAGGTTTCCTTGGGTGAGCCACCAGGTTCCCCCCAGTCCAAGATACACCCTACTGCCTAATCAGGTCACCCACTAATCTTAGAGACAGTCCCACTGTACACCAGTAACCCTGTTACTAGGCGCAGTACAACACATTAAACTTATAAGGGAAATGAACAACTCCCTAAGCTCCTCCCTCCCAGCCTTTAAATCCAACCCCCAATGTCTAGAACTACATGAGCTGCACCTGCAGCCTTTTCCTCCATTTGCAGGGCAGGTGTTCTCTATAAATTAGCAGAATTCTGGGAGGGAGGGTGGGGAGGGCGGGTCTTGGGCAGACACCTGACTCGAGAGAGAGTGTATCAGCCCTGTGTCTCCTCCAAGCCCAGCAGCCAAAGAACCAGACCCAAGCAAATCCCACAAAATAGGTTTTAAATCAGAAGAAATAAGCCTCCACCAGCGCAGCCTGTTACACAGTGAAACATCCACAAAATGAGCCCACTTACAGCCACCAAACCAGTTTTTAAACTTCCAGCATCCCCCAAAACAATACCCTGCTAGCCCCTTAGAAGTAAGAAAGAAAAGAACTAACCTTCTACCAAGTAAAATCCACAAGAACCCTGTGAAAACAACAAGCAGCAGCTACTGTCCTGGAACACAACTGATCCTGTCCCCTTCCAGTTATTTCTGACTCTGACCTTTCTTTGAATGGAACTCTTAACCCTGGGGCAAAACTGTCTCCTTCTTCACCAGTTGGCAACACTGGACACCTCTATAATGATTACACAGAGGAAGTTCATCGCTTCTCTACAAGGCTGATGAATCAATCTTTCACCTGTCCAATTCGACTACATAAATGGCGGATCCCAACAGTGAGAATGTCATACAGTTCTGACAGCCAATATTGTGTCATTGCTAACCATAAATCTTTCTCTCATGGTTCAAAAACTTGTGACATTGCACAATCTAACTTTTGTTTTGTTTGTCATCAAACAACTGTTATTGATCTTATCGTTATTACTCCTGTTCCAATCTCAGAACCAGATATCATTGCTACTGACCCCGAATATTTGCTTGCACTGTCTCAGTATTTACCCATATTTAATGTCCACATATGCCCTTTGAATTTGGCACTTAAGACACTTTTAGACAGAAAGGATACCCATCTCATCTACATCAGCAATAGTATCTCCAAAGCTGGAGATGCTCTCAGTACTCTTATCCATGAAGGTGATTTAAGCACTTCATTCTCCAATACCTGGGTAGAATTAACTTTCAAAGGTTTTGTGATTATACAGATATTTTTGATATTCTTTATAATACTAATGCTTTGCTGTCTGAGGCATATTCTAAAACAACACCATGAACAATTATAATTCCTTTATGAGGATCATGCCTCAGGTCTGTAAACATTGCTATGCCCACAACTTATGCATTTGTGTTGCCTTTTCAGTAAGGCAACGGGGGTTATACTTGGTCCCCTCACCCATATTGGAAATCCACTATACACCGCTGATAGCATCTACAATATTACCTAATCGCGGCTCCAGTGAGCCATAATCAGTATTACCCTATTAGGGCATGGATACCTACCATATAAGAGTATGGTATCAGAGACATTATTAGCGATTTTTACTGTGATTATTGGAAATGTATAAGTGATGCACCAAAAATGCATTTTGTATTCTTTGTATAACTCTATGTAAGCTATCTTCTGAGAAGTTGTACTGTATTACATAGACTGCATTGCCATCATGCGGATTTATGTAACACCGCACTTATTTGTCTGTTATCTCTGTATTTTGTGAGGATTCTTTGTATTCACACTTTTTAGCTGACTTTAGGTAAATGTATAACTTTCAGCCAATAGGGTCCATTCTGTATATCTAATTTACTCATGACGGACAAGTTTCCACAGTAATTATCATACTATATAAGCTTCTGTATAACATACTGTTGTTTCTTCTGTTGGTTTATTACCACCAAGAACCTGAGAGGTGTTTCATCTTTTACAACAGGAAGTGGATCAGAGGATACAGGTGGGTATCCATTTGGATGCTTGACCTGGTCCCTGAGTGAATCCCCTTCCCTGCATGGGGCAGGGGATTGTGGGATGTTGTTGGTACCATGTTGGCACTAGAAACAGGTGAGTGCCTAAATACGAACATATGAAAACTGCCAGCAGAAAAAGGCCATTTGGTGTATCGAGTCTGCTTGATTATGCAGCTAGCAACCCTATTCTACAGCTGCCCCTCCCGACCTCCCAAATGGCCACCTGCGGCCCTCCCTACCTGACCAGAGGGCTGGGGTGGCATGGCATTTGTTTATTTTCCCCCCACCATGGCCAGCAGATGTCTTCCGTTGGGGGCATGCTGGGGATATGGCAAGGTGCCTGCTGCCATATCCTGTACTCCCCTCTCCCAGCACTCTATGCCTTTATGAATGATGTGGTGTGTGGGAATGCCCTCTGGACACCCCCCTGGACTGCTCACATGCATAGCTGTACACATGGCCAGGGGATTAATGTTGGAAGGGGTGTGTGCCCCTGCTGTACTGCCACCTGTGGTGCACAGGACCCCCGATGTGCAACTCAGCAATGTAGGCTTACCTACACATCATGGATCTGTGGTGCTTAGGCACAACACCCCTGACTGCATAAGGGCCATTATGAATTTGGGAAAAGGAGATCAAAAAGGTACGGGGTCATGGACGGTTGCATGTGGGAGTAGAATAGTTATGAAGAAGTGACTTAAAAGGTCCTCTCCCACCTCAAACCTTTCAAGTCCCAGGTGACCTTCATCCAGGAGACCAAACTCTCTGGGTCCAACCACTCTCTATTGCAGAAGAACTGGGTGGGACAATTGATACACAATGAAGCCGCATCTCAGAAGAGAGGAATGGCTATTCTATTGCATAAATCCCTGTCCTGGAAATTATCGGACAGCAGAGCGGATGGAGAGGGGTGGTGGGTGATGGGATCCTATGATACTCCATCTGACCCTATAGTGTTGTGCAACATATTTGCCTCTAACCAAGATGACACCAGGTTCTTTAACACACTAGCTAAAGCCCTTACCTCCTCACCACATCACACTGCTCTACTGGTTGGAGGAGACTTTAACCTGACCTTAGTACCCGAATTGGATAGGAACGGTGCAGGTACAGAGGCACATGTGAGAGAGGGCAAGTCCCTGCACCTCATTATGGAGGACCTGGGCCTTACAGCTGTATGGAGGCTCTGCCACCCTTGTGTGCATGACTACACGTACCACTCAGAAACCCACTCCTCACATAGCAGGCTGGATTTCTGGTTAGCATCACAGTCCTTTACACAGTCCACCCTGGACACTAATATACTCATGAGGTCCATCTCGGACCATGCCCCAGTTCAACTCATTATGGCATCTGGCACCCCTTCCCGCTGCTGGAAGCTGGACCTACTCCTCATGCATGACCTGTAGGTTTTCCCCTGGGCCAGAATGGAGGCCTCCCTTTTCCTCCAGGCCAACCCTGTATACAACACCTCCCCAGGTAACATGTGGGAGGCCTTCAAAGCCACCATAAGGGGCAGCATAATGGGTTACACAGCAGCCAAAAGAAGACAGAGGGAGCAGAAACTGGTGGACTTGGAATCTAGGCTAGTATAGGCAGAGGCCAAATACAAGGTCATGATCTCCCCCTTCCCCTTGTCACCCACTGGCCGGGAGATCTTGGGGCTACGCTTCGAGATCAACCAACTCCTAAACCAGAAAGCTGAAGTGGCTATACTCTGACTCCAGCACACATTTTGGGAGGGAGCAGAAAAGAGTGGCAAGGTACTGGCATACCAGCTCTGGAAACAGCAGGCTGCCAGGCACATCCCAGACCTGCATGACGGGAAAGGAGTTCTGGTGACTTGCACTTCGTACATAAACCAGGTGATGGCTGCTTTCTATTTTAGGCTGTTCCACTCTTCACACCCCACCCTGCTGTTGGTGACTCAACCATTCCTGGATGGAACCCCCCTCCCCAGGCTCCAGGACCAACAGTCCACAGCACTTGATGCAATGATCTCGGTGGCAGAGGTCGAGAATGCCATCAAGGACCTGAAGGGGGGTAAATCCCCGGGTGGGGATGGATTCATGGTAGACTTCTACCAGGCCCTCTGCCAGATTTTGGCCCCCCTACTGACCAAGGTGTTCAGGGAATCCAAATCTGCCGGCATACTTCCCCCCACCCTACGAGAAGCCAACATAATTGTTATCCTCCAAAAAGTTAAGGACCTCACTAACCTGGGCAGCTACCACCCCATTTCCCTTATTAACACGGACAGCAAGGTCTATGCAGAGGCACTTGCCACTCACCTGAGTACCCTGCTGTCCAGCCTGATACATCCCTCCCAGGTGGGCACAGCTCTGACAATTTGAGAGCCTGCTGAACTTGATGCATGCAGACAGAGGGCTGCCAACACCGGCTGCAGCTATTGCAGTCGACTTTGAAAAAGCCTTCGACTCCCTGGAGTGGGACTACTTGGATGCAGTCCTAGACCACCTGGGAGTAAAGGAAGGCTTTAGGGGAAAGGTCAGAGCCATCTATAACTTGCCAGTGGCTTATGTCGCTACTAATAGGGTGATTTCCCCCCAGTTTCCCTTGGAGAAAGGCACTTGGCGGGGGTGCCCCATCTCCTATACTGTTTGTGCTGGAAGTGGAACCCCTAGCCGCAGCAATCAGACAACACTCTGACATGCAGGGAATACCGATTGGTTCCAGTACCTATCAAACTCTGATGTGTGCCAACGACCTACTCCTCTCCCTGACTGATGTCCCTCTCTCAATACCCCCTCCTGGACCTCCTGGAAGTGTTTGCCAGGATATCAGGCTTAGGCTGAATCAAACCAAAACTGAGACCATGCCACTCAATGAGTACTGTACCCAACAAATGGCTCTGGAGATGGGTTTACTATGGGCCTCAGCTGGGATCACATATTTGGGCATAATTGTACCCTGGAGGCTGGATGACATCTGGAGTGCCCATACCTCTCAACTGTCCCTGATTTTCAGGGACGTCCCTGATTTTGCCTCGAAATTTTACTCTGTCCCTCCTAAAAATTGTGCTTCTGTGATCAAACAGTGGAGGTTGGAAGCACAAAATAATGTTAAACATTAAAGCTAAAGAGTTGTTCTTCCTTAGAAAATGCATTTTGCACTAAGTCCCATATTCTGCCAGCTTCCTGAGTGGATATCATCAAGGTTTAAGATGTGTCCCTGATTTTTTTAAGCCTTGTCCCTGATTTATGAGGCAGGAGGTTGAGAGGTATGGGAGTGCCAGCATACTCTCACTGCTGGCTAGCATCAAACTGGAGTTTGAGAGATGGAAACTACTTTGGCTAACTCTGGTTGGGAAGATAGCAGCCATTAAAATGGTTACGGACCCCCGATTCTTTTACCTGCTCTCCCATCTCCCAATCATACTGCCCAAACAATGGAACCAGCCTATTGATCGCATGATTGGGCGCCTACTATGGGAGGGCTCAAAACCCTGGTTCAGTCGTAACAAGCTCAGGGCTCATTGGTCCCTGGGGAGGGGGGTTAGTATGTATTTTCTTTTTCCTATCTCTGGCTTTGCCTAACTTTCACCCACCACTTCTGATAGCCCACAGGGTCTGTCATGTGGACAGGCAGAACTGGAGGAAGTCACTTGGCAGTTATCAGTTACTCCAAGCTGATCCACTTGACTCCTCTGGCAGCATACAGGGTTTAGCATTCCTGGTAGTCTCGACTCTCAAGCATTTTGTAACCTGTACTGTACTGCAGTTCTTTACCAGTTGTCCTGATAAAGTAGTTATGCTTTCCCCTGGTCTCTCCCTTCATCCCTCCCCTTCCCCTTCCCTTCGGTCTCCCCTCCCCAGTTTTCAGTGTTTGCACTGGTTCTCCCTATGTATGCTGTCAGCACTTTTGTGCACTCTGTATAAGTTGGAAAATTTAATAGAAATTCTTTAAAAAAAAAGTAACTTAAAAGAGAAGGGAGAAGAGGATGAATGTATTGATGGGAAGGGTGGAACAAAGTTTAGGAAAGTGATATGAGACGGCAACTTGACCACCAGTAGATTTTCTAGCTAGGAATAGAAAGGAAATGGGAATTTAAGCATATGGCATCACAGGTTTACTTTACTGCTGTGCGGGGTCCCAGACTGTGTTAAGCACTACTGTGTCCAGAGACACTTAACTATTTAGCAACACTTTGTGTCCAGAGATGCTAGACATTTAGTGGCACCATGTGTCCAGAGACAATAAGAATTTAGCGTTATTAGGTGCCCACAGACACCACCATTTTAGCATTAACTTTCACTTTTGCGTTAGTAGCTTTAATCAGTTTAAGCATATTTGCAGTTAAAGCAGTACAATTCCCTGTTACTTTAAGATGACTGTTAAGGAATCAACAGTTGCATTGCAGTGCCCCACTCCTAATCATATGCAGGAGTAGGGGATCAGGCAATGTCTGGCCCTGCACAGCAGAGAGATGAGTGGTGCTGACTGGTACTAAAGGGTTAAGGAGGGATATACCCTCCTGGGTACACAATCGCATAATGGGGGTAGTTTGGTGGACCACGTGGGCAGCTCCCAGTGTGTTTTGGGACTGCGTTAGCAGTTTATATGAGCAGACGGAATGGCGGAGACTAATAGCTCTGCTATGCCAGAATGCCAAGCAGCTAATACAAACTTAGAAGTTTTGACTTTTAGTGAAACAGAAGGAACAAATATAGTTTTCGATCAAGCAGCATGTGACAGTTTGTTTGCTTCCACGGTGGGCAGCAGTAGTGCGAAACAGAAACCTGATGGTACACATTTAGAGAACTTGAAGAAAAAACTAGTCAGATGTCAGTTGCATGCATCTTCCCTTTCACACTACTGAAATATAGAAACATAGAAACATAGACTTTGACGGCAGATAAGGACCACTTGGCCCACCCAGTCTGCCCATTTCCCTACCTATTGGATAAGCTGCAGATTCTAGTTAACAAACAGCCTACTTCCTGCAACACCCCACTATAATTGCCTTATGTCTGTCCCATGCATGTTTGAATTCCCCCACTGTTTTAGACCCCACAACCTCTCCAGGAAGGCGGTTCCATGCGTCCACTACTCTCTCCGTGAAAAAGAATTTCCTCACATTACCCCTGAGCCGTCCTCCCTCCAACTTTAAATTGTGCCCCCTTGTTCTTACACATCTCTTTTTCTGAAAGATGCTACCCTCCTGGACTTTATTGATTCCCTTGAGGTACTTAAAAGTTTCTATCATGTCCCCCCTGTCCCTCCTTTCATCAAGGGTATACATATCAAGCTCTTTCAGTCTCTCTTCATATGGTTTCTGATAGAAACATAGAATTTGACGGCAGATAAGGACCGCTTGGCCCACCCAGTCTGCCCATTTCCCTGCCTACTGGATAAGCTGCAGATCCTAGTTAACCAGCAGCCTACTTCTTCCTACCCCCATCCCTAGAATTGCCTTATGACTGTCCTATGCATGCTTGAATTCCACCACTGTTTTTGACTCCACGACCTCCTCCCGAAGGCCGTTCCATGCATCCACAACCCTCTCTGTGAAAAAATACTTCCTTAAATTACCTCTGAGCCCCCCCCTCTATCTTCAAATTGTGCCCCCTTGTTCTTGCACACCTCTTTTTTTGAAAGATGCTACCCTCTTGGACTTTGTTGATTCCCTTGAGGTACTTGAAAGTTTCTATCATGTCCCCCTCTCCTCCTTTCCTTGAGGCTATACATTTAAGCTTCTTTAGTCTCTCTTCATATGTCTTCCAGTTGCAGACCCTGCACCATTTTAGTTGCCCTCCTCTGGACAGCTTCCATCCTGTCTATGTCTTTTACAGACTGGGTCTCCAGAACTGCATGCAGTACTCCAGATGGGGTCTGACCAGCTGTCTGTACAGAGGGATAAACTTCCTGTTTTCTACTGGTGATGCCTCTCCTATGCATCCCAATATCCCTCAGCCCTCATTGCTGCCCTCTCATATTGCTTGCCACCTTTAGGTCATCTGATATGACTACCCCCAGGTCCTTTCCATTTTGTTGTTGTTAGTATCTCACCCCCATTGTGCTCTTCCCTGGTTTTGTTTCCCCAGGTGCATTACCTTGCACTTCTTAGCATTGAATCTAAGCTGCCATACATTGACCATTCTTCTAACCTTGCCAAGTCCTTTTCATCCTTTCCACCCCACCTTGTGCATCAACTCTGTTGCAGATCTTTGTGTCATCTGCAAAGAGACATACTTTTCCTTCCAGTCCCTCTGCAATGTCACTTATAAAGACATTGAAGAGGACTGGTCCTAATACTGAACCCTGCGGTACCCCACTAGTAACCCCCCTTTCATCAGAGTGGACTCCATTTACTATTACTCTCTGTGTCCTATTTTCCAGCCAATTTTTTACCCAGGCTGTCATCTTGGGACCCACTCCCAGGCTAGCTAACTTGTATATTAATCTTTTGTGTGGGACTGTGTCAAATGCCTTGCTAAAGTCTAGGTAGGCCATGTCCACAGCCCCTCCCTGATCTACTACTTTGGTCATCCAGTCAAAGAAATCTATCAGATTTGTCTGGCATGACCTTCCTGCTGTGAATCCATGCTGCCTTGGGTCCTGTGCCTCTCTGGCCTCTAGATACTCGACAATTCTTTCCTTCAGAAGTGATTCCATCATTTTCCCTACCACTGAGGTTAAACTAACAGGTCTGTAGTTTCCTGCTTCTGCCTTGCTCCACTTTTGTGAAGAGTCCACATCTGCCCTCCTCCAGTCCTCAGGTACCACCCCATCCTCCCATGATTTGTTAAACAGGGTAGTCAGTGGTGTCACTAATTCTACCCTTAGTTCTTTTAGAATACTGGTATGAACCCATCAGCCCCATTGCTTTGTCCACCTTCAGTTTTAAGAGTTCTTTCAGAACCCTTTCTTCTGTAAATGGGCTGGTATCAACTTCTGTATCCAGTGTGTTTCTACTGTTTGTTCTAGGTACCCCCCCTCCTTTGTAAATACTGAGCAAAAATATTTGTTTAGTATCTCTGCCTTTTCACAGTCTCCCTCTGCCCACCTCCTCCCCTTTATTAAGCCTCACTATCCCTCCCTTGGTCTTCCTTCGCTCCCTGATGTACCTATAAAAGGTTTTATCCCCCTTCTTAACTGAGTTGGCTATCTTTTCCTCGGTTTGGGCCTTTGCTGTTCTGACTGCCTTCCCAGCTTCCTTTTACTTTAACTGATACAGTTCTCTCTGTCCTGCTTCCTTCTCTGAGTCCTTGTACTTCCTGAAAGCTTTCTTTTTCTCTTGAACCTTCCTGCCACTTCCTTTGAGAACCATAGTGGTTTCTTACATCATTTAGTTTTGTTTTTTGCTTCACACAAAGGCTTGTTGCCTCTGTGATGGCAGTTTTATTATTCCCCATTGTTCTTCCACCCCTCCTTCCTGCCCATGTGCTAGTGCATTCCTTAGGCACTTACCCATTTTAGCAAAGTCAGCCCTCTAAAGTCCAGTACCTTTGCCTTTGTATGTAGACTCTATTGCTGTGTTTATTGTGAACCATACTGTTCGATGGTCGCTAGTTCCCAGATGGCTACCCACTTCTACATCTGTGATCCTCTTTTCATCTCCATTTGAGAGAACCAGGTCTCAGATTGCTCCCTCTCGAGTGGGCTCCAATACTAGTTGTCTAAGGCATGCCCCCTGTAGGGCATCTAAAATAACCCCACTCTTCGAAGTGGCTGTAGCAACTGCATTCCAGTTAACATCTGGCATATTCAGATCACCCATCAGCAATATCTCCCCTTTTTTTTGCCATACTAAGTATACTTTATATCATTTCCTTGTCCATTTCCTTCCCCTGAGAAGGGGGTCTGTATACAACCCCTGTGCGGATTGTGGTGCCATTGCCGGTCTCCAAATTTACCCACAGTGCTTCTTCTCCTCCCTGTTTTCTCTTTTGTTCTGTTACTTTGATTCCTTCCCTTATGAAAAGAGCTACTCCTTCTCCTCTTTTACCCTCTCTGTCTCTCCTGTAGATAGTGTATCCTGGTATGTTTACGTCCCAGTCATGGTTTTGTGCGAACCATGTTTCTGTGACTGCCACAATATCCAGATGTTCCTCCTCCATCAAGGCCACTAATTCAGGAAGCTTGTTACTCAGACTATGTGCATTGGTACTCATTGCTTTCCATTTTTTGATGGCTTTACTTTCTGTTGCAGCATCCCCCACTGACCTTTCTACCTCGGTCTTTTTCCCATTTAGTACCCTGTTTTGTAGGGAGAGGCTGGGATTTTCCTGCTGCTTATCAGTGCCTCCCCCCTTGACTAGTTTAAAAGCTTGCCAATGAAGCATTTAAACCGATTGCTCAAAGACTTGTTCCTTCCTGGACAGATGCAGACCATCCTGCCAGTATAGGCTGGTGTCCCTCAGGTGAAACCCCAGTCCCGATGAAGCCAAACCCTGTGCTCACACCATTTTTCAACCACTCATTAAACTGCATGGGCAAAGTACCTTGCCTCACTCATGCCATTTACAGGCAGCACCTCTGAGAAGGTTACTGTGTGCTATTTGTCTTAGACCCTCCCAGTTCTAAAAGTCCTTCTGCACTGCTCTAATCTCATGTTGAGCTAAGTCATTTGTCCCTAGGTGGACAATGACATCCAGCTCAGACTCCGTGCAGCTGTTCGTGATCTGAGGATCGCTTCCTGTCCTAAGCCATGGCACCAGGCAGGCACTTTGCTTCAGTTTCCCTGCTCTCCCAGTTCTATCCCCCTAATAACTGAGTCCCCCACCAGGAGCTGCTTCCTTTCCTTGTGGCATCCTCTGCCTCCTTCCTGTGGGCCTCCCTTGTGACAGGTGTCCTCAGCCTCCTTAATCTCCTCCGCGGGTGCATCCATAGGGGAGCTGGCATGAAAGAAAGATTCCAAGAGGTTTAAGGATCGAGGTACCACCTGCATATGGTTTAGATGATATTATGGTTTGGGAGTTACCTATCGGGCCGATCACAGAGGGTCATCTAGAAGAGTGCCACCTTGGGTCCTCTACCCCTTACAGAGGGAGTACTGCAGGGCTCGATCCTCGGCCCACTCCTTTTCTCCATATTTACTAATGACCTAAGCCTCCACTGTGGGGGAAGCTCGGTCATTCAGTACGCGGATGTGCCGTCATCTACCGATCCTGGATAACATTGCAGCTCTAGGTCCCTTCTCCAAGCCAGCCTAGCATCTCTCAAGGCCCGGCTGAGAGCAAATAGAATGGTCCTAAATGCAGGCAAAACTAAGGCGATGCTATTCGGACGCAACGCCCTTGGACATGACAGGTCTAAATCTCTGCAACTCACTGCTGTCTTGGGAAATGACACTGAGGTTGTGCCCTCCTTAAAATACTTAGGTCTAACATTGGACCATTGCCTTACCTTCAAGTACCATGTGGATCAGGTCACCAAGACCATACACCACAAACCTGGTACTCTTTACCGGCTAAAAGACCAACTCATACCTGAAGCCAGGACCTCAATCGCCACAAGTGTCCTCCTCCCTACCCTGACTTATGCTGCCCCGATCTTACAGGGCATGGCCAAGCAGGAGGTCACCAAGATGCAAATCCCATATAACAAGGTAGCCCGGTTTGCTACTCAGGACCACTCACGAAGGCACCATTGAGACACACTTGCCCAGCTATGCTGGCCCTCGCTGACCTCTCATCTCCACTACCCCCTGCTCTGCTTGACCTTCAAGCTACTCAGCCCTTCAGCTCCACCCAGCATCGCTGGAACTATCGCACTCAAACAGACCCCAGGAGCCTACGGACATCTGGACGTACACTGCTTGAAGTTCCCAGAGTCAGGACTAACGCTGGCAGCAGGTCGTTTTCCTACTCAGCCCCCTACCTGTGGAACAAACTCCCACCCCTAGTGCAAGAAGCCTCCTCACTGATGAACTTCTGCACCAGATTCAAAGCTTATATGTCTGATACTAACACTTGTCATTGCCACGGCTCATGACCCCCCCCACCATTTGCTTCTATCCTCCTTAATATCCAGATCCTCCAAGCACCTTATCAGGTTCCACGGTGCTTCCCTGTAGGTTTAGTACCACAGCTAACTTTCCACTGAACCATGCCAGTAGTAAACAATGAGCTTACCATGTAAAATTACATTTTTTCTGCACCTTTTGTTAATTCTACTGTCAACATATTTGTGAGGACTGATGCATGATGATAACCATGGCTGTAACCTGCTCACACATCTGAAACTTCTCTGTAACCCAAGTCTTTCTCTGTATGAAAATAAGTATTGTTATCCCAGGTCACCCCTGAAAAAGGGACTTTCGGGGCTCAGTGGGCCTACCCAGTCACCAAATTTTAAATAAAATAAATAAAAAAAAATGATACTCATGCAGGATTGGGAGAGAATATTAAATAAGGCATCAAGTGATTTGATTCTAGCACTTATTAAAAAAGACAGAAGAGATATGGAAAATGTACAAAAGGAAATTGAGGCTGTGGAGTCCAACATTAAATCAAATGTAGCACATACAGAAGCAGACGTGCTTCTCAGGAAAATTGAAACACAGATTTTAAAATTTCAAGAGGAACTAAAGGAGCATAAAATGAGCATGCACATTCGAGATGGTAATGATTATGCTAGGGGTCAAGTATACAATTGGCAATGTACCACAAGAAGAGAGCCATAGAAATATAAGGGGAACTTAAATAAGTTTAGAGAGAATACATTTAACTCATCCCCAGAAAGCGATGGTGATAATAAGCCCAATACACAGAGTGAACCTTTTTTAGGACAACGCCCCCAAGGGGGGAATCAAGGAGATATTTACAATCAGCCTGAAAATACAGGACACAGAGGGGGGCACGGGAAACGCACAAGGAAGAGGCAGAAGGAGAAGGCCATGGCAGCAATTGGGGCCTCCCAGATGATCGAATCAGAACAATAAATGGCAATCGTGAATCTGACCAACCACATGATTACCCCGTACAAGACAAAGTATTGCAAAAAGGGCTATCATTTGTCCCCAGATCAAATCTCAACCCCTTTCAAGTTCGTGTAGACTTATTTCAATTTTATAGACGGTTACATCTAAAACATTTCTACTCACAGCCTCAGCAAGGTAGTCTGCAAAGGGAAATATTGAGAAGTAATAATCAAAATGCTGTAGAATGGGATATAGAAGGGAGAGAAACTATGGGGACAACCAATGTCATGACGTCACACCTTAGGAAAAAATCAAGATTCTGTCTGCCCAGCCTTACAGACTATGTGATTAACACCTCTGCAGCAATGGTTAATAAAGAAGTAGATCAGTTAATAAGAAAACCTCAGAACCAGAGATGTGGGGAAAATATGACAAAAGAAGAGAGAGCTGCCTTAAAAGAATTAGAGATGAATCAGAATTTGGTGGCGAAGCCTGCAGATGGGGGGGGGGGGTGCAGTGATAATTTGGGGCATGGAGAAATATGAGAGAGAGATGGAATGACAACTATTGAATGTTAAATATTACAACAAATTAGATGCAGACCCCACAGAGGCAATAAAGCAGAAAGCATTTGATTTCATCAGAGTTGGTGAGATGTCTGGACAGTTAACGAAACAAGAATGTGATTTTCTTAAAGTTCAACGTCCAGTGAAACCGTATATATACTGTATTTATTGCTGAAAATACAAAAAAGACCCTGAAACAATCTCTGGTAGGCCCATTGTAGCAGCAATTGGTTCATTAATGGAACCTTTTTCACAATTTATTGATTGTCATTTGAGACCATGAGTAATACAGCTAAAATCATATTTACGTGACACCAGTAATGTACTGAATGCTATATCCAAGTATGGGCCAGCAAGGACGGTACCTACTTGCTCACCCCCCACAGCTAGTAGTGGAACCAGTGAACCAGAGGAGTGGCTATCTCTGCAAAGCAGTGTGCAAAAGATGGAGATTAGTGTCCAAAAGGTGGATAAGCAGAAAAAGGGGCAAAATTCAGCAGAAGGGCAGACAGCAAGGAGAACCAGGGATAAATGACAACCAAGGAAGGGGCTGGAGTAGAACAGTGAAGCAGTCTAGGGAGGTCAAATCATGGAAAGCCATGTGTACAAATGCCAGGAGCCTTAGCAACAAGATGGAAGATCTGGAGGCTGTCATGGTACAGTCAGACCTGGACATTGTGGCCATCACTGAAACCTGGTGTAATGATAACCATGACTGGGAGATGGCCATACCTGGCTACAACATATTCAGAAGAGACAGAGCAGGCAGGAAGGGAGGAGGGTGGCACTGTATGTGAAAATGACATAAGGGCCACACAGATCCAGGAGGAACAAAATGGGGAGAGATACTGTGGGTTAAGCTGGAAAGGAAAATGGGGCCAGCCATCCGCAGGTGTGGTCTATAGACCACCAGCCCAGGAGGAAGAAACAGATGGGAGCTGATGCTAGCCATCCAAAGGATGGCAGACAAAGTGAGGTAGTACTGGTTGGAGACTTCAATATACAGACGTGGACTGGAGCATCCCAGCAGCAGCATCAACTAGGAGCAGATTTATCCTGGACTCCTTCAGGGTGCCTTCCTCAAGCAACTGGTCATGGAACCAACTCGGCAGAAGGCAATACTGGACCTTGTGCTCACAAACAGGGACAGTGTGATGGGGGGTAACAGTGGGGAGCACCTGGGTAACAGTGACCACCAGTCATTGTGGTTTGAAATCACAGAAAGAGCAGAACCAAACCACACAAAAACACGTATCCTGGATTTTAGGGGGGCAGACTTTGGGAAAATGGGGAGATACTTGAAAGAGGCATTAAGGGGAATGGGACAGGAATCAGGGGTTGAGGAACAGTGGGCAGTATTTAAAATGGGGATTATAAGAACAACAGAATTATGCATTAAGCAGGTTAGCAAGAGGAAAAGGAAGAGGAGACCATTATGGTTTCCAAAGAGGTAGCAAAGAAAGTGAAAGCCAAAAGATTGCATTCAGGCAATACAAAAAGACACAGGCAGAAGGGGATAGGGAGAAGTACCAGGAGAAACAAAGGGAGGCAGGGAAGTCAGTAAGGGAAGCCAAAGCTCAGACAGAAGAACACATTGCAAAATCAGTGGGTAAAGGGGACAAAACCTTTTACAGGTACATAAGTGAAAAAAGAAAGACAAAGGGAGGTATAGTGAGACTGAAGGGGGAGGATGGGAGCCGCGTGGAGGATGACAACAGTAAAGCTGACATATTGAACAGGTATTTCTGCTCAGTCTTTACTAAGGAAGAGGGGTAATGGGTCTGAAGGGAGTACAAGGGGTGAGAATGGTGCAGAAATGGACACAAGTCCCTTTACGAGAAAGGGTCCTGAAGGAACTGGAAGTAATAAGAGCTGATAAGCAATGGGGCCAGATGGGGTGCACCCAGGGTCCTTAAAGAACTAAGAGAGTGGTGGCTGAACCTCTGGCTATCCTGTTCAGCCAATCACTGGAAACAGAGAGGTACCCAAAGACTGGAGGACAGCAGATGTAGTCCCTTATACAAAGTGGGAACAAAGAGGAAGCAGGGAACTACAGACCAGTCAGCCTCACCTCGGTAGTGGGAAAAATCATGGAAGCACTACTGAAGGAGAGATTGGTGGAACATCTGGTTGTCAATGGACTACAGGACCCAAGGCAGCATGGTTTCACCAGGGGAGGTCATGTCAGACCAACCTCATTGAATTTTGACTGGGTGACTAGGGAGGTGGATCAGGGGAGGGCAGTGGACATGGCCTATCTGGACTTCAGCAAGGCCTTTGACACTGTGCCACATAGAAGACTATTACACAAACTGGGGAATATGGGTGTGGGCAGGACAGTAGTGTGGTGGGTAGGTAACTGGCTGGGTGGCAGGACACAGAGGGTGGTGGTAAATGGCTGTCACTCCACAGAGGAAAGAGTGACCAGTGGGGTACCACAGGGATCAGTGCTGGGACTGGTCCTATACAACATCTTCATCAGTGACATTGCACAGGATCTAGAAGGCAGAATTTCACTGTTCGCTGATGACACAAAGCTCTGTAACAGAGTAGACACACCAGAGGGTGTAGACAGAATGAGAAGAGACCTGCAGAAACTTGAAGAATGGTCAAGGGTTTGGCAGTTGAAATTCAATGCAAAGTGCAAGATAATACATATGGGCACAAAACCTGGCACAATATATCAGTTGGGGGTGAGGATATAGCATGCACCAAGCAGGGAAAGGGATCTTGGGGTTGTCATCTCTGATGACCTCAAGGTGAGAAACAGTGTGACAAGGCATCAGGTAAAGCAAATAGGATGCTGGGATGTATAGGCAGGGCATCACCAGCAGGAAAAGGGAGGTCATAATTCTGCTATACAAGACACTAGTGAGGCCCCACCTGGAGTACAGTGTACAGTTCTGGAGACCATACTATGAGGACATAGACAGGGTAGAGAAGGTTCAGAGGAGGGCAACAAAGATGGTGCATGGGTTGCATCACAAGTCCTATGAAGACAGGTTGAAGGAACTGAACATGTACTCCCTGGAGGAGAGGAGGGAGAGAGGATATGATAGAGACATACAAGTATCTTACAGGGAGGAACAGGGTGCAGGAAAACACTATTTTTAAGCGAAAAAGATGTTTCAGGACTAGAGGGCATGGGATGAAGTTGGAGGGAGGACGATTCAGAGGAAACATGAGAAAGAATTTCTTCACAGACGGGTGGTGGACAAGTGGAACACCCTGCCAGAGGAAGTGGTGGGGGCTGAAACAATCACGGGATTTAAGAATGCATGGGATAGACATAAAGGAATTCTAGAGGTCAGGGGTAAGGGGAAATAGACTTCTAGGAAAACAAACTGAACTTACAAGCTCAAATGGGCAGACTAGGTGGGCCATAGGCCCTTATCTGCCGACACTGTCTATGTATCTATGTATGTATAAATGCAGATACTTGGTTAGTCATGTTTGACACTGAAAGTCTATATCTAAATATACCTATTGAAGGAGGGCTGGCAGCACTTAGTCACTATCTAAATCTGAGAGATGAGAGGGAAACACCACGGACTGAATTCCTGATTGAAATGTCTGATGTGGTGCTGAGGTCAAACTACTTTTTGTTTAAAAGTAGATACTATGCAGAAATAAGTGGTACAGCTATGGGCACTACTTTTGCCCCTAGTTTAGTGAACTTGTACCTGGACCAATGGGAAGAAATTTTTTTATATAAAAATGCATTATTTGAGAAGTATGCTACGTTCTGGAAAAGGTTTATTGATGACTGTATAATGTTTTGGATGGGACCCCTGGAAGAACTGGAACAGTTTCTACAGGTTATGAATGGCTTTGACCCAAATTTGAAGTTTGAAATGACACGAAGTCAGGAGAGTGTGCACCTTTTGGATGTGACGATTTATAAAGTTGGAACTTCATTACAGACCACAATGTATAGAAAACAGACTGACCGAAATACATTGCTACACTATTCAAGTGCACACCCAGGTTAGCTAAAGGACAATATTCCTGTGGGGCAAATGCTTCGAGTAAAAAGAATCTGCAGCTCAGAAGATGAATTTAAAAGAAATACACAAATTGTTGCCCAGAGGTTTGTAGATCGAGGCCCTTCGAGGGTACCCATAGGAGAAAATAAAAGTTGGATTAGACTGGGCACATTGGCCCATGTTCAAGTTCGCTAAACTAGGGGCTAAAGTGGTGCCCATAGCTGTACCACTTATTTCTGCATAGTATCTATTTTTAAACGAAGAAGTCGTTTGACCTCAGCACCGTATCAGACATTTCAATCAGGAAGTCAGTCAGTGGTCTTTCCCACTCATCTCTCACATTAGATAGTGGTTTACAAGTATAAAAATGAAAAATGAAAAACAGAGGGCACAGCTAATTACAGTTAAAGAAAAAAACTAAAGGAAGAGAAACAGTGCCCTTTGTGAGCAATTACTGTAACCAGAGTGGAGCAATTTCCAAAATAGTTTGCAAGCACTGGCACATTGTAAAAAGTACAGCAGCTTTTGTAGAGACAGATTTGAGAGTGACATTCAGAAAAGGAAAACATTTAAGGGACAAGCTGGTGCATAGCCTACATGCAAACAAAGATCAGCAACCAAGGATGTGGCTACCATCAGCACCTATGGGCAATTACAAGTGTGGACACTGCACCTAATGTAATAACACCATGAACACAGAGCACTTTAAACATCTAAGAACAGGAAAGAAATATAAAATCAAGTCCTTCATCAATTGTCCCACAACAGGACTTATTTATTTGTTGCTCTGCCCTTGTGGTTTAGGATATGTTGGACAGACCAAAAGGACATTGAAAGAACATATTTGGGAGCATAAATCTGCAGTCAGGAACTCAGTAGAAACAAATGCGATGGCTAGACACTATGAAAACAAGGGACATGGATTACCGTAAGTTTGAAATTTGTGGGAATCGAAATGGTGGAACAAGGAATTCGTGGGGGGAACTTTGCAAACAAATTAAATCAGAGGGAGTGCTTTTGGATATATACCTTGGACACACTGACCCCGAAGGAACTGAATGAAGAACTGCCGTTACAATGCTACCTTTAGTGACTCAAAAAGTTTCAGAAATATTTTTAATTTGTGTATGTGTTGTATGTTGTATGTGTCTTTCTTTCTGCACTATGATCTTCTTAATGTGGGGATAGTTGCAATAATGTGAGTGGGGAGCTCCAATCAATGCGCTAGATCTAAAGAAAGGGAGTGACCTACATACTAAATATTCATGAGGTTTGCACTTTAAATGTTTGTGCAGGGAGAGAGCAAATCAGCTCTAAGGAAGCCTACAGGTGAAATGTCAACTGATTGGTTGAGCTGTGCCATGTGACATGCTCAAGTCCAAGCTGCTTAGATTACTGCGGTTACACTGTTTGTGGTATGGGCGTGTATTTATTTACTTATAGCCAGTGGATTTATTTATTTCTCCTGGATATAAGTTCTGCACTGTTTGCGATACGATTTTGGGCACTTTTTGAACATTAAAAAGAATCCTGCTACGAATGATAAGCGGCTCTATGTTCCATATTTAGAAAGCATTGCTGTGCTGCTTGGTCCTGTGCATTAGCTTGGGTGGTTTCTTAACACCCTCCCCCACATTGTTTCGGTTATTTAACTAATAGCACCATACTGGACACACAAAGGTGTTTGAGAGCCCCACAGTTGCTGTGTGTTGTAGTTTAGTGGTTACCTCAGCAGCCTGCCTCGAACCTCCACCATGTCTCCATAGGAGTCAGAGCCTAAATGACAGCAGACAACAGTGGCTTAGCAACTGAAACAAGTTCTTCCCTCATTTATAGCCCGGGTTAAACCCACTGAGCAGACTAACATGAAATGGATATTCTGGTAGGTTGGGCGGGGGGTATTCCGTTGGGTCTGATTGATTGTATTCAGATGCTGTGTATAGCTAAATTTAGATTCTGTTTTAGGTGTGCATGCAGACAAGAGACAAAAAATGATGTGGTGATCAGTTAATGAGTCAACCATAATTACACTTCGAGGGCATCGATTCAAGTAAGTACCCAGGGATGTATCTCGATCACCACTACACTCTCAAGGTACACACAGACCGTCTAACCAAACCTTTAAATCAAAAACTGGGTCTGCTATACCACCTTACCCCCTTTCTCACAACAGAGTCCAGAAGTCGTATCGCTAATACCATTCTACTTTCCAGCTTACTCTATAGGTCCACAGTACTCTGCTCCCTCAGGAATACTGAACTGCACAAACTTAAATCCCTATACCACAGTATCGGTTGCTTTGCTGTAGCTGCCCCCCCCCCCAAGGAACACCACTGCACTGTCCTGACCTCACTTCAATAGCTGGCACTGGAATGGAAATTAGCCTTCCATCCCCTCTGCCTAGCTTACAAGCTTCAGAATAGCCAGGCATCCCCCAGCCTTAAAGATCTGCTACCAGCAAAACCAACAAAGTGACCTTTTAGATACTCCAATGCCCACCAACTACTAGTCCTGCACACAAGGACCACTGCGGGCAATACGTACTTTACCACCACAATCCCAACCCTATAGAATGCCCTCCTAAACAACCTAAAGGAATGCGCATCCCTTGGCTTTAAATAAATAATTGAAGTTGGAAGTATCCATGTATAGTAATGGTTATGTTAACAGCCAGTAAATTTTAGTAAAATAAGCTAACACGTATTACGGAAATAAGCGCATGGAATTCTAAATGCCGGAATCACTCGATTACATAAAATAAGATTTTAGTATTCATAGTGATACAGAAGGTAATAACAATAGAACAAATTGACTATAATTATTAGAGAGAGCATTGTGAGAGACGCTAATGAACATTCGGCTAATTGAAACACACTGACATGCATTACAATAACGAACAGAGTAGGACATGTTAGGAATTAGGAATGTCCTTACATGTTTTAAAAACCACGCATTAGCGAAGTGAGATATGTTTGAATACAAGAGTAATCTGCTCTGTTTTAAAACTAAGTTACATAGAGAGAGAATTCAGCAAAAAGCATGTTTAATCACAATAAGATGAGTAAAAGAAAAACACCATAGTAACAAGCGAAAAAATAGCATGTTAGATACCGGGAGCGCTTAGCCAAATAAAAATCTTTTCATCACCTATTTTACTTTATAGAAGCATTTATAAGAATGAATTAAGCCTTATTTAACTCTTGTAACACATAGCATGTTAGATGCTAAGTAATGGATTATGAGAATTTGTTTGATGGTCCCATATTCTCTGTTTTTGTTCTTGTTTTCCCTCTCTGTGCATGTTTTACAGCTAGATAACTCTGTGAAGATAAAAATATCAGTTATAAAGAAATAAAAATAAATGAAACAGAGGTAATTATTCAAAATATCTAATGAAAACATTTTTAAGCAGTATTTCAAATGTAATAGTAATTAAAACTATGAACTTATGAATATTTTTGTATTATTTTTGTTTAAAGTGACTGCTCAAGATCTGTATATTCCAAGTAGATATGGCAATCATCTTGGCCATAATCGGCAGTGTTAAAAAGCAAGGTAAATATTTAGCATTGAAATTGGTGGTCCTCATAATAGGAGAAGTAGAGTCAATTCGATTTTTATATTTTTCAATTGTACTTAATAATAATCTAGATTGCCTAATAAGCACTATTTAAATGATATATAAGTAATAGATAATTCATAATCACATCAAATGCAAAATGTTCTAATTAAAGTGATTAGTTTAATTTGAAACTTGATTAGAAAAATAACTATGTATATCTTATAATTTTTTACAGTTCCCCTGAAGAAGTCTGATTATTGAGGCAAAACGTTGGGACTATTTATATAAAATAAATCATGGTGTTTTAGCCTTTGTTGCTAACGAGCATGCCAACTTCATTTGCATTTAACCTGAAGAAGACCGAAGATTTACTGAATGCGATCAGCCTCTCAGGGTGTCCAGCTGCTTTTGAATCCCCGGTTTGTGCAGAGACTTTGTGATCATAACGGGGGAGCGGTTTGCCTGGTACAGTAGAATTTCCTTACATGTAAATGTGCTGTGTATTGAAAGTGGGTTGTGATTTGGTTCCCCACTGTGTGAACTGTGTTCTGCTTGATGGAAGCTTTATCCAGCCTAATCAGACTGAATCCATGTTCATCTCCATTCAGCCTGGGCCATGTCACGCTGGCCCTGCCAGACTACCCTACTGCACAGAGAAAACCACGGACGAGAGACCTGCCTGGGGATCAACCCCCTGCTCCACGCTTGAACAGGAACGACACCCTGGTGAATCATGTGGGCCCTGCTTCTCCTGGCACTCCAGATTAACCACCTGCTGTCTCGATTTTCGTCCAGCCTGTGTCCAGTCTTTGGTATCATGAGTAATCATCAGGGTAACTCCCTGCAACAACAACCTAATTTAAAAGTGTGTCATCTGATTGTCTTGTTGTTTTCTTTTCACGAACTGAGTCCTCCAGCTCTGGATTACAAATAGCGTGTGTTGTGCATGTTGTTTTCTTCCATCATAGGGCCCCAACCAGCTGCAACGTTCCTGGCTTGCTCACCATTCTCCATCTGGGTACTCAGAGTGTGTGACTGTTTATGGACCCTGAAGTGCATGCATGACTGTTTGATTGATAGAGCCTTTAAGCAAATTAACCTGATTATGCCCCTCCCTTGTTCAAGCCCCTTAAATAAATCAGATCTAACTCTTTTTTGCATTTACCCTGACCGTGGTTCCAGTTTGTTCAAGAGTACTGTACTGCTGTTATTTGCTGTGTATAACCTTGTTTTACAAGGGTCCCCAGGGCCAGGCCAGAGGAAAGCCCTGATGGTAAGTGCAAACAGTGTGGGTACTTGTGTGGTATATCGGGGCATTAGGAAAGTGATTATTGTGTATTGTTCCGGCCACTAGTAAGGAAAGAGGGGGGTTACAGTGTTCCAGAGGGCTGTGCCCAGGTTAAATTGACCACTACCAACCCTGACCTCCGGGTGGAAGCACTTGTTTCAGAACACAAGCCCCTTAACCTGCTACTAGCCAAGCAGGCAGAGGTAGTAGCCCTTGGGATAGTGCCACCTAGGGGTTACATATGCAATTACACTGCCTTGTGCTTCTACATAAATTTTTGTATCATGTACCTCTGTTTATTTTACTTATTCTTCCCTATGTTAGCCTATGTATTTGTCATCCCCATGTTAACCTATGTACTCTGGAATCATCTGTATGTAACTAACCCTGGGTCACCCCTGAAAAAGGGTCTTATTAGTCTCAGTGGGTCCACCTGGTAATCAAAATTTAAATAAATAAATGTAGTTTTTAATTTTATAGTCAGTGAATGCAGGCCTCTTATCTGTCCCAAGATCTTGCCTAAAGTCCTTGGGGGATAGGGTGCTTGAAGTGGCTGCTTCACTTCTCTAAAACACCCTTCCCACAGAGGTAAGAGGTGCCTGACCATTTTTTAAATCCATCCTGAGAACACATTTGTTCTTCATGTGCTGTAAAGCATGATGCTGCTGATTAATGTTCTGCTGTGCTTATTACTTATCTGATTGTAATATATGGATTTGCCAAATAATACCATCGAAAACGATTTAAAAAATTCCTCGTAATCCATCTCACAGAACTCTGCAGACTCAATAATACCACACTTCACTCTCAATAATACTATCGTTCCAACGAACGATAGTATTATCACTGCAACAGCACAGCGCAAGCGCACCCCTCAACCTCGCGCCGACCACGAGCCAGCTTAATCACCTCACAGCTGTAAAATTTCAAAAAAGTCATTCGCAGGAAAGTAACGCTCGCTTCAGTTTCCCGATACTGTCTCAGTAAAAATCGCAAACATGGTTCTTTTGACGCAATCATTGGCTATTTAAAAAAAACCTACCTATTTTCATGTTTCATCAAGGAACTTTTACGAAGTTTGCTAATTCTTCAACTTCCTGATTCAGCTTTCAACCCATCACAGATAAGAACTCGACAGCTTCCTTAATCCATATATTACAAAAAATAACAAATGGGTTAGTGTGTATTACTCGGCTGAAATTTCATCTCGAGTTTCTGGGGACATAGAAACCTCTCGAGCTTTGCTCTCGAGGTTATCTATGTCCCCAGAAACTCTCAATGAAATTACAGCCTTGTAATACACACTAACCCATCTATTATTCTATTTGTAATATATGGATAAGTCACTTTAATATGTAAGTAACCATACAAAATAATTCCTGTAATAGCACTGTCCAAATGCTTATAATACCATTGATGATGACTGATACTATCGTACAGAGCCTGTAATGCTGTTGTTCGAAGCTCAGAACGATAGTATTAACAAAGAAACTGAAGAGCGCAAGTGCACGACTTTGCCTGGTTTCTAAGCTCCCAAGTTCACTTCCTACACACGCAATGTGATGTTTTTCAAAGTGTGCCTCCTGTTTGGTTGCTTTCTGCCTGTGGGTGGGCAGAACAGTTCTGCAAACATGGTGACTATCCCTCGCTCACTGAGGGTAATTCGTCCCCTTCGCTCCTTTGCCCATACTTTTGTTTCCCCGAAGCTTAAAGAATTATCAGATTGATCCTGTGTTCGCTCTCCCAGAAAACACCCGAAAGGTAGGACTCTTACCCAACATAATGACTGGCAGCACTCTCAGCTGAGGCGAGCAGAAGTTAACAAACACAGCTGAAGTAGGGGTGGAGATAGAGCGAGCGAGTTCTCAGTGTGGTGGTCAGCCTGCCTCACAGCATGCCTGCAAAAAACATTCAGAGCCATGAAAATTTATAATCAGATCCATATATTACAACAAAATAACAAATAGGTGAGTGTGTATCACTTGGAGTAATACCATCTCGAGGATCTGGGGCCAAGGGAACCTGTCGAGCTTTGCTCTCGAGGTTCATTTGTCCTCAGAACCTCTCGATGGTATTACTCCCTTGTAATGCACACTCGCCTATTTATTATTCTATTAAATATTTATTGTTTTAGCTGTACTGTGCTTTATCAAGCTGTTCTTTTCTGTGAGACGCACACAGTCCCTGGATTGGGTGCCATATAAGTAAAATAGCCTTGCCATGCCTAACTGAATCCTTTCTGGATGTGACACAAGTATCCAATCACTGGCACACAATTGTAACAGCGACGCTGTTAAAAGAAGCTTCAAAGAAGCTGCTGACAGTCGAAAACCAAGAGCGAGTAAGTCCACAGTTGAGAGAAGTAGGTACAAGCCTGAGCAAGTGTTGCTATGGCAACACAAGCTCATGCTTGCCTCTAGTTTTCTGAAGCCACGACTCGCTTGGTCTTGTTTTTCTACTGTTGGCAGCTTGTGATAAAGAAAACACAGTAAAGGCCAGGAAAAGATACAGATTTCTAAGTTTTTTTGTTTTTTTTTTTACACACACTGTCTTATTTAAATCTCTGGTAGGGCTCCAGGACCAGGGGACATGACCTCAAGCTGCAAAGAGGGAGGTCCTCTACCAATACCAGGAAGCTTTTCTTCACAGAAGGAGTGCTGGATGCCTGGAACAGCCTGCCCCAAGAGGTTGTGAGGATCAACACTGTGGGGGGATTCACGAATGCATGGGATAGACACAAGGGAGCCCTGACTACAAAGGGCAACTAGAGTGTCAAAACAGGTCTAAAACAAGTGGGCAGACTAGATGGACCTAGCGGTCTCCTTCTGCTGACAACTTCTATGTTTCTGTGTTGCAATACTGATACCGCTTGGTCACAGTGTATTACGGTGTCAAAAGTGAAACTGTTTTTTGGCTAATACCTTGTGGAAATGGCAGGATCAACCAGACAAGTTTTTAAATAAGCATTTATTTAACACTTATGCCTAGATCAAGCAGATTTTACCACAGACTGCCTTATTTTAAATGTCTGGCACAATGTTGTGGGTGAGGAGCTTCAGCGGGAGAAGAGTGGCATGCATTGATTTAACCTGTGCTGCATTTTGGTTGGCACTAGTGCCAGTTTTAAGGTTATGTCCAGATAAGGACATGGCTGAAAAAGGCCTTCAGGGTTCCGGTCAGTTACATCATGGAACAAAATAAAGTGGACAAAAATAAAGCGGCAAAAACAGTGTCACCATCAATATTGGCAGCACAAAATGTAGTGTGCCAGAACAAAGCAGGCCACATGACACACAGGTAGCAAACAATGTCCACCACATGGAGGCACTGTACTGGAACACACAGCTGCAAGCACCCGTGCACAGGAACAGCACAGGGGGTGCAGGGAGATGGAGCAGGGCAGGGTGCAATCACCACTGGGGGAAGCAAGCCACTGGTAATCTAATGGCACAGGCACCCACATGGTCAGGTACCCCAACCCAGAATGCTGATTGATGGAGAACGTGCACCGGGGTAACCACTGGAGGACAGATGGACCATAGCCACCATGTGGATAGCCATGTATAATGCAAGGGGCCAGGAGTGCAAGCCAGCATGTCCCCAGCAACACACACAACACACAGGACAGGGGAGATGGCATGCTGGCTTGTGCTCCTGGCCCCTGTGGTTCTAGTGCAGTGTCCCCATGCGGTGGACGTTGCTTGCTACCTGCGTGTCATGTGGCCTGCATTGTTCTGGCACGCTACATTTTGTGCTGCCAATATCGATGGTGACACTGTTTTTGCCACTTTAATTTTGTCCACTTTATTTTGTTCCGCGATGTTACTGGCCGGAACCTTCTGGGACACCAATGATATCTGTTTTTTCAGTACTGATTCTCAAACATTAGTTTGTCCAATTTATTGCCTAGACTATGGGCGTTCAGCAACAAAAACTTTAACTCTTGATTCTTTGCTTGTTTAGAAATAACATGAGATATCAAGGAGGCAGTTTTATGAGCTATTTGTGTTTCCCCCATCATTGCTAGTTTAAAGTAATTGAAGGTATCCTAGTTTGAAATATCTGACATAGACTAATTGCGCCCTGTTTGTTCAGGTGTAAACCATCCCTAGCAAATTTCACACAGCTATTGTTAAAATGTGTCCAGTGGTCAATGAAGACTAGATCACTGGAGGTACACCAATTCGTTAATCTTGCATTAATTCTCTCAATAGTGTAATTCTTTTCCAGTTTTGCCCGAGGAATGGGGAGAATGCTGGAAATGAAGACATTGCAATTCTTAGACTTAATCCTTTTACCTAACTCAACAAGTTAAAAGCAGATATATTTATCATGTGTATAACCCACATTACTAGTGCCTACATGAATAATCACATTGGCCGGACTGGTAATAAGTGAGTCTACTCTAAGTGCAATGTCCTCAATTCTGGCACCTGGAAAACAAAACACTGAGACCTGGTTACTCTCAGAACTGGCTACATAAGAGCCAATGTATTTGACTATTGAGTCACCTATAATGATAGTTGGAAGACTGACTACCTGGATGGCATCCTGTAGTCCTTGTTCTATTTGTTCGTGTGGTCAAATGGTGTAGTTATTATGAGGTGCAAAACCCTGTTCCTTTAAATTTAATGAGTGCGGACAGTCTAATGGTGCTGAATAGACATAGGGCCAGATATTCAAAACTTTGCCCCAGGACTAAATTAGCACTGCCCGGCCGGCGGGCAAACTTAGCCCGGAGCACAAAGTAAGCCATATTCAAAAGGAATAGCCCAGGGCAAACAGCTTCTGAATATAGCACGGGAATGAGGCCAGGCAAACTGGGCTGGGAGTGCAGGGCAAACTTAGCCCTGGAATAAGACAGCTCTGAATATGGCAACCAGGAAGTGCAAACCACAACAGCAACACAGTGCGCAGCGATGTGAAGGTAGGTAGAGGTGAACTATGTGGCCAATGTGTGTGCCAGCAAATGCGTGGACCCAGTACAGCTGCAGGCAGCAGTGCATGTGAAAGTACAGTGTGCAAAACTGTAAAATATTCCCTGAACTGTTTGCGCAGTGCTAACACATTTGCGCGGGTTTAGCGCAGGGCTAAACCGTTAGCCCGGTGCAAACACGTTTGCCCGGCGCTAAACTTTGCCATATTCAAAAGTGACATGCAAATGAGCCTACTTAAGTAATCTCTGGGCAAACATCCAAATTAGCATCTCAATATGCCCTGATTTGCATGTAGTTTGCACTGGGCAAATGGTTTAGCCCTTCGCTAAACCCACGCAAACGTGTTAGTGCTGCGCAAACAGTTTGGGGGATATTATACAGTTTTCAACACTGTACTTTCACATGCGCTGCTGCCTGCAGCTGTACTGGGACAACATGGCATAGGCACAGATGGTGGTGGTGCTGCATGCAACTGTCACACTGTAGGTCATGCTACAGTGCACAGCAGACACTACAGTAGCAAGGGAGCCAGTAGCGTGTGGACATAGCACTACCTATGGTGTGTAGGGCAGTGATGATGACTGCACTATACACAGTGAGAGGCCCAACCTGCAGGTGTTTACTAACGGTGGAAATTACTGTTACGCTGTTGTATGACCCACAGATGCTGCACCTCTGACATGGGATGCTCACAGTGACATATACATGTCCGGCTTTGTGGCAGTTGTACAGCTGTGCAGTATGTGGCTGGGGGGGCATATATTATCAGAAAGGCACACTGGTGTTGGGGTATTCCCAATACTGGCCCATGTGCACTGCATGATGTGTCTCAGCCGTGTGGCCACACCTGGTCTGTGGCACAGCCTGGCCACCCATACACTCTCCCCTTAACATCCTCCATGCCCACAGTGCTGCATGTGTGTGCTGGCCATCTGTTGGTGTCCACAGAATGGTGGTCCGCAGGTGTGTGCTGTATAGCCACGCTGCCATGCTGTCCACTGGCAGCAGGGTCACCACTTACTGCCTGGCATGGCTGGGACTGGTGGCAGATGATAGCATTGTTGTGATGCCATCAGTTAGCAGCATGTTTCCTCTATGTTTGGCTTTGTCTATGTGTCATATTTATTTGTTAGGGTCGCGCAAAGCTGATTGCCTGGGGTTAAGACAAGCTTTTCCTGGGCGGTAATGTGCACCACGCTAAGTGTCGTGATAAGTCGCGAAAAACCACTTAGCGCGGCGCTAGTCGTTGAATACAGCATTGCGCCTGTATTCATGTCAGTTTGCCCCTTGCATACATTATGATTTTGCCTGGCGCTAATGCAGTTTGCCCGCGCTATTTGGCCTTTTGAATATAACAGACCCAATCTAATCCCATGCTAAACCTGCGCAAACAGTTTTTGCCCGGTGCAAAGTTTTGAATATCTGGCCCATAGTCTGCTCTTCTTCCCTTTTTATACTTTCGTTTTGGGATTTTTTCCCAGTTCTCATCTGAGATTAAATCTGATGAAGGATCTCTACTTCTTTTGTTGGATACTGAAGGGGTTAAAGAGCAATTTGACTGAGATGTTGGAATTAGTTGACTATCACAGATTGTTGCCTCTTTAAATTTAACATTAGTTAAGGGAGCTACAGACCCATCTGAGATTTGGTAATTTGATACATTTGAAATGTTAGGAGCCTGCACTGAGTCAGTATCTTGAAACAAATCTTGAACTTTATTAGTTTCAGGGAGATTTCTAACCATGTTATCCAGGAAGTTTTCAATCTCCTTAATTTCTCTGGCTGCTTGAACATCCTTAGTTAAGGCTATGATCTTCTTTTTCATGGCTTCTACTTCCTGACAGTATGAACAGTTTATATCTGCAGGTAAACTGGAGACTGCAGAGGTATTAAATAACAGCCACAGCCTTTAAACAGCTGGTACTAAGTGTCACACTTGGGCAGCTGGTTCTGATCCCTGTATCATTTTTTGTAAATATAAAAAAATGTGTGATGTACTGTGTCAAGAGAAACCACTGTCTTGCTGAAGTTGACACAAAACCCCCCAGGGATAAGTTCAAAGGACAGGAGGTATTTTAAACTGCAGATTTCTAAAATGCAATTACCTTGTCAATTTGCTTTGATCCCAGGAAATAAAATTAGCCATTCATGACGTCCTCAGGGAAATCCTTTGATTTTGCACTAGGTGTCATAATGGAAAGAGCATGCATGTGTTTTGGGTGTCTCCCAGGATGCCAGCTCACTTCATCAAAGAGACCTTTGATGTACAGGTCCCAGACTGCATTGTAGTCCAATATGCATGTGTGTGTGTGTGTGTGGGGGGGGTGTCGTCAGAGGGAAGCTAGCATTACATCAAAGAGCCGTTGATGTCTGTAGAACACAGACCAGTTTTAAAGGTCACTTGAAAAGAGGAAATTCATTAATGTCACCTATTATTTTTTCAATTATCTTGTTTGGACATCCTGTGTTATGGAATATAAAGTTAAATACTCCAAGATGGAGTTAGGTGACCTCAGAGAGAAGGCCAGCTCAAGACTGTTTTTAAACCTACTGAGCAAACCTTAGAAGACACACTTTTTCGTATTATCTAACTGAGAAGGAAGAACATCACAGCACTGAAAGATTAAGTAAGCATACATTAGATGAGACCAGTCTGAGTGTTATTATTTGTAGGAATCTGCACTTTTAAACCTGTTTGTTTTAAGGCTATATGTGTTGGGATATTTTGTTCTGTAAGTTTACTGTTTTCCTATTTTATCTATTTTTAAGTAAAGATATATATTTTAAAAACAGAAACTGCCTGGTGTGCCTTGAAATTTCTTTTCATAAGTGAAGCTTTGAAGGTTATAGTTGACACTGTGTATGAGCTTATTGTGATACCAAACTGGGAAACGGATAGAGTTCTCTAAGGTTCACTTGGGAGCTTAAGCAACAGGTTGGTAGAAAAGAGGCCAGGAGTTATATTTTGTTTTAAACTGAAATATTTGAATAGTTTGTTAGTGAAATTAGTTCTATGTGTTAAAAATTATTACCTTGAATTTGAACTGATACTTGGGCTGTGATATTGTAGGTTTGGGGATAGATGTTTGGCAGGGAAAATTAGAAGGTAATTTAAATGTGTTTGCCTGGTGTTTGGAGGAGGGGACATTAGCTGCAATTAACTTGTCTTTAAACAGGAATTACTGTGGCTTTCATTGTTCACTTGGGAGCTTAAGCAACAGGTTGGTAGAAAAGAGGCCAGGAGTTATATTTTGTTTTAAACTGAAATATTTGAATAGTTTGTTAGTGAAATTAGTTCTATGTGTTAAAAATTATTACCTTGAATTTGAACTGATACTTGAGCTGTGATATTGTAGGTTTGGGGATAGATGTTTGGCAGGGAAAATTAGAAGGTAATTTAAATGTGTTTGCCTGGTGTTTGGAGGAGGGACATTAGCTGCAATTAACTTGTCTTTAAACAGGAATTACTGTGGCTTTCATTGTTCACTTGGGAGCTTAAGCAACAGGTTGGTAGAAAAGAGGCCAGGAGTTATATTTTGTTTTAAACTGAAATATTTGAATAGTTTGTTAGTGAAATTAGTTCTATGTGTTAAAATTATTACCTTGAATTTGAACTGATACTTGGGCTGTGATATTGTAGGTTTGGGGATAGATGTTTGGCAGGGAAAATTAGAAGGTAATTTAAATGTGTTTGCCTGGTGTTTGGAGGAGGGACATTAGCTGCAATTAACTTGTCTTTAAACAGGAATTACTGTGGCTTTCATTGTTCACTTGGGAGCTTAAGCAACAGGTTGGTAGAAAAGAGGCCAGGAGTTATATTTTGTTTTAAACTGAAATATTTGAATAGTTTGTTAGTGAAATTAGTTCTATGTGTTAAAATTATTACCTTGAATTTGAACTGATACTTGGGCTGTGATATTGTAGGTTTGGGGATAGATGTTTGGCAGGGAAAATTAGAAGGTAATTTAAATGTGTTTGCCTGGTGTTTGGAGGAGGGGACATTAGCTGCAATTAACTTGTCTTTAAACAGGAATTACTGTGGCTTTCATTGTTCACTTGGGAGCTTAAGCAACAGGTTGGTAGAAAAGAGGCCAGGAGTTATATTTTGTTTTAAACTGAAATATTTGAATAGTTTGTTAGTGAAATTAGTTCTATGTGTTAAAAATTATTACCTTGAATTTGAACTGATACTTGGGCTGTGATATTGTAGGTTTGGGGATAGATGTTTGGCAGGAAAATTAGAAGGTAATTTAAATGTGTTTGCCTGGTGTTTGGAGGAGGGACATTAGCTGCAATTAACTTGTCTTTAAACAGGAATTACTGTGGCTTTCATTGTTCACTTGGGAGCTTAAGCAACAGGTTGGTAGAAAAGAGGCCAGGAGTTATATTTTGTTTTAAACTGAAATATTTGAATAGTTTGTTAGTGAAATTAGTTCTATGTGTTAAAATTATTACCTTGAATTTGAACTGATACTTGGGCTGTGATATTGTAGGTTTGGGGATAGATGTTTGGCAGGAAAATTAGAAGGTAATTTAAATGTGTTTGCCTGGTGTTTGGAGGAGGGACATTAGCTGCAATTAACTTGTCTTTAAACAGGAATTACTGTGGCTTTCATTGTTCACTTGGGAGCTTAAGCAACAGGTTGGTAGAAAAGAGGCCAGGAGTTATATTTTGTTTTAAACTGAAATATTTGAATAGTTTGTTAGTGAAATTAGTTCTATGTGTTAAAATTATTACCTTGAATTTGAACTGATACTTGGGCTGTGATATTGTAGGTTTGGGGATAGATGTTTGGCAGGAAAATTAGAAGGTAATTTAAATGTGTTTGCCTGGTGTTTGGAGGAGGGACATTAGCTGCAATTAACTTGTCTTTAAACAGGAATTACTGTGGCTTTCATTGTTCACTTGGGAGCTTAAGCAACAGGTTGGTAGAAAAGAGGCCAGGAGTTATATTTTGTTTTAAACTGAAATATTTGAATAGTTTGTTAGTGAAATTAGTTCTATGTGTTAAAATTATTACCTTGAATTTGAACTGATACTTGGGCTGTGATATTGTAGGTTTGGGGATAGATGTTTGGCAGGGAAAATTAGAAGGTAATTTAAATGTGTTTGCCTGGTGTTTGGAGGAGGGACATTAGCTGCAATTAACTTGTCTTTAAACAGGAATTACTGTGGCTTTCATTGTTCACTTGGGAGCTTAAGCAACAGGTTGGTAGAAAAGAGGCCAGGAGTTATATTTTGTTTTAAACTGAAATATTTGAATAGTTTGTTAGTGAAATTAGTTCTATGTGTTAAAAATTATTACCTTAATTTGAACTGATACTTGGGCTGTGATATTGTAGGTTTGGGGATAGATGTTTGCAGGGAAAATTAGAAGGTAATTTAAATGTGTTTGCCTGGTGTTTGGTAAGAGCCCTCCCACCCACCCTGTTTTGTAGGCATTTAAATACTGAAAAGCCACTGGGGTTGGGATTGAAGGCTGAGTATTTCTGTTTGGGACTGAAATTTTGAAGCAACAGGAGTTAGTGGGCCTGTGACATCACTACGGTACCTGAGTCTGCCACACACACTGTTGAGTGGGACTGAACACATACTGGACTGTATGTGTTTGTGAGACTGGGAACTTTGTTGGTGGGGTTGAAATTGGGTTTGTAAATAACTACAGTCAGTATAGAGAGAAACTGTACTCCAGGGAAAGGGACTGAGAAAGGGTGTGCTATTATAAACAGAGGGGATAATCAGGGTGGCCATATTCCACCATGGCAGGCATCTTCGGAAGGGTTGTAGGCTGCACAGGCTGTGGGATAACAATAATTCTAAATTGGGCCTGGAGAGGGCTGCCCACTCTGTAGAAGCTATCTTGTATTAGGGTAAGGAGTATATTGGTTAAGGAGTAAGCTGTGGGAGCTGGGGTGTCCAAGGATAAGGGGTGTGGATATGGGCAGCAGAAGGGGTGGGGCTGAGGGGAGGCTGGGGCAACACTCTCAAGTACAGGACATTATGCTACAGCAAGCAGAAGGGGATATTAGGGACAGAGGACCCTTAGATAGGGAAGTTGATGCTAAGGGAAAGCGTACAGGGTGAAAATTCTGAATTCAAGGAGACTGGAGGAAAAGTCAGGAGGGGCTGTTTGGGGAAGCCTAAAACAGAGACTGTGGGAAGAGCTCTAAGGTGAACAGTGCAGAGAGGAAGAAGAGGTCAGTTTAGAGATGCAGTCAGAAACTCGGTTACTTGATGGAGGCTGACATAGAGTGTCACAATAAATTTGAGATACTAAGCATCCTAGAGGGAGAAAGGGTTGGTGGAAATGAGGAAACTTATACAGAGGCCGGGGGAGAGTCAGATACCCATAGGGCATCACAGAACAGCTATGGAAAGGATAGACATAGTCCCAGAGGAGAGGGAAACATATATGTTAAGCAAATGGGGAGATGCAACATATTCCAGACATGAGGAGAGAGCATGATTGGAGAGGAACTGGGAGACAAGGAGGTGGGAGAGGCCCCCTTCAGCAGGAAGGTCAGTACCAGGATGGGGCCTAGCTAAAGGGGACCCACAGAGAGCCTCTGGAGACAGGGGTACTATTACAAGGGGGATGAGGTGCGGGGAAGGAAACCATCAGGGCCAGGATAAATGGTTCAGATAAGAGAGGTTAAAGGGACACCTATTCAGAGGGTTTGAGTTAAGTGGGCAAAATAGCAAGGGAGGCAGAAAGGGAGGGTGACAAGGGGTCTCTAATAAGGCAGGAAGACTCCCATGAAATTGTCAGTCATGAATAAAAGTGGGAGGGGGGCTGAGAGGGCATAGTGGAGGTAACCATAAGGATGATGGGGTGTGGGTTCTGTTACTGGAGACTCGATGATTAAGGGTATCCATTGGGAGGGACAGGGGATGGATGCCATAGCCAGGTGAAGGTAGTGAGTATCTCTGGGCTGACAGTGCACAGAGCAAAGTTCATAGTGTATGAAATGGTTAGGGATTGTGAGAGGAAGCGGATTCCCTGGTGCATTTGGGAACTAATGATCTAGAGGAAATAGCATTATGAAATCAGCAAGGTTCCAAGAACTTGCCAGAGTCTGTCGGGATAATGGATGCAACATTCCTTTTCGGAATATTGCCAGTACCAAAGGCCTCAGTGGAGAAAAAAAGAAGCTCACAGAGGTTAATGAATGGCTCAGGAAGTGGGGTGAAAGAGAATGGGTTAGGGTGTTAGGGAACTGGAATGGGTTTGGGAGGATAAGGGACTATATGCCAAGGACAGGTTTCATCTTGCCCCATTAGGGAAGGAAGTCCTTAAACAGGGGATGGCTGACTACATACAAGAAAGGTGGGGTTTAAACTTGTAAGGGGGAGGGATAAGGAGGGGCTGACCGACCCTCCCCTCCAGATGAGGGTAGCCTTCAAGCCCAAGGGGAGGGAAACAGACTGGAGGTGGAGTGTTCAGGAGGAGCAGGGGAGGATGGAGTATAAGGAATCTGGGTGGGGTTCGACAAAAGGATCAGGGATAAGGGGTGGGGGTTGAGTGTTAGTAAATGCCAGGAGTTTGGGAAACAAGTTGCCAGAGTTCCAGGCCATGCTGTTCGAGGAGGGGTGGATGTGGCGGCAGTCCAGGAAGCGTGGGCCAAAAAAACCATGACTGGGACCTAAATGTCAGGGGTACACTATGCTTAGGAAGGATAGAAAGGAGGGCAGAGGGGTGGAGTGGCTATGTTCATTAGAGATGACATAGAAATTGCTATGGTAGAAGAGCAGAGGGAAGCGTGGAGGCCTTATGGGTCACCTTGATCCCCAGCAGGAGATAAGGTCAAGCTGGGTGTAGCATAGGCCCCCGGGATGAGTGATGTTCTGAGGATGGTTTGCTGGACAACATCATTGCCCAGTGTGGTCCAAAAGGGGAAGGAGTGGTGTTGATGGGGGACCTTAATATGCCAGGTACTAACTGGGGAACCATGTCCTCTAAGGTGGCCAAGGAGCAGAGGCTGCTGGATGGCTTCCAGGATGTGTTCTTAACACAGCATGTGATGGAGCCCACAAGGGAGGGCATGTCCTGGATGTGGTTCTGGCAGATGGGGATCTGGTAAGGGACATGGTTGTACAGGACCCCCTGACTGGGAGTGACCACAATACTGTCTGGTTTCAAATAAGCATTGGGGGAGTGGGGGTGAGATCTAGGACACTGGCAGTGGACTTCAGGGGGCAGACTTTATGGGCATGGAAATATTCTCAAGGATCACTTGAGAGGGATTACCTCAACAACAAGTGTGGAAAGGAGATGGGAGGTAATAAAGCGGGACTTCATGGGGCAGTCAGGATCTGCGCTAAGTTGAAGCGTAAGGGAGCAAGGTCACCATAAACCATGCTGGTGGTCAGTGAGGTCCAGGTAGCAGTCAGAGAAAGAAGCGACTTACAAAAAATATAAAACAACAAGAGGATAGGGATAGAAATGTACCAGCTTGCATCTAGAAAAGTCACCAGTATGGTGAGGGAGCAAAGTCAGTAAAAGCATCAGGCACTGGGGATATGGAGAAAGGGTTCTTCGGTACATTGGGGAAGCGGAGAAAACTAAGAGCCATCTCAGCAGATTGAGATCAGAAGGAGGTGGGTGGAAGAGGCGAGGACCAGGCAGAGGTATTTGGTACTTTGCCTCTGTGTTCACTAGGAGGGATGGGATATCTACAAAGCAAGGCACAAAGGGATAGAAGCGGCAGGGAGTGGGATCGGGAGCAGCAGAAATGGAGCAAAAGGGAGGAAGGTACCCCAGGGTGTCACATCTGGATAAGGATAAAAGACCAGTAAGGTGGAGGGACAGATGTGCCATCCCCACCAAAAGGGTGTGGTTTGCCCTCAAGGCCCTAAAGAAAGAACAAATCTCCTGGGCGGATGGCATTCATCCGAGAGTACTATGGGAATTGGGACATACTGGCTGCACCCTGGCGGACTTTCAACAGGTCACTGAGACAGGGAGGGTACCTAGGGATTGGCGAGAGGCACATGTGGTACCAATCCATAAAGGGGGTAGAAGGAGTACCAGGAAACTATAGACCCATCAGTTTAACCTCGGTGGTGGGAAAATTAATGGAGTATACTAAAAGGAACGATTGGGGTTTACTTGGAGGAGGTGGGAGGTCTGGATAGTCGGCAGCATGGGTTTGTGCCAGGTAGATCATGTCAAACCAACCTTGTAGAGGTTATAGAATGGGTAACATCAGAACTGGATAGGGGTAAGCCTGTGGATGTATTATTCTTGGACTTCAGCAGGGCGTTTGACTCTGTCCCCACAATGGTCTGGTGGAGAAACTGATGGGGTTAGGAGTAGGCCCTTTGATGGTCAGATGGTTGAAAACTGGATAGCTGGACGCACTCAGAGAGTAGTGGTCTGTGGGGAGCTCTGAACCCTACAGAGGTTGGTAGTGGGGTACCACAGGGCTCAGTCCTGGGTCCAATCCTGTTTAATGCATACATATCAGACATCAGGGATGGTATAGGGTGTGAAATGAGTCTCTTAGCGGATGACTCCAAGATGGGAGCAGTAGTTGAGGGAGAAGAGGGAGGTTGGCCTGCAAGGACCTGGACACCCTGGAAAGCTGGGCTCACACATGGAATTAAATTTCAATATCACCAAGTGCAGGTGTTGCATCTTGGTGGGAAACCCTAAACACAGGTACACCCTGGGAGGGAGGTGCTGGAAGCCTCAACAGGGAAAAGACCTGGGGTCAGGGTGGATACATGTATGAATAACACTGAGCAGTGGGAGAGCAGCAAGGCAAACAGGATGTTGGGATGCCATGAGGGGATCACCTCTAGGAGCAAGGAAGTGATTCTGCCACTGTACAATGGACTGGTTAGAACCACCTGAGTACTGTGTACAGTACTGGAGACCACACTTGAAGAGGGACATACAGCTCCTGGAGAGGGTACAGAGGAGGGCAACAAAGATAATCGAGGGCTAGGGATTTGACTTACGAGGACAGACTTGAGAGCTCTGCCTGTTTTCATTGGAGAGGAGAGACAGGGGACATGATTGAGGTCTTCAAGTACCTCAAAGGGAATAAATAGGAGTAAACATGGAGGATCTTTAGACTAAAGCAGGAGGCATCACCAGAGGGCATGGTTTGAAGTTGGAAGGTGGAAGGGTGAGGGGAAAAGAGGAGGAGGTTTTCACTGAGAGGTGGTGGACCCTTGGAATGCTCTGCCTGGTGAGCTGGTTCAGAGATCCACAGTGGAGAGCTTTAAGAGAGGTGGGACAGACACAGAAAGTGGATGTATCAGTGATGGCCTGTCCGGGGGGTGGGGATGGATGATAGGGGTTCCTGGGCACAAGGGATGGGAGGGTCTCGGCACCCAACTAAGGATCTAGGTTCGAGCAGACTTGATAGACCATAAGGCCTAATCTGCTGGCAAATAGTATGTTAGTATGTTAGTATGTCTTTTGTCAGGTCAGATGGGGAGCAGCAAGGGCACTGTAATTGGGTAAAAATGTTCTATACTACCCTGCTGTCCCAAGAAAACTCCTGACCTGCTTCTGAGTTTCTAGTCTGGGCCATGCCTGGATTATCTCTATCTTTATTTGGTTAGGATGGAGCTGTCCCTGGCCTACCACATGCCCGAAGTATGCCACCTCTCCCATGGCCACCTGGCACTTCTCGGCTTTGACAGTGAGCCCGGCCCTCTGTATCCTGTCCAGCACTTCCCTAAGGTGGGATAGGTGTTCCTCCCTGCTGGTACTAAAGATGGCAATGTCATCCAGGTACACCACAGCGTACTCCTCAGCACCATTTAACACCTGGTTCACCAACCTGTGGAAAGTAGTCAGGCGTTCTTCATTCCGAAGGCATTACTTTGAACTCAAATAAGCCTATCGAGATGATGGCATGGAAACCTCCTAGCTCTTTCCATCAACTCTATCTGCCAATACCCTTTGTCAGGTCAATGGTCGTAGGTGGGTCACCTCCCAACTTGTCCAGGAGTTCATCCGTCCGGGGCATCGGGTGGGCGTCTGACTTAGTGACTGCATTCAGTCCACGATAGTCTACACAGAAATGAGTCGAGCCATCTGGCTTGGGTACAAGGACTACAGGTGAGGCCCAGGGACTGTGGGATCTCTGGATTACCCCTAAATCCACCATCTCCTCCACTTCCCTCCTAATGTCCTTTTGGACAGCCTCTGACACCCGATATGCTGTCTGCCGTATGGGCGTTTGTGTCCCTGTCTCCACATCATGTGTTGCTAAGGGGGTTAGTCCAGGCTTGGCGCTAAACAAGAGGGCAAAGTCTACTAAAACCTCCCTTACTTTCTGGATCTGGCCCGGGGACAGCTGGGGAGACAATTTTACTGACTCCACAGAGGACTCCCACTTACTCTCTTCCAGTAAGTCCAGAAGGGGGTCTTCTTTGTCCGTCCCCTTCCCATGACTACACACTGCAAACACCATGTCAGCCCTATTTGCATATGGCTTCATCATGTTGACATGGTACATCCTTTCTGTCTGTCTTCTGCCAGGTAACTCCACAATGTAGTTCACATCATTTACCTTCCTAACCACTTTGTATGGTCCTGCCCACTCAGCCTGCAGCTTGTCTTTCCGGAATGGAATAAGGACCATGACTTCCTGACCCACTATGTACGAGTGAGCTCTGGCTCTGCAGTTGTACCATACTTTTTATTTCTGTTGGGCAGCTGCCAGTTTGCTCTGGGCTGTCCCCATAAGCTCCTTCAGCCTTTCCCTAAACCTAAGGACGTAATCCACAATGGGAGTTCCCTGGGTGGCGTGCTTGCCTTCCCAGTCCTCCTGGATCAAGTCTAGAGACCCACGTACCCGGTGTCCATATAAAAGTTTGAAGGGGGAAAATCCTGTCGACTCTTGGGGCACCTTCCTGTATGCAAACAACAGGTGGGGAAGGTATTTCTCCCAGTCCCTCCCATGCTGTTCAGCAAACGCCCGGAGCATTGACTTTAGGGCACCACTGAATTGTTCCACAAGCCCATTGGCATGTGGGTGATATGGTGTCGTGCATCTCTGCACCACCCCACACTTCTCCCATAAACATTTCATCAGGTCCGACATGAATGAACCCCCTCAATCGGTGATTACCTCCTGTGGAAACCCAACATGGGAGAAAATCCCAAGTAAGGCATCTGCCACTTTGTCTGTCCTCAGTGAGGATAGGGCAACTGCCTCTAGGTACCAGGTGGCATAATTCACTATAGTCCAGATGAATCTCTTCCCTGAGGAGCTGGGGGTATTTAAAGGCCCCACAATATCATTCCCACCCTCTGGAATGGCTCCTCCACTATGGGCAATGGAATCAGGGTGGCTTGGATTTTCTTGCCTGCCTTCCTTATTTCTTGGCACCAGTGACAAGACCTGCAATACTCCTTCACCTGCTGGGTGAAGTTAGGCCAGTAGAAATTCTGGGCTAACCGCTGCGTAGTGCGCGCAATTCTCAGATTCCCAGACAAGGGAATATCATGTGCAATTTTGAGCAACTGCTCATGATACCCCTGGGAAATGACTAGCTGCCTGCCTAGCATCCCTCCCTCTGTCTGTGCTGCCTTTGTATACATAAGTCCATTTTCCCAATAAACCTTATGTCTGCCATCACCTCCCTCTGTGCCCTCCGAGTCTGCCCAAGCCCTCAGCTTCTCTAAACTAGGGTCACCCCGTCTGAGCAGCTGCAAACCCCTCACACATTCGCAAGGCATGGGACAGGTCCCCTTCAGTCGCTAAACTAGGGTCCCTAGCACTAGCATCAGGGCCCTCAGGATCACTTTCAGTCCCAACCCTCTGACAAGGGGTTACCCCTCCCTCTTCGGAGTAACCCTCTGTAGCTGTGTGGTTACTTGCTGCTGGAGAAATTTCTACCACCTTTTTATCAGTCTCCCCATCTGGAGACACAGGCTGGGGAACCAGCCTCTCAGTGGTTTCCACACTGGTTTCTGTGGAGTTCAGGGAACTACTATTTTCCCTTGCCGCTTGGCTATGGGTAACTTCACATACTATCCCCTGCTGGAGATTGTTACGCAGGATCACATCCATGGCTAATGTTTTGGCTACAGCCACCTGTTGCACAGTTCCCCCTGTTTCACCCCAGTCTAGGAGAACACTAGCCAGTGGCAATGTTTTCTCCCTGCCCGAAAAGTCCTGTACAGTTATGTATTTATTGGGTATAAGCTGACCAGGTTGTACCAGATCCCCCTTTACCAATGTCAGGGATGCCCCTGTGTCCCTTAACCCCTGCATCTGTACACCATTTACTACGACTGGGTGCATGTGTTCCCTCATGTTCACTGGCATGCTCTCAGGGACACACAAACAACCCACTTCTTTTCTAGCATCTGGTTGTGTATTATGGCTCGCCTTCTTGGGACACTGTCTGGCAATATGCCCAGTTTTCTTACACAACCAACAGGCATTTCTTACTTCAGAGAAATCTTTTCTCTGAAACCTGGGGCTAACTGGTTTTGATGGAGGCAGTGAGGGGTTTAGCTACCCTGAAGGCACGCTTTTCCCTTTCTGTGCTGCCACACCCGCCCCATTCGCTCTCAGAGCAGGTCTGCTCTTGGCATACCGGTCCAAGAGTTCAGCAGCCTCTTGCACTTTTGGATCTTGGTCCTCTAGCCAGGTTTTTAGCTCTGCTGGGCATGCCCAATAAAACTGTTCCAATAAAATCACATTTTCAATTTTATCAGCAGAGTTTGCCTCAATTCCTTCCCACCAAGTTTTAAAAACTGACATTGTTTCATGGCTAGCTCCTCATAGCTCATATCAGGGCTTCTCCTGAGCTTACAGAATTTAGCTCTGTATGATTCAGCAGTTAATTCAAACTTTTTTAACAGTGCAGCTTTTAGCTTGCTGTGATCATTGCTGTCCTCATTGTCCATTTGACCCAATGCATCCCAGCTTTCTCGGTAAGTAGCGAGGATAGCTGGAAGCTCCAGGACTCTCTAGGAATTTTAGCCTGAATACAAACTTTTTCAAAAGAATTTAAAAAGGCATCCATGCCCTTCCCTTCTTTAAACACGTCTATTAATTTGGGGTTCAATTTGTAACCCAGTCCTGCAGTCCCAGTTAAACCCAAGCCACTTACTTGCTCTGATGCCACTGGTCGGGGTCGTAGCTTCTCCAGTTCGTGTTGCCACTGGCGCTCTTCTCTCTTCTCCTCTGCAGCTCGCTGGTGCTCATGCTCTTCAGGTCTGCCTCCCTCTGTTGTCGCTCTGCCTCTCGCTGTTCCCTCTCTGCCTCCCAGCTCTCTCGCTCCCTCTCTTTCTGGAACTCCAGCTCCATCCTGTGCAACTCAGTTTGCAGTCTGAGTACCTCTGGATTCAGGATACTGGTGACCATCCCCTGCTGCTGTGACCCTTTACTGACAGTGGCTCTGCTGTCCTCCTCATCAGCTCTGGACTCTTCACTGGCCGCTAACCCTTCCACACTTGAGGTTTGGTCCTTTCCAGTCACGGTTGGTGACTTGCTGCTCTGGGTATCTGCTACCATCAGGGCATCTATGAGGCTCTGCTTGCTTGCTTTCACCTCGAACGGGACTCCTCTGTCCCCGCACAACTGCCTTAAGTAATCTACAGTGTGCCTGTTGTAGTTGGAAGCCATATTTCCTGACTACTGCTAATCTGACTGGCACTTTAGAAAAAAAAATAAAATGGGTAGGAACTTGACTGTAAGCCAAGGGATATAGTTCTGTTTCCTTTTGAAATAAAACACTGCCTTTCTTTTTTCCAAGTGAGCTGAACGGTCTCAAGCTGACACACTGCACAATGAAGCTTATACCACCAAACTTTATACGCCACCGCTGCCAACCAATCTGTCACAGATTCCCTCAGCAGGTCAGCCCTCTACTCCCAAAGTGCCAACCTCTGAGCGTAGGATCTGTGGACAGTGAACAGTACAAGGTAACCCTCTTGTCTGTTTTGTGGGTTCGAGTCACCATAGTCTCAAGTTCTGGAGAGATTCAAACTGATGATCTCTTGTTAGCGTACCCAATTATCAGGCTCAGATAATTCTGTCTTCGGGGGGCCAGATATCTTTCCTACAGGCACCTAACCAGGTATTGCAAAATGAACCCTTAGAACTCTATGCAAGATCTTACAGAACTCTATCCGTTTCCCAGTTTGGTATCACAATAAGCTCATACACAGTGTCAACTATAACCTTCAAAGCTTCACTTATGAAAAGAAATTTCAAGGCACACCAGGCAGTTTCTGTTTTTAAAATATATATCTTTACTTTAAAATAGATAAAATAAGAGAACAGTAAAATTACAGAACAAAATATCCCAACACATACAGCCTTAAAACAAACAGGTTTAAAAGTGCAGATGTCCACGCACACTTCACCGCCACTTGCACATGCTCTCGGTAACCAAATACATATGCCCACACGACCTCTGGTTCCTGCTACCCGTTAGACATGTCATAATCAGCAGCTACACTGTAGAGTCCTAAAAGTTATTGATGTCTGTTCTTTATGCTGTAGATAATGCACAAGTATGTAAATACCTAGTGACCTCAATGTCATTGGTCTACAGCCTCTGGGCGAAATTCTGTATACTTTTGTAAATCCTGTAATGTATGTAAGTTTCTTCCTATATTCCCCCTATACCCCAATTTCTCCCAGGTCGTGTCTGGAAACGAGTGGTCCTCCGCTCAGTATGCCTGCTTGGTTAAACTCTTAAATAAATAAATTGACTAGATACAGTAGCAGAGGCAGAAAGATTGATGAAACTGGTTTGAGCAAAGATCTTAAACTCTCGCCATTCTACAAGTAGCAGAGTGCTGTCACAGTCAGGTTGCAAAAGTGCTGAAAAGTGGTCAGCTACTGCAGTAATGTCACTGTTATCATACAGCTCCAGTTCCTTTCTGTCTGCTGGCCAAAGTCTGGTATCTAACACTTTTGCATGGTTATAGATATTGCTTTCATCAGTCAAACCGAACCTTTGTTCACAACAGTTCTCAATATTTCTAATGCATTTCTTAGTTTGCTGTTTAAAGGTTGTAACAACTTGGCCACTAAAATGTGTTAATTTCACACCCTTGTAAGTCATTTCAGCATACGCTCCTGAAAGGACATCGGACCCATTTTTTAAGAGAATGTCAAGTTCACTGCCATCAAAGGGATCACTCTGCTTAGCATGGTCAAGAGTGTTTCTCAAAGTTTCAACAGAGCTAAGGAGCTCTGGTATTTCAACTACTTCTTTTTGAAGTGCTAGTGAGAACCTGGCAAGTGGCTGAAGCAACTGTTCAAAATACAAAAGGTGTGCCACCATTTGGAATTTAGTCATAATTTGGCAACACTTCTTTGGCTTTGGCCTGTTCATGAGTTGGGTCTGCGGCCATAGGTTCTAAATGGGTACAAATTACGAGGAATGATTTGGTAACAGCACGGGTGGCAAGAAGTTTATGCTGCACCCAGTGTGTGCCATGGGCCTTCTTGGGCTTTTCAATTGACATCTCCATGGCCTGAGCAAGGGACCATAACTCTCCCAGTCTCTTAGGACTTTTCTAATAGAGATAAAACAGTTGGGTCAGAAAATTTGAAACATCATTGAAATAGATGTTATCCAAAGCATCTTTTATGGCCACTTCTAATCTGTGTGAGAAACAATGAACACCAACTAACCACTGAATGTCTTCCCTTAAAAGAGCAGCAAGACCCGATCTTACACCCATGTTGACAGATTCCCCATCAGCCCCAAACCCAGCCATGTTTTTTATATTAAGGCCACACTCTGTAAAAATGTCTAAAAGGAGATTTTTAAATCCATGACTTGTGCCATCTGATGCAGCTTTCATTCGTAAAAAGTTAGTTTCCACATGACCATTGGGAGTTACATAAATTTTGTAAACATAGAAACATAGAATTTGATAGCAGATAAGGACCGCTTGGCCCACCTAGTCTGCCCATTTCCCTACCTTTAACCAACAGCCTACTTCCTCCTACCCCCCCACTAGAATTGCCTTATGTCTGTCCCATGCATTCTTGAATTTCCCCACTGTTTTTGACTCTACAACCTCCTCAGGAAGGCTGTACCATGCATCCACAACCCTTTCCATGAAAAAATACTTCCTCACATTACCTCTGAGCCATCCCCCCTCTATCTTCAAATTGTGCCCCCTTGTTCTTGCACATCTGTTTTTCTGAAAGATGCTACCCTCTTGGACTTTGTTGATTCCCTTGAGGTACTTGAAAGTTTCTATCTTGCCCCCCCCTTTCCTTGAGGGTATACATATTAAGCTCCTTTAGTCTCTCTTCATATGTCTTTTGGTGCAGACCCTGCATCAGTTCGGTTGCCCTCCTCTGGACAGCATCCACTCTGTCTATGTCTTTATGGAGATGGGGTCTCCAGAACTGCACGCAGTACTCCAGATGGGGTTTCACCAACTGTCTGTACAGAGGGATAACAACTTCCTGTTTTCTACTGGTGATGCCTCTCCCTATGCAGCCCAGTATCCCCCAGCCCTCCTTAGTGCCTTCTCACATTGCTTGCCCACCTTAAGGTCATCTGATATTAACTACCCCCAGGTCCCTTTCCATTTTTGTTGTTGTTAGTATCTCCCCCCCCACCGTGTACTCTTCCCCTGGGTTTTTGTTTCTCAGGTGCATTTCTTTGCACTTCTTTGCGTCGAATCTAAGCTGCCCTACATTTGACCATTCCTCAAACCTTGCCAAGTCCCTTCTCATCCTTTCCATCCCATCTTGTGTATCAACCCTGTTGCAGATCTTCGTGTCATCTGCAAAGGGACATACTTTTCCTTCCAGTCCTTTGCAATGTCACTTATAAAGACATTAAAAAGGACCAGTCCCAGTACTGAACCCTGCAGAACCCCACCAACCCCCCTTTCTTCACTATGGACTCCGTTTACTATTACCGTCTGTGTCCTGTTGTCTAGCCAATGTTTTACCCAGGCTACCACCCTGGGACCCAGTCCAAGGCTGGCTAATTTGTTTATTAATCTTTTGTGTGGGACTGTGTCAAATGCCTTGCTAAAGTCTAGGTAGGCCATGTCCATAGCCCCTCCCTGGTCTACTACTTTGGTCACCCAGTCAAAGAAATTGATTAGATTAGTCTGACATGACATTACACCACAGTCAGTACTACCGTCCATAAGCACTGAAAAATAATTTACATTTTTGACAGTTGCCAGCGGGTTTTCTTCTAGGTTCTTGCCAATACACATTGTGAGTTCTTTCCCACTATCAGCGTTAATGTATTTATTGTCCAAATGAACTCCATGACACTTCTCTTATTCTGCTATTGCTTCAAACTTATTAATAGGGATGTCCTCTTTGGCCATCATATACAGGATCTCCATCAACCTGCCTAGAATCATTCTACTCTGTTTCTCTGCATTACTGAAAGCTCTCCCTGCAAAAATTGTTTTAGGTCTGGGTCCAAACCCCTTCCCTCCTCCCCTCACTATTTTAAACTTACCAACAGTGGTGTGGCAATATGTATCAAGTGGTGACCTTGTTCTACCAAATTTCAAAATGTTAACTGCTTTCTTGGGCTACTCTGCCAGAAGACGTTTCCCCAATGGTGTCAACGTTTAGCTGGGGGTCTGTAAACCCTGCAATTAATGCCTCACTGAAGTTCCTCACCCACGTAGTTCACCTCTGTACTCACAGCACAATTTGCAGCTAACACGCACTGTAAAGCCTCCCTCACTTCTTATCTGTAGCCAGTTTTTTTCTGGATTAGATTTTTGACGCCATCATTCTGCGTTTGTTAATTTTACTCCAGCCATGTTGCAGACGGCAATTATTAAAATGTTTGAAGTTAGCAAAACAAGGATGCTGTCCCTGGGTGTGAACTAACTCATTTCAGTGGCTTAGTATTAAAGAATAATGGGCTGCTCAGCAGATTTGCTTCTGACCCCCAGCCCCCCCCAGCTGTGGCTGCCAATAAACTTAATGACATCCACAGTGAATATAGCAGCACAGTTCTTTCCAGCATGGATCAAGCAACAGCAGGGATACCGTATTTACTTACATTTTCACACTTGGTGAGCTGCCAATAAACTTAAGACATGACAGTCCACAGAGTGAAACACTCCAATAAAGCAGGGCACAGTTCTCTTTTTTTCCCCATGGATCATTTCACAGCAGGGCACATATCTTTGCAAATTAAGCGGGGCAAAAATCGTCACATTAAAAATCTCTGCAAACTAAGCAGGGCACAATACTATTAAATGTCCTTTCCCATATGGGTACTGTGACAGGGTTGAATAGGAACCTGTCTCAGTTGTTATGGAGAGTTTGAATGCAGGAATCTGTTCTGTCCTTTCCTTTCCTGACTTTGTCTGCCTGGCTGCACAACCAAATTTTCCTGTGAGACCTAGGATTTGATCACCTCACTAGCCTTGCAATTCTTTGCCTTTCACTGTCTCTCAGTCTTCCCTTGCTGTTCTGTCTTTTCTTCCCTTGCATATCTGCTGGTATAAAAATATATACAAATCATTAGGTGGAAATGATACTGATATTGGGATCCCTTTGCTTAGAAATTATATAGTGTTACTGTTGAAATGTATATAATTATAGTTTGAGATGATTGCAAAAAGCTATTGGGGACTCAAGGGATTAACCTAAATGCAGTTATTAAGCCCTTTTTCAGAAGATGTGGAGAAGGGGTCCAGTTGTGGAACACTGTGTTCTTGCTGCACCTGCCTGAAATGTACAAGAACATGTTAGAAAAAAAATAGGATGCTTGTGAAAGAAGGGGGTTGCAAAGACTTATAAGAGAGAGCTGCATTTTTTTTGCGTGACACACAGAGATTGAAGGAAAACTCAGATGGATCTTCTCTGTTTATTCTGCCTTTGTAAATAGTTATTCCAAACAATTTTATTTGTTTATATTTCTGCTAGTACTAATAAACACTTTTTGCAAATTCTATAACTGCTCCTGGATTTTCCTGTGCTTCCTGACCTGTGCCTTGATGATAGATGGTGGCAGCCTAAGTGGGATTTATGCCGTGCATACTGCAAGCCAGGAGTTTTGTGCATGGATACTGAACCTAGTACCAAAGAAGCACAGAGAAAGGTATGGATTCTGCAGCAGCAAGTCCAGGAGTGGTTACCAGGAGAATGGCAGCCAAACTAGCAGAGACTGACTCCAAGCTGAGACTGTACAGCTAGCACCAGTTATAGAAAAATACAGACAGTGACAGAACCTGAAAGCCTGACTGCCTTTTAAAATGGTGGGCTATACAACAAAAAGAGACAAAGAAGCAGAGGAAAAAAGAGATTCAACATTTAGAAACACAGAGGAGAGAAGAGATGCAGTGATAAGAGCAGCAGAGGAGAGAAGAGAAGCAGCAGATGAGAGAAGAGATGCAGCGACAGGAGCAGTGATGGCTGGATGCTTTGCGACCTATCAAAGGCAGAGAATCTGGCATAGATCCAGACGAGCAACAAAACACAAGCAACTCAAAAGCCATTAAACTTATAGAGTTATGTCCCTTGGATGATATCAAGGCATACCTGACAACTCTTGAAAGAGTTGCCACAGCCTGCCAATTGCCAAAGCAGTAATAAACAATCAGACTGGTACCGTACCTGACAGATAAAGCCCAACTTGCCTACAGCAGTATGGACACTGCACAGTCAGAAAACTATGACCCTGTGAAAAAAGAAATCCTGAAAAGATGAGACATTTCAGGAGAAACCTACAGGCAAAGATTCCAGTCCCTCAAGTACAACGCATTCAACAATCCTCAAGAAGTGGTAAAACAGTCCCACAGATCATCGATACATTTGCAATGGAGCAATTCATCAACATCCTGCCTACAGATGTGCAGCTTTGGGTGAAAGAACATCAACTAGAAAGCGAGAAAAAGGATGTTTCTTTGGCCGATGACTACCAAATGGCCAGACAGATGCCACAGCAGCGAGATAACAGCCAAGCACCAGTAAGACACTCTTTTTCCCATTTAAACTCTAAGTCTGATAGGAACTCTGGTGGGGGTAACAAATCTGTACCCAAAGACATTATTTGCTAAAACTGTAATAAGTCAGGTCATATTGCAAGAAATTGCCATAAGAAGAGTGACACTAGAGCAGATTTGTCCTTGGCAAATTGGGGCAAGTACTTAACAGATGTGAAGGTGGGGGATAAGACTGTAAAGGGACTCATTGATTCGGGAAGCAGACAGACTCTAGTGCATGTTGAAGTGCTGGGAAAACACTGTGCAAAAGGACCTGGTACTGGTGTCATCTGCATCCACAGGGACACTCGATACTATCTCACCTCCCAAGAGACTCTGACCATTAAGAGTGTGTCACACCAAATGAAAGTGGGGTAGTACCTGTTACCTGTACCCGTGATTATTGGAAATGACTATCCAGGATTTACTGAGTTAATCTCAGAGGAACTGAACCCTGCAGTTTCAGTAGCAGTGGTAACAAGAGCTCAGGCAAAGAAAATCTCAAATTGTGGGGACACTTTTCCTTTCAGTGACTTTGATTCAGACTTCTTTGAGAACAACTCCAAGATTCGGAAGTCCAGGAAAGAAAGAAGATGTCTGAAACAACAGTGGCAACAAAAGACTGATGGACATAAAGGGTTAAACTATGAAAATATTAAAGCTAAACTGATAACTGATTGTGATTTTGTTTCAGAACAAGCTAATAATGTTTCTCTCCATGGTTATTTTAAGCAGCTGGGCGTGAAACTAAAACAGGATGGACCAATGTTTAAAAAATGTAATGGGTTACTGTACAGAGGTTGGGTTAAACCTCAGACACAGGAACAGACAGAACAATTGGTTATACCACAAAAGTATAAAACAGAGCTGTTACAGATAGCACGTGATAGTCCTATGGCTTGTCACTTAGGGAGGGATTGCACCCTTGCCAGATTGCTGTAGATTTTACTGGCCTGGAATTCATGAAGATGTTGCTACCTATTAAAATTCCTGTACTGAGTGTCCGAAAGTAGCCCCAGTCACTAGAAAAGACAAGGTGCCCCTGGTGCCCCTACCCTTGATAGATGTGCATTTTGAGAGAATTGCAATGTATGTGGTTGGTCCTTTAGACAAAAGCAAAAAGGGTAATAGATTTATCCTGGTAGGTAATAGATTTATCCTGGTAGTATGAGACTATGCTACTCAATACCCAGAAGCAGTTCCAATGCATACCGTCACAGCTTCAAAACTGGCAGCAGAGCTTGCAAACATTTTCAACCGAGTGGGCATACCTAAAGAAATTATTACTGATCAGGGTAGCAATTTTAGTGCTGCATTACTTAAGAGGCAGTACAGACTATTAGGTATCACTGCCATAAGAACCTCCCCTATCACCCTCAGACAGATGGTCTTGTTGAGCGTTTTAACCAAACCCTAAAACACATGTTAAAAAGGTTTGTAAAAGGGGAAGGGAAAGACTGGGACCAATACTTGCCTTACCTACTTTTTGCTTACAGAGAAGTACCACAGGCATCAACAAGGTTTTCATCATTTGAAATGTTGTATGGTAGGCAGCCAAGAGGGCCACTGGATGTGATAAAAGAAACGTGGGAAGATAACCCCACTCAGAAGCAATCTATAATGTTACACTGTATGGGTGCCCTAAGAAAAAAGCTGGCAAAATATGTTGTAACTGTCCACAGTAATCAGGAAGAGGCCAAAACCATCAGAAGGTGTATTATGACCATGGGGTAAAAGAAAAAGGTTTTGAGCCAGGTGAAAAGGTTTTGCTACTGTTACCTACAACAGAAAATAAACCGTTAATGAAGTGGCAAGGGCCTTATAGAGTGCTTAGATGTACTGGCACTGTTAACTACGAGATTGAGACCTCTGACAGGAAAAATCCTACCAAGATTTACCATGCCAACCTCCTTAAGAAATGGGTTGAAAAAAACACCAAAAGCTGCTTTGCTAGTTTTACCAGAAACTGATAAAGAAGATATTGATGTAGCTTATGATAGACTGGAACAAACTGTAACTGCTTATACTGTAAAGGTGAATGTTTCCTTAACCTCAGAACAAACTGTAGAAATTCATAATGTGCTAAAGACATTTAACAGTACTTTTACCACAGTACCAGGCCAAGCAAAAGGGGCTGAGCACATAACAGTGCCAAGGAATGCTCACCCTATTAGGCAAAAGACATACAGGTTGCAAGAGCTGAGTGGTCAAGGAAATACAAAAAAATGAAAGAATTGGGTATCATAAAAGAGTTGAGGAGTGCTTGGTCATCTCAAACGGTAATTATAAACAAAAAAGAAGGGGGTGTTAGACTCTGCCTTGATTTTAGGAAACTTAATCAAGTGTCAGAATTTGACAGTTATCCTATGCCCAGAAGAGATGATTTGGTGGACAGACTGAAGAGTGTAAAGTATATTAGTACCCTCGATCTCACCAAGGGTTACTGGCAAATTCCTTCAGCCAAAGAATCCAGAGACAGAACTGCATTTGCCACTCCTGTTGGATTCTATCAGTTCACCACCGTGTCATTTGGTTTACATGGTATGCCAGCTACATTCCAGCGGTACATGGATGTAATTTTATCACCTCACACTGGTTATTGTGCTGTGTACCTGGATGATATCGTGGTGTACAGCCCAGACTGGAAAAGCCACCTGGAACACCTACGAGCAGTTATCCAAGCTATCAAAAATGCAGGTGTGACTATTAATCCTACTAAATGTGCATTGGGCATGCAGGAAACCAGATATTTGGGCTATGTGTTGGAAAATTTATTTATTTATTTATTAAATTTTGGTGACCGGGTAGGCCCACTGAGCCCCGAAGGTCCCTTTTTCAGGGGTGACCTGGGATAACAATACAGGTTATAAGAATGAACAAGGACATAAGGAACATTTGAGGCATTGTGAGTTACATCATGAGGTGGTTACAGTAAAGAAAAATAGTGGATACAGGCATGGTTACAGGCATGGTAAAAGAAAAGCAGTGGATGCAGGCATGGCTTACAGGCACGGTAAAAGAAAAGCAGTGGATGCAAGCATGGGTACAGGCATTGGTTATCATCATGACATGTAAGCAATTGGTAGTACTTTGCATATAGTTTATTCAGGGGTTACACGTGGCCTCTGGCGAGCAGTCTGTATAAGGCAGGTAGTAGGAAGGTTAAGCTAGGAGACGGGAGTTGGAGAGGAAGGGAGTACCTTAGGAGCTTTAAGTGCCATGACAGTGGCATGCGTTGAGGTCAGCAGATGGGACTTAAGCCTGGTGCTGACGTTCATGAGTGAGGAGGAGGCCTGGACCTGGGGAGGGAGCTTGTTCCATTGGTAGGCTGCTTGGGAGGAAAAGAATCTTCCGCCAGCGTTTGTCCTTACCCTAGGGACTTCTAATAGCATTCTGTCTGAGGTCCTTAGGTTCCTTGGGTTGTGTTTGAGGGTTATGGTCCCGGCAATGCTTGGCGGAGCATGGGGTTTGAGAAGCTTGTAGGCCTGGACAAACAAGGGGTGTTGGAGGCGGGCGACCAATGTGGGCCAATGAAGATTGGCCAAAGTGTCACAGTGGTGATGTCTCGGGTGGTCTAAGGTTATGAAATGAGCTATTTTATTATATAGGGTTTGCATCCTGGTAATCTGTTGTTTAGCCATGCCCTATATAATAGGGGCCGCAAAGGTCAGGTTGGGTAGAAGGACGCTGGTAGCTATGGAGAGCCTGGCTTCAGGGATGAGTTGGTCCCTGAGTCGGTACAGGGTGCCAAGTTTTCGATGTAGGGTCCTGGTGACCTGGTCCACGTGTTCCTTGTATGTGATATTCTGATCCAACGTGAGGCCTAAGTATTTAAGGGGGGGACTACATTAATGGCTTTACCAGAGAGTGAGGTTAAGGAGAGGGATGAGGACCTGTCAAATCCCAGGGATCTTGGCCCGAATACCATTGCCTTGGTCTTGTCGGCATTTAGTACCATTCTGTTCTTACATAGCCAAGTCTCTAGTGAAGTGAGATCCTTTTGGAGTAGAGGGCCTAGGGCAATCACGTCACGCAGGGGTCGGAAGATGACAGTATCATCAGCGTACTGCACAACCAAGCTCTCCCCGCAGTGGGTACGCAGGTCATTGGTAAACAAGGAAAACAGGAGGGGGCCTAGAATTGATCCCTGAGGTACACCCTGGTTTGGAGTAGTGGGTCAGACATGGTCCCTTTCCATGAGACCCTCTGTGCCCTGCCTGATAAGTAGCTCCCAAACCACTTCAGGGCATGATTGTCTAGGCCTATATTTTGCAGCTTCTGTAGCAGCAAGTTGTGGTCGACGAGGTTGAATGCCTTGGATAAGTCTATAAAGACTGCACCAGTGGGTATCCCTTTGTCCATTGCCCTGAGAACTTCATCCGTGAAGTTAATGAGGGCAGTGTCAGTACCATGGTTTGTTCTAAATCCATGTTGGGAGGGGGCAAGGAGCTGATGAGCTTCAAGTAGTCCCTGAGTTGATTGTAGATGACTCTTTCTTGCACCTTAGCAAGTGAGCAGAGGAGGGAGATGGGCCTGTAGTTGTTGAGTTTTTTCCTGAGCCCCCCTTTGTGAATAGGGACAACATTGACATGTTTCCATGGGTCAGGGACTGCTCCTTCCCTCAGTGATCGATTGAGGAGCATGGTTATAGGCCAGGCTGAGGAGGTAGCTCCTGCCTTGAGTAGCCGAGGGTTGATACCGTGGGTCCCCCTGACCATTTCGGTTTCAGGTTCCTTAGGAGGTTTAGTACTTCAGTGCGTTTAGCCAGTCTCAGGTGAAATGGGGGTCTTTCCATGTGAGGTGGTTCATCTGAGGTAGGGGGGAGAGTATGGGGAGACAGGCAGGTCTTGTAGGCCTCGAGGTCTGAGAAGTGCCTGTTAAGGGCAGCCGATATTTGAGAAGGGTCAGTTGTGAGCTGACCATTAATCTCCATGGGACAGGACTCAGGCTTTTTGCTGCCCTTGATCAGGTCATTGATATGATTCCAAAATTGCTTGTGGTTGCCCAGGCTGGTTTTCTTGAGGTGTGTTAAGTAATCTCTCTTAGCGAGTTTTATGGCTCTCTTGGCTTTGTTCCTCAGGGCTTCGTATTCAGTGAGATCTGCCGGGAGGGAGGAGAGCCTAAACTTTTTCCAGACTTTTTCCCTGAGTAGCCATTAGGGCTTTGAGGGAGGGAGAGATCCACTTGTAGCAGCTGCCTTTAGCCCTCATTCTCTTCATTGGAGCAAAGAGGTTGGCCGCTGTGGTTAGTTCGTCCTTGGAGTATTGCACAGCCTCAGTAAGAGTAGGAGAAGATTTATGGGGTTCCAGTCCAGACTACCTAGGTAGTGATTGTATTGTAGTTCAGAGAACTTGGAGAAGTCGCGGGCGGAGAGAATTCTAGATTGGACCTTGGGTGGTTTGTTTTTCCATATACAGAAGATTGGGGAATGGTCACTCAGGGAGTCTGCCATTGTGCCCGCACTCTGTATATTAGTGAGGTTAGACACCAGAGCCCAGTCAAGGGTGATGTGGTTCCCAGTTTTGTAATTAAGTCTGGTCGGTTCAGAGATGTCCTGCGTCAGACCTGCTTCATGGGCAAGTGACTTTGAGGCATGACCAGGGTCCTGGGCCCAGTTAATGTTAAAGTCACCCAGGATTAGTTGCTCCAATGTTACCTTGATAGCCGTATCATTTGTGATGGCTTCAAGGGATTTGAGGGCTGATTTTGGTGGGTGGTAGACACAGCCAATTGTTAGTTGTTTGGCGTGCCCTAGGGTTATCCGGATGTATATGCTCTCTCCCTCAGCAGTAGGATTAGTCTGCAGGGGTAGAGGTGACACGGAGAGGTCATCCTTAGCATAGATTAGGATCCCACCCCCTTTTTTGGTTTCTCTGTCATTGCGGTAGCTATTGTAGCCCACGACCTGAATCTCGTGGTCATGGGTGTATGCTTTTAGCTAGGTTTCAGAAGTTAAGCCAGAAATTTCTAAAATAGAAGCTGTATCTAACAGCTCTGTCCCTAAAACAAAGAAACATGTCAGGTCATTTTTAGGGCTGGTGGGTTATTATCTGAGATTTGTTCCCAGCTTTGCTGAGATAGCTACTCCCCTCACTGAACTCACGAAAAAATAGTACACAAATAATGTGAAATGAACCCAGAGTGTGATGAAGCTTTTCAAGCCATTAAGGCTGCATTACGTTCAGCCCCTGTTTTGAGAAGCCCAGATTTTGAGAAACCATTTTTGTTACAAACAGATGCATCAGAGGTAGGTCTAGGTGCAGTCCGGAGTCAAAATATAGATGGGATGGAACATCCTATTCTCCACATAAGTAGGAAGTTGCATGACAGAGAGAAAAGGTACTCCACCATTGAAAAGGAATGTTTAGCAGCATAGTGGGCCATGGAGTCCCTTAAATTTTATTTGCTAGGAACTGGCTTTGTACTTATAACAGATCACAATCCTCTCTGTTGGCTTAACCAAATGAAATATATAAATTCCAGAATCATGAGGTGGTACCTTGCACTACAGTCATTTAAATTCAAGGTGATACACACATCTGGTAAAAAGAATAGCAATGGTGATTTTCTGTCAAGATATGGATTAGGAATTGAGGATTCTGAAGGTTAAAAAACAAATGTATCAGTTTAAACTTTACTGCTTGCTGTACTGTTTCAGTAAAAGGATACTGCACATGTGCTTAATTTCTGAAAGTTAGAAGCTAATGTTAGTAGAGAATTACTAGAAAGTTTTGGAAAACTCTTTGATAAAACAGGTTTCCTCTTAAGCAAAAGGGTGTATGTGATCGGGTTGAATAGGACCCTGTCCCAGTTGTTATGGAGAATTTAAATGCAGGGATCTGTTCTGTCCTTTCCTTTCCTGTCTCTTGTCTGTCTGGTTGCGCAACCAAATTTTCCTGTGAGACCTAGGATTTGCTCACCCCGACAGTCTTGCAATTCTTTGCCTTTCACTGTCTCTCAGTCTTCCCTTGTTGTTCTGTATTTTCCTCCCTTGCATATCTGCTGGTATAAAAATATATGCAAATCATTAGGTGAAAATCTTACTGATATTGGGATCCCTTTGTTTAGAAATTATATAGTGTTACTGTTGAAATGTATATAATTATAGTTTGAGATGATTGCAAAAAGGTATTGGGAACTCAAAGAGTTAACCTGAGAGCAGTTTTTAAGCTCTTTTTCAGAAGCTGTGGAGAAGGGGCCTCAGTTGTGGGACATTGTGTTCTTGCTACGCCTGCCTGAAATTTACAAGAACATTTTAGAAAAAAAACAGGATGCTTGTGAAGGAGGGGGGTTGCAAGGACTTATAAGAGAGAGATGCAGTGTTTTGGGAGACAGACAGAGATTGAAGGAAAGCTCAGATGGATCTTTTCAGTTTATTCTACCTTTGTAAATAGTTATTCTGAACAATTTTATTTTTTATGTTACTGGTAGTACTAATAAACACTTTTTGTGAATTCTACAACTGCTCCTGGTTTTTCCTATGCTTCCTGACCTGTGACTCGATGACAGGCACACAGTGTGAAGGGTTTTATGTCTTTCCCATTCTCTACAAGCAGGGCACATCACTTGTTGTTAAAAATCATGTCCTTCCCAACTGGACAAACTTTGTGGTTTTACTTATTGTCCCTTCTGCAATTTGCTGCAGAGCAGAGACAGTATAGTGCAGTGGTTTAAGGCTCTGAGCTACAAATCTGGAGACCTGGGTTTGAATCCCACAGCCCCCACTGGCATGCTGTGTGACCCTAAGCAAGTCACTTAACTTCCCTGTGCTCCCAGGTCACACCTCTAAACAAGCTTTCAGATTAATGTGCCTCTCCTGGTTAAACAATTGAAAAAAAAATTTCCTTTCCCACTGGTCTGCTTGTTTTTTAGTGTCTTAATTCCCATCTCTGCAAAAAAGGGCACATTAAACTTTTAAAATGTATTTTCCAATCTCTGCAAAAACTACCAGGCACAACACGTAAGCTTTCCATCTCTGCACAGGCAGAGCGGCAGGGCACAGATTTACTTTTAAATGTCTTTCCCATCACTTCAAAAACTACTGCAGCTTTGCAGGGCACAGCTGTGGTTTAGTTCTTGTCTTTTCCCATCTCTGCAAACTAAGCAGGGCACAATTACTTTTAAATGTCTTTTCCAATCACTGCAAAAACTACAGGGCACAACACTTAGTTATCGTTTCATATCTCTGCAAGGCAGGGCACAAATTACTTTTAAATGTTTTTCCCATCTCTGAAAATGCAGGGCACAAGTTACTTTTAAATGACTTTTTGCAAACACTGCAAAAACTATAGGCTCAACACTTAGTTATTGTTTCACATCTCTGCAAGTCAGGGCACAGATTACTATTAAATGTCTTCCCATCTCTGTAAACTAAGTAGGGCACAAGTACTTTTGAATGTCTTTTCCAATGAATTACTGCAAAAAATACATTGTTTGACATCTCTGCAAGGCAGGACACAGATTACTTTTAAATGTCTTTCCCCATCACTGACTGCAGGGCACAACAACTTGTTTGTGGTTTACTTATGTCTTTGAATGACCTCTGCAAAAGCAGGGCACATTACTTTTAAATGACTTTCCCATCACTGCAGCTTGCAGGGCACAACACTTAATATCTTTTCCCATCAATCTGTTTGTTCAACTAAGCATCTGCCGATCATCTGCAGCAGCTCCTCCCCTTCCCCAGTTGCAGGCCAGAATCCACAACATGCCCGACAGTGCCCAGCCATCCCCTCCCCCAGAGTTGTGTGACTGCCCAGTCTGTGCCCTCCCATAGTTCACTCCTCCTCCAGGCTCCCCAATAATATAAATTGAGAAGTTTTTACTTTTTTGGAGAATCCCGATCGTCAGGTCTGCTGCTGCTGAGCCAGTTGCTCTGGTGCTAAATCTGCATCATGCCACAATGCCTGCCTTGTCTGGTCCCGGTAGGGTCCCTTCTCGCTCAGCATCCTCTGCTCCTCGCTACCCTGCGGTTCCTCTCATGTGACCCATGACCCCATGATGCTCCTTCCTGCAAAACAAAAAAACAACATTAAATACCGCATGACACCTACAAAAAAATAAGTCTAGTAAATGGAAAAAAGTAACCTGGAACTTACCTTTTCTGCTTCGGTTAGAACTCCTGGACCTGCTTGTTAGGGTGATGGGCTCTAAGAAGACACTCTCACGTTTCTCCCGCACATACACTGGGGAGGAGGAGCAGGAGCAGCTGGCCAATCAGGAGAGATGGGGCATGGTGTAGGGGAGGAGGGGGGAGAGCAGGAGCAGCTGGACAATCTGGAGAGGCGGGGCATAGCACAGGGGAGGAGATGGGGAAAAACAAACAAACAAAATTTTAAGAAACATGCACCCAAAAAGGCCCCAATGGCATTTTTAAAGGACTCAGGGCCAGGTGACAATGATTAGCAATGACTGCTAATCATTGCCACACTAGACTCATGTTTCCTGATTCTTGGGTCACAAATTGCGATGCGAATCCGCTTATTTTATGCCTTGCACAACCTTTCCAACCTAGGTGCCTCTGCCTCCACAATCCATTGGTTCTCCAGCTATCTCGCAGGGCGCGTTCAGCAGGTAAAAGCAGATAGTCTTCTTTCGAACCCCCTTCCCATCACTCGAGGCATCCCTCAAGGGTCCATACTCGGCCCTGTCCTCTTCTCCATCTACATCAACAGCCTTAATTCCAATATCACTAACTCAAAACTGCACTTCTTCGTGGATGATACTGTACTCTACACCTCCAAGTCCTCGCTTCTTGATGTCCGCGAAGAGCACCAAACTGACTTCCTTCAACTCAAACATAATCTTACCTGTGTCAAGCTTTTGCTCAACGCTAAGAAAACTAAGGTAATGTGTAGGGGCCGGAAGGTTCCCTAAGAATTTCAAGACAGGTCAGACAAATCTGGAAGGAGAGGCAGGAAGCTTACTCAGTGACCAAGATGCAAGAAGTTTATTTACCAGGGACAATAAAAACAAGATAAGTTTTTTTTTACAGTGCTACAGGATAATAAAAATAAACAAACAATATGATTAGGACCAACAATTGGCCGAACTAAGAACGGGGGTTAACCCCTTTTAGTCCAAGTCCTACCAGCACTTGGTCAAGATGATAAAACCTTATGAACCAAGCTTGGGCTTTTCTCAGTGTCAGCTGATCTGAGGGTGGGCATTGACCCCACAAAGCGCTCGTTACAAAATTGCCATAATGGGGCATCCACTGGATGATTAGAACACAAACAGGAACACTAACTTGGTGCTCTTCTGTGACTCCGGGCAAGAAGCTGAAGACTTTTGGTCGACAGATGGTTCCCTGGACGATCCGCTGCCATAACCACTGGCAGGTCCCCGGCACCCAGGACACCTCCAAAGAAGACTGCTGACAATGTGACTGTCTGGCAACCTCAACAGAGTGACACGGGCACACGTACACTTCTGGACGGCCAGCAAAATAAGAAAGGGGCATGCACAAAGTTAACTGGGGTCCCTCTTGCTTGAGCCAGGGTGGCTCCTAAACAGACTCACTACTGGATACCTCACTAGTGGCTCTCTACCACTTACTGTCGTAGAACTGATGCTGAAACATCTGTGGTGGAACTTTGAAACAGGCTGATGTCGTTGAAGATGGTTCTGCTGCAGATGGCGGATGGGCTGGGGACCTCCCTGGGTCAGCAGCAGGCTTTTTAAAAAGCTGGCCCAGGCAACAAAGGTGAAGCTGGATGTCAAGTGCAAGGACGCAGTCTAATCACACAATTTAGTAGCAATCAAGCAGTTTGTGAGTGTTTTAGCAAACAATGCAATCTATGAATAGGGGGCAGTCTCTAGGGAGCACCAGGCAGACAACGCACAGCTCGGTTGAGAGGGTTGCTTAGAAGACCCACCCAGAACACCATGGGCTACCCAGGGCTCATAGACCACTCCCTCCCCTCATTAATGAGTACTACTACTACCCCTATGCCTGAGCCTACAGAGCTGTTGCGTGCCCTGGTCCCGCCTCCCTCCTGAATGCCCGTGAGGTCCTACAGGGTGGAGGCTGTGGGACTCCAGCGTAGGCTCGCTGGATGCACTAAGCTCATCCACTGATCATATGAAGCCCTAGGCTATACAGCCACCCCTGGACCCTCACAGTCCACCCCTCCCACCTCTTGGGGCCTTTAATTCATGGCACCCTTTTTTTCTTTAACCACCTGGAGTCACTTTTACTCTAATAAAATAAAATACCCCAAAAGAAATTTAAAGTACTTGGTGGCCTCTGGCCACTCCTGGGGCCTTTTCTTTCACTTTCTGTGCCCTTGGCCCACTGCCCAATTCTGTCCCTGCTCAGGGCAGGCAGTTCGACTAGGGAGGCCTCTGTGCCCCTGTTCCCTTTCTAGGGCACTGTCCCTTTAATTTCCTGCTCCCTCTCCATTTCCCTAGTGCCCGTGGCACAAGTTTAATTAATAATTGGGCACTCAGCCCACTCACCGCCATGGCCCAGGACTTCAGTGCTGCTGAGGGGAGGCAGGAAACCTGGCCGGGGAGTCATGCTCCCATATGGCTCCTCTTCTAAGCTGCCATGCTGCTGGGCGGAAATACAGGTCTGGGGTGCATCTTCCACCTGGACCTATTTTAGTGTGGCCCCAGTTGATCCAGCCACCTGAGGCTTCCTCCCATGCCACTCGGGCTCTTTGGGAAAACGGGTCGCATCAAGGAACCTTGCTCCCACTCGACAGACCCTGTTGCTGCTGCCGCCACCCAGCCTCGGACTGAAGATGGAGGGGAGCAACACTAGAGGAGCCACGGACCACTTCAGGTACTTTTCTTCTCCCGTGCTCCTCACATCCTCCACCCTCCACGTCTAGCCGACAACTCCCTGCTTTAGCCCCTTCCTGGCCCTTTTGTAGGGCAGGGGAGGTCCTGGCTTCTGGCCAGGAGATTGGGCACCACAACCCTCCAGGAGTATGTCTTGCCATGACCCCCCTTCCCAGCACCAAATGGCACAAAATCACACAAAGGGGATAGGGAGGGGTTGGTGGACCTGCAGGCAAGGGGGGGGGATGTGAAGGGAAGAGGAAAAAAGAAAAATCCCCACATTGGAGAAAAGGATCCCTTTTTTTTGCTGTGCCCCTAACTTTGGGAACTACAAATGTACTTCCACCATAACACCCCACCGTCGGGACCAAGTCCAACCTCGCAACTGTCAAAACTTCCCTAGGGGAACCACATGAAGTGGTCGACAAATTCAAATACCTAGGAGTCTGGATTGACAACAAACTATCCTTCAATGCCCACATTAATAATCTCTCCGCCAAGCTCAAAGCCAGATTAGGTTTTCGTTTTTAGACATAGAACCCTCTCCCCACCCGAGGTCAGACTCAGACTTGTCCAGGCAACATTCCTCCCACTCTTAGACTATGGTGATATAATATACAACTGCACTTCGGCTACCAACCTCCACAGATTCGATGTCCTCGTCCACTGTGCCCTTCATTTTATTACGAACACATCCCCCAGGACCCATCAGTATGACCTATAGTCTACTGCTGGGTTGATGTCCCTAGCCACTAGAAGACTGCTCTACCTTGGTACATGGACATGCAAACACTGCATAATAAACTCCCAGAGTATATTTCCTCTCTCGTCCACATCTCGCACTGCACTTATTCCCTTAGGAAATCTTCCTCCCTCCTCCTGGATATCCTCAGAACTAGAACCTCCCTCAACAAGGAAGCTATATTGCATTCTCTCCCTGTAGCTTGGAACAGCATTCAAATGGTACTCAAGCTCACCGGCCTGGTCACTATTAGTTTCTTCAAGTCGCTCGCCTCAAGATTCTTCACAGATCCTTGCAAATGCCCGAGGGCTTAGCTCTCTGAATCCCTCTTCTTCCCCCCCCCCCCTTTTCCTCTAACCTTCCCCTCTGGCCCTGTCTCATGTGTTATCTTGTCGCTGCCCAATTCCCCTACCCTCTCCTGTAGCACTCCCCTTCCTATTAACTGACCATTTCACATCCTTACTCACTCCTGTCCTGTCCCCTCCCTCTGCTACATTCTTTGCCTTCTCTACATCCTACCACAGATTGCCGCATTGTTGCATCATGTCATTTGCCTCATTATTGCAGTATCTTGTTGCCAGGACCTGTTTTTACTGTGATTATATGTTGTGATATATGAAACCCATTGTCTTATTCAAAGTATGTTCCATTTACTTTGTAAACTTGTTGTTGTACACCTGTCTTGTACTAGGATCTCCTTGTGAATGAGCTTGCTCAATGGAGTTTTCCTAAGAACAACCTATTTGCCACAAAAAATGTTCTTCTAAGTGAGCTCTTCTTATAGATGGGCTACCTGTGTAACTGATGGTTTTCCGATTGTGACCACATGGTGGTGCTAGCATAATGCATAAAATATACTGTGAAGGTAAGCATTTTGAAATTGTAACCTTTACACAGTTCTCTTTATTTTTTAAAAGACAATAGACTTTGTAGCCATTAAGTTAACCACATCCCTTGGGCTGCTGTTTTGTTTCACAATTTAGACCACACTAAGAATCTTCCAAAAGCTGGTCTTTGTTTTTTTACAACATGCATAATGTTGTAATTGCTGAGACCACTGATTACTGCTATGAGCTTCTCAGCCAAGGTAGGGGAAGATCGCTGATGTGTTTTCTCCATGGCTTGGGGGATGGGGAAAGTAGTTACGTAAGAACTTACCATAACAGTAGATCTTCGAGAGAGGCCCTTGCAGTAGGCAACAGCATTAGGACTGAGCCGCCAGGTGCTAGGACCACATAGAAACTTTAGCTAGCAGAGTCTGGTGGGGGACCGCCCACCTGATGTTGCGTGACCAATATCAGCCCAATCATGTATATTGGGCTGGTCCCCTATGCCCGCTTCAGTTCACCCGAAAGAGACCTATGACAGGTGTGACAGGAGAAGGCGTGAGCTTCTGAAGCCATTAGTAAGGCTGAGAAGAAAAGGAGAAGCAGCAGCAGGGAGAAAGAGGGAGGGAAATCCCTGCCTACTGCAAGAGCCTCTCTCGAAGATCTACTGTCATGGTAAGTTCTTAAATAACGGTACTATCTTACTTCGAGAGGGCTCTTGCAGTAGGCAACACCATTAGGACTGAATCCCAAGCAGTGTAAGTCAAGCAGAGACTGAACGCAGGAGGCAGGATAAAGATCTGCAGTAGGCAAAAAATCAAGACAGAAGGCCTTGAAGGACAGCTAGTCCAAAGCCTGCCCTGTGTCTAGATGCAATGTCCAGACTGTAATGCTTAGTGAAGGTGTGGTCAGAGCTCCAAGTGGCTGCCGCACAAATATCTGCAGCAGAAACATTTCTAAAACAAGCAGTAGATGCAGCCATGGCTCTGGTTAAATGCCCTTTAACTTCCCCAGAAGGGGTCTGTTGTACTTCTGATAGCAAAACAGAATGCAGTTTGCTGACCATTTAGATGAACATTGGTTTGAAACTGCTGCACCCTTCCTTTTGGGCATGAAGGAAACAAAAAGGCTGATCTGTTTTTTGGACTGATTTTGTTCGATTCGTATAGTAACACAAAATTTTGTACGTATCCAGAGTGTGCAGAACTGCTTCCCCCTTGATTAGAGTGTTCAGAATAATACACTAGTAAGTGTATAGTCTGATTCAAAGTAAACTCAGGGGGCCTGATATTCAGACTTGCGCCTGGCAATGGCGCAAGTGGTTGCGCTGCTCAACTGAGTTGCACTGGAGCAACTAAGGGATATATTCAGAAGAGATGTGCCATGGCGTAACTCTTCTGAATAGATCAGCTAATGCACCCTGCGAAAATACAGTGTGCCGGCTCAACCCCCAGACAGGTCTGAATACCAGGAATGGGAACTGTGCCAGCACATCAGGGATACGCTGTGCTCAAATCCCTGATATTCAGACACCAATATGCAAATCCATGCAAGGTGCAAATGGGGTAATTTGCATGTCATTATGGCTCCATTTACATGTGTTGTGCATGGTAGGCCAGCGAAATGCACATGGGGCCCTGCACAGCATGCGGTCCCTGTACCAGGGACCACAGTAGTACCCCCTCCCCTCCCGTAACCCTGATCACCAGTATATACATTTATGTCATTACCCTTGTGGTCCAGTGGGTACCACCACCCCTCCCTTAACCCCGATCACCATAATGACATGCAAATGGCCCCATTTGCACCTCGCATGCATTATGGCTTCATTTGCATATTGGTGTCTGAATATCAGGAATTTGCATACGGTGTATCTCTGATGCGCTGGCGCAGTTCCCATTCCTTTTATTCAGACCTGTCTGGGGGGTTGCGCCAGCACCTCCCACCCCTCCTGTAACCCCGCCAGCCCACCCAGCCTCCCCCCCATCATCGGCGGGCAGCAAATCCACCCACATACCTCTGTGGCTGCCTGCCGAATGATAGCTTACAGTAGCAGCTGCAAGTCCATTGGTCCACATGGAGCTGGGTGGGCTGGGGTGGGGGTGCCACTGGACCACCAGGGATGTGTTTTAGGTAGAAATGCAGGCCATCGGGGTTACCGGCAGGATGGGGGGGTGACACTTGACTTCTAGGGATTTCCAATTCAGTTATATGAGTGATTGGAGCTACGGGCAGGAAGAGGGGAACCACTAGACCACCAGGGACAATTATGTTGTCCAAGACACAGTGATCAGAGGTACTGGCAGAGAAGGGGGAACCACTGGACCACCAGGGTAATGTATTAAATATAAATGGGTGATTGGGGTTATGGGAGGAGTGAGAGGACCCATTGGACAACCAGGGTAATGTAATAAATATATACAAGCGATCGGGGTTATGGGAGGGGTTGGGGGACCCACTGGACCACCAGGGTAATGTAGTAAATATATATGGGTGATTGGGGTTATGGGAGGGGTGGGGGGATGCACTGGACCACCAGGGCAATGTAATAAATATATACGGGCGATCGGGGTTACAGGAGGGTTGGGGGAACCACTGGACCACCAGGGACTTTTGTGTGTGCTTGTGCGCGGTGTTTGGGGGGGTTTGCCACCCACAGCCAGCGGCTGCTGTGTTGCGCACTGCAATACAGCGGCCACTAGTGGGTGGATAGCACTTGAGCCAGTTCTCTCTGGGCTCAACTTTGAGCCCAGGTATGCAGCACACCTCTGGGTTGTGCCAGTAGATGCACTGCACATCCCGGGCTGAATATCAGAATGTGCCACATATGCATAGGCACGCTCCCTGGAGATGTGCCACATACATTATCTTTGTGCCCCGGTGCATCAGGAATTGTGCTACGCAACTCCCACTTTTGAATATTGGCCAAGGGCGCAGTTCTGGGGTTGCGCTGGCGGAACTCAGTTGCGCTAGGTGCAACCCCTTTGAATATCTAAGCCAGAAACAACCTTTGGTAAAAACTTAGGATTTGTACACAGAACCACCCAGTCTCTGTGGAAAATCAAATAAGGCTCCTTATACATAAGGGCCTGAAGATTGGAAATACTTTGTTAATAACAACTAAAAATAGCGCTTTCCAAGACTGGAAGTGCAGGTGACAACTCACGGCTGGTTCAAAAGGAGGCAAAGTAAGCTTTTCAAGGATAAAGTTCAGATCCCATGGGGGAACAGGGTTCCTGACTGGGGGTTTCATATGCAGGATTTCTTTCAGAAAAGTACGGGAGACCTCCAACTGAGCCAATGTTTCGCCTTCCACCAGGGTGTGGTAGGTGGATATGGCCGATTAATGGACCTTCAGAGAAGAATAACTGAGTCCCAGGTCAGAGAGGTGCAACAGGTACTCCACGACCTGAGGAGTCGGGCACAAGAAAGGGTCCCAGCCCTTGGAGACTGCCCAGACAGAAAATCTCTTCCACTTCATAGCATAGGTGGTCCTTGTAGACAGCTTTCTGGCCTCCACATGGACAGAAGTGGCTCTGGGAGAGACCCCAAAGCATGACACAGCCATGTCTGAAGGTGCCGAGCATGAAGGTGAAAGGACATGAGATCTGGATGGACCAGCATGTCCTGATCCTGGGTCAGAAGGTCCTGGCAGAGGGGAAGAGGAACCGGCGGCTCCACCAATAACTGCTGGAGCAGAGGGAACCATATTTGGCGAGGCCAGTATGGAGCGATCAGAATCACGTGAGCTCCTTCCGCTTGCAGCTTGATGAGTACCCTCTGCAGTAGTGGGAAGGGAGGAAAGGCATACATGAACCTCCCTGTCCAGCAAAGAGACAGCGCATCTTGCCAGAAAACCTCAGGCCCGGGAATGAGCAAGCAAAAACCAGGTAGTTTTGCGTTGTATTGGGAGGCAAACGGATCGAGATCTGGTCACCTCCAAAGGTCGAAGATGTCCTCTATCATTGACTGACACAGTTCCCACTTGTGAGCCTTTGCCTGAGTGTGGCTTAGACTGTCTGCTAGGATGTTCTGGACACCTGGGACATGCACTGCTGTGAGCTGGACCTGGTGCTGAAGTGCCCAGTAACACACTCACATCACTTCCCTGTATGGGGGTACGACCGAGTGCCTCCCTGTTTGTTCAGGTACCAGACTATGCACATGTTGTGTGACTGGACTAGGAGTGGTCCTGGGAGAAGATGAGGCTGGAAGGCTTGGAGGGCATACAATACAGCACGCATCTTGAGCACGTTGATGTGCAACGGGAGCACCCGCTGAGACCAGGATCCCTGGGTTCTGCAATCTTCCAGATGTACTCCCCAGCCCTGATGTGATGTATCCATTATCAGGGCCTGAACTGCAGGGTAGGTTGAAAAGGGACCCCCCCAGCAGAGCTTTGTCAGATCCTGACACCAAAGGAGATCCTTTCACATAGAGTTGGACACCAGAACCCTGTGATCCAGGTCATCTGACCTCAGGTCCCACTGTACCCTGACTGTCCACTGCATGACTTGCACGTGGAGTCAGACCAGAAGTACTGTGGGAATAGCCACCACCATGAGACCCAGGAAGCAGAGAACTGTTCTGGCCATCATCCAATGGCTGGAGGTCACATGCCGAGCTTGCCTCTGCAGCGTTTCCACCCTGTCTAAGGGGAAAAAGGCTTGACCCTGGGTTGTATCCAGTACTGCCCCAATAAATTGGAGGTGCTGGGAAGGAGTAAGGTGAGACTTGGGGTAATTCACCATGACCCCCACCCTGTGGAACAGGTCTAGGGTATCTGCTATAGGAGCCTCCAGGTGGTCCCTCGATGGGGCTGACAAGAGCCAGTCATCATGGTATGGGAACACATAGAGGCCCTGATGGCGTAAAGCCACTTCAACCACTGCTAGGCACCTGGTGAACATCCTGGGTGCTGACCAAAGGCCAAAGGGAAGAGCCTTGAATTGGAAATGCTCCCCCTGGAAAGTAAATCCGAGGAAGCAGTGGTGGGCAGGAAAGATAGGAATATGCAGGTAAGCATCCTACATATCCAGTGCACAGAGCCAGTGTCCCTGATGAAGCAGTGGCAAGGGTCCTGGGAGGGTCACTTCTCACTTACTAACCAACCACACTCCACCCGTCATCTCCGTTCCACTGATATGTGCACCCTAGTTATCTCTCGTCGTACCTCCTCCATAGATCAGGCTGCTTTCTCCTACCATTTCCCAAAGCTCTGGAACTCGCTTCCTTCACCTATCAGACCTTCCTCTTCTCCATCCTCTATCTCCCAGGCCCTGCACAACTACTTTTCCCCCAGCTGTTCTTGCATCTAGCCCTCCCTTCTCTACCCCCCTTTCTCTGTGCTCTACCCTCTCCCCTCCTCAGCCCTATCTTCCATCTCCCTGCCTACCCAACTGCTTCTCCCTACCTCTTTATGTTTCCAGCCCCACTTCCAACTCTTTCCTCATTAAACCTACCCTCCCTCCCTTCTCATCTTTATCTCCCGGTAATTGAGCACACTGCCTATCTGATTTCATCTGCCACCCCCCCCATCTATTAAACTGTTCCCTTCCACTAAGTATGCCCACAGTGTGTTCTAATGTCTTTCCCCTTCTTCCCTTCCCTCCCCCCTTACAGTCCCAGGATCACACTATTGTTACCTCCCCCAATCCCTTCTTCCTATTCCAGGATCCCTATCTCTCCTGCCTCCTATTTTCCCTATTTATGTACTTCCCCAATATTGTCTCCCACCACCCCTTCTCCTCCTCCTCCTCCAATCCTCCTCCCCATCCCCTTCCTCTCTCTATTCTTTTTGCCTGGTTCTGTCCCCTGGCTGGGTTCTCAGTATCCTGGTAGGGCAATTTGTGTCTTGGCTCCCTACCCCCTTCTCCTCCTCCCTCTCCCTCAACTCCCTTCTCCCTTTCTGCCTGTCTCCCTTGCCAGATTCTCTTAACCGCAAGGGGCACAGATTCGTGATTGATCTCTCCTCTATACCCTTGCCTGTCTCATACTCTTCTTATCCCCTTTTTTCAACCCACTACACCACTTCGCTTTCACATACTAGCCCCCTTCGGCTTGCACTGGCACTTAATCAGCTTATGTGCATCCTCAACATCTAGCACTTCACTAATGATATCTGAGCTACCTTACTGTGTACTACCAAGCTATGCTATAGACATTGTATGTATTAGTTACTGTACGTTTTCTTTTACCTTGTATATGTTTTCTGTATGCTCTCCCAACGTCTGTAACCCCCCTCCTCCAGGACGCTTTGGGAAACCTAGTTGTTTGCTTCAGCTCATGTTGTCTTTCCTGGTGAAACATTTTTGCAAATAAAATAAATAAAGGGTCAGCATGTGAAACCTCTTGTACTCGATGTACAGGTTGAGCATGCTGAGGTCTAGGACTGGCTGAAGGTTTCCCGTCTTTTTTGGAACCAGGAAAAAGTAGAGTAATGCCCCCTTCCTATCTGGCCCTAAGGAATGGGCTCTATGGCGGATTTTTGCAACAGAGCTACGATCTCTACTCTGATGAGTGGAATGTGACCGTGTGGGTAATGAAAGCAACCTGGAGGATTTTCTGGAGGTCGTTCCATGAACTCCAGCATGTGACCTTGAACTATTAGCTGAAGGACCCATGAATCTGTCGTGATCACCTCCCACCCAGACAGGTGGCTGGTGAATCTGCCCCCCCAACTGGCTCCCCTGGAACTGTGGGTAGAGGAGGGAGGTGTGCCATGAGTCAAGAGGTGGAGGGAGGGTTGGGGAGCACCACCCCAGAAGCCCTGTGTGACTTGGCTGGGGGGGAGTAGAGGCAGATAAGGGAGCTTGACGTTGTGGGCTCATCAGTGACCTGTATAGTGGCAGAATAACTTCCTCTCTCCTAGAGGTAATTCCTCTGGGGATGTAGCCCAGCATTTTATATGCTTTGGCTGCCGCCTTACAGCACTGTGCAGGGTGTTTTATGTTTCTCCTGACCAACACCCCAAGCTCCTTTTCCTCCTCTGAGATAGTCACCTGTATGCCCCCTAGCCAGTAGCTGGCCCCTGGATTTCTAGCTCCCAGGTGCATGATCTTGCATTTATTATTGAATCCCAACTGCTAGATGCCCAACCATATCTCTAGCCTAGCCAGATCTTCCCTGAGCGCCTGTCTCCCCTCGTCTGTGTCCACCTTCCCACAGAGCTTAGTATCATCTGCAAACAGGCAGATTTTACTTTTGATCCCACCCGCTATGTCACCAATAAAGATGTGGAACAGCACAGGTCCGAGTACTGAGCCCTGTGGGACCCCGCTGGTGACGGGTCTAGGTTTGGATAGTACATGGGGGAATGGGTAGTAACAACAACAAAAACAGAAAGGGACTTGGGGGTAATCATATCAGATGACCTTAAGGTTGGCAAGCAATGTGAGAAAGCAGTAGGGAGGGCTGGGGGGATACTGGGATGTATAGGGAGAGGTATCACCAGCAGAAAACAGGAAGTTGTTATCCCTCTGTACAGACAGTTGGTGAGACCACATCTGGAGTACTGCATCCAGTACTGCATCTGGAGTACTAATCCAATTAACGGAAGCACTCTTGATAGGGGGGTCGATCCCAGTCCTTTCACAGAAGAAAGGGTTCTGCAAGAACTCCTAAAACTGAAGGTGGACAAAGCAATGGGTCCTGATGGAATTCACCCCAGAATTCTAAAAGAATTAAGGGAGGAACTAGTGAAACCACTGGCTACTCTTTTTAATAAATCATGGGAGGATGGTGTGGTACCCGAGGACTGGAGGAAGGCGGATGTGATTCCCCTTCACAAAAGTGGGACCAAGACAGAGGCAGGAAACTACAGACCTGTCAGTCTGACCTCTGTGGTAGGGAAAGTGATGGAGTCACTTCTGAAGGAAAGAATAGTTGAGTACCTAGAGGCCAGTAGGGCACAGGACCCAAGGCAGCATGGGTTCACAGCGGAAGGTCATGTCACCGAAGCTAATAGATTTCTTTGACTGGGTGACCAAAGTAGTAGACCAGGGAGGGCTGTGGACATGGCCTACCTAGACTTTGCAAGGCATTTGACACAGTCCCACACAAAGATTAATAGTCAAATTAACCAGCCTGGGAGTGGGTCCCAGGGTGGTAGCCTGGGTAAAACATTGTCTGCACAACAGGACACAGAAGGTAATTGTAAATGGAGTCCACTCTGAAGAAAGAGGGGCTACTAGTGGGTACCGCAGGGTTCAGTATTGGTCCAGTCCTTTAATGTCTTCATCAGTGACATTGCAGAGGACTGAAGGAAAAGTATGCCTTTTGCAGATGACACAAAGATCTGCAACAGGGTTGATACACAAGGAGGCGTGGAAAGGATGAAAAGGGACTTGGCAAGGTTGGAGGAATGGTCAGAAGTATGGCAGCTAGGATTCAATGCAAAGAAGTGCAAAATAATGCACCTGGGAAACAAGATCCCAGGGGAAGAATACACAATGGGTGGGAGGTAGTAACAACAACAAAAAGGAAAGGGACCTGGGGGTAATCATATCAGATGACCTTAAGGTTAGCAAGCAATGTGAGAAGGCAGTAGGGAGGGCTGGGGGTATACTGGGATGTATAGGGAGAGGCATCAGCAGCAGAAAACAGGAAGTTGTTATCCCTCTGTACAGACAGTTGGTGAGACCCCATTTGGAGTACTGCGTCCAGTTCTGGAGACCCCATCTCCACAAGGACATAGACAGGATAGAGGCAGTCCAGAGGAGGGCAACTAAAATGGTGCAAGGTCTGCAAGAGAAGCCGTATGAGGAGAGACTAAAGGAGTTTAATATGTATACCCTTGAGGAAACAAGGGAGAGGGGGGACATGATAGAAACTTTTAAGTACCTCAGTGGAATCAACAAAGTCCAAGAGGGTAGCATCTTTCAGAAAAGGAGACGTGCAAGAACAAGGGGACACAATTTAAAGGTAGAAGGGGGCGGTTCAGGGGCAATGTGAGGAAGTATTATTTCACAGAGAGGGTAGTGGATGCATGGAACAGCCTTTCTGAGGAGGTTGTGGGGTCTAAAACTGTGGGAGAATTCAAGAATGCATGGGACAGACATAAGGCAATTCTTGTGGGGGATAGGAAGAAATAGGCTGTTGGTTAACTAGGATCTGCGGCCTATCCTGTAGGTAGGGAAATGGGCAGACTAGATGGGCCAAGCGGTCCTTATCTGCCGTCAAAGTCTATGTTTCTATGTGTCTATCCAGTTCTGGAGACCTCATCTCTGCAAGGACATAGACAGGATGGAGGCAGTCCAGAGGAGGGCAACTAAAATGGTGCAGGGTCTGCAAGAGAAGCCATACGAAGAGAGACTAAAGGAGCTTAATATGTATACTCTTGAGGAAAGGAGGGAGAGGGGAAATGATAGAAACTTTTAAGTACAGTACCTCACTGGAATCAACAAAGTCCAAGAGGGTAGCATCTTTCAGAAAAAGAGATGCGCAAGAACAAGGGGACACAATTTGAAGATAGAGGGTGGACGGCTCAGGGGCAATGTGAGGAAGCATTTTTTTACAGAGAGGGTGATTGGCACATGGAACAGCCTTCCTGAGGAGGTTGTGGGCTCTAAAACCGTGGGAGAATTCAAGAATGCATGGGACAGACATAAGGCAATTTTTTTTTTTTTTTTTAGTCTTTGGTAACCAGGTACGGCCCACTAGGCACAAGTACCTGTTTTCAGGGGTGACCTGGGAGCACTGGGTGGTTAAGTGACTTGCTCAGAGTCACACAGTCTGCAAGTGGAGGTTGTGAGAATCAAACTCAGGTCTGGTCTGCTGGATATATCAAGCTTGTTCACACCTCGTTCCTCTAACCTCTAGGCTATACTACAGCCCTTCTTCGGCCCAGTTCTTGTGAGGGAGCAGGAAGAAATAGGCTGTTGGTTAACTAGGATCTGCAGCTTATCCAGTAGGTAAGGAAATGGGCAGACCACGTGGGCCAAGCGGTCCTTATCTGCCGTCAAATTCTATGTTTCTATACCCCCCCCCACCACCACTCTCTGGTTCCTGTCCTGCAGCCAGATCTTGTATCTATGTATCTTGACCCAACCCAACAGCTTGTCCCCGATTCCCAGCTTACTCAGCTGCTGATCAACCTGCTATCTGAGGCTGAATTGAATGCCTTGCTGAAGTCCAGGTATAGGATATCCACTGTCTGCCCCCTGTCCAACAATCTTGTGACCCAGTTGAAAAAGTCTATCATGTTTGTTTGGCAGGATCTCCCCCTGACAAACCGATGCTGCCTGTCATTCTAGAGATCATTTACCTTTAGGAAGATCACCAGTTTTCTTTTCCTCTCTACACATATTGCAGTAAAATAACACAATGAGAAAGATAATAAGAAAACATATGATGTGTGAAAGTACAAGATGAGAGAGGAGCAGTATACACAAAACCTTCAGTGAATTATATGGTTAAAATAGCATGGGCACAGATCAAGAAGAGGTAGTATGAAATATGAAAAAAAGGAGGGAAACGTGGAAATGGGAGCAGGGGTAGTTAAGCTGGGCAAGATGCCTAGAGACAGGGGAAGGGATGTGACGATGCAACAAACTGGCTACAAGAAGGAGGATGGACAGGAACAAGGAGGAGGAGGGGGAGAGATGGCTCTTTCGACCTTGCAGAGAGGGAGCTAGATGAAGGGAGGTAGGAAGAGAGTTCCAGAGGGGAGCTAGTTAGTACGAGAAGGCTGCCTGCCCTAAGCTACAAACAGGATGGGGGAAAGAGAAGGTATGGGAGTTCTTGGAGGATAAGGGGTAGGTAGAAGGGGTTGAGGGGGAAAGGAGAGAGAAGAAATAGATGGGGAGGGATCCAAACCAGAATTTGGAGATGAGGGTGATGGCATGACGCTGAAATAGGATGGGGGGGAGAGACAGTATGAGAGGGAATTCAGGCTCCTAGGTGATAGTTTTAAATGCTTCATTGCCAAGCTTTTAAACTAGCCAATGGGGGAGGCACTGAAAAGGAGCAGGGAATTCCCAGCCTCCCCCCACAAAACAGGGTAGTTAGCCTTAGCCAGGTTAACACCAAGGTAGAGAGGTCAATAGGGGGCAGGGCAGGGATAAATGGAGAAAAAGGCAAAGGCAGCAAGTACAGGGATGGGGCTAAAAGGGGCAAGGCCATCATAAAATGGAGGTCGATGAGTACCAATGCCTGTAGTCTGGGTAACAAGCTTCCTGATCTAGTGGCCTTGGTGGAAGGGGGACACCTGGATATCGTGGCAGTTACAGAAACCTGGTATACAGAGAACCATAACTGGGATGTCAACATACCAGGATACACAATCTACAGGAGGGACAGGGAGGGTAAAAGGGGAGGAGGAGTAGCTCTCTACATAAGGGATCAAAGCAACGGAACTAAAGGGCAAACAGGGAGGAGAGAGCACTGTGGATCATCTTGGAGACAGGAAATGGCACCACAGTCTGCACAGGGGTTGTATACAGACCCTTGTCTAAGGGGGAGGAAATGGACAAAGAAATCATAGGAGGCATCCTTAGAATGGGAAAAAATGGGAGATATTGTTGATGAGGGATCTGAATATGCCATGTTAACTGGAGCACATTTGCTGCAGCCACATCTAAGAGCAGAGTCATTCTCGATGCCCTACAGGAGGCATGCCTCAGGCAGCTAGTGTTGGAACCCACTAAGGAGGGAGCAGTCTTGGATCTGGTACTCTCAAATGGGGGCGATGAGAGGATCTCGGATTTAGAGGTGGGAAGCCATCTGGGAACAAGCGACCACCAGAGAGTGTGGTTCACAATAAACATAGCCATAGAGTCAAGCCATACAAAAGCAAGGGTACTGGACTTTCGGAGGACTGACTTTGGCAGAATGGGAGAGTGTCTAAGGAATGCACTAGCAAAAGGGCAAGAAGGAGGGGTGGACGAACAATGGGGAAAAATCAAAACTGCCATCACAGAGGCAACAAGCCTTTGTGTGAAGTAAATAAACAAAACAAAGGCAAAAAACACTATGGTTCTCAAAAGAGGTGGTGGAGAAGGTTAGGGAGAAAAAGATAGCATTCAGAAAGTATAAGGAATCACAGAAGGAGCAGGACAGAGAACTCTATCAGTTAAAGCAGAAGGAAGTGGGGAAGGCAGTCAGAATAGCAAAGGTCCAAACCGAGGAAAAGATATTTAACTCAGTTAAGAAGGGGAATAAAACCTTTTATAGGTACATTAGTGAGCGAAGAAAGACCAAGGGAGGGATAGTGAGGCTCAATAAAGGCGAGGGGGTGGGAAGAGGGTCACAGTGAAAAGACAGAGATACTGAATGAATACTTTTGTTCAGTATTCACTAAAGAAGAAGAGGGGGATGTACCTAAACCAAACAATAGAAGCACTCTGGATAGGGGGGTCGATACCAGTCCACTCACAGAAGAAAGGGTCCTGAAAGAACTGCTAAAACTCAGGGTGCCCAAGGCAATGGGACATGACGGGATTCACCCCAGAATTCTGAAAGAACTAAGGGAAGAACTAGTGACACCATTGACTACCCTTTTTAACAATTCATGGGAGGATGGTATGGTGCCTGAGGACTGGAGAAAGGTGGATGTGATTCCCCTTCATAAACATGGGAGCAAGGCAGAGGCAGGAAACTACAGACCAGTTAGTTTTACCTCAGGGGTAGGGAAAATGATGGAATCACTTCTGAAAGAGAATTGCTGAGTACCTAGAGGCCAGAGGGGCACAGGACCAAAGGCAGCATGATTCACAACACTGGGTGACCAAACTAGTAGACCAGGGAAGGGCTGTGGACATGGCCTACCTAGACTTTAGCAAGGCATTTGACACAGTCCCACAAAAAAAATTAATAAACAAGTTAGCCAGCCTGGGAGTGAGTCCCAGGGTGGTAATCTGGGTAAACAATTGTCTGGACAACAGGATGCAGAGGGTAATAGTAAATGGAGTCCACTCCAAAGAAAGGGGGGTCACTAGTGGGGTATCTCAGGATTCAATATTGGAGCCGGTCCTCTTTAATATCTTTATAAGTGACATTGCAGAGGGACTGGAAGGAAAAGTATGCCTCTTTGCAGATGACACAAAGATTTGCAACTGGGTTGATACACAAGGGGGTGGAAAGGATGAGAAGTGACTGGGCAAGGTTGGAGGAATGGTCAAAAGTATGGCAGCCTAGATTCAATGCAAAGAAGTGCAAAATAATGCACCTGGGAAACAAAAACCCAGAGGAAAATTACACAATGGGAGAAGGAGGTATGAACAACAACAAAAATGGAAAGGGACCTGGGGTAGTCATATCAGATGACCTAAAGGTAGGCAGGCAATGTGAGAAGGCAGTAAGGAGGGCTTGGGGGGATACTGGGATGCAGAGAGAGAGGCATCACTAGTAGAAAACAGGGAGTTGTCATCCCTCTGAACAGACAGTTGATGAGACCCCATCTGAAGTACTGCATGCAGTCCTGGAGATCCCATCTCTGCAAGGACATAGACAGAATGGAGGCACTCCAGAGGAGGGCAACTAAAATGGTGCAGGGTCTGCACCAGAATCCATATGAAGAGAGACTAAAGAACTTAATATGTATATGCAACCCCAAGACGACGCTATTCCAAGGGCTACTACCCCTGCCTGCATGGCTATGCACAGGTTGAGGGGCCTGGATACAGTATCAAGGTGCCTTTAACCAGAGTAATGGTATTGGGTCTGTCTGTCTATCCTGCTATAGCCCTCTGGGAAGCTAACTACCCACCAACCTGCCTAGTGGCTTAGTACCTAACACAGCAGTAAATTCACAGTCAATATAAAACAGTAATACTGCCGGCCTGCTGGCGCAGCGGTAGGGCTACCGCTTGCGGTGCCAGTGACCTGGGTTTTGAACGGACCCAGGCAGCTGGAGGCTGGCTGGGGAGGAGGATTGAGTGCCCAGGAGCTGCTCTCCTCCTCTGGGAGGGTTGGGATGTGGGTCCCGCTACGATACCACCACCCGGGTGACCACGGGTGGAGGTGCAGTGAGACAGCATATAAGGGAGGGAGAACGTCTACTGGGAGCCGGAGCGTTAGCACGTCACAACGTGCATCGCTCCATGGCCCCCCCTTGCGTGCAGACGTCCTGTGGGCTGGGACCAGGAAAGTGGAAAAACCCTGTGCTGGACTCCTGTAGACGGAACCCGGCTGTCCCGAGATAACCCTTAACCAGGCTCCATAGATGGGGCTGGTGACGCCTTCCGACGCATACTTGAGGTGTGAGAGGGGGACTAAAGGGGGGTCCTTCTCCTCCCCACCCGGGAGGTAAACCGAGGCAGGATGGGGAAAGGCTAACCAGCACCCAGAGGGAGGTACCTGGGGTGGGACTATGGGAATACGCAGCCTAGGGATCTCCGAAGAAAGGAATCTAGTACAGCGAGAAGGGGGCATAAAGAGAAAGTATATAAAAAAAAAAAACAGTAATACTATGCGCACCCCCTTCACACTTACCACCAGTGTTGGACATGCAGCAATTTCCCTGGAGATTCCCTGTAAAATAAGGTTAGCAATACAGATATATACTGTCAACACTGTAACCTCACTAATCATATGCACACTAGCCAGATTAAACGTGAAAACAGACAATAAGGTTTATTTAGGAGTCGTGAACATGGAAGGGGGAACTAGAAGGGAAAGGATCAGATTTGTTACAGTACAGTAGCTTCTTGTTGTTTTTTACATTGTTTCTTGTGGATTTTATTTGGTAGAAGGTTATTTCTTTTCTTTCTTACTACTTCTAAGGGGCTAGCAGGGTATTGTTTTGGGGCTGTTGGAATTTTGAAAACTGTTTTGGTGGCTATAAGTGGGCTCATTTATTTGATGTTTCACTGTGTAGCAGGCTGCATTTGTAGAGGCCTATTTCTTCTGATTTAAAACCTATTTGGTGTGATTTAACTGGGACTGTTTCTTTGAAGCAGAGACCTATATCTTCTAATTTCAAGCCTATTTTGATGTGTTGTTGGTGAAGCTGTTTGAATTGGAGTCCTGTTTCTTTTGGTAGCAAACCTATTTTGGGGGCTTTGAGTATAATTGTGATTCATTTTTCCTGGCTTCACTAGCTGCAAAGGTTAGTGCATAGTGGGGGGAAGGGTGCTAATGGTCTGACCAGGGGCCTCAGCTACCTGATTGTTTCTGGAAGACTTGGGTTGGTCCCACCCCCCCCAACGCCTCACTCCACCCACCCCTGGTCCATGATTTCCTTTATACCAGGGGTTCTGACATCACTTCCTCAAACGGGCAAAGGATATGCATCTGTCATAGCAGAAGCAGACATCCAGGAAAGGAACAGCAGCGAGTGAAGAGGTGACTGCTATCTCAGTGGAAGGGAAGTAAATGCAAATCTAGGAACTTTCATTGTTACTTCTCTGCATTGCTATTGCATTGTGGAAAGGAGGAGTAGGAGTTCAAGAAGGTTGTGCAATAGCTACTTAAGTCTCTTTTGAGTTTGGATAGGAAGGTTAGAATATAAAAGCAGTTGCTCAATATATCTAAACGTAGCAACAAATGGGGTAAGGGAAATTAAGAAAGAATGTTTTGCACTGATAGAGGGGAGAGGGAGACTTGGGGAGTGTTTGGCATCCTGCATCTGAAGGGTGGGGGGTCGCTAGGCAACGACAGCAATGGGTAGGGTGGTAGGCTGCAACAACTGCAGTGCACCAATCTTCTAAAATTGCCTGGAGTGTGGGAGGATGTTTAGTGTGCAACCACATAGAGAAACTCAGAAAGGAGATTGAGGGTCTGCAGGAGGAACTAAGACAGGCAAGGCAGACTGGGGTGGGTTTAGCCCAATACTGGAGGGAGGGAGGAGGGGAGATGAGGGAGGGCGATTTAAGCCAAAAGTGATGAGGAGAGGGTCAGAAGAAGGGAAGCAGAGACAAAGGGGCTCAGGCCAGGAAGAACGATTGCCGGGAAAACCAGGTCAGGAGACAAAAGACAAATGGAAGCAGGAGATAGGGACTTGTGAGGGGAGGCGAAGAAGTGGCAAAAGTCATGGAGTGGAAAGGAGAGAATAGGTTACTATGAAGAGAGAGGGAGCAGGCATTTGTGAAGGGTCTTCAGAAAATAGTTTTGCACTGCTAGAGAGGAAGGAGGTGGAGGAGGGAAATGATGAAATTAGAGGAGTAATTGATAAATGCCTGGACCAAACTGGAGTGGGGAAGTTCTGCTGGGAGAATTGCAACAGGGGTAAAAGGGGGAAATAATGTGCAGGAGGAAGAAGAGGAGCCGGAAATGAGAGAGGGAGATGAATGGAAGCAAGCAGGGAGTAAGAGTGGTGGAATCTTAGTGCTGGGGGACTCAATACTAAGAGGAGTCAGGTGGGGTAGCAAGGGAGAGAGGCATAGTTGCATTTGGGTGGAGGCCATGCCAGGAATGACAGCAGAAAGGGTGGGACAATCTGTTCTGAAATATGCTAGAAGGGGTAGGGACAAGCCTCATTTAATTATACATCTTGGGACGAACGACCTGGCTGACAAGACAGTAGATATAGTCCAGAGGAGGTTTGAGGAACTAGGACACTATGTGAGGGGGCAGGAAGATCAGTAACTTTTTCAGAGATACTTCCAGTGCCCAAGGCAAGCACAACAAGAAAGCTGAGAATAGAGGAATTTAATGGATGGCTAAGAACCTGGTTTTGTGCTAAAGGGTATGGGCTGTTGGGGGGTGGGGAGAGACCTGGGAGGACAGTAGTCTCTATACCAAGGACAGACTACACTTGAGTAAGGAGGGAAAGAAAGTGTTGAAACAGAAGATGGAGGAGTACATAGAGGAAGTAAGGAATTTAAACTAGGAGCGGGGGGTTGCAATTGGGCAAGAGATATGCAGAGACCACAGGTTGGGAAATCATATGAGCTACCCCCAATAACAGTGACAAAGGACAAATGGCAAGTACTATTGGTGATGCTAGTAAAGGAGGGCAGGATGGGAGGGGGGAAAAGGGTGGAAGGTGGTTACCCTTAATGCAAGGAGCCTTGGGAGGAAAACTGCAGAGTTACAGGTGCTCATGGCAGAGGGAGAGGTGGACATTGCAGCCATCACAGAAATATGGGCCACCCAATACAATGACTGGGACCTGTCTGTACCAGGGTACAGGTTACTTTGTAGGGACAGGGTGATTGGGAAAGGAGGGGGTGTAGCACTATATGTGAAGGAAGGACTGAAGTGTGTAAGGGAGGAATGGAAGGAGGGTAGTACGGAGTCAATGTGGATGTAAATCCAGGATTCCAAGAATAGGATTCTTAGAATGGAACTGGTGTACAGGCCACCATCTCAGACGGAGGAGTTAACAGGGAACTAGCGGGACAGATCAGAAGGACCTGCGAGAAGGGTAGTGTGGTGATTGTGGGGAACTTCAACATGCCAGGAGTGGACTGGAGTACCCCAACAACCAGGAACAGAAGGGAGCAGGTACTGCTGGATGCCTTCCAGGACAACTTCCTGCTGCAATGGTCAGTGAACCAACCAGGTTAGGGAATACCCTTGACCTTGTGCTGGCAAATGGGGACTTTGTGAGAGAACTTACAGTGGAGGAACTGCTGTCAGGAGTGACCACCACTCAGTATGGCTCACATTGGATATGAGCAAGGAAGGAGGGAATCTGGCACAAGAGTGCTGGACTTCAGGAGGGTTGACTTTGGGAGGATGGGGTAAGTGGTAAAAGGGTACCCGGCCAGAATTCAATCTAGTATGGACACTAACCAGAGGTGGGAGCTCATAAAGCTGGGGATAGTGGAGGCAACCAAAACCTGCTGCAAGGCCCAGAGCAAGAAGGCTAGGGCTAAGAAAACAAGCTGGTTAAGCAAGGAGGTCATGGAAAAGGTAAGGAGGAAAAGAGCTGCCTTTAGGAAGTACAAGAAAACAAGGAGAGGGGAGGACAGGGAGGAGTACTTGACGGAATCGAAGGAGGTGACAAGGGCGGTAAGGGGAGCCAAGGCATCTACGGAACTCAGGCTGGCACAAGGCATTAAGAAGGGGGAAAAGGACTTCTTTAGGTACATCAGGGAGAAAAGGAGCTGTAAGGACCACATAGTAAGGATTAGGAAGGAGGGGTTGGGTGAAAACAGGTTATATAAGGCAGAAGCACTAAATGAGTACTTCTGCTCAGTATTTACTAAAGAGAAGAGGGGGGTGACACCCAAGGGGGAGAAATGGCAGAAACAGGGGGAGGGGTGACAGATGGGGAAATCATGGAGGCAGAATTGGGAGGGTTTGAATGCACTGTGGGTGGATAAGGCACCAGGCCCAGATGGCATCCACCCCAGGGTACTGAAGGAGCTGGCAGAGGTCCTTGCAAGACCTTTGGCAGACCTGTTTAATGCCTCGCTACATTCAGGGTGTGTACCTTAGGACTGGAGGATGGCTCCTGTGGTGCTCCTCCACAACAGTGGCCCCAAGGATGAACCAGAAAACTACAGACCAGTGAGCCTCACATCCATCGTGGGTAAGCTAATGGAGACTATCCTGAAGAACAGGCTGGTGGCCCTCCTAGAGGTCAAAGGACTACAGGACAGCAGACAGCATGGCTTCATATGGGGCAGATCCTGTCAAACCAACCTGGTGGAGTTCTATGACTGGGTAACTAGGCAACTAGACAGGGGCCATGCAGTGGATGTCCTGTATCTGGGCTTCAGTAAAGCATTTGACTCGGTGATGCATGGAAGTCTAGGAAGTAAGTTAGTAGGCACAGGGGCAGATGCAAAGCTGGTGAGATGGGTGGGGAACTGGCTTCAGGGAAGGCAACAGAGGGTGGTGGTGAGTGGGGAGCTCTCACACCCAAGGGTAGTGACAAGCGGTATTCCACAGGGCTCGGTGTTGGGACCAGTGTTGTTTGGGATATTCATTGCGGACATATCAAAGGACATCAAGAGCAAGATCAGTCTGTTTGCTGATGATACCAAGGTAGGAGCAGTGGTGGATGACCTAGGGGCATGGCAGGGGTTGCAGGATGATCTGGCAAAGCTTGAAACCTGGTCAGACACCTGGCAACTGGAATTTAATGCCAAAAAGTGCAAGGTGCTGCATTTTGGAATGAAGAACCCAAGAAGGAGTTACCAGCTAGGGGGAGTGCAGCTAGCCCAGACAGAGGAGAAGGATCTGGGGGTGCTCATTACATGGTCAATGAACAACTCGGCACAATGTAGGAAGGCAGCTGCAAAGGCCAACAAAATGCTGGGTTGTATTGCAAGGGGTATATCCTTGAGGAGGGAGGAGGTGATTCTGCCACTGTATAGGTCATTAGTTAGATTGCACCTGGAGTACTGCGTGCAGTACTGGTGCCCATATCTGAAGAGGGACATTAAGTTACTGGACGGGTGCAGCGCAGGGTGACAAAGATGATCAAGGGGCTGGGGGACTTATCATACGAGAAGAGACTGAGGGAGTTGAACATGTACTCACTGGAGGAGAGGAGGGACAGGGGACATGATTGAAACCTTTAAGTACATGAAAGGAATAAACAAGACAGGTACAGAGGGGCTGTTCAAAGTAAGGGAGGGGAGGGACACCAGGGGCCATGATATGAGACTGGAGGGAGGAAGGTTCAGGAGGGAGAAGAGGAGACACTTTTTTACAGAGAGGGTGGTGGCTGGGTGGAATGCGTTACCTGTAGAAGTGGTATCCAGTAGAACAGTGGACTGCTTCAAAAGGGGATGGGGCAGGACAAGGGGGACGGTCAGTGATGGGGAAGGATGGAAGGGAGGGGTAGCTGCAGAATAAGGGGTGCTAGCTGCACATTCGAGCAGACTTGATAGACCTCTAGGCCTTTATCTGCTGGCAAATTTCATATGTTCGTATGAATCTAGGCAAATGATTTGTACTCTGATTTGATTCAGGTTTGGCATGCGCTTTTTTAGTCCCAAATAACAGTCACACAACACTGGGTACCCAGGATGGAATATCTGGCTAGCCAGAGGTGCTGCCCGGGGTGGCCGGCATTGAAGCTGATGTTGGGGCCCTTGATGGAGAGAAAAGCAGTTAGCATGCACAGTTACAAGATAATTATTTGTAATCTGAGCCGGTTGGCTCAGTCCCTTGTAAACCCAAAAAGCAAATGAAATCAGATGATAACACAGATAATTTAAATAGTAATTGCAGGGAGCTACCCTGATTGTACTCATGCTACCAGATTTCTTCAGCCAGGCAGGCGATATGGAGACCTTGTGGTGTTCACCGAAAAGCATGGGGAAGCAGGGCCGACACAACACACCTCCTCTGCATGGCCTTTCCTTCAGGTGGCTGCAACCTGCGAGTTGTTGATGCACAGGGACTGAATCCCTGAAGCAGGTCTCTCACTGAAACAGTCTTTGGTGAAGGGTAATCGGTCTGGGTCAGATTGGCAAAGGCCCGGGCAGGATGAGCAATTTGGCAAAGTTCATTTGTCTTCTTGCAGGTAAAAGCTCCAGCTGGCATAACAGGTTGGGTCATAGGCAAGCAGGACTTGACCCATGAAACACATTCAGGACATTCAAAATAAGCAGCGTTAACTTTGTACAGTTCCGATACAGTCCGGTTGCTAATTCAGCAGTTTCACTGCGCAGACCTCTCGATCCAAAATTCGCCTTGTATACTGCATAAGCTTGCCACGGCTCACGGAGCAACCGCTCAAACCGCAAATGGTACTGGTAAACGTCTTTTCTTCTTTCTGCCGCAGTTCTAGGCTTGAATTGGAGCATGTCCGATTTCTGCAATCAAGCAGTCCCAAGTAGGAGAAAGGTGGCTGGGAGGCAAGATAGGCCTCTTCCCGCCGATTCCCCAATGCTCTGTTCAGGGAGCAGCTGCTCGAAAGCTTGAGCTGTTCACACTTCAACCTCCAACTCTAACTGATCCACTATCTCATGTAACACTGGGGATTTCCCTTGTAAATCCAGCATTCAGGCTGGCTGAGGAAGCTGTCAGTCACAGTTAGGGCTCACCCTCCAGGTTAGTTTTGGCACCAACCGAAAAACTACAAAAACTACAGTTTCCCTTTCCACGAGACACTTTGCCCAGGAGCTATGTTAGGCCCCCTGAAGTCCTACTGGTCCAATTACTGGACATCCCAGACCTAACATGTTGGATTCCATTCAGAAAGATATGCTGCAAGAAAAGCAGGTTAAACAAACTTCTCTATTTCAAATATAATAGCATATTTATTTATTTATTTAAGAGTTTCACCAGGAGGGCACACTGAGCAGAGTACTGCTCAATTCCAGTTGCATCCTGGGGGAGAGGGGAGGGGAGAACACAATACAGAAAATATATATTGCAGTCAGACAGTAAGTGTTAGATGCAGCTAGGACAGCACTAGGATAAAATTGTAGCTTGTGCAGAGCAAGACAACAGGGTGCTTCAAGGTACAAAAGAACAAGCAAATACAGTGCAACATAATACATCCATATAAACAGTAAATAAATACAATTCCTACACAGGCTCCCTCAGTACAGCACACGTAACGACTGCAGAGTGGAGCAAAACAGAGCGCTGGCTGGCCGGTCATAAGCACTAAATCACTCGGACCCAGCACAGACCATTCACTGCACACAGATTAGCTAGTCTCTTAAAGGGACAGGCGTGGAGGCTTAGCATGGAATCACACTGGGACAGGACACCGGCCTGGCAGTGGGCATTAAGGAGCCCAGGAAGACATTAAGGTAAACCACAAATTGGCAGGGCGAGATTATACACTTCCCTGCCTGGAAAAACTTGGGGCCCATGTCAGCTCTACACATAATACACACTTCTATATAGAAAACATTGTACACAAATACATGCTTGTAGACAGATGCAGGTTGCAACCATAAACTGTTTCATTGGTATACCATAAAATAAATTCTGATGCACCAGAGAAAAATAGACTAATTATAACAACAGCATTACTATACCCTTGCATGTTGCAATGAACACTACATAAACACACATTCATTTTCATGAACCTAATTCAAGTAGTTAAACACATTGGGTCCTATGCATGAATGGGGCAGAGTGGCTATGCGTGCATATCTGGAGCGCGTATCCACCCCGCACCCACTGCGCCCCCTGTGCGGCATGCACAAAGGGGGGGGTGCGCAGACCCACTGCACTCGATCCCCCATGTCCACTGACTGCACAGTGCTGGGGCATTCCGGGGGCATGCCAGCACTACACAGTATTCACTAAACCACGTAGTGCTGGCCGCATGGGTGTGGAGGGTGACTCAGGGTATGCCAGGGTAGACCCTGCCATAACACTCTGCACGCCCCCAGGGACACCATTTGCTGGACCGGGGGACCTGGAATGTGCACTCCGAGGTGCTGCCCCTGCCCACTAGGCAGCCAGTGAGGGCAGGGGCAGTGCGACGGGTGAGTGCCCAACAAGCACGATTGGCAGCGGCACCAGGATGTTGCGGGGTAGGGTGGGGAGGAGGACCATAGCACATGCCTGCCTACAAGGGGGGTACAGCAGTACAGCTGCTGTGTGATCAAGGCAAAGCTGCCGCAGCGGGCGTGTGGACAGGAGGTGGGTCCTGGTGCCAGATACCTGCAGTGTGCCAGGAGGGTGCTGTTCGCCATGGATGGGTTAATGAACTGACCGGCCATAAAGCCATGCTGCATGGGTCTGGGTGCCTAGGCGGCATGCACATCCCCAGACCCGCACAGCACGAGGGATCCACTAGTGGACCCAGGATGGGCATCCCTTTGAATGCCCACCTGGATCCGTGACTCCGCCCCCCAGCCACCCTGCAGAGTCCTGCTCGCCGGGGAAGGGAGGAGCTGCAGACAGGTGGCCAGCATTGGTGAATGCTAGAGTGGACACATCTGTCAGTGGGGCATAGGGTCGCGGGTGGGGTACATGACTTTGCCACGTGCCCCCGCCTACTTAGTGCATAGCACCCATTGTTTGCACAACAAGTAGATGATCCAGATGGGGTGGGCAGAATGAGAAGAGATCTGGATAAACTAGCAAAATGGTCAGAAGAGTGGCAACTGGGATTTAATGCAAAGAAGTGCAAGATCATGCACATAGGGAAGAGAAACCCTGAAGCCACCTATAGGCTGGGAGGGGAGTTGCTAGCAGTCACAAAGGAAGAAAGAGACTTAGGCATCATCATCACTGATGACCTGAAATCATCCAAGCAGACCCCAAAGCAGTAGGTAAGGCTAGGGGGATGTTAGGGTGTATTAGTAGGGGTATCACAAGTCGTAAGAAGGAGGTAATAATCCCTCTGTACAAGACACTGGTTAGGCCCCATCTGGAGTACTGCGTGCAGTATTGGAGGCCACACCTTCACAAGGACATTAACCAAATTGAGGCAGTCCAGAGAAGGGCAACCAAAATGGTGCAGGGACTGCATCAGAAGACATATGAGGACAGATTAACAGAGTTCAATATGTATACCCTTGAGCAAAGGAGGGAGAGAGGTGATATGATCGAGGCATTCAAACACCTTAAGGGCATTAACAAGGTGAAAGAGTCTAACATGTTTAAATATAAGAAAAATAGCAGGACAAGAGGACACAGCATGAGATTAGAGGGGCGATTAAGGGGAAGTGAGGAAATTATTTTCACAGAAAGGGTGGTGGATGCATGGAATGGCCTACCTCAAGAAGTGGTGGCTATGAATACAGTGCAGGGCTTCAAACAGGCATGGGATAGGCATAAGGGAGCAATACAAATGACTATGAATAGATAGACCACTGACAGAGCAAAGGCCGATGGCACATTTATAAGGTAGAAAAAGAAATGGGCAGACTGGATGGGCCATGCGGTCCTTATCTGCCGTCAACTTCTATGTTTCTATGTTTCTAGCCTGTACTACCTTTTTTTTTTTCCAGTTGTTTAACCAGGAGTGGCACACTAAGCTGAAAGCTTGCTTACAGGTGCAACCTGGGAGCACAGGGAAGTTAAGTGACTTGCTCAGGTCACACAGCATGCAAGTGGGGGCTGTGGGATTCAAACCCAGGTCTCCAGATTTGCAGCTCAGAGCCTTAAACCACTACGCTATACTGCCTCCCACCTACTGCATAGGCGTAGGAACTGGGGGGGCGGGGAAGGGGTGGCAGCCTCCCCACTTTTTATTTTTGTATGGCAAAAACTAGTTTAGAAAAAGTACCCTTTGTACTCCCATAAGTGCCCTTCCAATACTCCGCCCCCTCAGCCTTTACTATTTCCGGGCACCCTTCCTGCACACTAACCCACATAGTTTGGGGCCTGACCCTATCAGCTATGCTTGGGCTGCTTGGGGAAAGGGCATTAGCATACTGACTGGAGGGCCTTACTATCAGCTTAGAAGCTGCAGACTAACCCAGTTTTGGAAGAACATTTTTAGAAACGTAAACTCCTTTATGAACTACATTCATGGGAAGATCTACAGACCTTCCTGAGGAATCATAACTAAAGCACAATTCAGGCTTTGCGGCTGTTCTAGATTTTCTGGGGGGGGCAGACACAGGCTCAGACCTTTCAACACTTGCATTTGGATTGATCAGTCCTGGCTCATTGTCCATCAATAACTCAGCTTCTGATGAAAGGGGTGCCTTGCCCTGGCTGTCTGTTCAGAAACAGAAAGAACACTTTCATTTACTTACTCTGTGAATTCTGGTTTAGCAGAAACACTTACATTAACAAGTTCTGAAATTCCAGGTTCGTCATCAGGAGGAAATTCCATGGAATTCAAATCACGTAACTCATTACTGATACTGTCAGAATCATTGTCATTTGCAATATTGTCCTTGATACTATCAGAATCATTAACTTCAGACATTTCAGTTTCATCTGGTATGCCACCAGTTGTGCTCTCGTGGTCAGGAATTACCTCTCGAGGTTCAGTTAGTTCCATGAGACACAAGCAGTCAGCTACTGTAAATCAAAAGTTACACTTTGCACCTCACTTTCAGGGGCCACAGGAGTAGTGGAGAGGGCTAGAAGATTAGGCAGTTCTGAGGGTCCAGCCTCATCTCCCATATTATACAGAGGGGTTCCTTGAAACAACATAAGATGGATAATAGGTGACCCCACACTCACTATCGTCAGATTCAGACTTGCAGTCAGTTTCAATGAGAGCATGGCTGGTGGAAGGCTTTGCATTCTGAACAAGAGGAGGACAGGAGGAGAGTTTAACTGTCTCTTTTGGGCTGCAGCTCAGATCACCGGCCCGGGTTGGGCAGTATCTTGAGGTGCAGAATCAATAATAATTTGCCCAATAAGTAACAAATGACTTCTGTGCATTGTCTTTACAGCTCGTTAGTCATTATCTGGATGCACTTTGTATACTGGCAGTTCATCCAGCTTGCTGACAGCAACGCATGGGGTATGATGCCACCTGTCGGCTATCTTGTGTTTTCCATGCAGTCCCAAAGTTCTTAACAGAACTCGATCTCCAGGTTGCAGCTCTTGGGCCTTAACAAGTTTGTTGTGCCTTTCTTTGTTTGCTAGGTTTCTCTTTGCAGCCATGATGTGCGCTAGCTGGTAAGCATGGTTAAGTTGAGGTTTGAGTTTTTGTATGTAACCCCTAGGTGGTGCTATCCCAAGGGCTACTACCCCTGCCTGCTTGGCTAGTAGAAGGTTAAGAGGCCTGAGTTCTGAAAGGGTGCCTCCACACGGCGGTCAGGGTTGGTAGTGGTCAAGCTAATCTGGGCACAGCCCTCCGGGACACTGTAGCCCCCCTCTTTCCCCTCTAGTGGCCTGAACACTGTACAATAATCACTTTCACAATACCCCTGGTACACCACGCAACTAACCATACTGTTTGCACTTAGCACCAGGGCTGGTTCCTCTGGCTCGACCCTGGGGACCCCCTGTAAAATAAGGTTATGCACAGCAAATAGCAACAGTACAGTACTTTGAGCACAAACTGGAACCACAGTCAGATTACATGCAGAAAAAGTTAGATCTCATTTATTCAGGGGACTTGAACAAGGGAGGGGCAAAATCAGGTTAATTGGCTTAAAAGTTATATAAATCAAGCAGTTATGCATGTGCTTTGAGTCCCCCAACACAGTCACACCTCTGGGTACCCAGGTGGAGAAGAGATGGGCTAGCCAGAACTGTTGCCCGGGGTTGGCCGGCGTCGCAGCTGATTGGGGCCCTGTGATGGAAATCACAACATGCACAGTACACAATATTTGTAATCCGGAGCCAGAGGGCTCAGTTCGAAAAGAAAACGAAACAACAAGACAATCAGATGACACACTCAGATTAAGCTGTTGTTGCTGGGCGCTACCCTGGTAGTCGCAGAGGCGTCGTTCCTGTTCAAGCGTGGAGCAGGGGGCTGATCCCCAGTCAGGCCTCTCGTCGATGGCTTCTCTGTGCAGTTGGTAGTCTGGCTGGGCCAGTCTGGCAAGGCCCACACCTCATGGAGACAAATTCGGATGCAGTCTATTTTGGGCTGGATACAGCTTACAGCAAGCAGAATACAGTTCACACAGTGGGGAACTAACTCACGACCCACTAGCAGCTCATAGCACATTTACATGTAAGAGAATTCTACTGTACCAGGCAAAGTGCTCCCCAGTCACAATCGCAAAGTCTCTGCACACACCGGGAGCTTAGGGGTAGCTGGAACTCCTGACAGACCGATCGCATTCAGCAAAATCTTCGGTCTTCTTCAGGTTGAGCCTGGCCCACTTCAGTAGCTTACTTTAGTCACACAAACTTGGATTTAGTCCAAAATAATTCTCTTCTCTACCTCTCAGGAGCAGCAGACAGACATGCACGCCAAAAACTCAGCCTTTTCACAGTTCTCCCATGTGAATCCACTCAGGATTGCTGCTGAAAATACACTTGAGCTCTTCTCATTTCACTTCCTAACTCAGAACTGCCCTAAACAGTAGACAGCTTGGGGAATTCCCTCAGATCCAAAAGGTTTGGTTGGCTGATTTGGCTGTCAGTCAAAGCAAGAGCTCCCCCTTCAGTTGCAAAAAAGGCGCAAAAAGCTCAAAACTACAATTCCTACAGATTTTGACTTCAGACAGCTCCTGTAGTCTGGCTACATTTTATGTCCCACCAGAACTGATTGGTCCAATATGCAGTCCAGGACCAAGATAGTGGAGACAAATAAAACAGTCCTTGCTGCAAAAAAAGCATGTTAGACAAACTACATTATCTTATCACTCTAAATGATTTTCTGCAAATATTTACATCTTTCAACAGAGCTCCTCTCAGATTACTTATGCTGCAGTCAGGCAGCTCTTAAAGAGACAGTACACAGAGGCTATACAGGCTCTGGTAATCACATTTAAACTGCTAAAACGCAGGACACCAGCCTGACAGTGAGCATTTAGGCAAGCTCAAGGAAGACTTTTTGGGAACCCCCATTTGTAAGGGGGTTACACCTTTCCCTGCCTGGGAAAACTTGGCGTCCGCGTCAAGTCTGTACCATCATAACATTGAAAATGCAGCATATACAAGATATTTATAATATCAGCATGCTATACAAGTACTATCTGATTCATCAATTAGCATAACTTGTCACTTTACTATACATTTCAATGTACTCCACTATATAATTTCCATTTTGACAATACACTATGCACATTTCACACAGGTAAATTGAACATTACTATACAGAATCATGTAATAACGTCTTGTACTCTAAACAATGCAAGAGGAGGCCCTTCCCAATCAGCTAACTTGGGGCTGGATGGGGCAGGGGCACCATGGAGAGAGGGCAGAACAAGTAACCTGGAATGGGCCGTCAAGCTCAATTTGGGCAGTGAGCTCTGAGAGACATAAACACTTTTGTGGACTACATTGAGAGGCAAATCCACTGGCCTCCTGGGGGAATCGTAACTGAAGCGCATCACTGGCTTGACAGCTCGGCCAGTCTTTCTGGAGTAAACAACCACAGTCTCTGTACTTTCAGCAATGGTCTTGGAGCTTTCATCACTTATGAGGGGTGCCTCTGCCTGGGTAGGAATGTTCAAACTTGGAGCACTGTCAGTCCCTTGCTCTGTAGGCTCTGTTTCCACAACACTTGGCTCATTTTGAAGACACTCTGGCACTGAAGGGGGGTTGTCAGCACTCTCATAGTGTTCCTCAAGTTCTGGCATGTCACCAGAAAGACCCATACCATCACCCTCTCCTTCAGGCAAATCATACAGTTCCACGACACAAAGACTCAGCATCCTCAGACGTGATACTTTGCACTTCACTGTCAGGGAGCATTGGCTCCAAGGATGATGCCGGGGTGTTAGGCAGTCCAGAAGGTCCTGCTTCATCCCCATAATTCAACACAGGATTTCAACGAAACAACTGATTCAGTTCATATGAGGGCTAATAGGCATTATCACACTCACTGTCATCCGAGTTAGCCTGGCAGTCACTATCATTCTGGGCCTGCTGCGGGGGAAGTCTTAAATCGGCAACCACGGGGGCAGGCTGACTCTGTTTCTTTCTTGCAGCAGCATGAGTCACTGGTCCAGGGGAATCAATCTCGGTGGGTTCAGCCTCAATTATAACTTGACCAATAGGTAGCAAGTGGTTACGGTGCATGGTCTTGACAGCTTTGGAGTTATTCTCTGGGTGCACTTTGTACACTGGCAAATCTACAACTTTCCAACTATGACTTGGGGAAGATGGTGCCATCAATCAGCAATTTTGTGTTTACCATGCAATCCTAAATTTCACAACAACACACGGTCTCCAGGCCTAAGCTCTTGAGCCTTTACTTTTCTATCATGTCTCTCTTTGTTGGCTAGATTTCTTTTGGCGGCCATTGTCTGGGCCAGTTGATAGGCATGGTTCAATTGAGCTTTCAGTTTTTGTACATATTGCAGGTAATCTTCGGCTCAGACCCCATCAGGAGAAGCCCCGAAACAGACATCAACAGGCAGCCAGGCCTCTCTCCCAAACATGTGGCGGTAGGGAGAGAACCCGGTAGCATCATTCTCCATGCAATTGTATGCATGTACCAAGGTGCTAATCTGCTGGCTCCATTTATGCTTATCTTTCCAGTGGAGGGTGCCTAGCATGTCTAGTAGGGTACGGTTAAAACGTTCTGGTTGAGGATCCCCCTACGGGTGATAAGGAGTGGTTCTTGACTTTCGCACCCCCATAGAGGGAGCATTTCTTTGATTAGCTGACTCTTAAAGTCCTGGCCCTGATCAGAGCGAGTTCGCTGGGGGGCACCATAGTGGACGAAGAAATTTTTCACTAGCACCTTGGCCACGGTAGATGCTTTTTGATCTTTGGTGGGAAAAGCTTGTGCATACCATGTGAAATGGTCCATAACTACTAACACATTGCCAGTGTTTCACTGATCAGGCTCTAAACTCAAGAAGTCTATGCAGACTAGTTCCATTGGGGTGCTGGTAGTAATGTTGACAAGGGGGAAGCCCTCTGAGGCAGGGTTTTTCTCTGCAGGCAGCGACTACAAGTCTTTACATTATGCTCAACATCGGCCCCCATCTTGGGCCAGTAGAATCGAGATCGTACTAGGTCAAGGGTCCGGTCGATACCGAGGTGGCCCATATGACTGTGGAGGGACCTCAGTACCAAATCTCTGAAGGCTGTGGGCAGGACCAATTGTTGCTTGTCTATTTGGCCACCCCGATCTACTGTCTCTCTATACAAAAACTGATTAAGCAGCTTCAACCTGGGGCCTTCTTTAAACAATAAAGCGGTTCACAGATCAGAGGAACGCAACTTGGACACATCTTTTCCTGCACGAAGGGCATCAAGTGCTGGCTGACTCATAGGATCTCAGGATTGAGCCCACTGAATGCTGTCAGTGTCAAACTGAGGTAGTGCACTAATATCTAGAGCAGAAAAGTGGCAATATGCAGCCGGTATGCAGGTGTCAGAGGGGCCCAAGCAATTTACTAAGCAGTCCGCTGTGTTCGTAGACATCTGTTCATTTCTGTCAAACTTTTGGCACAATGCTCGGATGTCAGGTTCAGACAGTCTGACCCAGTCACTCTTGGAAATGGGCCTCCGGGATAGGGCGTCAGCATCAATATGATTCAGGCCCGGTCTGTATTCGACAGCATAGTCATATGTTGACAATGCAGAAAGCCACCGGTGCCCCATGGCGTCTAACTTAGCTGAAGTCTGTACATAGGTCAACGGGTTATTGTCAGTCCTCACCAATATTTTCACCCCATAGAGGTAATCATGAAACTGGTCAACAATGGCCCATTTTAATGCAAGGAACTCCAACTTGTGCACAGGGTAGTTTCGCTCTGACGGGGTCAAGCTCCTACTGATGAATGCCACTGGTCTCAAACTATCCTCATGGTCTTGATACAGTACAGCTCCTAGACCCTGCAGACTGGCATCAGTATGCAGCACATAGGGTTTGCTGGGATCGGCATAAGCGAGGATGGGAGCGTGGGTGAGCTGGTATATGACTTCATGGAAAGCTGCTTTACAGTCAGGCATCCAACGGGACCCGAAAAGTTCACCTGGGTGGAAATATGCTTTGTCTGGTTCTTTGATGGCCCCTTTTTTGTATTTCCGATTGGTAGGAAACATAGAAACATAGAATTTAATGGCAGATAAGGACCGCTTGGCCCACCCAGTCTGCCCATGTCCCTACCTAATGGATAAGCTTCAGATCCTAGTTAACCAGCAGCCTACTTCTTCCTACCCCCACCCTAGAATTGCCTTATGACTGTCCCATGCATGCTTGAATTCCACCACTGTTTTTGACTCCACAGCCTCCTGAAGGCGCTCCATGCATCCACAACCCTCTCTGTGAAAAAATACTTCCTTAAATTACCTCTGAGCTGCCCCTCCTCTATCTTCAAATTGTGCCCCCTTGTTCTTGCACACCTCTTTTTTTGAAAGATGCTACCTTCTTGGACTTTGTTGATTCCCTTGAGGTACTTGAAAATTTCTATCATGTCCCCCCTCTCCCTCCTTTCCTCGAGGCTATACATATTAAGCTCCTTAAGTCTCTCTTCATATGTCTTCTGGTGCAGACCCTGCACCATTTTAGTTGCCCTCCTCTGGAAGAGCTTCCATCCTGTCTATGTCTTTGCGGAGATTGGGTCTCCAGAACTGCACGCAGTACTCTAGATGGGGTCTCACCAGCTGTCTGTACAGAGGGATAATAGCTTCCTGTTTTCTACTGGTAATGCCTCTCCCTATGCATCCCAGTATCCCCCCAGCCCTCCTTGCTGCCCTCTCACATTGCTTGCCCACCTTTAGGTCATCTGATATGACTACCCCCAGGTCCCTTTCCTTTTTGTTGTTGTTAGTATCTCACCCCCATTGTGTACTCTTCCCTGGTTTTGTTTCCCAGGTGCATTACCTTGCACTTCTTAGCATTGAATCTAAGCTGCCATACATTTGACCATTCCTCTAACCTTGCCAAGTCCTTCTCATCCTTTCCACCCCACTCTTGTGCATCAACTCTGTTGCAGATCTTTGTGTCATCTGCAAAGAGACATATTTTTCCTTCCAGTCCCTCTGCAATGTCGCTTATAAAGACATTGAAGAAGACCGTCCTAATACTGAACCCTGCAGTACCCCACTAGTAACCCCCCTTTCTTCAGAGTGGACTCCATTTACTATTACTCTCTGTGTCCTATTCTCCAGCCAATTCTTTACCCAGGCTGTCATCTTGGGACCCACTCCCAGGCTGGCTAACTTGTATATTAATCTTTTGTGTGGGACTGTGTCAAATGCCTTGCTAAAGTCTAGGTAGGCCATGTCCACAGCCCCTCCCCGATCTACTACTTTGGTCACCCAGTCAAAGAAATCTATCAGATTTGTCTGGCATGACCTTCCTGCTGTGAATCCATGCTGCCTTGGGTCCTGTGCCCTCTGGCCTCTAGATACCAACAATTCTTTTCCTTGAGAAGTGATTCCATCATTTTCCCTACCACTGAGGTTAAACTAACAGGTCTGTAGTTTCCTGCTTCTGCCTTGCTCCCACTTTTGTGAAGGGGAATCACATCTGCCCTCCTCCAGTCCTCTGGCACCACCCCATCCTCCCATGATTTTTTAAAGAGGGTAGTCAGTGGTGTCACTAGTTCTACCCTTAGTTCTTTTAGAATTCTGGGATGAATCCCATCAGGCCCCATTGCTTTGTCCACCTTCAGTTTTAAGAGTTCTTTCAGAACCCTTTCTTCTGTAAATGGGCTGGTATCAACTTCTGTATCCAGAGTGTTTCTACTGTTTGTTTTAGGTACCTCCCATCTTCCTTTGTAAATACTGAGCAAAAATATTTGTTTAGTATCTCTGCCTTTTCACAGTCACCTCTGCCCACCCTCCCTCCCCTTTATTAAGCCTCAATATCCCTCCTTGGTCTTCCTTCACTCCCTGATGTAGGAGGGTAACCCTTGGTAAGATTCAAGAGTGGCCGAATCACTTTGGAATAGTCCTTTATGAACCGGCAGTAGTAGCCACAGAATATCAGAAAATGTTGTAGTTCTTTCAAATTGTGGGGCTGGAGCCAAGTAGTCAAGGCTTCAACTTTACTAGGATCAGTCTCTATCCCCTCTGTAGACACTATGTGCCCCACATACTTCACAGAGGTTTGGAAAAAGTGGCAATTGTCAATGGACAGCTTGAGGCTGAAATCTTCCAGTTGGTCTTGTATTTTGAACAGTTGACGCTCAAGTTCCTCTAGGGAGCTCCCAAACACAATGACATCATCCAAGTACACCAGGCAGTCCATCAAATTCATGTCTCCCACTGCTCATTCCATCAGTTGCTGGAAGGTGGCTGGGGTGCCTGATATCCCCTGTGGCATTCTCAGAAATTCATAGAACCCCAAAGGATAGATGAAGGCTGTCTTTTCACAGTCCTCCAGAGCCATCAGAATCTGGTAATATCCACTTTGAAGATCCAACACCGAGAACCATTTGCTCCCATTCAAACAATCCAGAGCATCTTGTATACGGGGCACGGTGTATTGATCGGGGATGGTCCGCTGATTCAGAGTTCGATAATCAACACACATTCTCACAGATCCATTCTTCTTACGCATAACCACAATGGGAGAAGCATATGGGCTCCTGGATTCTTGTATCACACCAGCTGTGAGCATTTCCTGCAAGTGTCTTCTCACATCGTCTATGTCTGCAGGGGCTAGGCGTTGAGACCTCTCTCGAAATGGCCGTTCATCATGTAGGCGTATGTGATGCTCCGCACCCTGGACACATCCCACGTCCCATTCCTTCAACGAAAACACTTGATCTCTCTGGGCAAGCTTCTGGCTAATTCTAGTCTTCCATTCAGCTGGCAACGGGAAGTAACCAAAATCAAACAAGTCGGGAGTCACTCTATCTGTCTTGCCAGGGTGCTTGTTGCTGGGCAACACTGCAGTGTCTTCACAGTGTACCGTAGCGAGGGTGCATCCTCTGTTCACCCGGATCTCCCGATCTGACACATTATGAATCTGGACCATCACTTGTCATGCATAGGCATTAGCATGAGCTGGCAAGATGCTGGGCTTAACCAATAATCCTTCCGGCAATTTTCCATCGCCTGACGCGTCCAACATCAGTATTTTGTTCTTGACATCTTTGCAGAGGCAGACCTCCCCTTGAACGGCACACTGAGCATTAGGGGCTAGTACCATTGAATCGGGATCCTTCTTCCACACGACCCCTACCGGTTCATCCTGGTCCACTCCCTTGGGGTTCTGTTGCAAATCATAGGCCCTCTTGATCAGAGCGGGAATTCTTAGGACTCTCCCAGTCCATCGCCCTTGTTTCTCACGACAGAGTTGTGCCAGTCTCCCAAACATGTGGGCGTTGGTCCCAATTAACAGGGGAACCCCATCATACAGTCCAGTAGGGAGACACACTAAGGCCAGTCTCAACTTGCTCCTCTACACCAGTTACAGCTGCAGGAAATGACAACCAGAGGTGGACATATCCTAGGTAGGGATAAGACTTGTCGCTCAGCCCCCACACATGTAGGCCTTCCAGAGGTCGTAAGGGCACAGCAGATAAGTGTTTGTCATACCAGTCCTTAAATACAATGGTCACTTGCGAACCACTGTCCAGCACAGCCCGAGTAGGAATACCATTCACAGCCACGGTAGTCTCCATTGAAGGGACCACTATTTTGGACCAGTCTGAAGGGACAGCAGCAGGGGCCTGGATGGACAATTTAGCCACAAAGGGGTTTGAGTTAGGATATCCGAAGCCTTCACTGCGGTCATTTTGTGCACCCCTTGACCACTGATTTGTTTTCCGAAGCTCTCCTTGCAGCTGGTTCACCACTTTCTCTAGGTCTTTCTGAGACTGGCATTCCCTCTTCATATGGCCATCCTTTCCACAGTTGTGACAAATGATAGACTCCTGGGTCATCCTTGGAGAGACCATTGCATGAGGAACTGAAGTAGTAGCAAGGGATCGGGGTCCAATATCTGCTTGCAGTGATGAGAGGGGTGCAGCATGTCTCAATAGTTCTTTTGGGGTGGCAGTCAATTCTTTGATTTCAGCCTGGGAGCTACCCTCGGTCGAGGATGCCTGAGGGTGCACCCCCACCCCCATGGCAGACACGTCCTGAGAGGAACCAGAATCTTGTTCCATGGGAGGAACCCTTGCAGAGGTGCCCGCCTTCAACTCTCATACTTCCTTTAATAGTTTGACTTTCAAAAACTGGGCCCAGGGTGGGAAGTCCTTTGCATTCTCAAAGTGCTCATTAGGTGCCGACTTTTGCCACTGAACCCCACTTGGATGATCACTTCGTCACTATGCAGTAGCAACAGATATTGATGAAATCCTCCCCCAGTCCTCTTTGCTCAACCCCCGAATTTCTTTCATTAGCTTGTCATAAGGGGGTGGGGGTGATTCCAGTCAGTTGGCGAGGCACAACTGAAGCAGTAACTATTCTGTAAAAAGAGCAGACTTAAGGATCCGGTCCAGCCTAGTTCGATCTAATCCATTTGACGGCAAACTACCCTTTCTGAGGCACTCTTGTAACAGCTTTTCACGCTGAGGTACATACACAGACAATGGCTCCTGAGTACTGCTGGGCATTTCTACTCTCCACCACAGGTCCTCATCTGAATCCGGGCTCCCGTACGCATTCTCCAATGCATCTAGATAGTCCTGTGCAGTTGCTTCAGTGTTATTGGCCCGCTTGGCACGGATGGTAGCAAGGGCAGGACCGCAGAGGCTCTCACTCAACCTCTTTTGTTTCTCTGCTCCTGAGCATTGCCATTCAAGTACTAGAGGGGCAACATAGTCTATTCAGGTCTCCCAGTCATCCTCCCCCTTGAAGGGTGCCCGAGAAGATTCTCATCCTTCGGTAGGAGTCATGACTAATGGCAGGTACAGATATAGGGGCCAGCATTGGCATGGGCACAGAAGGTGGGACAGTAACAGGTGCTGGAGTGGAAGGGGTGTTGGGGAGGAACACCCTCAGGTGGCAGAAATAGTTTCTTAAAGTCCTCACTGTTTTCCCTTCCTCCAGCAACAACTTAGCAAATTTCGCCAAAAGTCTCTGGATAATAGGGGAGTCATCCTCCTCGGGTCTTTACTGTCTCTAGTTATCACTCCAGGCAGCTGGGGCCCTTTCCAAGTCAATAGTCCATGGCACTTTGGAACTGTCCACTGGGTCACTACACTCTACTAACGCCATGAAAGTTTGGGCGTCAAATCAGCCTGTCACCCCACCACCACAGCATTTGTTAAACATTCAACTTTGGAAAGTACTCCTTCTGCAGTGTCTTTACCAATGTTCAGGGGAATATCCAATACAAGCAGGGCACTGTGAGGGTCAGCCTCCTGCCCTGTACACCACCTCACCAACTGGTGCACAGCCACTTCTGTTGGGGTAGCCATTTATGTTTGACAGTAATTTGTAATTTTGGCCACCAGAAGGCACAAAATCCCAACGGTGAGCCTCCAAGATGTAACCCCTAGGTGGCGCTATCCCAAGGGCTACTACCCCTGCCTGCTTGGCTAGTAGAAGGTTAAGGGGCCTGAGTTCTGAAACGGGTGCTACCACCCGGAGCGCAGGGTTGGTAGTGGTCAAGCTAACCTGTGCTCAGCCCTCCGGGACACTGTAACCCCCCTCTTTCCCCTCTAGTGGCCTGAACACTGTACAATAATCACTTTCACAATACCCCTGGTACACCACACAAGAACCCATACTGTTTGCACTTAGCACCAGGGCTGGTTCCTCTGGCTCGACCCTGTGGACCCCCTGTAAAACAAGGTTATGCACAGCAAATAGCAACAGTACAGTACTTGGAGCACAAACTGAAACCACGGTCAGATTACATCCAGAAAAAGTTAGATCTGATTTATTCAGGGGACTTGAACAAGGGAGAGGCAAAATCAGGTTAATTAGCTTAAAGGTTATATCAATCAAGCAGTTATGCATGTGGTTTGAGTCCCTCCACAGTCACACCCTCTGGGTACCCAGGTGGAGAGAAGATAGCTAGCCAGGACTGTTGCTCAGGGTTGGCCGGCCGAGCTGGTTGGGGCCCTGTGATGGAAAAACACAGCATGCACAGTACACAATATTTGTAATCCGAGCCAGAGGGCTCAGTTCAGAAGGAAATGAAACAACAAGACAATCAGATGACACACTTAGATTGCTTGTTGCTGCAGGAGCTACCTGGTATTTACTCACAATACCCAAGACTGGACACAGGCTGACAAAATCGAGACTGCAGGTGGTTGATCTGGAATGCCAGGAGAAGCAGGCCCACACGAGTCGCAGAGGCGCCATTCCTGTTCAAGCGTGAGCAGGGGCTGATCCTCAGACAGGCATAGGGCGCTGAACGGGGGCGGAGGGCGGCACCCCACCACTTTTTGTGCAGTCTAGAGAGTGCCCTATTATACTTCTGTGGAAGGGTAGCGGAGCGACTGGCGCCTACGCTTTTTTATTTCTTTTACTTTTCACCGGTTTTCCAGCAGCGCTATTCTTCCCACCCCAGCCACTAAGCATTTTCATTTTTTTATGTGGGGGTGGGTCTAAACATATGCCGACGCAGTCTAGCCAGCGGACCTGATTGAGATCGCAAACATATCTCTCAATCAGGTCCGCTTTTAAGAAATGAAGGCGTGATTTCAGTTATGGGCGGTCACAAGGGCCCTTTAAATGCCCAGAATTTCTCCACTTTATTCCTGGCTGTTCCTTACGGCGACTACTTGAGTGGTGACCTGTGAGACGTGGATGGTGCACAGTGGTCAAGCGGAGGATGAGGACGGGCTATTTAACTTGAGGAAGAGCGGCGAGCGCCGTAAAGGGCAGAGCGGTCGGTGATGCTGGTGGAGAGTGAGACTTAAGTAATTGCTGTTGTGGACTTGGAGGAGCTATTCTCAACTGGCATCCGGTCCAGGGGCAGTGCAGCGGCTAGCGAGCGACTAAGCGAGGTGGCATTATTACCAGCGGCTAGTCGCGACCGGTACACCTCTCTTGCCTCTTTGTCTGTTTTGCAGGCTGCAGCAGCAACTTGGCGTGGGCGTGGTAGTTGGAGTGGAGCGGCAGGATCCAGCTTCCAACTAGGCCTCAGGCCTGCTAGTATTGCTTGCTAGTCGCTACTTTGCGACTTGCGAGAAGCCTTGCCCCTAGTTAGCCAGCCTGAGCTTTCCTAAAGAGGAGGAAGCTACTCTGGGACTCGGTAGTTGCCTAGTAGTCGCCTAGTCGGAGAGGAGCCTGAAAAGTTCCGGAGATCGAGGAAGCTTTGAGCTACTGGGCCTGGGCTGGACTGAGTGGCGTCTGTTGGGATCGTGATTCCGGATTCCAGAAGGAGAATCAACTGCGGGTCGGCGGCAGAGCAACTTCACGGACTGCAGCGGATACATCACCAGAAAAGAAGTAAGTCACTCACTGTCTTATTTTCCTGAGGGTACTATGTTATATGATGGCTGGGCCTGGCTGTGATTTTGAGTTCAGTTCTACTATGGAACCACATGCAGGGCTTTCCCGGGGATCAGACTGGGAAAATAAACACATGACCTTAGGGATCTTGGCTTTATCCTAACCTGTATCACTAACATTAGTCAAAGTGCTGAGTGCATGGCAAATTGGCAATTGGCAAGAAAGTTTATTAGGTGGTTGTCTGGGATCAGTGATTCAGGGTTGATAAATGTTTTATGTATTAAACCATGAGTGTGAGGAGTTGGCAATGGCTTGGCAGGGTTTTTTGATTGTTTCAAGTGCCCTTGCTTGTTAAAGAAGGGACCCAGGATCATGTGTAGAGGTGGGATCAACCCAGCAGCCTGTGTGGAGTTACGGTTGGATGGAGAGGGGCTCCACTTGCACAACAACACAGTGGCTAACCAGTACCACACAGACTGCAGCTGAGTGAGGAGGGCTACCTATAGTGCAAGGTCAGGGAAGAGCAAAACAAAACATCCAGGCTATCTTCAGGCTGGTGTAGCACCCTTGCAGTCTCCTCCTCCATCTCTCTGTACTGTACCCTTTTTCCCAGGATATGGCTCTTCTTCTAGCAGCCCATTGATCCCACCCCCCACCTGACTGGCCAGTCAAATCAGTTCTTGTGCTCAGCAAGCTGCCCTCACTCATCCTTTCCCAGGGTCCTCTGTGGAGGGAATTGATTGTTGGGGATACCACATTTGTTTACTTGATGCTTCCCTGGCTATTTGAGAGGTATGACTATATGTCCTAGCCCTGCTTACTCTGGGTCCAGGAAACCCTCCCTTTACTTGTATGGGGCTCCAGAAACAAGAGGCACCCAGTTCATGCCTTCCCTGCTTACCAGTGTACATGACTGTGCACCTTACTTTCACCATTCGGTCCCTCTGCCTATTTGGGGGGTTTCCTGGTCACCAATCAGGTGCCTAGAGGTGAGAAGTACTTAGCTCTGCTGCCTGCCCTGGAGCCAGGTAACTTTTTAAACTGTGGCCACATGGCCAAGCTATTACTCTGGAGCCGCAGCTCCTTTAAGGTTCAAGGCCACAGACATCTGCATGCTGGCCATATTTGTTTACATTGTGGTCCATTTCCCCAGGCTATCCCTGGACCAGCCAGTGTCCCCAAATGCCCAGAGGTGCTTACTGCACAGTGGATCTGGGACCCCCCACCACCATGGGGTCAAGAAGTAAGATGACCCTTAAATATGGACAAGGGCAGTGCTAAAAGAATAGTGTCAGGGTCGTTATGTTAAAGTCTATGGAGTCTCCACCATAAAGGCTCATCTGGTAACTTTAAACTGACAGATACAGCAACTAGCAGCTTCTACTCAGACAATCTGCTGGCAATGTCATCCAGAGCATTTGTCTGAATGTCTTTGAAGAGATACCTGCCAGATTAGAAAATAGACCCCCTCCCCCAACCTTGCACTAGACAGTAGCAAAGTGTTATACTACTACCCTGTTATAGATGTGCTGGACGAGTGCACACTAGACAAAAGGTTATCATGTCACACTGTCTCAGATGTTTGCCTCAATGCAGTATTCTAGCTAAATCACACTTTCTTCATTATTTAAAGCTATCAACAGTCCCTATTTTCCCAGGACGGTTCCTATTTTAGGCATGTCCCACTATCTCCACACAATTTGCAAAATGTAACATTTGTCCTGGTTTTGTCCTTTTGTTTTTTTTTTTGCTGACTGCTAATCCATGAGTGCAGAGAAAGTAAAACTCAGCACTCTGTAATTGGCGCTTAAACAGGCATAATTTTATTGCCAAAAGAACGCCAAGCCTAACAACAAGGAACATAGATAAAAATCCCAACCGTTTCATGCTCTGCACATCATCAGGTTAGGCTTGGCTTTTGTCAATAAAATTATGCCTGTTTAAAACGCCAATTACAGAGTGCTGAGTTTCGCTTTCTCTGCACTTCCAGTATCTACTCGAGCACCTGTTTGATTCGGAGGAGCTGTTTTTGTTTCTTTTTTTTAATCCATGAGTGACAGTTTTCAGCACTACTGTGGCACTGCTTGTGCTGGACAACAGTCTGCAACTTCAACCCCTGCACCTGTGTTGCACCACAAGCATGTCAGCAGGAGCACGGAAAAGTGTGTTCCTTCCTGTTAGGTTAGACTAGTTGTACAGACAACTGCATCTGGTCATCTGTCTGCCAGCAGTGGAGAGGGACTCCAGGCAGAAGAGACCGGCAGCAGTGAACTAAGGTACCTGAACCTGATCAGCTGCAAGGAGGTGTGTGAAAACAAACCGGTGTGGTTGTGGGAGTCACTGAAGTGAAGTGAGGTTTGCTTAGCAACTGAGGTGAGTGTAAGCGGGCTGGGATGGGACTGTCAGGAGGAGGAGCAATACATGCAGCTTGAATGTCTGAACACAATGTAACGCAGGTTTGCTTCGAACGAATTTTCTGTACATCATGATTTGAAACTTGCTGCAGCAGAATGCTGCATTTTAATCTGGATGTTTGCTACATTGGTATAAATGTGGCCAGCAAGGCCAGAGCAAGCACACTATTTTAATTGTGTGCAGCATACTCTGTGGTGGTACCCATGGGAGGACATGAGTCTTGGAGAGGACATGGTCAAGATGGACCATGTCCCAGTTTTAGGCCTCGGAAAGTTGGTAATTTTATCATTATTGGCAATAATGGCAAATATAATGACCTCCTTCCTGTTGAGGGGAAATGTATATTGGGGCAAGTTACACAGAATAAAACTCAAAATAAATGTGCTAACTAGTGAAACAGCACTATGTTCTCATAACACTGTAGTTGTTTAAAGTACACTGTAACTGCAGTGAATTTATAATGCAGTTATGTGTAACAAACTAGTACGTAATTTCCTGTGTTGCCAGCATTGGTTACCTACCCCATAGGCGCCGGGTTGTATGGGCCCATGGGACACTGAGCCCCAGCAATATTTTGCCACAAGCTGCCTTTTTTAAGACATTTTCTCCCCCCGATTTCGCTGCACCTGCCCTCTGCTGCTGAGTGTGACACATGCCTGCAACCCCCTCGCAACACTACCGCTGTTTAATTAGGAAGGCCGTGGCTGGCATTATTTAAAACTAGCACCTTTATCTTGTTACCTCCCTCCCTTCCCCTTCGTTTGTGCTTGCCCCTGAGAAAATCATTAGGGTTCACTGTTCAATCACAGTGCAATTTTTCAGCATGCTGCACTGTGATTGTCCAGGAGGAAGGCTTATTAGTGCATATGCATGCCTGCATGCATTGGGGCACTTTTGTGTTTGAAGGGAATGTTATGTGTGTGTGGGTGGGGTGTACTGGTCTGTCTTTGCAGCAGTGTGTGACTCATCTTATTGGCATGAGGGTGAACTCTGTTTGTGGCAGCCTGCAGTGTCTGATGCTTGGGGGATACCCTGACTGGGCCCTGGGAAGCTTCAGGACTGGAACCAAGAGCTAGCCTGCTGGTTGGCTTGCTAGCATGCTTGCTGTCTTGCTGAAGCCTTCAAATTGGTTAGCAAGCTAGCCAGTAGGCTAGGTCTTGGTTCCTGTCCTAAAGGCCTTGTCATGGGGTAAGCACTGCAGTAAGCAAAACGGGTAATAAGGTGTCTGTGGTGGCCTGTGGAGATGGGTGGGATGCTGGTCTGTCTCTGCAGCAGTGTGTGACTCATCTTATAGGCATGAGGGTGAATTCTGTCTCTGCCAGCTCTGCAGTGTTGCATGATTGGGGGGGCATGGGACATGTCAGGATGGGTGGGAGGGAGGAGTAAGAGATCCCCAATAGGTTAAAACAAGGTGAAGAAGACCTAGGGGAAAAATAAGCAAGTTAGTGAAAGGAGACTAAAGACAAAGAATGGTTTATTCATTTATTTTATAAATTTTAACATGACAGCCTCTTGAGCAAAATCTCGTTTTGAAGGTAGATGTCACCAAAATAGTCAAAGCGTAGTGGTCTGAAAAGCAAACACTTTTTTTTGTAACATCTTTGCTGGTCACACTCATGAGTCCACCTAGTTCCAAAAGGTTAACTTGGTTAATAGAAAATCATTTTTGATCTCCATGAGAATCCAGTTGACTGGCTGGACATCAAATCATACCTCCAAACCCTTATTAGAGCCAGTAGATGTGTCCATTCTGAGGAGTATGTAGCTTATTTGAGCGTAATTTACAACAGTTTATACTCCTCTCGCCTTACTACCCATCGCTTTACTGACCAAATCTCCTTTAAGTAGAAAGCGCTCGATTTTTTTTTTTTCAGTTATCATTTTTCCTTCCTGCACTGCCGGCATGTCTTCAGGAGGGCACCCCAGTCCCGTTCCCTGGTGTCTACAAGCCAAAGCGCCTAAAATGTTATTGGACTCTCGTCTTGTACACTGGTGGTGCAGTACACAAGCATTTTGATGCATGGATCACTAGCCAAGAATATCTAAAGTAGGGCCAGTAGTTGCGGATTGCGAACTATTGACAAAGATGGGGGGATATAAAATGTTTGCCATAGAAATTCTATTGCTAGCATGCTTAATGTTCATGCTGCAGTACCTTATCAGAAGATGGTAATCGGATGGGTTCCCTAAACTGTATACACAATTCTTTCTCAGAGCTTGCACGGTCTCATTGAATTCAAAAATGCCACGGTCTGAGAGACGAAAGTGACAGATGGAGAAACAACTGGCTGATATTGCTGCCAAGATGCCAAGAAAACTAAATTACTGGTTTGGGAGTGCCAAGATGCCAATATCTTCAGAGCATGCAAGGGACATTGCTGCCAGGAATAATACCACTGACACTGCCACAAGCACTGCAGCTGTCAGCTATACCGGTATTGTAAGTGCCAATGTAACTGTGCATACCACTTCACTGCCAATGGCTTTGACAGAGTCTAATGCAGCCATGTGTTCAAATGCTGCATCAGTGCTAGAACCAACATGTTCCTTGCCTGATTGTCCTGCAGCTGCTATTCCAGTGCCCCTGGATGGTAAGGCCTGCTCTGTCTCTGATACAGAAAACAGAGCTGCAGAGCTGTTCCCCATGAACAGCAACAGTGATGGCAACATCACGCATGTCTCTGAGAATACCCAGCTCACAGCAGTTGAACCAACCGTGCCTGAATCTGCTGTCTCTTTGTCTCTCCCCTCCTGTTCTGAGAAAGCATGGGTAACTGCAGTTGAACCAACCGTGCCTGAATCTGCTGTCTCTTTGTCTCTCCCCTCCTGTTCTGAGAAAGCATGGGTAACTGCAGTTGAACCAACCGTGCCTGAATCTGCTGTCTCTTTCTCGCTCCCCTCCTGTTCTGAGAAAGCATGAGTAACTGCAGTTGAACCAACTGTGCCTGAATCTGCTGTCTCTTTGCCTCTCCCCTCCTGCTCTTCTGTTTGTTGCCACAATATTAACAGTGTGTTTCAACCAAGCAGTGTTATAGACACTTCGATCAAACAAGTCATTCTGTGAACCAATGGGAGAAGTGAAACAAGAACTTGTCAAACACAGTGGTTTTCATCTTTCAACTGGCTAACATACTGTGTTTCAAACGGATGTGTGTTCTGCTACTACTGTCGGGCAGCAGTGGAAAGAAAACTAATCACAGGCAGTCGTTGTGGAGAAACTACCTTCATTTCAGCAGGATTTAGTGATTGGAAGAAAGCAATTGACAAATTCAAGAAACATCAGACATCATTATTCCACCATGAAGCTGTTGAGAAGTATACTGCATTCAACAACACAAGGATGAACGTTGGTGCTCAGCTCAGCCAGCATCTTGCACAGGAACAGGCGAGAAACAGAGACCGGGTTCCTGAAACAGGTAAATGCAATAAAGCTTCTAGTTCGGCAAGGACTAGCAATTCGTGGCCATGAAGAACAGGAAAGCAACCTGAGGCGGGAAATGCTGAGTAGGGCAGTTGACATGCCAGAACTACAGGGATGGATCCAGGAAGGGGAAGTATCAGAGTTCAGATGTTGTGAATGAAGTCATGGAAATCATGGCACATCAGCTGCTGAGGAACCTTCTGGAAGAGATACGCAATGAATCAAAGCTGTATGCAATCATCGCAGATGAATCACGGGATATTAGCCAACATGAACAGATGACAATATGTATCCGATGGGTTTCCTTGCCCCATTTTGTTATACATGAAGATTTTATTGGGATGTATGAAATGGCGAAGACTGATGCCGAATCCATCACCATTGCCATTAAGGATGTTCTAGTAAGATGCAACTTACCAATCAACAACTTGAGGGGACAGGCGTATGATGGAGCAGCAAATATGAGTGGATGCATTTCTGGAACTGCAACAAGAATTAAGAGAGAAAATCCACTAGTATTGAATGTCCATTGTGCAAGTCATTCCTTGGACCTGGTGTTGCAAAACTGTAGCAAAACGAGTGATGCCATTGACGATGCCCTCAGCTTTGTCCAGAATTTAAGTGTGTTGATTCGAGGATCCCCACAGAGGCTGGCTCTTTATGAAAATATTGCAGTGAATGACAGCGAGGACCCTTACATGATGGTAGAAGGCCTGCACTTACTTTGTCCAACAAGATGGACAGCAAGAACAAAGAGTATCAAGTCTGTTCTCAAAAACTATGGAGCACTCCATGACACCTTAGAGGAGCTGAAACGGACAAAGCTACAGATGTCACAAACTAAGGTCAAAGGCCTGATGTCGGTGATGAAAGTTTGGACCTATTTTGGACTGGTTGTATCATACAACATATTCAGCGATCAGAACAAGTGGCGCAATCCTGCAAACAAAAACACTGACAGCAGAAACTACAATGATGAGCATAAACTCCTGAAGAAGAATTTACAACGCCAGCGATGACTTTGACCAGGTCTATGAAGGCATCAATGAGAGAGCGAACTACTGAAAAAGTGAAGGAGCCAAAACTTCCCAGACAGCACTATGTGCCAGCAAGGCTGCAACATGGTAGTGCACCGCATCACCATCCTGAATCTGCTAAGGACTGGTATCGACAGATGTACTATGAAGCCATTGATGCTTGTCTTGTTGAACTTGACCGACGTTTGATCAAGAAACCTACGCTTTGCTGTCATCCATGGAGAATTTGTTGCTTCAAGCAGCCAATGCAAAGACGCTTTCAGTTCCTCCTCAGATCACACAGTTGTATGGAGATAAGGACTTGGACATTGACATTCTAAATGCACAACTGAACTTGCTCCCAGGACTTGTGCAGCAGGTTCTGCCAGAGGTGAGAGCAGTAACTTCAATCAACACCATTATTGATGCCTTAGTGGGAAAAGACTGCCAGCAGCAGATACTGTATTCAGAAGTTGTGAAGCTCATTCAAATTTACCTACTCGTCCCAATGAGTACAGCAACTGGGGAAAGATCTTTTTCAACTCAGCGGACAATAAAGTCTTACTTAAGAAGCACCATGACAGAGAAGAGGTACAATCACCTAATGCTGTTGCACATTCACAAAGAGAGAACGGACAACTTGGATCGGACACTAATTGTTCGAGAGTTTGTGCAACGAAACAAGAGACGACTTAACTTTTTTGGAAAAATCTGATACAGAAATTCTGTACTTTAGAGATTCATATGGCGGTAAATTTGTTGCTTGGTTGTGGTGGCCACCAGGGCTTGGTGGAGGTTTGCAGAGGCTTAACATCCTGAAGTGGTGACCAGAGCACCAAGGATTACTTCATGGCAGAAGTGTAGATGTGATGGTAAACTGGTTGATTTTGATGGCCACCAGGGCTTGGTGGAGGCTTGCAAGGCTTACCAGCCTGAAGTGGCTCCCAGAGCATTCATGGGATGATTTGGTGGCCACCAGGGCTTGGTGGAGGCTTGCAAGGCTTACCAGCCTGAAGTGGCTCCCAGAGCATTCATGGGATGACTTGGTGGCCACCAGGGCTTGGTGGAGGCTTGCAAGGCTTACCAGCCTGAAGTGGCTCCCAGAGCATTCATGGGATGATTTGGTGGCCACCAGGGCTTGGTGGAGGCTTGCAAGGCTTACCAGCCTGAAGTGGCTCCCAGAGCATTCATGGGATGACTTGGTGGCCACCAGGGCTTGGTGGAGGCTTGCAAGGCTTACCAGCCTGAAGTGGCTCCCAGAGCATTCATGGATGACTTGGTGGCCACCAGGGCTTGGTGGAGGCTTGCAAGGCTTACCAGCCTGAAGTGGCTCCCAGAGCATTCATGGATGACTTGGTGGCCACCAGGGCTTGGTGGAGGCTTGCAAGGCTTACCAGCCTGAAGTGGCTCCCAGAGCATTCATGGGATGATTTGGTGGCCACCAGGGCTTGGTGGAGGCTTGCAAGGCTTACCAGCCTGAAGTGGCTCCCAGAGCATTCATGGGATGATTTGGTGGCCACCAGGGCTTGGTGGAGGCTTGCAAGGCTTACCAGCCTGAAGTGGCTCCCAGAGCATTCATGGGATGATTTGGTGGCCACCAGGGCTTGGTGGAGGCTTGCAAGGCTTACCAGCCTGAAGTGGCTCCCAGAGCATTCATGGGAGGATTTGGTGGCCACCAGGGCTTGGTAGAGGCTTGCAGAGGCTTAACATCCTGAAGTGGTGACCAGAGCATCAAGGATTAATTCATGGCACAATTGTAGATGTGATGGTAAATTGGCTGGTTGGGTGAGTCTGTGGTATGCAGTAGCAACAGTACAGGAATGGATGAGCAGATGTCTTTCCTCTATTGAATTCTTTGGAACATTGGCCCATTTCCAAATGTATCCCACTCCTCCATCCACCCATCCAGACTTTGCTGTAAAAATCTGTTTATACCCCTGTCGTTGTACAATATTATTTACTGTCATTGTATACTATGACTCATTAAAGAACACACTTTACGATGTACACCGTGATTCCTTAATAAATAAGCTGCGTAAACTTAATGGCTCTGTTATTATTTCCCCAGCCTTAGGAGTTTACCTTGTCGCTGGTGGTTGGGCTTAACTGCTCACTTAATGCATAGCAGAAGTATAGATGTGATGGTAAATTGGTTAATTTTTGGTGGCCACCAGGGCCTAGTGGAGGCTCGCAGAGGCTTAACATCCTGAAGTGGTGACCAGAGCATCAAGGATTACTTCATGGCAGAAGTGTAGATGTGATGGTAAATTGGTTAATTTTGATGGCCACCAGGGCTTGGTGGAGGCTTGCAAGGCTTACCAGCCTGAAGTGGCTCCCAGAGCATTCATGGGATGATTTGGTGGCCACCAGGGCTTGGTAGAGGCTTGCAAGGCTAACCAGCCTGAAGTGGCTCCCAGAGCATTCATGGGATGATTTGGTGGCCACCAGGGCTTGGTAGAGGCTTGCAAGGCTTACCAGCCTGAAGTGGTGACCAGAGCATCAAGGATTAATTCATGGCAGAAGTGTAGATGTGATGGTAAATTGGTTGGTTGGGTGAGTCTGTGGTATGCAGTAGCAACAGTACAGGAATGAATGAGCAGATGTCTTTCCTCCATTGAATTCTGTGGAACATTGGCCCATTTCCAAATGTATCCCACTCTCCATCCATCCAGACTTTGCTGTAAAATCTGTTTATACCCTGTCGTTATACAATATTGTTTACTGTCATTGTATACTATGATTCATTAATAAACACACTTTACGATGTACACTGTGATTCATTAATAAATAAGCTGTGTAAACATAATGGCTCTGTGTCTTTATTTCCCCAGCCTCAGGAGTTTACCTTGTCGCTGGTGGTTGGGCTTAACCGCTAACTTCTATCTTGAAGTTAGTGGAACCAAAAACTCCTAACTCATTAGTGTGAAGACTGCATGCTTGGGACTGGTGATGCACATTGCTATGGCATCTCTCTGTTGCACCTCGACAACCACTGCAACAGGTTAAGGAATGTGAGGTTCAAATGTCATGTGGAGCTATTGGAGGGAATGGGTTGGCGGCTGCTTTCTTAATATAGCTGTACACATGAGGGTGGTGTTTTTGCTGGCACCTTTGTATGCCGTTGCGTAATTAGTCCTAAATGGGAGTGCATTCTTAACATTATGATGTGTGTACATGATTTATTGTATTTTTGTATGGCAAAAACTAGTGTAGAAAGTGCCCTTTTGACACTTAAAAGTGCCCCTCTGATCCTCCGCCCCCCCAGTTTTTACCATCTTCCGGCACCCCTGCAGACAGGTCTCTTGTCGATGGCTTCTCTGTGCAGTGGGTAGTCTGGCTGGACCAGTCTGGCAAGGCCCACACCTCATGGAGACAAATTTGGATGCAATCCGTTTTGGGCTGAATACAGCTTACAGCAAGCAGAACACAGTTCACACAGTGGGGAACTAACTCATGACCCACTAGCAGCTCATAGCACATTTACATGTAAGAGAATTCTACTGTACCAGGCAAAGCGCTCCCCAGTCACAATTGCAAAGTCTCTGCACGCACCGGGAGCTTAGGGGTAGCTGGAACTCCTGACAGACCGATCGCATTCAGCAAAATCTTTGGTCTTCTTCAAGTTGAGCCTGGCCCACTTCAGTAGCTTACTTTAGTCACACAAACTTGGATTTAGTCCAAAATAATTCTCTTCTCTTCTCTTCTCTCCCTCTCAGGAGCAGCAGATAGACATGCAAGCCAAAAACTCAGCCTTTTCACAGTTCTCCCATGTGAATCCACTCAGGATTGCTGCCGAAAATACACTTGAGCTCTTCTCATTTCACTTCCCAGCTCAGAACTGCTCTAAACACTAGGCAGCTTGGGGAATTCCCTCAGATCCAAAAGGTTTGGTTGACTGATTTGGCTGTCAGTCAAAGCAAGAGCTCCCCCTTCAGTTGTAAAAGGCAAAAGCTCAAAACTACAATTCCTACAGATTTTGACTTCAGACAGCTCTTGTAGTCCGGCTACATTTTAGGTCCCACCATAACTGATTGGTCCAATTTGCAGTCCAGGACCAAGATAGTGGAGACAAACAAAACAGTCCTTGCTGCAAAGAAAGCATGTTAGACAAACTACATTATCATTATCACTCTAAATGATTTTCAGCAAATAGTTACATCTTTCAACAGAGCTCCCTCTCAGATTACTTATGCTGCAATCAGCCAGCTCTTAAAGAGACAGTACACAGAGTCTATACAGGCTCTGGTAATCACATTTAAACTGCTAAAACGCAAGACACCAGCCTGGCAGTGAGCAATTGGGCAAGCTCAAGAAAGACTTTTTGGGAACTCCCATTTGTAGGGGGGTTACATGTACATACTGGAGATAGTTGTCTGCCTTGACTCCATCAGGAGATACTCCAAAACAGATATCCATTGGTAACCTTGCTTCTCGATCAAACATCAAGTGGTAGGGAGAAAATCCAGTTGCATAATTTTGAGTACAGTTATAAGCGTGAACTAATATACTTATTTGCTGACTTCATCTTGGCTTGTCTCTGGGATGAAACCATGCCCAGCATGTCTAGTAATGTCCAATTAAATCTTTCAGGCTGTGGATCCCCTTGAGGGTGATAAGGGGTAGTTCTAGATTTTTGCATCCCCCAGAGAGAGAGAGCATTTCTTTAATCAGATGGCTTTCAAAGTCTCTCCCCTGATCAGAATGAATCCTCTGGGGGGCATCGCAATGGACAAAAAATGTTTCTATCAGGATCTTGGCTACAGTTGGGGCCTTTTGGTCCTTGGTTGAATAGGCCTGGGCGTAGCAGGTAAAATGGTCACTCACAACCAGCACATTACCAATGTTTTTTTGATCTGGCTCTAAACACAGAAAGTCAATACATACAAGCTCCATGGGTGCACTGGCGGAGATGTTAACCAGGCATGCAGCCTTCTGAGGCTGAGCCTTTCTTTGTAGGCAACAGCTAGTTTTGATGTGAGCCTCAATGTCAGTACCCATTTTAGGCCAGTAGAAATGGGCACAGGCCAAGACTGAAGTTCTGTCACAGTCTAAATGTTCCATTTGGTCATGGAGGGCACGTAAAACCACACGTTTGAAAACAGTAGGTAGTACTTGCTGTTTGACAACTTGACCTTGTCTATTTATAGTCTCTCTGTAGAGCAGTTTGTTGTGTAACTTTAATCTAGGCCCCTCTCTAAACAGGAAAGCAGTTCTTTGAGATTGGGAGTGAAGTTTGGACACATTTTTTCCAGCATGAATGGTGTTCAACACAGGCTTAATCATAGGATCTTGGGATGGGGCCCACTGGATATTGTTAGGATTAAGTTGAGGCAGAGTACTGAGACCCAAGGTTGCAAGATGGCAGTAGGCTGCAGGAACACAAGTGTCAGAAGGGCCCAGACAGTCCACCAAGCAATCAACGGTTTCAGACGATGGGTGTTCATCTTTATCGAACTTCTGACAAAGAGTTCCAACAGATTGTTCGGACATTCTCACCCAGTCAGAATTTAATTCAGGTCTTCTTGAGAGGGCATCAGCATCAATGTGATTCAGGCCTGGTCGATACTCTACTGAATAGTCATAGGTTGAAAGTGCTGATAACCAATGGTGCCCAGTGGCATCTAACTTTGCCGAGGTTTGAACATACATGAGGGGGTTGTTGTCAGTTTTCACCAAAATCCTTGCACCATAAAAGTATTCATGAAATTGATCTACAATGGCCCATTTTAACGCAAGGAATTCAAGTTTGTATACTGGGTAGTTCTTTTCAGAGGGAGTCAGGCTCCTGCTGGCAAATGCCACTGGGCGTAGTCCTTCCTCATACTCCTGGTAAAGTACAGCTCCAAGTCCCTTGGTAACACGTGTGTAACATGTAAGGCTTAGTTGGATCTGCGCAAGCAAGTACAGGTGCATGGATGAGCTGGTGAATGATATCGTAAAAGGCCACATCACATTCTTTAGTCCACCTTGTCCCAAAAGGTTCACTTGTTCTGAAATAGACTTTTTCCTCCACTTTTACAACACTCTTTTTGTATTTTCGGTTGGTTGGCAGATACCCTTGAGTTAGACTGAGTGAAGGACGGATGACTTTGGTATAATCTTTCACAAATCGGTGATAGTATCTGAAGAACCCCAAGAATCTTTGCAGTTCTTTAAGATTGTTAGGCTGTGGCCAGGTGGCCAGAGCCTCCACTTTGCTTAGATTCATTTGAATTCCCTCAGAGGAAACAATGTGGCCTCCATATTTCACAGATTGCTGGAAGAACTGGCACTTGTCGATAGTTTTAAACCAAAGTCCTAACGTACAAAGTCCTCCATCAGGTCTAGAACCTTAAACAAGCGGGTCTCATGCTCTAGAGAGAAGCTGGAGCAGGGAGTGCAGTTCAAGGAGATGCATTAGTTTTAGTTTTATTTCTCTTTTTTCAGTTTATTTTGATATTGGAACTGTTTGTGTTGTGAGGGGATAAATTGAGAGGATTTTAAATCAGTTCTGTGAGTTGCAACTGTTTCTGAGTGACATTCTGGGCTGTGCTATTTAATCTGTGCTGTTTGGGATGTTACTGGGAGATTAACTCAGGTGGAGCTCAGACAGGAAGCTGCAGGTTGGCCTGGTGAGAGGGGCAGGGGAAATATATATAGCAGGCACCTTTTTAGTAAGAGTGTAAGAGGCTGATTGACTCGCACGGGAGGCCAGTGGGCCCTAATCCCACCCTCCCCATCCCTCCCTCCCCCAGCTTGTCCACATTTATTGGGGTGGTGCTGCATCAGGATTGGTGGAGAGCACTAACAGGTGCATCCACTAACGTGCCCTAACAGAGGGGTTATTACTTTGTAATGTTACAGGGTGATATGTAGTTCTGGTTTAAGAGGTAAAAGTCAAAAGCTTATAGATAGTACTGTGTTTTATGCTAGGTGTAGCACCTCAAGTTGTATTTTGCTAGGAAACGTATGGATGGTATGGTCAATGGACGTTAGCAGATAAGGAGTTGAAATTGTTTCCCACCTGTCCCCAACCTTGACCCCTATTAAATAGCCAGAGGGGATGGAGTCAGAGGATAGGAGTGGCCAGATTCTAGCAGTTAATCAGTTAGCTATTGTACCCCTGATTATTGTGTAGGTACTGTAGCAGTGATCATTGGGGAATCTGGTAGTTCACTCAGTGAAACCTACTAGGAGGGGCATGGGACCACACATCATTAGAACTAGCATCTTTGGGAGGGTGGTTGGGTGTACAGGGTGAGGGCAGCCATGGTGCTTGACTGGGCTTGGAAGTTCAGGGATTGCCCAGTGTGCTATCAGCTGGTTAAGCTCAGAGAGGAGGTTGAGGGAATTAGGAGGCAGCTAGGAGATCTGGGGGAAAGATATGGAGGGAGTAGGGGGAAAGGGCAAGGGGTCATCCACTTCACTGCACCAATTACTAAAGACAGGGGCATAGGGAGGGGAGTACAGGGGAGTACTCGGGGGGGGCACATGGGGACCCTGATAGAGGGGGTCCAACAGGAGGAAACTTCCAAAGAAGCAGGCAAGCATCTGGGGTTGGACAGAGGGAACCAGGGTTGGGGGGAGGGTCAGGAGTGGGAGTCTTGGGGTCGGGCATTAGGCTCAGACACCATTTCAACCCTCTAAATCTGCTAGTGGAGGAAGGGAGCGCTGGGGTGGGGTACGCAGCTATGACAATGGGGCAGTTAGGGATGGGAAGGGAGAGGGGGACAGAGGCAGGGTCTGAAAATCAGGAACAATAAGGGTAAGCAAGCAGTGCAAGAAAATGGGGTGGAGAGGATCAGAGAGCAGACTGAGGGAGAGGGGGTAGTGGGGGGGAGGGCAATGAGGCAAAACAGCCGTATAAGGGGGAGGATGCAGTAAATGGGGCTGAGGGTTTGGATCAGGGGGGCAGGCAGGCAAGAATGTGTTGAACGCAGACAGGATGGAGAGAAGAATGAGCCAGGCTAGGTCAACGGATGGGGAAGGCCAGTCATGAGCAGAGATGGGGGTCACGATGCTAAAAAGGATAATCGGGAAGGGGGATGCCTGGGATCAGAGGGGAGGGGGTAGCCACTGTCAATTGGGAGAGGGCAGCATATGACACCCAGATAGTGGAAGGAGCGAGGAGCCGGCTGGGGGGAGGGGTCAAGAAAAAGGAAGAGAAAGGGCATGGAAGGAGAGGAAACCTGGGGGTTGAGAATAGAAACATAGAAACATAGACTTTGACGGCAGATAAGGACCATTTGGCCCATCTAGTCTGCCCATTTCCCTACCTACAGGATAGGCCGCAGATCCTAGTTAACCAACAGCCTATTTCTTCCTACCCCCCACAAGAATTGCCTTGTCTGTCCCATGCATTCTTGAATTCTCCCACAGTTTTAGACCCCACAACCTCCTCAGGAAGGCTGTTCCATGCATCCACTATCCTCTCTGTGAAATAATACTTCCTCACATTGCCCATGAACCGCCGCCCTCTATCTTTAAATTGTGTCCCCTTGTTCTTGCACGTCTGTTTTTCTGAAAGATGCTACCCTCTTGGACTTTGTTGATTCCCCTGAGGTACTTAAAAGTTTCTATCATGTCCCCCCTCTCCCTTCTTTCCTCAAGGGTATACATATTAAGCTCCTTTAGTCTCTCCTCATACGGCTTCTCTTGCAGACCCTGCACCATTTTAGTTGCCCTCCTCTGGACTGCCTCTATCCTGTCTATGTCCTTGTGGAGATGGGGTCTCCAGAACTGGACGCAGTACTCCAGATGGGGTCTCACTAACTGTCTGTACAGAGAGATAACAGCTTCCTGTTTTCTGCTGCTGATGCCTCCCATGCATCCCAGTATACCCCCAGCCCTCCCTACTGCCTTCTCACATTGCTTGCTAACCTTAAGGTCATCTGATATGATTACCCCAGGTCCTTTTCCTTTTTGTTGTTGTTACTACCCCCATTGTGTATTCTTCCTCTGGGTTCTTGTTTCCCAGGTGCATTATTTTGCACTCTTTGCACTGAATCCTAGCTGCCATACTTGACCATTCCTCCAACCTTGCCAAGTCCCTTCTCATCTTTTCCATGCCTCCTTGTGTATCAACCCTGTTGCAGATCTTTGTGTAATCTGCAAAGAGGCATATTTTCTTCCAGTCCCTCTGCAATGTCACTTATGAAGACATTAAAAGGACTGGACCCAATACTGAACCTCCTGCGTACCCCACTAGTAACCCTCTCTTCAGAGTGGACTCCATTTACAATTACCTTCTGTGTCCTGTTGTGCAGCCAATGTTTTACTTAGGCTACCACCCTGGGACCCACTCCCAGGCTGGTTAATTTGACTATTAATCTTTGTGGGACTGCGTCAAATGCCTTGCTAAAGTATAGGTAGGCCATGTCCACAGCCCCTCCCTGGTCTACTACTTTGGTCACCCAGTCAAAGAATCTATTAAATTCATCTGACATGACCTTCCCGCTGTGAACTCATGCTGCCTTGGGTCCTGTGCCCCACTGGCCTTTAGGTACTCAACTATTCTTTCCTTCAGAAGTGACTCCATCACTTTCCCTACCACAGAGGTCAGACTGACAGGTCTGTAGTTTCCTGCCTCTGTCTTGGTCCCACTTTTGTGAAGGGGAATCACATCCACCTTCCTCCAGTCCTCGGGTACCACACCATCCTCCCATGATTTATTAAAAAGAGTAGCTAGTGGTTCACTAGTTCCCCTTAATTTTTTAGAATTCTGGGGTGAATTCCATCAGGCCCCATTGCTTTGTCCACCTTCAGTTTTAGGAGTTCTTGCAGAACCCTTTCTTCTGTGAAAGGACTGGGATCGACCCCTATCAGGAGTGCTTCTGTTAATTGGATTAGGCACTTCTCCTCCTCTTTATGAATACTGAGCAGAAATATTCATTCAGTATCCCTGCTTTTTCACTGTCCCCTGCCCACCCACCGTTCATTCTATTCAGCCTCATTATCCCTCCTTTTGTCTTTTCACGTCTGATGTACCTATAAAAGGTTTTATCCTTCTTAACCGAGTTGGCTATCTTTTCTCAGTTTGGGCCTTTGCTATCCTGACTTCCCTCCTGCTTCCTTCTGCCTTAACTGGTACAGCTGTCTGTCCTGCTCCTTCTGTGTTTCCTTATACTTCCGGAATGCTATCTTTTTCTTCCTGACTTTCACAGCCACCGCTTTTGAGAACATAGTGGCTTTTTCTTTCATTTTGATTTGTTTATTTGCTTCACACAAAGGCTTGTTGCCTCTGTGATGGCAGTTTTGATGACTCCCCATTGTTGCTCCACACCTCCTTCTAGCTAGTTTGCTAGTGCTTTTGTGAGGCACTCTCCCATCTTGCCAAAGTCAGCCCTCCTAAAGTCCAGTACCCTCACTTTTGTATGGCTTGACTCTGTAGCTGAGTTCAACGTGAACCACACTGTTTGATGGTCACTTGTTCCCAGATGGCAACCCACTTCTAGATCTGAGATCCTCTCACTGCCCCCGTTTGAGAGCACGAGGTCTAAGATTGCTCCCTCACAGTGGGTTCCAAACTAGCTGTCTGAGGCCTGCCACCTGTAGGGCATCAAGAATGGCCCTGCTTCTTGGATGTGGCTGCAGCAAATGTGCTCCAGTTAACATCTGGCATATTCAGGTCTCCCATCAACAGTATCTCCCCTTTCTCTGCCATTCTAAGAATGCCTTCTATCATATCCTTGTCCATTCCCTCCCCCTGACATGGGGGTCTGTACACAACCCCTTTGCGAATTGTGATGACCTTTCCAGTCTCCAAGGTGACCCACAATGCCTCCTCTCCTCACTGTTTACTCTTTTGTTCAGTTGCTTTTATACCTTCCTTTACTTAGAGAGCTACTCCTCCCCCTCTTCTCCTCTGCCTGTCTCTCCTGTAGGTTATGTACCCTGGTATGTTAACATCGCAGTCATGGTTCTCTGTGTACCATGTTTCTGTGACTGCTACGATATCCAGGCATCCCTCTTCCATCAAGGCCACCAGCTCAGGGAGCTTGTTGCCCAGACTATGGGCATTAGTACTCATTACCCTCCATTTCCTGATGGCCTTACTCCTTTTTGTCCCATCCCTGTCCTTCTTGCCTTTGTCACTTTCTCCATTTACCCCTGCCTTTCTCCCTATCGACACCTCTATGTTGGTGTTTACCACACTTACTACCATGATTTTTGGGGCTAGGACTTCCCTGCTCATCTCCAGTGCCTCCCCCCTTGGCTAGTTTAAATGCTTGCCAATGAAGCATTTAAACCTATCACCTAGGATCCTGGTTCCCCTCCCGGACAGATGCAGCCCATCATGCCAGTATAGGCTTGCATCACTCCAGGCGGACCCCAGTCCCCAATGAAGCAAATCCCTGAGCTCCACACCAGTTTTTCAACCACTGATTGAATCCCATGGTGCGGAACACCCTAGCCTCCTACGCCATAGATGGGCAGCACCTCGAGAAGGTTACTGTGCGGTTACTTGTCTAAGGCCCCTCCCAATTCCACAAACTCTTCCTGCACTTCTCTAATCCCTTTAGCCAGGTCATTTGTCTCTAGGTGGACAGTGACATCCAGCCTCCCTCCCTGTGCAGCTGCTCCGCAATCCTGAGGATTTGCTCCTGTCCCTCCAAGCCATGGCGCCAGGCAGGCACCTACCTCCTCTCCCTTCCTCCCCCAGTTCTACCTTCCTAACAATGGAGTCCCCACCAGGAGTTGTTTCCTTCCCCTGCGGGGTCCCCTGCCACCCTCCTGTGGGTCTCCTTTGTGGAGGTTCCCAGCATCCTCCATGGTCTCCACTGTGGGTGCCTCCATAGAGGAACCACAGTTTGCCAGAATGGTATAGGAATTGTGGAGAGGTACAGCTGGAGGGATGCACCTCTGTTCCACCACCCTCACTCTCCCTGAGCCCACTGTTGTCCAACCGCTCCTCTTTCTTGGCAACCTCTGAGGCAATGGCAGTGGCACTGGTGGTCCCTGGATGGAAGAGGAGGTCCCACAAATCCTGGCCAACTCAGCCTGGAGATGAGCAACCTCCTCCCTCAGCCCAGAGAGGTGCCTGCAGATGGGACAACACCACATCCAATGGGGGCAAGGGGGAGGTTAGAGTGCTCCTGTTGAGGGATTTCATGATCCAGGGTAGCAAATGGGATAGGGAGAGGGAAGTCTGCCTGGTTAGAACCAAATGCTTCCCTGGCCTGACGGTGCACAAGGCCAAGCACAATGTATACTCACCAGCAAGGGAATGTGGAGGGTCCCTGGACATACTGGTGTACCTGGGTACAAATGACATAAAGGGAAATAGTGAACTAGAGATACAGGCATGGTTTTGGGAGCTAGCCAGGATTTGCCATTCCATAGGATGCCTAATTTCCTTCTCAGAAATCCTGCCGATGCCGAGGGCTAGTGGGAAGAAGAAGCAGAAAATTAGGGAGGTAAATCAGTGGCTCAGGGAGTGGTGTGAGGTCAGGGGTATGGGTTGATGGGGGATTGGGGAGGGACCTGGGAGGATATGGGGCTGTACTCTAGGGATAGGCTACACCTCAATTTGGAAGGGAGGGAAATCCTTAAGCTGAAGATAGAGGTGTTCATCAGTGAAAGGTGGGGTTTAAACTTGTGAAGGGGGGAAGGATGGGAGTTGGGACTGTTGCAGGGGGTCTGACAAAAGAGAGACTTGGTCTCCACCCCCTTAGGAAGTTGGAGGAATACAGAAAAAGGCCAACAAGTAGGGTGCTGGGGGGGGGGGAGACTTCAGTCACACAGAAACACAAGAGGGGGATGGGAGGGGAAGAAAGGGGTGGAGGGTGGTCCTGCTAAATGCCAGGAGCTTGGGAAATAAGATGCCCGAGCTCCAGACGATGCTAGCTGAGGGGGCAAGTGGATGTGGCAGCTGTCACTGAGACCTGGGCCACTCCAGGGCACGATTGAGACCTAAACCTGGAGGGCTACACTATGTTCTGGAAGGACAGGGAGGAGGGAAGGGGAGGAGGGTAGCACTGATAGTCAAAAATGGCATTGGTATAGGAGGAGTGGAAGAGGCAGAGGGGACTGTGGAAGTGATTTGGGTCACCATGACAATGAAGGGGGCAAGAGAGTTAAAATAGGAGTAGTATACAGACCCCCTGCTCTGGTGGAGGAACTGGAAGAGTGTCTGTTGGCAAATGTCATGAGACACTGTAGATTGGGCAAGGGAAGGGTGGTGTTGATGGGTGATCTGAACATGCCAGGGATGGACTGGGGGACTATGATGTCCTCAGTGGCCAGGGAGCAGAGGTTGCTGGATGTCTTCCAGGATGCGTTCCTAACCCAGCAGGTGGGTGACCTGACTAGGGATGCCCGGACACTAGACGTAGTCCTGGCGGACAGTGACCAGATTAGGGGCCTGGAGGTGAGAGACCCATTGGCAGGGAGTGATCATGCCACGGTCTGGTTCTGCCTGGATTTTGGGGGAGAGGAGGAAGGCCGCACAAAGACGGTGGTACTTGACTTCAGGGGGGCAGACTTCAAAGACATGGAAAGGATCCTCAAGGATCATTTGGATGGGATAAGGCCAGACATGGACGCTGACAGTAGGTGGGAAATCATTAGGAGGGGGAGTAAGAGGCTACCAAGACCTGTGCAAGAGTGAGGCACAAATTCAGTAAGGTCAGAAAACCCTGTTGGTGGATCCAGGAGGTTCAGAAGGCAGTGAGGGAAAAGAAGGCTGCCTATAGGCGCTTCAAACGCTCAAGGAGTGAAAGAGATCAAGGAGAGTATGAGCTGATGGCCAGAAGGGTGATTAGGATGGTGAGGGCAGCTAAGGCAAGGAAGGAGCAGAACCTGGCCAGGGGAAATCAGGAGGGGGTAAAAAGGTGTTCTTTAGGTACATTGGGGAATAAAGGAAGGTGAAGGAGCAGATTAGCAGGATTAGAACAGGGGAGAGATGGGCACAGGACCCGAGGGAGCTGTCCAGGGTACTAAATGAGTACTTTGCCTCAGTTTTTACCAAGAAGAATGGAGGGGCTGAATCATCCAAGGGAGGAGATGGTGAAACTGAGGAGGAGGTGGGACTCTTACCGATCGGGAGCCCAGGCGGGTCTAAGGGGGGGGTGACATTACCGTCAGGAGGGGGGAAGGCAGAACAGGGGGCCAAGGGGGAGGAAGTGGAGGTGGAAATCCCGGTAGACAGAGTGAGGGAAGCCCTCAGGTCCCTTAGGATGGAGAAAGCACCAGGGCCAGATGAATTACATCCCAGGGTACTGAAGGAACTGGCGGATGTCCTGGCGGAATCCCTGATGGAGCTTTTCAACATCTCTCTGATGATGGACTGGGTGCCCCAGGACCAGAGGATGGCACATATCCGTGCCTATCCACAAGGGGGGATCAAGAGAGGAGGCAGAGAACTACAGGCCCGTCAGCCTGACACCGGTGGTGGGCAAGGTGATAGTGGGTATTATCAAGGAAAGGCTAGGGGGGATACTGGAGAAATTAGGGTACCTGGATGACAGACAGCATGGCTTTGTCCCGGGAAAATTGTGTCAGACAAACCTTGTGGAGTTCTACAATTGGGTGAAGAGTGCCCTGGACCAGGGCAGGCCAGTGGATGTCCTCTTTCTTGACTTCAGCAAGGTGTTTGACCCACGGGGGCCTGTTGGATAAGCTGGGGGAAATGGGGGTGGGGAAATGGATGATCAGATGGATAGGAAATTGGCCCTCGGAGCGTACCCAGAGGGTCATGGTTGGGGGGGTTAGTCTCATCTCCAAGGAGGGTCATCAGTGGGATCCCTCAGGGATCGGTCCTAGGGCCCCTCCTGTTTAACGCCTATGTCTTTGGCATAAGGAAGGGTATCAAGAGTGAAATGAGTCTCTTTGCGGATGACTTGAAGTTGGGAGCGGGGGTGGATGGAAAGGAGAGGAGGGTGACCCTGCAGGAGGACCTAAATGCTCTGGAGAGGTGATCAAGGAAGAGAAGTCTGAGGTTCAATGCAGAGAAATGCAGGGTTCTGCACCTGGGCACCAGAAACCCTCGCCAAGCGTATACTCTGGGTGGGGTAATGCTTCAAGTCTCAGTGGCCGAGAGGGACCTGGGGGTGGTGGTGGTGGATGTCAAAATGAACAACTCTGAGACTTGTAAGAGGGCAGCGGCCAAAGCCAATGGGATGCTGGGATGCATCGCTAGGGGGATTACCTCCAGAAGGAGGGAAGTGATAATCCCTCTGTACAACTGCTTGGTTAGGCCGCACCTCGAGTACTGCATGCAGTTTTAGAGGCCGCATTTAAAAAGGGACATTGCACTCCTGGAAAGGGTCCAGGGAAGGGCAACCAAAATGATCTGGGGCTTGGGGGAAAGGACCTATGGGGCTCGAGGACCTCAACATGTACACATTGGAGGAGAGGAGGGTTGGGGGGACATGATAGAGGTCTTCGATTACAATAAGGGGATAAATAAGGAAGGCTCGGTTGGACTGCTCCAAAGGAAAAGGGGGGGCAACTAGAAGACAAGGGTGGAAACTAGAGGGGGGAAGACTCAGCGGGGAAAGGAGGAGGTGCTACTTCACTGAGAGGGTGATTGAACCATGGAATGCGCTGCCCAGGGGACTAGTGGAGGCAGAGACCGTGGAGGGGTTCAAGATGGGTTGGGACAGGTATAGGGGTAGGGTTGTGGTGTCAAAGTCCAATACAGGGGGAATATCTTGGACTGGGAATGGAGAATTTTGAGGGTGTGGGGTGGATAGCAAGGTCAGCTTCCAGGTTGGGGGCTGACCAAATGAGCAGACATGAAAGACCGTTAGGCCTACTCTGCTGGCATTTTGGTATGTTAATATGTCTTGCCAAACACAATGACATCATCCAGGTAAACAAGGTATTATCAAAAACTAAATAAAATATTAGATTCATGTCCCCCACAGTTCACTCCATCAATCTCTGAACAGTGGCAGGTGTTCCCAAAATGCCCTGAGGCATTCGTAGAAATTCGTAAAAACCCAGAGGATGGATGAATGCTGTTTTTCTCAATCTTTGGATGCCATCGGGATCTGGTAATGCCCACTCCAGAGGTTGAGCATAGAGAACCACTGGCTTCCATTAAGGCAATCAAGGACATTCTGGATGTGTGGCATGGTATATTGGTCAGGTATAGTTCTTCGATTCAGTGTCTGGTAGTCCACACACATCCTCACCGAGCCGTTCTTCTTTCGGACTACCACAATAGGAGAGGCGTACGGGCTACAAGATTCTTGTGTAATTCCAGCTACTAGCATCTCCTGGAGGTGGTATCGAACATCATCAGTGTCTGCTGGTGCCAGTTGGTGAGACCTTTCATGGAAGGGCCTCTCGTCTTGAAGTTTAAAGTAATGCTTTGCACCAGTGACGCATCCAACATCCCATTCTCTCAAAGAAAATACCTTGCTCCGCTGGGCCAGTTTTCGGCTGACCTTTGCTCTCCACTCTTCAGGAATGGGAGATTCCCCAAAGTCAAACAAATCAGGAGTTACTTCATCATCCTCTTCGGTGCATCGCTTGCTAAGCAGCACAGCAGTATCTGCACAGTACACAGTAGCTAAGGTGCAGCCTCGGTTGACTCTAATATCCCGGTCAGACATGTTTTGGATTTGCACCACTACCCGCCGAGCATAGACGTGAGTTCGGGCAGGCAGAATGCTAGGCTTAACTAATAGTCCCTCAGGCAGTTTCCCTTCCTCCAGGGCATCCAGCATGAGAATCTTGTTCTTAACATCTTTCTTGATCCATACCTCACCATTGACGGTACACTGAACATTGGGTGGCAATACAAGTGGTTCTGGATCTTTCTTCCACACAACTGCCACCGGCTCATATTTTCAACCTCTTTGGCTTGCATCCATAGGTCATATACTCTTCACACCATGGCAGGGATGTGTAAGGCCCGCCCAGTCTTCATCACTTGCTTCTCTTGACAAAGCTGAGCTAGCCGGACGAACATATGGGCATTAGTGCTAATTAACAACGGGATACCATCATACATTCCAGTCGGTAGGCATACCAGGGCCAGGGTCTCTACTGGTTCGTCCACACCAGCAATAGCGGTAGGAAAAGATAACCACAGTCTTACACAACACAGGTACAGGTAGGATTTATCGCTCAACCCCCATACATGAAGTTCTTCAAGGGGTAGTAGTGGAAGGTCAGACAAGTGTCGGTCATACCAATCTTTGAACACACTAGTGACCTGTGAGCCACTGTCCAGCACAGCTTGGGTTGAAATGCCATTAACAGTTATGGTGGTCTCCATGGAGGGACCCACCATCTTGGACCAATCTGGAGGCACAGGCTCGGTGGCCTGGCCCGCAGCAGTTTTAGAAAAAAAGGATTTTCGTGATGGGCCTGGTTGTGGCTTTATATTTCTTTGTCGAACCTAGTTTAGTAACTTGGTAGTGACTTTCCATAGGTCTTCTGGAGCATTGTAAATTCATCGGGTGTGCCCATCTTCTCTGCACCGGTAGCAAAATACCTTAGCTCTGGGATCAGCAGGATGAGTCATGTCTCCATGAGGTTTGTAGTGGTTGTGGGGCGGAACACTACTCTCTTCCTTTGGCTTAGGTTCAGGCTCAGCTCCTCCACAGCCCCTCCAAGGGGCAGATGGTCGGGTGGCATAAATTAGGTCTCTCACCATAACTCGCAACTCTCTCATTTCTTCTACTAAGTTAGGATCAGCTCAAGACTCAGTAGCAAGGGCATTGGCCCCAGTACAGACAGGTGGAGCCTCGCAAACAGGCTCAGTCTTGGTGGGGAAAAGGCCATGAGTTTTAGCCTGTTCTGCTGCAGCTTGCTTGCTGGCTTTCAATTACATACTAACAAACTAAAATGCCAGCAGAATAGGCCTAATGGTCTCTCGAGTCTGCTCGATTTTCATCACCCGCACTGATGGCCAATTTTGGTGTGTCCCCCCCCCCCCTTGGATTATACTGTCCCCAGTCCCAGATGTTCCACCTGTATTGTGCCTGGTCAGATTTACCCTCTCCCTGTACCTGCCCCATCCCCTCTTAAACCCATCCACAGTCTCCATCTCTGCCAGCTCCCTGGGCAGTGCATTCCATGGCTCCACCACACTTTCAGTGAAATAACATCTCCAACCTCTCCCCTCTGAGCCTGCCCCCTTGCAGCTTACACCCATGACGTCTTGTTGCCCCACCCTCCTTCCTTTGGAGAATCCTGACTAGGCCTCCTTTATTGATCCCTTTCATGTACTTAAAGACCTCTATCATGTACCCCCTGTCCCTCCTCTCCTCCAGGGTGTACATGTCAAGCTCCTTGAGCCTCTCCTCATAGGTCCTCTCCCCCAGGCCCCAGATCATTTTGGTTGCCCTCCTTTGGATCCTCTCTAGGAGTTTAATGTCCCTCTTTAAATGTGGTCTCTAAAATTGTACACAATACTCGAGGTGTGGCCTAACTAAGCAGTTGTACAGTGGAAGGATCACTTCTGCCTTTCTGGAGGTAATCTCCCTGGTGATGCATCCCAGCATCCTATTTGCCCTTGCTGCTGCCCTCCTACAGGTCTCTGAGTTGTTCATTTTGAGATCTACCACTACCCCAAGGTCCCTGTCACCCTCCGTGACTTGAATCATGTCTCCTCCCAGGGTATATCCCTGGCCTGGATTTCTAACTCCCAGGTGCAGAACCTTGCACTTCCCCACATTGAATTTTAGTTTCCATTTTCCCAACCACCTTTCCAGAGCCTCCAGGTCCTCCTGCAAGGCCACTCTCCCCTCCTCCCCATCCACTACTGCACCTAGCTTTGAGTCATCTGCAAAGAGACTCATCTCACTCCTGATCCCCCTCCTGATGTCTGAGATATAGGTGTTGAACAGGAGTGGCCCCAGCACTGACCCCTGGGGAACCCCACTAGTAACCCGCCTAGGAGATGAGGTTAACCCTTCAACCACCACCTTCTGAGTATGCTCAGAGAGCCAATTTTCCTATCCATCTTGGCAACTGTCTCCCTACCCCCATTTCCTTCAGCTTAGCCAGCAGGCCACTGTGGGGTACCAAATCAAATGCCTTGCTAAAATCCAGAAAGAGGACATCCACTGGCCTACCCTGGTCCAGGGCCCTCATCACCCAGTCATAAAACTCAACAAGATTTGTCTGGCATGATCTTCCCATGACAAAGCCATGCTGCCTATCGTCGAAGTACCCAGTTTGATCCAGTAACCCCCCTAGCCTTTCCTTGACAATACCCTCCATCACCTTGCTGACCACCAATGTCAGGCTAACGGGTCTGTAATTTCCTGCCTCCTGTCTTGATCCCCCCCCCCCTTGTGGATTGGCATGACATGGGCCACCCTCCAGTCTTGGGGCACCCACCCAGTCCTCAGAGAGATGTTGAAAATCTCCGCTAGAGGGACTGCCAGGACATCTGCCAGTTCCCTCAGCACCCTGGGGTGTATCTCATCTGGCCAGGTGCTTTCTCCATCCAAAGGGACCTGAGAGCTTCCCTTACTCTCTCTACTGGGATTTCAGCCTCGTCTTCCCCTTTTCACCATGCACTGCTGGGCCCCCACCTGTCTGTGGTGGCCACTCCCTTTCCCCAGACCCATCAGGGCCCTTGGTCTCTACCGGTCTCACCCCTTGCTCTGGTTTGCCCCCGCTCCCCTTGCAAGACATAGCCCCTCCATCCCCGGTATAAACTGAGGCAAAGTACTCATTTAGGACTTTTGCCTGTTCCCCCACCTCCTGTGCCCAACCATACCCTACCCTTATCTTGCTGATCTGCCCCCTTACTTTCCTTTTTTCCCCTATGTACCTAAAGAACCCCTTAACCCCCCTCCTTTCAATTCTTTCAACAACTCATTAATTTGTTGTGACTCAGAGTTGTCCTCTTTTTCAGTGGGTCTATCTGGGGTCGGGGCAGTTCATGCAACCCCAGCGTAGGGGTCCCAACCATCATCTTTGTTCTCCACCTCCCGAATTTCTTTCATTAGCCAGCAGTATTCAGAAGGGTTGGCTTTGTGATCTTGAAATTTAAACTTCAACATGAGCACACTCAAATAGTGGGCAGATTTAAGGATGTAGTCTAATCTTCCACGATTTCTTTCAGTAGCCGAAATGCCCCCCACCCACCTTTTGGTGCACCCTTTGCAAGGCCTGCTCTACACGGGTCACAAAAGCAGACAGTCGCTCATTTTTCCACTGTTTAGTAGACTTAAACTTCCACATCAAGTCCTCTCCTGATTCAGTACTACCAAAGACCCCTTCTAAAGCAGATAGGTACTCGGCAGCAGACAGGGCCAGATCAAGCCTGTGGGGGGCCTGGGGCAGTGGACCTCTGGGGGGCCCATGCGTGCGCAGTGTTTATGACATGTGAAAATCCCCAACCCATCTACGGGGGGTCTGGGGGCATGCCCCCCCAGAAAATTTTGAAAAAAATGGTTGAAAATGGTGCACTTTAGGGGGTTTCCTTATTGTTTTCTGATTTTTTTTCCTACTGTAAAAAGTTACACTTTATGCTGGAAAAATACTGTACATGCCACTGCCTCAAATCATATATTGTATGTTTCCATATTCACATATATGGATAGTACAAATTTGTATGTGCTTTCAGAATATGAATATATAAACACACGGTGGATATTACTACAAATATATATAATATTTGCAAAGTGAGACAGCGTAGGATATTTCACTCCCTCCCTCCCTTTCACTCTGTGTCTGTTGCGAACTAGTCCTGCTGGAGTAAAGTCCTGTGTGTCTCTTGCTCTCCCTCCAATCACATGCTAACACTATGTTCCTAAGATGGGCCCACAGAGAGATGTGTGTATCAAGGGGACCAATACAAACAATAGATGTATTCTTCATTTATTAGGAGTTCTGTGAACAAGTCCAAGGAGGGGACAGGTCCTGGGTCTGAAGAAAAGACTGAGGTAACAGAGTACAGTGTGCATTTTGTTAAAATAATACTGCAACTGTTATGTGTTTACTTGCACAAGTGTGCAAGCTTTATTTTCTAAATCCTGCTATGCTTTTTACAGTGCTCTGTGCATAGACTGCTGTGTTTATATGTAATATTAATTTGCATATACCTTTCTACTACTGTTAATTATAAAAATCTAGCTAACCAGTGTTTAGTAATAAATGTCAGACTTTTTTTTATAGTACTGCAAGTCTTGCATATAAAAAAAAGTCTGACATTTATTACTGAACACTGGTTAGCTAGATTTTATAATTAACAGTAGTAGATAGGTATATGCAAATTAATATTACATATAAACACAGCAGTCTATGCACAGAGCACTGTAAAAGATAGTGCAAGTTGCAACTGATTTATGAGTGACGCCGCTTGCTGGAGGTTTTATTATGTGGGGGCTTAGCGCAAACAAAGTACTGGCCAACTTGAGAGAGGCCGAGGAGGAGGACTCAGGCCATGCCACCTCTCTCACCCTCCTCAGCTGTCAGGAGCTGGGACCTTCAACTGCGTCAGTAACGGCTCCTCCTTCCACTCCCACAGACCGGTGGCAGCCAGCAACAGCACCGGAGCTGGGCAGCATCAGCGGTGAGTGAGGCGACTTCTGGCATGTTGTGGGGGGGTGGGGGGTAGGGGACGGGTTTGCCAGTGGCTCAGGGCGGCCGGCCAGGCCGTGAGGAGGATCGATCAAGTGCTGAAGCCGAGTGAGTGCTGGGCTTTCCTTCCTGCTCTAGCCTCTCCTAGACTCCCACTCTCTCCTCCGCGCCTCCCGAGGAGTCAGTCGGTCTGCTCTCCTACTACTACCCTATCATCCAACCCAGGCATGACTCGTCCCAGCTCGGCTCGAGTTTTGACTTGAATTACTGACTGCTCCCTTCCTGCCCCGCTGGCTAATGTATTATGTACTGACAGTGACACAGTGTACCTCAGACAGTAAAATAAGTACCTGAGTGTGCGAGTGATTTTGTTTAGTTTTTTTTTTGTCTCCTCTCACTAGTCTTAGTCAGTACTGTACCGACAAGTAAGTTTTATTTGAATTAAGTTCGAAAACTGAACAGTGATTAGCCCGGGAACTCTTCAACGACAACGAACGAACCCAACCCACGTCTGCTCAGCTCTATCTCCTCCAAACTTCTGCGTTGGTGACTGTGTGTGGTGCATACACACCTACACTTACATGCGCAGAAGACCAGCAGTCAGACGAAATACACCCGCGCCGCAACCCACATGACTTCTCAGCTAGTCGGCCTGCATATCATGTGATCCCCGGGACCCCCGGTCGTCTACTAGTCAGGCGAGTGGCGACACTTCTGGCAAAAACAGGAACAGCAGGGGCCACCTGCAGCAAGTCCTTTAAAGCAGCAGCAGCCACTTTTAAACTTTTAACACGCAAGTGTGGCATTTCTCAGGGGGACCACCCCCACGGTGGGGGGCCTGGGGCATTTGCCCCATTTGCCCCCCTCTTAATCCGGGCCTGGCAGCAGAGGCCTCTGGAGTGGTGGACCGGAGGAACTGGATTGCCTCCAGTGCAGGGTCCCTTAAACTCTCCATAAGTCTCTTACATTTCTCTCCTTCAAAACACTGCCAGTCTTGGACCAGGGGGTGGCATAGTCCATCCAGGTTTCCAAGTCATCTTCTCCTACAGGAACAGGGCCTGAAAACAGCCTGAGCCTGCGATAAGAGTCCAGGTGCACTGAAGGTATCACAATGGGGGACACTGTAACGGTTGAGGCCCTGGGCAATGACGGAGAGGCTGGAGGAGAGTGGGGAGGGTGACCTCTTCAGAGTCCTCCAAAGCCTTCCACAAGTCTTTATCCATCTGCCCTTCTGTGGCTAAAAGCCTCAATAACTTGTCTCTGAATCCCTCCACCTTCAGGAACCCCCCAAGGGAAGAAGGGTCGCTACATATATGAATGACCCTCTACCCCATCTGGGATCCCTCAGGCATAATAACAGGGGTTACTGTCTCAGGGTCTATAGGGAGGCTACATGAAATGCCTACCGTGTTATAATGTCGCACACTTAATAGTGTACGACATTATGGCTAAACCTACACAGCGCTGAAGGTTATAGCGAGTGGTGCAATACCGTGAATACTGCCGTACGCGGTATTACACTGATTTCTGAACATCCCAGGCAGAGGATAAGACCTCTGCTGGGATGGTGTTCCACCAGTAGCTGCCGTGGCTCAATGGACTGTACCAACGCAGCCAGGAACCCATGCGCTGCGTCTGGGACTGGGTTTGATTATTTTTTTAAACTTTGTGCACTCCCCGAGTTGACGACTTCCGGAGTTGAGAATCTTATTGGGAGGAGTTTGGGGGCGAACCCCCCGCAAAAAAACAGAGTTATGCCACATGGCAGAAATTGCACTGCATTGACATAATGCCGCACCCCGTGCCCATGAAATAAGGGCCACTAGGGTCTGCTCAAACAGGTCTGAGTCCCGCCCTGGCACTGTAACCTTCCCAAAACACTTAACTTTTCCCATGGTTTCCTCTATAGTAGCATTAGTAGTCCCAATTTGAATGTCTAGTAGCGATAATGCATTATGGGGGGCCAATCCCTTTGGCCTCACTCCACCCCATGATGTGGTGCACGACCAGCTTGTGGGGAGAAATCTTCCACTTAGGTATAGTGAGCCCCTCCATCTCAAACTTTTCTTCAAATTCATAAATGACTGAAATTCTATCTTTCGGCCATGGTGGGGGGCGCTAATCCCAGTGGTGCCTCCAAGATGTAACCCCTAGGTGGCACTATTCCAAGGGCTACTACCCCTACCTGTATGGCTATGCACATGTTGAAGGGCCTGGATTCAGTATTAAGGTATCTACACCCAGAGTAATGGTTTTTGGGGTGTCTGTCTATCCTGCTATAGCCCTCTGGGAAGCTATAACTACCCACCAACCTGCCTAGTGGCTTAGTACCTGACACAACAGCAAATTCACCGTCAATGTAAAAGTAATAATATGCGCACCCCCTTCATACTTACCAGCAGGGTTGGACATGCCGCAGTTTCCTGGAGACCCCCTGTAAAATAAGGTTAGCAATACAGATGTACACTGTTAACACTGTAACCTCACTAATAATATGCACACTAGCCAGGTGAAAACAGACAAACAGGTCTATTTAGGGGTCGTAAACAAGGAAGGGGGTGTGAATCTAGGTAAATGATTTGTACTCTGATTTGATTCAGGTTTGGCATGCACTTTTTAGTCCCAAATAACAGTCACACAACACTGGGTACCCAGGATGGAATATCTAGCTAGCCAGAGGCATTGCCCGGGGGTGGCTGGCGTTGCAGCTGATGTTGGGGCCCTTGATGGAAAGAAAAGCAGTTGGCATGCACAATTACAAGATGATTATTTGTAATCTGAGCTGGTTGGCTCAGTCCCTTGTAAACCCAAAAAGCAAATGAAATCAGATGGTACCACAGATGATTTAAATAGTCATTGCAGGGAGCTACCTTGATTGTACTCACGTTACCAGATTTCTGCAGACAAGCAGGCGATATGGAGACCTTGTGATGTTCACCAATGAGCATGGGGAAGCAGGGCCAACACGACACACCTCCTCTTCACGGCCTTTCCTCCAGGTGGCCGCAACCTGCGAGTTGTTGATGCACAGGGGCTGGATCCCCAAAGTTGGTCTCACGCTGAAACAGTCTCTGGTGCAGGGTAATCGGTCTGGGCCGGATTGGCAAAGGCCCAGGCAGGATGAGCAATTTGGCAAAGTTTGTTTGTCTTCTTGCTGGTGAAACTTCCAGCTGGCATAACAGGTTGGGTTGTAGGCAAGCAGGACTCGACCCACGAAACACATTCAACACATTCAAAATAAGCAGCACTAACTTTATACAGTTCCCATACAGTCCGGTTGCTAATTCAGCAGTTTCACTGTGCAAACCTCTTGATCCAAAATTTGTCTCTCACACAAGCTGGGCCGATCGCTTCACAGGAGCAAATCCTCATTTCAAACCGCAAGTGGTACTGGTAAACTTCTTTTCTTCTTTCTGCCTTAATTCTAGGCTTGAATCGGAGCATGTCTGATTTCTGCAATCAGGCAGTCCCAAGCAGGAGATAGGTGGCAGGGAGGCAAGATAGGCCTCTTCCCACCAATTCCCCAATGCTCCATTCAGGGAGCAGCTGCTGAAAAGCTCGAGCAGTTCACACTTCACCCTCCAACTCTAACTGGTCCACTGTCTCATGTAACACTGGGGATTTCCCTTGTAAATCCAGCATTCAGGTTGGCTGAGGAAGCTGTCAGTCACAGTGAGGGCTCCCCCTCCAGATTAGTTTTGGTGCCTACCTAAAAACTACAAAAACTAGTTTTCCTTCCCATGAGACACTTTTTCCGGGATCCATATTAGGTCCCCTGAAGTCCTATTGGTCCAATTACTGGAAGTTCCGGACGTAACAGCAGCGATACCTTGGACCTGAAATTTATCGAAATGACACCGATATACTGGCCCCTCTCACCCATATTCTCAACGTCTCTCTCAAGTACTCGCACTTCCCTGACAAATGGAAATCCGCGCTAGTGACTCCAATTTTCAAAAGTGGAGATCAGGCCCTATGTGGGAACTGTCACCCAATTTCCATTCTGCCACCTCTCTCAAAAGCTCTTGAGAGAATAGTAACTGACCAGCTCAGCAAATACCTAGATAAGTATCAGCTACAATGCCTGCAACAACACGGGTTTAGAAAGCGCCACAGTACCACAACAGCACTGCTTGAATTTACTAGTTACATTCACAATTCCCTCGACCAAGGTCTACTTGTTGGTGCAGCCTATATTGACCTATCCAAGGAGTTTGACACAGTGAACCATGTTCTACTGATCAAACAGCTGAAGATCACAGGCCTCTCTCCCGACACTGTGGCTTGGTTCACCAGTTACCTGCAGAACCGGACACAAGAAGTCCAAATTGGCAGTACCCTTTCCAATAGTAAGTCAGTCAATGGTCCATCTTGGGCCCGCTCTTATTTAGCATTTTTTCAACCCAACTACCCCATACCTGCCAATGTCATCTTCTGATATATGTGGATGACACTGTTCTGTTCGTCAATGACCCAAGCCCCTTTGCTCTCAAGTGTAAACTCCAGAGCAGCTTCTCAGTGGTCGAAAGTTGGTTTAAAGACCAGAAACTTGTGATGAACTACTCCAAGATGAAAATAATGCTGTTCTCCACTGCTCAAAACCGGTACAGAACTCACCCCCTTCTCACCCCCTTCTTATCACTAACGGGATAGGCATCCCCCTGGAGCTTGTCCAACATTTTAAATCCTTGGTGGTCTCACTGGATAGCACTATGTCTTTCGGCCTCCACATCGACAAAGCCACTAAGGCCGTTAATACACGGCTTGGACTGCTACACTGGCATAAGACAGCCTTACACCAGAGGCCCTCAAGCTAGCTGTGCACAGTTCTCTAGTGATTCTCATTGATCATGGGTTGGTAATATATGGTTCAGCCACAGACACCGCCCTACGTGGGATAAAAGTAGCCTTAAACAAAAACTTTCAGCTTATCACAGGAGCAACCCAGCTGACCCATACATGTGACCTGTATGCCCAAACAAACTGGCTACAGTTCTCAGGCAGACTTTGGTACCAATCGTGTCCACTGGCATTAAAAGCCAGCCTAGGCCTGATGCTCCCAGGGGTACAGAATCTTCTCACTTACAATAATAACTGACACTGCACCCGCAATTCCGACAGCCAAATATTCAAAATTCCCCACTGCCGCACCTCCATGGGTCAAAGGTCTTTTGCCTATTGTGCTGCAGGATGGCTGAACTCACTACCCACTGACATCACAACTTTAACCTCAATCATACTGTTTAAAAGAAGGCTGAGACAACAGCTAACAGCGAAGGCTAATTGTGATTGCTTCCACTGACAAATTTCACAATCTACTGCATTGCTGTTCCTTCCTGGCTCTGCTTCCTGACCCATAGTGCCCGGCACTTCTCCTTTGATGTTCCCTCCCCCTGCCTGCCCCCTAGAGTGCTCAGACACCGCCAGCCATCCCCTTCCTCTTTCCTGTGATCTCTCCTATCCTCCCTCCAATCTCACATACCACCATCTTAAAACGCCACTGGCCTGGAATCCTGCCCTTCCCCCTGCCCCCCACTATTGCCAAGCAACATGTCCCCACCCACCTACCATCTTCCCTTTTTTCTTCCAGCTTCAATTACCCTATGGGTTCTATCCTTAGGTTCACCCACCCAATTGCCCTGTCTGTTCACCTTCTGTCTGTCTTCCTGCTAGTGTCTAAGCCTTCACAATTGACTCGGGCTATTGTTCATAGCCTATGATTGAGTCTTCCTTCTACCCATAACCACACTTGCTCAACTGTTTATTCCGTTCTTCTGCCTCACCTTCACCTAATGTCTAAGTTTCAGAAGTGACACGGGCAATTGTTCATAGCCTATGATTGTGCCGTTCTACTAGCTATAATCAACCATGTAAAACCTGTTTTATTTTTGTTCTTACCTATTTGTACAATGTCAGTATTGTGCCTTTCTACTAGCTATTACCATCCTTGTAAAATTTGTTCTGTATGGTTCATACCTATCTGTACAATGTCAATACTGTTTGTATACACTGACGTGGAACCCATGTAATGAGGTTGTTCTCAAAGGGGTTAATCAGAGATTTCAATAAATAAATAAAATAACATGGTGGCTTCCATTCAGAAAAATAAGCTGTAAGGAAAGCACGTTAAGCAAACTTCTCCATTTCAAATATAACAGCATATAAACAGTAAATGAGTACAGTTCCTACATAGGCTCCCTCTGCACAAGTATCGACTGCAGAGCGAAGCAAAACAGAGCGGTGGCTGGCCAGTCGCAAGCCCTTAATCACTCGGACCCAGCACAGACCATTCACTACACAAACATTAGCTAGTCTCTTAAAGGTACAGGCATAGAGACTTAGCATGGCACTCTCATTCAAATAAACAGAATCACACTGGGACGGGACACCAGCTTGGCAGTGGGCATTGAGGAGCCCAGGAAGACATTAAGGTAAACCCCAAATTGGTGGTGGTGGGGGTGTTACATATACTCTCGAGGAAAGGAGGGAGAGGGGGACATGATAGAAACTTTCAAGTTGGTTAACTAGGATCTGCAGCTTATCTAATAGGTAGGGAAATGGGCAGACTGGGCGGACCAAGCGATCTTTATCTGCCATCAGTCTATGTCTCTATGTTGTATGTGTAGAGAGGGAAGGGAGAGGGAGGAGGAGAGAGAGCAATGATGTGAGCTGGGAGGGGCTTTTAAGGCAAGTGGCAAAAGGCATCAAGAGAGGGTATCCAGTCTGGAAAGGGAAGTGGCAGGGGCAGACCCAAAAACTATGTTGGCGTAATTGAAGACAGATAGGATCATTTTGGTGAGTAGCTCTCAACAGACACTAGGAGAGGGGGTCTTTGTTTTGATATAAGGCGCCTATCGTGGGGGGATGGAGTTTAGAGTGGATGTTGTCAATGTGGGAGGAGAAGTCGAGATGACCGTCCAACCAGATGCGCAGATCAGGGTTCGATTTTAACATTGTTTTACTAGCCCAGGACCTAGTGCAAATTGACCAGGGCGCTAGTGCAGCTGTCCCTCTACTTGTCTGCCTTGACCAGTGTAGGTTTTCATGATTGTTAATGAAGTTAAAAAGTCCCTACATTAGCATGCTGTAGTCCTCATGCAACTCTCCCTCAGTGTCCCAGGTGGCCTGGTGTGATTAACAGCTCATTAAGAGCTGCAGTTGTCTTGCAGTTCAAGAGGGGAATACAACAAAGGACCTAATGTGAGTCACTGTCACTCTATTGTTAGGACATTCGGCTAGTGTGCAGGCTGTGATCAAGGGCAGAGTGCTGTTAAGTCACTATAGCTTCCAGTTTCTGAACTTGCTTTGTCTGATGATTTGTGCCACATGATTAAGAACAATGTGCTTCATTTCCCAGCATTTTGAGTGTCTGTAGCCAACATTTTTTTTCCTTATTCCTTTTTTTTCTCTTTGTTGCCATGGCCATTCATCCAAAGGAGCCCCAACCCCACCCCCAGCATCCAGCACCCAACTCCGGGCTGGCCCTCCCCAGGCCCCCGACGGGGACTGGTGGGGTTCCCCAACCCCCATTGGAGACTGTATCCAGTGTGGCCAGCACCGTGGCTATCCAGGAACAGAGCCTGCAAGGCGCCCTCCATCATTCTGCCACAGCAACTATTTTCTGGTTTTCTCCCAGGGGATGAGGTGTGCAATGACACCTATGGAGTGAGTGCACATGCGTCCGCATGCGCTCCCTCCTAGTGTCTGCCCCATCTCCTTCCCTTTCCTACAGTGTTGGTGCACTGTCCCCCAGCCTTTGCTAGGGGCCAGCCAAACGCCGACCACTGGCGCTCCCCCCCCCCCCGGAGAAGGAGAGCACCGGATGTCGATCCTTCTCCTCTCCTGCTGACCCCCAGTGGCACATGCTCATTTCTGAACACAGGTCGCCAGCGTGGTGCAAGGTGGAGTCCAGTGCCTCGACCCTCAGTGCCACTGGGCCGGCTTGTATCCAACATTTTAGTGTCAAAATGCTAAGCGGTATAAAGGGCCTGCCCTGCAGGTAATGGATTTTATCTCAGCCTCACCATAGCTGCTCCCTGTCACCTCCCAGTCTCTCATCTTCTCAACTCTATACTTTCCCTGAACACCACTGCAGACCAGACTCTGAACTGACTGTCCGTAGATCCATAGCTGCCATTACTGGCAGGTGTAGGGCTCCAAAGCTCTTCTCAATGGACCATGCCAGTGAATGCCATCCATGCAGTCCCAACCATCGTGTCATTTCATCCTAAAAATAATATTTTTGAGCATGTATGGGACAAAAATAAACCTTAATAAAATATATAATTTAAAAGGTTAAAAAAAGCATTCCTGGGGGTGCATAGATCATCCTATATAGAGCCAGAGGTTGCATAGCTTCATGCCTGTGTATTGCTTCCCCATGGCTGATGAAAGGACAATGTTTTGAAAAATCTGTTATAGTTGGGACAGAGCATGTTAAATCAATACTTTTGTGCCTGGTATATATAAACAGAAATATTAACATACTAAAATTGCCAGCAGAGTAGGCCTAATGGTCTTTCGTGTCTGTTCGTGAGTCAGCCCCCATACTGGGTGCCAACTTTGCTGTCCCCCCCAACCCCTTTAGTTTATCTATCCCCAATCCAAGATTTTCCCTTTGTATTAGACTTCCTCAGCTCAGCTCTCCCCCATACCTGTTCCAGCCCCTCTTGAACCCTTCTACAGTCTCTGCTTCCACCAGTCCCCTAGGCAGTGCATTCCATGGTTCCACCAACCTCTCAGTGAAGTAGCACCTCCTCCTCTTCTCCCCCTTGAGTCTCCCCCCTAACTTCTACCAGTGCTCTCTAGCTCCCTCCCCTTTCCTTTGGAACACCCTGGCTGAGCCTCCCTTATTAATCCCCTTCATATATTTGAAGACCTCTATCATGTCCCCCCCCCCATCCAGCCTCTCCTCCAGAGTGTACATGTTGAGCTCCTCGAGCCTTTCCTCGTAGGTCCTTTGCCCCAAGCCCCAGATAATTTTGGTTGCCCTCCTCTGGACCCTCTCCAGGAGTGCAATGTCCCTTTTTAAGTGCGGTCTCCAAAACTGCACACAGTACTTGAGGTGTGGCCTAACCAAGCAGTTATACAGAGGGAGGATCACTTACCTCCTTCTGGAGGTAATCCCCCTAGCGATGCATCCCAGTATCCTACTGGCTTTGGCCGCTGCCACCCTACAAGCCTCAGAGTTGTTCATTTTGACATCCACCACCACCCCCAGGTCCCTCTCACCCATTGAGACTTATAGCGTTTCTTCCCCCAGGGTATGCACTTGATTCGAGTTTCTGGCCCCCAGGTGCAGAACCCTGCATTGAACTTCTGTTTCCACTTTCTCAACCACCTCTCCAGAGCCTCCAGGTTCTCCTGCAGGGCCACTCTTCCCCTCCTCCCCATCCACCACCGCTCCCAGCTTTGAGTCATCCACAAAGAGACTCTTTTCACTCCTGATACCTTTCCTTATGTCAGAGACATAGACATTAAACAGGAGGGGCCCTAGGACCAATCACTAATGACCGTCCTTGGAGATGAGACTAACCCAACCACCACCATGAGTATGCTCCGAGATTTTGCAGGGTGACCCAAATCGCTTCCGTGCTCCCCTCCACCTCCTCCACCCCCCTATCCCAATGCCATTTCTGACTAACAGTGCTACCCCTTCCCTCCCCCTATCCTTCCTGAACATAGTGTAGCCCTCCAGATTTAGGTTCCAGTCGTGTCCTTGGGTGGCCCTGGTCTCAGTGACAGCTGCCACATCCACAGCCCCCTCAGCTAGCATCACCTGGAGCTCAGGCATCTTATTTCCCAAGCTCCTGCCATTTATTTGGACCACCCTCCACCCTTTTCCCCGCCTCCCATTCCCCACCCTTGTGCTCCCATGTGGCCACATTCTCTCCCCCCTGCACCCAACCTGTTGGCTTTTTTCCATATCCCTCCAGCCCCTTAGGGGGGTGGAGAACAAATCCCTCTTTTGTTGGACCCCCTGCAACAGCCCCTTCTTCCATCCCTCCCACCTTCACAAGTTTAAACCCTACCTGTCACTGATGAACCCCACTATTTTCAGCCTTAGGATTTCCCTCCCTTCCAAATTGAGGTGGAGTCTGTCCCTAGCGTACAGCCACTTATCCTCCCAGGTTGCACCCCAGTCCCCAACCAGCCCCTACCCCCTAGTCTCACAACACTTCTTAAGCCACTGATTCACCACCCTAATTTTTTGCTTGTTCTCCCCACTAGCCCTCGGCACCAGCAGGATTTCCGAGAAGGAGATCGAGCATCCTATGGAATGGCAAACCCTGGCTAACTCCCGAAACCTTGCCTGTATCTCTAATTCGCTATTCCCCACTATGTCGTTTGTACCCAGGTGCACCAGTATATCCAGGGAACCTCCACATTCCTTTGCCTGTGAATATACCTCATGCTTGGCCTTGTGCACCGTCAGGCCAGGGAGACATTTGGTTCTTACCGGACAGGCTTTACTCTTCCCCTGCCCTTCCCACTGGATACCCCAATCATGGAATCGCCCAACAAGAGCACTGTAATCTGCCCCTTGCCTCCATGCTCACTCCCCAGGTTTCCCCTCCTTTCATGCCTTTCCTCATCTTTTTTTCCATCCTTTTCCCCCAGCCGGCTCCTCTCACCTCTCACAGTCTGGGTGTCAAATGCTGCACTCTCCCTATTGTCTCTGGCCACCCCCTCTACTCCATGTCTGGACATCCTTCCACCCGAGTATCCTTTTTTGCATCGCTATCCCCCTGACCCCACACTGGACTGGTCCTTCCACCCTATCTGTTTGCCTAGCCTGGCTCTTACTTTCTTCCATCCCATCTGCATTCAGCTGCCCCCGGCCTGCAATGCCCCCCAGCCCAAACCCTCAGCCCCATTTTCTGCAGCCTCCCCCTTGTTCATCTGATCCTCCTCCTCCTTGTCCTGCCCCCACCCCATCCCCTCAGCCTGTCCTGCACCCCCTGACCCCGTTTTCTCGCACTCCATGCCCCCCTCTTCCTGATTTCCGGACCCTGCTTCTTGCCCCCTCCTCCCTTCCCCCCCTGCCAGAGCTGCATCCTCCTCCCAACACCCTCTTCTACTACCAGATGTAGAGGGGAGAAGAGGTTGCCGAACCTAATGCCAGACCCTAAGACTTCTCTGCCCGACCCACCCCCCATCTCGGTTCCCTCTGTACAACCCCAGATGCCTGCCTGCTTTTTTGGAAGTGTCCTCCTTTTGGGCCCCCTCTGTCAGGATCCCCATAAGCCCCCTGAGTGACCCCCTTTGATCCTCTCCCTATGCCAGAGGTTTTAATACCTGCTGCAGCTATGCAGGTGACCCCTTGACCCCTACTTCCCCACCCCTCCAAACCCCCAATACCCCCAGCTGCCTCCTAATCCCTTCAGCCTCCTCTCTAAGCTGTGCCAGCTGATAGCACACCAGACAACCACTGAACTTCCAAGCCCAGTCAAGTACCATGGCTGCCCCACACCCTGTGCACCCAACCACCCTCCCAAAGATGCCCGCTCTAGTGACATGCAGTCCCGTCCCCATCATGGCAGATTTTTTAGGACAATAAGCCCCCCAAGTCACTGGAAAAACAATCCCACTGGGTTCCCAATGTTCAGCACTACAAGTGCCTATACAATGATCAGCTACAGTAGTTTCACTTAAAACAGTCCCCACACAGCATGCAAGGTGCCAGTCAAGAAGTGGATGTCCCAAGGCCCAAGACTAAAAGTTCAGTACTAGTCCAGCCCACTCCTATCCCCTGACTTCTCCCCCGCTGACTATTTAATAGAGGTCAGGGCCAGGGTGAGGGGTTGGAAACAATTACAGCTCCTCCAGTAAAGTTGTTTGTGAATGCGGCTGGGCCTGCCCCTTTATAGCTCAGCTGCGAGTTCAAATCTTGCGCTCTGCGTACCGATTGGTCCTCTTTCTGTAGCGCCTGCTCTCACCACTGAATGCAGCCTCTGGTCACTCTCCTCACTGCTGATGCGGCCAGCAAGCTCCCTGTCTCCGCCTCCGATCTTCCCGGCCCCCAGCCGGTACAGCTCCTCCACTGAATGTGGCCCCCGGATTTGCTCCATGCCACTGATGCAGCCAGAAAAACTCCCCAGCACCTCCACCAATCTCCCCAGCTCCAAATAGCTCCTTACAGCTCCTCCAGTAAAGTTATTGGTGAATACGGATGGGTGTGCCCCTTTATAGCCCAGCCGCGAGTTCAAATCTGGTGCTCTGCACACCAATTGGTCCGCTTTCTGTAGCTCCTGCTTTCACCACTGAATGTGGCCTCTGGTCACTCTCCCCACCACTGATGCGGCCAGCAAGCTCCCTGTCTCCGCTTCTGATCTCCCTGGCTCCCAGCCGGTACAGCTCCTCCATCGAATGTGCCCCCCGGACTCGCTTCATGCCGCCGATGCAGCCAGCAAAACTCCCCGGCTCCAAACAACTTCTTACAGCTCTTCCAGTAAAATGTCATAGTTTTCTATATCCCAAGACCCCTAGGTTTGTGTAGCTCCCTCTCAAAAGAAATCCTAGATTTGACCCTGGCTCACTTGACACTCTATGAAAACTTCCAGAAATGCAGGTCCAGTTGATTACAGGGTGGGGGCTGAGTGTCTTTCTTTGTCTGACTCTGCTTATTGCCCTGTGGGTGGGGGTCAGACTGTGGTGAGGTGAATGATGATGTCAGCTATTGTGTGTGCACAGCTAGGACTGCTTGATTGAATATTTACTATTGCGTGGGGTATATGTACCTTATGGATGTAGTATGTCATATAATGGTCACTGAAGGAAACAGGGAGAGTGCCAGCAGTGACTATACGGTGTAGGTGGGAAGAAAGCACCCAATCCAGGACAGAGTGGTTTAGGAAAACTGGTTTAGGCCTAGTGGGTTTCTTAATAAGTTGATTGAGGTTTAGGGACTCTGTCTTGTCAGTGAGAGGTTTTAAGGGGTTACCCATTATAACAGCGACCGCATAATCATGACTGCAAAATCATGAATACTGTATAGCGAATGTAATTTCAGGGACTGCCAGAAAATGGCAACGATGCACAAATAGCAATTTCACCTGCCAATGTGTGAACAATAATCACGATGCGCAAAATAGGTGAAAACAGAACAGAGAATCCAAATAGACTTACCAGAACACTAACAGCAGCTGCCACATAACTGCCTAGGCGTGCAACATTCAATAGACCTGAGACTGGGACACTAACACCAACATCAGCTTGCAGACTCTGCAAAAAGCAAATCAGCCAGCACTGAAGCATGTCAAATTAATGACTTTTTCTTATTAAAAAAAAAAATCTGCTGAATTAACAGCAAACCCAATCAGCTAAATTAAAATAAAACACTACAAATTTTATTTCAGTACCAAAAAAGCCAAAAAAAAGCTATATTACTACAAAGGCCAAATCAAAAGAAAAGATTAACCTCAGTGATTGGGAAAATGATGGAATCACTTCTGAAGGAAAGAATTGTTGAGTACCTAGAGGCCAGAGGAGCGCAGGACCCAAGGCAGCATGGATTCATAGCGGGAAGGTCATGTCAGACGAATCTGATAGATTTCTTTGACTGGGTGACCAAAGTAGTAGAATAGGGAGTAGCTGTGGACATGGCCTACGTAGACTTTAGCAAAGCATTTGACACAGACCACCACAAAAAGATTAATATACAAGTTAGCCAGCCTTGGAGTGGGTCCCAAGATGGTAGCATGGGTAAAAAATTGGCTGGAGAACAGGACACAGAGGATAATAGTAAACAGAGTCCACTCTGAAGAAATAGGGGTTACTAGTGGGGTACCACATGGTTCAGTTCTAGAACTAGTCCTCTTCAATGCCTTTATAAGTGACATTGCAGCGGGACTGGAAGGAAAAGTATGTCTCTTTGCAGATGACACAAAGATCTGCAACAGAGTTGATACACAAGGTAGGGTGGAAAGGATGAGAAGGGACTTGGCAAGGTTGGAGGAATGGTCAAATGTATGGCAGCTTAGATTCACTGCTAAGAAGTGCAAAGTAATGCATCTGGGAAACAAAAACCCAGGGAAAGAGTACACAATGGGGGGTGAGATACTAACAATGACAAAATGGAAAGGGACCTAGGGGTAGTCATATCAGATGACCTAAAGGTGAGCAAGCAATGTGAGAGGGCAGTAAGGAGGGCTGGTGGGATACTGGGATGTACAGGGAGAGGCATCACCAGTAGAAAACAGGAAGTTGTTATCCCTCTGTACAGGCAGCTGGTGAGACCCCATTTGGAGTACTGTGTGCAGTTCTGGAGACCCAATCTCCACAAAGACATAGACAGGATGGAGGCAGTCCAGGGAAGGGCAACTAAAATGGTGCAGGGTCTGCACCAGAAGACATATCAAGAGAGACTTAAGGATCTTAATATGTATAGCCTCGAGGAGAGGAGGAAGAGGGGGACATGACTGAAACTTTCAAATACCTCAAGGGAATCAACAAAGTCCAAGAGAGTAGCATCTTTCAGAAAAAGAGGTGTGCAAGAACAAGGGGGCACAATCTGAAGCTGGGGGAAGGGACGGCTCAGAGGTAATGTGAGGAAGTATTTTTGCACAGAGATGGTTGTGGATGCATGGAACAGCCTTCCTGAGGAGGTTGTGGAGTCAAAAACAGTGGTGGAATTCAAAAAGGCATGGGACAGACATAAGGCAATTCTTGGGGGTGGAGGTTGGAAGAAGTAGGCTGTTGGTTAGCTAGGATCTGCAACTTATCCATTAGGTAGGGAAATGGGCAGACTGGGTGGGCCAAGCGGTCCTTATCTGCCATCAAATTCTATGTTTCTATGTCTCTATGATATCAGATGCAATTGCAGTAGCAGTTAGATGCCAATGCTAGCACTTATAGTTGTGTGATCAATTCACACTATTCCTGCTGAGGAGAAAATATTACATGCCTCAGACTTGAAATTGAAAATCGCATGCAAATCCTCGCAGAAAGTCACAGCGGCTTCATGTTTCATACTGTGCCACAATTGCCTGAATCTGTTCATTACTGTCCTTGTATTTCCGTTTACCGCCGCTGCCAACTACCCCAGATACAATCTGCTCAAATTTTACCTCGGTCATCCTGTGCTCCTCCTGGAGGCACTTAATAAGCTTCCACACACTAGGGTGACATGCACCCAGCCAGCTGTTAATGCCACAATGCCAGCCTTCCATCACATTATTAGTGTGGGCTAGACCTCTGGCAGTAGCATCATGACAGTTCCACTGCTTCAGAGGGAAAGCATCTCTTCAGCGGCCCCAATCGACCCCTGGGTTTACCAACCCATGTTGTTTCAAAATAGTCAAGCAGTGGTAGTAGCATCTCTTCATTTGTTTAGAAGAATTCCCACTCTCTCATATCGTCAGAGACACTGGCAACATCAGGTGTTGGCACAAAGGCCAGTGACATAGCAGGCACAGATGTAATGTGAAGTCAAAGTCAGTACAATACTTTTTTTGCACAAGCGGGTGTTTCTGTATCTTTCTCCACACTGTTTGTGCAAAATGGAAAAAGCATCCTCCAACATCTGTATGTGGGTAAGCAGATGAAAAAGCTTTCCAGGCAGGTTTTTCAAAATCCATAATGGCAGTGGTTGGGTACAATGTAGGGCATAGTGTCTGTAGCTGATTAAAAACTCTGGCATAGGTTGCAGATTTTCTGGAGCACATAAGCACATAAAGTGCTGTTACTACAGTCCTGCCTTCAAGCCATGAATTGTGTAGAAACATAGAAATATAGAATTTGATAGCAGCACCGTAGGAAGGGTGGGGTGGGTGGTGCCCCGCACCTGGGCGCAAGCCTCGAGGCCACTAATTTTCATCTGTTAAACCTTATTTTTTTTTTTTTTATTTCTTGACCTGGGCTGAGCCCCATCAATGTTTTGTCACATGCTGCAATTCTTTCTTTTTTCCCGATTATTTGGTTTCTCTGCAGTGCACCTTCTGCGCGGACTGTGACCGCACCACCTCACCCCTCCCGGGCTGCTGTTTAATGGGCTGGCAGCGCTGACATTATTTAAAATTAATTTGGCACCAGTGGCGCCATTTGCCTGCTTGGTTGTCTCCTCCAAGAAAATCTAATTTGTTTAACTGATTGGCAAGTGGCTTTCAACTTGTCACACTCTGATTGGCCGCGGGGAGGGCTTATTAGGTGCAGTACGTGTGCGTCTGCTGTCTGGTCGATTCTGTAGTGAGAAGATCCTTCCACCATGTCGTGCATGTGGTGGGAGTTGGGACGGCCTAAAAAGTTGAAGGAGTCAAGAGAGGTGGTGGTCCAGGCGCCCAGCCAGCTCAGAAGAGAGGAGTAGCTTAGCCGGAGAGGGAGAGCAGCCATCAAGTGCCAAAAACAGTGCGGCTGGAGTTGGCTGAGAGAGGGAGTCCAGGATCAGGTCGGAAGTCGGCCAGTCAGGAGTCCGGGACACACCACACCACCAGGCAGCAAGTAGAAGTAAGTTGCAAGGAAAGCCAGCAGGCTGAGCAGCGGAATAGCGGTGCGGTGCCGCTCCGGAACGGGTCGAGGAGTGAGTGGGTCAGGTGACCCGAGTGCACCAGGTGGGGTTAGGGACTCTGGATGCTTGGCTGTTTCAGCTCTGTCGTGCCTGCCCAGTTGCTCCCTGGAAGCCTTATTCGAGTCCTCCTCCTCCTCCTCCTCCTTGTTCGAGAGCAAAATACAATTTCCAAGAAATCAAAGGGTATTTATGGCTGCAATAAATAAATGTACATTGATTCTTGAATTTTGCACTTTGTGCTTGATGATTTATAAAAAGATTTGGACGCAGAGTGCCTACGCTGTTGTTAGGGAGATGCAGGGCTTACAGCAGCAGTGCAATAAAACATTTTTTTTTTCCAAAACGCTAGATTCAGGCTGCTACAGTTAACAAAATATTAGCATACCTGCCAAGTTTGCTTTTCTAGGTACCTCCTAGGTTTCACACCATGTATTTTATCTATTTTCTTGATCTTAACACTTAGCAGGCCTCAATGCTATTTCTAAGTCAAATGTGTTGGCCATCTTTTTTTCTTGGGGTGAAAAACACTCAATTAAAACATTTATAAAATAAAAAAATGGTGCAACTAAAACATTTTATGAAACTGGAAGCTGGCTGGAATTTATATTAGAAAAAAAGATGGGAGTTATCACTTTTTTGCCCACACTGCACTGCTGCTTTAAGCTTTGTGAACTGGTTCTGGAGGGAGTTCTGATGTTTTTTGTAAGGGTCTGAAAGTCTCATGTTTTGTGTATGGGGTCAGAAGTTTGGAATAAGGTGTCCAAGTTTCTGTTTATTCTATTGGCTATCTGACTGAGTACACTGGTGACATAAAGATTGATTTTTTCAGGCATGACCTGGTACTAGTATGGCGCAGAATGCATAAATAGGTATAGACGTCCACAGTGAAAGTCATACAGTAGGTCTGTGAACTTGTACAAAAGTTTCAAACAGTTTTATTGAGTCATATAAAAGGGGTGTGTGTGTGTTGAACTCTGATCTCTCTGAAAACAAATTTTCTGAACACCCACTGGTCTTTATCTTCGGGTACAAGCAAGTTTAATACATTAAAATTCTGAAGGTGATGGGATCTTGGCTCATGAGCTGTTGTGAATCTGGCCACTTTAAAGTAGAGGCTATGTTTTATGTTCACAACGCACACTACATTTTATGCTCAGGGCTATTGTAATTTTGGTTCCTGCAGTAAACTGGCAATGTGGCTTCAGGGAAGAGAGGGAAGTGTAGACTAGTAGTAAATCTTATTTGTTGGAATTTGATTAGCAAAAGAGAGCTTCATTTTCCTTTTCAGCCAGCCAGAGTCTCCCACATCTCATATTCCATGGTAGCAAAATATTCCTTGAAATCAGGGGCAGGGAACTGTAACAAAAGTATGTTTTTTCTTCAAGAAAAGCCCCCAAACTCACCACAGAGCACGTAAACCCCTCAGAGCTTCTGGGGGCCTTGCGACCCACAGCTCTTTTCAGGGGAAGGGGGGGGGCGCAAAATTAGTCTCTTGCCCAGGGCACCAAAATGCCTTCCTACGGCTCTGTTTGATGGCAGATAAGGACCGCTTGGCCCACCTAGTCTGCCCATTTCCCTACCTAACGGATAAGCTGCAGATCCTAGTTAACCAACAGCCTACTTCCTCCTACCCCCCACTAGAATTGCCTTATGTCTGTCCCCATGCATTCTTGAATTCCCCTACTGTTTTTGACTCTACGACCTCCACAGGAAGGCCATTCCATGCATCTACAACCCTCTCTGTGAAGAAATACTTCCTCACATTACCTCTGCGCCTTCCCCCCTTATCTTCAAATTGTACCCTCTTGTTCTTGCACATCTCTTTTTCTGAAAGATGCTACCCTCTTGGACTTTGTTGATTCCCTTGAGATATTTAAAAGTTTCTATGATGTCCCCCCTCTCCCTCCTTTCCTCGAGGCTATACATCTTAAGCTCCTTTAGTCTTTCTTCATATGTCTTCTGGTGCAGACCCTGCACCATTTTGGTTGCCCTCCTCTGGACAGCCTCCACCCTGTCTATGGCTTTAGGGAGATGGGGTCTCCAGACTGTACACAGTACTTCAGATGTGGTCTTACCAACGGTCTGTATAGAGAGTCAACAACTTCCTGTTTTCTACTGGTGATGCCTCTCCCCTGTGTATCCCAGTATCCCCCCAGCCCTTACTGCCTTCTCACATTGCTGGCCCACCTTTAGGTCATCTGATATGACTACCCCAGGTCCCTTTCCATTTTTGTTGTTGACAGTATTTCACCCCCGTTGTGTACTCTTCCCCTGGGTTTTTGTTTCCCAGGTGCATTACTTTGCACTTCTTTGCGCTGAATCTAAGCTGCCATACATTTGACCAATCCTCCAACCTTGCCAAGTCCCTTTTCATCCTTTCCACTCCACCTTGCATATCTATTCTGTTGCAGATCTTTGTGTCATCTGCAAAGAGACATACTTTCCTTTCCAGTCCCTCTGCAATGTCACTTATGAAGACATTAAAAAGGTCCGGCCCCAGTACTGAACCCTGCAGTACCCCACTAGTAACCCCCCCCTTTCTTCACTGTGGACTCCATTTACTATTACCCGCTGTGTCCTGTTGTCCAGCCAGTGTTTTACCCAGGCTACCACCCTGGGACCCACTCCCAGGCTGGCTAATTTGTTTATTAATAGTATAGTTGGTCAAAGAGCACAGGACAGGATTTAAATGTACCATCCATCATCCAATTGGAACACTTTGTAAGGAATCGCAAGTTAGCATTGGTGGCAAACATAAGGAAGTGGTCCTGCTCCTTACCACTGTCGTAAATTAGGAACAACTCACTCAACATTGTCAAGGTGAACTTGTGTGGTATTACCCGTTCCTCCACAGTGCTTGGAGTCACTGGACACCAATGCTCATCCTGCCTAATTCTTTGGATAGTGTGAGAGTGGATTCAGTACAAGGGACCTCTATCCTGTCTTTTAAGTCTGTTGCAGCAGCATTTTCTCCTTTGTTTCTTCTGTAGCTTTAATTTGTATTTCTTTTATTATCAGGCTTGCCACCTGATATCGTTTTACTTTAGTTGTATTCTGTCCTCTCGTAGAAATCCCCTGTCAGAATCCATTCAGCATGCCCTGCCTTCTAGTACCCACGATAGTGGGATACGGTTTGTTTGTCTTAGTTCCTTTAAGTAGTAAGTAAGTTGCCCAATAATTCAGCTCAGCATTGTGCCTGTAGCTGTAAGTGGAGCTGGCTGCAAACCGTGCATCTCCAAACAGTGTACTGTGAGCCAAACACTCTGAAGCAGCTCCGTGGATTTGGCTGCTATTAGTAATGTGTACATTTAAGAAGGTTTTTTACACATTTCATTAATAAAATTACACATCATTTGGTGAAGTAAAACCTCCAGCTTTAAATCTCTCTTGAAAAGCCAGCTGTATATGGTCATAAAAGTGCTGCAATTACTTTAATAAAAATAAAACCTTGTTTCAGGTTAAATGTTTTATTTACACACCAGGATTATTAGCGCCCTCCTGTAACTTCTCCTGTAGCAATGTGTAGCAGTTTCTAGGGGAAGGAAGGGTGGGGAAATAAGACCTCTGGCTGAATATTTGCCTGGTAGTTTGAGTTTTCACATACAGAACAGTTTTAACTTCATGAAATAAAATGCCTGAGCTCCAGGCGATGCTAACTGAGGGAGCAGTGGATGTGGCAGTGGTCACTGAGACCTGGGCCACTGTAGAACACGACTGGAACCTGAACCTGGAGGGTTACACTATGTTCAAGAAGGACAGAGGGGAGAGAAGGGGAGGAGGGGTAGCAATGATAGTCAAAAACTGCATTGGCATAGGGGGAGTAGAGGAGGCGGAGGGAACCGTGGAGGCCATTTGGGTCACCTTGATAACAAGGGGGCAAGAGAGTAAAAATAGGCGTGGTGTATAGACCCCCTGCCCTGGCGGAGGAGCTGGAGGAGAGTTTGGTGGCAGATGTTTGGAGACACTGCAGACTGGGCAGAGGAACGGTGGTGGTGTTGGGGGACTTAAACATGCCAGGAACAGACTGGGAGACTATGATATCCTCTGTGACCAGGGAACAGAGGTTGTTGGATGTCTTTCAGGATGCGTTCCTAACTCAGCAGGTGGGGAACCGACCAGGGAGGCGCGGGTACTGGATGTGGTCCTGGCAGACAGTGACCAGATTGGGGGCCTAGAGGTAAGGGACCCATTGGCGGGGAGTGACCATGCCACGGTCTGGTTCTGCCTGGACCTAGGAGGGCTAGAAGGCTGCACAAAGATGGAGGTAACTGACTTCAGGGGGACAGATTTTAAGGAAATGGGAAGGATCCTTAAGGAGCATTTGGATGTGATTGGGTCAGACATGGACGCTGATAGTAGGTGGGAAATCATCAGGAGAGGGGACAGGATGCTACCAGCACCTGTGCAAGAGTAAGACAAAATGTGGTAGGGCCTGAAACTCCTGCTGGTGGACCAGGGAGGTCCAGGAGGTGGTGCGGGGAAAGAAGGCAGCCTATAGGCAATTCAAGTGCTCAAGGAGTGAAAGGGATCTGAGGGAGTATGAGCTGATGGCTAGAAGGGCCACTAGGGTGGTGAGGGCGGCTAAGGCAAGGAAGGAGCAGAACCTGGCCAGGGAAATTAGGAGAGGGAACAAGGGGTTCTTCAGATACATTGGGGAAAAATGAAGGGTGAAGGGGCAGATTAGCAGGATTAAATCAGGGGAGAGATAGGCACAAGACCCGGGGGAGCAGGCTGAGGTACTAAATGAGTACTTCATCTCAGTTTTCACCAAGGAAAATGGGGGTGCTGCATCATACATGGGAGGAGACAGAGATACTGAGATGGGGGACCCTTACCGATCAAGTAGTCTGGGGAGAGGGGGAGGCATCACTGGCAGGAGGGGGGAGGGCTAAGCAGGGAGAAGAGGTACCAGAAGTGGAAATCACAGCAGAGAGAGTGAGGGAAGCCCTCAGCTTCCTTAAGACAGAGAAAGCACCAGGGCCGGATAAATTACATCCCAGAGTGCTGAAGGAACTTGCAGATGTCCTGGCAAAACCCCTGGAGGAGCTTTTCACCATCTCTCTGAGGACAAGGTGGGTGCCCCAGGACTGGAAGGTGGAGAATATAGTGCCTATCCACAAGGGGGGATCAAGGGAGGTGGCAGGGAACTACAGGCCTGTCAGCCTGACATTGGTGGTGGGCAAGGTGATGGAGGGCATTGTCAAGGAGAGGCTGGGGGGGGACCTGGAAAAGTCAGGGTGCCTGGATGATAGACAGCATGGATTCATCCCGGGGAAATCATGTCAGACAAACCTTGTGGAGTTCTATGACTGGGTGACGAGTGCCTTGGACCTGGGTAGACCAGTGGACGTCCTCTTTCTAGACTTCAGCAAAGCATTTGACTCTGTTCCTCATGTGGGCCTGTTGGATAAGCTGGGAGAAATGGGGGTGGGGAACCAGATAATCAGATGGATAGGCAATGGCTCCAGGACCAGACCCAGAGGGTCGTAGCTGGCGGGATAGTCTCATCCCCAAGGAGGGTCATTAGTGGGGTCCCACAGGGATCAGTCCTTGGGCCCCTCCTCTTCAACGCCTACGTCTCTGACATAAGGACAGGAATCAGGAGTGAGATGAGTCTCTTTGTGGATGACTCAAAACTGGGGGTGGTGGTGGATGGGGAGGAGGGGAGGGTGGCCCTACAGGGGGACCTGGAGGCTCTGGAAAGATGGTCTAGAAAGTGGAAGCTGAGGTTCAATGCAGGGAAATGCAAGGTACTCCACCTGGGGGCCAGAAACCCAGGCCAATTGTACACCCTGGGGGAAATGCTACAAGTCTCAATGGCTGAGAAGGACCTGGGGTGGTGGTGGTGGATGTCAAGATGAACAACTCGGAGACTTGTAGGAGGGCAGCAGCCAAGGCCAACAGGATGCTGGGATGCATCACTAGGGGATCACCTCAGAAGGAGGAAGTGATACTCCCTCTGTATAACTGTTTGGTGAGGCCCGACCTTGAGTACTGCTGGCAGTTTTGGAGGCCACTTAAAGAGGGACATTACCCTCCTGGAGAGGGTCCAGAGGAGGGCAACACAAATGATCTGGGGCTTGGGGGACAGGACTCATGAGGAGAGGCTCAAGAGCTAAATATGTACACATTGGAAGAGAGAGGGACCGGGGGACATGATAGAGGTCTTCAGGTACATGAAGAGGGTAAATAGGGGAGGAACAGTCAGGGTGCTTCGAAGGAAGGAGGAGGGGGCCACTAGAGGGCATGGGTGGAAGCTGGAGGGGGGAAGATTCAGGGGAGAAAGGAGGATGTGCTACTTCACTGAGAGGGTGGTGGAGCCATGGAATGCGCTGCCTAGGGGGCTGGTGGAGGCAGAGACAGTGGAGGGGTTCAAGAGGGGGTGGGACAGGTACAGGGGAAGGGTTCTGGAAGCAAAATCCAATGCAGCAAGAATATCCGGAACTGGGAAGGGAGAAGCCAGAGGAGGCGAGGGGGGCAGCAAGGTCAGCACCCAGGGTGGAGGCTGACCAAACGAGCAGACACGAAAGACTGTTAGGCCTATTCTGCTGGCATTTTAGTATGTTAGTAAGTTCAAGTTGCTTATAATCTTAATTAGAAGTTAAAATAAATATGTTATAGTTGCCAGGTTATTTTATATTGTCTATCCTTCCAAAACATGCTATAGGAAGGGATAATTATGAACTTATATGGATTTACCTGGAATGGTTTGTAGCAGGCTGTATTGTTGCTGAACGAAAGTTCTAAGAGCCCCCCCCCCACCTTCTCTGAGTTCAGGTCTATACCAGCCAGTTGGCCTTGCTTTGCTAAATTTATAGACCTGACAGATAAGGGGTTGAGCTTCTGTTAGACATTTTCAGTTATATCCTTTAATTTGTACATTTTATTTCACTTAGGAACCTAAGTTAATATGTTAATGGAAAATAACATTATAATTCATGTTTAGAAGTTAATAATTTATTGATTTAAAGACTTTATATACCTTGTGACTCTGATGGGTGGAGAGTTAAACTCCTCCCCTATCAGATCCCTATAAATGGGATGCTTTACATCATTCCAGCAGATAGTTTTGTGAAGAGCAGACAGGTTCTGTTCTGAGTGGTGACACCAGTTGGTTCTAGTGTATTTATATATTATTTTGTATGTTTCTTTTTTTTTTTTATTTGTTTTGTCGCTCAGTTCATTGAATAAGTACAAAGAAATAAAACATCAGCTTATCCATAATCTGCTGCCTGGAGTCCTAATTTATCCCACACCTCACAGATAGTCCTTTTTTTTAAATCATAGAATGGTTTTATTGCGTTTTAACAAGAAACCGCTCATGATACAATATACACACATATCAAAACTTGCCAGTCTAGACATACACATTATAGACAAACACAACAAGCACAATTTGGGAAATAGTAAAAATCTTTAAACTGTAACTCCCTTGAAGGTGGCCAGCATTCAAATAACAAAATGTGAATGCAGGGAGTTCACAACGTTCTTCTGAGTCAATGAAACACTTAACAAGTGTGTTGAGATGCCATTTCTTTAATACAATTTCAGCCCCCTAAGTTTCGCTCCTAAGAGCTTGTTCACGGGGTATTTTACAATCTGTTTAAAACAGAAAAATAGTTTCAATTTGAATTAATTATGCTCAGATTTAAAATATTCTCAAAACACAATATTTTTAAATATTACCATAGACTTTTTATCTACCAGATTACTTCATGTATTGTGCACACGTTTTCAGCAGTCAAAAACTTTCTATCCTGTAAAAATCAATACAAGATACAAATTTATCGTTCAGTGCACAGAAAAACGCTGACCTAGACAATGTTGCTGCTATTAACTTCAGTGTTAAAACTTGAACCCCCCATAACCAAGCATACCTCAGGAAATGTTTTAAATGTCCTTATGCCTTTGAATCACTATCGTGTGACGTACCAAGTGAATAAAGCCACATAACAATCTGGCCCTACAAGACAAATATACCCGTTTACTTAAATGGCTAATAGCCTGTTCTTTTAACATTTTCAATACACTCCAACAATATTACCTTCTCTATTTTCAGGAACCAGAATTTAAATCATTTACTGTGACTCGAATCTTAATGACTTATAAAACTACTGAAACAATGAGTATTTGTAAGCCATAATCGGTAATCGCGTTTCCCGAATGCACAAACAGTTCCCTCCAAGTGCTACTACCTCTTGAGCTCTCTTGGATAGGCAAAGTCTGGCTCCTGCATGTAATAAGAAGAAACCTGATTAGGCATAAAGCAGAGAAACACCTCTAGTCAAAACAGAAAGAGTAGTCCAGTAATGCATCACACACTTACAACTAGGGAAGAGAGACAGGAAAGGAATGGCAGATAGAGTCTAGCAAGGTGATGGCGCTGAGGGTTCAGGTAGGAGGATTCTTGTATGGAGGAGGGATTTTAGACAAAGGAGACTGCAGGTAGGCCTCCCACTTAGCCATGTATTGGGCCAATCATCCATGGTGTGTATACGAAAGACGTTCAACCACAGAAAGCTGGGCCAAAGCTGCAAGCCATGCAGCTCGGGACGGCAGAGTCACTTGACACCAGTGCATTAACAAGAGTCGCTTAGCCTCCAGGAGGGATAGCATTAGCCAATTGCAGTGCAGCACCACAAGATCCCTCAATGAAGAAGTATCACCCAGAAGAAGTTTTGGCCAGTCCTTTGTATTAGCGGAACACCAGGTAAATGGCCTGCATCAGAGTCTGGTGCACTGGTAGTGCATGCACAACAACCTGTGATGTAGTTTCCACACTGCCATGGGTGTGTTCTCTAATGTTTGCCATGATCTTTTTCACCCCAACATCACCTACATCAGCTACATATGTGTGTTCTTTAATCTGGGCTGTGACCTTATTTGCCACAGTGTGGATTCGGGCCAGGCAGCTAGTTTTATGTGCACTGCACAACTCCAGTACACTTTTCCTGCTGTTTCTTTGTCTTTTCTGTACACAAACCCTCTATACAGAGCAAGGGGGCTACCTTTTTGGCTAATAATAAGTTCAACCTTCATTCCTGTAGCTGGCAGCACAGTGAGTGAAGGCCCTGAACCACAGACAAAGTTATACAATTTTGAAATAATCTGCACCTGGGGTAGTGCATCATGGGAAATAGGAAGTGACAGGGAAGCAATCGAAGACACCAAAAGTCATGGAAAACAAACAAAAGATAATGGACTTTATGGACTTTATTATTGTTATTATTTTAAACAGTGATAGTAGCAGCTACAATGGAGGAAAAAGATGATAAGAGCAAGTCTCAGTTTCTATGGTGGCAGGAACTTGTTCTGAGCTGGCCTTTGCTCACTATCTTTCTTTATTTTAAAAAGCTGCAATTGTTATGGTGGCAGGAACTTGTAGTGAGGGGGCCATTGTTCGCTAATATTACGGCGCTGCTATTATACGAGGTGCTAAGAATACAATGAGCTATTATAACTCGCACTATTAAGTACTCGACGATTTGGCAATCATAATTTTATAATTGTGATTTTCACATAGAAACATAGACTTTGACGGCAGATAAGGACCATTTGGCCCACCTAGTCTGCCCATTTCCCTACCTACTGGATAAGCTGCAGATTCTAGTTAACCAACAGCCTATTTCCTGCAACCCCCCACTATAATTGCCTTATGTCTGTCCCATGCTTGTTTGAATTCCTCCACTGTTTTAGACCCCACAACCTCTCCAGGAAGGTGGTTCCATCGCCCACCACTTTCCCTGCCAGGAAAAAGAATTTCCCACATTACCCCTGAGCTGCCCCCTCTAACTTTAAATTGTGCCCCTTGTTCTACACATCTCTTTTTCTGAAAGATGCTACCCTCCTGGACTTTGTTGATTCCTTGAAGTACTTAAAAGTTTCTATCATGTCCCCCTGTCCCTCCTTTCATCAAGGGTATACATATTAAGCTCTCTCAGTCTCTCTTCATATGGTTTCTGATGTAGACCTGCACCATTTTAGTTGCCTCCTCTGGAATGCTTCCATCCTGTCTATGTCCTTGCGAGATAAGGTCTCCAAACTGCACGCAGTACTCCAGATGGGGTCTCACCAACTGTCTGTATAGAGGATAACCACTTTCCTTTTCTACTTGTGATGCCCCTCCCTATGCATCCCAGTATCCCTCTGGCTTTCCCTACTGACTTCTCACATTGCATACCCACCTTTAGGTCATCTGATATGACTACACCCAGATCCCTTTCCATTATTGTTGTAGTTAGTACCTCCCTGCTATTGTGTACTCTTCTCCTGGATTTTTATTTCCAGGTGCATTACTTTGCACTTCTTTGCATTGAATCTAAGTTGCCATATGTCTGACCATTCCTCCAACCTTGCCAAGTCCCTTCTCATCCTTTCTACCCCCCCTTGTGTATCAACTCTGTTACAGATCTTTGTGTCATCCGCAAAGAGGCATATCTTTCCTTCCAGACCCTCTGCAATGTCACCTATAAAGACGTTAAAGAGGACTGGACCCAGTACTGAGTCCTAAGGTACTCCACTAGTAACCCCCCTTTCTTCAGAATGTGTTCCATTCACTATTACCTTCTGTGTCCTGTTTTGCAGCCAGTTTTCTACCCAGGCTACCACCTTGGGACCCACTCCCAGGCTGGCTAACTTGATTATTAATCTTTTGTGCGAGACTGTCAAATGCCTTGCTAAAGTCTAGGTAGGCCATATCCACAGCCCCTCCCTGGTCTATTACTTTGGTCACCCAGTCAAAGAAATCGATTAGATTTGTCTGACATGACCTTCCTGCTGTGAATCCATGCTGCTCTAGGTCCAGTGCCCCGCTGGCCTCTAGGTACTCAACAATTCTTTCTTTCAGACGTGATTCCATCATTTTCCCCACCACTGAGGTCAAACTAACAGGTCTGTAGTTTTCTGCTTCTGCCTTGCTCCCACTTTTGTGAAGGGGAATCACATCTGCCCTCCTCCAGTCCTCAGGTACCACCCCATCTTCCCATGATTTGTTAAAAAGTGTGGTTAGTGGTGTCACTAGATCCTCCCTTAGCTCTTTTAGGATTCTAGGGTGAATCCCGTCAGGCCCCATTGCTTTGTCCACCTTGAGTTTTAGAAGTTCTTTCAGTACATGGAATTGTTTTAAGGTAGGAAAGTTTCAGTTAAGATTGAAATCCCCAAGAACAATTAGCTCCCAGAGGTGGCAAGGAGACAAGGGAGGAGATAGTGTTGTCAAGGGAGGAAGGGGAAATTTAGGAGAGGCATATATCACGGTTACAAAGATGGGAAGAGAGGAGGGGAAGGTTAGACTGACCATGAGTAGGTCATGTGAGGAGGGAAGAGATTTATTTATTTATTTATTGAATTTTGATGACCGGGTAGGCCCACTGAGCCCCGAAGGTCCCTTTTTCAGGGGTGACCCGGGAGACAGAAACAGTACAATACAGTAAGGTAGTACAGGGTGCAGAGAAAGTAGACATGAAATTCAAGGTTACAATAAAAGCAATATTTCAATATATTGAACATAAGTGCAACAATTGAGGGAGTTGAGGCATGCTTTTGGAGTCATTTTGAGCAAGAAAAGGAGAGGGATTGGTGTAGGATGTGGGACTGGGAGTGACTATCCAGTACCCTGACAATGGCAGAGAAACAAAGCAAGATACATACATAGATACATAGATACATAGACAGTGTCGGCAGATAAGGGCCTATGGCCCACCCAGTCTGCCCATTTGAGCTTGTAAGTTCAGTTTGTTTTCCTAGAAGTCTGTTGCCCCTTAACCCTGACCTCCAGAATTCCTTTATGTCTATCCCATGCATTCTTAAATCCCGTGATTGTTTCAGACCCCACCACTTCCTCTGGCAGGGTGTTCCACTTGTCCACCACCCGTTCTGTGAAGAAATTCTTTCTCATGTTTCCTCTGAATCGTCCTCCCTCCAACTTCATCCCATGCCCTCTAGTCCTGGAACATCTTTTTCGCTTAAAAATAGTGTTTTCCTGCACCTGTTCCTCCCTGTAAGATACTTGTATGTCTCTATCATATCCCCTCTCTCCCTCCTCTCCTCCAGGGAGTACATGTTCAGTTCCTTCAACCTGTCTTCATAGGACTTGTGATGCAATCCATGCACCATCTTTGTTGCCCTCCTCTGAACCTTCTCTACCCTGTGTATGTCCTTACGTAGGTATGGTCTCAGAACTGTACACTGTACTCAGGTGGGGCCTCACTAGTGTCTTGTATAGCGGAATTATGACCTCCCTTTTCCTGCTGGTGATGCCCCTGCCTATACATCCCAGCATCCTATTTGCTTTACCTGCTGCCTTGTCACACTGTTTCCCTACCTTGAGGTCATCAGAGATGATAACCCCAAGATCCCCTTCCTGCTTGGTGCATGCTATATCCTCACCCCCCAACTGATATAGGTTGTGACAAGTGTAAATGGCCAGGCTGCCACCACATTTACCATGGTCTTGATGACAGAGATGAACATCAGGGAGGGATAGCTGGGAGTCAGAAATTTGAGAGGAGAGCCAGTTTTCAGAGATGCAGAGTATGTCAGAGGAGTATAGTGAGACCCATACCTTAAGGGCATCAAGTTTGGGAAGCAAGGTCCTAGCATTAAGGTGGCAGAGTCTGAGGCCTTTAGGTAAAGGAGAAGCAGGAGAGGGGATGAAGCAGCCATGGTTGGATTGAATGTCACCTGCAAGGAGAAGGGGGGGGGAGAAGATAATAATTAGGCTTACTGTTCCTGGGATGGTGGGAGGATTTGAGCTGGATGGATGAGGGAAGGAGAGAAGGAGCCTGTGAAGGAGCTTGAAATTAAGAGAATAGGAGGGAAGACAGCTGGGGAAAAAAGAGGGATGTGGGGTGAGGAAGGGAGGTGGAAAAGGGTAGGAGGGGGTGAGAGGCAGATGGAGGGAAGGGAGATAATAGGCATCAAGGGGGTAGCCCAGTGCAGGGGGGTATCATAGCTATCAGGATGGGCCACAGGGGGTGGGAGGAGGAGGAGGAGGAAGGACTGGGAGGAAGAAAACTAACAGAAGGAAAGGAAGGGTAATCATATGTGGAGGGGGAGAATGTTTAGGAGAGGGGTTTAGGTAGAGGTAAAGGGATAAGGGAGAGGAAAAGTGGGTGGGCGGAGAAAAGAAGTTGGGCTGAGTGGGGGGAGATCATGTCAAACAAATCTGATAGATTTCTTTGACTGGGTGACCAGGGGAGTGGATCGGGGAAGCAGTGGATGGGGCCTACCTGGATTTAGGGAAAGCCTTTGACACCGTTCCACATAAGAGGTTTGTAAACAAGCTAGACAGCCTGGGAATGGGTCCCAGGGTGGTAAACTGTGTTAGAAATTGGTTGCTGGATAGAACATAGAGGGTGGTGGTGAATGGAGCTCAATCTGAGGTAAGAAGTGTGACTAGTTGGGTGCCACAGGGATCATCAGTTCTGGGGTCAGTTTTATTCAATATTGTCATAAGTGACATTGCGGAGGGGCTGAAAGGAAAGGTGTGCCTCTTTGCAGATGACATTAAGATCTGCAACAGAGTAGACACTCTGGGAGGGGAGGACAAATCAGGCGAGACCTAGGTAAACTAGAGGAATGTTCAATAGTGTGGCAGCTAAGATTCAATGCAAAGAAGTGCAAAATCATGCATTTGGGGCACAGGAACCCAGGGGAGGCTTACATGATGGGGGGGAGATACTGATGAGCACCAAATAGGAAAGGGGTCTGAGGGTAATCATATCAGATGACCTAAAGGTGGCCAAACAATGTGCCAAGGCTGTGGGGAGAGGCAGTGGGGTACTGGGGTGCACAGGGAGAGGTATCACCAGCAGAAGAAAGGAGGTGGTGACGCCTCTGTACAAATCATTAGTGAGACCTCATCTTGAGTACTGTGTCCAATTCTGTAGGTCGCATCTCTGTAAGGAAATAGACAGGGTAAGGCAGTTCAAAGAAGGGCAACAAAAATGGTGTAGGGCCTACAACAGAAGTTATATGAGGAGAGACTAGAGGAGCTCAATGTGTAAACCAGAGGAGAGGAAAGAGAGAGGGGGATATGATAGAGTCCTTTAAATATCTCAAGGGCATAAATAGGGTAATAATAATAAAATGTATTTGTTATAGCACCTTTCATATAACCAAAGCACTGTACACCATGATAAAACCAAATACAATAAATAAAATAAAATCAAGAAAATTCAGAGTAGGCTTTCCCCCACAGGAGAGTAGCATCTTTCAGAAAAAAAGATATTCTAAAACAAGGGGTCATGACAGGAGGCTGGAAGGGGGTAGACTCAGGGATAATATGAGGAAGCATTTCTTCACGGAAAGCAAAGCTTGAAACCTGGTCAGACACCTGGCAACTGGGGTTTAATGCCAAAAAGTGCAAGGTGCTGCATTTTGGGATGAAGAACCGAAGGAGGAGTTACCAGCTGGGGGGAGTGCAGCTAGCCAAGACAGAGGAGGAGAAGGATCTGGAAGTGCTCATTACAGGGTCAATGAACAACTCGAGCACAATGTGGGAAGGCAGCTGCAAGGCCAACAAATGCTGGGTTGTATTGAAGGGTATATCTTGGCGAGGAGGAGGAGGTGATTCTGCCACTGTATAGGTCATTAGTTAGACCACACCTGGAGTACTGCGTGCAGTACTGGCGCCAGTATCTGAAGAGGGATATTAAGTTACTGGAGGGGGTGCAGTGCAGGGCGACAAAGATAATCAAGGGGCTGGGGGACTTATCATACGAGAGGAGGCTGAGGGAGTTGAACATGTACTCACTGGAGGAGGAGGGACGGGGGGACATGATTGAAACCTTTAATTACATGAAAGGTATAAACAAGACGGGTACAGAGGGGCTGTTCAAAGTAAGGGACGGGAGGAACACCAGGGGCCATGATATGAGACTGGAGGGAGGAAGGTTCAGGAGGGAGATGAGGAGACACTTTTTTACAGAGAGGGTGGTGGCTGGGTGGAATGCGTTACCTGCAGAAGTGGTATCCAGTAGAACAGTGGACTGCTTCAAAAGGGGATGGGACAGGAAAAGGGGGAGGGTCAATGAAGGGGAAGGGTGGAAGGGAAGGGCAGCTGCAGAATAAGGGGTGCTAGCTGCACATTTAAGCAGACTTTATAGACCTCTAGGCCTTTATCTGCTGGCAAATTTCATATGTTCGTATGTTCATAGAAAGGGTGGTGGATGTATGGAACAGCCTCCCAGCAAAGGTGGTGAGGGCAAACTTGGTAGGGGAATTCAAAAATGCATGGGATATGCATGGGAGAACCCTAGCGACAGAAAGTGAACAAAGCCGGAGATCAAGTAGGGTCAATGCTCTTTGCAGCAGGTAGAGAAAATGGGCAGACTAGGTGGGCCTAGCATGCCTTATCTGCTGTCAGATTTCTACTTTTCTATGTTTCTATGAAGAATGGGGGCCTAGTGTTGGGAAACACAGCAATAGGGGTGTAAGGGGGCCCTACACAGGGAGTCCTGGTAGGTTAGGAGAAAAGTAGAGATAGTAGAGAGGTGGGAGCACAGCCAGAGCAGGGTAAGGGGATACAAGAATAGGTAGATCTGGAAGGTATCGAGAGAAGGCAATGAAAAGGAGCATGAGCACATTGGGGGGAGGGGGAGGGTATGAGTAGTAGTCGCAGGAGAAAGTAGCAGTGAGACAATAACCATTATACAATGGCAAGAAAATTTCCTGGACTCTGATTGGTCAATGTGTGCCTGAGACAGTGATATTATTACATGATAACATCACTGTATAAAGGCCAGACACACACATGACCACATAACATACAAATCACACCTCCCTGCCACAACTTACTGCCACTATGAGCCATCACGCTGAACGCTGAACCCCCCCAAGTTACACCCCAGAAATATCAACTCTTTCCACAACGAAGTCAGTCACAACAAATACTTGAATAGAATTGGCTGGAGAATAGGACACAGAGAGTAATAGTAAATGGAGTCCACTCTGAAAAAAGGGGGGTTAGTAGTGGGGTCCCGCAGGGTTCAGTATTAGGACCAGTCCTCTTCAATGTCTTTATAAGCAACATTGCAGAGGGACTGGAAGGAAAAGTATGTCTCTTTGCAGATGACACAAAGATCTGCAACAGAGTGGATGCACAAGGTGGGGTTGAAAGGATGAGAAGGGACTTGGCAAGGTTAGAGGAATGGTCAAATGTATGGCAGCTTAGATTCAATGCTAAGAAGTGCAAGGTAATGCACCTGGGAAACAAAAACCCAGGGGAAGAGTACACAATGGGGGGTGAGATACTAACAACAACAAAAATGGAAATGGACCTGGGGGTAGTCATATCAGATGACCTAAAGGTGGGCAAGCAATGTGAGAGGGCAGCAAGGAGGGCTGGGGGGATACTGGGATGCATAGGGAGAGGCATCACCAGTAGAAAACAAGAAGTTATTATCCCTCTGTACAGACAGCTGGTGAGACCACATCTGGAGTACTGCTTGCAGTTCTGGAGACCCAGTCTCCGCAAAGACATAGACAGGATGTAAGCTGACCAGAGGAGGGCAACTAAAATGGTGCAGGGTCTGCACCGGAAGACATATGAAGAGAGACTTAAGGAGTTTAATATGTATAGCCTCGAGGAAAGGAGGGAGAGGGGGGACATGATAGAAACTTTCAAGTACCTCAAGGGAATCAACAAAGTCCAAGAGGGTAGCATCTTTCAAAAAAAGAGGTGTGCAAGAACAAGGGGCACAATTTGAAGATAGAAGGGGCGGCTCAGAGGTAATTTAAGGAAGTATTTTTTCACAGAGAGGGTTGTGGATGCATGGAACGGCCTTCCAGAGGAGGTTGTGGAGTCAAAAACAGTGGTGGAATTCAAGCATGCATGGGACAGTCATAAGGCAATTCTAGGGGGGTGGGGGTAGGAAGAAGTAGGCTGCTGGTTAACTAGGATCTGCAGCTTATCCAGTAGGTAGGGAAATGGGCAGACTGGGTGGGCCAAGCGGTCCTTATCTGCCGTCAAATTCTATGTTTCTATGTTCTATGTTTCTATACTGGCTTCAACAATAAAAAAACAGAGCTCGCTTTTTTTTCCTTTTCTCTCGACGGCAGCGGTTTCACTAAACAGCAGAAACCGAAACGAATCATACGGATTTCCATGCCCCAACTGCATCCAGCCACTAGCATTGTTTCGTTCATTTTAAAATCGCTATACATTCACCCTCCTTAAAAATAAACCACATCAAGCATTTTTTTTTTTAATTTTAAATGTACCGACACACAGAAGCTGACGCTACCGGTGACGTGCTCATGAATCTCGCGCCTCTGTCAATTCACCGCTTCACCTTCATCATTTTCCTGAAGTGTTCTCCCGGTACAAACAAGAAATACTAGAAAGTGTACCAGGAAAACCTCAAATACAGTTTCGGTCCGACAGCGTCAATATGAAACCAGAACATCAAGTACATTGAGGGATAGAGGTCAAAAGACTGGGCAGAGCACACTGATGCGGGTAACAGTTCCCTCTAGTGGCAGAAACATATACTGGACTTTTTTTTAAAACATGCTCCTCCACCCACAAAAAATTAAATAAAAATGCATAAAAAATTGTTTTTTTTCTTTTTTCTCTCTATACTTGAATGAGCCATTGTATAATAGCAATAATAGCACTCCAGGGATGTAGGTTATTGTAAAGCTCCTGGGGTGGTGGAAGCACTCGGCTTCGCCTCATACTTCAACCCACCCCAGGAGTGACGTTATTACATGATAACACACACCCTGTTGTGCCTTATTGCTTAATTATAAAATGGCAAGGATAAATCCTGGAAGCTGATTGGCTGAAGCAGACTTTGACCTGTGAAGATATCTCACAATATCGTCACGGTCCAAAAATGATTGCCAAGATCAGCCATTTACTAACACTTTAGGGCCATTTTATAATTGCAATAATATACTCCAGGGTGTGGTATATCATGGTATCATGGGATATCGTCACTTCTTGGATGCATGAGACACTTGGCCTGTGGCCTCGTGCCTCACAATGCACCTGAGGCTTGACGATATCTCATGATATACCATACCCTGTCGTGTATTGCTTAATTATAGAATGGGTAAGAGAAATACTGTACTGTGACTTGTGGAATCCAGTCACATGACCATGCTGTTATTCCAGCACGACGACACAAGTAAGAAATGCTGAACTTTCTGAACCTCATTTCTTGGTCCTTACATAAAAATCAGGGAAACCATTTCATAATTGCAAAAGGCATTCCAGGGTGTGTGTAATTTTGGATAATGCCACTTCTGGTGCAGCTTCAGAGATGCTTAAGTAATAGTATAGGGAAGAAGCTGTGGCAGGAGGAGGAACATCTGGATATCATGGCAGTCACAGAAACATGGTACACACAAAACCATGACTGGGACGTAAACATACAAGGATACACTATTTACAGGAGCGACAGGGAGGGTAAAAGAGGAGGAGGAGTAGCTCTTTACATAAGGGAAGGAATCAAAGCAACAGAACAAAAGGGTAAACAGGGAGGAGAAGAAGCACTGTGGGTAAATTTGGAGACCGGCAATGGCACCACATCCGCACAGGGGCTGTATACAGACCCCCTTCTCAGGGGGAGGAAATGGACAAGTAAATGATAGAAAGTATACTTAGAACAGCAGAAAAAGGGGAGATATTGCTGATGGGTGATCTGAATATGCCAGATGTTAACTGGAGTGCAGTTGCAGCAGCCACTTCTAAGAGTGGGGTTATTCTAGATGCCCTACAGGGGGCATGCCTTAGACAACTAGTATTGGAGCCCACTCGAGAGGGAGCAATATTAGACCTTGGTCTCTCTAAATGGAGATGAAGAGAGGATCACAGATGTAGAAGTGGGTAGTCATCTGGGAACTAGCTGACCATCGAACAGTATGGTTCACATCAAACACAGCAATAGAGTCAAGCTTACAAAGACAAAGGTACTGGATTTTAGGAGGCTGACTTTGTCAAAATGGGTGAGTGCCAAGGAATGCACTAGCAAATGGGCAGAAGGAGGGGTGGAAGAACAATGGGGAATAATAAAACTGCCATCACAGAGGTAACAAGCCTTTGTGTAAAGCAAATAAACAAAACGAAATGAGGTAAGAAACCACTATGGTTCTCAAAGGAAGTGGCAGTGAAGGTTCAAGAGAAAAGAAAACATTCAGGAAGTACAAGGAATCACAGAAGGAACAGGACAGAGAACTGTATCAGTAAAGCAAAAGAAAGCTGGGAAGGCAGTCAGAACAGCAAAGGCCCAAACCGAGGAAAAGATAGCCAACTCAGTTAAGAAGGGGATAAAACCTTTATAGGTACATCAGGGAGCGCAAGGAAGACCAAGGGAGGGATAGTGAGGCTTAATAAAGGGAGGGAGGGTGGGCAGAGGGTGACTGTGAAAGGCAGAGATACTGAACAAATATTTTGCTCAGTATTTACAAAGGAAGAGGGGAAGGTATCTAAAACAAACAGTAGAAACAATCTGGATATAGAAGTTGATACCAGCCCGTTTACAGAAGAAAGGGTTCTGAATGAACTCTTAAAACTGAAGGTGGACAAAGCAAAGAGGCCTGATGGGATTCATCCCAGAATTCTAAAAGAACTAAGGGTAGAACTAGTGACACCACTGACTACCCTCTTTAACAAATCATGGGAGGATGGGGTGGTACCCGAGGACTGGAGGAGGGCAGATGTGATTCCCCTTCACAAAAGTGGGAGCAAGGCAGAAGCAGGAAACTACAGACCTGTTAGTTTAACCTCAGTGGTGGGGAAAATGATGGAATCACTTCTGAAGGAAAGAATTGTTGAGTATCTAGAGGCCAGAGGGGCACAGGACCCAAGGCAGCATGGATTCACAGCGGGAAGGTCATGCCAGACAAATCTGATAGATTTCTTTGACTGGGTGACCAAAGTAGTTGATCAGGGAGGGGCTGTGGACATGGCCTACCTAGACTTTAGCAAGGCATTTGACACAGTCCCACACAAAGATTAATATACAAGTTAGCCAGCCTGGGAGTGGGTCCCAAGATGACAGCCTGGGTAAAGAATTGGCTGGAGAATAGGACACAGAGGGTAATAGTAAATGGAGTCCACTCTGAAGAAAGGGGGGTTAGTTAGTGGGGTACCGCAGGGTTCAGTATTAGGAACGGTCCTCTTCAATGTCTTTATAAGCGACATTGCAGAGGGACTGGAAGGAAAAGTATGTCTCTTTGCAGATGACACAAAGATCTGCAACAGAGTGGATGCACAAGGTGGGGTGGAAAGGATGAGAAGGGACTTGGCAAGGTTAGAGGAATGGTCAAATGTATGGCAGCTTAGATTCAATGCTAAGAAGTGCAGTAATGCACCTGGGAAACAAAACCCAGGGAAGAGTACAATGGGGGTGAGATACTAACAACAACAAAAATGGAAATGGACCTGGGGTAGTCATATCAGATGACCTAAAGGTGGGCAAGCAATGTGAGAGGCAGCAAGGAGGGTTGGGGATACTGGGATGCATAGGGAGAGGCATCACCAGTAGAAAACAAGAAGTTATTATCCCTCTGTACAGACAGCTGGTGAGACCACATCTGGAGTACTGCTTGCAGTTCTGGAGACCCAATCTCCGCAAAGACATAGACAGGATGTAAGCTGACCAGAGGAGGGCAACTAAAATGGTGCAGGGTCTGCACCGGAAGACATATGAAGAGAGACTTAAGGAGTTTAATATGTATAGCCTCGAGGAAAGGAGGGAGAGGGGGGACATGATAGAAACTTTCAAGTACCTCAAGGGAATCAACAAAGTCCAAGAGGGTAGCATCTTTCAAAAAAAGAGGTGTGCAAGAACAAGGGGGCACAATTTGAAGATAGAGAGGGGGCTGCTCAGAGGTAATTTAAGGAAGTATTTTTTCACAGAGAGGGTTGTGGATGCATGGAACGGCCTTCCAGAGGAGGTTGTGGAGTCAAAAACAGTGGTGGAATTCAAGCATGCATGGGACAGTCATAAGGCAATTCTAGGGGGTGGGGGTAGGAAGAAGTAGGCTGCTGGTTAACTAGGATCTGCAGCTTATCCAGTAGGTAGGGAAATGGGCAGACTGGGTGGGCCAAGCGGTCTTATCTGCCGTCAAATTCTATGTTTCTATGTTCTATGTTTCTATACTGGCTTCAACAATAAAAAAACAGAGCTCGCTTTTTTTTCTTTTTCTCTCGACGGCAGCGGTTTCACTAAACAGCAGAAACCGAAACGAATCATACGGATTTCCATGCCCCAACTGCAACCAGCCACTAGCATTGTTTCGTTCATTTTAAAATCGCTATACATTCACCCTCCTTCCAAAAATAAACCACATCAAGCATTTTTTTTTTTTAATTTAAATGTACCGACACACAGAGCGGCTTCTCGGCTATACTATGGTCCTACCCTTGTCAATTCACCGCCCACCTTCATCATTTTCCTGAAGTGTTCTCCGGCACAAAACAAGAAATACTAGAAAGTGTACCAGGAAAACCTCAAATACAGTTTCGGTCCGACAGCGTCAATATGAAACCAGAACATCAAGTACATTGAGGGATAGAGGTCAAAAGACTGGGCAGAGCACACTGATGCGGGTAACAGTTCCCTCTAGTGGCAGAAACATATACTGGACTTTTTTTTTAAAACATGCTCCTCCACCCACAAAAAATTAAATAAAAATGCATAAAAAATTGTTTATTTTCTTTTTTCTCTCTATACTTGAATGAGCCATTGTATAATAGCAATAAGGCACTCCAGGGATGTGTGTTATCGTGTAATAAAGTCACTCCTGGGGTGGTGGAAGCACTCGGCTTCGCCTCATACTTCAACCCACCCCAGGAGTGACGTTATTACATGATAACACACACCCTGTTGTGCCTTATTGCTTAATTATAAAATGGCAAGGATAAATCCTGGAAGCTGATTGGCTGAAGCAGACTTTGACCTGTGAAGATATCTCACAATATCGCCACGGTCCAAAAATGATTGCCAAGATCAGCCATTTACTTAACACTTTAGGGCCATTTTATAATTGCAATAATATACTCCAGGGTGTGGTATATCATGGTATCATGGGATATCGCTACTTGGATGCATGAGACACTTGGCTCTGTATTCTGCCTCACAATGCACCTGAGGCTTCTGGATTTATCTCATGATATACCATACCCTGTCGTGTATTGCTTAATTATAGAATGGGTAAGAGAAATACTGTACTGTGACTGGTGGAATCCAGTCACATGACCATGCTGTTATTCCAGCACGACGACACAAGTAAGAAATGCTGAACTTTCTGAACCTCATTTCTTGGTCCTTACATAAAAATCAGGGAAACCATTTCATAATTGCAAAAAGGCATTCCAGGGTGTGTGTAATTTTGGGATAATGCCACTTCTTGGGTGCGAAAGCTTCCAGAGATGCTTAAGTAATAGTATAGGGAAGAAGCTGTGGCAGGAGGAGGAACATCTGGATATCATGGCAGTCACAGAAACATGGTACACACAAAACCATGACTGGGACGTAAACATACAAGGATACACTATTTACAGGAGCGACAGGGAGGGTAAAAGAGGAGGAGGAGTAGCTCTTTACATAAGGGAAGGAATCAAAGCAACAGAACAAAAGGGTAAACAGGGAGGAGAAGAAGCACTGTGGGTAAATTTGGAGACCGGCAATGGCACCACATCCGCACAGGGGCTGTATACAGACCCCCTTCTCAGGGGGAGGAAATGGACAAGTAAATGATAGAAAGTATACTTAGAACAGCAGAAAAAGGGGAGATATTGCTGATGGGTGATCTGAATATGCCAGATGTTAACTGGAGTGCAGTTGCAGCAGCCACTTCTAAGAGTGGGGTTATTCTAGATGCCCTACAGGGGGCATGCCTTAGACAACTAGTATTGGAGCCCACTCGAGAGGGAGCAATATTAGACCTGGTTCTCTCAAATGGAGATGAAGAGAGGATCACAGATGTAGAAGTGGGTAGTCATCTGGGAACTAGCGACCATCGAACAGTATGGTTCACATCAAACACAGCAATAGAGTCAAGGCATACAAAGACAAAGGTACTGGATTTTAGGAGGGCTGACTTTGTCAAAATGGGTGAGTGCCTAAGGAATGCACTAGCAAATGGGCAGGAAGGAGGGGTGGAAGAACAATGGGGAATAATAAAAACTGCCATCACAGAGGTAACAAGCCTTTGTGTAAAGCAAATAAACAAAACGAAATGAGGTAAGAAACCACTATGGTTCTCAAAGGAAGTGGCAGTGAAGGTTCAAGAGAAAAAGAAAACATTCAGGAAGTACAAGGAATCACAGAAGGAACAGGACAGAGAACTGTATCAGTTAAAGCAAAAGGAAGCTGGGAAGGCAGTCAGAACAGCAAAGGCCCAAACCGAGGAAAAGATAGCCAACTCAGTTAAGAAGGGGATAAAACCTTTATAGGTACATCAGGAGCGAAGGAAGACCAAGGGAGGGATAGTGAGGCTTAATAAAGGGAGGGAGGGTGGGCAGAGGGTGACTGTGAAAGGCAGAGATACTGAACAAATATTTTTGCTCAGTATTTACAAAGGAAGAGGGGAAGGTATCTAAAACAAACAGTAGAAACAATCTGGATATAGAAGTTGATACCAGCCCGTTTACAGAAGAAAGGGTTCTGAATGAACTCTTAAAACTGAAGGTGGACAAAGCAAAGAGGCCTGATGGGATTCATCCCAGAATTCTAAAAGAACTAAGGGTAGAACTAGTGACACCACTGACTACCCTCTTTAACAAATCATGGGAGGATGGGGTGGTACCCGAGGACTGGAGGAGGGCAGATGTGATTCCCCTTCACAAAAGTGGGAGCAAGGCAGAAGCAGGAAACTACAGACCTGTTAGTTTAACCTCAGTGGTGGGGAAAATGATGGAATCACTTGAAGGAAAGAATTGTTGAGTATCTAGAGGCCAGGGGGCACAGGACCCAAGGCAGCATGGATTCACAGCGGAAGGTCATGCCAGACAAATCTGATAGATTTCTTTGACTGGGTGACCAAAGTAGTTGATCAGGGAGGGCTGTGGACATGGCCTACCTAGACTTTAGCAAGGCATTTGACACAGTCCCACACAAAGATTAATATACAAGTTAGCCAGCCTGGGAGTGGGTCCCAAGATGACAGCCTGGGTAAAGAATGGCTGGAGAATAGGACACAGAGGGTAATAGTAAATGGAGTCCACTCTGAAGAAAGGAGAGTAAGTTAGTGGGGTACCGCAGGGTTCAGTATTAGACGGTCCTCTTCAATGTCTTTATAAGCGACATTGCAGAGGGACTGAAGGAGTATGTCTCTTTGCAGATGACACAAAGATCTGCAACAGAGTTGATGCACAAGGTGGAGTGGAAAGGATGAGAAGGGCTTGGCAAGGTTAGAGGAATGGTCAAATGTATGGCAGCTTAGATTCAATTCTAAGAAGTGCAGCAATGCACCTGGGAAACAAAACCCAGGGAAGAGTACACAATGGGGTGAGATACTAATAACAACAAAAATGGAAATGGACCTGGGGGTAGTCATATCAGATGACCTAAAGGTGGGCAAGCAATGTGAGAGGGCAGCAAGGAGGGTTGGGGGATACTGGGATGCATAGGGAGAGGCATCACCAGTAGAAAACAAGAAGTTATTATCCCTCTGTACAGACAACTGGTGAGACCACATCTGGAGTACTGCATGCAGTTCTGGAGTCCCAATCTCACAGAACATAGACAGGATAGAAGCTGTCCAGAGGAGGGCAACTAAAATGGTGCAGAGTCTGCACTGGAAGACATATGAAGAGAGACTTAAGGAGTTTAATATGTATAGCCTTGAGGAAAGGAGGGAGAGGGGGGACATGATAGAAACTTTCAAGTACCTCAAGGGAATCAACAAAGTCCAAGAGGGTAGCATCTTTCAAAAAAAGAGGTGTGCAAGAACAAGGGGTCGTAATTTTAAGATAGAAGGGGGGCGGATCAGAGGTAATTTAAGGACGTATTTTTTCACAGAGAGGGTTGTGGATGTATGGACTGGCCTTCCAGAGGAGGTTGTGGAGTCAAAAACAGTGGTGGAATTCAAGCATGCATGGGACAGTCATAAGGCAATTCTAGGGGGTGGGGGTAGGAAGAAGTAAGCTGCTGGTTAACTAGGATCTGCAGCTTGTCCATCAGGTAGGGAAATGGGCAGAGTGGGTGGGCCAAGCGGTCCTTATCTGCCGTCAAATTCTATGTTTCTATGTAAGTAGCAGAGAATGCAGCAACACAACGGTACAATGTAGTTTAAAATCATACAGGGCAGGAATACTACAGCTACAGGACGTGTCTTCCCCCCGGAAGCTCTGAGAATAGCCATAAACTCCTCAGTCCTATCCCTGGTGGATTATGGATTTCTGTTATACAGTGCTGTTGACAACACAGCCCTGAGCAAAATCAAGCTCTCTATTAACAAAGCCTGTCGGCTACTCACTGGGGCCGATAGGCTCACACACACACCTGTACCCTATATTCCTTGTCAAACATCCTCTCCTTTGATGAGAGACTACGCTACCAAACCAGTCTTCTCGCTCAGAAAATTATCCTAGGTCTGACCCCTCCCAGCCTGGCCATGATTCTCAGCCCATGTCTCCACCCGTAGCTCAACCAAGACCTCACTTCTTGTGCCCAGAGTCAGGACGTCCCTGGCACAGAGGTCCTTCTATTACAGAGCGCCCTCATGATTTAACCGCCTTCCTCCTAACATCATATCTGAACAAAGGATTGGTCCATTTAAAACGGCCCTCCGAAATCATCTCGTTGCCTCCCGCAACTGTAACTGCACCTAAATCAGTCTGCCTTGCTGGGCCTGCCCCACCACATTGACCTCTGCCACCCTCCTTATACTGCCTTTCTCACTACCTGTGAGGCTTGCAGTTTGTTTAGCTACATCTTTGTATAGGTCTGCCATTCTCTGATCAATCCACAATGTAAATATCCCTGTTTATAAGAATTTACTTCTCACTGCTGCTACCCACTGGCTGTTGGCCTCTGGGGATGGGGTTTTCTTCCCAAAACTGTATATTCTTTTTAATCTCTGTATGTAACCAACTACTGTATGTACTTTGCATTGTATTCAGTTTCAATCGTTGTCTGTACTATGTACCCTTGTCCTGTTTGTTGTAAGACGAGGAGCCTTTGGAAATGAGTCTCTGACTCAAAGATTTTTAATTCCAATACACTAAATAAATAAATAAACATATCTCCCCATTCTTCATCCCCCTGATTTTCTTTTAACCTGATGAAGGCTTTTTTTCTTTTTGGCTCTCAGTGTCTTTCTGTCCATTTTGTAAAACAACAACGATCGCTTGCACCTACTGAGCTTGGTTACAGTGCTCAGGCATATCTTTGATGCCTCTAGAATGGCCTCCTTTGGCTTTCTTGCCCCCATCTCTCCTCCACCCCTCCTATGCTGTCTACCCCAACTAACTTGTCCCTGACCAGGCAGGGCTGTTAAAATCAAAACTTTTAGAACTTGCCCAATGATGACTGTAACTGAGTTTTCACTTGCCCGCTATTTATTACAATGAAACTAGCTCTCTTTTTGTACTTGCCCTTCAAGGAAATTTACTTGCCCCAGACCAGCTCTCTCACCTGGTCAAAGTCCACCCTTTTCAAATCAGGGATTTCAGCTTTCGATTAGGGTTCACTGGTCTCCAGTGCCAGGTCAAATCAGACAGAGTAGTGGTCGCAGTTCTGTAATGGCTCTCCTACCTGCACCGCTCCAGCCGTCTCTGAGTTGGTGAGCACCACACTGAGAATGGCAGCCTTTCTGTTTTATTTACCAAACTGAAAATGGATTTAGTTCTCCTGAGTAGTCTGTTTTTTCAGTCAGTTGTGCATGCACCATGGATGGAGTTATCATAGGCAAAGAGTATGGACAGAGCATAGATGTCCATGGATGCCCATGGGCAACCTTGTTTGGTTGTGAAAACATGGACAAACACGGAGTGGGGTTAGTGCTTACCCATACAGCTAGACAAAGCAAGTACTGCCCATGTGTGGTCTGGGGGCGGGTTATTATATTTTGGGCTGAACCTTGAAGGGCAGAAAAACTCAGCCTGGAGTTTGGCAGCCTTACAGGAGTCAGAAGCAGAAGTACAGGGAAGGAACAGCAGCGAGTGAAGAGGTGGCTGCTATCTTCAGGGAAGGGAAGCAACTGCAACACAAAGTGCTTTCATTTTTACCTGTTTGCATTGGTGTTTGTTCTAGGTTCTGGGGGGCTGTGTGTATGGATGAGGAATTTTACTTTGGTTGCCTTTTTGCGGGAGCAGGGGGCAGCAACGTGACTCCCACCCACCCCTGTGCTCACCCTACCCTTATGGGTACCACAGTCATACAACTTCCTTCATTTTCTTGAGGGGGAAACAGCCCACTCCTCTACATGACACTACATAACCCAGCTACTCCACATTTATTAGGGAGGGGCCACGTTGTAATAGGTGGATAGTACAGTCAGGTGTAGACACTAGCTGGCCCTGGTCATCCCTGTAATTCACAAGTAGATAACAAAAGGAAAAACAACTACACCTCCCCCCCCAAAACAAAAAAAACTGGAAATAGAAACAGGTGATGTAATTGTGTTAGGTTAGAGTCAAGGGACTCTTCTGTACTATATACGGCACTGCAGTGTAGGGGGATCCAGCACAGAAATTAGGAGTACCGGTACAGGAATGGGAAGAATAACAATGAGACACACTAGCAAAGGTTACAGTTGGGGGGGATTATGGCTGCAGAAAAGGGGGTTGGCGGCAGGGGAAGGAGGACTGGTTCTGGGGGCAGGAGCACCGCTGACAATCCAGGATGGGAAGAATAGTGAGTTGCAATTTATTTATTTATTGAATTTGGATATTACACCTTTGAGCCAGAACAAGCTCCTTTTACAAATGTTCCATATCTTTGAAACAGAACAATGCATACAATACATGAAAACAAAAAATACAAAGTTAGAACTGTATAATAATAAACATCAGAAACTAATAGCAAATTAATAAACAAAGCAGTAACAGTACAGAACTGCCTGAGGCTTTGTTGGCTGTCAACGGGGGGAAATTAATAGAGAACTCCTGGTTAGGCAATTGGGGTGATGAGGGAACAGTACAAACTGAACACCAGGGGGCAGGAGGCTCATGAATGCCTTCTTAGCAAGAATGCAGGTTTGGTACTTTATTCTCCGAGACAGTGGAAGCCAGTGTGTCTGCTTGTATAAATTACAAGTGTGTGTGAGTCATGGGGCTGAGGTGAGGAGCCGACTGGCTTTGTTCATAGCTAGGGCTATGCGCCTGAGGGCAGTGTTGGTAGTGGAACCATAGATCATGAGCCCACAGTCAATTAGTGAGATATCTGAGCTCTGTTTCACAAGTTTCAAGGCTTCAGTAATCAGGCAGTGTCTGTGTCTATATAGCAGACCAATGCGGGTGTTATCGGTTTTGGCAACATTATGAATATGCATGATAGTGTGCAGTCAAGGGTAACGCTCAGGTATTTGAAGTGGTCTACCAGTTCCAAAGCCATGCCAACACTATTTTTGATAGACAGTTATTGGTGTTTGTGTTTGCTGTGGGTGCCGTGAAACAGCATAGTTTTAGTTTCCGAGTAGTTTAGGACAAGTTTGTGGGTCCTGAACCAGACCACAACTTCTGCAAAACTACATGACAGTTGCTACTGGAGGAGAGAGGTGTTGGAGTGGCTTGCTAAAATGACTGTATCATCAGCATATAGGAGTATTCTGTCACTACATGCACCTGGGAGACCATTTATGAAGATGCTAAATAATAGGGGGCCCCGGATAGATCCTTGGGGAACATCTGAATGGACAGGGCAGGAAGACAAGATGGTTTCACTGATTCTGACACGCTGAGAGCGGTCAGTAAGGTAGCTCTGGAACAGTCAGTGGCACCAGGTGACAATCCGAGGGACGTTAGTCATCTAGTCAGTAGGGAGTGATTGACAGTATCAAACGCCTTCATCAGGTCGATAAAGGCGGTGCCAACTGAGAGGTTTTGATCTAGTGCCTGATGAATGTAGGATGTGAGATCTGTGAATGCTGTGGTAGTACTGTGACCTTTACAAAAACCGTGTTGTTGGGGACTCAGAAGGTCCTATTCATCCAAATAGTCAGGAAGTTGGTCAGCAACTATCCTTTTAAGAGCCGGGGGGGGTGTGGAGATTGGTCTGTAGTTGCTGAGGAGAGTTGCATCACCACTTTTGTGGATAGGAGTGACCATTGCAGACTTCCACTTGCTTGGGAATTGTGTGAGTGTAACCCCCCTACAAATGGGGGTTCCCAAAAAGTCTTCCTTGAGCTTTCCTAAATGCTCACTGCCAGGCTGGTGTCCTGCATTTTAGCAGTTTAAATGTATTGCCAGAGAGTGCCTGTATAGACTCTGCGTACTGTCTCTTTAAGGGCTGCCTGGATTGCAGTCACAATTAATCTAGGAGGGGGCTGAGTGTTTCTATGCTCGAGTCCCACCCAGACTGCCAGATAATTGTTCCGTTCTGCCGTCGCTACTTGTGCAGAGGGACCTCTGTTAGAAAATGTACTTGTTTGCTGATCATTTATTAGAATAATAATAAGACTGCAATTTGTCTAATCTGCCTTCTTTGCAGCATGGACATTTCTGTTTATCTCCACCATCTTGGTCCTGGACTGCTGAAATGGGCCAATTAGTACCTTTGGGGAATCTAAAATGGAGCCTATCCCCAGGGGCTTTGTGGCATCAAAGTTCTGTAGGAATTGTAGTTTTGGGCTTTTGGCGCCTAAATCAACCTGGAGGGGGAGCCCTTATTGTGACTGACAGCGGAATCAGCCAACCGAACCGTTTGGATCCTGGGGAAAGTCCCAGGCTGCTTGCAGTTTCAGTCAGTTTGAGTTGGGAAGTGAAGCAGTAACAGCTCGAGATAGTCGAGCAGTAATCCTGCATAGATTTGCGTGGGAGAACTGTGAAAGGGTTGAGTTTTGGCCTGCCTGTCTGCCTGCTGTCCCTGAGAGGGAAATTGAAGATTATTCAGACTGAATCCGAATTGTGAGGACGATTTAGGCCACAGAACTGTGACCAGGCCTTAACCTGAAGCAGACCGAAGATTTGCTGAATGCGATCGGCCTGTCAGGATTTCCAGCCACCTTTGAACTCCCAGTTTGTGCAGAGACTCTGTAATTGCGATCGGATGGCAGTATGCCTGGTACAGTAGATTTTCTTACATGTAAATGTGCTGTGTGCTGTTAGTGGGTCGTAATTTGGTTCCCCACTGTGTTCTGAACTGTCTTCTGCATGCTGGAAGCTGCATCCAGCTCCCATGGACTGAATCCGTATTCATCTCCATTGGGTCTGGGCTTTGCCACATTGGCTCAGCCAGACTACCCAATGCACAGAGAAAGCCATCAATGAGAGACTTGCGTGGGGATCAGTCCCCTGCTCACGGTTTGAACAGGAATGATGCCTTGGTGATTCGTGTGGGCCCTGCTTCTCCTTGCACTCCAGTTCAACAACCTGCTGTCTCGATTTCATCCTGCCTATGTCCTGTATTGGGTATCGTGAGTAAACATCAGGGTAGCTCCCCTGCAACAACAGCCAAATCTAAAGTGTTGTCATCTGATTGCTTTGTTGTCGTTTCTGTCACGAAACTGAGCCCTCCAGCTCCGGATTACAAATAGTGTGTGTCGTGCATGTTGCTTTCTTCCATCACAGGGCCCCAACCAGCTTTGAGCCGGCCTACCCTGGGCAAGGTTCCTGGCTAGCCCACTGTCTTCCTACCTGGGTACTCAGAGTGTGTGACTGTGTAGGGACTCTGAAGTGCATGCATAGCTGTCTGATTGACATAGCCTTTAAGCAAATCAACCTGATTACTCCCCTCCCTTGTTCAAGTCCCCTGAATAAATCAGATCTAACTCTTTTTTGCATTTAACCTGACTGGGGTTCCAGTTTGTGCCAAGAGTACTGTACTGTTGCTATTTGCTGTGCATAACCTTGTTTTACAGGAGGTCCCCAGGGCCAAGCTAGAGGAACCAGCCCTGGTGGTGAGTGCAAACAGTGTGGGTAACTGCATGGTGAATAAGGGTCATTGTGAAAGTAATTATTGTATGTTGTTCAGGCCACTAGAAGGGAAAGAGAGGGGTTACAGTGTCCCGGAGGGCTGTGCCGAGGTTAGCTTGACCACCAACAACCCTGACCTCCGGGTGGAGGCATCCGTTTCAGTACCCGAGCCCCTTAACCTGCTACTAGCCAAGTAGGCAGGGGTAGTAGCTCTTGGGATAGCGCCACCTAGGGGTTACATCTTGGAGGCTCACCATGGATTTTGAAGTTCTAGTACAAAATTACAGAATTATTGTCAAACATAATGGCTACCCCAACAGAAGTGGCTGAGCACCAGTTGGTGGGGTGGTGTACGGGGCAAGAGACTGACCCCCATAATGCTTTGCTAATACTGGATATACCTATGGGCATTAGTAAGGACACTGTTGAAGGGGCACTTTCTAAAGTTGAATGTTTGAAAAAAGCTGTAGCGGTGGGTTGACAGGCTGATTTAACTTCCCAAACTCTCATGGCCTTGGTGGAGAGTAGTGACCCCCCTGGACAGTTCAAAGGTGCTCCAGACTATCACTCCAGAAGGGTTCCCAGCCACCTGGAGAGTGATAACCAAAGATAGCAAGGATCCCTTAGAGGATGAGCCCCCAGCATTATCTGAGTCTTCTGAGGAGACGTTTGGCAAGTTGTAACTGGAGGAGGGCAAAACTGTGGAGGAGTTAAAAAAATTATTCCTGCCACCTGGGAGTGTCACCTCCCCACTGTCCACACCCGCTCCAGCACCTGTTCTTTCACCAACTTCTGTACCTGCCTCTGAGCCAGCAAGTAGTCATGGCCCTTACCGCAAGCTCAAGGTATTCTCTGGCATCTGCCTTACTCCTAATGGGGAAGTTGACCTGGAGACCTGGATAGACTCTGCTACTCTTGCGGTACAAGAATGGCAATGCTCAGAGGCCAAAAAAAGGGCCCGCCCTGGGGAAAGCCTCTAGGGAGCCCCCTCTATGTACTTTTCGATCCCTGAGGTCCTCTGATCCTGACGCCAAAGCCCAAGAGTACATAGTCGCCCTTGAAAATATGTTTGGGGGGCACCACAAGTGTTGAGGCCTTGAAATGGAAACTTTAAGATGTTAGATAACAGCCGGGGGAATTGTTATCTGCCTACATGGATCGATTAGAGGGAATCCTACAAACCATTTTTCGGAATGGAGGCTGGGCCTCTAGTGAAGTGGACCGGGTAAGACTGGATCATATACTCTGCTCTGCTCGGCACTCCAGCTGGGTGTTGCTCAAATTGCAACTGCGTCAAAGGAAATCTGGTCCCTTGCCCTTCCATGTGTTGATAAAGGAGGTACGGGAAGTGGAGGAGGAAGAAGGCTTTTTGGAGCCCTGTGCAGTCGTAGCTGCTGCAACCCCTGCTCCAGGTGCAGGGTCAGTCGCTGATGGCCTGGAATCACCACAATCACATGACGGAATCTGAGAACTAAATGTCAGCCCCGGGGGGGCCCAGCCAGAGAGGGACTGCTATGGATGCTCCGCCATGGGATGAACTGCTGAGGGAGTTCAGAGAAACAAAAAACAGTCTCTTTATGAAGGCCGCTCCTGTGAGTACAGGCCCTGATCCTTTTCTGACTGCATCTGCTATGGGGGTTGGGGTGCACACTCAGTCATCTCCTGCTGTAAGTAGCTCAAAAATTGATGTCTTGACTATGGAAGTGAGAGAATTGACAAGATGTCTCCAAATGCTCACCACAACACAGACAGAGGTGGAACCAAGGATTTCTGTTGGTAATACCCCCACCTCAGCTCCCAATGTCATGTCTCAGCCACACCAGACCCCAGAAAGCAAATTTTGTCATAACTGTGGGAAGGATGGGCACATGAAGAGAGAATGCCGATCCCCAAAAGACCTAGATAAAGTTGTATACAGACTTCAAGAGGAGCTTCAGAAAGTGAGACCATGGCCGAGGAGCGCCGGAAATTACCGCAGTGCAGGACTGAGCAATCCTAACTCAAATTTCTTTGCAGCTAAATCATCTGTCCAGGCCTCTGCTACTGCCTCTACAGACTGGTCCAGAATAGTGAGCCCTTTGATGGAGACTTCTGTGACTGTCAATGGTATCCATGCTCGGGCTGTGCTCAATAGTGGGTTGCAAGTGACCATTGCATTCCAGGACTGGTATGACAAACACTTATCTGATGTGCCACTACAATCTCTGGAAGGTTTGCATGTGTGGGGCCTAAGCGACAAGTCTTATCCCTACCTAGGATATGTCCGGCTCTGGTTGTCTTTCCCTTCGACTGTAACTGGTGTAGATGAACAAGTAGAGACACTAACCCTGTGTAAGGATAAAAAGATAGCTGCATTGTGTTTTCTATCTTCAAATAATTCAAGCCACACAAAGTGAATGTTTCCCTCTGGTTTATTTTCTTTCTGCGAGTTCCATCAACATCAATGCAAGTATTCTGGTCAACTTCTCAATACAAGTATTCTGGCTTCAAGTTTGGTGCTACTTATTCAATTTTATACAGTGCTTCTATAAAGTTTTCTTATCTAAAAAACTATTAATACCCTAGTATAGGCCAATCATATAACAAAATAACCTATTAATCTTACGGTGTGGTCAATAACAGTCAAAGCATAGAGATAACTGTATTTCTCTCATAGCATCACAAGCTGTTTATCACATTTTCTTGCACAATCTCATAAAAGTAGTGACTTCATTTATAGAAAGGTCTTTGTTTGCAGACCGTCCATAAACAGGTAGTGCCATCCTAATAAGGGCTTACTATCCTGTTCAAGTTCACTATAGAACATCTAAACGCTGACCACTATACAATCATAAGGTAAAGTGTTGTGTCATCATCACAAGACAGGCATCACAAGACTTTTAATTAGGTCTTATGAGAAACTGACATAGCTAACTATTTGAGTAAACACATTTGGTTATATAGTATAAGAAATTACACTGAAGCATTCTGTAAAAGACTATACTTTAACACTCAGTTTAACTATTATAAAAGGTTATACTGAAATAAATGTTATACTACAAAATGTTACATTACAATATCCCCCCTTTGTGCCTCTCTATACCTGGAGATCACACAAGACGATGTTGCCATTGTAACATTTGTATTTGTCGAACCATGTGTTTCATCTTATGATACAATAACAATTGTATAATGATAAGAACACATATTACTGCAATACCGCAACCCACCACTATGAGGGTTGGACTAGTACCCAAAGCTGCCAATCCCCAATCCCACCAGGATATAACAGGGATATATGATGACTGTCTTTTTACCTCTTTAGCAGAGGTCTTTTGTGTCAAAATAAGTCCTTTTGTTTGTTGACAATACAACAAGGCACAAAGTGTAATTTTATCAATTTTGGGTAAGTCGAAATGAGGTGGAGTTGCCAAATCAGTGAGTAAATCTAAGGCCATAGTGGAACCATTGATATGGATAACATTTGTTCGGCTATAGGCAGGACGTTCCTGAAGGGTCCAATTTGCAACCCACTGGGTCTTGTCACTACACCTCCATACATTCCAAGGTTGACCTGCAATTACACACCATGATTGGTTACATCTCATAGCTTGCCGGTATTGATTTGCAGACATTAGGGTAAATTTACATTGTTCAGGAAACCATGGGGCAGTTGATGTCTCTTCCCCACATATTATTTTTATTTATTTATTTATTAGAATTTCGGATAAATACCTTTGAGCCAATAGCTCTTTTACAAAGGTTCCATGTCAGTATACAAAGAATAGAAGTACAGTTTGTGTGAGATTAGCAGGCAAGCAGTTTGAATACAAAATTCAGTACAGGGTATACATGGTCTAAAGCTACAGGTGATATAAATAACAGTTAGAACAACATAATCAGGCATACATTTAAGAATGATGAGTCACAACAAATAATATTTACATGAATTAAAGCTGCCAGAAGGGCACTGTCAAAGGGAAAGGTAGAGTGGCATTACTATTCCTAATTCCTGCATGACACATGCCTGTGTATGGAGCAGGAATTAGGAATAGTAGCATGATGGCATCTACTACAATAAATGTTATGGAAGACTAGAACAATGGTACAAGTCATTCCTGCTGATATTTTGAGTATTGTATTCTTTTTGTGCATGGCGTTGCTTAATTTCTTACTTTGTTCCTACAATACATCATTTCCTCACTAGATGGCAGGCATTGTAAGCATACATGGTTGCAGAGTCAAGTACATCATGTGTTCATAGTCATACAGTACTTTTTATTACACAACATAGATCTCCAGCTGCAGGCTAGGTTAGAACACCCAGTACTCCATTATATGATGACATCCTAAGGATATGAACATGTGGTGTGATGATAATTTCAGTTATACATGTTATATGACTACATAATTGTATGGCTTCTCTTACCATTATGCAAGATGCATTAATAAAATAAATGTATGATACAAAGTGGTAAGTGAACCCGTGCAAGGGGGGTATGTTTGTTACATAGGTATGCATTTGCCCAAGTCAAATCGGATGGCATAGCTGTGTGTTTTTAAATCACAAGAATATCGTTCTTAACTATGGATAATTGATGTTCTGCAGAGGGTACAGATGCACTGTTGTTGTTAAACCTATTGTAGAAAGTTGTTTAATTAAGTGTTGAAGTACTGCGTTTCCTATGTAAGACATATAACTACTCAGCTGAGATGTACTTCAGTCTGACATCTGGTATTACACCACAAAAACATACTGTTCATGTAGGTGAACCAGCTCATTTCCCCTAGTTAAACGGTATGACACTGTAGTGTAATAGCAGTAAAATTTCATGGTGATTTGCATATACTTCCCATTATTAAAGTTTCATGTTCTTGTACGCACTGTTGTTTAGGTAAGACAACATATTCATTGCGTATCGTGATAATAGTATCACCTGGTATTTGGAGTCTCATGACCTGGTCATGTATTAATACTCCCAAATTACTGATTTGCCATGATATTTGCGGTGGTTTAAAACATACAGGTATTATCACTAGTATGGGAATCACACGTCGCAGCACTTGCACATAATTGATTCGGTGAGTGCCATACTTTTATCATAGCTAAGGGTGGTAGGAATACAGTGGGATGATCCAATAATCTAGTTACGTTGGTCTCACCTATTCCTAAAGGTAACCTATTGGTTTCAATTCTATTTAACTCATTAACTAGATAAGCATGTGCTCCAGCAGCTAATTGAGAACAAGCCAGTTCTATACAGCTTTCTCTAGACATATTAGAAAGTGAATTATAAAAATGAACTGATATTTATGCAATAATTTTTAAATTCTGTAAGGTTTCTCTAAATGCAAACCAATCAATTTCTTCATTATCAGCTGCTAATTTTACAGTAGTCGATAACGGTCCAGTAGCCATATCTTTTAAAGTTGTTTCTAAAGAGCGAATATGACCTTTTAAAACCATAGAATCAATAATACCATTAGCAATTTCCAATCCTGAGTCTAACCAGCCCCATACATCTCTTTTACGACAGAATAAGCCTAGTGTTGCTTCTGCAGGAATTTGAAATGACCACATCTTGTGTCGATCATGGTATCAATTTAAAGTATTATTATAATATCGTTGCCATACTATTACTGAAGCGCTATTCCTACATTGAAGTGGTAATCGTGGAAAAGGCAAATGCAGCAACAAATTATAATACTGTAATTTACAAGGATAATATAGAGGATATACATTTTAGGTGGGATATTCAAAAGAGTTGTGCATGTGCAAGTCCGAAATTGTGCCATTCTGCGATATTCAGCAGGAGACAGTTGCGCCACTGAAAACAGGCTGAGCAACAACGCAATGCAAATGAATGCATGCTCAACTGGAGGGGGAGGAACCATGCATAAACTGCACAGCCCGATATTCTACCGGGCTGTGCAGAGTTGTGCAGGCGCAACCCCAACCCGCGCCTGCACAACTTTGAGCCAAAAAGGTTAGTCGAGGGGCCACCACAGGTGAGCTGCTGCATTGCAGGGCACAACACAGCAGCTGCTACCTGTGGCTGGCCCCCAACCCAGTCCCTGTGCCCCCCCCCGCAGCCCAATCACGGGCAGCAATGTGGCTCCACCCCAACGGATCTCTGGTGGTCCAGTGGCCCAAATGTCTGATCACGGGCAGTAAGTTAAATAATCCCCCCCTCCCGAAGGTATCCCTGGTGGTCCAGTGGACCAAAAGTCTGATCGCGGGCAGTATGTTCAATAAACCCCCCCCTCCTCCCGAAGGTATCCCTGGTGGTCCAGTGGACTGAAATGCCCGATCGCGGGCAGTATGTTTAATAAACTCCCCACCCCGAGCGGATCTGGTGGTCCAGTGGACTGAAATGCTTTGATCGCTGGCAGTATGTTTTATTAACTCTCCCAACTTATCTCTGTGGCAGTGCGTCCCTCTCACTTCACGTATTCACGACGCTTCAGTAGCCGCCGGCAGGCGGCAAGCATCCTGCCTCCACCTGTCGCCACCGCCGGACCGGATTGCCGTTCAGCGCTTAGTTGCGCATTCATGAGCTGTCGGGCATGCAGCCCATACCGTTTATTGTGTCCCAGTTTTGTGAATGAGTTCATTCACAAAACTGGACTGTCTTTCACGGTCGGGCTGCATGCCCATTGGCCTGCGTTTCCACCAATGGGCGGCAGCCCTACTGGCAGTCAGTCGGCGGGGCGGCAGGCGGTGGGATGCTGCCGCTCGCCGCTGCTGGGGCAGGGTGGTAAACACGGGTGGGTGGAGTGGGGAGACATCAGCCACCAGGGATCATGCTAGTTTTATTAAACATACTGCCCGTGATCGGCCGGTCCACTGGACCACCAGGGATAGGTTGGGGAGACGCCATTGCTGCCTCGCGATCGGGCTGTTGGGGAATTAAACCATGCCCGGATCGGGCCAGTGGGTGGTGGTGGGGATTCTACACTGTTTTGCCCGCGACATGCTGCAGGAGCGCAGTCCCGACAGCTGCTATCTCGGCAGGGGCCAGGCGCAGTCCTCGGGATCGGCGCATCTACATGCTAATGGCATGCAAATGGGGCCAATCAGTTGCAAATGCCCCCTGCACCTTGCATGAATTATAGCCCCATTTGCATGTCACCTTTGAATATCAGGATTTTACGATGGCTAATGGTACTTGCGCCCACCGCTAGTTGAATGCTCCACTCTGTCAACTTGAGGTGGCGCAAGTTCCACTGCACCATGCACAGTGGCTGTGGCTGGGGGTTGATATTCAAAGGAGTTGCTCAATAGCACAACTCCTTTGAATATCGCCCCGGACACACCCCTGCGCAACTATTTTGTGCAGCGCAATGGCTTGCGCCTTAGAAGAGTGCAGTTTGAATATCTGGCCCTTTGTGTCAAGATGATACCATCTGACGGGGGCAAAACTTTTGCCCTGATATACCTTGTTCTTGATACACTATATTCCATGCCCCAAAATTATGCCATGCTGTTAAGCTAACATTACAGGACATTCCTGGCCAATGTGTCTCTTGAAAGACACGCACATATGTTAACAATGGATATACATTTTTTAATGGCAATACCATTAAAAAAATGTTTTAATCCTACAGTATATATTCTAGTCATATTATATAGGAAATGCCACATATTATGTCTTGAACCATGAGAATAATTTAATGCAATTGTATTTAATGGATATGGTAATATGTCCTTTAATTTCATTTGAAATAAATCTTGTTCTTCTTTTGTTAAATTTGTAGTATCTCCCAACGTGGAATGGATATAAATCCCACTGTGGGCTGTTGTGTTCACTGCGCACATCACCGTGCCAGGCCAGGCTTCTGGCGAGCATCCCCATGTCGCAATTTGACATTGTCCAGTACAAATAAAGTACCATTTGACAAGAAGATATCCAGTGTGTTCGTGTTGTTCTCCCAACAGCACTGGGATACCCTATGCAGTACGATTTGTGACATTTGGGCTGTTTAAACTGTTCCAAATATACCCCGGACATCCATTTATGTTGTTAGAAGTTACTGAGGTCAGCAAGGTATTACACGGTATAAGTACAGGAAACAGCATTGTACTTCATCTAGTTGGAGAAACAGAGCAGTATCAGTTGTTATCATTTAAAGGCTGATACACTTTACATTGGTCCACATGGACCCATTTGGTCTCTGTAGACCCTTATTGCATTCGTCAGACTTGAATGACCCATGATCCCAAAACATCAATGACATCATAGGGTCCCATCCAATTAGCCTCCCATGGTTCCGTTTGACCAAAATTTTTCATCATGACGTGATGACCCCTTTCAATGTGCGGTATCACTTTTTCGGCATGTCTCTGTTTGTTTTTCCGATGAGTCTATGCCATATTTCTGGCAGCGTGGGGTAAATAAACAGCTAACTGTTTTTGTAGCTGTTGCAAAAACACTTCAGTTTTGATGCGGTCCAACACTGGTGTTGATAGATCCGGATCCAATAGATAATACAGCCGCATATCTCATCCAGTCATCAATTGATATGGACTATAGCCAGTACCTTGTTTTCAGTACCTCTAATACCCATTAGGATTCCTGGTAAGTGCGTCACCCACGCTTTACCAGTGTCCAACACTGCCTTTCTCAGTGCATTTTTTAGAGTGCGATTTAACCTTTCTACCATTCTGGATGATTGTGGATGGTAGGGTAAATGCAAACGTTGAGTGATACCGAAAATATCACACAAAGCTGTCATTACTTTCACTGTAAAGTGAGTTCCTCTATTATTTTCAAGTATTCTGGAAAAACCCCAATGTGAGAACACTTGTTCCCACAGCACTTTTGCAGTAGCTGTAGCACTATTATTTTGTATTGGCAATGCTTCTGCCCATTTGGAAAATATGTCAACAATGACTAGTAAATATCAGAATCCCCCTTTGGCAGTAGGCAAGGGCCCCACATAATCAATTTGTAAGCTGGACCAAGGACCGTCCGCCAAGGGTATACACCCTAACGGAACCCTCTTACCAGGCACTGGAGGATTCATCTGTGCACAGATGAGACATGCCTCCAGGCATTGCTTGACATCTTTTCCCATTTTTGGCCACCGATATTTTTGTGCCAACATTTTACAAGTTTTGTGGAGTCCACAATGACCTCCAATTCGATGATTTATCCATGATAATATCTTTTCTAAATGAAGTGGGTGGTATCCACTTCCTAAACCCAGGTTGTCGTTCCCATACTACCATATCTTCCCATACGGTAACATGCTTGGTTGCACACTGTCCAGTGTCTTTCCATTGGTTCTGACAACCCACTATCCAAGCATCTGTATCTTGGATACGCCCCAAACTTGGGACTTGTGAGATGGCAGCTATACATTTAATATGGTGTTTGTCAAACTCATCCATCTCCCACAATTGTGTAGAGTCACTTCCTAGAGGGTCTACCCATAAGTTTGTTTGTTTAGCTGCCAATTTGGCAAGATTATCCACGTAGCCATTATTTAGCTCATGTATATCCTTTGGGTTTCTTTGATGAGCTCGTACTTTACAAATGGCTACTCTTAGTGGAGTCTGAGCACCAATATCCCATATATGTTGCAATATGGGTGCACACTGTATTGGTTTGCCACTTGCTGTTTTCACACCCCTTTTTGCCCAAATGGGGAGAAAATTAAGTAATGAGTTAACTACAAAGGCTGAGTCAGAGTAGATATTAATATCTTTCCCCGGGTTAGCCATAATAGCTTCTCTTACTGCTTCTACTTCAGCTCATTGTGCTGAAAATGAGGAGGGGCACCTAATCAAAATTTATTGATTAGTACTGGGTGTCCAAATGGCATATCCAGTATGGAAATGTCCATCCTCCCATTGTCTAGATCCATCTACATACACATCCCTAGCCTCCGGGCTGGGTTCTGTAGCAAAAATGGGTTTACAATTGGTTCCCATAACAGTTTCACAATCATGTGCCTCTCCCTCCCATGCCATTAAGTCAACTAACTAGGTGAGGTACATTTTCCTACAGTGATATTTTTCCCTTGTAGAGCTAAAGCCCATTTAACCAATTGCTGTGAAGACACACCTCTCACATCCCTTTCAAGCAGAAATTCCACTGGAGTGTGAGATGTTTGCAGGATAATTTTGTTAAACTCCACAATATGTTCCATGGCTTGTATAGCCCAGTACACAGCTAACAAATGTTTTACACATTCCTCATATGTCTCTTCCACAGGTGTTAATACACAAGAAAAAGATCCCACAGGACATAACGTCCCTGCTCTCTTTTGTAACAGTACTGCATTGATTACCTGATCTGTTGCGTGTACCTGTATTACAAAATCAAGAGGATTCAGAAGGACTAATGAGAGCCGGAGCTGTCATTAGTGCTTGCTTTAGAGCCAGAAAATTCTATCTGATGTTCTGGTTCCCAACGGAAAGCATCGGTTTCCTTTCCTCCCTTCAGTAGATTATACAGAGGTTTTGCCATGCTAGAAAAGGCTTCAATAAAATCTCTGCAAAATCCTACCATGCCCAAGAACTGTCGTAATGCAGTCTTTGTCTTGGGTCTTGGTAACTGCTGTATTACCTGATTTTTATCAGGATCTACAGTTCGTCCTTCTTTGTTAATACATATTCCCAAAAAAGTAACTTGTGACTGTCAAATTTATGCTTTGCTAGGGTTCAGCTTTAACCCTCCTTTACCTAAGACTGTTAGCAACTGATTCAATAAACTAACATGCTCTTGGTATGTATCAGTCTGTAATAAAATATCATCAATGTATTGTATTATTGCTTCTGGTACTGAAAAACCCAATAATATTTCTGCTAAACACTGGTGAAATAGAGTGGGCAATGAGTGAAAGCCTTCTGGTGAACACTGGGATGTGTATTGCTTATCCTGAAAGGTAAAAGCAAACTTATACTGACTATCTGGATGTACAGGGATAGACCAAAATCCATTTGACACATCTAGTACACTATAAATGGTTGCAATGGGAGACAATCGAGATATTAAGTCCAGTAGTCTAGATACCACTGGGGTGACTAAAGGTGTTACTTTATTCAAGACCTTATAGTCTATTGTCAGTCTCCAAGTACCGTTTAATTTACGAACTGGCCAAAGAGGGGAATTAACAGTTGAACATATAGGTCTAACGATCCCTTGTGACTGTAACTGTTTCAAAATAATTCCTACCTCTTCCTGTGCTTCCTTTGGAAACTCATATTGCTCTTGTGGCGGTGGGCCTGGTCCCTCAATTTGGACCTCCATATTAGACACTTAGCCACACTCAGTAGCATTTTTAGCCCAAATTGATTCATGCCTTTGTACAACAGATTTTATCCATTGTGGCACCTGCTTCCATAAATTACTCATGTGATAGATCTTTACTGACTTGATTGTATACACACTATGTGAGTCATCCACATTCAGTCCTAGGTTAGTAGTGCTTCCTTTTACATGAAATCATGTTACTAAGATCTACTACTGAACCATGCTGTGCTAGAATATCCATACCCATGATGGTACCTTCATGTGTATTGCATTTCCAAAACATACATTTCAATTGTTGTTCACCTATCTGAACCATAACTGGTTTTGTCAAATATGCTGTTAACACACCCCTGAGAAACCTTGCAAATTAATCTGTCGTTACCCTATATGACTTGTTAAAGGCATATTACTATCGTTATAATAACAGTAGCACCAGTATCAATCAGTATCACAGTCTGGCAGCCTCTGACCATTGCTGATATTGTTGGACACCCTTCCCAATCCTCTTGTAATTGACCAAGGATTTGGAAGGTGGGGGCTCTGTCCCATCATTTCTTTTTCTTCTCATCTCTAGCGAGAAGCTCTTCTTCATCCTCTTCTCCTTCACTATCTCTAGGCGCAGTAGGTTTTTTTTGAACCGCTGCAACTGTCTTAGTAGTAATCAAATTACTAAACACTTCAATACATTTTTATAAGTCTGCCTTAGCACTAGGCTTAGCATTATTATCCGGATTTTGAGCGCATCTTCTCTCTAAGACTTGCTACTTCTTTCCTTCCATATCTCCATCTTTTACCCAACAATCACGTTTAAAGTGGCCTACTTTATAGCAATTGTGACAGGTAAACCCACCTTTGCCCTCTGTTTTGACTATGGCGACTACCCTTCGCTTGTCCCTCCCTTTTTCAGGACCTTCGTTCTGCTGCAATCTCCACCAATCTGTAAGCAACTGTTCTTTTCCTAAAGCGTTCTCCACCTGTTTACACATCATATGTATTGACACAGGTACAATAGTAGCCTGTCAATCAATTAAACTCAGAAAAGGTTCTTCATCCTTATTTGGATTGGCCGCTCCTCCATAAGTGGCATTAGCAGTATATAACCTATTAATAAACATGACAGTAGACTTCCCGGGTTGCAGCGTGATCTCATAGATCCTGCTCCCATCCGTATGAGAGACTCCATGCATAGACTGTAAAGCAGTCTGTATTTCACCTATGGATGCCCAATTATCAATCTCAGATGCGTGTTGAGTTCCCTTCATTTTATCCGGAAGACTCTGTAATAATACTGCCGGTAGAGAAAGCGTAACAATTTTATAAGCATCTTTATTAGTCAAATTAAAATTGGCAACTAATGTCCTCAATTTACTATGATATGGTAGCAGGTTTTGTCCTGGTTCCCATTTCCCCAACTGGTCCACTAATTGCATAGATTCTGCAATAGTAAGATCCCTTTGAGATATTTCAGTATGCACTTGCACTTCCTCTACAGCTTTTTCCTGTTCTTTTTCCACCTCACGTTTCTCACTATCCTCTTTCAATTTGGTTTCTAATTCTTTTATTTTGGTATGAATTTTTCCTGCTTTTTCATCTAAGGCTGCCTTTTGATCTTCATCTTCTTCATCTTTTGCTTCCTCCTGAATTTTATCATATTTAAGTTGATTTACTGCTAAACTTGTCTCCATATTATTTTGGGCTTTTTCCATCATAATTTTTATCCTTTGTCCCCATCTTGGGACTTTCTGGACTGACTTGTACGGTATGGGCTGCATGCCCATTGGCTCATGCTCTGAACCATCGAGCGGCAGCCCTACCAAGCTGCCAGTTGGTGGGGCGGGGCGAGGCAGGTGGGGTGCTGACGGGGGAGAGGGGTGGGCCCGTGGGTGGTGGGGTGGGGGTCCACTAGATCACCAGGGATTTCTGACATGGGGAGGTGAGGATGCCGCCCGCAATCGGCTTCTCACGTCCACTGGACCACCAGGGATCTTGGGACTTTGGGAGGTCTGATGCCCGCAATCGGGCTACTGGGGGAGAAATGTTTCAGTTATGCCCGCGATCAGGCTAATGGGGAACTACTGTCATGCCCGTGATTGGGCTAATGGGGAAACTACTATTATGCCTGATCGGGCTAATGGAGGTAGTTACACTTGACCCCATGATCAGGGCATGGGGCGGGTGCCAGATGCGGCAGAAACAAACCCAGCCACGCTTTAGGTGGCAGCTGCTGTGTTGCACCTGTGGGTGGCCCTCGACTTGTTCTTTTTTCAGCTGCATCCTTTGTGCAGGCTTATGGTAGGGTTGTGTCGCATAACCTGCACGGCCTGGCTGAATATCAGGCTGTGCAGTTTATGGCCGGGCACGCCCCCACCTGTGCCTGTACGCATTACTTATGCGCCCCGGCACATCGGGATTTGTGCAGGTGCACTTTTCCCTTTTAAATATCGCACCGGGGTGCATCAGCGGGTTGTGCATGGCACAACACTGTTGCGCCATGCGCAACCCTTTTGAATATTTGGACCTTTGTGTTTTTTATGGAACTGTGTGAATTGCCAGAAGAAGGGACTGATAGTCTGAGTCTCTCTGGTGACACACCAGAACCTGAAGAACAATGTGAGAGTGTTGATGGCCCCCCTTCAGTGCCGCAAAGCCTAACTGTGCCAGAGCCTCCTCAAAATGAGCAACCTGGGCCTTTGTCAGAAAATAATAATGAGCAAAGTGTTGTGGGAACAGAGCATACAGAGCAAGGAGCTGACAGTGCTCCCGGTTTGGACATTCCCATCTGTGCAGAGGCATCCCTCATGAGTGATGAAAGCTCCAAAGCTAGTGCTGAAAGAACAGAGACTGTGGCTGTTCCCCCAAGAAAGACTGGCTGAGCTGTCAAGCCCATATTGCACCTCAGTTATGATTCCCCTGGGAGGCCTGTGGACTTGCCTCTCAATGTGGTCCATAAAGGAAACACAGAAGAATCAGGACAGAGAACTGTACCAGTTAAAGCAGAAGAAAGTGGGGAAGGCAGTCAGAATAGCAAAGGCCCAAACTGAGGAAAAGATAGCCAACAAATAGGTACATTAGAGAGCAAAGAAAGACTAAGGCAGAGATACTGAGGCTGAATAAAGAGGAAGGTAGTTGGGCAGAGAGCGATAGTGAGAAAGCAAGGATACTGAACAAATACTTCTGCTCAGTATTCACAATGGAAAAGCGGGGGAGATACTTAATCCAGTCTATAGAAGGACTCTGGATAGGGGGGTTGATATTAGTCCATTCACAGAAGAAAGGGTTATGAAAGAACTCTTAAACCTGAAGGTGGATAAAGCAATGGGGCCTGATGGGAGTCACCCCAGAATTCTAAAAGAACTAAGGGAAGAACTAGTAACACCACTGACTGCCCTTTTTAATAAATCATGGGAGGATAGTGTGGTACCTGAGGACTGGATTAGGGTGGATGTGATTCCCCTTCACAAAAGTGGGAGCAAGACAGAAGCAGGAAACTACAGGCCTGCCAGTTTGACCTCAGTGGAAGGGAAAATGATGGAATCACTTCTGAAAGAAAGAATAGTTGAGTACCTAGAGGCTAGTGGGGTACAGGACCCAAGGCAGCATGGATTCACAGCAGGAAGGTCATGTCAGACAAATCTAATTGAGTTCTTTGACTGGGTGTTCAAAGTAGTAGACCAGGAAGGGGCTGTGGATATGGCCTACCTAGACTTTAGCAAGGCATTTGACACAGTCCCGCACAAAAGATTAAAAAATAAATTAGCCAGCCTGGGAGTGGGTACCTGGGTGGTAGCCTGGATAAAACACTGGCTGGACAACAGGACACAGTGGGTAATAGTAAATGGAGTCCACAGTGAAGAAAGGGGGATTACTATTGGGGTTCCGCAAGGTTCAGTACTGGGGCCGGTCCTTTTTAATGTCTTTATAAGTGACATTGCAGAATGACTGGAAGGGAAAGTATGTCTCTTTGCAGATGACACAAAGTTCTGCAACAGGGTTGATACGCAAGGTGGGGCGGAAAGGATGAAAAGGGACTTGGCAAGGTTGGAGTAATGGTCAAATGTATGGCAGCTTAGATTCAATGCAAAGAAGTGCAAAATAATGCACCTGGGAAACAAAAACCCAGGGGAAGAGTACGCAATGGGGGTGAGATGCTGACAACAACAAAAATGGAAAGAGACCTGGGGTAGGCATATCAGATGACCTAAAGGTGGGCCAGCAATGTGAAAAGGCAGTAAGGAGGGCTGGGGGGATACTGGGATTCATAGAGAGAGGCATCACCAGTAGAAAACAGGCATTTGTTGGCCCTCTATACCGACAGTTGGTAAGAACACATCTAGAGTACTGTGTACAGTTCTGGAGACCCATCTCCGCAAAGACATAGACAGAGTGGAGGCTGTCCAGAGGAGGGCAACCAAAATGATGCAGGGTCTACACCAGAAGACATATGAAGAAAGACTAAAGGAGCTTAACATGTATAGCCTCGAGGAAAGGAGGGAGAGGGGGGCCATGATATAAACTTTCAAATATCTCAAGGGAGTCAACAAAGTCCAAGAGGGTAGCATCTTTCAGAAAAAGAGATGTGCAAGAACAAGGGGGCAGAACTTGAAGATAGAGGGGGGACCACTCTGAGGTAATGTGAGCAAGTATTTCTTCACAGAGGGGGTTGTAGATGCCTGGAACGGCCTTCCTGAGGAGGTCGTACAGTCAAAAACAGTGGGGGAACTCAAGAATGCTTGGGACAGACATAAGGCAATTCTAGTGGGGGGGTAGGAGGAAGTAGGCTGTTGGTTAACTAGGATCTGCATCTTATCCATTAGGTAGAGAAATGGGCCGACTAGGTGGGCCAAGTGGTCCTTATCTGCCATTAAATTCTATGTTTCTATGTTTGCAAGAGCTCACTGCCAAAACTGAGCTTGATGGCCAACTCCAGTTTACTTCTTCTTCCCTTTCACCATGGTGTCCCTTCCCCATCCAGCCCCAAGTTAGCTGATAGGGAAGGGCCACCTCTTACACTGTTTAATGTACAAGAAGTTATTACATGAATTAGTATATTGATGTGACAGGTTTGTGTTAACTGATGTATCAGATAGTATTTGCATAGCATGCTAATGTCATATATGTCTCGTCCATATTGCATTTTCAGTAGTGTGATGGTACAGACTTGACGCTGATGTCAAGTTTTCTCCAGGCAGGGAAGGGTGTAACCCCTCTACAAATGGGGGTTCCTGAAAAGTCTTCCTTGAGCTTGCCTAAATGCTCACTGCCAGGCTGCTGTCCTGTGTTTTAGCAGTTTAAATGTATTACCAGAGAGTGCCTATGTAGCCTCTGTGTACTGTCTCTTTAAGAGCTGCCTGGATTGCAGTCATAATTAATCTGGGAGGGGGCTGAGTGTTTCTATGCTCAAGTCCTGCCCGGGCTGCCAGATAATTGCTCCATTCTGCCATCGCTACTTGTGCAGAGGGAGCTCTGTTAGAAAATGTACTTGTTTGCTGATCATTTATTAGAATAGTAATAATATTGCAGTTTGTCTAACCTGCCTTCTTTGCAGCATGAACATTTCTGTTTATCTCCACCATCTTGGTCCTGGACTGCTGAAATGGTCAAATCAGTACCTTTGGAGATTCTAAAATGGAGCATGTCCCCAGGTGCTCTGTGGGAGCAAACTTCTGTAGGAATTGTAGTTTTTGGACTTTTGGCACCTAAATGAACCTGGAGGGGGAGCCCTTGTTATGACTGATAGAGGAATCAGCCAACCAAACCTTTTGGATCCTGGGGAAAGTCTCAGACTGCTTGCAGTTTCAGTCAGTTTGAGTTGGGAAGTGAAGGAGTAACCGCTTGAGAAAGTCAAGCACTAATCCTGCATAGATTCACATGGGAGAACTGTGAAAGGGCTGAGTTTTGGCCTGCCTGCTGTCCCTGAGAGGGAAATTGAAGTTTATTCAGACTGAATCCGAATTGTGGGGATGATTTAAGCCACAGAACGGTGACCAGACCTTAACCTGAAGAAGAATGAAGATTTGCTGAATGCGATCAGCCTGTCAGGATTTCCAGCCACCTTTGAACTCCAGGTTTGTGCAGAGACTCTGTAACTGCGACCGGATAGCAATCTGTCTGGTACAGTAGAATTTCTTACATGTAAAAATGCTGTGTGCTGTTAGTGGGTTGTGATTTGGTTCCCCACTGTGTGCTGAACTGTGTTCTGCTTGCTGGAAGCTGCATCCCGCTCCCATGGACTGAATCTGTATTCATCTCCATTTGGCCTGGGCTTTGCCACACTGGTCCAGCCAGACTACCCCCTGCACAGAGAAAGCCATCGACAAGTGACCTGCCTAGGGATCAGCCCCCTTCTCACGCTTTGAACAGGAATGATGCCTCGATGATTCATGTGGGCCCTGCTTCTCCTGGCACTCCAGTTCAACAACCTGCTATCTCGATTTTGCCCTGCCTGTGTCTTGTATTGGGTATCATGAGTAAACATCAGGGTAGCTCCCTGCAACAACAGCTAAATCTAAAGTGCTGTCATCTGATTGCTTTGTTGTCTTTTCTGTCATGAACTGAGCCCTCCAGCTATGGATTACAAATAGTGTGTGTTTTGCATGTTGCTTTCTTCCATCACAGGGCCCCAACCAGCTGCAAGCCGGCCTACCCTGGGCAAGGTTCCTGGCTAGCCCACTGTCTTCCTACCTGGGTACCCAGAGTGTGTGACTATGTAAGGACTCTGAAGTGCATGCATAACTGTCTGATTGACATAGCCTTTAAGCAAATCAACCTGATTACGCCCCTCCTTTGTTTAAGTCCCCTGAATAAATCAGATCTCTTTTTGCATTTAACCTGACTGGGGTTCCAGTTTGTGCCAAGAGTACTGTACTGTTGCTATTTGCTGTGCATAACCTTGTTTTACAGGGTCAAGCTAGAGGAACCAGCCCTGGTGGTAAGTGCAAACAGTGTGGGTAATTGCATGATGAATAAGGGTCATTGTGAATGTGATTATTGTATATTGTTCAGGCCTCTAGAAGGGAAAGAGGGGGGTTACAGTGTCCCAGAGGGCTGTGCCCAGGTTAGCTTGACAACCAACGACCCTGACCTCTGGGTGGAGGTACCCGTTCCAGTACCCAGGCCCCTTAACCTGCTACTAGCAAGCAGGCAGGGGTAGTAGCCCTTGAGATAGTGCCACCTAGGGATTACATGAGCATAAGGGAGCTGTTAAGAATTTTTGTAAGGGGTGATAGGATTTCATCACTAGTGATGGCAATAAGTTTTAAATCCAGGGAGTCACCACTGTGGCTGGACTTGCCAAGTACCTTGAGTAAGTGCTTTTTGGCTAGCCCCTCTGAGACTGCCTTAAAGTAAAATGGTGTACGCTGCATAGTTCCTTGTGGGCTGGCAGAGTGGGTAGAGGCTGGTACTGGGTCAAAGAAGTTACATGGGAGCACATGGGTGAGTTCTGAAAAAGTGGCGTTAAAGGCATCAACAATGGCAGCTTGATCAAGTGTGATAGCGCCATTAATGTTGAGCATTGTGGGTGTTTTTCTGGAACATTTTCCAGTAACCTCAGACCCTCTTTAACAAATCATGGGAGGATGGGGTGGTACCCGAGGACTGGAGAAGGGCAGATGTGATTCCTCTTCACAAAAGTGGGAGCAAGGCAGAAGCAGAAAACTACAGACCTGTTAGTTTAACCTCAGTGGTAGGGAAAATGATGGAATCACTTCTGAAGAAAAGAATTGTTGAGTATATAGAGGCCAGAGGGGCTCAGGACCCAAGGCAGCATGGATTCACAGCAGGAAGGTCATGCCAGACAAATCTGATAGATTTCTTTGACTGGGTGACCAAAGTAGTAGATCAGGGAGGGGCTATGGACATGGCCTACCTAGACTTTAGCAAGGCATTTGACACAGTCCCACACAAAAGATTAATATACAAGTTAGCCAGCCTGGGAGTGGGTCCCAAGATGACAGCCTGGGTAAAGAATTTGCTGGAGAATAGGACACGAGAGTAATAGTAAATGGAGTCCACTCTGAAGAAAGGGGTTACTGGTGGGAATTCCGCGGGGTTCAGTATTAGGACTCGTCCTTCAATGTCTTTATAGCACATTGCAGAGGGACTGGAAGGAAAGTATGTCTTTTGCAGATGACACAAGATCTGCAACAGAGTTGATGCACAAGGTGGAATGGAAAGGATGAGAAGGACTTGGCAAGGTTAGAGGAATGGTCAAATGTATGGCAGCTTAGATTCAATGCTAAGAAGTGCAAGGTAATGCACCTGGGAAACAAAACCCGGGAAGAGTACACAATGGGGGTGAGATACTAACAACAACAAAAATGGAAAGGGACCTGGGGTAGTCATATCAGATGACCTAAAGGTGGGCAAGCAATGGAGAGGGCAGCAAGGAGGGTTGGGGGATACTGGGATGCATAGGGAGGCATCACCAGTAGAAAACAGGAAGTTATTATCCCTCTGTACAGACAGTTGATGAGACCCCATCTGGAGTACTGCGTGCAGTTCTGGAGACCCAATCTCCGCAAGGACATAGACAGGATGGAGGCTGTCCAGAGGAGGGCACTAGAATGGTGCAGGGTCTGCACCGGAAGACATATGAAGAGAGACTTAAGGAGTTTAATATGTATAGCCTCGGGAGGAAAGGAGGGAGAGGGGGACATGATAGAAACTTTCAAGTATCTCAAGGGAATCAACAAAGTCCAAGAGGGTAGCATCTTTCAAAAAAAGAGGTGTGCAAGAACAAGGGGGCACAATGTGAAGATAGAAGGGGAGGCTCAGAAGTAATTTAAGGAAGTATTTTTTCACAGAGAGGGTTGTGGATGCATGGAATGGCCTTCCGGAGGAGGTTGTGGAGTCAAAAACAGTGGTGGAATTCAAGCATGCATGGGACAGTCATAAGGCAATTCTAGGGGGTGGGGGTAGGAAGAAGTAGGCTGCTGGTTAACTAGGATCTGCAGCTTATCCATTAGGTAGGGAAATGGGCAGACTGGGTGGGCCAAGCGGTCCTTATCTGCCGTCAAAATCTATGTTTCTATGTTGTCCCCAAATTTTCTCCCATCTTTCCAGGAGTAAGCCAGGGCATTCCTGTAGTAGTGGGCTTTTGCTTGGCAAATAGCTCTTGTGCAGGCATTTCATGCCACTTTATAGGCCTAGGTGTCCGCTGAGGTGTTAGTGGGTTTTGAGCAGTACCAGTGCAAGTCATGAGATTTCATCTTTTCTAGTAGGTTATGGGTCAACCACAGATCAGTTGTAGCCCGAATCTTCTGTTTTTTTGGTGGGGCATGAGCGTCACATACTGAGTTGAAGGTTATAATAAAGTATTCAAGTGTTGAGTCGACGTCTTGGGCAGAATCAGTTGGGGACAAGTCAAGTGTCCACAAGAGTTCTTTTAGGGGGCCTGGGTGACCAGGTAGTAAGACCCGGCTAACAGTGAATTTAGGGGGAGGTCTGTTACATGTATTCGACCAGAGGGACAAGACAGGGGAGTGATCACTAATAGAGTCTGGGAGAACTTCAATTTTAGAGGTATAATGGGACCGATTTGTAAGAACCCAGTCCAGGAAGGTGGAAGTCCCGGTCTTGTAGTTTGTTCTGGTGGGTGGCTGAACCATTTGTTCAAGGTTGGCAGTTGCAATTGGGTCTTTATAGTCATTCACACTAGGGGCAAGCCAATCGACATTGAAATCTCCCCTAAAATGACTTTGGTGCTTCTACTAAGGAAGTTAATGCAGCCAAGAAGGGGGGGAGAGCCACTGTTTAGTTCATTTGGGAAGGATATACACTGAGGCAACAGTCAGTGCCTTGTTTAGGGTGCCAAGATGTACCTTGATGGCTAGCATCTGAAAGTTGTTCACAGGGCTGGGAGGGGGGATGACTAGGCCCTTGAGAGATTCTTTTATGTAAAGAGCGCAGCCACCTCCTTTCTTGGTAGTTCTATCAAGCCTGAAAACTGTTTAGCCAGGTGAGAATATGGCGGAGTCCAAGATCTTTGAAGTCAGCCAAGTTTCAACTACTGAGAGTATGTCTGGGTTGTGGAGAAAGAGCCAGGCAGAGAGGGAATCTAGTTTAGAGAGTAGGCAGCAGATATTCATGGTAGCAACAGAGAGGGTGAAAGAGCTAGCAGGTTTCATAGATGTCGATGGGGTGGACCAGGCTTCAGGTGTATGTTACCTGACATATGCAGCATAAGCAGAATGAAATGTTTGAGCAAAGATTTGAGGTGAAACATTTGGCACCTGTGTGATTTTGCCTTTGTCATTTTTCCCTCAATGTGGCATTTGGAGGAGGCAATAAGTAAAGACGGGCTAGTGAGTAATGCATTAAGGCTAAAGCAGTGGGTGGCCATCCAGTGGTTGTGTGGGTCAGGATGGGATAACCTTTGTGGATACAGGTCAAAACTGCATGTGTAGGTTCCGTAAACTGACAGTGTTTTTTTTTAATCCAAGGGGCAGACAGGCAGTGTGGGAATTCTCCTAACGTGGCAGTACAGGGTAGTAAGCATAGGAGGGAGAGCAGGCACAGAAATGGAATGGTAGGAGAAATAGTTGGCAGATTGTTCAGATTAGTGAGTCCTAGAAAGATTTAGTGGACCTTTAAGAAAGGGGAGTAATCGAGAGTCAGATAGCAGGGACAGTCGAGAGGTTGTGGGTGTGACTTAACAATATTAAATAGAGGTCGGGGCCGGGAGGGTGGGGCAGGACAACATGTAGTATAGACAAATTGGCAATGGATGTGGGGTAGCTATAAGAATGGAAAGATGTGGGGTGGCCATCTGGATGGACACATTATGGAAGCTGAGGAGGGTACAATTTGTCACAGGCTAAGGAGTTTGAAAGCATTTTTATTTTCTCAGAAGAAGCCAGAAGGGGAAGGAAGGAAGGAAACATATTCAATTCAGTGCTTTAGAGTAACTGGTAATTGCTATTTTTCTTTTAAACTTAGATTGTGGGCTTTTAGTGACACTATACTTTCTTTGTTGTCTTTACTTAGAATTATTTTTGGGCTGTTGAAAATTTAAAACGTAGTGGTGGTGTAATTCTGTGCTGTCTTTAATTGCTGCAAATTTTATCTTGGCTGGTCTGACTGCCCTGTAGTTGGGTGAGGGGTGTTAATTGTCTGGCCTCTGACCTCAGCTACATGATAACTGGAGGTGGGGCTTAGTCAGAGTTGAGGTAGCAAGTGAGTTTTATTTTCTCAGAAGAAGCCAGAAGGGGAAGGAAGGAAACACATTCAATTCAGTGCTTTAGTGTAACTGGTAATTGCTATTTTTCTTTTAAACTTAGATTGTGGGCTTTTAGTGACACTGTACTTTCTTTGTTGTCTTTACTTAGAATTGTTTTTGGGCTGTTGAAAATTTAAAATGTAGTGGTGGTGTAATTCTGTGCTGTCTTTAATTGCTGCAAAGTTTTGCCCCCCCTCCCCTTCCCCAACTCTTTATTATATGCCCTGTTAAATCTGATTGACAGGAGCTAAACACAGGGTATAGTAAGGGGTGTGAAGTAGGAGGGGCATAAGGGGAAGAAGCCCACCCTCAGCACGACAAGTGTTTTGACTCATTTATTTATTTACTGGTTTCTTTTCTTTTTTTTTTCCTAAAGAAAATTATCTGAGGATCAGTTGCAGGATTTTTAGGACAGTAAATTAACAAAAAGGGAACTAGGAGAACTTCAGTAGCAGACAAGTAGTAGAATAGCAGTATAATTGCAGTATAATGTGGGGAGTGGTGCAATGCAGTGGCTGTGGGGCAGCCATATTCAAGCAGACCTTCTGGACATTGAGGTGCTGCCCTATCTGCATGCATCTTTCTGGACTGCAGGATGAGGTAGCCAGACTCAGAGCGGAAGTAAACTGGGTCAGGAGTACCATCACCCCTATCCAGAGACCACCCAGTCCAATGCAACTGCCTCAAAGGATGCCGAGAACGAGGAGCACTTGGATGACAGTGGGCTCAGGGAGTGTTACAGCGGTCAGACAGAGGCACATCCCAGATCCTATTCCACTCAAGAACTCATATGCCACACTGGCAAATGAGGACAACCAAATAGAGGTACCCAGAGAAGTGGAAGGAAAGGATGTGGAGGTTAGCCAAGGAGGTGACCTCAGCGGGGAAAGCAGTGGACCCCAGAGGAGGAGGAAGCGAATCCTGGTGGGGGACTCCATCATAAGAGGGATCCAGCTAGCAACACAGGAGGGGGAGGACAGGGAGGTGAGGTGCCTACCAGGTTCCATGGCATGGAGGGATGGAAGGAAGATCCTGGGGATCACTGGGAAGGCAAGATGGGAGGGTGAGCTGGATGTCATTATCCACCTAGGTACTAATAACCTGGCAAATGGGGAGCCAAAGGAAGTTCAGGAAGAGTTTAGGAATTTGGGGAGGGGTCTCAAGCAAGTAGCTACTTCTGTCACTTTCTTAGAAGTACTTCCTGCGAGAGGCAAGGGAGAGCATAGGAGTGCATGCACCAGGAACTTTAACTCATGGTTGAAGAACTGGTGCTGTGAGGAAGAGTTTGGATTCATTGGTGACCGGGGACCCACCTGGAGGGATGGAGGTTTGTTCAAGCCTGACGGCCTGCATCCATCCTGAGGGAATCCAAGACTCAATGATAAGTTTAAATGCTACATTGACAAGCATTTAAACTAGCAAAGGGGTGGCAGGCCAGCAAGGAGGGTACCTACTTGCTCACCCCCACAGCTAGCAGTGGAACCAGTGAACCAGAGGAGTGGCTATCTCTGCAAAGCAGTGTGCAAAAGATGGAGATTAGTGCCCAAGAGGTGGATAGGCAGAAAAGGGCAAAATTCAGCAGAAGGGCAGACAGCAAGGAGAACCAGGATAAAGGACAACCAAGGAAGGGGCTGGAGTAGAACAGTGAAACAGTCTAGGAGGTCAAATCATGGAAAGCCATGTGTGCAAATGCCAGGAGCCTTAGCAACAAGATGGAAGATCTGGAGGCTGTCATGGTGCAGTCAGACCTGGACATTGTGGCCATCACTGAAACCTGGTGTAATGATAACCACGACTGGGAGATGGCCATACCTGGCTACAACATATTCAAAAGAGACAGAGCAAGCAGGAAGGAGGAGGAGTGGCATCAGTGTGAAAATGACATAAGGGCCACAGAGATCCAGGAAGAACAAAATGGGGAGAGATACTGTGGGTTAGCTGGAAAGGAAAATGGGCCAGCATCCACACAGGTGTGGTCTATAGACCACCAGCCCAGGAGGAAGAAACAGATAGGGAGTTGATGCTAGCCATCCAAAGGATGGCAGACAAGGGTGAGGTAGTACTGGTTGGAGACTTACTATTCCAGACGTGACTGGAGCATCCCAGCAGCAGCATCAACTAGGAGCAGATTTATCCTGGACTCCTTCAGGGTGCCTTCCTCAAGCAACTGGTCATGGAACCAACTCAGCAGAAGGCAATACTGGACCTTGTGCTCACAAACAGGGACAGTGTGATGGGGGTAACAGTGGGGGAGCACCTGGAGAACAGTGACCACCAGTCATTGTGGTTTGAAATCACAGAAAGAGCAGAACCAAACCACACAAAAACACATATCCTGGATTTTAGGGGGGCAGACTTTGGAAAAATGGGGAGATACTTGAAAGAGGCATTAAAGAAAATGGGACAGGAATCAGGGGTTGAGGAACAGTGGGCAGTATTTAAAATGGGGATTACAAGAACAACAGAATTATGCATTAAGCAGGTTAGCAAGAGGAAAAGGAAGAGGAGACCATTATGGTTTTCCAAAGAGGTAGCAAAGAAAGTGAAAGCCAAAAAGATTGCATTCAGGCAATACAAAAAGACACAGGCAGAAGGGGATAGGGAGAAGTACCAGGAGAAGCAAAGGGAGGCAGGGAGGTCAGCAAGGGAAGCCAAAGCTCAGACAGAAGAACACATTGCAAAATCAGTGGGTAGAGGGGACAAACCTTTACAGGTACATAAGTGAAAAAAGAAAGACAAAGGGAGGGATAGTGAGACTGAAGGGGAGGATGGGGCCACGTGGAGGATGACAACAGTAAAGCTGACATATTGAACAGGTATTTCTGCCAGTCTTTACTGAGGAAGAGGAGGGTAATGGGTCTGAAGGAATACAAGGGGTGAGAATGGTGCAGAAATGGACACAAGTCCTTTACATGAGAAAGGGTCCTGAAGGAACTGGAAGTAATAAGAGTTGATAAAGCAATGGGGCCAGATGGGTGCACCCCAGGGTCCTTAAAGAACTAAGAGAGTGGTGGCTGAACCTCTGGCTATCCTGTTTGGCCGATCACTGGAAACAGGGGAGGTACCCAAAGACTGAGGACAGCAGATGTAGTCCCCTTCTACAAAGTGGGAAACAAAGAGGAGCAGGGAACTACAGACCAGTCAGCCTCACCTCGATAGTGAGAAGATCATGTGGAAGCACTACTGGAAAGGAGGATTGGTGGAACATCTGGTTGTCAATGGACTACAGGACCCAAGGCAGCATGGTTTCACCAGGGGAGGTGTGTCAGACAAACCTCGTTGAATTTTTGACTGGGTGACTGGGAGGTGGATCGGGAGGGCAGTGGACATGGCCTATCTGGACTTCAGCAAGGCCTTTGACACTGTGCCACATAGAAGACTATTACACAAACTGGGGAATATGGGTGTGGGCAGGACAGTAGTGTTGGTGGGTAGATAACTGGCTGGGTGGCAGGATACAGAGGGTGGTAAACGGCCGTCACTCCACAGAGGGAAGAGTGACCAGTGGGTACCACAGGATCAGTGCTGGAACCGGGTCCTATTCAACATCTTCATCAGTGACATTGCGTAGGATCTAGAAGGCAGAATTTCACTGTTCGCTGATGACACAAAGCTCTGTAATAGAGTAGACACACCGAGGGTGTAGACAGAATGAGAAGGGACATGCAGAAACTTGAAGAATGGTCAGGGTTTGCAGTTGAAATTCAATGCAAGGAAGTGCAAGATAATGCATATGGGGCACAAAAACCCTGGCACAATATATCAGTTGGGGGGTGAGGATATAGCATGCACCAAGCAGGAAAGGGATCTTGGGGTTATCATCTCTGATGACCTCAAGGTAGGGAAACAGTGTGACAAGGCAGCAGGCAAAGCAAATAGGATGCTGGGATGTATAGGCAGGGGCATCACCAGCAGGAAAAGGGAGGTCATAAGCTATACAAGACACTAGTGAGGCCCCACCTGGAGTACAGTGTACAGTTCTGGAGACCATACCTACGTAAGGACATAGACAGGGTAGAGAAGGTTCAGAGGAGGGCAACAAAGATGGTGCATGGATTGCATCACAAGCATACCTCTCAACCTCCTGCCTCATAAATCAGGGACAAGGCTTAAAAAAATCAGGGGCAAAGGACCAAAATCAGGGACACCTATTCAACATTGGAGATATCAACTCAGAAAGCTGGTAGAGTAAGGGGCTTAGTCTAAAATGCTTTTCATAAGGAGGAACAAGTCTGCAACTTTAAAGTTTGACATTATTTTGTGGTTACAAATTCCACTTTTTGGTCACAGAAACACAATTTTTAGGAGGGACAGAGTAAATTTTGAGGCGAAATCAGGGACGTCCCTGAAAATCAGGGACAGTTGAGAGGTATGATCACAAGTCCTATGAAGGCAGGTTGAAGGAACTGAACATGTACTCCCTGGAGGAGAGGAGGGAGAGAGGGGATATGATAGAGACATACAAGTATCTTACAGGGAGGAACAGGGTGCAGGAATACACTATTTTTAAGCAAAAAAGATGTTCCAGGACTAGAGGGCATGGGATGAAGTTGGAGGGAGGACAATTCAGAGGAAACATGAGGAAGAATTTCTTCACAGAACGGGTGGTGGACAAGTGGAACACCCTGCCAGAGGAAGTGGTGGGGGCTGAAACAATCATGGATTTAAGAATGCATGGGATAGACATAAAGGAATTCTGGAGGTCAGGGATAAGGGGCAACAGACTTCTAGGAAAACATAAACTGAACTTACAAGCTCAAATGGGCAGACTGGGTGGGCCATAGACCCTTATCTGCCGACACTGTCTATGTATCTATGTAAGTATAGTGGCTAGGAAGGAAGTTAGTGAGGATTGGGGGATGGAGAGGGGTGACTGGTACAGAATGGCCACCCCCCCCCCAGGGAATCAGGAGCTCAGAACCAGTGGAAACAAAGAGGATAGGGAAAAGGGTAAACAATTACAGAAGCAGCAAAGGGGAATCTAGGGACAGCACAAGGGAGAAGCGAACAGTAGAAACACTGGGTCCAACAATATGTTTGCTTTGCTGATCTCAATGGTGGATGATGAGGGAGGGACTCTCCGAGTGGGAGCAGGAGGAAGAGGGGGTAGTGTAAGCCCAGGGGGCAACACTTAGACAAACAATGGGGATGGGGTAGGGGGAGCAGTGGCGAAGAGAGAAGGGTAAAAGGGAAGGCAAGGGGGATAAGGCAGAGGAGGGAGAAGGGGAAATGGGGCCTGGTGAGGTAAGAAAGGAGGATGATGCAGGGAGGGCATAGGGGGTGAGGGGGCAAGTCAGATGAGGGGAGCAATAGGGGAAGGGCAGGACTTGGGTTGAAGCTTGGGGCAAAGCAGAGGGGACAAATCGGCCATTTGGGGTGGGGGGGCATGCAGAGGGGGCTGATAAAGCCATGAATATGCAGAATGGGGTGGGTTCTGAAAGTAGGTGCAAGGAAGGTAGGATGGTGTGAGGCACAAAGGTGAGTGGTAGCAGGGTCTTAGTGCTGGGTGACTCAATCCTGAAAGGAGTTAGATGGGGAAGCACAGGGGGGCAGCATAGTCAAATATGAGTGGAATCAGTTTCTGGGCTGACAGTGGATAGGGTGGGACAGTCTATTTTGAAGTGTGCAAGATGAGAAAGGGAGAAACCACATGTGGTGGTGCACCTGGGTACAAATGACTTAGTGGGTAGCATGGTTGGGTTGGTTAGGGGAGAGGTTTGAGGAACTGGGGAAGTTGTGTGAGGAGGTGGGGAGATCAGTGGCCTTCTCAGAAGTGCTCCCAGTACTCAGGGCAATCACAGAGAGGAAAGTAAGGATAGAAGAGCTCGACACTTGGCTGGAAGAGAGGTGTCGAACCAAAGGGTATGGGCTAGTGGGAGGCTGGGGTAACATCTGGGACTGGCTCATGTGGTGCCCCTCTACAAAAGTGGCCCGAAAGGATGAACCAGGCAATTACTGATCAGTAAGCCTCACATCCATTGTAGGGAAACTAATGGAGGCAGTCCTAAAAGAGAGACTGGTGGTCTTTTGGGAAAACAATGGACTCCAGGACAGTCAGCAATATGGGTCCATCTCAAAGGAGATCCTGCCAGACCAACCTAGCTGAGTATTATGACTGGGTGAAGAGGGAACTGGACAAGGGCCATGCAGTGGATGTCCTGAATTTGGACTTCAGCAAAGCCTTTGATTCGGTGCCTCATGGGTGGTTCAGGGGAAAGTTTGAGTATGTGGGGTAGGGACAAAGATGGTGAACTGGATTGTGAACTGGCTAAAGGGGAGGCAGCAAAGGGTGGTGGTGGTGGTGGGGGGGGACTCTCATCCCCAAGGGCTGTGACGAACGGGGTTCCACAGGGCTCAGTACTGGGCCCAGTGCTGTTCAGGATTTGTATATCAGATATCTCACATGGCATCAAGAGTAAGATCAGTCTGTTCACTGATGATACCAAGATGGGGGTGGTGGTGGATGACATAGTAGGGTGGCAAGGGCTACAAGATCACCTAACCAAACTGGAGGAGTGGTTGAAAATGTGGAAGTTGGGGTTCAATGCTAAGAAGTGCAAGGTACTGCACTTCTGAGCAAGGAACCCTGGGAGGAGCTACCAGTTGGGAGGGGTTCAGTTAGATACCACCGAGGAAGAAAAGGATCAAGGGGTGGTTATAACAGTGAATATGAACAACTCAGCCCAGTGCAGGAAGGCGGCAGCTAAAGCCAACAGAATGCTGGGGTGTATTGCAAGAGGAATCTGCTCCAGAAGGAGGGAGACAATCCTGCCTCCATACAGATCACTGGTCAGACCACACCTGGAGTAGTGCATGCAGTTCTGGCACCTGTTTCTGAAGAAGGATGTCAGATTACTGGAGGAGTGCAGTGCAGGGCAGCAAAGATGATTCAGGGTTTGGAGGACAGACCTTACGAGGACAGGCTGAGGGAGTTGGTTATGTACTCCCTGGAGGAGAGAAGGGATCTGGGGGATATGACTGCGACCTTTAAATACATGACGGGGATAAACAAGACAGGTACAGAAGGGGTATTGAACTTTTGTACTTGGACCTTTAATTTAGGGTAAAAAAAATTAACAAACAAAACAAAAAAAAAGTGTGTGTTTGTCTGGTTTGTCTGGGTTAACTGAACTGAATGGGTATCTGAACAGTTATCTAGGCGTAAATCTCAGGTGATTGAAAGGACTTAATAGCTGTGAGGTTTAAATTACTTGTAGAAAGATCTAGTAAGTAGGGGGAGTGGCTTAGCTAGAAGGAAGCTACATTTAAAGACTGCCTTAGAAAGATTCTGCTAATAGCTTGGCAGAAGACACCAGGAGAAAAGACTGCTGTGTGACTGGACTTCTCTGCTGGGAGTATATTGCCCTCCTTCCCTTCCCTCCACCCTCCCACCGAAAGCTATTATTATAGGCACAGGTTTTGACTGACAACAGGAACTTCTTGTTTGGGAGCAGGAAGTGAGTGATCACAGAACCACCAAAGACCCACCATCCTAGAAGGGCAAGAGTAGCTCTCCGGCCTCCTCTAGCTGCTGGAGGTCTGCCTCTGAGCAAGTAAGTGGTCTACTGAGAAATATAGGATATTCTTGTCTCAGAACAGGACAATCAGGAGCTTAAAGGGCACACAGGCAGAAAGTAAGGAGAGAGAAAAAAAAACAGAGGAAAGAGTAAGGATTGCAAACAGTTAAGGGGCCAGAAATAAGACATGATTGGAGTGGTGCAGTGCAGTGGCTGTGGAGCAGCAGTCTTCTGGGAGATGTTCTGGAGGATGCGGCATTGTCCCATCTGCAGGCACCTCTCTGGGCTGAGGGAGGAGGTTGCTCATCTCCAGGCTGAGTTGGCCAGGATTTGTGGGACCGCCTCTTCCATCCAGGGTCCACCAGTGCCACTGCCGTTGCCTCAGAGGTTGCCAAGAAGAGGAGCGGCTGGACCACAGTGGGCTCAGGGAGGGTGAGGGTGGTGAACAGGCGCATCCCTCCAGTTGTACCTCTCCACACCCATGCCATTCTGGCAAAGTGTGGCTCCTCTATGGAGGCACCCGAGTGGAGACCAAGGAGATGCTGGGAACCTCCACAAAGGAGACCCACAGGAGGGTGGCAGAGGACCCTGCAGGGGAAGGTAACAACTCCTAGTGGGGGACTCCATTGTTAGGAAGGTAGAACTGGGGGAGGAAGGGGAGAGGGAGGTAAGGTGCCTGCCTGGAGCCATGACTTGGAGGGACAGGGAGCGAATCCACAGGATTGCTGGAGCAGCTGCACAGGGGAGGGAGCTGGATGTCATTGTCCACCTAGGGACAAATGACCTGGCTAAGAAAGGGATTAGAGAAGTGCAGGAAGAGTTTGTGGAATTGGGGAGGGGCCTTAGTCAAGTAGCATGCACGGTAACCTTCTCGGAGGTGCTGCCCATCTATGGCATAGGAGAGACTAGGGTGTTCCGCACCATGGAATTTAATCAGTGGTTGAAAAACTGGTGTGGAGCTCAGGGATTTGGCTTCATTGGGGACTGGGGGTCCACCTGGTATGATGCAAGCCTATACTGGCATGATGGGCTGCATCTGTCCGGGAAGGGAACCAGGATCCTAGGTGATTGGTTTAAATGCTTCATTGGCAAGCTTTTAAACTAGCCAAGGGAGAGCACTGAAAGGAGCAGGGAAACTTAGCCCCTCAAATAATCACGGTAGTAAGTGCAAACACCAACATAGAGGTGCCGATGAGGAGAAGGGCAGGGTAAATGGAGAAAGTGACAAAGGCAAGAAGGACAGGGATGGGGCAAAGGAGTAAGGCCATCAGGAAATGGAGGGTAAAGAGTACCAATGCCGTGTCTGGGCAACAAGCTCCTGAGCTGGTGGCCTTGATGGAAGAGGGATGCCTGGATATCGTAGCAGTCACAGAAACATGGTACACAGAGAACCATGACTGCGATGTTAACATACCAGGGTACATAACCTACAGGGAGAGACAGGCAGGGAGAAGAGGGAGGAGTAGTCTCATGTAAAGGAAGGGATAAAAGCAACTGAACAAAAGAGTAAACAGGGAGGAGAGGAGGCACTGTGGGTTACCTTGGAGACTGGAAAGGCACCACAATCCGCACAGGGTTGTGTACAGACCCCCATGTCAGCGGGAGGAATGGACAAGGATACGATAGAAGGCATTCTTAGAATGGCAGAGAAAGGAGATACTGTTGATGGAGACCTGAATATGCCAGATGTTAACTGGAGCACATTTGCTGCAGCACATCCAAAAGAGCAGGGCCATTCTTGATGCCCTAGGTAGCAGGCCTTAGACAGCTAGTTTCGGATCCCACTCATGAGGGATCAATCTTAGACCTCGTACTCTCAAACGGGGCAGTGAGAGGATCTCAGATCTAGAAGTGGGTTGCCATCTGGGGACAAGTGATCATCAAACAGTGTGGTCCACATTAAACTCAGCTAGAGAGTCAAGCCATACAAAAGTGAGGGTACTGGACTTTACGAGGGCTGACTTTGGAAAGATGGGAGAGTGCCTCAGAAAAGCACTAGCAAACAGACTAGAAGGAGGTGTGGAGTAACAATGGGGAATCATCAAAACTGCCATCACAGAGGCAACAAGCCTTTGTGTGAAGCAAATAAACAAATCAAAATGAAAGAAAAAGCCACTATGGTTCTCAAAAGAGGTGGCTGTGAAAGTCAGGAAGAAAAAGATAGCATTCCGGAAGTATAAGGAAACACAGAAGGAGCAGGACAGAGAGCTGTACCAGTTAAGGCAGAAGGAAGCAGGGAGGGGAAGTCAGAATAGCAGAGGCCCAAACTGAGGAAAAGATAGCCAACTCAGTTAAGAAGGGGGATAAAACCTTTTATAGGTACATCAGCAAGCGTAGAAAGACAAAGGGAGGGATAGTGAGGCTGAATAGAATGAACAGTGGGTGGGCAGAGGGGAACAGTGAAAAAGCTGGGATACTGAACCCATATTTCTGCTCAGAATTCACAAAAGAGGAGGGGGAAGTGCCTAATCCAATTAACAGAAGCACTCTTGATAGGGGGTCGATCCCAGTCCTTTCACAGAAGAAAGGGTTCTGCAAGAACTCCTAAAACTGAAGGTGGACAAAGCAATGGGTCCTGATGGAATTCACCCCAGAATTCTAAAAGAATTAAGGGAGGAACTAGTGAAATCACTGGCTACTCTTTTAATAAATCATGGGAGGATGGTGTGGTACCCGAGGACTGGAGGAAAGGCGGATGTGATTCCCCTTCACAAAAGTGGGACCAAGACAGAGGCAGGAAACTACAGACCTGTCAGTCTGACCTCTGTGGTAGGGAAAGTGATGGAGTCAGTTCTGAAGGAAAGAATAGTTGAGTACCTAGAGGCCAGTGGAGCACAGGACCCAAGGCAGCATGGGTTCACAGCGGGAAGGTCATGTCAGACGAATCTAATAGATTTCTTTGACTGGGTGACCAAAGTAGTAGACCAGGGAGGGGCTGTGGACATGACCTACCTAGACTTTAGCAAGGCATTTGACACAGACCCACACAAAAGATTAATAGTCAAATTAACCAGCATGGGAGTGGGTCCCAGGGTGGTAGCCTGGGTAAAACATTGGCTGCACAACAGGACACAGAAGGTAATTGTAAATGGAGCCCACTCTGAAGAAAGAGGCATTACTAGTGGGGTACCGCAGGGTTCAGTATTGGGTCCAGTCCTTTTTAACATCTTCATCAGTGACATTGCAGAGGGACTGGAAGGAAATGTATGCCTTTTTGCAGATGACACAAAGATCTGCAACAGGGTTGATACACAAGGAGGCGTGGAAAGGATGAAAAGGGACTTGGCAAAGTTGGAGGAATGGTCGGAAGTATGGCAGCTAGGGTTCAGTGCAAAGAAGTGCAAAATAATGCACCTGGGAAACAAGAACCCAGGGGAAGAATACACAATGGGTGGGGAGGTAGTAACAACAACAAAAAAGGAAAGGGTCCTGGGGGTAATCATATCAGATGACCTTAAGGTTAGCAAGCAATGTGAGAAGGCAGTAGGGAGGGCTGGGGGTAGACTGGGATGTATAGGGAGAGGCATCAGCAGCAGAAAACAGGAAGTTGTTATCCTCTCTACAGACAGTTGGTGAGACCCCATCTGGAGTACTGTGTCCAGTTCTGAGACCCCATCTCCGCAAGGACATAGACAGGATAGAGGTAGTCCAGAGGAGGGCAACTAAAATGGTGCAGGGTCTGCAAGAGAAGCCGTATGAGGAGAGACTAAAGGAGCTTAACATGTATACCCTTGAGGAAAGAAGGGAGGGGGACATGATAGAAACTTTAGTACCTCAGTGGAATCAACAAAGTCCAAGAGGGTAGCATCTTTCAGAAAAAGAGACTTGCAAGAACAAGGGGACACAATTCAAAGATAGAAAGAGGGCAGTTCAGGGGCAATGTGAGGAAGTATTATTTCACAGAGAGGGTAGTGGATGCATGGAACAGCCTTCCTGAGGAGGTTGTGGGGTCTAAAACTGTGGGAGAATTCAAGAATGCATGGGACAGACATAAGGTAATTCTTGGGGGGGGTAGGAAGAAATAGGCTGTTGGTTAACTAGGATCTGCGGCCTGTCCTGTAGGTAGGGAAATGGGCAGACTAGATGGGCCAAGCGGTCCTTATCTGCCGTCAAAGTCTATGTTTCTATGTATTAAAGTTGAGGAGGGGGAGGGACATGAGAGGGCATGGTTTCAGACTGGAGGGGGAGAAGATTTAGGAGAAAGATGAGGAGACATTTTTTCACAGAGGGTGGTGGCTAAGTGGAACGCTCTGCCCGAGGAGGTGGTATCCTGTAGGACAGTGGGCAGTTCTAAAAGGGGATGTGACAGGGTGAAAGGGAGGTAAACATGAGGGGGGAGGAGAGGGAAGGGGCAGCTGCAATGTAGGGGGCTAGTTGCATATTCGAGCAGACTTGATAGACCATGAGGCCTGTTTCTGCTGGCAGATTCATATGTTTGTATATTATTTGGCTGTGTTGAGGTGGACAATCGAACAGCAGCTCCTCTGTGAATTTCGGCTGTTTTTGGATGCGGGCTCTGAAGAACCAGCTTGGGGTATATCACATTTACTGCAATACCCCCTTTCCTGTCTCCTGGGACTTGTTCCTGCAATCAAATAAAGCCCTTGTTTTTTCATTCATAATCCCTGTCCATAAGCACATCATTAATAGAGTATAAGTACTGTAGTCTGTGGGGAGCGGTTACTGCTATGTGCTGGTTCCCAGGTGGATGGTCCTGTGGGAAGGTACAGTGAAGGCTGTACCATACTTATGTAAGCCTTACATGGGACCTATTACAAGATCCAGAATGCAGTAGGGTAGAGATGGGGTGCTAGGACCCGTAGTATAGGGCGGGGACCTGGACCCTGTATAAAAGGGAGGAGTTTGGGCAATTTAAGGGAATTTTGGGGAGTTGAGACTGAGAGGGAGAGTTGAGGGCCAGGGTGTAGGTTCTCCTTGTGGGAGGTCCAGGTCCGGGGGAATGCCACCCTGGCCCCCGGTGAAGTCAAGCACCTCGTCATAAGGAAGCATGAGGGGTCGAAAAAATTGGGGTGCCACCCGCACCCCCCAGCTGCCTCCAGGGGTCCTATGTCATGGATGAGGAGGAGCCAAGGCTTGCAGTTGTAGGCCTGCAGCGTGATCCTTGGCATCGGGGCAGGTAGGCATGGGAACCCAGTCAGGTTGACATTTCGGTGGCTACCACAGCCTGAGACTCAAGCCAGATGTGAGAGATGGACCTGTGGAGGGTCCGGAGTGGAAGCTCGAACCCCGCCACCCGCTGCTGTGTCCAACAGAGAGTGTGGAGTCATCTGAGCCAGAAGAGAGGGCCCCAAGTGTAGCTACACACTGCAGCAGTGAGTGTGGGACCGCCGGGTGCAGAGGTGTCCTAGTTGGACCTGCATCACGGGGGTGTGATCACACCGTTTTGCCGCAGGAAGTAAAAAAGAGTTCCATGGGCAGCATAAGTTAAAGTTGAAAATGTCAGAGTAAAGAGAGCCCCTTCAGAGGAAAGTGTGTCTAGGAGCTAGCAGCATGAGATGTGTGGAGATTTTATTTGAGTTGCTGCAACCACGTTTACAGGAGCTTGCTTACTCCTCAGAGGTTTGCCTCAAGGACTGCCATGTCCCATTACTGAGTAAGTGATGTACTATGACCCTGGCCACCGACCTGTGCGACTGTCAATTGGTGCTCCCCATGCTCAGTGGAGTGGCCGCAGTTACAAGCCTGAGCATTATGAACTGTGATTGTTTTACTGCAACCTGACAATTAAATCAAGTTAATGTTTCTGAAATTGTTTGCCTGGACAATGGAATCTTATTGAATGACAAACTACACAATGAATGCCTGAACTTGATTTATTTCACAAGTTTTGGCCCCAGTGTCTGCTGCCTGCACCCTGCTGTGAGACTACACCCTGATGAAAGCCATTCTGTGCGGCTCTGAAACAGCTTGTCTGTGTGTGCCCAGCCCCCGAGTGAATAAAAAGTGTAAGGGGGGTCCAGAGGCACTTGGGGAGAAGTAAATAAAAGGTTTGTTAAAGCGTTCTTAAGCGCTAGTAATAATAAAGGGTGCCTGTCTTTTTAAGGAGCAGCCAAGGCAGCTCATGAATATTTAATGAGCACAGTTGTGCCTGGGGGGGGGGGGGAATAATGTTATGAAGGTAGCAATGGCCAAATGATGCCCCTGTCAGAATTGTTTCAGCAGTCATTAAACGGAGCAGACAGCTACAAAACGTATAATTTAAATAAATGCATTTCTTTACTGTTTGACAGCATTCTAATGCCAAACTTGGGACACTGTTTAAAATGTTTAACTGGCAGACATGTTTTCCAGCCTAGTGACCATGAACAGCCAATCAGAAAGCCAGGATCCCAAGGAGCTGCTGTAAAGGCTCCTGGGAGAAAGAGGTGGTGCCAGCATTTGCCACCAAAACAGCCAGCCAAAAGGGTATCGAGGAAGCCCATTAACTGCTTTTTGTGTGACTGACAGCTGACATAAACCAATCAACAGCTGCCAGGTAGTGTTGCTCAGATGGTATCCTAGAAATTAGGATATCAACAGATACCTCCCATTTGTCCAGATAGTTGTTGTGGTAGGACAGTAGTACTATCTGACCATGGATCCTACCCTCTAGGATCCAGCTCAGACCCTATCTGACCTAGGATCCCTGGATCCTAACTAGGACCCATCACTATCTGACCACAGATCCTAACTATCTGACCTCGGATCCCTGGATCCTAACTAGGACCCATCGCTATCTGACCACAGATCCTAACTATCTGACCTCGGATCCCTGGATCCTAACTAGGACCCATCGCTATCTGACCGCAGATCCTAACTATCTGACCTCAGATCCCTGGATCCTAACTAGGACCCATCGCTATCTGACCACAGATCCTAACTATCTGACCTCAGATCCCTGGATCCTAACTTGGATCCATCGCTATCTGACCCTGGATCCTACATCTGTCTTTGGTAGGATTTCTAGTAGGATTCAAGTCAGAATACTAACGCTAACTGACAGATAGTGGTAGGATCCACAAAAGCACTATCTGAGTGACACTACTGCCTGGCTCCCCCAGTTGTTCTGTTCAACCAATCAGGAGCTGTTATCTTTTTCTGAAGCTCTTGGGGAGAGACAATCAGATCAATTCTATTCGGTTAGTTAACAGTGGAGTTTGAATTCAGTCAGTGTTGACAGGAGTCCTCTCTTGAGTTAGGGGTGCTACTGCTCCTTGCTCGCTGAGCCTGTGGGGGCAACAATTTATTTATTTTTTTAGTTTAGTTTTTGTTGACCGGATAAGTGCACTAGACAAATTCTGCCTATTTTCAGGCATGACCCAGGGGAGGGGGATATGGATGAATGCCAACTGACTTTGAACCTGATTAAGCTGTTGGTGGTATTTTAGTGTGCAACCCCCCAGGGGGCGCTACCCTTAAGGCTACTACCCCTGCCTGCCTCCACAAAGACAGGGTAAGGGGCCAGATCCGTCGACGGGTGCCTCCACCCAGAGGTCGGGGTCAATATTGTCTAGATTGCCTCGGTCGCAGCCCTCTGGGTTGCTGCAACCCCCTGTTCATCCCACTAGAGGCTCACATGGGGCACAAATACCACTTTTTGCCCCAGCACTCACCCCCCCGGCTGATATCTCTCCTTTCCCTCTGGAGACCCCCTGAAAAATAAGGCACAGTTATATCATAGTCACCAGACAGCAGTACACCAGTAATGTACACAATAGCCAGGGTGTAGTTGCTCAGAGAACAATCTGATTTATTTGAGGGAAAATTAACAAGGACGGGGGGAATGAAGTTGATTAGCTTATCACTACACTTATCTACCTAGGGCTCTGTGCACAGGCCTGATCCTAGTCTTTGATGTCTCTTGAAATGGCTAGTCCAAACATGGCAGCTGGTTGGGGCCCTTGACACAGATAGCTAGTTAGATCCTGAGAAATCAGAATAGGCAGGGGGTTTAATTACGCAGTCAGAGATGGGTTCATACAATTGGAAAAACATTGTTGCTCACTTGGCAGGGAGCTACCCTGATTCAGTACTCACTACTCCAGCAAATAATGATTTCTTCACACTGACAGGACTGAGCCTGCATGCCACCAGCCTCCTTACACATTTATATGGCAAACAACAGAGGGGTACCATACCAGGCAGCTGATTTCAGACTTTTACTAACTTGCAGAAAACTCAGGCAGCAAACTGCAGCTTCAACATTACGGATGGACCGAGCGCACTTTAGCAATCCTCTCAGGTCGAGCCTGGTAGGTAGCTGGGCTGGCACCAGTTTCCTCCGACCGCACACCGGCGGATTTTGTCCGAATCTTCACAAGGCAGGGAAAACGGCCGCCGCAGGCCTTCACGCGCTTCCCGTGCGAACACTACTCCAGCGCAGAACACAGAGAGTCCTCTCCTAAGCCATGCAATGCATCTGCCCCCAACAGCCAGGGACTCTCTGTCAGTTCGGGTGCTACCTGCTCCTATTGGCTGGCGGCACCTGCCAGTCAGCTTCTCCTGCTCTCAGTGGTGCGAAAAAGCGCTATAGTCCATAATGCCTTTCCCCAAATTACAAGCGGTTTCCCCATTGGTCAGTCAGCCCTGCTAGGTCCCAAGGCACTGATTGGTCCCATTCAGCATTTCTGGACCAACATGGAAGAGACAGTCTTCACAGTCTTTGCTGCAAAGGAAAGCAGGTTAGAACAGCTGCATTATCATTATTACTTTACGTTATTTCCAGCAAACAATCACATCCTCTAGCAGAGCTCCCCCGCACCACTAGCGGTGGCAGAAAAAGAGCCATTTTCCAGTGGCCCGGGTGGGACTTGGGCATACAACCACACAGCCTCCCTCTATGTCAGTTAATTTCGGCTGCAACAGGCAGCCCTCAAAGAGACAGCATACGGAGGCTTCAAAAGCGCTCACTGGCAACACATTTAAGCGGCTTTAATGCCGAACACCAACCAGGCACGGAGCATTTACCCAAGCTCCGAGGAAGCTTTTAGGAATCCCCATTTGTAGGGGGGTTACAAGTGAATGGGGAGAAATTTGGCCAGGGCACTGGGGAAATTCCCTTACTCTCTGACTGCAGTGGGTGCTGTTGCGCTGCAGAAGGGATGGAGGACTCTAGTCCAGGCTTGGACGAGGAACAGGATGGATGCATCATAATAGCTTCAGGTCCTGAGTGTGGACCTAGTACTAGACAAGCTCAAGGATTAGATGTGCAGCATTTACCAATGGATTTAAATGGGCAAAATTAATTTTCGTTAGAACAACCTGAGATGGATGAAGATTTAATCCTACAAGGACAACTAATTGAAAAGAAAAAGCATTTAACTGAAATGCTATTGGCAGTAGAAAGTAACTTTTGGTTAAAAAAATTGCAACTGATGGAAGAAAGAACAAAATGGAAAAGATCCACGGTAAGCCCTATCCAAGAAGGGAATAAATGCTTACCTATTTCTTTGGCTACAACAGAAATCCCTGCACCATTCAATAAGTATGAGAGAACTTTGGTCCCTATGCAGGATGATAAGGGAGAATTGATTTTCAGCAGCTCTCCGGATGAATGGACCCCAGGAGGAGCTCTTCGAGAGGCAGGTTGGACCTTGCAAAATTAAATATGGGTTCCTGATACAGCGATTCCGATACCGGGGACAACAGAGCCCGTAAATGAAGCTGGGAGAGAAAGGCATGAGTGTAACTCTGGAGACTTGCCCACAACTTGTGTTTTTTTTAGTTAAGTCCCCGGTTCTCCTTACTGCTTTGGTGCAGGACAAAAAAGAGGCTACAACTACGCAAGATGCTGTGGACACACTCGACGACAGTTTGCCTCTCACTTCTGCTGCACAAAATTAGGCTTTAACTGAAAAGGACAGACCATCCAGGAATTTAGAACAATCAGAACTGCTAACAGAAGGAAGCGAGAGCACTAAGGAGAAAAATACACCAATACAAGCGGAGGAGGTCCGGGAGAAACAATCCTATGCAGGGCTCTTCAGGAAACCAGCTGAGGCAGCAAAAAGAAGGTAATTAATACGCTTACGATACAAAGGTCTTGCACCAATACCTCCGGACGGACTATGGGTGGATAAATCCCCCATTATTGACTCTTTGGGGTTTTCCCCTGCAGAAATATATGTATTTATACACGCACCAGGGGACAAAACTTATGATATTAGTTTTTGTACCATGAATGCATTAGATAAATTTTGGCACTATATTATGAACTAAAAGATACATACATTTGGAAAGACTTTATGGCTATCCCTATAACAAAATCCACTATCAAAACGGTTACCCTCCTGTTTAGAAATTAAGGGGTTAATATTAGTAATATTTTGTTCTGGTTAGAAAAACGATGTACTCTATTTGATAAACGTAAGCCTATCATGGACAAAAATGGATTCTGGACAGGAGGATGGACAATAAGGGTACAACTTTCACAGAATGATATGGGAATACAACATCTACCAAGTTCTTTCTATTTAGGGAGAAATAGAGGGATTTTATTTTATATGGTGCAACCCAAAAGCTGTTTTAAGTGTGGCTCATTACAACATCTGAGCAATGATTGTGATCAAATTAAGTGTTTTCACTGTGGGATGTTAGGACATTTGGTAAATAGGTGCCAGGCCCCTCCAACTTGTAATCTATGTGGGTACAATTACCATTCTTTTTCAGAATGCCCATGGGCAGAACATAGCTCAGATGAAGTTTCTGATCATGAATTTTTTCTAGCTCAGGCCAGAAACCTTTAACCCCACAGAAACTTCTCAATCTGGAAGATGGAGGGTAGAGGTTGGGGGGAAGGGAAGCAGTGGAGAGAGAAGTTTTCAGGCCCCCCCAACGCCTAGACAAGAAATTGCTATAGAGAACTTAGTAACACCCAGAAAATGCACACCTATAGAAGGAAACAGAGGGGAAGAGGAGACTCCTTTTACCACCCCCAAAGTTCTCCACCTCAGAGAGGTTTAATTCAAACAGTTATTGAAGGAAAAAAGAGGAAAATTATAGGAGAATCTCAAGAGGAGATATTTCAAAGGCCACAGGTTCTGGAGAGGATAAGGAATTCCATACAGGCCAAGAGTATACCTTTCCTCCCTCAAGAAGCCCCCCTATCTCCACTCCCATTAAGTTACAGGTATGGAGTTCTTTCTACCTGGGGAGACCAGGTAGAAATGGCCCAACCCATGGAAACTGAAACCACTGGTATTGAGGATTCCACAAGAGAGACTGACTTATGTCTAACAGAAAATTTGAGTGGTCCAGTGGCCCTACCAAATAGGAAACCACAGAAGCGGGTGACATGCTCGAGAGGGATATCCCTAAAACCTCCTCCCTGAACCCACCAATTTGAAAGTAGCTAGTCTAAATGTGAACAGCGTAAAATCCAATACAAAATGACTAGCTACTTGTGGTATTCTACAACATCTAAATTTTGATTTATATTTTTTGCAAGACACTAGATTGCACTCTCAGAGTGAAATAGAGCAGGCCTCTGAGGACTGGAAATGGGGAATTTCCTAATGGTCAATAGGGACAGAAACTTGTTGCGGGTGGGATTTTGTTTTTTGACATCCGCAATCCAAATTTTAAGACTGGTGGACCTAGAACCTGGTCGAGCACTTATTTTAGATGTAATCTTGAACTCAGTATCGCGTAGATTAATGAACATTTATGGACCCCAAACTAAAGCGTTACCAGTTTCCTTGTTGAAAAAAAATATAGCCTTACTTACATACAAGTAGGCAGGTGATTTGGGGAGAGGATTTTAATATAAATCTACAAGAAAAAGTACACCTGGAAAACAATATTGCTGATAAACTATGCCTAAAACAATGGTTAAAATAGCAGGACTGCAGGATGTTTGTGTAGGCCCTAGAGGGAAGGCTTGTCTGACTTTCTATAAGGGTCGATTATCCTCCCGAATCAATTTCATTTTTATTAAATAATAAATTCCCTTAGCAAAGGTGGAAACAACCCCAATAGAAACTTCTGACCACTGTTTAATTGGCTTTCAGTTATCTATACCATTACATAGAGAAGCAGGTCGAGGTATTTGGAGACTAAACATCTCTATTTTACAGGACGAAGAAGTAATTCAACAGATAAAAATGATTATTAATGACAAACTAACAACATTGGCACTTTATGACAGTATCGGGCTTTGGTGCAAGGATTTTAAAGACTGTATGATAGGGTTTTTTTAAATCTTAGGTAATACAAAAGCACAGTCTTCTTACAAAGAACATTTAAGGTTAAGGACAGTTTTCCAAGATTTACTTTCCCGTCAGTGTGAAAGGAAAGAAGATCTATCATCTGAATTAGAGATAGTAAGGGAGAAAATGTGTCAATTTCAATATAATAGACTGCTTTCTCTGATAAAGGAACAATTCTTTGGTACTCAGGGCAAGGGAAGCCCATCTTCTTCAAGTTGTGTAACGGGGGTGCTTTGAAACAACTGAGAAGCTGCACGGGATATACTATACTGGACTAGACATCTGCAACAAATCTCTCTCTTGCTTACATCTGAGGGAAGTTTTCCTTACTTTACAGTCTTACATTGGTATTGCTTTGAGTTTAATTATTTTAGTTTTTAAATCAGGAAGGGTTTTTTCAAAACTGCTTATCTTGTGACCATCTTCAGAAGGGTTGCAATAGCTGCATATTTGATTTTCCTTTGTGGGTAACTGGACTGTCTACTAGTATTCTGGGACAGTTTGCATCAACATATTTTGAAATAATTTACTGGTGGTGGCTGTGTACTTCTAATAGCAAAGGCTGCAGTTTGTAATTTGATGCCAGACAGAGCCTCAGGTGGTGGAAATTGTCTTCACTAGTCAGGGAGACCTGCATCATTGCCAATTGTTCTGGTTGGAACATTCCAGCATTGATCACTTACTATAAACTACTGGTGTGATCCTGTTTCAGACAGAAGCCAATCTTCTTCAAGTTGTGTAACAGGGGGTACTGTGAAACAACTGAGAAGCTGCATGGGACATACTATACTGGACTAGACATCGGCAACAAATCCCTGTCTTGCTTACATCTGAGGGAAGTTTTCCTTACTTTACAGTCTTGCATTGGTATTGATTTGTGTTTAATTATTGTCATTTTTAAATCAGGAAGGGGGTTTTCAAAACTGCTTATCTTGTGAGCAACTTCAGAAGGGTTGAAATAACTGCATATTTGATTTTCCTTTGTGGGTAACTGGACTGTCTACTAGTATTCTGGGACAGTTTGCATCAAATTCTTTTTAAATAGTTTACAAATCAGTTACTGGAGGTTAGTTGAATTATTATAAAGGGCAGTACTCACCAGAGTGGTGGAGCAGTGGTGTATTTGATTGTTTCTAACAGTCACCAGTGGTTGTGGACTACCCACCCACCCTTCCCCACACACACCCCCAGGCGTGACGTTTCCTTTATAGACAAAGTTCTAACATCACTTCTCAACAGGTCTTGGGGCAGAACTGTCATATTCTTAATAACCCAGCACAGTGCATAAAGGGTAAGTACACACCACAAAAAAAGAAAAAAAAAACAATATATATATATACATATATATATATATATATATATTACATATTGTATACAGTAATATAAGGGAGAGGGACATGTGGGGAGTGGTGCAATGCACTGCCTGTGGGGCAGCAATTTTCCGGGAGACATTCTGGAACCTGCATTGCTGCCCTACTTGCAGGCAACTGTCAGCTCTGAGGGAGGAGATTACCCACCTCCAGGCTGAACTGGCAAGGACTAAGGAAGCCTCCCCCACCCAAAGAGCACCACTGCCACAACCACTGCCTGAGAGGCTGCCAAGTATGAAGAGCAGTTGGACCACAGTGGGTTCTGGGAGGGTGCGGGTGGTGGAACAGAGGCAAAGGCCCCTAGTTGTACTGCTACACAAACCATATGCCAGTCTGGCAGAGCAAGGTTCCTCTATGATGGCACCCTCAGTGGAGACAAAGAAGAATGCTGAGGACATCCAGAAGGGAGACCCACAGAAGGGTGGCAACGGACACCACAGGGGAAGGAAACAGCTTCTGATAGGGGACTCAATTGTTAGAGGGGTAGACCTGCGGAAGGGAGAGGAGAGGGAAGTAAGGTGCCTGCCTGATGCCATGGCTTGGAGGGACAAGAAGCGAATCCTCAGGATTGCAGAAGCAGCATCACAGGAGAGGGAGCTAGATATCATTATCCACCTTAGGACAAATGACCTAGCTAGGCATGGGATCAGTGCAGTGCAGGATGAAATTGTGGAGGTGGGGAGGGGCCTCAGACAGGTAGCAAGCACAGTTACCTTCTCAGAGGTGCTGCCAGTCCATGGCAGGGGTGAGGCTAGGGTACTACACACCATACAGTTTAATGAATGGTTGTAACTGTGCAAAGCACAGGGCTTTGGCTTCATTGGGGACTGGGGGTACTCCTGGAAAGATGAAGGTTTATACTGGCACGATGGTCTGCATCTGTCCATGAAGGGAACCAAGATCCTAAGTGACAGGTTTAAATGCCTCCTTGGCAAGCTTTTAAACTAGCCATGGGGGGAGGTGCTAATAAGAGGCAGGACATTTCAAGCCTCCCCCCACAAAACATGCCAGGTAGTAAGGTAAACACTGAGGTACAGTGCTCAACAGAGGGCAGGACAGGGGTAAATGGAAAAATAGACAAGGGCAAAAAGAGCAGGCATGGGGGAAAAAAGGATAAAGCCAACATTAAATGGAGGGCAATGAGTATCAATGCCCGTAGTCTGGGAAACAAGCTTCCTGAGCTAGTAGCCTTGATGGAAGATGAACAATTGGATATTGTGGCAGTCACAGAAACATGGTACATGGAGGAACCATGACTGGGATGTCAACATACCGGGGTACACAGTCTACAGAAGGGGCAGGGAGGGGAAAAGAGGAGGTGGAGTAGCTCTATACATAAGGGAAGCGATCAAAGCTACAGAACTAAAAAGTAAAGGGGGAGGACAAGAGGCACTCTGGGTTACCTTGGAGACTGGGAATGGCATCACAATCCGCACAGGGTTGTATACAGACCCCATCTCAAGGGAGGAAATGGACAAGAAAATGATAGAGGACATTCTCAAATGGCTGAAAAGGGAGATACTGTTGATGGAGGACCTGAATATGCCAGATGTTAACTGGATAACATGTACTGCAGCCACATCCAAGAGCAGGGCTATTTTGACACCCTGCAGGGGCAGACTTAGACAGCTTTGTGTTGAAATCCCACTTTAGGAGGGAGCAATACATTAGACCTGGTACTCTCAAATGGAGAGAGATCACAAATTTAGAAGTCAGTAGACATCTGGGAACAAGTGACCACTGCACAGTGTGCTTCACAATAAGCACAACCATGGAGACTAGCCATACAAAAACAAGCATACTGGACTTTAGAAGGGCTGACTTTGGCAAATGGGTGAATACCTGAGGAATACACTAGCAAATGTCCAAAAAGGAGGGGTAGAAGAACAATGGAGAAAAATCCAAACTGCCATCATAGAGGCAACAAGCCTTTGTGTGAAAAAGATAAAGAAAACATAGCGGAGTAAAAAAAAAACACTATGGTTCTCAAAAGAGGTGGCAGGGAAGGTTAAGGAGAAAAAGCCCGCATTCAAAAAGTATAAGGAATCATAGAAGGAGCAAGACAGGGAACTGTATCAATTAAAGCAGAAAGAAGTGGGGAAGGCAGTCAGAATAGCAAAAGCCCAAACCGAGGAAAAATAGCCAATTCAGTTAAGAAGGGATAAAACCTTTATAGGTACATTAGGGAGCATAGAAAGGTTAAGGGAGGAATAGTGAAGATTATAAGGAGAGGGAGGTGGGCAGAGGGAGACAGTGAAAGGCAGAGATACTGAATGAATACTTTTGCTCAGTATTCACAAAAAGAAGATGAGGAGGAGTTACCTAAACCAGACAATAGTAGCACTCTGGGTAGGGGGTGACACCAATCCATTTACAGAAGAAAGAGTCCTGAAAGAACTCTTAAAACTCAAGGTGGACAAAGCAATGGGACCTGACAGGATTCACCCCAGAATCCTAAAAGAACTAAGGGAGGACCTAGTGACACCACTGACCACACTTTTTAATAAATCATGAGAGGATGGGGTGGTACCTGAGGACTGGAGATGGGCAGATGTGATTCCCCTTCACAAAAGTGGGAGCAAGGCAGAAGCAGAAAACTACAGACCTGGAAGTTTGACCTCAGTGATAGGGAAAATGATGGAATCACTTCTGAAAGAAAGAATTGTTGAGTACCTAGAGGCCAGCGGGGCACAGGACCCAAAGCAGCATGGATTTACAGCAGGAAGGTAATGTCAGATGAATCTAATAGATTTCTTTGACTGGGTGACCAAAGTAATAGACCAGGGAGGGGCTGTGGATATGGCCTACCTAGACTTTAGCAAGGCATTTGACACAGTCCTGCACAAAAGATTAATAATCAAGTTAGGCAGCTTGGGAGTGGATCCCAGGGTGGTAGCTTGGGTAGCAAACTGGCTGCAAAACAGGACATAGAAGGTAATAGTGAATGGAACACATTCCGAAGAAAGGGGGGGGTCACTAGTGGAGTACCTCAGGGCTCAGTACTGGGTCCAGTCCTCTTTAACATCTTTATAGGTGACATTGCAGAGGGTCTGGAGGGAAAGGTATGCCTCTTTGCAGATGACACAAAGATCTGTAACGGAGTTGACACAAAGGGGGGTAGAAAGGATGAGAAGAGACTTGGCAAGGTTGGAGGAATGGTCAGGCATATGGCAACTTAGATTCAATGCAAAGAAGTGCAAAGTAATGCACCTGGGAAACAAAAACCCAGGAGAAGACAACAATAAAGCTGACTTTGGCAACAATAAAGCTGACATATTGAACAGGTATTTCTGCTCAGTCTTTACTAAGGAAGAGGGGGGTAATGGGTCTGAAGGGAGTACAAGGGGTGAGAATGGTGCAGAAATGGACACAAGTCCCTTTACATGAGAAAGGGTCCTGAAGGAACTGGAAGTAATAAGAGCTGATAAAGCAATGGGGCCAGATGGGGTGCACCCCAGGGTCCTTAAAGAACTAAGAGAGGTGGTGGCTGAACCTCTGGCTATCCTGTTCAGCCAATCACTGGAAACAGGGGAGGTACCCAAAGACTGGAGGACAGCAGATGTAGTCCCCTTATACAAAAGTGGGAACAAAGAGGAAGCAGGGAACTACAGACCAGTCAGCCTCACCTCGATAGTGGAAAAGATCATGAAGCACTACTGAAGGAGAGATTGGTGGAACATCCGGTTGTCAATGGACTACAGGACCCAAGGCAGCATGGTTTCACCAGGGGAGGTCATGTCAGACCAACCTCATTGAATTTTTTGACTGGGTGACTAGGAGGTGGATCAGGGGAGGCAGTGGACATGGCCTATCTGGACTTCAGCAAGGCCTTGACACTGTGCCACATAGAAGACTATTACACAAACTGGGGAATATGGGTGGGCAGGACAGTAGTGTGGTGGGTAGGTAACTGGCTGGGTGGCAGGACACAGGGTGGTGGTAAATGGCTGTCACCCACAGAGGGAAGAGTAACCAGTGGGTACCACAGGGATCAGTGCTGGACCGGTCCTATTCAACATCTTCATCAGTGACATTGCACAGGATCTAGAAGGCAGAATTTCACTGTTCGCTGATGACACAAAGCTCTGTAACAGAGTAGACACACCAGAGGGTGTAGACAGAATGAGAAGGGACCTGCAGAAACTTGAAGAATGGTCAAGGGTTTGCAGTTGAAATTCAATGCAGAGAAGCGCAAGATAATGCATATGGGGCACAAACCCTGGCACAATATATCAGTTGGGGGTGAGGATATAGCATGCATCAAGCAGGAAAGGGATCTTGGGGTTATCTCTGATGACCCCAAGGTAGGGAAACAGTGTGACAAGGCATCAGGTAAAGCAAATAGGATGCTGGGATGTATAGGCAGGGGCATCACCAGCAGGAAAAGGAGGTCATAATTCTGCTATACAAGACACTAGTGAGGCCCCACCTGAGTACAGTGTACAGTTCTGGAGACCATACCTATGTAAGGACATAGACAGGGTAGAGAAGGTTCAGAGGAGGGCAACAAAGATGGTGCATGGTTTGCATCACAAGTCCTATGAAGACAGGTTGAAGGAACTGAACATGTACTCCCTGGAGGAGAGAAGGGAGAGAGGGGATATGATAGAGACATACAAGTATCTTACAGGGAGGAACAGGGTGCAGGAAAACACTATTTTTAAGCGAGAAAGATGTTTCAGGACTAGAGGGCATGGGATGAAGTTGGAGGAAGGACGATTCAGAGGAAACATGAGAAAGAATTTCTTCACAGAACGGTGGTGGATAAGTGAACACCCTGCCAGAGGAAGTGGTGGGGCTGAAACAATCCTCACGGGATTTAAGAATGCATGGATAGACATAAAGGAATTCTGAGGGCAGGGTAAGTGGAAACAGACTTCTAGGAAAACAAACTGAACTTACAAGCTCAAATGGGTAGACTAGGTGGGCTATAGGCTTCATCTGCCGTATTAATTGTTTGGTGTATCTATGTATCTAGAAGAGTACAATAGCAGGGGAGGTACTAACAACAACAAAATGGAAAGAGACCTGGGGTATTGCTATCAGATGATCTAAAGGTTAGTAAAAGTGAGAAGTCAGTAAGGAGAGCCAGGGGGATACTGGGATGCATAGGAAGGCATCACAAGTAGAAAAGGAAGTGGTTATCCCTCTGTACAGACAGTTGGTGAGACCCCATCTGAGTACTGTGTGCAGTTTTGGAGACCTCATCTATGCAAGGACGTGGCAGGATGGAAGCAGTCCAGAGGAGGGCAACTAAAATGGTGCAGGGTCTGCATTAGAAACCATATGAAGAAGACTGTATACCCTTGATGAAAGGAGGGACAGGGGACATGATAGAAACGTTCAAGTACCTGAAGGGAATCAGTAAAGTCCAGGAGGGTAGCATCTTTCAGAAAAGAGATGTGTAAGAACAAGGGGCCAATTTAAAGATAGAGGGGGACGGGTCAGGGTAATGTGAGGACATTTTTTTTCACAGAGAGAGAGTGGTGGACGCATGGAACCACCTTCCTGGGGAGGTTGTTGGGTCTAAAACAGTGGGGAAATTCAAACATGCATGGGACAGACATAAAGCAATTATAGTGGGGGTGGCAGGAAGTAGGCTGTTGGTTAACTAGAATCTGCAGCTTATCCAGTAGGTAGGGAAATGGGCAGACTGGGTTGGCCAAGTGGTCATTATCTGCCATCAAAGTCTATGTTTCTATGTAGGGTACAGCAGCTCAGGTGAACCCATATCTTGTCAGTCAAGAGAGTAGAGATAAGAAAATGATTCCCTTTCTATTAACCGATGGAGGCCTTGAAGTACGGAGTAACAAGGAAATTATTTTACAACTAGAAAATCATATTGAATCAACTTTTAGATCCTCAAGTGGGAATAAGGAGAAAGTGAACCTAATATTAGAACTAGCAACACCTCCTCAACTAGATGTTAGACAAGCAAAGGATATGTTAAAACCTTTTTCAACACAGGAAATAGAAAAAGTAATAATGGGTCTAAAAACAAACATTTCTCCTGGGTCAGATGGTTTACCAGGTGAATTCTATAAGCTGGTATGGTCAATTATGCCTACAGTAATGGTGCAGTTATTTAATTCTTTTTTGTTGGAACATATACTACCTACTCAGATGTATGAAGGTTTGTTGATTTTTTTATTCAAATCCGGTATGCGTAGTGATATTAATAACTGGTGCCCAATCACATTGTTAAATGTGGATTTTAAACTATTTGCAAAACTGTTAGGGAACTGACTGGTTTCTGTCATGCCAGAATTGCTACTCCCCACCCAGTTTTGCTCAGTACCTGGCTGGCGACTGATTGATGCTCTGATTTTTTTGAAATATCTAGTAGAGAAAGGTATGGGACAGAATGGAGTTCCAATCTTAGAAGGTTATATATCTAGTTTAGATCAATCCAAAGCTCTTGATAAAGTTTCACATCAATATCTTTGGGAATGTCTTATATTTTATGGAATCCCTGAAGAGTGTGTACAATGGCTTCAATTGTGTTATAGTCTGGCATATGTTAGACCTTATGAAAATGGTAGATTAGGGAAAAAGATAGGGATTTACCAGGGAGTGAGACAGGGTTGCCCCCTGAGCCCCTATTATATGGATTTGCTATAACATAGAAACATAGACTTTGACGGCAGATAAGGACCGCTTGGCCCACCTAGTCTGCCCATTTCCCTACCTAGAGGAAAGGCTGCAGATCCTATTTAACCAACAGCCTATTGATTCCTACCGCCCACAAAAATTGCATTATGTCTGTACCATGCATTCTTGAATTCTTCCACAGTTTTAGACCCCACAACCTCCTCAGGAAGCCTGTTCTATGCATCCACAACCCTCTCTGTGAAAAAATACTTCCTCACATTGCCCCTGAGCCTACCCCTCTATCTTCAAATTGTGTCCCCTTGTTCTTGCACATCTCTTTTTCTGAAAGATGCTACCCTCTTGGACTTTGTTGATTCCACTGAGGTACTTAAATATTTCTATCATGTCCCCCCTCTCCCACCTTTCCTCAAGGGTATACATATTAAGCTCCTTTATCCCCTATTTGTATGGCTTCTCTTGCAGACCCTGCACCATTTTAGTTGGCCTCCTCTGAACTGCCTCCATCCTGTCTAAGTCCTTGCAGAGATGGGGTCTCCAGAACTGGACACAGTACTCCAGATGGGGTCTCACCAACTGTCTGTACAGGGGGATAACAACTTCCTGTTTTCTGCTGGTGATGCATCTCCCTATACATCCCAGTATCCTCCCAGCCTTCCCTACTGCCTTCTCACATTGCTTGCCAACCTTATGGTTGTCTGATATGATTACCCCCAGGTCCCTTTCCATTTTTGTTGTTGTTACTACCTCCCCCCCCATTGTGTAATCTTTCCCTGGGTTTTTGTTTCCCAGATGCATTACTTTGCACTTCTTTGCATTGAATCCAAGCTGCCATACATCTGACCATTCCTCCAACCTTGCCAAGTCCCTTCTCGTCCTTTCCATGCCTCCCTGTGTATCAACCCTGTTGCAGATCTTTGTGTCATCTGCAAAGAGGCATACTTTGTCTGCAATGTCACTTATAAATACATTAAAAAGGACTGGACCCAGTACTGAACCCTGCGGTACCCCACTAGTAACCCCTCTTTCTTCAGTGTGGACTCCATTTACAATTACCTTCTGTGTCCTGTTGTTCAGCCAGTGTTTTACCCAGGCTACCACCCTGGGACCCACTCCCAGGCTGGTTAATTTGACTACTAATCTTTTGTGTGGGACTGTGTCAAATGCCTTGCTAAAGTCTAGGTAGGCCATGTCCACAGCCCCTCCCTGGTCTACTACTTTGGTCACCCAGTCAAAGAAATCAATTAGATTTGTCTGACATGACCTTCCCTCTGTGAACCCATGCTGCCTTGGGTCCTGTGCCCCACTGGCCTCTAGGTTGTGAGGGAATTTTTATATATCCTAAAGCTATATTTGCTATTATATGCCTTGAAGCTATGCTTGCTTTGTAAGCCATGCTGTAACAAAGTCATAATAAATGTAGTAGAAATTTCTGAGTTCATGCTGTTTTTTACAGGGTTATAGAATGTTATTGAGGTTACTTGAGGTACATTTGTAGAAACAGAAAGCAAGATAAAACTGGGCAGAACTGGTTGTACCAGCCTGAATAACAGGCTCGGACAAAGTACTAGATAACAACATGCTTGGGCAAAGTATAAGATAACAGCTCGTTGAGGCATTAAAGGCAAGCTGTACATTGTTGTATGTTGCTATGGTGTGAGTGAAACTCATTGTTTCACTCAGGTCAGATTGACCCATGCATATGTATCAAGAAGTATTGAGTAAGAAATGGAATAAGCAGTGGAAAAGTACCCCATACATTGGTATCAACTTGTTTTTCTGTTACATTGGTATCAACTTGTTATTCTGTTTTATGATTGGCTTATACTAAAATGTTGGTATTTTTCAAGATAAGAAGTGCAGAATCTAGCTTATAAAAAGCTGCTGTAAATTGTAATCAGGGCTTTCTCCTTTGCAGAACTCCCGAATGCATGTGAAAGATTTGATCAAATAAAGCGACGTTAAGACAAAACCCAGTGGTGTGGCTTTTGCCCCGTGATGACGGGAGCGGTTGCTCAGGTAATACTTACAGTGAGAGAATTTGCAATCACAGTTTTGGCGTAGTCGGCAGGATGAGTTCTTCGGTCCGTGTCACCTCGTGATCGGGTTGTTTCCCTTGGACAAAAAGAAGGACATTTTTGTGGAACCCCATCAGGATGTGACACCTAGGGGCCGGCGACACTCATCATCACTGTAAGTACAAGTATACCTTGGAGCGAGTGTGCACTATAAAGGACAGGCCTAGATAAAATGGGAAACAAGGGAACAAAAGATAACCTAGGTCCAGAGTTAGTATTATCTGGACCAGCAAAATGTATGGTTGATAAGTTTGTCCAGGATTCGGTCTCTGAGATAGGACAATGGCATAAGTTGACCAGGGGAATATTTCCCCTTATAGGTACTTTTAGTATAGATGTACTAAAGGAAGCAAGGATAGCATTGGAAGAAAAAGGAAAGAGCAAACAAAAAGGGTGCAAGGTAGACTGGTCAAGGTTTAGAATATGGGAAAGAGAGGCAGAAAGGCGACATGAAAATCAAGTGAGAGGGTTAATGGTAAAACAAGAAGGGGAAGATACTGAACACTGTAGGAAGGTGTTTCATCGTCACGATACCCCTCCACCATATTAGCCCCCTCTCCCAACTGTTCCGCCAGTCCCACAGGGAGGGGTGGTGCCAGATGCGCCACCAGAACAGGTTGCCCTGGCTGTGCCTGCTGCCCTACCTGCTCAACAAGCACTGATAGTCCAACCAGGCCAAGCAGTACAGTCGGATGAGGAGGTAGGGAGTGAAGAGGGGGAAGAGGACCTGGTTGAAGCAGTGGGATCTATGTCACTGGATGGGAAGGTACATGGCAAGGGAGATGGGAAGCCTTGGGTGTTTAGGCAAACTGATGCAAGGAGTAAGGGCCCAAAACAGGCAGGGGGAAGAAAGAAACTAACACAGACAACATACTTTCCTCAGTAGCACGACCTGTCCTGTGAATTTATTGGGAAGGGATCTCCTGTCAAAGGTAAATGCACACATTACTTGTACCCCAGAGGGGGTTAATATAGAAGCGCTGGGGGTGAGTTTGTATCCATGTTTGGCAGAAAGAACAGGGGATTGGCTGTATAGTTGGGAATTAACAGAACCAAAGGAGGTGGGTTGGCTACAAGAATGGGCAAGTAGTAAGTACATGGCCAGTTGCAGTTACAGACAGATTTGCATTGTACAACACATTATTCAGTGGAGGTCGGGACCTAACTTATGAGTGCAAAGAGGGGGAAAACAGCCAGTAGAACAGGCCATCTGGGTGTCAGAGAATATGTGGCAAAGGATCATTGTGCAGCCTCAGTGAGGCTGAATGCAGAGCAATTAAAGTATTCCAAGAGTCAGGGTCATACCGCACATTTCCATGCTAGAGAACCCCCTTGAGTGGAAGGGTGGGGCCATGGGTACTAAAATGGTACAGTTGTGTGATTGGGAATGTGTAGGAAGCAAGCTAATATCAAGGGCTGGGAACTGTAAAAATACATAATTAACAAAAGGTTAAGGTACGAGTGGGATGAAAGAGAAGTGAATGTGCTAAAGGTTTGTGAAGAAATAGGCATGCAGGAGAGTGTAAGTTGGATAAATGAGTTACCAGCAAAGCTATGGCAGAATCAAAGTATGATGTGGGATTACTGAAAATGCACAACCCTTATGGTCACGCCAAAGTCCTCTTACAGACCGAATAGGCATCAATATCCGCTGGGTAAAGAGGCGGAGGAGGGAATAGCCCCAGTGCATGCAGCATTAGTGGAAAGGGGAGTAATCGTCCCCTGCCCATATGCAACGGTAAATACACCAATTTTACCAGTAAGAAAGCCAAATGGAAGTTACCGCTTTGTGCAGGACCTGAGAGCAGTAAATGAAGCAGTACATGTACGTACCCCGGTAGTGCCAAACCCGATTACTGTATTGTCATCCATTCCACATAACAGCTGTTATTTCATGGTCATTGATTTAGCAAATGCGTTTTATAGTATCCCTCAGAGAACCCAGAAGCCAGGAATGGTTTGCATTCACCTACAAAGAGAAAAGTGGACCTGGACCTGCATGCCTCAAGGCTGGGCTATGCTGAGTTTCCAGCAGTAGTCTCAGCTCAAATGAGAGAGAATCTATCCGCTTTGTGGGCCCCATCGGGCAGTACCCTAATACAGTATGTGGATGATCTATTGCTTGCCAGCCCCAGTAAGGAAGCAAATGAACAGGATACAAAAGCTTTATTACTTTTCTTGGCTGAGAATGGGCATAAAGTGTCTCGAGAAAAATTGCAATTGTGTAGAAAGCAAGTAAAATATTTGGGTCATGTGTTGTCTGGCAGTGGTAGAAAGCTAGACCCTGAGAAAATTAAGAACATAACAGCATGGCCACGCCCAGTTACCAAGCAGCAAATGATGTCTTTTTTGAGTATGGTGGGCTATTGTAGAGCCTGGATCGTGGATTATGCTATGTTGGCACAACCCCCTCCATAAAGCCATATTTGGCAAGAAAATGCAGATGACTGAGGAGATCAGGTGGACACCTGATCTAGAGATCTGTTTTGCGAAACTTAAAAATGTATTGGTTACAAGTCCTTGTTTGGGACTACCAAATTATGAGAAGGGTTTTAATCTGTTTGTGAATGGTAAAGGAGGTTACATGTCAGCTGTATTGACACAGGAACATGGAGGGGGACAGAGGCCCATAGCATATTACTTGAAACGTTTGGACTCAGTGGTATGTGGGATGGTGTCTTGCTTGCAGTCAGTGGCAGCGGCTACTGAAGCGGTGTTGGCATGCGTGGATCTGGTAGGATTCTGTGCTTTGACGGTGCATGTGCCTCATTCTGTACATTCTATTCTGCTACAAGCTCGCACAGCTCATTTAATGCCTGCACGATTGCTTCAGTATCAAAATGTGTTATTAACCATGTCTAACATAACTTTGAAAAGGTGCACCACTTTAAACCCAGCGACGTTGCTCTCCACCTCGAAGGAGGGGGGAGGAGCATGACTGTGGGCAAGTGATTGACTTAGACTGTAAGCCTCGACCGGATATCACTGATGTACCTATACAAAACGCAGACTTAGAATTATTTGTTGACAGCTTGGCACAAAGAGACGAAAAAGGATCCCCCTTGGTAGGTTATGCAGTGTGTACTCAAAACTATGTCGTGGAAGGAGCAAAGTTACCCCCACGAACGTCAGCCCAAGCTGCTGAACTCATAGCTCTGACTAGAGCTTGTATAATAGCTGAGGTAAACAGTTAACATATACACAGATAGTCGATATGCATTTGGGGTAGCTCATGATTTTGGCACCTATGGAAACACAGAGGGTTTTAACAGCAGCTGGAAAACCTATTAGCATCACGAATTTGGTAAAATCTTTTGTTAGCAATCCAAAAGCCAGAAAAAGTTAGTAATCGTAAAATGTCAAGCCCATACTTCTAACCAAGATTTTGTTTCTGCAGGAAATGTGAGTGCTGACGCAGCTGCAAAGGAAGCAGCTCTTTCTGGGAGTGTTCCAAAATTTCAAATGTCTTTGACTGTAACTAACCAACTTGATTTATTCTCAGTAAAGGATGTTGCAACTTTACAACAGTCGGCCAGTGCAAAAGAGAAGCGTAACTGGCAAACAAACTGTAAATTTGATGCTAGCACTAAGGTGTGGACAAACCCCAATGGCAGGCTCTGCCTGCCTCAGCAGTATTCCCTTTTGCAAAATTATTCCACGGGCAGATCATGTTTCAAAAAGTGGAGTAGTCGATCTTGTAAATAAACATTGGTATGTTGTTGGCTTTACCGTGATATGCTGAAGAATTTTGTAAAAGTGTAATATGTATGCAAAATAATGTTGGCAGAGGACCCCAAGTAACCCCTCTGCCCATCCTTTTCCTACAGGACCTTTAAACATTTAATGATGGATTTTATTGAGCTAAACCCACGTGAAGGGTATAAATATTGCTTAGTGATTGTAAATATGTTTCAAATGGTAGAGGCCTCAGCACGGAAAACCACGGCCTGTACAGTAGCAAAGGCCCTGATTAGAGAAATCATACCAAGGCGGGGATTCCCACCCGCTCTCCAGCGATAATGGCTCACATTTTGCAAATGAAGTCATCAGAACTTGTGTGAGGCACTGCAAGTGGATTTACGAACTGGACTGTGCATACCACCCACAATCGAGGGGCAGTAGAAAGGCAAATCAGACATTAAAGCTAAAATTGACCAAAATTATGGCAGATACTGGCCTTAGTTGGGTAAAGGCACTACCAATAGCCCTAATAAGTATGAGGGAAGAGCTGGCCCATGGGTTTATCACTCATAAAATTTTGATGGAAGGCCCTCAGAATGACAAATGTCCCTTCCCACAAAACCAAATAACATTGCACGGTTTAGATAATAAAATGATTGCCTACTGTTTATCTCTTAATGCTGTTTTAAGATCTCTCTATCCTAGGGTAAAAGCTGTACTTCCAGTTCCCTTGGAGGGACCCCTGCATAGAATACAGCCAGGAGACTTTGTGGTTATCAAGGACTTCCAAAGAAAGAAGTGGTGCGCCCGAGGTGGCGAGGACCGTTTCAAGTGCTCCTGACTACCGCCACTGCCATAAAGATTGCGGAGAGAGAAACGTGGATTCACGCATCTCATTGTCGCTCAGACAGCCTCTACAGTTGATACCATTGCACAGTGAACTGAGCAACCATGAAAATTATTATCATTCTGTTTTCGTTCGGACTATCGCTGCTATTTTTGCTATGGGGCCTGGATCGAGGGGCAACTGCTCCCACGCAGCACAGAGCCATTGCACGCCATTAACACTTGGTGGACTTTAATGAACTTACATGCTAATAATGCTAATGTCTCTGATTGCTATGTATGCACTAGCTCTCCTTTCTCTGCAGCCGTAGGGCTCCACCTAAAACCCAGGCCTGTAAATAGCACTGAGGCCAGCAAGATTCTCGGTGCCATCAGGGGAAGAAACATCACTAATGCTCCAGATTATGCTACAAACAAAATAAAAAACCTAACTGTGTTTCGGGGGCACGATTTCACTGCATGGTACAGCTCACCAAATGATACAAATGTGTCAACCCCGTTGTATCTAGACGTTAGACAGCAGAATATATCAGCCAGGCTCTGCCTGTGTAATAAGCAACTAACCGCGAGTTTAGCGCCACTGGGATGGTCCATGTGCCAATATTGTAGGCACTACAACAGCACCACCAAGTCCAAGTCCACCATAACCAACTGCTCTCAAGCAGATGCCCACACAGTACATCCTGATTTCACTGCCGTGGGCAGTCTGTCAGGTCTATACTGGGTATGCGGGGATAGGGCTTATCTTTTTCTACCTATGGGGTGGACGGGCTGCTGCTATCTAGCCACACTCCACCCTGCTGCCCATGTATATATGTGCAATGTATCTGCTATACATCAGCGTGTAAGCTATATAAATCAAGTTCAAAAAAGGGAGGTGCCGGACGCAAATAAATGTGTCCCAGTGGGAAAAAAATTTGGGGCAGGAATCTTCCCATGGTGGGGTGTTGTTCAAAACATGCATTACATTGACCAGTTAAGCTGTAAGTTGAAAACGTTAATTAATGATACCTTAAAATCAACTGCCTTGCTGACAGCTGAAATTAAAGCCCTTAGAATCGTAGCTTTGCAGAATAGAGCCGTACTTGATTATGTATTAGCCTTGCAAGGGAGTGTGTGCGCCATTATAGGGGAGGAATGCTGCACCTATATACCTGATAACTCCCAGGAACTAGAGCAAGTGATTGAGGGAATAAAAACGCTACAGCAGCGTGTTCTTAGTAAGCATGCACCTATATCACAGGGCTGGGACCCCTGGTCATGGTTCTCAAGCATATTTGGTGACTGGGGCGCTACCCTCCTCCACTGGGTGGCAGTAATCGTGGTGGTGATACTGGCATTATGGCTCCTGACTGTGTTGCTCAAATTTCTCTTGCGACGACTGTGTAGCACCTTGTCGCCACATGCCATCACCCAGCTGCACCCCTTACTACACCCCAAGGACTAAGACCCTAGCAAATTAGTTGGGGTGTTCCCGTTCTATGATGTACCAGACGTGACTAAGATGTAATAGTTCACAAGTTGATACAAAGTATCAAAAGGGGGGACAGTGTGAGGGAATTTTTATATATCCTAAAGCTATATTTGCTATTATATGCCTTGAAGCTATGCTTGCTTTATAAGCCATGCTGTAACAAAGTCATAATAAATGTAGTAGAAATTTCTGAGTTCATGCTGTTTTCTACAGGGTTATAGAATGTTATTGAGGTTACTTGAGGTACATTTGTAGAAACAGAAAGCAAGATAAAACTGGGCAGAACTGGTTGTACCAGCCTGAATAACAGGCTCGGACAAAGTATAAGATAACATGCTTGGGCAAAGTATAAGATAACAGCACGTTGAGGCATTAAACGCAAGCTGTACGTTGTTGTATGTTGCTATGGTGTGAGTGAAACTCATTGTTTCACTCAGGTCAGATTGACCCAGGCATATGTATCAAGAAGTATTGAGTAAAAAATGGAATAAGCAGTGGAAAAGTACCCCATACGTTGGTATCAACTTGTTTTTCTGTTACATTGGTATCAACTTGTTATTCTGTTTTATGATTGGCTTATACTAAAATGTTGGTATTTTTCAAGATAAGAAGTGCAGAATCTAGCTTATAAAAAGCTGCTGTAAATTGTAATCAGGGAGCTTTCTCCTTTGCAGAACTTCCGCATGCATGTGAAAGATTTGATCAAATAAAGCGACGTTAAGACAAAACCCAGTGGTGTGGTTTTGCCCTGTGACAACGGGAGCGTGTTGCTCAGGTAATACTTACAGTGAGAGAATTTGCATCACAAGGTACTCAAATAATTCTTTTCCTTCAGAAGTGATTCCATCACTTTCCCTACCACAGAGGTCAAACTGACAGGTCTGCAGTTTCCTGCCTCTGTCTTGCTCCCACTTTTGTGAAGGGGAATCACATCAGCCTTCTTCCAGTCCTCAGGTACCACACCATCCTCCCATGATCTGTTATAAAGGGTAGTCAGTGGTGTCACTAGTTCTCTGCTTAATTCTTTTAGAATTTTGGGGTGAATTCCATCTGGCCCGATTGCTTTGTTCACCTTCAGTTTTAGGAGTTCTTTCAGAACCCTTTCTTCTGTGAAAGGACTTGGATCGACCCCCCTATCCAGAATGCTTCTGTTAATTGGATTAGGCACCTCCCCCACTTCCTCTTTTGTGAATACTGTATCTTATTATGCATACTTCAGAAGTCTCCTAAAATTTGTGGCATTTTAGCAAATGATTTACCAGTATACAAAATAATAGCATATGCAGATGATTTATGTTTAATTTTAAAAGATGAGAACTCTTTAATTAAAGCATGTAATTTAATACAGGAATTGGGGAAAGAAACAGGGGCATGTCTTAATTTGGGGAAAACAAAATGTTTAAAACTCATCGGGTTTCCATCAGGCCCTGAAACTTTTGGGGGCTTTCCGTTAGCCAGAACACCATGTAAAATCTTAGGGATTTACTTTGGTGGAATGGATATGGCTAGGTATAATTGGGAAATAGCATTGCAAACAGGTACTGCTTGAGTACTACAATGGAATCAGAGGAAAGTCTCTAAAAAGAAAATTATTTACTATATAAAAACATTTTTGATTCCAATTTTCTTATTTATTAGTATGATTTTCCCTCTTCCCTAAAGGTTTAGAAGTTAAAATATTGGGTATTTTTTTTAGTTGTTTTTGGGGTAGCGGCTGAGTCCAATTAAAAGGAATGTATTGTATATGGATATTAAAGAAAGGGGAATAGGGATGCCTAATCCAATTTTGTTTTTCTTTACAGTTTTCTTATATGCTAACATTTTGCCCCTTATGAAAGGATGCTCACAAATTTGAGGAGTCTGGGGAGTACAGAAATTAAAGGGGATATCAAATGAATGGCAACATAATGAGTTAATTCATAAAAATAAACGTTGCCCTTAGGTTAGGGAATCAATGGGAGGAAGTTAACATAGAAACATAGACTTTGACGGCAGATAAGGACCGCTTGGCCCATCTAGTCTGCCCATTTCCCTACCTACAGGATAGGCCACAGATCCTAGTTAACCAACAGCCTATTTCTTTCTACCCCCACAAGAATTGCCTTATGTCTATCCCATGCATTCTTGAATTCTCCCACAGTTTTAGACCCCACAACCTCCTCAGGAAGGCTGTTCCATGCATCCACTACCCTCTCTGTGAAATAATACTTCCTCATATTGCCCCTGAACGCCCTCCTTCCATCTTTTAAATTGTGTCCCTTGTTCTTGCAAGTCTTTTTTCTGAAAGATGCTACCCTCTTGGACTTTGTTGATTCCACTGAGGTACTTAAAGTTTCTATCATGTCCCCCTCTCCTTCTTTCCTCAAGGGTATACATATTAAGCTCCTTTAGTCTCTCCTCATACACGGCTTCTCTTGCAGACCCTGCACCATTTTAGTTGCCCTCCTGGACTGCCTCTATCCTGTCTATGTCCTTGAGGAGATGGGGTCTCCAGAACTGGACACAGTACTCAGATGGGGCCTCACCAACTGTCTGTACAGAGGATAACAACTTCCTGTTTTCTGCTGATGATGCCTCTCCTATATATCCCAGTATACCCCAGCCCTCCCTACTGCCTTCTCACATTGCTTGCTAACCTTAAGATCATCTGATATGATTACCCCAGGTCCCTTTCCTTTTTGTTGTTGTTACTACCTCCCACCCATTGTATACTTCCCTGGGTTCTTGTTTCCCAGGTGCATTATTTTGCACTTCTTTGCATTGAATCCTAGCTGCCATACTTCTGACCATTCCTCCAACCTTGCCAAGTCCCTTTCATCCTTTCCACGCCTCCTTGTGTATCAACCCTGTTGCAGATCTTTGTGTCATCTGCAGAAGGCATACTTTTCCTTCCAGTCCCTCTGCAATGTCACTGATGAAGACATTAAAAGGACTGGACCCAATACTGAACCCTGCAGTACCCCACTAGTAACCCCTTTCTTCAGAGTGGACTCATTTACAATTACCTTCTGTGTCCTGTTGTCCAGCCAATGTTTTACCAGGCTACCACCCTGGGTCCCACTCCCAGGCTGGTTAATTTGACTATTAATCTTTTGTGTGGGACTGTGTCAAATGCCTTGCTAAAGTCTAGGTAGGCCATGTCCACAGCCCCTCTCTGGTCTACTACTTTGGTCACCCAGTCAAAGAAATCAATTAGATTCGTCTGACATGACCTTCCTGCTGTGAACCCATGCTGCCTTGGGTCCTGTGCTCCACTGGCCTCTAGGTACTCAACTATTCTTTCCTTCAGAAGTGACTCCATCACTTTCTCTACCACAGAGGTCAGACTGACAGGTCTGTAGTTTCCTGCCTCTGTCTTGGTCCCACTTTTGTGAAGGGGAATCACATCCGCCTTCCTCCAGTCCTCGGGTACCACACCATCCTCCATGATTTATTAAAAGAGTAGCCAGTGGTTTCACTAGTTCCTCCTTAATTCTTTTTAGAATTCTGGGATGAATTCCATCAGGACCCATTGCTTTGTCCACCTTCAGTTTTAGAGTTCTTGCAGAACCCTTTCTTCTGTGAAAGGACTGGGATCAACCCCTTCAAGAGTGCTTCTGTTAATTGGATTAGGCACTTCCCCTCCTCTTTGTGAATACTGAGCAGAAATATTCATTCAGTATTCCTGCTTTTTCACTGTCCCCTCTGCCCACCCACCATTCATTCTATTCAGCCTCACTATCCCTCCCTTTGTCTTTCTACACTGCTGATGTACCTATAAAAGGTTTTATCCCCCTTCTTAACTGAGTTGGCTATGTTTTCCTCAGTTTGGGCCTTTGCTATTCTGACTTCCCTCCTGCTTCCTTCTGCCTTAACTGGTACAGCCTCTGTCCTGCTCCTTCTGTGTTTCCTTATACTTCCGAATGCTATCTTTTCTTCCTGACTTTCACAAGCCACCCTTTGAGAACCATAGTGGCTTTTTCTTTCATTTTGATTTGTTTATTTGCTTCACACAAAGGTTTGTTGCCTCTGTGATGGCAGTTTTGATAATTCCCATTGTTGCTCCACATCTCCTTCTAGCCTGTTTGCTAGTGCTTTTCTGGGGAACTCTCCCATCTTGCCAAAGTCAGCCCTCCTAAAGTCCAGTACCCTCACTTTGTATGGCTTGACTCTGTAGCTGAGTTTAAGTCGAACCACACTGTTTGATGGTCACTTGTCCCCAGATGGCAACCCACTTCTAATCTGAGATCCCTCACTGCCCCTGCTTGAGAGTATGAGGTCTAAGATTGCTCCCTCACGAGTGGGTTCCAAAACTAGCTGTCTAATGCCTGCCACCAGTAGGGCATCAAGAATGGCCCTGCTCTTGGATGTGGCTGCAGCAAATGTGCTCCAGTTAACATCTGGCATATTCAGGTCTCCCATCAACAGTATCTCCCCTTTCTCAGCCATTATAAGAATGCCTTCTATCATATCCTTGTCCATTCCTTCCCCTGACATGGGGGTCTGTACACAACCCCTGTGCAGATTGTGGTGCCCTTTCCAGTCTCCAAGGTGACCCACAGTGCCTCCTCTCCTCCCTGTTTACTCTTTTGTTCAGTTGCTTTTATCCCTTCCTTTACATAGAGAGCTACTCCTGCCCCTCTTCTCCCCTGCCTATCTCTCCTGTAGGTTATGTACCCTGGTATGTTAACATCCCAGTCATGGTTCTCTGTGTACCATGTTTCTGTGACTGCTACAATATCCAGGCATCCCTCTTCCATTAAGGCCATCAGCTCAGGGAGCTTGTTGCCCAGACTACAGGCATTGGTACTCATTACCCTCCATTTCCTGATGGCCTTACTCCCTTTTGCCTCATCCCTGTCCTTTTTGCCTTTGTCACTTTCTCCATTTACCCCTGCCCTTCTCCCTATTGGCACCTCTATATTGGTGTTTGCTACACTTACTACCGTGATTATTTGGGGGGCGCTAGGATTTTCCTGCTCCTTTCCAGTGCCTCCCCCCTTGGCTAGTTTAAAAGCTTGCCAATGAAGCATTTAAGCCTATCACCTAGGATCCTGGTTCCCCTCCCAAACAGATGCAGCCCATCATGCCAGTATAGGCTTGTATCACTCCAGGTGGACCCCCAGTCCCCAATAAAGCCAAATCCCTGAGCTCCACACCAGTTTTTCAACCACTGATTGAATCCCATGGTGCAGAACACCCTAGCCTCTCCCATGCCATAGATGGATAGCACCTCCGAGAAGGTTACCGTGCATGCTACTTGACTAAGACCCCTCCCCAATTCCACAAACTCTTTCTGCACTTCTCTAATCCCTTTCTTAGCCAGGTCATTTGTCCCTAGGTGGACAATGACATCCAGCTCCTCCCTGTGCAGCTGCTCCGGCAATCCTGAGGATTCGCTCCCTGTCCCTCCAAGCCATGGCGCCAGGCAGGCACCTTACCTCCCTCTCCCCTTCCTCCCCCAGTTCTACCTTCCAAACAATGGAGTCCCCCACCAGGAGTTGTTTCCTTCTCCTGCAGAGTCCCCTGCCACCCTTCTGTGGGTCTCCTTTGTGGAGGTTCCCAGCATCCTTCTTGGTCTCCACTGTGGGTGCCTCCATAGAGGAACCACACTTTGCCAGAATGGCATAGGAATTGTGGAGAGGTACAACTGGAGGGATGCACCTCTGTTCCACCACCCTCACCCTCCCTGAGCCCACTGTGGTCCAACCGCTCCTCTTTCTTGGCAACCTCTGAGGCAACGGCAGTGGCACTGGTGGTCCCTGGATGGAAGAGGAAGTTTTTGATAAAATTAAACATTGGGGAATTAGTTATGTATAAGTATTAAAACTTGCAAGGAAAATTTTGTATCAGTCATGTTTTGGGATAAAACTTTTTGTGGATTTCTTAGTCCTTGCTAAGAACCAGATTAACAAATTTATTTCAGATGACAGAATACTAGCCCAGATGTGGGATCAGGTTTGGTTAAGTATTCATGGCAGGATTAACGTTAAAGGAAGCCATAAACACAAATCCTTGTTAGAAAAAAATTGTTCAAGGATATCCTGTATGAATATAATAGAGTCCTGGATCATCTATATTTTCACTATCCATATGTGACACAGTTTTGGGACGTAGTTAAGAACCGATGGAAAGAAGTACCTTTCATTCCTCCCATGCCAGACCTTTTGTATTATGGAATAATTCCACCAGAAATACAGTTCTTTTCCCCACAGTACAATAAGATTGATCATGGCCCATTTCTTATATTGGATCTGGATCAGAGATGCAGATTCACATTACAACAGCAAACTACCTCAGTTTTAGAATTTTTTTTTTTGATAGATTCAGGTCTGAAGTGTATAAGGTGAAAAGAAGGAAGTAATTTGGATACTAGCACCTGGAATTTAAGATGGAAACAATTTTCTTTTATTTAAAAGCTTTAAGAAATTTTATAAGTATAGGAATATTTGATTGAAAGAATATGTTAATGTGGTATTAGGGTTTCTATGGGTCCAATTCAATGAAATAATACCTAATTAATGGTTTTATTTTGGTTTCTCTCTCTCTTTGACTTGTTTATTGTTTATTACATTCTATATGAAGATTATTGTTCAACACATATTTGTTTGCCTTGACCTTGATTTGATTGTAACAGAAATTTCTCCTACTCATATAGTGGGGAGGGGGAGGGGTGAGTTATAACGTTTTTTTGTTCCTTACGTTTTAGAGTAATTGTATGAATTAATACTTATTTCTGTTCTTGTATCTTTTTTTTGTGTATTTGTAGGATGGAATACTAACTTATATACATGTTGTTTTGATTTTTGTCCCCATCTCGTTTAGTGGGGACCTTTTTATGCATTAGGATTTGGTTTCAATTATCATTAATTCATTTTCAGACAATGTATGACTCTAATACTTATTTGATTTTCTTATGATTTGTATTTTCCTTTTGTGTGAGTTCACACTGTTTGTATTTGTTTGATTTTTGAAGTTTATAATAAAAAATTCTCCTACTCTTTTTGAGAAGTGCCATGAGATCTTTAACATCCACCTGAACTACCACCAGAACAGGCAGATGGGACCACAGTTTGAACGTCTCATCCGAAAGACAGATAGGATAGATAAATAGAAATGCCTGAGAGTGTCAACGGAGTATGAGTTCCAATGCCTGGAAGGTGCTCCAGATTAAAAAGGAAAAAATATTTTTATTGTTTGAGGCAGGGACGTTGCCTGACAGCTATGGTCTCTTGAGTGAAGTAAAAGGACTGCCTGGGGGTTTACACAACCCATAAAGCCCAGGAGGTGTCTGCATGTTCTCCCACTGAAGTGGAGTAACAGAGTCAAGGTAAGCAGCTGGGGTTCCTGAAGGAAAAGGAATTGTCCAGATGCCTGTGAGGTCTGAAAATGATGGTCCTGCTTGGGGCTTGTGGAGTAATGAATGCCAAGAGGAGTGTGTCTGAATTTCAAGTGTGATGAAAACTGCCTCTGATGCTGCACCTGATCGGTGAGTTGTTCTTTATGTCCGTTAGTACCTGCACAGTGAGAAAAGAGAGAAAAAATGTTTTCTGTTAGCCAGAGACTGTATGCTAAAAGCAATGGGCCATAGTTGCCATGCTGGTAGGTGGTCAAAGAGAGAAAAAAAATGTATTCTGTTAGCCAGAGACTGTGTGCTGAAAGCTAAGGACCACAGCTGCCATGCTGGTAGGTGGTCAAAAATGCCTTTCCAGTCACTGGAGTATGACTACAGATGGGAGGGGGTCGTGGGGTCTAAAACTGTGGGAGAATTCAAGAATGCATGGGACAGACATAAGGCAATTTTTGTGGGGGGTAGGAAGAAATAGGCTGTTGGTTAAATAGAATCTGCAGCTTATCCTCTAGGTAGGGAAATGGGCAGACTAGGTGGGCCAAGCAGTCCTTATCTGCCATCAAAGTCTATGTTTCTATGTCTGCTGAAGTGCGGTAAGAAGTGACTGTAAAGTTATGAGACTGCAAGCTGCAACTTGGGGCCAGGTAGTGAGACTGCCAACCCATATCAAATTGAGCATACTGGGCCACAAGGAGCCAAGGGCATATGCCCGAGTGATAGGGCACTCTGATCCGTCGAAGGAGCTGGACCATTGGGTCACTCCTGGGTCTGGGTTTCTTGTGGTCTGAGATGCCTTGCGCTGCACTCTGCACCTGGCCTGCTCTGTGGGCTGATGGGAATAAGCTGCTAGAAGCTGCAAGCAAGCTGCAAGATGCCAGTTTTTCCAAGCTGCAAGATTCCTGTGTCACGTCTCAAGTTTTTCAAGTCTTCAGGTTTCTGCAAGTTCCATTCACCCCGGAGCTACAGATTCAATGCCACTAGAGTTTGTCTACAGAACCATGAGTAAATGCAGGGATTGTCCAGCCCATGGTGAACTGTACATAGTTGTGCTCAAGTTTACACCCCATGGCATAGAAAGTTAAAGACATGGGTAAAATGTTATTTTAGCAATTGCATAGCCTTTGGGGTTGTGGCTTTTCTGTGAATCTAATTTTAAAAGTGCACCAGGTGCCAGCCAACCAGCTGCATTCTACAGGCTTGCGACTTGATCCTGGGTACCCAGCTAGGACTCATAGGGGTTGATACTGGTACCTGTTTAGGACTAGGTAATGTGTTAACACCTGTGATGATTGAAGTAAAATGCTGGTGGGAGTTGGGCACTGAAAATGTTTTAGCTGCAAGGTGAATGTTTAGCAAATGCCAAATAAATTCCAGTGTTGTTAACTCTATTCATCTTTACCATTCCTAGCCCTCCTCCTTGTAAATGTGTTGTATTGTTTTGGAACAATACCTGACTCATGAGCATATTATTAGCTGGAGTCTTTAATTGTAAATGTTACTGAAAATGGATTTTTGGTTTCAGGTATGCCATGTGTGTGGGATGACTGTAAGGGGAGGTGGATAGGTATGGTGTAACCCCCATACAAATGGGGGTTCTCGAAGTCTTCCTTGAGCTTGCCTAAATGCTCACTGCCAGGCTGGTGTCCTGCATTTTAGCAGTTTAAAATGTGATTGCCAGAGAGTGCCTGTATAGCCACTGTGTACTGTCTCTTTAACAGCTGCCTTGATTGCAGTCATAAGTAATCTGAGAGGGAGCTCTGTTGAAAGATGTAACTATTTGCTGAAAATCATTTAGAGTGATAATGTAGTGTATCTAACCTGCCTTCTTTGCAGCAAGGACTGTTTTGTTTATCTCCACTATCTTGGTTCTGGACTGGCGAATTGGACCAATCAGTACTGCTGGGACCTAAAATGGAGCCGGACTACAGGAGCTGTCTGGAGTCAAAATCTGTAGGAATTGTAGTTTTGGGCTTTTGGTGCTTTTTTGTACCTGAAGGGGGAGCCTTTGTTGTGACTGACAGACAGATCAGCCAACTGAACCTTTTGAATTCTGGGAAAAGTCCCAGACTTGTTGGCAGTTGAGTCAGATCTAAGTTCGGAGCTGAAGAAGAAATAGCTTGAGACAGTCAAGCAGCCGTATCAGTAGTTTCACATGGGAGAACTGTGGAAAGGCCTGAGTTGTGGCCTGCATGTCTGCCTGCTGCCCCTGAGAGAGAGAGAAGAGAATTATTTCGGACTAAATCCAAGTTTGTGAGAATGAAGTAAGCCACTGTTTTTTTTACCAGGCTCATACCTGAAGAAGACCAAAGATTTTGCTGAATGCGATTGGCCTGTCAGGATTTCCAGCTGCTTTTGAATCCCCAGTTTGCGTAGAGACTTTGCAATCGTGACCAGAGAGCGGTTTGCCTGGTGCAGTAGAATTTCCTTACATGTAAATGTGCTGTGGGTTGTTAGTGGGTCGTGATTTGGTTCCCCACTGTGTGAACTGTGTTCTGCTTGCTGGAAGCTGTGTCCAGCCCAAAATAGACTGGCCCAGCCAGACTACCCGCTGCACAGAGAAAGCCATTGACGAGACACCTGGCTGGGGATCAGCACCCTGCTCCACACTTGAACAAGAACGATGCCTCGGTGATTCATGTGGGTCCTGCTTCTCCTGCACTCCAGATTAACCACCTGCTGTCTCGATTTTCATTCAGCCTGTGTCCAGTCTTGGGTATCATGAGTAATCATCAGGGTTGCTCCCTGCAACAACAGCCTAATCTAAAAGCGTGTCATCTGATTGTCTTGTTGTTTCTTTTCACGAACTGAGCCCTCTGGCTCCAGATTACAAATAGTGTGTGTTGTGCATGTTGTTTTCTTCCATCGCAGGGCCCCAACCAGCTGCAATGTTCCTGGCCAGCCCACCGTTCTCCATCTGGGTACTAGAGTGTGTGACTATTTATGGACCCTGAAGTGCATGCATAACTGTTTGATTAATACAGCCTTTAAAGAACAGGTACTTACTTTGTGTTTTGATTCCTTATGTGGATGCATAATCCCTCCTGTTTCACTATCCTGCATCTGAATTGGCCATGAACTGCGCTTTGAAAAGGAAAATTAATAAAAATTAAATTACTCTCCGGAAAAAGCCGAGGATACCCGAAAGAGGGACGCTGCGGTTTCTGGCTTGCGTATGACATCAGTAAATGAAGTGATGTGTGACCGGAAGTCATTATCCACCATTCTGTTTCACTGGAGAATCGAGAGTACAGTCCTCATTGCAAAGGAAGTTACCCCCTGTGATCTCACACTCCCTAATTCTTTCATCTGTGTCAGCGAGTGCCATGCTATGCTGCTTCTTTTCTCATTTAATTTGTCGAGCGCACATTGCAACTTGCATCGCTCCATGGCTATGCATGTCTAATGCTAGCGATCAGTGTTGTCTGTAATGGTTTCTGGTCCTACCTCATGCATTGTGTTAGTACTGTAGTACTGTAAGCTCCATGTGATAGAGCTGCATGACGCTGTGTCCATACCCTGTAAACTAGATGAACATGCCACACCTGAACAGGCAATGTTGTAGTGGAACTGTAATATTATCATTATGTTACAGTAAGTTCAGTCCCTGTATGTTTATGTCCTCCATTGTTGCATCTTAGCAGTGTGGCTGAGTGATGGAGAGGTGTGGCCTCGATGTTCCAATACAGCATTTGTGGTGTACTGTCCGTATGCATGCCTGACTTGTAGTGGTGAGACCATCTGCAGCTGCAGTGTTGTGTGTCACTGACAGTGTACATTTCCATAGCTAATTCACAGTAACAAGGAGCATTGTGGTTCTGGAAAGTGAGTGCCACTGTTGTTACTGGTGCCTTTAGATATGTGCAGCTAGTAACCTACTTATTATGAGGTTCTGCTTTGCTATTTTGTCACATTGCTGATCTTGTTGTTCCCAGTGGTGCTAAGTGGCTGCTGTTTAAATATACATCAGCTATATTTGTGCCTGAGAATAGTGAGGTATTTCATGACATCAGTGTAGCTGCCAGTCTGTTACTTTATGTGTGTGTGTGATGTTACCCACTGTGGACTGTTTAGCATATGCTTCCATGTGTGTTCGTGTGTGTTTGTGTGTGTGTGTGTTGTGCATTGCACATGTGTGTGTGTGGGTGCCTTGCACGTGCATGTCTGTGTGTGCGTTTTTGTGTTTGTGTCCTTGTTATTGTCATGTGAGGTGTGTATGTTTCTGTACTGCAGTTTGGATGTTGATAATTGGTTCATGTAACTGTATTGTGTTGTGACCTTTTCTGTTTCTGATTTATTGTAGGACAATTTCGATTATGTCATCGATGGATGATGACTTCTTCTCTGAGGATGACAGTGTTTCCACAGATGACAGTGCCCATCTAACCTCTGAAGTGGAGGACAGCGATCCTGACAGTGATGGCTCAAATAACAGTGCCCATGTTGTGGAGGAGTTTGACCCCAATGAAATACGTCCATAACGTTTTGAACCACCAGCTCGAAGGGTTGTTGATGTGCCTGCAAGCCAAGAAGATGCAGATGAACATGCAGACAGAGTTGGCAGTAATGACTGGTAAGTAAGACTTTTTGTCACTCGTCGTCAGTGGCATGTCCTTCATTACTTGGCACTTATGTAATGTCAACTTGTACTGTTTCTATGCGTACCTATTTGATATGAATAGCTTAATCTGGTTCAAGGTCAGTTGGCATTCATCTGTAGCCCCTTCCCCCGGGTCGCGCTTGAAAATAGGCAGGATTTGTCTAGTGCACTTACCCGGTCAACAAAAGCTAAATAAATAAATGTAATAAAGTCTGCCATGGACATCCTATTCATGCACCCACTGTTTCTGTAAGCTACCAAAGAAGCATAGAAAGCCAAACATGGTCGGTTTGCCCATGAAGTGTGAATGAATTGCATGATCTACAGCTTGACGTAAAAGCCTTGGCCTTCTTCCGCACTCCTACCATCCTCCCTACCCATGTTCCTTACCTTACCCCTATGGCAACCTATCTTAATGCTTCCCAGTAATGAGATGATGTCCTGTACCACCAGATTCCTAGTGTCCACCAGAGTATCTGTTAAGATGTTATTCTTGATTCCCCTACTAAATATTCTACACTACATGTAATGACTGTGCAACATCACAGTCACCCACCTAATGTCCAAGTAATGTGTCATCTATCTGTCCTCTGTGTTCTATGTACTTGAATTGCACTGCCCTCAACCTGTCCTGTTGTGCCTTACCCTGTGACCCCGCTATCATTTTTGCAGCCTGTCAATTTAGTGTCTGTGGATTGAGCCTTAGTGGTACGTGCCGACCCTGTGTCTTTCCATAGGTTTAGTACCTTGTTACCCTATGCATTTTTATCATAAACCCCCAAGATGCTCATCCGTCAATCAGAATGGAGCCACTGCATCGTATGTTTCTACATATCAGATGGTGAACGACGGCCACTGTTCAACTCATAAAGGCACTGGTAATTTAGTATAGGCCATAATTAAGCAATAAGGCATGACAGGGGGTGTGTTATAGTGTGATAACGGCCCACCTCAGGTCGGTTGAAGCACGAGGCGTAGCCGAGTGCTTCCACTACCTGAGAAGGGCCGTTAGCCCACCTTAACACACCCCTGGAGTGCCTTATTGCGATTATGAAATGGGTCAGTTTTAGTAAATTTGACACCTTTTTTAAACATTTTAATTTCAGAAGGGCTGTTGTACTGGGATAACGGCCCAGCTGAAAGCTGCTCTTGGCCAATCAGGAGCCAGCATTCTTTCTACCCATTTCATAATATGTTTTATTTAAACATGTGAAACATAACAAAATGCATTGTGAAATTGACCCAATAGAAATTAATGGATCTGTCATGCAAATGCTGCACGAAAATTACTGTTGTGAGATGTCTGAGGCTCACATGCATTTGAATGTGGATACATTGACATTTTCATTGGATTCTCACTTGGAGATTATAGCGGTTTAATCGCTTTTCTGGAAAAACAACACACAAATCGTACCAAGATACCTGGCTGGTGAGTGAGGTGATGTTTCTTCATGGTCAGCACAACATTTGACCTTGAAGCAACGACCCATTCTTTTATTTTTTGGTGGCTGTGGTTTGTGAGTTGTCATTGGTTATAGCACTTTATTTATTTATTTATTTTTCCCTCCTTGAGCCACCAGACTACCTACGTTACCGCTCCAGGTATCCCCTTCAGGTTTCCGGCCACCATCTCTGAGAATCCCGCGCTCCTATTGTGGGACCCGTGGCTACCCCCATGGCTTACCCACTGCGGCGGGGTGGAGGGAAGCTCATCCCATAGCTCAGCCCTCCTGAACAGGATCCAGTGCCGTGTACCCATGGAGCCGACCGGTCTTTCCTGCTCGAGACGGCCATCAAGCCGCCGCTTCTAATGCCCATATTTTTCCTCTGTTCCCCCCTCCTTTTCCCAATGTCCATGGCATGCAATGATGCCCAGGAACCCAAGGGCACACACATCTGCATGCCCCCTGATCCTGGCATCCTGTCACAGTACGTCCCCATAGATCCTGCCCATGCTCAGTGATCCCCAGCCATCACCAGGAGCTACCCAAGAACCGGCAGCAGTGCACCCCCGTCCCCGGAGAAGGACAGCAGTCCTACGGATGCTCGATACTTCTCCTCCCCTGCTGACCCCTGACGGCCCTGGCTCGTTCCCGAACCCAGGTTGCCAGCGTGGAGTGAGGTGTGGCATCCAGCGCCTCAACCCTCAGCACCACCAGACAGGCTGTTATAGCACTTTTGTGTCCATACTTTTATGATCATCAGACAGCAATGACAATAATACCATAGGTCATATATGATCTGCCGAACCATGTCAGCCAGTAAAATTTTGAGTCATGTAACATGATACATTTCACAGTCATCTACAGAATTCCATCAGGACGATCACGGCCCATCGAAGGCCGGTGTTGTTATGGGGGGAGGGAATGTTGTGGTGCTGTTAGGAGTTGCCACTAGCCATCTCTCCTATCTCAGGTGGTGGGGTTGCATCCTTTGGCCATTGTCCGTGTCCTGGTGGAGAGAAAGTAGTGACAGTATGCAAATGTATGGGCGTAAGGGTCTGTCACCAGGCCTGTTGAGTGCATGTGCGCCTCCACGCGCATGCGTCTGTATTACTGTGGCCCTGGTGAATGTGGTGAAAAGGTAGGCAAAAATCAACAGACATGCATGAGGATGCCCGACCTTCTGTAGGCACCCTTCCGTGGATGGGCCTAAGGTAATCCCTGGTAGTTCCATGTGTCAGACCTGGGTGAGGGAGCTGGTGTTCCTGAAGAGTGCATGTTGGAAAGTAGAGGAATGTGACATGATAAAAAAAATTCTCCATTCTAGAAGCTAACTTTTTGTTATCACTACTAATAACAAAAAAACAGATGAGAATTGTGTAATAGCAATATACTATCACACTGAATGGTCATATGGACAGATTTATTACTTGCTCTGCTATTAACCCAGTGTGCTGTGCCTCGTGACAGAAGCACCACAGGCGTGGTAAATCAAGCAGTATAGGCAGTCCCTGTCATGGTATATTACTGTCATCTGATGGCATCACAGTACAGGGCACTACTTCATTTTGCAGTTAGCTGAATGTCACAGTAACTATACATGTACCAGTGCCTGCTGTTTATCCACGTTTACTGTCAACATACGCTTGGAATTAGCAGTTGTGCCATACTGAACTGTAAAGTGTTATGTGCAGTGTGTGTGGTTACAGTTTGTGATGCATGTCCAATGTTTGTTACATAACACATAGACAAAATTAATTTTCATTCACCTTTCGTACTGAAACCTGAAAAGAAATTGCTTGCAATGATGTACATACATATGTAGTGTGGTACTTGGTGAGACACTGCCAGGACGTCTTTATTGACATCTGTCCCTTTGCTATTCACCTTTCTAGGTGCACCTGTGGAAACTGTGTTGCCATGATAGACGGCATCTCAAGTACCTGCTGCAGAGAGTCTGAGAAATTCCAACAGAAGATTGATATCTATAATGATGAAGGCAACGGACAGCAGGTCTCCTGTATCATCAGCCATTCTGGATTCCATGGAGTATGCCTTGACAGATGGGTGCTTGAAACGGCGTATTATCAGTTTCAACAGCAGTACCCCGAAGAAGAAGACAACTTGCACTTTCAGCATGAGTAAGTACAACAGTTTCAGTATGAGAACTGTAATTGCCCACTCGGTCATTAATCATCATGTTACCAACCATCAAAATGTGTCATGGGCCGGCCCAATGGTGCAGAAGGATGAGGCGCCGGCGTCTTACCCTACAGCATGCCAGGGTGTTGATGGTGTTCCCTGTAGTAATGCTGATGGTGCGAAGTCCATTGGTGGCATGGAGCATGTACATCACCCAAAATAATGTCGCAGTGATTCATGATCGCAGTGAGGACACAAATTGTGTCTGCGCAGTGGTTGGATTTCCGGTAGTGACACCCGCGACTCTGGTTCGTGAAGGGATCTGGGTCAATGGAGGGCTAGCCGTGGGAGAATGATGGAGTGTCCTATGGACAGCTCTCCTTGTCTGGGGGGAGATTGTGTATCTAGTATGGCACTCAACGGACTGCTGGCAGAGGCCGGGGACCCTGCAGCTACCGGCAAACAACAGCACCACGTGGGCAGGTTGGACACAGGACGTCATTGCACGTCCCCACCTGTAGTCAAAAAAAGTAGTGGCGAAAACTCCCTCTGTCTCCTGCCTCTCTGAAGCCTACCTTTGGCTTAAATTAGCCTCCCAACTGGCTCTCCCCAGGTAGACACAAGGATTGCTGCTCCTTGCCAGTGCCATGACCCCACCCTCCGATGGGTAAGTCGGGGGTTTGATGTGGAGAAGCACAGCGGGTAGGTGGAAGGTCTACGAAGGCGCCGTGACTAGGCAGATGATCATCATTGAGACAGAAGTGGCAAAGATAAATAAACTGGAAAAAAAAACATTTGTGTCCATGACCTACAGGTCTAACTTGTAATGTTCATTGCTGCGCTTCCGTCAGCCACCTACTTCTTTAATTTTCATACCTGGTGGTACAGAGTATTCAGTTGATGGGTCTCACAGATGCATGTGGGACATGCATGTCATGAGTATGACATACATGCATCGATTACTGTCAGCGGCAACTCCTACCAGCACAACATTGCACATGCCACACTGAAACGGTCATTTTTGACATGTAGGAATTCCGTGTGACATCTTAGTAGTTGTGGCCAAAGTTTTCGTATACAATGTGCATAACATGTTGTTTCACATCTTTTTAATGTTTTTTCATTTTTGTTCTTGTTACCTTTTGACAATTGTCACTCAAACCTCACAATACATCTGTTACCTTACTACATCTTTTTCAGCAGTACAGTTACAGTAAGATGAAATGTTGTTAACCAGTGCATCCAGGGAGCAGAGCGAACTTAACTGAGTTGCATTATATCAACATGGCACTTTATCTGGCTCGAATTCTCAACATAATAGAACCCTAACTAAAGCTAACGTAACAAGTTACACCATAGTATAATGCCATTATACAGTTTTGTGTCACATGCGAACAAAACAGTATACATTGCCATACGTACACTGCTTACCTGCTTCTAAAATCAGTCACATGTCATGTCACTTTACCTGATATGTACTTCAACTGTGCTTAGCTTTACTGAATGGCAACATTATTGAACAGCACAGTGCATTTACTCCTCAAAGCCTGAACAGTGGACACAAACATGCATCAAATGAATATTTTCATGGCTTTACACACCAAACTCATAATGTGCTGAACTATACCCTGCAGCATACAACAACATAGAACAGGTACTGCAGTGCTACCCAGAAAACATCAATTTGGGAACAGTGACACGCACACACTATTAACAACATTATGAATGGACATGGAAGTCAGCAACATTGCTTTGGTCTGTCCCACTAGCAGCACACGTAATGGGTGACACAGTGTGTCAGATTTGTACATGTAGGTACTCAGTGTGCGAATCATGTCATCATGAGTAATGCATGCAATACGTAACTCTACATCTGTTTATCGACGATCAGTGGCATGTGTGCTTTTCTCCCATTGTTTTTTCTTTTGTTGGGTGAAGGAGCATGTCAGTCAGCATTGTTAAACCTGGTCATGAAGGTTCACTCACAGCATAGTAACAGTATGTTTTCTGTATTTTACCTTTCAGCCATTTCAGATACGTCACCTATCAACAATTGGTGTGGTGGTGCTATGGATGGCTGGGACGTCACAGCCGTGTTCCCTTATCGTCATGTGCTGTTACTGAGATTCGTTCAACGTTCCCTGAGGACAACAACATCTACACAGGCTTTCAGTTTGCATAATGTTGTTCTTCTTAACTCTGTTTATGTAGTGTTCTTAAAGCAACTGACAAACTGCTCGATGGCACTGGCTTTATCTGGGTGTTCCACTGTTGAACGGAGGTGCACTGGTACTGATGTCCTTATGTCAGCAATTGATGTTTCCAGTTCAGTTGGGGAATTGAAGTAACAGTCCAGTAGTCTCTTTTTCAACATGTTGACAAAATCTGCAATTAAGATCAGTGGTGGTGAAGATCTGAACACTGATGTTGTGTGTAATGCAAGTGGCCGGTTAGCTCAGTTGGTTAGAGCATGGTGCTAATAACGCCAAGGTTGTGCATTCAATCCCCACATGGGCCAATCTTTGTCTCTATGTAAGGGAAGGGATCAAAGCAACAGAACCAAAGGGTAAACAGGGAGGAGAGGAGGCACTGTGGGTCACCCTAGAGACTGGAAATGGCTCCACAATCTGCACAAGGGTTGCATATAGACCCCAGTCTCAGGGGGAGGAAATGGACAAGGAAATGATAGAAGGCATTCTTGGGATGGCAGAGAAAAGGGAGATATTGCTGATGGGGGACCTGAATATGCCAAATGTTGACTGGAGCATCTTTGCTGCAGCCACATCCAAGAGCAGAACCATTCTTGATGCCCTACGGGGACATGCCTCAGACAGCTTGTTTTGGAACCCACTCGGGAGACAGCAATCTTAGACCTGGTACTCTCAAATGGGGATGGAGAGAGGATCTCTGATCTTGAAGTGGGTAGCCATCTTGGAACAAGCGACCACCAAACAGTGTGGTTCACGATAAACTTAGCTGTAGAGTCAAGCCACACAAAAGTGAAGGTACTGGACTTCAGGAGGGCTGATTTTGTCAAAATGGGAGAGTGCCTCAGAAAAGCACTAGCAAACTGGGAAGAAGGTGAGGTGGAGCAACAATGGGGAAACATCAAAACCGCCATCACAGAGGCAACAAGCCTTTGTGTGAAGCAAATAAACATATCAAAATGAAAGAAAAAAACACTATGGCTCTCAAAAGAAGTGGCAGGGAAGGTAAGGGAGAAAAAGATAGCATTCAGGAAGTATAATGAAACACAGAAGGAGCAGGACAGAGAACTGTACCAGTTAAAGCAGAAGGAAGCGGGTAAGACAGTCAGAATAACAAAGGCCCAAACCAAGGAAAAGATAGCCAACTCGGTTAAGAAGGGGGCTAAAACCTTTTATAGGTACATTAGGGAGCAAAGAAAGACTAAGGCAGAAATATTGAGGCTGAACAAAGAGGAAGGTGGTTGGGCAGAGAACGACAGTGAAAAAGCAGGGATACCAAATGAATACTTCTGCTCAGTATTCACAATGGAAAAGCAGGGGAAATACCTAATCTGGTCAATAGAAGCACTCTGGATGGGGGTTGATATTAGTCCTTTCACAGAAGAAAGGGTTCTGAAAGAACTCTTAAAACTGAAGGTGAATAAAGCAATGGGACCTGATGGGATTCACCCAGAATTCTAAAGAACTAAAGGAAGAACTAGTAACACCACTGACTACCGCTTTTAATAAATCATGGGAGGATGATGTGGTACCTGAGGACTGGAGGAGGGCGGATGTGGTTCCCTCCACAAAAGTGGGAGCAAGACAGAGGCAGGAAACTGCAGACCTGTCAGTTTGACCTCAGTGGTAGGAAAATGATGGAATCACTTCTGAGGAAAGAATTGTTGAGTACCTAGAGGCCAGTGGGGCACAGGACCCAAGGCAGCATGGATTCACAGCTGGAAGTTCATGTCAGACAAAGCTAATTGATTTCTTTGACTGGGTGACCAAAGCAGTAGACCAGGGAGGGGCTGTGGACATGGCCTACCTAGACTTTAGCAAGGCATTTGACACAGTCCCACACAAAAGATTAATAAACAAATTAGCCAGCCTGGGAGTGGGTCCCTGGGTGGTAGCTTGGGTAAAACACTGGTTGGAAAACAGAACATGCGGGTAATAGTAAATGGAGTCCACAGTGATGAAAGGAGGGTTACTAGTGGGGTACCGCAGGGTTCAGTACTGGGGCCAGTCCTTTTTAATGTCTTTATAAGTGACATTGCAGAGGGACTGAAAGGGAAAGTATGTCTCTTTGCAGATGACACAAAGATCTGCAACTGGGTTGATACGCAAGGTGGGGTGGAAAGGATGAAAAGGGACTTGGCAAGGTTGGAGGAATGGTCAAAAGTATGGCAGCTTAGATTCAATGCAAAGAAGTGCAAAGTAATGCACTTGGGAAACAAAACCCAGGGAAGAGTACACAATGGGGGGTGAGATACTGACAACAACAAAAGTGGAAAGGGACCTGAGGGTAGTCATATCAAATGACCTAAAGGTGGGCCAGCAATGTGAGAAGGCAGTAAGGAGGGCTGGGGGGATACTGGAATGCATAGGGAGAGGCAGCACCAGTAGAAAACAGGAAGTTGTTGGCCCTCTGTACAGACAGTTGGTAAGACCACATCTGGAGTACTGTGTACAGTTCTGGAGACCTCATCTCCGCAAAGACATAGAAAGGGTGGAGGCTGTCCAGAGGACGTCAACCAAAATGATGCAGGGTCTGCATCAGAAGACATATGAAGAAGGACTGAAGGAACTAAAGATGCATAGCCTTGAGGAAACTAGGGAGAGGGGGGACATGATAGAAACGTTCAAATACCTTAAAGGGACACTGTCAACCTGTTTTTCATCATATTATTTCTAGTTGAAACCCCACATTTTATGATTGTTTACCCTCTCTAAAATTCACTGATGTTGCTGTTTGTTTTGTCTGTCTTCTTGTTTAGTAGAAATTAAATGCATGGCAATGTATATTTATAAACAACCTTGTTTTGTTTACAATCCTGGTTCTGTTCTTACTGCATACTTTCTGAGCATTAGAAACACGCCCAACCAGTGCAGTCACCCATAAGAAAGAAGCCTCCTAAACTCCCATTGCATCATGAGGGGCTAGACTGTTCTGTGGGTATTCCCAAGTCCAGGAAAGATGTCATTGGAGTTGTTCAAGGGATGTAAACAAACCTGTTTTGGTGTGATAACACCAGTATGTTGGGCAGTCTGTTTTTCACTTTTTTAAAGAAAATAAGAGTCAGAATCAAACTACCAGCTACATAAGCAAACGTTACTGAATGTTGGCAGTTGTAAAATATGTTTTTTAAATTGGGGACACTTTGAGACCTAAGAGGGTTGACAGTGTCCCTTTAAGGGAATCAACAAAGTCCAAGAGGGTAGCATCTTTCAGAAAAAGAGATGTGCAAAAACAAGGGGGGGGGCACAATTTGAAGATAGAGGGGGACGGCCCAGAGGTAATGTGGAGGAAGTATTTCTTCACAGAGAGGGTTGTGGATACGGGAACAGCCTTCCTGAAGAGGTTGTAGAGTCAAAAACAGTGGGGGAATTCAAGAATGCATGGGACGGACATAAGGCAATTCTAGTGGGGTGTAGGAGGAAGTAGGCTGTTGGTTAAGTAGGATCTGCAGCTTATCCATTAGGTAGGGAAATGGGCAGACTAGGTGGGCCAAGCGGTCCTTATCTGCTGTCAAATTCTATGTTTCTGTGTTAATGTGTTTAGACACCATGATTCAAGTCACAACTTGAGTTTTTTTAATTATGACTCCTTGGAATGTTTTTCAGTTGCCATGAGCATCGTACTTCTGGTTTATTTCTAATGTTCCTCTTTCAGTTATGATTTTGCTTAAAATATACTGTTCTACAGATTGTTATCACTGTCTGTGTAACCTTGTATTTCACCTCTTGTAGCCTAATGTGGACAGTTCCATGTGTTACATAACATTGGTGTCCACTTACGAGTCATGAAACAGCAGGTTCCAAGTATCCATGTCTCTGCTGTACAGCACACAGTTTCATGGCTTTCCTTCTGACAGCTAATGTCAGGAACTTTGATACAACAAGCTTTTTTTTTGGTAAGAGAATATATCACTTGTAAACATCACAAGTGGTCTGCTGCAACAACACACAACGACTTCAAAGTCGGACAAGCAGGACCCCACATAGGCCCATGCAGCACTGTTTTGTGCGGTCATCAAACAAAGGATGCGGAAGCGCATTTCATTGCCTTCTATGGTGTCACTATTTTGCTATATATTTGGACCCTTTACACTGGTCATTTTATTCCACCAAAGCAATCGATCGACTAATATGCACAGAATTAGTGGAGCGATTGCATTGCTTGAGTAACATACCAACTATGAAGGCAATAAAACTGAATTAAACTAGTGTCACAATATAAATCAATGTTGTGCGCTCACGCAGCACTCGAGTCATCCAATAACAAAACATGGCTGCAAGGGCTGACGTTGGGGTGTGTTGCTTGTACCGTGAAGTCTGTGTTTTGTAGGCCAGCTGCCCAATTGTGATGTTTACGCGGGATATATCTTCTTGTAGGAAACTGCTTTTTAAGCAATACTTTATCACAGTACTTCTGGTAAGGTAAGACATAAAACAGTCTTGGTGACATAGGTACTAAAAAAGCTGGTCTTGAAGCATTTCTAGGAGCAATTCAGTGCAGGATTCCGAAAACCATACCTTCATGTCATGCATTTGAACAGGCCATGTTGTTCTGTAGACAATCATGACCTGACTGACCATGCAAAGCAACAATCACTACTAATATGGCCAAAGGCACAACATATGCAATCTGTGACCACCCAGCGTAGGTTGACAATCAGCCACTGTCACCGCTGAAAGATATTGCTGAAAATGGATTCACAGCACAGAAACTCGACATAGTTATCCATGTCACTGTAGTCATGACATCACCTCCACACATTACCTGGTGCTGCCACAACAGAACTTACCACCACCCAGAACAACGTGTTCAGTGCCGTGTCAAGTGCTGACCACCAGATGCAGATGCAGAGCGAGGTGTATATCACAGCAAGCAGTACTTTATATATTATGTGATGAATTTATCACACCAACGTCATTCAGTACTTGCTATATGCAGTACTGCATGCTCACTGGGAGCTCACTAAGTGGGTGTACGTGTGGCTGAAAGATTGGACGGCTCACCACTTTGATGGTTGCTGCCCTTGTGTTCCTGGGGTGATGGCGCACTGCTGGGTACGTGTGTTGAGGTGACACCGCAGTACATGGGATAATGCTTTCATAAATGTGATCTGTGACAAGAGTTACCATTTCTGTGCAGTTTTTCTATTGTTCATGGATGCTTTCATGGGCCACGTCTCTATGGCTTTGTTTGTCAGGCATGGTCACCATTGCGATCACTTGCACTGTTCCATCACTCATCAACGGACTTGTGAACGACTGTCCGGGTACTCACTCTGTGCCATACGGTGCACTGCTGGACTGGTATTGCAGCATGTTCTGTGTGACGTCATCAAACAGTACTGCAATGTGCCATTGTGTTTTCCACAGTCTCCATAAAGCTTTGACAGTGTTTCATTTGAAAAAAAAAAGTCTTGGTATTCAAAACATACCATATGTAGGCCTCATCGTGTCCTTCCACACAGAGTATCCCCCTTTTTTGAATTTAGGGAATCAAATGGAGTACTTTGGCCTTCCATCCACAGTGACTGCCTGCATGCGCTCACTGTTCTTATTAAAATGCATTGCGGATAGAATCAACCTGTTGATGTCAGAAAGAATATGTGTTGAAATGCGCTGAAACATAGAAAATATACAGTTTACTTCAGTCTCAACTGTTTGCTTCTCTGTGTGGCACCATACTCCCCCATAGCCATCCAGTCCTGACACCACAGTAAGGTGTCCGTGCAATGCTGTGTTACAACTCATTATAAACTGTGGTGTGCCAATCGTGCTTCCTGATTCATTGGATATGCACGAAATGTGTCTCATACACAGGCAACACAAAGTTCAGAGTAGCAAGACAGCATTTCACAGAGCAATGGGGAGCATTTACAATTGCTCCTACTGCAACAGTAGATGTCACAGAAATGTGTCTTTTACCATATCCCTGCCTTTCTGCAGTTCCCTGTCAACAGCCGTGAGTCTCCACAATGGGCCCTATCAACTGCTGCATGAATGATAGGGTAAAGTGAAGTTCCCTTCCCTCGCGTTTCCCAAATGTAACAAAATACAACAAAACAGTTCCCTGTGTCTCACACTCTGTCTCTCTGTTGTGCATAGATGAGAACACTTAGTTGTGTCACACTCGATCTGTTGTGCACATTGCAGCTCATTGAAGTAACTTAGCTGAGCAGTTCTACACGATCATTTTTTTGTGAAAAAGTTGTTCCTTTCTTTCCCTCTGAACCAGCCACCCTCTACCTGCATCTTATGCACCCTTTCTCGTCTTCTGTACCTTTTTTGGAAAAAGTCCATCTTCTATGTCTCTGTTCATCCCCTTAAATACCCTTTAATCCGTTCAGTCCTCAACTGAGTACAGTCCAAGTACACTACAATCTTAAGTTCATTTCTCAGTACCTACCTTTTCTGAATTGATTAGGAGGCCTATAATTACCCTCCTCCTCTGTATAACAAGCCCCCCCCCCATTTGGAGTCACCACATGTGCCTTCTTTTATCCTGTGGTGCCTTCCCTGTGTCCATGGACCAACTAAATAGAGCTCACAAGAGATGTGCCGAATATTACTACTTACCGTGTGCGCATTCCCATGTTTGAAAAGCATGTATGCTTAGGCGCGTAGTGTAACATGAGGCTGTGAAAGGCCTCAAGAGATGACGTCTGATACGGCATACAACTAGGAACCTCTGAGACAACCGCCCACACATCCCCATTTATAGACCAGCACTACCAGTAAGGTGTTCACCACCCATGATATGTACAAGGCAAGGCATGATATGCACATGATACGATCAAGACAAATTATTAAGTTACTGCCAATGCCTTCTCCAAGGCCTATTTTGACCAGCCTCTCCATGACTTCACTATGCATATGTGCTCCTCTCCCATTCCTTTTACCCATGACATACCAGATCCAACCTTTGTATCTCTTTCAGATCCCCTATGGCAGTCTCTGCCAACCTGTACTACATCCTGGAATAGGAAAATGTCAACACCCTCACAGATAAAACTTTACTTTTACTGGTAAGGCTGGAGGTACATTGCTGATCTTTGATGGCAGATGACAGTACAGAAAGTCATTAATGACAGACAGGTGAAACATCGGTGTATGGTTGATCGCAGTGCGATCACTACAGCATGCTAATCCATGGGTGTATTTCACTGACTGTCGTTTAGGCGTGTGAACAGGAAGAATTTAATTCTGTGGTGTTTGACACTAGTATGATGCCAACCAGTGTTGTGATGCATATGCCCATAATTTGTTAACATTGGTTGCATATGCACAAGTACATCTGCACATGCGTTACTGTGTACAAAATTTGTCATGGGTGAAATTGTGGCTATATGCATGTGCCCCCACTTGTCCACAAACACATTCAGCGTTGGCTTCATGGAGAGTGCACATAACGTAGATTCCAAAACCACACTGTTACCCAGGCAATTCATGTCACTTTATATTCCACATTTTGGTATTCCTGTCAAGGACCTATGAACAGTGCAATGAAAGCACCGTAAGCAACTAAGACAAATTAAATATCAATGAAGAAACCATGTGAAATGGACTGTGATGGGAATTCACAGCTTCCTTACATTGTGTTAACCACTCCTTGTCACGGTCGGTGCCTGTGAGTGGCTCATGGGTTCATCTTGTGTACATGTCATTCGTAAGACTGTCATGCACATTCAGTACATGGTGCATTAATGACTGCCACTTGGCAGCAATCAATTCCCCATTGCCTTGTTCTGTTGAAACAGCTGACCAATACAGATGGTTAACTGCGGATTGCTTCCATAGGGCTACATCGGCACACTCCTTTTGAGTGGCTACTGTGTCAATTTATTTGGCTACACCTACAGGACAATAGAAAAAACTTGGTAACAGTGACTTACCACTGACATTGTGACTGTATGGATTAGGAGTAATGTGTTGGCATAATAATCGAGAAACTGTACCTTTGGCAACATGCCAAATGTCAAAGAAATGAGATGTTGAGGTTAGGTTCTCCTGAATCAATTTCTCATTTTATCGATGCCTGTCAGTGATCATTGCATTGATGTTCAGGCCATTTTCATCTTTCAGAAATCCTACCACCCTCTTCAGCCCCTCGTGCTCACACCATGTACTATTTTTAACTTCGTTACTCTACAGGATACAAGAAAACGTAAGATGGTGGTGCAACTCTGTTGCCCATGCTATGAACAGTACAAATATTATACATTTGCAAGCAGACAACAAAGCTATTTGGGCACGTCAACACTGAAGAATGCGTCAGCTTCCAGCCATATTATGCAGGTGGCACTCCATCACCCAAACCTTCCTTTAAGAGCCCTCTTGCCTTGGCAGTCCCACATTCTGAGCAGCACAGTTTTGGGACAGGACACCATGTGTGCTGCTATGTAAATAAAGTACCTCCCCATCTGCATCCAGAACAGTACCCCCAGCAATATGATGTCATACACCTCAATGACCAACTTCATCGAGCGTAAAACAGGATCCCCATTCGGCCGATGCAGCACTGTTCTGTCATGTCAAAAAACTAAGGCTGCAGGAGCGTGCACCATTCATCTCTATGGGGATGGTCTTGTGAAACATATGTATACCCTTCAGTGGTTTCATTTAAGTGTGCATAATACAGCAATCAACTAATAGGGTCCCTGTTAGTAGACTGATAGGTTTTATATACTAAAATCACAGCACCAAAGGGTATAAATATGTTGTGAAAGTACCAGCCACATGGAAATGAATGGTGCACGCTCACACATCCTTCGTTTATGGACCGCACAAAATAGGTGTGTGTTTGCTGACGTGGCTTCCTTTTTTTCACTTGGGGAAATAGTTCTTTTTTGGATCAGGTGAGGAATGAACCCTGGTTGAGAGTAGCACCCAAGAATGTACCAACCTGTGATTTCATATGGAGCTAGTTAGTGATTGCTTTACCTGTGCCGCAGATACAGTTTAACATGGCTAGCGGAACTTGGCAGTGCAGTCACATCACTGTATTTTATGTACATATGGTTTATTTAGATGTACTTTGGTGTCATGGTAACCTAGCAACTGCTTCTGAACTTCAAACATGAACCAATTGCTGTTAACTGAGTAACATCACTTCCTCCGCCAACAGTCAATAAATGACAACTGAAATATGCAACAGCACTGTGTAGTACAACTGTACTGCTTAGATTGAATAGCCATTGAGATGACATACCTGCACCACTTGAAGATCTACAACTTTTCTAATGCGCTGCTCTATTACCGTAAAGGCGTCACATTTGGCACAGTGGCCGGGGCTATCTGAATGTCCATCACCGGCCAGTACCAACCCACCATCCATATTTTTTAGTCTTGTTATCATCTGTGCTTGATGATGCTTCCATGTTGTTAACACAGTGGGCTCCAGGTACAAACACTGATGTTTAAAGTAGGAGCCCTTGGCAAAGCTTGCTAAATTCAGAAAGTGGAATAACTTAATTATCTTGCTGGACAATTGTCCAGAGAATAGTACTGAGGCAGACATCAACATGTTATCCGCTGGCATCTGCCTAATATATGGCTGGCTGCACCACTGGCCATCATATCCGCGGTCATGACAGACCTGTGTCACAGTAATGGCAGTTCCACTCCTGTTTGTTATCTTCCCCCTTGAAAGAGCAAGGCACCGTGGACATATTACAAACAACTCTAACAACTGAGAGTGATACACAATGTACTTTGGCTCGTCGAACTGTGACAGAACGTCAGTAGCTGATTTTTGGTCGCTGTTGAAAAACAAACCAGCACAGTCACTCAAGTGCATGACATTGCCACGCTCATAATGACGAAGTTTTGATAGTAGGTATTGATCTTCCTTATAGATGTTCCCAGAAGTTGTTCCTTGTGTATATGTCTACTCACACTTGCATCAGGACCACACACAGAACTTTAATGGCCTATGTATTGCGACTTGTGGCACCCAGTATCATGTCCCTGACATAAGCAGTCGGACAACACAGGTTCTGTGTTACCCAGTGTAACACAATGCTTGGAACACTACATGATGAAATACAGGTGAGCTGTGGGTGCTGTCATGCGCCTGACATAGGTAGACAAAGTTGTGGTGTGCTCCAGATGCAGTGACACGCAGTGATGTATGTAATGACATACTAATGGAACACAAGTGTAACACTGACTGTAAAATTAAGTAATGTTATGAAATCGGTACAGTCATGTGGTTTTCACACATCACCACTACTTCATGGCTTACTTTCATTTAGCAAACATTGTAAGTAACAGCTTTAGCAGAATCACTGCACAGTGTCATTACTGGACCCTTTTCCAGTGTGTAACAAGGAATCTAACACAGGTACGGACAAATCAGGATACCTGCATTCTGATGCCCATTTCATAAAACTGGTAAGTTGGACAGAAAAAAAAAAATTACTACTAGCAAACAAGTTCAGAGAAGGTGATTTATCGCATATGTTCAGGTGACAACAAAGTTGGAAGCTGCTCTTTAAACAGCATGTTTCTACCACGCATGTTGTGCCCCCCCAAGCCTAATCGATGTCCTACGTCCTGAGTACCACCGTTCCCAAATGTGGCATAAATAATTCTTAGGTTTTAAAAGATGCATCCCTCACAAAACAGAATAATGAAGCCCGGACCAAAAAAAGACCAATGTCCCATTCCTGAAAACACTCCCCCATGTTGGGCCACACAGCCCTGTTTTGTGAGGTCTCAAAAGGAATGTGGTGTGACAGCGCACAATTTACCTCAATGGGACTGATATGGAAGCAATAAGACAGGACAGGGTGTGCATGGAACACATTTTACTGCACGGCCAGGGGTGTAATAAGGCAGGAGGACTTGGCTAAGTGCCTTTAATCCCTGGTGTGTGGTAAAATGTGTTCCATCACCACCCTATGTCTTAATCTTTCTCTTTATGGTTGCCGTACTAGAGTCCAAGATGCAGTCCTGATTCAGCAATTGCCATCCGTACAGAGGATTAAAAAAAAGAAATTTGGTTGCATTGCTTTAGCCTACCCATTTTATAATTTGTAATAGTTCAATACCCTTTGGTATTGTGATGTTATTCAATAAAAGTGATAGATGGAATAATAGGTTCCTTATGAATGGAACGGTCACTGTCATTGAATAAAATCCCACCACCAAACAGTATAAAAGTTGTGCCAAAAATCGGTCCCATCAAAGTAAATGGTGTGTGATCACACTTCCTTTGTTTTGTGACATCACAAAAAAAGCTAGGCTGCATGGGCTGACGTATGGCCGTGTTTTTAGGACCGGGAATTGGTTCTTTTTTGGTCACCTGCTGCATATTTCGGTTATACGAGGGATGTGTATTTGGAAACAGAAGGTCTTTGAATGCCACATTTGGGAACAGTGCTACTGAGGATGTAAGTCATAGATTAGGCTGTCAGTCAGCCACCACGAACCTGATGTTCAACAATATCATGCAGAACTGCTTCTAAACTGTGTAGTAACATAGGAACGAGTAATGTATGTTGACACAAACCTCAACATAATTTCTTCATCAGCAGTGTCTGTGTCACTGTCATCCGAACTGCTGTCATTGAGTTGGTAGTCTGTGTCTGCATTATCCATGTCATTGTCTGAATCTATATCACTGTCGTTATAACCACTGCTGTTTACTTGATGATTTTTGTGTCCCACGATGTCCGCCAGGCTTCCACCAATGAGACTGCACATGACAGCCTTATCCTTCACGTGAGCTTTCACTTGGACACTTTTTGAGTAAATGTTAAAAATACATTGTGAATAATTGACATGGTTACATGTCACAATAAAATGTTACACAGCAGACTGTCATGTTTCGTTGCTTGTCTTATCTGTCAGCATTGCCTCAACGTGATGTATGTTGTCATTATTTTTGTTAACAACTGCTGATTTCAGCGATCTGCAGCTCACCAACATAGTAGTTGCCCTGAAAGCATGGCACATGTAACCAACACAGTGATACTGTTAACTGGAACATACTGTACAGGGTATTGGTAACATGCCTACTATGCTGTTATCAAGGAATCACAGCAATGTCATGTATTATTGACACGAGATAGGAAAACAAGGCCGCACACAGTACAAATAAGAAGAAGTACCTGCCTTGTCAATTATCGTGCCATGATCCAGCTTTATATCCTATCCCTACCCACCCCTTCAAGACCCATTGTACGGCAGCTCAATAAGTGACCTTTACAGTGGTGGTGTGATAAAAATTGGCAATGTATTCCCATACCAGTTAAAAGTTATTTGCGCTATGCAATTGCATTTCTGCATACTACCGAGGAAAAGACTGAGTTATCGCTACTAAAAAGAAAGCACCACACTGCTCAACGCAGCACTGTTTTGTGATCTGATATCAGAATCACCCACTTATGAGTCATTGTGGCACGGTCACGCAGCCTTTGTTTTGTTGCAGCACAAAATACGTCTGCCTGGGGCAATGTTTTTTGCACTGGGAAGTCGTTCTGTGTTTTCGCGAGTATGCAGAAATCCACTTGGATGGAGGAACTACCTTTTAACTGCAATGGAATTAAGTTTTACAATTTCATCAAACCACCACTGTGAAGGTCACTCATCAACAATGATGGTTGTAGACCCATACTGGAAAGGAGCTGTGGAACAGCGATCAGTAATTCGTATGTAGCTATTCTATACTGCAACAAAGAAGGGTATTTCATGTGTGGTGGACTTGGAGCATTACAATTTCCTTTCACATACAATAGCAGGTGCAACCACTGATTTGGGTATTATTGAAAAAGTGAGCTGTTGCTGTGCATTCAGGTGTGTGCAAGGTCATGTAAACCACAGCACAGCAGTAGTTGCTGTAACAATACAAACGAATTGAGTCCTACATACGTCTAACACTGACCGTAGTTTGGTGATATGATTTATAAACGATATAACTGCATGCTCTGATTAACTGAGCAACACAGTACTGGAAAGGTATGACTGAGTTAAGCAGTAAGGCACAACAGGGTGTGGGTTACTGGGTGCTTACCCACGCCGTGTGTGGTGTGTCACGAGGTGCAAATGAGTAACTTAACCACACTAGAACTGTGTTTATCACCAGTAACTGCAACACTGTAGTGCATTACTATGCCTTCTTGCGATTATAGAATGGACACATTTGTGAAATATATGTAAAACATGTGTTTAATTAGGTTTATTATAAATCAAATTATGCAACCATGGGTAATGCAGTATGTACCCATGGTCGTGACATATTTTCACAAATGAGGTCTTAGGATTTTCACACACCATTCTATAATCATAGTGTCACAGTGCTGCACAAGGTAGACACGAGGGACAAATGGACAATAAACATTGGCACAGGAAAGGAATACCGGGACTGGTTCTGAGCAGAGACCTATAGTCCATTTCGCTCAATACATGTAGAGGACAATTAACATGGAGGTATACCCAGTTTCCCATGACATGTTATGAAATTAAGAACAGTATGATTGCTCTGAACATCAGCTTGCATTTTAACAGCAAAACACTGGACATGTGCCACTGCCTGGGTATAGGGTGGAAGCTAAAAGACAAAGATACTGCTGTTATATTTTTGGCCAGTACTCCCATAAGACGATGATATGCAAGGACAAAAACAGAACAATATGCGACAGTATGGCTGTGAGGGGGAACATACTGGTCCAGTAACAGAATAAAGAGTTGTAAAACAAGTCCTGCAACAGATAGTAGTACACAGTGGCTTCAAGCAACAATTTTACAAAGGAAATAGAGGAAAACTAATGACACAACTATAATGATGGTAGGGCACCTGATGAGTACATATGGACATACGAACATAAGAATGTGCCACCAGAAACAGACCACCCAGTCTATGTAAATATGCCCCAGTGTGCAGCTTGCACCCCTAATTTGCAGCTGACCCACCCCCCTCACATTTGTCATCCCACTGCCACCCCACACCTCCTCCACCCTCACTCTCCCCTGGTACCTGTCCCATTCACTTTTGAAACTGTTCAGAGATGTACATGATACCACCCAGTCTGGTAGGGTGTACCTATTTGATACCACACTATCTTTCAAATAGTATCTGCTTATTTCCTTACTAAATCTTCAAACCTCTATTGTTAGCGCATGCCCCCTGGTGACCCGCCCCATCCTTATTCATTCTCATCATATACTTGAATGTTTGTATCATGTCACCCCTGTCCCTTGTATCCTCCAGGATCTACATATTCAGGTCTCAGCATGCTGTCATAGTCTGTGCCTTACATCCCACATATCATCTTTGTTGCCCTCCTCTGCACCACTGCCAGTACCCTGATATGACGCTTTAGGTATGGAGTCCAAAGCTGCACACAGTACTGTAATTGCAGCCTTACCTGTCACCTGGACAGGGGCAGAATAACTTGTCTTCGCCTGGGTGAAGAAACCCCTTGCTATGCACCCCAGCATTTAATTCATTTTTGCAGCCACAGTCCTGCACTGGGCAGTGTTGTCCATGGTCCCTGTTATCATTACTCCTAGGCCCTTGTCCTCTACACACACCCAGTATTCTGTCCGTGGTGTTCTTCACCTCAAAGTGTATAACCTTACAGTTGTTTGCATTGAACCAGGGCAGACACCTGTGTGACCATTCCTGTAGGTTGCTTCTGTCACCCTGCAGCTGTTTCCATTCCTACTCTCCATTCACCAATGCTCCGATTTTGCTATCGTCAGCGAACAAACTGATCTTGCTGACAACAACATGTACAATATCTGATATGAAGAGGCTGAACAACACTGGCCCCAACACAGAGCCAAAGTCTGCCACCACTGAAGTTTACTACCTCACTAACTGATGTCTGTGGCTACACACACATCGTGATATTAAACCACAGGGTTTGGTGACCACTGTTGGCTAGTGTGTCCCCCACCTTTATTTCCCATACTGCCTCTCCCATGAACAACACAAGATGTAAAGTGTTGTTCAGCCTAGTAGGTACACTAACCAACTGTGTCAGGATACCCTCCTTCGTTTTGTCAGGAGCACTTGCTGCATAGCAGTGGAGGTGACTATAATGCTCCAGTCAAACCACGGCAAGTTTCAATCCCACACGATGACCAGGTGGTTGTGATACACATTCACAAAAGTCGGATCAACACACAAAATAGTTAAGCAGTAAACAACAATGGGGTGTGGGTTATCGGGAGATTTACTATGGATGCAGTGATTTGACCATGAGGCACAGCCCAGTGGGTAACTCCTTGACAGCCGTGGTAAATTCCCCGATAAGCAACATCCTCTGAGTGGCTTATTGTGATCATACCAAGGTTAATGTTGATTATGCCATTGACATAAGTGAACAGCTAATGAAATGATCAGACTAGTAGTTTAACACCAGTGTAAATCCTATGATAATCAGTGGCTGATCCAGTTTAAAGATTCGCTTAGGGACCAAAATTGGAATAGAGTATATTTGTTTCCGGATATTAACTTAGCAATACAATAATTTAGTGAATCCTTATTAACTGTGATAAATAAACATGTTCCAATGGTACAGAAAAGGAGGAAAAATAAAGAAGACCAATGGATTTCAGATAAAATAAAAAAAGAGCTAAGGGTAAGAAATAGAATATGGCAGAAAGCTAGAAAAACTAAGAACTTAGAAGATTGGGAGAGTTTTAAAAAATGGAGAAACAAATGTAAAAGGAATATCAGGATGGCAAAGAGTAAATATTATTTGAATAAATTTGAGAAGGTAAGTGATTCAAGAATGTTTTGGAAACTTGTTTGATCTAAAATATAAAAATAAGAGTAGTAAAATAGAAAGTATATTACAGGAAGGAAGTATGATTGAAGATTCAGTTAGTATTGCAACTATATTGAATCATTACTTTCTCAAATTACCTGATTTGGATATCCTGCCACCGGAAAGAACAGACTGTTGATATAACTATAACTGAATTAATTGCTGAACAGAAAGAAGTATAAGATACAGCAAGGAGGTAAGTTTAACTTTAGACTCTAAGTATAGCTGAAATAAGGAAACAATTACAAAATTTAAATGTAAATAAGGCAGGTGGTTTAGATGGAATTGAAGCTAGATTTTTTGAAGATTGGTGCAGATATATTGGCACCAATAGTAACATATCTCTTAAATTGAGTCTAACAATTTCAGTTGTCCCTGATATGTGGAAAGTGGGAAAGGTAATTCCAGTTTTAAGGGTGGGGATAGTACTGTGCCATCTAATTACAGACCAATTACGATTCTTCCAATATTATCTAAACTATTAGAACGTAGTGTTCATTTACAACTTAGTCATTATATGGAAACGAATGAAATATTATCTGATAATCAACATGGGTTTAGAGGAGGTCCACGGGCACCGCCCTACTGGATTTGCAAACTTGGTGGTACATCACTTGATGAAGAAAAGGCCACTGGGGCGGTGTTCGTGGGACCTCAGTAAAGCATTTGATTTGGTACAGCATAGAAAACTGTTAGAAAGACTTTGGAAAGTGGGGTTAGAGGAAGGACCATTAACATGGATAGCATCTTACTTAGCAAATCGTAGACAGTGTGTTGTCAATGGTGATTTTATAGAGCCCTTGGGAACTAAATCGTGGTGTTCCCCAGGGATCGATACTAGGCCCATTGTTGCTTAATATTTATGTGAATGAGTTAGAGCAAACAATAAAATATGGGGAGGTAAGATTATATGCGGATGATACAGTTCTGTTGGTTTCTGCAGATAATATGAGAAATGTTGAATTACAGTTACAGAGAGATTTAACTTCACTGGAAAATTGGATGGACAATTCTGGTCTTTTGATTAATGCAAAGAAAACCCAGTGTATGGTGTTTGGTTTGGGCATAAGCTTGAAAAACAAAAATATCTAAATATTCATTTGCTAAATGGCACTCTGATTGAGGAAGTTAAAGGTTATAGGTATTTGGGTATGTACATAGATTCAGGTATGACATTTGAAAGTCATGTTGATATGCAGATAAAAAGTTAATCAAAGATTGGGTGTTTTTAGAAGGTTAACAAATGTATTGACTAAATTTGCTAGGGAAAACTTGTTAAGCAAATGTTAATTCCGTGCTTGATTATGGATTGCCAATATATATGAATGCATCACAGAAAGTGTTAAAAAGTTGATCAAACAGTTTATAGGTTAGTAAATTTATTATTAAGGTGAATATAAAATGCATCATTGTAAATTATATGAAAGATTAAATTGGCTGCATCCTGAAATACAGAGGAAGTATATTTGGCTATTAAATTGTCATAAGTTAATATATGCCAAAAATAATCATCCATTACTTAAGTATATTAAGTTGCAGATTCTGGATAGTTATAATTTATGTACAAGAAATTCTGAAAATAGGGTACCATTGCTCAAATATTGTAGTAACGTAGGAGAAATGAAGTTACAAAATAGATTTGCTTCATCTTGGAATAATTTACCCAAGCACTTACAGAATATAGCTAGCTTTGCCAGTTTTAAAAGTAAGTTATTTGAATACTTGCAGAAGTTGTGTGTGTGTATGTTATGGATAATGTTGTATATGTTATTTTATTTAGAAATATTTGTACTTGTATTTTGAGTTTATTTATGTACCACCTATACAGGACTTGATTGTAAACAGTGTTTATTGCACTATCAAATATACCTGTATAAAAATAAAGTTTTAATCATCATCAAATACAAACAGTGATCTACATCATAATCATGTGCAGCACAGGAATAAATGCAATAAAAATAACAACAGAATGGAAACTCTTTAAAAGTTGTATTTGATTAGAGTAAAAAAATGAACATTGGTATAATCGCAATAAGACAAGCTGAGAATGTGGGTTATTGGGACATTTACCACAGCTTGCGACGATTTACCCACTTGGATGCACCTCGTGCCCAAAGCACTCCAGCCATGTCAAATCACCAGATAACCCACAGAACCTCGGGGCTTATTGCTCAAATAAATGGTAGTGGATATGTGCAAGGGGGGAGTAAATAAAGGTTAGTTGACACATAAGCTGTGGAATAGTACATTGATTGTTTCAATTTGCAATGAAACGTGCTACACACATACCTTTACTACATCGTGACACCTTCAAGTGGCACTGGACACCACGTGTCGTGGTCTCACTACTTGAATTCCGCACTTCATCAGTCAGATGACTGATATGAGTAAGCTGTGGAGAACAACCTTCCATTGTGGACAGAGACATGCAGTCATTTGTCATACAGGATGTATCAAGGGTAAATGATGCATCACATTGACTGGATGAAGTATCATGAAGATCTGGACTGCACATAGAGTCAACACCATTCAGCTCCATACCAGAGTGTACCTCATTCACCTCCATTACACAGTCCACCGTACTGACCTTCGTCGCATTGCTGGATGCCAGTGACATTCTCCTCAGCTCAGAAAGGTCCTAATGATAGAGTCATTGAAATGAACATTTATATTTCTTTTCCTATCAACAGTGGTACTGTAATGTATTATTAAAATGGTACACTCTACCACTACATGACTGCTACTGTCTGTTGCAATACCTGATACAGACGGCTGACGTGTGTCAAAACAACAAATGTTGCACGTATTACTTGGTACCATGTATTGCAAAAGTTGGTATTCAGTAGAGGAGGATGCTACTGGTTGTCAGCTACTTGCAAAAAGGTAGACATTGTCCACCACTTGTGCCATGCATCATGATTAGACATGGGTAAAGTAGGTTCATGAAATAATTGGAACAGTATTCATAAATGTTGCTTGAAAGGTACCAAGTTTTTGATTCCCAAAACACACACAGCAGAGAGCCTTAAAACAGCATGACACTGTTTTGCATCCCCTGGCGTTTGCCAAAGTGCAAACCTTATTGCAGAACACATGCACCACATGGGGTGCAACACAGAACAGCATCACTGCAAAGTCTACCTCACATGAAGCATGTGTGGCCTTTCGGTCCCCCACCCACCACCACCCTGCTGACCACAACACCCTTGCACGTCTGTTGAGTGACACAGCCCTCCTCTCATAACACGCATGTGCTTGGTTATGAGCACATACTGAAAACACATGAGCTCAGCGACTGACAGAAGGTGTCATTCAGTGATGACATATGCTCACATATGTTACAAACAGCATTGGCACATTGTTTGGCAACCACCTTTGGGTTATCAGATATCATTATCACTAAATTTTCATCATAGTTATTGAGCATCACTATCCGACACCCACCCATATGATATAATCATGACCTTGGTTGTTGTGAGAAACACTGATTGGGTGTGTCATGAATGAATTATTATTATAAGATGGCCAAGAAAAATGTTGTCACCTAATTGGCAGACAGCCATCAGGTGACCATACATTAATGTATGTTAACTTTACAGTTTGTGGTACTCAGGCACCCTTGCCACATTATGGAGCACAGCTGCACTCGTTATTTATCAGCCACTTCATGTCTCAGTGGTAGCCATTGAAATGTCTTGCTAAGCGAGGCAATGTTTAACACAGCATGTCTGTGACTGGCAACGCTCCAGTCATTAGTTGCAAATTGTGGGACTCAGTGCACATTTCCAGGTCACATTCACATGTCCCCGTGATACTCCCTAGTTACCCTCTTGGCTCACATCTGTATAAGACTCAGTTTACTGTGGCCCTGACACCGAGACCACTACACAAATCAACATCCCTGCGTGTTTCCACTCAGTGCAGAAAATGAAAATCCGTCAGTCTTCTGTGTTACATTGCCACAGAGATACTAACTTTGTATTTTTCCAATGCATTCTGTGGCGCAATCCACCACCCCCCAACCCAGACATGGGCCTGCATTCGTGATTCTCTGCTTCCTGATGCAGGCTGTAGTGACCCATGTCTCTGCCCCTAAGAGCTCCGGTTGCTCCCGCTGGGTTTTCTGCTCTCTGAGTATGCTCTCCGTGCTGACAGCAGGGTTTGGCACAGACCATGTTCACCCGGCACTCTGCACTGACAGTCAGCGAGAGCAGGTTTTTCTTTGAGACTGCTACCCAGTGCAATGATATTGCCTCCTCTGCCACCGCTCACCATGTGTGCAGTATATGAGTGACAGAGAGAGAGAGAGAGAGGGAGAGAGACAGCATGACACCGGGACTGGTATATTGAACTCTGAGTTGTGCCAATGTCCCCTATCATTCTCCCTCTCTCTTTACACAGTGATTGTGCTGCTGCTCACTGACAGGCCATGGTGCATGGAGTGTCTCTCTTTGCTCTCCTGTGCCTCACTGTGTGTGTGGATCGATGCAATAGTCATGCTGCTTTCCTAAAGGTAAGGCGCAAAGTGGCAGATTCACGCGCACACACAAGCAGTTTGGGACCGGGACTACATGGAGAGAGAGACAACCGATACATGTTATAGTTCTTCTCAGCAACTTCATTCACAGATGAGAGAGAGAGAGAGCACACACAACACTAACTATAGCAATAGGTAATTACAGGAGCCAGCGTAGTTTTGACAGCAAAATAACAAGCTCCTTGACTGTATTATCTATGGCCTGTTCGCCACAAACTTTTCTGTGTCAAACTATTGTTAATGTGGCAGAACACAGAAAAGTGTGGTGCTGCAGCCATAAATTGTGGAAGAACAATAAATGGTTCCCTCAATTTTCCCCTCGTATTCAAACATTTTTTGTCCATTTGTCTACACATGTGGCCCATGTGTTAAGTGCAATAAACCCACTACAAGGTGTGTGGTTATTGTGGATTAATCAACACCCTGTGTGCTGTGAGGACATTCGGCCTGCAGCCTCCTGCCTCGCAACACACCCGGGGTGTTGATTAGTCCCCAATAACCACACACCCTGTCATGGGTTATTGCTTACTTCAAGACGGTTGCACACTGCAGACCCAATGTGGGACAAGTGCAGCATTGTGGACATGTACCTATCACAGTAGAAGATGTGAGATGGGTGACAGAAGGACCACACTGCAATGTTTCTGTTACATGTGGTACCTGACATGATAGAAACTGCATAGTAAGATCAACCACTGTTACTTACTGAGGTACACCACAGATGTCAGCAATCCATCATTACAGAAATGCATTAGTGAGTGCTTTCATTACAGATCACAATAGGAATTAGTACCACTATGAAAGCACCACATTACTGAGTCTGCTGGCATGGACTGTAAACCCTATGGCAGTTCAACATTGCACAACACACCCATGGAAAAAGTTGGCGTACAACAATACACACATGAATACACTGTTTGTACATCTGTGGAACTGTTACCCCAACAGGAGAAATGAAGCACTGCACGATACACAATTTGGTTCACCCATACATTGCATTACTAGAGGTGCCACGGCACACATGATTGACACTTACACGTTGAATTTTTAGTTTCAGTGTAGTCTTACTACTATGAGGCAGGACACCACCTGAAGAAGAGGATTGATTGCCACTATCATGAGAAGTGAGTCTGGGCTTACGTGTGGGAACAGCACTTGGGACAAGGTTGAGTTTACGCTTGAATCCCAAAGACCACATATTGTAGTTCACAAAATCATCCAGTGCATTGAAGTGGGCACCACAAATAACACCGGTTTTAGAACCAGTCACCCACAGTTTACTGGATGATCCAACAAAAATATCCCACTGTTTACGAAAGCACCTCATCTTTTGGCCAATAATGAAGGCTAACCTTCTCAGCATTAGTGTTGCTGCACCCACCTGCTACACAATGTTTGGGCATTTTACTCTGATAACAAGACACAAAACACAAAAACAAAACAAGTACAGATTTTATTGACATATATCTTTTATTAATAAATGAATAACAGGTTTATACACACAGAATGAGAAGAGAAAGACACAGGCTAGGTAAATATTTTATTGTTAGTTCACAGCAATGGCAGGTCCTGAATAACAGTAGGATGCAATAAAAGTAGTAAGGGAATGCAGAACAGAAAATATTAACAGGGTAAGTTATGACAGTGGTACAGCTAGATGTCTGTTATACGAGTCCAAGAACACAGAATGAAGCTCTAAGGCCCTAATATCAGTGGTGAACAAAACAGAGGATTCAGTGTGTAAGCCCCTTGCAAATGGGGGTTCCTAGAAATGCTAGTCTGGGTTTACCTTAGCCCGGTTTGTTCTGTCCTTCTCCCACTGTCTCTTGGGCTTCTCCTGACTTGGCCTCTAATTTTTCTGGCTTCCAAGGTCCTGTTTGTCCTCGTGAGTGCCCCAGCTTGCAGTCAAATGAAAATCCAGCCCCTCGTGGCTTAAACTGCTGGACTCGAGCTCCTGCTGCAAAAGCGCTGCCTCCAGGGCAGTGGGAGTTGCGTTGGCGTGCAAAGCACCTTTGATGTGGAGCCGCTTGTTTTGCGGTCACCTCGGGGACTGTGCCGTGGGTCCCGGGATCCCTTCCACCTATTTGGGACTTGGTGACCATGGACAGCCTGCTGGGAGACTGCTCAGATGGGAATTAAAGGAGTTCTGACCAGGGCTTATTTGAGTATGCCTGTGCAGGGCCCTGGTCATCTAAATAATGCATAACAGTGTATCTGGCTGCCTCCAGGGTAGCTATGTTCAGCTCCAGCCAAAAAGCAAAGAATTAAAATGTTTTAAATAGTGGGACTGTTGCTGCTTGTTGGGAATATACTGTGCATATGGGGAAAAGTGCTTAAAGTTAAAATGAGTACTGTTTCCCTGGCAATTCCACTGTCTGGGACTCTGTGTGTCAGCTGCTGCAAGGGGAGCTTGCATAAGTGCAGTAGTGACAGCAGGAATGCCAACTTTTAGGAATCTTTATGGGTGCTCATTGCCAGTAGATAGTAATTTTCCTGTGACCAGGTTCCCCAGTAATCTTTTTTTGCATACTGCCCTCGAAAAATTGAGGGTGCTTAAGTCAACTTTGTGGGTGCTTGAGCACCCAAGCACCCATGGAGTTGGCTCCTATGAGTGACAGGAAAAGTAAAAGAGCCATGTTTTTCATCTGTGCAGCGACTGCAAGTACAGCCTTTAAGCTATAGAACTGTGGGGCATTTGAGGCAAATAATTACTTTCTGGCTGCACCAGAACATTATTCAGGACTGTATCTAATCTGCTATTAGGGACAGTGGGTTAAGCAGCCATTGCCAGCAGTACAGCCAACTGGAATTGCAGCAATAGAAAGCCAGGACTTGTGGGACATTCACTGCATCTTATGGGTGAGCGCACAAGTGCTTATGGGGGCTTACAGGGACATTATTTTAGGTACAAATTCCACAACCCAATTGTGCCTCGAGTGTTCTGATTGACAGGTCCTTCAGTAACTTGGAGACATGTCACCCCATCCCTGCTACCAGTCAGGAGTCGAGCTAGGAGCTCTATAAAGAGACAATGTTGACAGTTTGTCTGGAGATTCAGAGAGAGATTTGGAGAGACAGCAACAGAGCAGGCTCCAGCCTGCTGGGAGCCCCCCATGGGGGAGGGCCTCAGTCTCCAGCCATACCATCAGGCCTGGGCCACTTAGTTCAAGCCCTTTCAGTCTTCAGAGGGCATTTGTTATTTTCTTCAGTTAACAGATAACTAGTTACAATAATTGGACTTTCTGCAACAGCTAGTCTGGAGGTAGCCAGTAATGTCCTCCAGAGGCTAGCTTTCCCTCTCATGTCGGGGAAAGGGATGTGGACCAAAGAATCAGATGTCCAGCAGCGGTGAGAGTGCTGACCAGACCAGATGACATCATGTAGTGGTGGGAGCGCTGACCAAGTGCCTCAGTGCTGAGAGAGCTGAAGAAGTCTTCAGGATGCCTTCAATTGCAGATGAGACCTGTGGAGGACCTGAGTGAGTACCCTCGTACCCCCAGGTGCGAGGGAGAAACTAAGCAAGGAATCTTGGGGGCTCCATGCCCCATTAAGGAATGTGTGCACTGTTAAGTGTGAAGTATTGAAGTCATCAGTCTGGGCTGCTAACCCTATAAGAGACAGCCCAATTCAAGTAATGGATGCATCTTGTCTGTGGCCCAAATGGGTAAGTTGCAGGTGCAGCAAGATGCTGGGCTTAGTGAATCATATAAATGTGTAGCTGTGGGTTAGAGTCTTGCCATCGTGGAGCTGTCTGCCAAGACGCGCTTGCCACTTCATGAGACAGGGGGCCCTAGAGCATATTAATGTCTAAGATACCTTAAAGAGGATGTACCGGTGTTTGACCAGAATTTCGTCTGAGAGCACTTGGGATAAGTATACAATGTCTAGACGTGCTGGATAGGACTCCACTTGTGGATAATGTTCTTAGTTTATAGAATGTACTGGATGTGACTGCCTGTGACTAAAATATGGGATGCTTGATAAAAGTGTCATTGCCAACTTACTCTGGATGGATGCCTTTTGGTATATAAAGTACTGGATGTGACCGTATTTGAATTGCATATAGGATGCTTGACAAAAGTATCACCCTTATTGCTTTGGATGGGACTTTCAAATATTGTGCTGAACATTCTGGATATAAGATCCTCATAGTTTGTGCTGGAATGTTCAGAAGTCTGCAAGTGCAGGGCAATCCCTGCTGTGGTTGTAAATAGTAATTTGCTGCTTTACAAAAATCTGTTTCCAAGTTGCCCCCACCCTCAAATTAATAGCCGGCTAGCTCGACCAGCTGCAACTCTATCAGGCCTGCAACATCTTGGACTGTGGTATCTGTTTAACCAGTATGGCATGAGATTGCGGTGTTTCTGCTGTATCTGGGACTGGTACCAGTGTGGGTATTATTAATAATTATGTTTAACATCTGATTTATCAGCAGCTAGATAGCCAGGGCTCTGGATGTCTTAAGTCGAATGGTAAAATGTGATTTACATCTGCCTGTTATTATGTAGCCACCCAGCTGGAGGGTTTACCAGCAAAAATCTAAATAACATCTGTACATGTGTAAATATGGTAAGATAACCTCTACTCCTCCAGTTTCCCTTTCTTAGCTCCTTTATTACCCCGAAATAAATATCTTGTCGTTGTTGTTTAAAATCCTGTGTGAGCATATTATTAGAGAGAGCCTTTAATTTAAAATGTTGAAATGTGGGGAGCTGTATCTTGGGGCATGTCTGGGGAAGGTAACTGGTCACCGTGGGTGGTGTAGCAGCTCAGGGGGCTACACCCAGTACCATATCACCCACATAAAGCACCCTGAGTGGAGGCACTGCGCAAAGATTTTAAAAAATGTTATTAGCTAGCAGACAGCCCCTTAGCCTATGTCCAGGAGTAGTGCAGGGGTGTAACACTGGGGTGGCACTGCCCAGGGGTTACACGATGGAGGCTCACTGCTGGGATTATGTTTTATGCCCCACGCCAAAACCAGCATGGACCCCCCCATTTTGTATGTGTGTAGACTCTTAAAATGGCTGCCACCACCTAGCTTCAAGAGTGTATTTTGTCGCCAAAACTACCTAAGCTGTTTGTTCACTGTTGGCTCAGTGACAATATGTAAGGGGGATGCCCCCTAGTGACCAAAAGTAGAATTGCGCCTGTTATGCTTTTGTAGCTAAAAGAACTGTTTAAATAGGGGTCCCTGTACAATGTAACATCTGGTAATGCTCACAGTGGTTAAAATAAAATATTTTTCTGATTTAGAATAGGATGCAGTTGTCTAGATCAGGATGTTTGGTAACCAGTGACATCTAGGATGCCATACGCCCCAAATAAGACAAAGTGTTTTCGTATGTTAATAGTTATTGTGTGATGGTACCCTTGTGTGCCAGGCTTGGCACACCCTTGGCGCGGACACCAAGGTTTGTGGCCACGGGAGAGTGTAACCCCTTTGCAAATGGGGGTGCCTAGAAATACCAGTCTGGGTTTACCTTAGCCCGGTTTGTTCTGTCCTTCTCCCGTTGTCTCTTGGGCTTCTCCTGACTTGGCCTCTAATTTTCCTGGCTTCCCAGGTCCTGTTTATCCTCGTGTGTACCCCAGCTTGCAGTCAAATAAAAATCCAGCCCCTCGGGGCTTAAACTGCTGACCGCGGGCTCCCACTGCAAAAGCGCTGCCTCTGGGGCAATGGGAGTCGTGTTGGCGCACAGAGCGCCTTTGATGTGGAGCCGGTTGTTTTGCGGTCACCTCAGGGACTGTGCCGTGGGTCTTGGGATCCCTTCCACCTATTTGGGACCCAGTGACCACGGACAGCCTGCTGGCGGACCGCTCAGATGGGAATTAAAGGAGTTCTGACTGGGGCTCATTTGAGTATGCCTGTGCAGGGCCCCGGTCATCTGAATAATGCATAACAGCGTATCTGGCTGCCTCCAGGGTAGCTATGTTCAGCTCCAGCCAAAAAGTAAAGAATTAAAATGTTTTAAATAGTGGGACTGTTGCTGCTTGTTGGGAATATACTGTGCATGTGGGGAAAAGTGCCTAAAGTTAAAATGAGTACTGCTTTCCTGGCAATTCCACTGTCTGGGACTCTGTGTGTCAGCTGCTGCAAGGGGAGCTTGCATAAGTGCAGTAGTGACAGGAAAAGTAAAAGAGCCATGTTTTTCATCTGTGCAGTGACTGCAAGTACAGCCTTTAAGCTATAGAACTATGGGGCATTTGAGGCAAATAATTACTTCTTTCTGGCTGCACCAGAATATTATTCAGGACTGTATCTAATCTGGTATTAGGGACAGTGGGTTAAGCAGCCATTGCCAGCAGTACAACCAATTGGAATTGCAGCAATAGAAAGCCAGGACTTGTGGGACATTCACTGCATCTTATGGGTGAGCGCACAAGTGCTTATGGGGGCTTACAGGGACATTATTTTAGGTGCAAATTCCACAACCCAATTGTGCCTCGAGTGTTCTGATTGACAGGTCCTTCAGCAACTTGGAGACATGTCACCCCATCCCGGCTACCAATCAGGAGTCGAGCTAGGAGCTCTATAAAGAGACAATGTTGCCAGTTTGTCTGGAGATTCAGAAAGAGATTTGGAGAGACAGCTGCAGAGCAGGCTCCAGCCTGCTGGGAGCCCCCCATGGGGGAAGGGCTCAGGCTCCAGCAGTGCCATCAGGCCTGGGCCACTTAATTCAAGCCCTTTCAGTCTTCAGAGGGCATCTGTTAATTTCTTCAGTTAACAGTTAATTAGTTACAATAATTGAACTTTCTGCAACAGCTAGTCTGGAGGTTGCCAGTACTGTCCTCCAGAGGCTATCTTTCCCTCCCACATCGGAGAAAGATGTGGACTGAAGAATCAGATGTCCAGCAACGGTGAGAGTGCTGACCAGACCAGATGACATCATGCAGTGGTGAGAGTGCTGACCAAGTACCTCAGCGGTGAGAGAGCTGAAGAAGACTTCGGGATGCCTTTGATTGCGGATGAGACCCGTGGAGGACCTGAGTGAGTACCCTCGTACCTCCAGCTGCGATGGAGAAGCTAAGCAAATAATCTTGGGGGGGTCCATGCCCCATTAAGAAATTGTGCTGTGAAGTATTGAAGTCATCAGTCTGGGCTACTAACCCCATAAGAGACTGCCTAGTTCAAGTAATGGATGCATCTTGTCTGTGTCCCAAATGGGTAAGTTGCAGGTGCAGCAAGATGCTGGGCTTAGTGAATCATATAAATGTGTAGCTCTGGGTTAGAGTCCTGCCATCGTGGAGCTGTCTGCCAAGACGCGTTTGCCACTTCATGAGACAGGGGGCCCTAGAGCATATTAATGTCTAAGATACCTTAAAGAGAATTTACCGGTGTTTGACCAGAATTTCATCTGAGAGCACTAGGGATAAGTGTACCATGTCTAGACGTGCTGGATAGGACTCCACTCGTGGATAATGTTATTGGTATATACTGTAGAATGTACTGGATGTGACTGCCTGTGACTAAAATATGGGATGCTTGATAAAAGAGTTGTTGCCAACTTACTCTGGATGGATGCCTTTTGGTATATAAAGTACTGGATGTGACCGTATTTGAATTGCATATAGGATGCTTGACAAAAGTATCACCTTTATTGCTTTGGATGGGACTTTCAAATATTGTGCTGAACGTTCTGGATGTAAGATCCACATAGTTTGTTCTGGAATGTTCAAAAGTCTGTGAGTGCAGGGCAATCCCTGCTTTGGTTGTAAATAGTAATTTGCTGCTTTACAAAAATCTGTTTCCAAGTTGCCCCCAACCTCAAATTAATAGCCGGCCACCTTGACCAGCTGCAACTCCATCAGGCCTGCAACATCTTGGACTGTGGTATCTATTTAACCAGTATGGTATGAGATTGCGGGGTTTCGGCTGTATGTGGGACTGGTACCAGTGTGGGTATTATTAATAATTATAATATATGTTATGATTATAATAAATGTTTAACATCTGATTTATCAGCAGCTAGATAGCCAGGGCTCTGGATGTCTTAAGTCGAATGGTAAAATGTGATTTACATCTGCCTGTTAATATGTAGCCACCCAGCTGGAGGGTTTACCAGCAAAAATCTAAATAACATCTGTACATGTGTAAATATGGTAAGATAACCTCTACTCCTCATGTTTCCCTTTCCTAGCTCCTTCATACCTCCCGAAATAAATATATTGTTGTTGTTGTTTGAAATCCTGTGTGAGCATATTATTAGAGAGAGCCTTTAATTCAAAATGTGGAAATGTGGGCAGCTGTGTCGTGGGACATGTCTGGGGAAGGTAACTGGTCACTGTGGGTGGTGTAGCAGCTCAGGGGGCTACACCCAGTACCATATCACCCACATAAAGCACCCTGAGTGGAGGCACTGCGCAAAGATTTTAAAAAATGTTATTAGCTAGCAAACCAAAACCCCTTAGCCTATGTCCAGGGTAGTAGGCAGGGGTGTAACACTGGGCGGTGGCACTGCCCAAGGTTTACAAGTGCATGGCACTATAATAAACATTAGAGTGACAGAATGAAAGTCCAACCTCTTGGTGTTATGACTACTAATATGCAATGCTGAATACTTCTGTGTCTCTGTGTGTGTGTGTGTGGGGGGGGCAGTCACAGAAAAATAAGCAGATTTTTTATTGTATGCCACAAATCATTGACTGTCACAGCACTGAAAGTATGGTTATTTCAACACATATGAACATGGGGCTGTACATCAAAAGAAGCCTGTGAGCCCTAATTAACTTACACCTCAGAGAAGCTAATTCTGCACTACATACATATATTTATTTGCAACCACACAAAAACTTTTGAGCTTTCAAGACAGCAGCACACTGGCTCCAATAACACGAGGCACACAGCACAGGCACTAATAATACATATATACAGCTGCTACTACACATATGCAGAGACCAGAGAATTATTGATGCTACAGACAGACATATAAAATTTGCCCAAAAGCTACGTAAATTCAGGTTACCGTGCTGTATTACCAATCCAAAGCCTGCTGCACAAAATAAATAAATAAATGTGAATGCTGCGAGCTATCGAGCTGTCAGATGCTTTTCCCGCTGAAAGCAAGGAAAGAGCATTCATTTAATGACGTGCGACAAGACATCTTGCGATACTTCCAGTCAGCATGGAGAGTAACATAGAAACATAGAAACATAGACTTTGATGGCAGATAAGGACTGCTAGGCCTATCTAATCTGCCCATTTCCCTACCTACAGGATAGGCCGCAGATCCTAGTTAACCAACAGCCTATATCTTCCTGCCCCCCACAAGAATTGCCTTATGTCTGTCCCATGCATTCTTGAATTCTCCCACAGTTTTAGACCCCACAACTTCCTCAGGAAGACTGTTCCATGCGTCCACTACCCTCTCTGTGAAATAATACTTCTCACATTGCCCCTGAACCGCCCTCCTTCTATCTTTAAATTGTGTTCCCTTGTTCTTGCAAGTCTCTTTTTCTGAAAGATGCTACCCTCTTGGACTTTGTTGATTCCCTTGAGGTACTTGAAAGTTTCTATCATGTCCCCTCTCCTTCTTTCCTCAAGGGTATACATATTAAGCTCCTTTAGTCTCTCCTCATACGCTTCTCTTGCAGACCCTGCACCATTTTAGTTGCCTCCTCTGACTGCCTCTATCCTGTCTATGTCCTTGCGGAGATGGGGTCTCCAGAACTGGACGAGTATTCCAGATGGGGTCTCACCAACTGTCTGTACAGAGGGATAACAACTTTCTGTTTTCTGCTGCTGATACCTCTCCCTATACATCCCAGTATACCCCCGGCCCTCCCTACTGCCTTCTCACATTGCTTGCTAACCTTAAGGTAATCTGATATGATTACCCCCAGGTCCCTTTCCTGTTTTGTTGTTGTTACTACCTCCCCACCGCGTAGCGTGGTTGTTTTTACTACCTCCCCACCGCGTAGCGCGGTTTCCACACACAAACACACAAACAAGCATTTACGAGTGAAATATCTTTATTTTGGATTAAAATCAGGGCAAATGCAAGGCACATTGCTGTGAAGTACACCACTATGCAGCAGCGGAAATGACAGCTGAACAAAGGTAGGAACCTGCTCTTTAAGCAAATTAACCTGATTACGCCCCTCCCTTGTTCAAGTCTCTTAAATAAATCAGATCTAACTCTTTTTTGCATTTACCCTGACTGTGGTTCCAGTTTGTGCAAGAGTACTGTACTACTGTTATTTGCTGTGTATAACCTTGTTTTACAGAGGGTCCCCAGGGCCAGACCAGAGAAAAGTCCTGGTGGTAAGTGCAAATGGTGTGGGTACCTGTGTGATGTATCAGGGGTATTGTGAAAGTGATTATTGTGTATTGTTCCGGCCACTAGTAAGGAAAGAGGGGGGTTACAGTGTCCTGGAGGGCTGTGCTCAGGTTAGCTTATTTATTTCGTTTTTGTTTACCGGGTAAGTACACTAGACAAGTTTTATGCCTATTTTCAGGAACGACCCGGGAGAGTACAAAAGGGTACAACAGGTACATTGATACAGTAATTGGTTCAGACGAATACATTCAGGTACAAAAACAGGAGAAAAGACAATTTTTACAGTTTTTACATTTACGTGGAAGGTACACCCAGATACAGTGCTGGGGCAAGGTATAAATTAGAGATAAATTCAATGACCAACAGGGCTGGTGAGGATTATGAGCATAGTAACTAGGGTTGTCAGAACAGGTTCAGCAAAGATTCGAACCCTCCTCGAACCCTGGTGTTCGAGTTCTAACTTAGAACTTGAACACTAAATGGTTCGCAAAAGGGTTCGAATCACCGCGAGACGCGAGACGACGTGGGGTCGAGTAAGCAACGCGAGCAGCGGGATCTGTGGGGTATTTGAAGAGATGCCTACGAGGAGGAGCGCCATTTGACTGAGGATCATCGCAGACAGAGGCAGCAGCAGCAGGCAGCACCAGCAAACTGTAGCAAAAGCGGTTAGCGCGGCCCGCCACTCTTGTCCAGTCTGGCCACTTCTTCTCCTGTGAGACCCGAGAACAAGAAAAAGCTAAAAATCGGGGGGAGACTGGGAGTGGGACTAGGGGCCGGTTCAGGACAGAAGGAGGGAATCAGGAGGATTAATCAAGATTGGGGAAGGGACTGGGGAATAGGGAGGGATTGATGAGACCAATATCAGGAGGACTGGAGGAGGACTCGAGAGAGACTAAAAAAATAAGAAGACTGAAGATTATAAGAACCTTTGTGAATGTGAAATGTGATTATTTGAAACTGCAGCACACTGCACACTCAGCAGCTGCCAGCAACAAGCATACAAGGGGGGCACAAAAAGGCAAATAAATCTTTCTGAACCCTAGTGTGTGTGTCACAGAGAGAAACCCAGTGTGTGCCCCTTGACTGCACTGTACTGTACCCTACCCAGTGTGTGTTACAGAGAGAAGCCCAGTGGCCAGTTGTGTGGTGGCATTAACCTTACATGACAGAAACGTAGGGGGGCAAAAAAAGGCAAATAAATCTTTCTGAAGTAACCCTAGTGTGTGTATCACAGAGAGAAGCCCAGTGTGTGCCCCTTGACTGCACTGTACTGTACCCTACCCAGTGTGTGTTACAGAGAGAAGCCCAGTGGCCAGTTGTGTGGTGGCATTAACCTTACATGACAGAAACGTAGAAATATAATTCTCATTCCTGGTTTGTGTATGTGACCTGTCTCCTGTGGTCAGCCTATCACCCTGCTGCTGTGTGCCCTTTGACTGCACTGTACCCTACCCAGTGTGTGTGTTACAGAGAGAAGCCCAGTGGCCAGTTGTGTGGTGGCATTAACCTTACATGACAGAAACGTAGAAATATAATTCTCATTCCCTGGTTTGCGTATGTGACTCCGTCTCCTGTGGTCAGCCCATCACCCTGCTGCTGTATGCCCCTTGACTGCACTGTACCCTACCCAGTGTGTGTTATAGAGAGAAGCCCAGTGGCCAGTTGTGTGGTGGCATTAACCTTACATGACAGAAACGTAGAAATATAATTCTCATTCCCTGGGTTGCGTATGTGACTCCGTCTCCTGTGGTCAGCCCATCACCCTGCTGCTGTGTGCCCTTTGACTGCACTGTACCCTACCCAGTGTGTGTGTTACAGAGAGAAGCCCAGTGGCCAGTTGTGTGGTGGCATTAACCTTACATGACAGAAACATAGAAATATAATTCTCATTCCCTGGTTTGCGTATGTGACTCCGTCTCCTGTGGTCAGCCCATCACCCTGCTGCTGTGTGCCCCTTGACTGCACTGTACCCTACCCAGTGTGTGTGTTACAGAGAGAAGCCCAGTGGCCAGTTGTGTGGTGGCATTAACCTTACATGACAGAAACGTAGAAATATAATTCTCATTCCCTGGGTTGCGTGAGTAACTCCGCTCCTGTGGTCAGCCCATCACCCTGCTGCTGTGTGCCCTTTGATTGCTATGTATGCGTCATGCCCAGCAGCCCAATCATTCTGTAAGCCTTGAACCTGGGATCCTTTAGTTGCAAACTGTCATATTCTTCAATTACTTTCAGTCCACGTATCACAGTGTCACACAACCAAAATAAAATTTTGGAGTTGTAGCCAGCGATTACAGATCACATTGCTTTGTTACACAAGAATTGTTTGGGTGTTGGTGTGTTCACTGCAGTATACTGGACTGGTAGTACTGGTACTTACTGTCTGTTATGGCTGACACCAACAGATGAAGCATTTAGTGCTGGTGTTGGAGCAGGTGTTGGTGGTAGTGGTAATCCTGGTGCTAACAGAAATAACCAAAATGTTTCACATGATAAAAATTCAACAAACAGCAAAAGAGCAACAGTGAAGTGTGGTAAAGGGGGACCTTTTAAGAAAACCTGTACAGCTGCTGGGGTCACATGGAGAGGCACCATAAGGTATGCCATTCGTGCCGTTAAGATCCCTGTGACTAGCAGCAATAATACTAGTGACAATGAGTCCCTCTCTGACTCAGACAGTAGCTCTTTGTCTCAGTCCCACACTGTTGTGTCTCGTGACAAATCATTACTTCCTCAACAAAGTGAAATGAGCAAGTCTGCTGACAATGAATCAGGTAGTGCACTTGCAAATACATCCAGCACTGTTGGCAATGAAAAGGACATATCCATTGAATCCACCACTTCTGTGTTGGCCAGCAATGAAAATCCATCAGAGTCTTCTGTCCACTCTTCTAGCACCAAAGAGCATGTCCCAGGTTCTGTTAGGACAGGTGAAAAGACACAAACAGTCTTTAGCTATCTTCCTAGCACTCGAACAAAATCTGTCACATCTGAGGTGTGGAATTATTTCTCAGTCAGTAAAACTGATCCATGCAGAGCAATTTGTTCCCTGTTAAACAGAGTGTAAGCCGTGGTAAAGTTGTGTCATGCCTTGGCACTACAGCTCTTAAACGCCATCTGAAAAAGCATTCGGTTTTGCTTGATCATCCAAAACCAAAACCCATGTCCTCCATCTTCCAGACGCACGTGAGAAGGGTCAGGATCAGGAATCTGAAATGGATACTGAATTGTCTGAACTTGATGCGGCAGAACCACTGCCAGCCCTAGGATCACTGTTACCACCAATGCCAGCACCATTAGTACCAGTTGCACATCCAGTGATGGCACTGAATGTATAAGTCCTAGTCCACCATCTCTCGCGTCCATCTGCCCATCAAGCACGGTGTATAATAAACCAGCAGGGACATGTTGCAAACAGCTAACACTGTCTCAGGCATTTGAAAGGAAGAATACCTTTACTAGAAATCATCCAAAGACCCTTCATCTTAAGCACTGAATTGGTGAACTGTTAGCGGAGCCCTTCTCCCATACTCTTTGGTAGATCATGAGGATTTTGGGAGCTCATGACATTAGCAGAGCCTCGTTACAATGTTCCTCATCAAGGTACTTTTCCTATGTTGAAATACCAAACATTTATCAGGCTTTAAAAGAGACAGTGATGCTTGCACTTAAAACTGCAGAGGGTGGGGTTATTCATGTCACAACAGATATGTGGACCAGCACTCAAAACATAGATTACATGTCCTTACCGCTCATTGGGTCACGTTTTCTTGTGCTTCTTCAAAAACAAAGACACCCTAAAAGATGGCGCTGCTGCATATAAAGAAGTTTGGGCAAAGTCATACACTGCAAACATCTTGCAGTAACTAAATGACCTCCTTTGACGTAATGGGGTTTATTCTCACGGTCTAAAATGTGGCTTCATAGTAAGTGACAATGGAGCCAACATCTTAAAAAGCAATACAGGATGGAGGATTTCTGCATGCTTCTTGCTTTGCACATTGCTTACACTTAATTGTCACGGGATTTCAGCAACAAAACACAAGTGGATGGTATGATTGCTGTTTGCAAAAATTGTGACTCACTTTTCACGCTCAACTAAGGCTATACGGACATTGTCCGAACTGCAAAAACACAAGCTGCCCCAGCAAAAGCCGATTCAAAATGTTTCCACTGTGAACTCAACGCTTTATATGCTGCAGCCTCTTGGAGCAAAAGCAAGCTGTACATGAGTACTGCTCCAGTTACATTATTGAGATGGCATTATGCTGTCTGTGCTGCAGTGGAAATTAATGGAGACAGTGTGCTGTATCCTAGCTCCTTTGAGACAGCTACAAGGGACATGTCTTTGAAGGTGCATCTGTGAGTCAGGTTATCCCACTCATAATGCTCATTTCACATCATCTTAGTGTTCTAAATCTACAAATAGAAAAAGACAGATCTGAAGCGCAGACAACATGTCGCCTATAACATGGGAATCTCGTAAAGAGAATGAGCGAGCGCTTCAAAACCAATGACAAATTAGTTGCAATGACGAAATCAAGACACTACATCCTTGCAACTCTCTTAGATCACAGGTTCAAGGCTATATGTAACCCCTAGATGGCGCTATCCCAGGGGCTACTACCCCTGCCTGATTTGCCACTAACAGGTTGAGGGGCCTGGATCCAATGGCGGGTGCCTCCACCCAGAGGTCAGGGTTTGCAATAGTTAAACTTACTTGGTCACAGCCCTCTGGGACACTGCAACCCCTTTCTTCCACTAGTGGCCCACACATATCAGAATTACCTTCACAGTATACACTTACCCCAGGACTAGTTCCGGCACTGGGACCTCCTGTGAAATAAGATACAGTGCAACAATCACAGTACAGTACTTTAACATAGACAAATACCTCAGGCAGTATAACTTTGCTGAAACAAGCAGCTCTGATTTATTTAGGGGATATAACAAGGACAGGAAATCAGGTTAATTAGCTTATCACTTTACTATCTACCTATGGCTCTGTGCAAGGCCTATCCCTACCAGTTACTGTCCCTGGGTACCCAAGCCCTAGTGGCTAGTCCAAACCGTGGCAGCTGGTAGGGGCCCTTTCACACAGTGAAAAGAAAAATTAGTTTAAACAGTCAGCAGTACAGTGATTCCATTTGGATTTAATGTGGCAATTCAACAGGGCGACCCTGAATTAGTACTCACGACCCCAAACAAGATAGGGTCCTTCAACGTCCAGCAGGGCTACTCTTGAGCTCCACGAGACTCTTCACACATTTATATGGTAAAAAGAAAGTACTATACCAGGCAGGCTGCTTCTCTATCCCGATCGCAATTACTGCACAATACCGGGAGAACACACAGCAGATTCAGTTCCTGACAGACCGAGTGCAATTCAACAATTTCTCCAGTCTTCTACAGGGTGAGCCTGGTTTCTACTCTTCAGAGATCCTTTGATTCTTTTCACAGGACGGATTCAGTCCTAACAAGCAGTTACACAAGCTGCAGACTGGAACTCTGGGCCTTACACGTTTTTGACTGAAACTGTGCACTGAAGGAGCACAGGGTTTCTTTCCCTTCACTCCAGAGCTAAACTGAAACTCCAACAGACAAAACTGGCACTTCTTGAGTTCCTCCCAGTTCTTGACTGGATTGGCTGTCACTCACAATAGACTGCTGCTGTTGGTCCAAAAGGCCAAGTCTAAACTACATCTCCCAGAGTCACTGCCCATACAATCCTCTTGTGGCTGGCTCAGATTATGAGTCCAAGTTCTGATTCGTCCAAGGCACCATTTTAGAGCTAGCTTACCCCACACTGATTGGTCCAGTTCAGCAGTTCAAAACCAGAATGGGGAACTAGGCAGACACAGTTCTGACTGCAAAGAAAGCAGGTTAGACAAACTGTAATTTCATTATTACTGTAAATGAATTCTGGCAAACAGTTACATCTTTCAGATAGGTTCCCTTTGCACTCCTAGTGACTGCAAAAATGGAGTGAATTGGCAGCAGCTCGAGTGGTACTCAAACAGAGAAGCCCACAGTCCCCCATACAAACTAATTATGTCTGCAAGCAGACAGCTCTTAAAGAGACAGTACCAGAGGCTCTAAAAACACTCACTGATAAATGGCTTAAACGCCAAACACCATTCAGGCTTGGAGCATTCAAGCAAGCTCCTGGAAGTCTTTTGGGAACCCCCATTTGCAGGGGGGTTACACCCTTCCTGGCCTGGGAAAGCTTGACGTCCGCATCAAGCAAGTACCCCCATAAGTTTTAACTTCAACCATATACATTTGCATTAGGCTCACACAAGTAATCATCAGTCAATACATCATTTTACCAAGAACACATTTCTGAAACATTGCAGTACGTCACTCTTTACACAGTATTACACACACATTGTACCATAACTCAAGTTATTACCTCTTGTACATGAAACCTGAAGAGAGGGGGCCCTTCCCTATCAGTTACCTTGGGGCTGGACGGGGCAAGGGCACCATACTTAGAGGGCAACACAAGTAACTTGGAGTTAGCACTGACGCTCAGTTTGGACAATGAGCTCGGGGACACATGCACTCCTTTATGGACAACATTGAGAGGCAGGTCCACTGGCCAGCCCAGGGAATCATAACTGAGGTGCACCACAGGCTTTACAGCTCGACCAGTCTTTCTAGGGGGAACTGTTACAGTCTCTGCACTCTGAGCCTCATTTTCAGCATTGTCCTCACTTGTCAGGGAGTCTCCATGGGGGTAGAGAGGCTAGAACTTGGGGCACTTTCAGCTCCAGGAGTTACAGTTTCTGAGTCCACAACATTTGGCTCGCATGGAGAGCTTTCGGACACTGGCAGTGGACTGTCAGGCACTCAAAATACTCTTCTTGTTCTGATGTATCACCAGTCTGCCCCAATCCATCATTTTCCTCCTGAAAGCTCAAACAGTTCAACCATGCACAATGATTCCATTTCATCTGATCTGATGCTTTGCACCTCACTTTCTGGGAGCATTGGCTCAGGGATGAAGCTGGGGGCTTAGACAGTCCAGAAGGCCCAGCTTTGTCTCCAGTATTGACTAGGGATTGCCCAAACAATTGACTCAGTTCGTAAGAAGGATAGTATTCAAAGTCACTCTACTTTCTTCTGATATGGACTGACAGTCATGCTCAACTGGGACTTGTGCAGGGGAACACTTTAACTCTGCTTCTGTAGGTGCAGACTTCCTTCATCTTTTCTTAGCAGCAGCTCTAGTCACTGGTCCAGAGGGCATCTTCTGGGGCTCAGACTCAATCAGGATTTGTCCAATGGGCAGTAAATGATTTCTATGCATTGTTTTTACATCTTTTGAATTGTTCTCAGGCCTTACTTTGTACACTGGCAGATCATCTAGTTTGCCCACTACAATGTGAGGAGATGGTGCCATCTGTCAGCAATCTTGTGTTTGCCATGCAGTCCCAGATTTCTTAGCAATACCCGATCTCCTCCTGGAATTCCTGTGCTTTCACCTTTTATCATACCGTTCTTTGTTGGCTGATTTTTTGGCAGCCATGGTTTGAGCCAGTTGGTACGCATGAGTTAGCTGGGCCTTTAACTTTGCACATACTGTAAATAGTTGTCAGCTTGAACCCCATCAGGAGAGACCCAAAACACACATCTACTGGTAGTCGAGTTTCTCCAAACATCAGGCGGTAGGGGAGAACCCAGTGGCATCACTTTTGGTGCAGTTATAAGCATGTACCAGGGTGCTAATTTGTTGGCTCCATCTAGGCTTGTCCTTTGGGTGCAGGGTGCCTAGCATATCTAGCAAAGTGCGGTTGAAACGTTCAGGCTGTGGGTCCCCTGGGGTGGTAAGGAGTGTTCTGGACTTTCGACTCCCACAGAGAAAGCATCTCTTTGATCAGACGACTCCTCAAAGTCTCTCCCTTGATCAGAATGGATTCTTTGTGGAGCCCATAGTGAACAAAAGTTTTCATAAGTACTTTGGCCACAGTGGATGCTTTCTGGTCTTTGGTGGGGAAAGCTTGGCCATATCTCGTGAAATGGTCAGTGACCACCAGCACATTACTGATATTTCTTTGATCTGACTCCAAACTCAGAAAATCAATACAGACCAGCTCCATGGGTGCACTGGTGGTGATGTTAACAAGGGGGGCAGCCCTCTGGGGCAAAGCTTTCCTCTGTAAGCAGCGACCACAAGTTCGAATGTGTTGCTCCACATCAGCCCCCATCTTAGGCCAATAGAATCTGGATCTCACCAAGTCAAGTGTTCTGTCTATACCAAGGTGCCCCATGTGGTTGTGCAAGGACATCAGTACTGAGTCTCGAAAGGCAGTGGGCAGCACTAGTTGTTGTTTGTCTACTTGTCCCCCTCTGTCTACTGTTTCTCTGTATAACAGTTTATTGATCAGTTTCAACTTAGGACCTTCTTTGTATAACAGTGCAGTTCTCAAATCAGTGGAGCGAATTTGGACACATCTTTTCCTGCATAGAGGGCTTCTAAAGCTGCTTTGATCATGGGATCGGGGATTGAGTCACTGTCAATACTGTCATTGTCCAGCTGAGGCAGTGCACCAATGTCTATTGCAGAAAAGTGGCAATAAGCAGCAGGTATGCAATTTTCAGAGGGTCCCAAGCAATCCACCATGCAGTCCACTGCGTCCGTGGACATTTGTTCCTCCCTGTCAAACTTCCGCAGAGTGCCCGAATGTCAGGTTCTGCCAATCGGACCCAATCATTCTGGGGAACAGGCCCGGAGAGAGCATCAGCATCTATGTGGTTCAGACCTGCTTGGTATTCGAGAGCATAGTCATATGTAGATAATGCAGAAAGCCACCTATGGCCAGTGGCATCCAACTTAGCTGAGGTCTGCACATAGGTCAAAGGATTATTGTCAGTTTTACTAGTATTTTAGCCCCATACAAGTACTCATGGAATTGGTCAACAAGCCACTTCAAAGCTAGGAACTCTAACTTATGTACAGGATAGTTCTTTTCGGATGGGGTCAGGCTTCTACTGGCAAAGGCCACTGGTCTCAGGCCATTCTCGTGCTCTTGGTACAACACAGCCCCAACCCTTGCAAGCTAGCATCAGTGTGCAGGACGTAAGGTTTTCTTGGATCGGCTATAGGCCAGCACTGGAGCATGGGTAAGTTGATATATGATCTCATGAAAAGCAGTCTCACAATCAGGAGTCCACTGGGCCCCAAATACTTCACTGGATGAAAATACACTCTTTCAGTCTTGAGGGACGCTGACTTTTGGTATTTTTGTGGGTTGGGGATACCCTGAGTAAGGTTAAGTAAAGCGGGATTACTCTTGAATAGTCCTTGATGAAGCGCCGATAATAACCACAGAATCCCAGGAATCTTTGCAGTTCTTTTGATTTTGGGCTGTGGCCAGGTGGTCAAGGCCTCAACTTTACTTGGGTCGGTCTCTATTCCTCGGTGGATACTATGTGTCCACATACTTTACTGATGTTTGAAAGAATTGACACTTATCAATGGACAGTTTAAGGCCAAAGTCCTCCAGTCGGTCCAATACCTTAAATAATCTGCTCTCATGTTCCTCCAGTGAGCTGCCAAACACAATAACATCATCTAGGTATACCAGGCACTCTAGTAAGTTCATGTCCCCCACTGCACGCTCCATCAATCGTTGAAAAGTGGCTGGGGCACCTGAAATCCCTTGAGGCATCCTCATGAATTCATAGAAGCCAAGCGGACAGATAAAGGCTGTCTTCTCACGGTCCTCTGGGCCATCGGGATCTGGTAGTACCACTGCGGAGATCCACACAGAGAACCACTTGCTCCTGTTTAGGCAGTCCAAGCATCCTGAATGTGGGGCATTGTGTACCGATCAGGGATAGTCCGCGGTTTAAGGTGCGATAATCCACACACATATCCTTACTGTCCCATTCTTTTCCTCACTACCACAATGGGGAAGCATAAGGGCTTCTGGATTCTTGTATTACACCAGCAGCTAACATCTCTTGCAGATGCGCCTCACATCATCTATGTCAGCAGGTGCCAGGCGTCGAGACCACTCACGAAATGGTCTTTTCGTCATGCAGCCGATATTGTGCTCAGCTCCTTGCACGCATCCCACGTCCCATTCCTTTAAAGAAAACACCTGGTCTCTCTGGGCAAGCTTCTCACTGATCCTCACTTTCCATTCAGCTGGCAACGGGGAGTCACCGAAATCAAACAAGTCAGGCGTTACTCTGTCATTCTTCCTCGAACTCTTGCTGCTGGGTAGCACTGCAGTGTCTGCACAATGCACATTAGCCAGGATGCAACCTCTATTTACTTGAATGTCTCTTTCAGACACATTATGAACTTGGACCATTACCCTTCTGGCATAAGCATGGGCTCTAGCGGGCAAAATACTAGGCTTGACCAGCAGTCCCTCTGGCAATTTTCCATCGCCTGGTGCATCCAACATTAATATTTTATTCTTAACATCCTTTCTGATACGGACCTCTCCCTGTAAGGTACACTGGGCATTTGGCGCCAGGATCAGAGACTCAGGATCCTTCTTCCATACAATTCCGACCGGTTCCTCTGGTTCTATTTTTTCAGCATCTCTCTGTGCCTCATAGGCCTTCTTAATTAAAGCTGGAACTCTTAAAGCTCTACTAGTTTTTGACCCCTGTTTTTCATAACACAACTGTGCCAGCCTTCCAACATATGAGCATTTGTTCCTATCAACAAAGGGACACCATCATACAGTCCAGTGGGGGACACAAAGCTAGAGTCTCTACTTGTTCGGCCACCCAGCCACGGAGGTGGGGAAAGACAGCCAAATTCGGATATACCCGGAATAGGGGTAGGCCTTCTCACTTAACCCCCATACATGCAGTCCTTCTAATGGTTGTAAGGGTACGTCTGACAAATGCTTCTGATACCAATCCTGGAACATAATTGTCACTTGGGAGCCACTGTCTAATACAGCTCTTGTAGACACTCCATTCACCTTTGCAGTGGTCTCCATGGAGGGACCCACTATTCTGGACCAGTCTGGAGAGGCAATAGTGGGGCCTGGGCAACTGACCTTGCCACAAAAGGGCGTGAGTTAGCATTTTGGTGCCTCACTGGGATCATTTCTGCGCACCTCTTAACCACTGATTTGTTCTCCAAGCTCTCCTTGTAGCCTATATGCAACTTTGTCAGTGTCTTTTGGGACCGGCATTCCCTTTTCATGTGCCCATCCTTCCCACAATTATAGCAAAACATACTTTCTGGAGTTTGAGCTGGCTGAGGCGCCACACTGGGAGCCAGGGCAGGTATTACTAACTGGAAACCTTGGTGCCATCTCTGTCTGCTGGTGATAAGCATTTGAGACATCTCGTCAGTTTCTCCACTTCCATGGTCAAGGAATCGAGTTCGGAGCTGTTATCAGCAGGAGATACATGGTGGGTATCCCCACCCCACAGCAGATGCAGTCGGATATAGGTCGGGCCTGCATTTGCAGGCGTGGCCTTCATAAAGGGACTGTTTTTGAATTCCTGGATCTCTCTCAACAGTTCGCCCCATTGTGGCATATCTTTTTCCTTATCAGAGCACTCATTGACTGCCAACCTCTGCCCCTGAACTTCACTTGATGGGCCACCCTCAGTCACTCGGGTCATAGCCGCAGCTATTGATGCAGGTCCCTCCCGAGGTCGCCTTTTCTCAACTCCTCGAATTTCTCTCATTAACTCATCATAGGAGGGTGGGGATTCCAGTCGATTTGCCAGGCGTAACTGAAGCAACAGCAGTTCTGAGAAGGGGGCAGACTTAAGGATCCTGTCCAGCCTGGTTCGGTCCAGTTCAATCGCTGGCAAACTACCTTTCTGAGGCATTCTGCAACAATTTTTCCAGCCAAGATACATACACAGACAACAACTCCCTTGGTACTGTTGTGCATTTCTTACTCTCCACCATAGGTCCTCATCAGAATCTGGGCTCCCATACACATTCTCCAAGGCTCAAGATAGGCCTGTGCAGTCGCTTCAGGGTTACTGGCCCATTTAGCATGGATGGTAGCCAGGGCAGGACCTGGAGGCTCTCACTAACCCTCTTTCGCTTGCTTCCGAGCATTGCCATTCTAGCACTTGGGGGCAACATAGTCTATCCAGGTCTCTCAGTCATCCTCCCTTGGGGGTGGGAGGTGCCAGAGAAGATCCTCAACCTTCGTAGAGTCGTGACTAATGGCAGGTGCAGAAATAGGGTCTGCATTGGTTCAGCCACCATTACGGGCACTGGGCGGGACAGGGTGTTGGGGAGGAACACCCCAGGTGACAAGAATAGTTTCTTCAAGTCCTCCACAGTTTTCCTTCTCCCAGCAAACCATTTAGCAAATTTCCTCAAAGTTTCAGATAGTGGTGGGGGCCTATTCCCCCGGGTCTTTACTGTCCTTAGTTATCACTCCAAGCAGTGAGTGCTCCTCTGGGGTAATGGTCTGTGGCACTTTGGAGCTATCTATGGGATCCTTAAACTCTACTAGGGCCAGAAAGTGTGGGTGAGCAGATTGGGATGCCGACCCACCACCACAGGGTTTGTAAACCTTCCACCTTGAAAGTACTCCTGTACAGTGTCCGTATTGATACCCAGGGGATGTCCAGGATAAGCATAGCATTTTGGGGTCAATCTCCTCCCAGTACACCACTCCACCAGCCGGTGCACAGCCACTTCTGTCAGGGTACCCATTTTTTCTTAACAGTGGTTCAGTAAATATGGCCACTAGAGGACACACAATCCCAGCGGTGAGCCTCCAAGATGTAACCCTAGATGGCGCTATCCCAGGGGCTACTACCCTGCCTGATTTGCCACTAACAGGTTGAGGGGCTCTGGATCCAATGGCGGTGCCTCACCCAGAGGTCAAGGTTTGCAATAGTTAAACTTGGTCACAGCCTCTGGGACACTGCAACCCCTTTCTTCCCACTAGTGGCCCACACAATATATCAGAATTACCTTCACAGTATACACTTACCCCAGGACTAGTTCCGGCACTGGGACCTCCTGTGAAATAAGATACAGTGCAACAATCACAGTACAGTACTTTAACATAGACAAATACCTCAGGCAGTATAACTTTGCTGAAACAAGCAGCTCTGATTTATTTAGGGGGATATAAAAGCACAGGGGAAATCAGGTTAATTAGCTTATCACTTTACTATCTACCTATGGCTCTGTGCACAGGCCTATCCCTACCAGTTACTGTCCCTGGGTACCCAAGCCCTAGTGGCTAGTCCAAACCGTGGCAGCTGGTAGGGGCCCTTTCACACAGTGAAAAGAAAATTAGTTTAAACAGTCAAGGTACAGTGATTCCATTTGGATTTAATGTGGCAATTCAACAGGGAGCGACCCTGAATTAGTACTCACGACCTCCAAACAAGATAGGGTCCTTCAACGTCAACAGGGCTACTCTTGAGCTCCACGAGACTCTTCACACATTTATATGGTAAAAGAAAGTACTATACCAGGCAGGCTGCTTCTCTATCCCGATCACAATTACTGCACAATACCGGGAGAACACACAGCAGATTCAGTTCCTGACAGACCGAGTGCAATTCAACAATTTCTCCAGTCTTCTACAGGGTGAGCCTGGTTTCTCTTCAGAGATCCTTTGATTCTTTTCACAGGACGGATTCAGTCCTAACAAGCAGTTACACAAGCTGCAGACCGAACTCTGGGCCTTTACACATTTTTGACTGAAACTGTGCACTGAAGGAGCACAGGGGTTCTTCCCTTCACTCCAGAGCTAAACTGAAACTCCAACAGACAAAACCGGGCACTTCCTTTGAGTTCCTCCCAGTTCTTGACTGGATTGGCTGTCACTCACAATAGACTGCTGCTGTTGGTCCAAAAAGGCCAAGTCTAAACTACATCTCCCAGAGTCACTGCCCACAATCCTCTTGTGGCTGGCTCAGATTATGAGTTCAAGTTCTGATTCGTCCAAGGCACCATTTTGAGCTAGCTTACCCCACACTGATTGGTCCAGTTCAGCAGTTCAAAACTAGAATGGGGAACTAGGCAGACACAGTTCTGACTGCAAAGAAAGCAGGTTAGACAAACTGTATTTCATTATTACTGTAAATTATTTCTGGCAAACAGTTACATCTTTCAGATAGGTTCCCTTTGCACTCCTAGTGACTGCAAAAATGGAGTGAATTGGTAGCAGCTCGAGTGGTACTCAAACAGAGAAGCACACAGTCCCCCCATATAAACTAATTATGTCTGCAAGCAGACAGCTCTTAAAGAGACAGTACCAGAGGCTCTAAAAACACTCACTGATAAATGGCTTAAACGCCAAACACCATTCAGGCTTGGAGCATTCAAGCAAGCTCCTGGAAGTCTTTTGGGAACCCCATTTGCAGGGGGGTTACATATACATCTTCCAAAAACAGATGATATAGAGCACTACAAATGTATGTTGCTAGATGAGCTGCAGCACTCACAGGAGTCAAACACAGACACGCACAGTACCATCAGGTTGTCATCACCACAACATGCAGGTTCATCTTCACAAAGGGATACAGAACTGGAAAAGTCACCAAACATTAACAGTAGTTGTTCCACAACTGCAACTTCTTCAGCCCCTTGTAGCAAGCTAAATCTGTGGCAAAACCTTTCCCAAATTGCTGCCATACCAGCTGCTTCTGCTGATTCCTCTTCTGAGCGGTCTCTGTCCAACACGGTAGACAGTTACCTGCAAGAACTGCCTATTCCTATTGATGCATGCCCTTTGAATACTGGAGATCAAAAAGTCAATTTGGACAGAGCTGTATGATGAAGCCTGTAAATATCTTGGTTGTCCTGCAACAAGTGTCTCTTCAGAGCGCATGTTTAGTACAGCTGGCAATATTGTGACAGACACCAGAAATAGGTTGCTGCCAGAAAATGTACACGCGTTAACTTTTATTAAAGTTAATAAGTCAAGATTTTGTATCTCTAAAGAGTATACAAACTGATCCTGAAGTGATTGATGTTGTGGATGTTGATGGTGATGATGACAACTCAGATGGTGGTGGCTGGTAAAAATACTGTGTGGATGGAGTCTCTGCACCAAAAGGAAACTTTTACAGACTGTGATGACTTTGGTTGTCGTCCTCTCCTTTTCGATCTACTACCTTGACTATATACCCCAAAACTTTCACCATTTCATGGCAAACTGCTTTGTAGCTAGAGTCTAAACTAAAGTCAACAAGTTTTATATACAGGGCAATTTTAACATCAGTAGGAACAGGCCCAAATTTGGCATAAAAGGACACTGTCACGTCAATCCTTTCTGTATCATATTATTTATAGTTAAAGTGCAAACATATATTTTGGATTTACCTTCTGTGACTTTGTGGTGCATCAGCATGGCTGGGACAGGAGACGGTCTATTTTTCAATTTTAAAGAGGACAAAACAATGAGTTCTAATTGGTAGCTGTTTATTATTTTTCAATTACAGAAATGTTAGCCATAAGCAAACGGATGCTAGTACATGGGTGAGGGTTGTGGGTTGGTTTTAACATGGGTGTAAGGGTGGCATGGGTGCTACTGCACAGATGAGGGTGGAAGAAAAGTGGAATGGGTGATGGGGTGAAAGGTGGGTGTTGTTTTAGTTCTTTCATTTACAGATTCGTGATCAGCTGGGGATGGTGAGGAAAAATGATGACAGACCGAACCTACTGTACACATATATATATTCCTATTAAATACATTGCAAACTGCTGCCACCTAGCACAATTGTCCTGTCCCCTTTAAAAAAAGAATAAAGGAATCAGAAATAAAAGAAAATCTGCATCAGCAGTTTTCACAGAATGTGACGTATCATAGTGTTTTTGCTTTATAAGTAGTGATAATTTGATACATAATGGGGTTGACAGACGCTGTCCCTTAAACATCATGTAACCCCTAGATGGCGCTATCCCAGGGGCTACTACCCCTGCCTGATTTGCCACTAACAGGTTGAGGGGCCTGGATCCAATGGCGGGTGCCTCCACCCAGAGGTCAGGGTTTGCAATAGTTAAACTTACTTGGTCACAGCCCTCTGGGACACTGCAACCCCTTTCTTCCCACTAGTGGCCCACAATATATCAGAATTACCTTCACAGTATACACTTACCCCCAGGACTAGTTCTGGCACTGGGACCTCCTGTGGAAATAAGATACAGTGCAACAATCACAGTACAGTACTTTAACATGAGACAAATACCTCAGGAAGTATAACTTTGCTGAAACAAGCAGCTCTGATTTATTTAGGGGATATAACAAGGACAGGGAAATCAGGTTAATTAGCTTATCACTTTACTATCTACCTATGGCTCTGTGCACAGGCCTATCCCTACCAGTTACTGTCCTGGGTACCCAAGCCCTAGTGGCTAGTCCAAACTGTGGCAGCTGGTAGGGGCCCTTCACACAGTGAAAAGAAAAATTAGTTTAAACAGTCAGCAGTACAGTGATTCCATTTGGATTTAATGTGGCAATTCAACAGGGAGCGACCCTATTACTCATGACCTCCAAACAAGATAGGGTCCTTCAACGTCAGCAGGGCTACTCTTGAGCTCCACGAGACTCTTCACATTTATATGGTAAAAAAAGAAAGTACTATACCAGGCAGGCTGCTTCTATCCCGATCATGCACTACTGCACAATACCCAGGAGAACACACAGCAGATTCAGTTCCTGACAGACCGAGTGCAATTCAACAATTTCTCCAGTCTTCTACAGGGTGAGCCTGGTTTCTACTCTTCAGAGATCCTTTGATTCTTTTCACAGGGCGAGTTCAGTCCTAACAAGCAGTTACACAAGCTGCAGACGGAACTCTGGGGCCTTACCGTTTTGACTGAAACTGTGCACTGAAGGAGCACAGGGTTTCTTTCCCTTCACTGCCAGATCTAAACTGAAACTCCAACAGACAAAACCGGGCACTTCCTTTGAGTTCCTCCCAGTTCTTGACTGGATTGGCTGTCACTCACAATAGACTGCTGCTGTTGGTCCAAAAGGCACCAAGTCTAAACTACATCTCCCAGAGTCACTGCCCATACAATCCTCTTGTGGCTGGCTCAGATTATGAGTCCAAGTTCTGATTCGTCCAAGGCACCATTTTAGAGCTAGCTTCCCACACTGATTGGTCCAGTTCAGCAGTTCAAAACTAGAATGGGGAACTAGGCAAACACAGTTCTGACTGCAAGAAAGCAGGTTAGACAAACTGTATTTTCATTATTACTCTAAATTATTTCTGGCAAACAGTTACATCTTTCAGATAGGTTCCCTTTGCACTCTAGTGACTGCAAAAATGGAGTGAATTGGCAGCAGTTCAGTGGTACTCAAACAGAGAAACACACAGTCCCCCATACAAACTAATTATGTCTGCAAGCAGACAGCTCTTAAAGAGACAGTACCAGAGGCTCTAAAAACACTCACTGATAAATGGCTTAAACACCAAACACCATTCAGGCTTGGAGCATTCAAGCAAGCTCCTGGAAGTCTTTTGGGAACCCCCATTTGCAGGGGGGTTACAATCACATGCCAACTGCTGCAGCTACATAAATGTTCCTTAGTATGTGGTGAGGAAACCACTGTTTTTATTTATGTGACTGAAATACAGATTTTATTGAAGTATCAGCTGCAAAAATGCATCATCTTAGAATTTTTTGTATGTATTACTTCAATTTGCCAACAAAAATGTTGGTATATGTATGCATTACCTTAGAAAATTGCATGCATTTTGCCAGCAACAATGACTGGCATATTTTTTATTAAGAACAAAAGACACAGCAAACACTTCCAAAAATATACTGTATTGTGCATTTTAACTGATAGCATCACAGTACAGAAAGCATGTACAGGACAAAACAGTTTAAACAGACAAAAAAGGACCTTTTGTCTGTTTAAACTGTTTTATCTTGCATATCTTCTATGTGAATTATCAGTTAAAATGCACAATACAGCATATTTTTGGAAGTGTTGTGGTGTCATTTTGTTCTTGACAGCTCAGCTTTTCACTCAGGCACAACTTAGGATTGGAGCAGCCTCTTGTGGTTTCTGCAAATATTTTTTTATTCCAATGTCTTGACTGAATATGTTATGACATAATATGTTTTGTAACAGTTCCACATGTTGCTGCTGTAGTACTTGGCTTGACTTTGTTATAAAAGCTTTCTTTTAAACATAGCAACTTTTGATCACTCATTTAAAACAGAAAGCAGCAAATAGCAGAAATTAGGTAATATCAGTTATTTTTTCTCCTAATTCATGACGATGAGTATATATAGCTGAGTACATAAATGGCTAATGTGCCTCTCTTCTTTCACTAAGGAACTATGATGCAGCTGCAGCAGGAAAACTTTTAACATATGGGTGGGTGGTGGCCTGTTACGTATTAAGTTGCTGACTTTAGCAAACAGAAGAAACTATAGATAAACCTAGTTGTATTCCTATCAATGTCACACAAGATAATTTCTCTCCCTTATTTTGAACAGTTTTCCTTTACATGTATTTTATTACTATCTTCGCTATTGGCAGCACAATAAAAAATAGGGTTCGAGTTCTAAAAAAGATTAGAACACTAGAACTTTTTCAAAAGTTCTAGACTAGAACTAGAATCCAGAACTTCAGAGGGTTCTGACAACCCTAATAGTAACATCATAGCGTCGGTCAAGCAAGGGAGGGGGGATTTGGATGAGGACATAGCGCAAGAGTGGTGACGCCAGAGCAGGAGAGAAGAAGCTGGCACCAGTGGACACCGGGAGGCTAAGGAGGCTTAGGACATTCACAGCGAGAAGCCAGCTTGACCACTACCAACCCTGACCTCTAGGTGGAGGCACCCGTTTCAGAACTCAGGCCCCTTAACCTGCTACTAGCCAAGCAGGCAGGGATAGTAGCCCTTGGGATAGCGCCACCAAGGGGTTTCAACAGCATCTCAGAGGGTTGTACTGCTACAACAACATCCAACCCACTTTATATTTAACTCTGGGTGGAGGCACCGTGCTATTTACCTAACCTTTGGGAAGAACCCCATTCTTTCCATCAGAAACTAATCCCAGGCCCTTCAACCTTGTTTGAGCTGGTCTGAGCTGACAAGGCAGGGGTAGTAGCTCTTCTCTTTTTTTCTTTAGATCAGGGAAGGGGTTACATACATAAACCTAGTTTCTTCCAGAAAATAATTTTTTTCATCAACACAGCTGTTCCAGGAAAGTACAGAAGGGGAAACAAATTCTGCAAACACAGGCACGGGCATCCTCTCACTGCTTCATAAGGGGTATGGTTTAAGAAACTCTTGGACGAAGGACCAAAATTCAGGTGACATTCTAAACATGCGTGCTACCTTTGGAAGCTAGAATAAGGGTAAGCATTTTCTGAAGAACACATTTAAATTGTAACTTTAATTTTTTGAATTATTTTATAAAACTGTTCAGTCTTAGACACATGAATTTTAGGAGGAACAGAGGAAATTTTTCTTGCAAAATCAGGGACAGTTGAGTGAAATGGGATGTCTGTTTTGCACAGATGAGCTTTCCCTGATTCCCAAACGCAGCAAAGCCCTTTCTACAGGCTGTGCTACTGAAAATAAGGCCCCCCGGCAACACAACTCTTTCCAGTCCTCTGCAGCATAACATTTACAGGCTGTGCTACCCTAATTAATGAATACGGTTTTGTTGTAGTCAGGACCCTCATTGCAGCAGCACAACCTTTAAAGGTTTTTTTTTCCTCCCTTGCAAAGGTTTTGTTGTAGCTCAGAGGACTGAAAACAGCAGAGGCATCTTTTTTTTCAGGAACCAGTTGTGCTTCTTTGTGTGGATTGTTTTAGTCCTGGTACTTTCCTGAAACCGCACTGTGTTTTTGATGAAGTTATTCCTTTTGTGGAAGAAGCGAGAGTGGCTGGTAACAGAAATACACTGACAGAATTAAAATGGAAAAAAAGCAGCTAGAGGTAAGAAGCTGGGATCTGTTAAATGCATGGGTTTATTTACGACAATACATGTATTCCTTTAACGGCACTAGTTCTGCATGAGGTATTCAAAGGTTAGTACTTTATCTACAGAACAGCAAAATATACATGACTATAACTATATGTATTTTTATGTATGTATTTACAATTGTCCATAAAAGGCACACTTAGCTTGGCTCATTCCTAGGTGTGACCTGAGGGGAAGGGGAATACAGGGGAAACAAAGAGAGGCACAAAATTCAAAAAAATGTGCACTGTATTACAGTGAAGCCCACCAGGGTGCAATGCAGTGACTCTGGTTACTGCATGACAAAAGGGATTAGCTGCCATTGAAACTGCCTTGTTTTCCTGCAGTGACTGCTGCAGAATGCTGCAGTATAGTGTTACGTCCTGGTGGGCTTCATTGTGCAAGAGCCATGCAAATTACATCAGAGGAGGAAGATTCCAGCAGGTTGATTGTAGACCGTGAAGCACATAGTCTGAAGGTAATGGCAGCTGGTGATCTGATATACAAGGTGAAGAACGTTCCTTAAAATGGTATCATTATTTATGTACAGTTTAGTGACCATGGTAAGTGCACTGTCTCGAAGCTCATTTCTATCCTGTGCAACCTAAAGGAGGGTGGGCAAGAATGACACCTGATACAAATGGTTTGTAATGTACTATTGCAAAGTACCATCATAGGAAAACAAATACAGCAGGATGATCAGATGAACCAGTTGCAAAAAGGATCCTTGAACTGATATATTTGTTATCAGCGGTATCTGCCAGGCATCAGCCCAGCAGGGCTGGCGACTGAGAAAATCCACTGGCTCCATAGACTTTTCCAGTGGTCCCGCTGTACATATTGAAAGGTTGCCTGTTTTAATACTAGCCAGCTGGGCTAACTAAAAGAAAAGTGTACTAGCCTGATGCAAAATTTACCAGCAGTAGGCCACTTCCAATGAGGAACCTTGTTAGTATTATTTAAAATTTGGTAACCATGATCAGGATTCTTTTATTTTTTAGAATTTTCGACCAGGAAATACTCACTGTGCTGAAGCTCATTTCAGGTGCAGCCAGGGAGCACAGGGAGCTTAGGTACTTGCTTAGAGACAATGATTTTCTGTTTCCAAAAATGGCCAGTCCTGTTTGGCAAAATCTTAAAATCCTTTTTCCCCCCCCAAGTGAGGGCAAATAAGCAACGTATTGTGAAGAAATGTGACTCAAAATGAAGGGGGTTGCCCAAGAAGCTGGTGCAGTGTGTGTGTGTGATGAATACTGACTAACAGTGTTGCCCTACTTGCTCAGGGTCCCGCATTATGCAAATGGTGCATGGGGGCTGCAGGTTGACAGCTGGGTGTTCTGACCTCTGGGTTATATTGCCTCCCCCACAAACACACTGAGCCAAAGCTCATTTCCAGGTGTGCCCGTGGGGGGGGGGGGATTAACGGAAGGTGATACATTTCGGAAATATATAGAGTGGGAAAAACCCAGGACGCAAAACAGGGCGTCATAAGTTCGGAGGCAAAATATACAAAAACAAGGATGTGCAAAATGGCCTGAGTAAGTGTAGCTGACCCCTGGCAGTCAAGTAGTATGGGTTCCATCACAGGGCACATGGGGAGATGGGAAGGGACTGCCAAAGTCCTTACAAGTCACTGGTGGGACCATGGCGCAAATGGGGAGATATAAGAGGCCAACCCGAATCTTTGCAAATCACTGATGGGACGAAGAGGCACACATGGGGAGATGGGAGGGGCCAGACAGGGTCCTTACAAGTGACTAGTGGGAACTTGGGGCACACAGGGAGATGGGAGGGGCCAGTGGGGGTCCTTACAAATAATTTTTGGGATCACGGAACACATGGGGAGATGAGATAGGAGGGGCCCTGCCGCTAGAAATATAGAAGTTGTCGGCATAAAATGACTGCCAGGCCCATCTAGTCTGACCATTTTCCTTATTTGTAATGGTGGCTGGTGCCACTAGTTGGTCACCTGCTTAAGCCATTCCTTCCCATCTCTATGGCTCCCTTATTCCTAGCCCATGCATGTTTGAGTCCCACCACAGTGCTTGCTCCCACCAGCCCCTGGGGCATGCAATTCCCACCACCCCCTGGGGCAGGCCATTCCATGCATCCACCACTCTTTCAGTGAAAAAGAACTTCCTTCCATTTGCTGCTCCCCTCTAATGTAAGGTCAAGGTCCTTACAAGTCACTTTTGGGACCACGGGGCATATAGGGAGATGGCAGGGGTCAGCCAGAGTCCTTAGAAGTCATTAGCGGGAACACAGGGCACACAGAGAGCTGGGAGAGGCCAGCTAGAGTCCTTACATGTCATTAGTGGAAACACAGGGCACATAGGGCAATGGGAGGGGCCAACTAGGGTCCTTATAAGTCACTGGTGGTAACACTGAGCATTCAGGGAGAAGGGAAGGGCCAGGCAGGATCCTTACAATTTACTGGTGGGACCATAGGGCACATAGAGAGATGGGAGAGGCCAGCCTGAATCCTTGCAAGTCACTGGTGGGACCAAGGGGCACACATGGGGAGATGGGAGGGGGCCAGTGGGGGTCCTTGCAAGTAATGTTTGGGACCATGGAGCACATGGGGATATAGGAGGGGCCAGCCAGGGTCCTTACAAGCCATTAGTGGGACCATGTGGCATACAGGGAGATAGGAGGGGCCAGCCATAGTCCTTATAAGTAACTAGTGGTTGGAACATGGGGCACCCAGGGAGAAGGGAAGGGAAGGGCCAGCCAGGATTTTTACAATTTACTGGTGGGACCATGGGGCACACGGGGGGAATGGGTTGGGTCAGACAAGGTCCATAGATGTCATTAGTGGGAACACAGGGCACATGGAGAGATGGGATGGACCAGCCAGAGTCCTTAATTAGTGGGAATGCAGGGCACATAGGGTGATGGGAGGGGCCAGCTAGGGTCCTTATAAATCACTGGTGGGAACACTGGGCACACAGGGAGAAGGGAAGGGCCAGCCTGGATCATTACAATTTCCTGGTGGGACCATGGGGCACATGGTGAGATGGGATGACCCAGCTGGGGTCCTTATAAATCACTGATGGGAACACATGGCACATGAGGAGATGGATCCGTACAAGTCACTAGTGGGATTATGGGGCGCATATGGAGAAAGAAGGGGTCATCCAGAGTCCTCACAAATATTAGTTGGGACCATAGGGCACTTGGGGAGATGTGAGGGGTTAACCAGGGTCCTTACAAGTCACTGATGGGAACACAGGACACACCAGTAGATGGGAGGGGGCCATTCAGGGTCCTTAAAAGTCGCTGGTGGGAACACAGGATACATATTAGATTCGGTGAGCAAATTCAGGATGGTTTGGGACAACTACATGGGGCTAAATAAAAGTAACAATGGCACTGAATAAAGAGAATATGATAAAGTAGACGGGGAGGGACTTATTGGCAGACTGGATGGGCCAAGGGGTCCTTTTCTGCCGGCAAATTTCTATGTTTCTATATGGAGATATGAGTGGCTAGTCGGGGGTCCTTACAAGTCACTGGTGGGAACACAGGGCTAACAGAGAGATGGTAGGAGCCATCTGGTGTCCTTAAAAGTCACTGGTGGGAACACAGAGGGTTGGTGGGGGCCAGCCACAGTCTCTATAAGTCACTGGTGGGACCACAGGGAGATGGAATGGGCCAGGTAGGGTCCTTAAAAAGTCACTGATGGGAACACAGAAGATGGCGCAACTTAGCAATACAGTCATTCATTTGCAACACATCAGCGTCCTCCATTAAGCAGGGTGGGAGTGTATATGATTCAGCAGAGCACACTTGCTAGGCCCCTCTCCTGGGATCAGTCACAGATAGAGATATTACATTCACCACAGGCACTACAAGACCCCTGAAGAAGACCGCAGTTGTTTCGTAAAAATTTCATTTTGATTTTACACTTCCTTGGCTGCATTCAGACATCTGATCTAAAACATAGAAACATAGGCAGTGTCGGCAGAAAAAGACCATCGGTCCATCCCATCTGCCAGGTTTTACCCTACTCTTCTTCGTGACCTGATGTCTAGATGAGATTTTTACCCTTGCACCCCCCCCACTCCCTGCCTTACTGCTAGCCCCCTGAGTAACTGTTAAATGCTTTATTCTATCCCAGCCATGCTTGAGCCCGTTAATGGTTTTTGCTTCCACCACTTCTGCCGTCAGGCTGTTCTATGGCTCAGCCACTTTCTCTGTAAAGTAAAACGTTCTCACATCTCTCCAGAATTCCCGCCCCCCTAGCTTACATTCATATCCCCTTCTTTTCGATCCTCCGTTCCTCTAAATAGTTCCTCGCTGTTTACTTTGTTTATACCTTTAAAGAACTTGAAGGTCTCTGTCATATCACATCTCTCCCTTCTGGCCACCAATGAGTACATGTTCAGTGCCCTGAGCCGATCCTCACAGGATCTGCCCTGCTGGCCCAGAATAACTTTGTTTACTTTGCACTGCACCGTCTCCAGCTTATCTCTGTCTTTCCTCAGGTGTGGACTCCTGTACTGGGCACACTATTCCAGATGGGGTCTCACAGGTGATCTATAGAGAGGTAGTATTACCTCTCTCTCCCTCCCATCAAAACCCCTTCTAAAGGCTGGCCTGGTGGTGCTGAGGGTTGTGGGCGCTGGATGCCACCTCGCGCTCGCCAGCGACCCGGGTTTGGGAATGGACCCGGGTCGTCAGGGGTTGGATGGGGAAGGAGGAGGATAGAGCATTCCAATGGATGCTCTCCTCCTCCTCCACATGGGGTGGGTTACAGGATAGCGAATGCACCCATAGCACTACCACTGGTGGAAGCATGGGCAGTGGGGCATACGACTCTATGGAGTCGGGGAAGGAGGATGCTGTTGGGCGCTTGACTGTGACGTGGGTCTGCAGGCCATACATCTGGATGTATGTTCCTTGCGCTGGCGCCTGCAGGGGATGGGGAGAAAAATGCAGGAAAAAAATGTAAACTGCCCCGGTCACTAAGCACAATGAAGCCAGGGATTCCAGTAAGTCAGGACCTGGTGGAAGGAGTTGGGGGGGGGGTACGAGACCCCCTCCAAAGACAGGCCACGAGCCCGGGCAAGTACAAAAAAAAAACCTTCTGATATACCTCAGCTTTCTGGTTGGCTTGATGTAGATATTGTTATTTTGACTAGTTTGTTTTAGGGGGTCACCTATGATAACCCCCAGGTCCCTTTCACTGAAGTACTAGCCAGCTTAACCAGTACCATCCAGTAGTCTTTCCTGGGGTTATTGTCCATGTGTATCACTTTGCACTTTTTCAACAGCCAGACCTTGGACCTTCTCTCTAACCTTTGCAGTACCCTCCCTCCAGCATCTGCAGTCTCCCCCCCCAACCAATTTCCCACCCATCTTACTAAGCCTTTTGCTGCTCTCAGATCTCAACCTTCTGTGTGGCAGAACCACATGCCTAGCCGAAGCTGAAACAGAATAAATCTACTGCTTGCCCCTTATTTGCTGCCCTTGTTACCTGGTCAGAGAACACTAGGACCAGGAGGTCTTGTCAGATCAGCCTGATAGTTTTCTTTGATTGGGTGCTTCTGGGGGTAGCGGATAAGGGACAAACAGTGGATTTACTCTACTTTGATTCCAGCAAGACTTTTGACTCGGTGCCTCACAGAAGTCTGGTGATGTCTGAAGCTGGAGGATCTGGGTGCAGCAAGGGACACAGATGAAGAGGTAGCTGGTTGGAAGGGAGATAGCAGAGGGTTGTGGTTAATGGAATCAAATCAGTAGAGGAGGAGGTCATGAGCGGGGTGCCACAGGGGTCAGTCCTGGGAACCGTCCTCTTCAAAGGAAGCAGCTTAGATGGCAAAAAACAATTTTTTAGAACAAATAATCTTTTTTTATGCGTTTGTTTTAACCAATGTGTCTGGTTGTGTGAGTTGAAAAGATTGATTGATGTTATGTAGATTATTTATGTGTTATAATAGTTATGTTTTTAAAATGTATAGGTCTCTCTGTATTTAGCAATTTGTTAAATTTTTTATAGATTTTCTTACGTAGCATTTTGCTATGTGTTTGGTTTTCTAAATTGTATGTAACGTCAGCCTCCCCTTTGGGGTATTTGGCTCGCAATGTGTGTTGAATAAATTAATCTAAACTAAATGTGTTCATCAGCCCATTTCTCTCCAGGTAGTCTACTAGGTTCCCTTTGACTAGTGGCCATCAGTTTATCTACAGTGGACGTAGGCCTGCAGTATGGCGCAGTGGGTTAAGGCTCTGAGCTGCAAATCTGGAGACCTGGGTTTGAATCCCACAGCCCCCTAGGTGCATACTGTGTGACCCTGAGCAAGTCACTTAACTTCCTGTGCTCCCAGGTTGCACCTGCAAACAAGCTTTCAGCTTAGTGTGTCTCACCTGGTAAAATAATTGGTTAAAAAAAAAGGACTGATGGGCTATGATTAGAATCCTGCATTCCATGTGACTTAGCCTATAGTCTTTACACAGTAATCCTGACATGAGTTCATGATATACAGCATTGTACTTACTGTTTGGAACTCTGTTAGGTCCCCCCTCAGCAGGAAAGCTGCACATGCTTTCTCAGGCACCCTATGCAAATTCTCTGTTTATGTTCCCTCAGCCGGGACCCCCATTGCACACACAGCCAGCATTGGGAGCGGGAAGGCTTTAAAGGTAATCACAGCTCTCCTTCCTGCACAGGTACCACTGGACAGGTGTTTACCCATTGATGCTTCACGTCGACTCCCCTCCACCACCCAAGGCCGACTCTCAATATATAGCATCATCTGGTCACATGACTAAGTGCCCACTTCCTCATTAGCAGGTTATCTTTTCTGGTCTTCAGGGTTGGTCTTGAGCTCCCTCCAGCCTCATTTTCTTTTTCTGTGTTTCCCCTCCCTCCCTTACCTCTTTCTTGCCTGCTCCTGTACAGCTAATGCTTTTTAGCCCCTTCCTCTTAATTTCGCACTTGCTCCCCACCCTCGAACCCTGCACCCTGAGCATCATAGGCACCAATCCTACCACTGCTCCAGCTGACCTGGGATCCCTTAAGAGGATACCTTGCTAACTATTAAGTCCTGTGGCCTCTAGACACACTGCCCTCTAGTGGTTCTTATTCCCTCTTTTGCATTGTACTCCACCATGCTCCTCCCTCTAATCTTTGGTGTGCACCTGGTGCTCCTTACTCCCTCCCCTCCCCCCCCAAGACATCTGCCTGTCAGCCAGGCAGGTACCCAACATTATGGCACCAGGTGAAACACTACCAGCAACGCTCTGCAAACCTTCCATACCCCAGCATGTCCCCCCCCCCACCAGAACCAAACCCAGCATACCTCATTAGCCCTCTTAGTGGCTGTGCATATCTCCACCCTACTAATACCTGTGGCTGCCTGCAAATGCTGTCCCCGGCCATATAACCCTAACATAAAAGTCAAGCTAATAGACTCACTCTCCTCTGCCACACCCTCCTACTCCTTCTCCTGTCAGGCAATGTGCACCCAAACCCGGGCCCCCCCCCCAGCATCTCCTGTGGGTCGTCGAATGGACTCCTTCTAGCCACCATCAACATCTGTAGCCTTCAAAAAAAGCTTGATGTCCTTCATGGCTGGATGGCACAGATCTCTCCAGCTGTCCTTGCGGTTACAGAGACCTGGCTTGATCCTGATACCCCAGACTCAGCTGTCCATATTCCTAGGTACTCTATCCTCAGAACTAAGAGGGGTGGGGGCTCCGCTCTTTACTGTAGAGATTCCCTTCATGCTTCACTAGTCCCTCCCACGGGGCACAGGTTCTCACTGTGAAACTGTAACCTGACATGTCTGGCAAAGCCCTACACATAATCACAGTTTATATCCCCCTTCCCGGCACCTAAGGCCAGCATTTGACTCGGTAATGAACTGCCTAGCCCACCTGCCCACCTCCTGTGAAATCATTGCACTGGGTGATTACAGCGTCAACTGGCTAGTGACCTCCTCTGCCCCCTACAAGGACGCTGTTGCGGCACTGGACCTCACCCAAGTTGTCCAGTCCCCCAAGAGGCTAAACCATGAAACTGACACCTCTACACTTATTGTTCTCATATTCACGAATCGGCCCACTCGCATATCTGAGGTTTCAGTACTTACAGATACACTGAGCGACCACTCGCCAGTCCTCTGTACATGGTCCTCAATAAAAATCCCGAAGTGGCCACCCAAAAATACCTTTATACATCGCCTAAAAAAGGGATCTGTCTCTTGCACCTCAAACAACACCTACTACAATGTGACTGGACCCCCATCAGCACTGCACAGTCTACTGACAGTGCCCTGGATTACTTTATCTTCACATTTAACTCCGCTTGTGACCACTATGCCCCAGTCTCCAACCAGAAAGTCAAAAGTCAGGATACCCCCTGGCTCTCCCACACCCTATTTGACCTCATGAAGCAGCGTGACAATCAGTATGAACATACCAGCAGAAACAGGCATCACGGTCTATCGAGTCTGCTCAAGTGTGCAGCTAGTACTTTATAATGCTGCTGCCTCTCCCTTCCCCCCATCCTATTACCCCTTCCCCAATCCCAATCCCTCTTGAAGCTGTCTACCATCTTACTGGCCACTACCTCACCTGGCAAGGAGTTCCACTTGTCCACCACTCTTTCTGTGAAAGAATGTCTCCTCATCTCTCTCCTGAATCCACCCCCTTCCAATCTCAGTTGGTGTCCTCTCATGTCCCTCCCCTTTCTTATCTGGAAAGTCCTCTCTGTATTAGTCTTGTTTATTCCCTTCAGGTACTTAAAGGTCTCAATCATATCTCCCCTTTTACTCCTCTCTTCCAGAGAGTACATATCCAACTCCCCCAGCCTTTCCTTGTACTGCTTGCCCTCCAATCCCTGGATCATCTTTGTAGCTCTGTGCTGTACCTCTTCCAACAATTTGATGTCCTTCTTCAAGAACGGGTGCCAGTATTGCACGCAGTACTCCAGGTGGAGACTGACCAGCGACCTGTACTGGGGCAGGATAACCTCCCTACTTCTGGAGGAGATTCCTCTAGCTATACACCCCCAGCATTTTGTTGGCTTTTGCCACCACCCTTCTGCATTGAACAGAGTTGTTCATGCTCCCTGTTATAATCATCCCTAGTAGGTCCTTCCCTTCTGTGGAGCAACCCAGCTGAACCCCATTTAAGTGACGATCCCACCCCTAGTTCTGGGCTCCGAAGTGAAGAACCTTGCAATTCTTGGCGTTGAACCCCAGCTGCCATTTATCTGCTCACTCCTGCAGCTTATTCAGGCCCCCGTGTCATTTATCACAGCTTCCATCTTGGTATGCGAACAGACTGATTTTACTCCGGATCCCATTCTAGATATTTACAATGAAAATCCCGAACAGTACTGGTCCCAGCACGGGTCCCTGTGGTACCCCACTCGTCACCGCTATTGATGATGAGAGTGCCCCCCCACCACTACCCTTTGCTGTCTCCCCTTCAGCCAGTTCCTGAGCCAGGTATCCAGATCACCATTTGTGGTCCTGCCCCCACATACTCCAGCTTCCCCCCCAATCTCCCATGTGGAACTAAATCAAAGGTCTTACTGAAGTCCAAGTATATGATGTTCACAGCATGGCCCCTGTCCAGTTCCCATGTCACCCAGTCATAGAACTCTACCAGGTTTGTCTGGCATGATCTGCCCACTACAAACCATGTTGCTGGTCATCCTGGATACCATTTGCCTCCAAGAAGCTCACAAGCCTCTCTTTTAGGATGGTCTCAATGAGTTTGCCCACGATCAAGGTGAGACTCACTGGCCTGTAGTTCCCTTGTTCATCCTTTGGCCTGCTTTTATGGATGGGCACCACATGGGCCATCCTCCAGTTCTGTGGTACACATCCTGTGTCCAGGGAGGTATTGAACAGATCTGCCAGTGGCTCTGCAAGGACCTCTGCCAGCTCCCTCAGTACTCTAGGGTGAATGCCATCCAGCCCAGGCACTTTGTCCACTCTTAATGCCCTGCAACAGAAGGTAAAGCCATCAAAAAATGGAGAGCAATGAGTACCAATGCCCATAGTCTGAGTAACAAGCTTCCTGAATTAGTGGCCTTGATGGAGGAGGAACATCTGGATATCGTGGCAGTCACAGAAACATGGTACACACAAAACCATGACTGGGACGTAAACATACCAGGATACACTATCTACAGGAGGGACAGGGAGGGTTAAAGAGGAGGAGGAGTAGCTCTTTACATAAAGGAAGGAATCAAAGCAACAGAACAAAGGGTAAACAGGGAAGAGAAGAAGCACTTTAGGTAAATTTGGAGACCGCAATGGCACCACAATCCACTTTGGGGTTGTATACAGACCCCCTTCTCAGGGGAGGAAATGGACAAGGAAATGATAGAAAGTATACTTAGAATGGCAGAAAAAGGAGATATTGCTGATGGGTGATCTGAATATGCCAGATGTTAACGGTGCAGTTGCAGCAGCCACTTCTAAGAGTGGGGTTATTCTAGATGCCCTACAGGGCATGCCTTGAACAACTAGTATTGGAGCCCACTCGAGGAGCAATCTTAGACCTGGTTCTCTCAAATGGAGATGAAGAGAGGATCACAGATGTGTAAGTGGGTAGCCATCTGGAAACTAGCGACCATCGAACAGTATGGTTCACAATAAACACAGCAATAGAGTCAAGCCATACAAAGACAAAGGTACTAGATTTTAGGAGGCTGACTTTGCCAAAATGGTGAGTGCCTAAGGAATGCACTAGCAAATGGGCAGGAAGGAGGGTGGAAGAACAATGGGAATAATAAAACTGCCATCACAGAGGTAACAAGCCTTTGTGTAAAGCAAATAAACAAAATGAAGCGAGGTAAGAAACCACTATGGTTCTCAAAGGAAGTGGCAGTGAAGGTTCAAGAGAAAAAGCATTCAGGAAGTACAAGGAATCACAGAAGGAACAGGACAGAGAACTGTATCAGTTAAAGCAAAGGAAGCTGGGAAGGCAGTCAGAACAGCAAAGGCCCAAACCGAGGAAAAGATAGCCAACTCAGTTAAGAGGGGATAAAACCTTTTATAGGTACATCAGGAGCGAAGGAAGACCAAGGGAGGATAGTGAGGCTTAATAAAGGGAGGGAGGGTGGGCAAGGGTGACTGTGAAAAGGCAGAGATACTAAACAAATATTGTTGCTCAGTATTTACAAACGAAGAGGGAGGTACCTAAAACAAACAGTAGAAACACTCTGGATACAGAAGTTGATACCAGCCCATTACAGAAGAAAGGGTTCTGAAAGAGCTCTTAAAACTGAAGGTGGACAAAGCAATGGGGCCTGATGGGATTCATCCCAGAATTCTAAAAGAACTAAGGGTAGAACTAGTGACACCACTGACTACCCTCTTTAACAAATCATGGGAGGATGGGGTGGTACCAGAGGACTGGAGGAGGGCAGATGTGATTCCCTTCACAAAAGTGGGAGAAAGGCAGAAGCAGGAAACTACAGATCTGTTAGTTTAACCTCAGTGGTAGGAAAATGATGGAATCACTCTGAAGGAAAGAATTGTTGAGTATCTAGAGGCCAGAGGGCACAGGACCCAAGGCAGCATGGATTCACAGCGGGAAGGTCATGCCAGACAAATCTGATAGATTTCTTTGTGCGGGTGACCAAAGTAGTTGATCAGGAGGCTGTGGACATGGCCTACCTAGACTTTAGCAAGGCATTTGACACAGTCCACACAAAAGATTAATATACAAGTTAGCCAGCCTGGGAGGGTCCCAAGATGACAGCCTGGGTAAAGAATTGGCTGGAGAATAGGACACAGAGAGTAATAGTAAATGGAGTCCACTCTGAAAAAAGGGGGGTTAGTAGTGGGGTACCGCAGGGTTCAGTATTAGGACCGGTCCTCTTCAATGTCTTTATAAGCGACATTGCAGAGGGACTGGAAGGAAAAGTATGTCTCTTTGCAGATGACACAAAGATCTGCAACAGAGTTGATGCACAAGGTGGGGTGGAAAGGATGAGAAGGGACTTGGCAAGGTTAGAGAAATGGTCAAATGTATGGCAGCTTAGATTCAATGCTTAGAAGTGCAAGGTAATGCACCTGGGAAACAAAAACCCAGGGGAAGAGTACACAATGGGGGGTGAGATACTAACAACAACAAAAATGGAAAGGGACCTGGGGGTAGTCATATCAGATGACCTAAAGGTGGGCAAGCAATGTGAGAGGGCAGCAAGGAGGGAGTTGGGGGATACTGGGATGCATAGGAGAAGCATCACCAGTAGAAAACAAGTTATTATCCTCTGTACAGACAGCTGGTGAGACCCCATCTGAGTACTGCATGCAGTTCTGGGGACCAATCTCCCATAAAGACATGAGACAGGATGGAAGCTGTCCAGAGGAGGGCAACTAAAATGGTGCAGGGTCTGCACGGAAGACATATGAAGAGAGACTTAAGGAGCTTAATATGTATAGCCTCGAGGAAAGGAGGAGGGGGGACATGATAGAAACTTTCAAGTACTTCAAGGGAATCAACAAAGTCCAAGAGGTAGCATCTTTCAAAAGAGGTGTGCAAGAACAAGGGGCACAATTTGTGATAGAAGGGGCGCCTCCAGAGGTGAAAATTTAGAGTATTTTTCACAGAGAGAGAGTTGTGGATGTATGGAGCAGCCTTCCAGAGGAGGTTGTGAGTCAAAACAGTGGTGGAATTCAAGCATGCTTGGGACAGTCATAAGGCAATTCTAGGGGGGGGGGTAGGAAGAAGTAGGCTGCTGGTTAACTAGGATCTGCAGCTTATCCATCAGGTAGGAAAATGGGCAGACTGGGTGGGCCAAGCGGTCCTTATCTGCCGTCAAATTCTATGTTTCTATGTAACCCCTCCAGCACCCTGCCCTCTGTAATCCCTACATCTGTTGTCCTCTTCCTCCTACCCACCCCCCTTGCCTGAGATATTTGCCCCTTTTCCTGCGTGAACACAGATCAGAAGTACTCGTTCATTGCCACTGCCTGCTCCGTCCCCTTCTCCACCCACCCCCCATCTTTTCTTGATCCTCACAAGCTGGTCTTTGCTTCTCTTTTTGCCTATGTAATGGAAGAAGTCTTTTTCTCCTCTTTTGATCTCCTGTGCCAGTCTCAGCTCTCTAGACGCTTTGGCCCCCTGACCAGTCTGGTGACCTCCCAAGACTTTTCCCTGTATGCATCTTTATCTTCTCCCCTCCCCTCCACGTTTTCCTATACTTCTGAAATGCCGCACTCTTGGCTCTCACCCCTTCCCTGACCTCTGGTGGCAGCCAGCTGGGATTCTTTGCCCTGCCCTTCTTGTTTTTTTTTCCTAGTATAGGTCTGTGTTGCCTCTGCCAGTACTCCCCTTAGTATTACAATGGCATAAAGCTAATGAATCGGGCAAACTTCACGACCGGCAACTTTATAGGGAACTTAGGAACTAGTGTACCTGGGAAATTCGGAAAGCCAAAGCTACCCACTACCAAGAGACACTCTCCTCCTCCTCCTGGGGCTCTGGGTGCAAATTTTGGAACAAGATTAAAGAAATTAATGGAAAATCTGTTTTCCCCCCACCCAGCTGTTAGTAAATGGCTCACTCTCCCAGGACCCCCTGTTGATTGCTGATACCCTCAATACTGCATTTTCTGATCTTAGTGGTGTCCTTCCCCCTAACTTCTTTGACTTGGCCCCAGACTTGCCCATTAGCCCACCCCTTAAAGCGTCCACCACCGCTTTCGGACTCCGAACAATCACTCCCCTAGAGGCAAGACCATATTTAACCAAAGCTGTCAGGAAAACGCACTTTAGTAGCGACTCGCTGGACCTAAAACTAGTCCTCCTCACCTTAGACTCCATTATCTCCCCACTTACTGACGTCCTAAACCAGTCCCTCTGCCATGGACAATTCCCTCACGCTGGAAAGCAGCTGTCGTCACCCCAAAATTAAAAAGAGACTGCGCCTCCCCAGGCAACTACTGCCCCTTCTCCATTCTTCTCCCCCTCTCCAAGACGCTAGAAAAAAATAGTGTCAGATCAACTCTTGGATTTGTCTCACTAAATACGACCATCTCTGCCACGAACAGCATGGTTTCAGGAAGAGCCACAGTACTACAACTGGCCTTCTTGAATACACCACTTTTATAAGCAAAGCCCGTGATCGAGGACACCCAGTTGGATCTGCCTATATTGACTTAACCAAGGCGTTCGACTCTGTCAGCCACACACTCCTAATCCATTCCCTGCATTGCATGGGCCTGTCCCTGGACACTACCATGTGGTATAAAAACTACCTTAGTGACAGAACCCAGAGGGTCAAGTTAAACTCCACACTCTCGGCAAGTAAACTGGTACTTTCGGGAGTCCCCCAAGGCTCAATACTGGGCTCCCTCCTGTTTAGTATGTACTTGAATACTCTCCCAAAGGCCTGCTTGGGACAAGTGCTTCTGTATGCCGATGACACAGTTATATCTGACAGCCACTTGGACCCCCACTCCCTTCAATCCTCCCTGCAATGCACCTTTTCTGAAGCTGAGGCCTGGTTCTCTGAGCACTGTCTTGTCCTGAATTACAAGAAGACCAAGGCCATGCTTTTCACTCATAGACAAAATAAGCTTAGAAATTTTCCCCTAAACATCATTAACGTCCAGGGCTGCCCTCTCGACCTTGTGCCCACCTTTAAATACCTGAGCATCACCCTTGACTCCTCTCTCACATACCGTGATCACATCAATCTGCTCGGCTCAGCTATCAATTCCAGACTAGGTCTCCTATATAGGCACAGGGGGTGTCTGCCTCCTGATGCCCTAGGTCTTGCTGTGACATCATCGGTGCTCTCCCTTATTGACTGCGGGATTGTTATCTATGGCATGGCTAACCCCACTGCCCTGCATCGAATCATGATCTCCCTAAATAAAGCCTGCAGGTTAGTCACGCGATATAACCGTTGGACACACACCTGTGAGCTCTATAGACACACCAACTGGCTTAACTTTGAAGGCAGACTTAGGTACCAGACCTGTCTCCTTGCTAGGAAGCTCTCTCTAAACACCCTCCCCCCCCAGGTCTCGGCCACCTTGTTCAGCTCTTCACTGAGCCAAGGTCTACATGGAGCTTCTTGCTAGCCCCCCTCTCTGTACTCCACTTCAGGACCTCTCTGGCCAATGCTCCATTTACTACAGGGCCCCACTCTGGTTGAATGAAATGCCATTAGCCATCACCCTGGAACAGTGACTAGGCCTGTTTAAAACTACTCCGTGCTGAAATCCTCTCCCACTCCAGCTGTGACTGTGCTTAGTCCTTCTCCCCTTTGCCTGTGACTATAACCTTTTGATTTCTGTATATTGTTATTGTACATGCTGGACTTATGACTTGACACAGGTTGGTCCATTCCACCCTTGAACTGTAACTTGTCTTCTCTATATGCCTCTTATTGTATATACTGTTTCTAACGCCAATTGCTCCCCTTCCCACTGCCTGACCAGCGGCCTTAGCTTTGCTATAAATGATGACATATAGCCCCAGCCTGTGCACCTTTGTTCTGCACCATCATGTGTTCTATGACTCCTGTTGCTTATACCTGCATATTACTGTGTGCTAAATTTTCCCTTGTATTGCTGCTATATGTCAAGTAATTGTTATATGCTCCATACAATATCCAATGTACTCCACATGTTGTTGCTTGTCGTTTAATGCAGTTGTATCCATATGCTGCTACTTGCCTCTGTTATTTGCTCAGTTGATAACCTGCGTGTTATCCAACCCCCTTGTACCCCCTCCACCCAGCTCGCACCGGGAGATGAGCATCTTGTTGCTCAATGTGCCTTTCCTGGTGAAACTATTTCAATAAATAAATAAATAACTACTAGGTTTGCTGGCAAAGACACCTAGCTTCACCTGAGTTCTTTTCTTCTAGGTTTACTTGTAAGGACAGAACAAGGAACAACATTATCAGAGCAAGGAAAAAGATTAAAGTTTCTTTTGGCTAGGCAGATATACTGTGTGTTACTATTTTCTTTTGTGCTCACAGGTTTAGCTACTGTTTTTTGCTTACATTATACTGCTTTATTGTTCTCTGATTTAAATTGCTGTTGCAGGGTATCCTTTCTGCTGTAGTGTTACAGGGTGTGCCTACAGGTTTGTTACTGTTTTGTGCTTACAGATTACTGCTGTAATCTTCTCTGTTTCAGCTTGTGTTTTGCAAGGTATATCTTCTATTAAAGTGTTCTTCAGGTTGTGCTTACAGGTTTTGTTACTTTTTTACTGCTTTATTTTTCTGTGTAGCAAAGTGTTTTTGCAGGGTATATCTTCTGTGAAACTGTTACAGGTGGTGCTTACATGTTATACAGTTTTATTTATCATTAGGCTAAGCTTTCAGGGCTAATTACAGGAGCATATACAAGATGCAGACTGAGGGATAGTGACTGTATTTGTTGTTGGTTGATTGTTTCTGCTCTTACCTCCTTGTTTCTTTCGTCCGTGGTTCTTCTTTTTCGGCAGGGCAAGGGCCCAACCACCCCATGCTACACTCCTTTTTATAGAATAGCATAATCGTGACATTTCCTGTAGCAAAGCAGGAAGGGGAGCATCAGAGGGGTATCCACACAGTGACCTCACTTTTGCTTTCATTTTCCTTCTAATTACTTGGCCGAGGTTATAAACTTGGCAACTCAACTGGAATGGATATTATTAGCTGCAGGTGCTGCAGGACACTTTTCAAATGGGCAGCTATACAGGATGTAGGATGCTTTCCTACATGCTGGACCATCGGAGATCTAAGGGCTCAGCTCTGGGCAGCATGGGCAGAGATTGTGTGCCTCAAATCGCATATTCGGGAGGAAATGTATTACAAGAACCGCCCGCCATTTCCCCAACATCCAACTGAAGCACCTCGACCACAGAGGGTAGTTGGCCTGGGAGGTTGGCAGGTGGTTAGGAGGGGCGAATTCGGTGCCCCATCACTCACTGCTCACCAACGTATCACCTCCATAAACCATATAAAAACTACAAACAGGTATCTGCCTCTATCTCCGAAATCAAACAAAGCGGCAGAGGACACTGCAGAGCAGGACACTGCAGCTCAGGAGCTCGCTCTACAAAACTCGCCCAAAAACAGGGACCAAAACAAAAAAGCAAAAGGAAATTCAAAACACTTCTTATCATAGGAGCCTCCATGATTCGGGGAGTTGATACCTACCTCCAGCAGGGGGTAATGGTCAGATGTCTCCCAGGCACATCAGCATGGAGAGACACTGACTGCATTGCTAAAATCGTGCAGGAAGCAGGAGAAAACATTGATGTCCTGGTACACATAGGGACTAATGATATCTCCAGCCAGTCAGTTGTGGAGACCAAGGAACACCTGACCAGGCTGGGAGACAAACTGTCATCCATTTTGTCTGGCATCTCGTTCTCTGAGATCCTGCCGGTCTGGGAGAGGGAGGCAGATGGACAGAAGGTCAGAGAAGGGGAGATAGGGGAGCTAAACATGTGGCTCAAGGGCTGGTGCAAGGAAAAAGGACACAAATTTGTAGTTAACTGGCAACAGTTTTGGGAGCAAAAGTTCTTTAAATTTGATGGACTGCATCTGACTAAGGAAGGAGTCCGTGCATTGGGGCAGAAGTTTGATATCTTTGCAGAATATTTAAACTAACAAATGGGGAGAGGGGTGCAGCACCCTATACGTCGAATGGGATGTACACCTCTCCCCCCTCAGCTAGTGATCAACCAGGAGTTCAGCATGTTTGTAGTTCATTAGCATCACCAGGTAAGGAAAAAGGTCCGGCTCCCCATACGACGCGCAGGGGAAAAGCCAGACTTCGCCCCACAACTAGCACACCGAAATCTGGTCAGAAAATCATGTACACAATGCCCACAGTCTGGGAAACAAGATCCCAGACCTGGAGGCAACAATGACAGAGGCTAAACTGGACATAGTATCCATTAGCAAGACATGGTTCACCAGTAACCTCACTTGGGAGACTTCAGTACCCGGCTATGTACTGCTCAGAAGAGACGGGGGGGTGGGGTGGAGTGGCCCTTTATGTTAATGAAAATATCAAAGCTACAGAAATTCAGAATACACATAAGGAGCCAGAAGAAGTGTGGGTCACCCTGGAAACAGGAAATGGGACAACCATACAAACTGGGGTTGTCTACGGGCCTCCAGACCAGGGAGAGGACATAGACACATTACTGTTAGAAGATATACAAAACATGACAGCTAAAGGGGAGGTTCTGCTAATGGGGGGCTTCAACATGCTAGATACAGGTTGGTCAACACCAGCAGGAACATCCACCAGAACTAGACACATAGTGGATTCCCTGCAGGGAGTGGCCCTCAAACAATTGGTACAACAACCCACAAGAGACAGGGCTGTCCTGGATCTAGTACTGGCTAATGGGGAAAGGATCACAGATCTTCAGGTAGAAGGTCACCTGGGGAGCCAGTGACCATCGCATGGTATTGTTCAGTTTGGCCAATAGAATGAAATCATCCCATTCCAAGGCAAAAATATGGGACTTCAAAGGGGCTGACTTTGATAAGATGGCCAACAGAGTTACGCTAGCCCTGGCAAGACAAAATACAGGTGAGGGGGTTCAGGCAAAGTGGGCAAGCATTAAGGATGCAATACTTGAAGCAACATCCCATTGTGTTAGGGAGAAAGGCAAGAGCAAAAGAAGGAGGAAACCACTTTGGTTCTCAAAAACAGTAGCAGAAGAGATCAGAGCCAAAAGATTGGCCTTCAGGAAATATAAGGGAACGCAGCGGGATGAAGATAGTGAGACATACCAAACTTTCCTAAGGGAAGCAGGGAAGGCAGTAAGGCAGGCAAAGGCCCAAACCGAGGAAACACTAGCATGAACAGTAAAAGAAGGGGACAAGACTTTCTATAGATACATTAGTGAAAGGAGAAAGTCCAGAGGGGTATTGCTAAGATCAAAGGGGATAAGGGTGTGTGTGTGGAGGAGGACCAAGGAAAAGTATCGTAAATAGATACTTCTGCTTAGTATTTACTGAGGAGAAGGTAGGGCAGGGCCCACAGCTCAGCACCATGGACATGTAGGAGGGAGGTGCGCACAAGTCCCTTCACAAAAGTAAGAGTCCTACAAGAGCTCTCTAAGCTCAGGATGGACAAGGCAATGGGACCTGATGGCATGCATCCCAGGGTATTAAAGGAGCTAAGGGTGGAACTAGCAGAGTCATTAGCACAACTGTTTAGTGAGTCTCTGAGCACAGGAGAGGTCCCAGAAGACTGGAGAAAGGCTAATGTGATCCCGCTCCACAAGAGTGACAGCAGGGAGGAGGCAGGGAACTACAGACCAGTCAGACTTACCTCACTAGTGGGCAAGATTATGGAGGCACTCCTTAAGGAAAGGATAATGCAGCACCTGGAATCCATTGGAGCACAGGATCCAAGACAGTATTGGTTTACAATAGGAAGGTCCTGTCAGACTAATCTCATAGATTTCTTTGACTGGGTAACTAGAGTGGTGGACCAAGGGGGTGCAGTTAATGTCACCTACCTTGACTTCAGCAAAGCTTTTGATACTGTTCCACATAGAAGATTGATTAATAAACTGGGTAGGCTTGGTGTGGGTCAGAGGTTGGTCTGCTGGGTGACAGACTGGTTGGCGGGCAGAAAACAGAGTGTGGTGGTAAACGGTATACAGTCAGAAGAGATGCAAGTCACAAGTGGGGTATCTCAGGGCTCAGTCCTGGGGCCAGTCCTCTTCAGTATCATCATGAGTGACATTGCAGATGGACTGGAGGGTAAGGCTTGTCTGTTTGCAGATGATACTAAGATCTGCAACAGAGTAGATGATCTAGATGGGGTGGGCAGAATGAGAAGAGATCTGGAAAAACTGGCAAAATGGTCGGAAGAGTGGCAACTGGGGTTTTAACGCAAAAAAGTACTAGATCATGCATATAGGGAAGAGAAACCCTGAAGCTACCTATAGGTTAGGGGTGGGGGGAGGAGTTGCTGGCAGTCACAAGGGAAGAAAGAGACTTGGGCATCATCATCATCATCATCACAGATTACCTGAAATCATCCAAGCAGACCACTAAAGCAGTAGGTAAGGCTAGAGGGATGTTGGGATGTATTAGTAGGGGTATCACAAGATGTAAGAGGGAGGTAATAATCCCTCTTTAGAAGACACTGGTTAGGCCCCATCTGGAGTACTGCATGCAGTACTGGAGGCTGCATCTGCACAAGGACATTAACAAAATGAAGGCAGTCCAGAGAAAGACAACCAAAATGGTGCAGGGACTGCATCAGGAACCATATGAGGACAGATTATCGGAGCTCAATATGTATACCCTAGAGCAAAGGAGGGAGAGAGGTGATATGATTGAAACATTCAAACATCTTAAGGGCATTAACAAGGTGAAAGAATCTAACAAATTCAGTATAAGAAAAATAGCAGAACAAGAGGACGCAGCATGAGATTAGAGGGAGGCCGATTTAAGGGATAATGTGAGGAAGTTCTTTTTCATGGAAAGGGTGTTGGATGCATGGAACAGCCTACCTCAGGAAGTGGTGGATATGAATACAGTGTATGACTTCAAACAGGCATGGGAATGGGATAGGCATAAGGGAGCAATACAGATGAGTATAAATAGATAGGCCATTGACAGAGTAAAGCCCAATGGCACATTCATAAGGTAGAAAAAATGGGCAGACTGGATGGGCCTTGCGGTCCTTACCTGCTGTCAACTTCTATGTTTCTGTGTTTAAACTTGCAGTGTATGTATTCTGGTGTGTTCTCTGTATATCTATTATTGTATATCTTGTCATTTCTTGTAATATATGTATATCTGATGTGGAGCCTTTGCAAAGGAGTCCTTGACTCAAAGTTTGTAATTCCGATTCCTTCAATAAATAAATAAATAAATTACCCATTTCTTCCCTATCCCCTCCCTTGTGAAGCGGCACCATGCCTGCTATCCTCTAGTCTCTTGGAATCACCCCTGACTGTAGTGAGCTATTGAATAGCCCTGCCAGGAGTTCAACAAGTTCCGATACCAAGTCCCTGACCACCCTCGAGTGCATCCCATCTGGCACTGGAGCCTTGTCTATTTTCAGGGCTGCAAGCCCTTTTCGAACCCTTTGTCCTATAATTACCACCTGCACCATTTCTGGGATCCCCTTTGCAGCAGCCTTTATGCCTCTTTTTGGTAGAGTCTCACTGTCCTCCACTGTGAATTCTTAGCAGAAGTAGTCGCAACTTGACCTTACTATAGCTGCTTACATAAACGTCACTAACAGCACACAAGGAGATACTGCCCTGGCACAGCCCTTATAGCTTCCACTTGGGAGAGACTCAGCATGGTGTTTGACCCTCAATTAAGGGGCTCTCTGGGGTGCTCCTATCTGTTGACCAACCACTGCATGCTTTACTTCAGTCTTGGTTGGCTTGCGCTGGACACCACACCTCATGCTGTGCCGGTGACCCGGGTTCGGGAACGGACTTGGGGCGCCGGGGGTCGGCAGGGAAAGGGTTGAGGACTGAGCTCCCGCGTGGAGCTCTCCTCCCCGGCTTACAGGGGATGGGGTAGCCCGGCGAGCCAGAGACCCCAGTGGACACCGGAGGTACTGTAGCAAGCCAGGCATGCACATACTGGCGTGGCCGACGCATGCAGGGTTGCCGTGCGCCTTAGCGTGCCCACACATGGGTGGGGAAACCGCAGCAAAAAGGAAAAAAACCCGAGGGCCGGATAGGCGACAGCATCCCAGTGCCTCGACCGCCACACTCCCAACACTGGGCCTCTGCCTCCACCCCTTGATCTCCCCGCGGGTATGGACCAAGGCCCGCGGGGAGCGCTAACGCCTTTGAGGGGGTAGACGGTCACAGTGGGCAGTAGAAGCGGCAGGTGTGTGGATTGCCTGAGAGAGTTCCGGTTCTCAGGGAGATAAGTAGAGTCAAAAAAAAATAAAAAATCTCTGTTGGCTCTATGGTATCCAGTGATATCGGCAAGTCACACTTGAGTGACTCAATATGAGCGACTCAATTTGACCGCCCATAAGAAAGCGAGTGAGAAACAATAGGTAGTGTGTGGATAGCGAGGTTCGGGCACGTGAATAGTGACTAGAAATATGGTGAGTGAGAGACGGCGGGAGGGTGGTACATGGTAAGGGAGTCAGAGTGACGGGGCAAAAATTGAGCTGGCCGTCTAGTGCAGTGGTAGGGTGTATGCCACTAGCGCAGAAGGCTCTGGGTTCGCAGCTCATGGTCTGCCAAAACTTTTGCTGTATTTAATTTTTCAAATTTTCCCCTGTGTCAGGCCCCCCCCCGGAGTTGATTGTATTAATAATGGGGACGGGGGGCATTAAATAAATGCTGTAATTCTTTATGTTTTAACATGCGCCTGATCCTTGCTGTTGTGCAAGTCTCCTTTGTGGTTTTCAGTGACTTGCACTTGCTGTGATGTTCGGCGCTGTTATGCAGTCGCTGACATGACATAGAACCGGCTCTATCTCCACTCTCATTGCTTATGTGTACCCTAGGTTGTGTTACTGACAACACCTTCGGGTCCTCCAAACCTACCCCACTGGCTGCTCTGTTAACTCTTTCAGACCAGGCCTACACCCTGTGATCAAAAGATCTGTCTTTCCTGATTATTCCCAAGTGTTCTTCTAATGTGAGTAAGCAGGCATTTGTTATCTTTGCTCCAGGGGCCTGGAACTCCCTCCCTCCTTACATTCTGGTATCTCAGTGTCGCATCCCAATTTCAAAAAATAACTTGGACGGTTTCATAAGATTCATAGATAAATGTCCTTGTACTTGATTCTAGGTTTGTATTCCTGCATCGTAATGATTACATCCTGTATCCTTTGTTTACCTCTTGCAACATTTAGTATATTTATCTCCGACCTTACTGTGTAATTGTGTTTGGGCAATTTTATTGTCTGTGCAATGTACTCATTGCTATTTCATCCCTGCTTGTTGTGATCCTGTGCTGCTCATTGTGACTCTGTTTCCAGGACACGTACCGTGTCTCTATGTTGTTTTGCAATTTTGTTATGCTGTTGCGTTGCTGTCTTTGTCATTTCAATTGTCTTCGTAATCTCTCGGGTCGTGCCTGAAGATGGACATTTTCTTGTTTAGAGCACCTACCTGGTTAACAAAAAAAGCATCACTTTGCTTTAGTTATATTTAGAAACTCTTTATGTTGCTGAAACGCCCACTCTCATCTACCAGGGGCAGGAGGATTGTTACCCATCTTTTGGGCTGGTGCAGATGGCTGTTAGAGCAGTTTAGATAGTGTAAAGTTAGTAGGGACTGCGATTTTCCATTTTTAATATACAACACCGGTAAAAAACAAGCATTTGTCACTGCCGAATGTTGCTTGCTTCTATGTGCTGTTTAGGAATTTGGAAGTCATTGGAGTGCAAATATTGAAAATTTGCGAACTTACGAGCGTGCGTAGGAACTGCGCAACGCACGCTCGTAAAACAGTCATTGTTAGGAAATTTTTTCACCAAATTTTCAACATAGCCATTTTAAGACCTCTGCTCATGAACAGTGTCACTGTGATTTTCTTAATGTATCCCATACATTGAGTTCGCATACACCGACCTGCGCCATTGTGCACTACATGGGCGGAAACACGTTTTGGGCAGGATGTGAAAATGACAGCTGTACTGCTTATAGGAGGTGTGGTAAAATGGCAATGTTGAAATCTGGGTGAAAATATTGAAGATTCACGAACTTACGGTGTTGCGTGGGAACTGCTTAGCTATACGCTAATAAAACAGTCTTTGGAATTTTTCCACCAAATTTTCAAAATAGGCTTTTTGAGAGCCCACCTTATGAACACTGGCAGTGCCGTTTCGTTAATCATTCCAGAAAGGTGATTTTGCATAGTGGCTGCGAAATCACCCTTCAGGCCAGAGTAACGCCATGAGAGTGACATCTTTCATGAGGAGGGATCCCAAAAACCCCATGTTGAAAATTTGGTGCAAAAATTCCAAAAAATGCCTGAGATATGCAATAAAGTTGAAAAAACCCTATCTATTCCATTGTACAGCTTACCGGCATTTCCTCAGTTCGCGGTCGGCTTTGAAAAGTGCAGGCGTGTTCCCGGTCCACTGAAGATACAAATTGGCGCCGAGGAGTCCGGCCAGTAAGTATGGAGTGGGGGGGTGTGGGAAGCGGGTGCACAGTGGGTAGGTGTGGGTTGTGGGGGGCAGGGAGAGCGCCCGAGGGACAGTTTTGATTTACAGGTTTTTTTTGTGTGGCGCGAGGCGTTTGCCACGCTGGGGTGGGCTCCCAGCATGGCACAAGGACGCTGGTGGGCGTGTGGAGCCGAAGGGGATTGGCACCCCCATTGGCTATATGACGCCACGCTTGGGGTAGGCTCCCAGCGTGGCACCTTAATGCTTGGGGACATTGGAGCCGTTAGGGATTGGGCACCCCCGCCGGCAACAGCATGGGAGACACTGGAGCCGACGGGGATTGGGCACCTGCCGGCCGTAACATCATTTGCCATGCTGGGGTGGGCTCCCAGCGTGGCACCTGGATGCTTTGGGGAGGCGTGGAGCCGGCGGGGTTAGGGCACCCCGTCGGCCGTACAGTGTGGGGAGGGAAGGTGCATGAGCATGCAGTGTGCGGCGTGTGTGTGTGTGTGGGTGTGGGGGGTGTGTGGGGGAGGAGGCTCTGCTCACTCAAGCGGAGCTCTCCCTTTCAACTGTATGCCACTGCATTTTCAGCTTGTCATAGACAGCTGCAGCAGTGATTGGGGAACTGGGGCCGTGCCTGCAAACACACTGACTGCATTGGAAGATGGGCTGACACACCTCCGAAAACTCGGATGATGGCACTATGTTTCTTGCACATGTGTGCAACCAACATAAAAATTTATTTGTCATTTTAAGCAGCACATGGTAGTCAATTTTTCATGAAAATCTCTATTTTTACCACTTTATTACCACTTTATTGTGCAAGCAACCCCACTTTGCACCAACATTTTGTGGAAACCTTTCTAATTTGACCCACATTTTTGTACATAATATCCTGATTTTCTGTCAGTTTTGGGGGAAAATGGATTTTAAGACTTCAGTAAGCGGAATTGGCAGTTTTTTAAAAATGAAAAATCATTGGCCCTTGTAAAGCGTTGCATTTTCTAGTAATCTTGTGGGAGGAGCATAGAGTATAACAGTGGTGTGAGGTGCCATTTTATGGCCCTGTAAGTGGTTCTGGTTGATAGTGGTTGTCTGGGGGGGCGCAGGGTGCCTGGAGACCAGCCCAGAGATCTGCAAAAGAAATGTGGGTGTCGGACTCTTGCATGTAGGCTTCACAGCATGCTGCATCAGAGGACATAGGAGGAGCTGGTGTTAGACGCCAGACTAGAGATGTGATCAATAGCACTGTGTGCTCTTGTGTTTGAATATCACACCTTGGTTGGTATACAGAGGAGCAGGTGGGGGACTGGAGCAGTGATCGGTTGCCCCTCAGTGGTGTGATATGTCTGCATTTCTAATAAGTGGAAGAAGTATTTTCTCAGGTTGGATTATGAAGTGCAATGGGACTGAGTGCCTATACTGACTTGGGGACTGATCAGAGAGACTGGTGTCTTATCACCCCAGAGTCAAATATTCAGGACTGTATATTGAGGTGGATGCCATTGCATCCTGAAGCAAAGCAGTGCAGGTGATGTGTTGTGTTGTAATGTGAGCAAGTTTGCAAGTAAAGAATAAGTTGATGCACATCACCTATACCTTATCCTTCTTGTGTTTGGAGTGCTTACCATGTTACTTCCAAACAGCAGGGAGTACAGCTGGAAGCTCTAGGACTGCAGATTATCTGGGGACTGGAGGGATGCTAGATATCCCTGTGATAACCTGGCAAGGGTGGGTCCGTCCCCATGGAGCACTCAAAAGTCCCCCAACTCTCAGACTGTGGTGGTGGTGCCTCTGAAATATAAATGGTTGTGTTGTGCACCCCTCATTGAGAGTCATGTGCTATCCTTGAAAATTCCATAGACCAGGGTGAGGGGCGTACACTGTACTGTCAGATCATTAACCATACAGAATGCGAGTTGCAAGCTTCATCACACAGCGATGAGCGTGTGCCCTTGAAACATAGAAGTTGATGGCAGATAAGGACCGCAAGGCCCATCCAGTCTGCCCATTTTTTCTACCTTATGAATGTGCCATTGGCCTTTACTCTGTCAATGGCCTATCTATTCATACTCATCTGTATTGCTCCCTCATGCCTGTCCCATGCCTGTTTGAAGCCCTGCACTGTATTCATATCTACCACTTCCTGAGGTAGGCCGTTCATGCATCCACCACCGTTTCTGTGAAAAAGAACTTCCTCACATTAACCCTTAATCTGCCTCCCTCTAATCTCATGCTGTGTACTCTTGTCCTGCTGGTTTTCTTATATTGAAACATGTTAGACTCTTTCAACTTGTTAATGCCCTTAAGATGTTTGAATGTTGGGACACTGTGGAGCCCAAGCAACATGGCTGCTGGGATTTGAATCTTAGCTGATCAACTAACGTTAAAGTTGTTCTATACTAATTACAAGTGGTGTAAGATACCTACAAAGTACTTTTTTGGACTTCGTAATACTGTCTTAGTAAAAATGGGAAATCCTAAAAAGGACAAACTAACTGGAGAAGGTGCAAAAACTAAAGGTACCTCAGGTCCTCCTGCAACGCGGTCAGTGCAAGGCCGCACTCCCCCGGAGTAGAGTAGTGAAGGAGAGGAAACCCTGCAGAAGTTGGGACAAAAAATGAATAGAATGCTGGCTTCTATGTCAGGATTATCCAATCGCTTTGATGCCCTCACAAACAGGGTCACCATATTAGAGACGGACAATGGAGTGACGAAAATGGAGGTGTGCGAGGCAAAGAAACAATCGGAGGGAGCAATGGGTACCGCAACAACTTTGGTGAAGGAGAATCTGCATTTGTGGTCACGGCTTGAAAACTTGGAAAATCAAGCCAGAGCCACTAACCTCAGAATTATTGGTATGCCAGAAAGAGCGGAGGCGGATCACCTCAGCCTCTTCTTGAGGGAATGGCTAGAACAACATCTTGGTCACCCTTTGTTGGACAGGTCCTGGACTATTCAAAAGGCTTACAGGGTGGCCTTCCGGGGCCGACCCAGCAATATGGATGCACCGAGGGCGATCATCGTGGTGTTGGACAGTATGGGGACTAGAGGCCTAATTCTAGCTGTAGCCAGACAAAAACGCTCATTACTTCAGGATGGTCAGAGGGTGTCCCTCTTTCCCGACTTAAGCTATGCGACTCGTCAGAAAAAGAAGCGCTTCGATAGCATTCGTGTGATGCTTCATAAAGCTGGCATAGCTCACAACATGTTGTTTCCAGCTAGACTCCGACTGGTCCACGAACAGAAGGTCTTCATTTTCTCTGATGTCGCAGAGGCCCTGAAATGGGCTCAAAAACATATCCAGCCATCTAGAAGGAGACGGGAACCTTCTCAGTCCACATCGGAGGACGATGAAGGAGAGGACACATAATGATAGACTGTCAGTCAGTGAGTTTTTGGAGATAATAAGAATGGCATGTTCAGCCTCCATACCTGTTTTGACATTATCGTAAGAACTGTGCTCTTATTTTTCTATTCATTTTTGGTGAAGAATCACAGAGTCTCTGAATACAAAGGAGGCAGGTGCAGGCAGTAAGGGCCAAGGCTGGGTTATTTCTTTAATAATCTCCTTGACTAAGAGTAGATATCATTCTTACTAGTTCAGTTTATCATTGGCTGTAAAGTTCAGTTTTGTAATGAGGTAAATAGAACACTGATTTATAAATAGAAACATAGAAGTTGACGGCAGATAAGGACCGCAAGGCCCATCCAGTCTGCCCATTTCTTTTTCTACCTTATAAATGTGCCATCGGCCTTTGCTCTGTCAGTGGCCTATCTATTCATAGTCATTTGTATTGCTCCCTTATGCCTATCCCATGCCTGTTTGAAGCCCTGCACTGTATTCATAGCTGCCACTTCTTGTGGTAAGCCATTCCATGCATCCACCACCCTTTCTGTGAAAAAGAATTTCCTCACATTCCCCCTTAATCGGCCCCCTCTAATCTCATGCTGTGTCCTCTTGTCCTGCTATTTTTCTTATATTTAAACATGTTAGACTCTTTCACCTTGTTAGTGCCCTTAAAGGTGTTTGAATGCCTCGATCATATCACCTCTCTCCCTCCTTTGCTCAAGGGTATACATATTGAGCTCTGTTAATCTGTCCTCATTATGTCTTCTGATGCAGTCCCTGCATCATTTAGTTGCCCTTCCCTGGACTGCCTCAATTTGGTTAATGTCCTTGTGAAGGTGTGGCCTCCAATACTGCACGAGTACTCAGATGGGGCCTAACCAGTGTCCTGTAAGAGGGATTATTACCTCCCTCTTATGACTTGTATACCCCTACTAATACACCTAACACCCCTAGCCTTACCTACTGCTTTAGAGGTCTGCTTGGATGATTTCAGGTCATCAGTGATGATGATGCCCAAGTCTCTTTCTTCCTTTGTGACTGCTAGCAACTCCCCTCCCAGCCTATAGGTGGCTTCAGGGTTTCTCTTCCCTATGTGCATGATCTTGCACTTCTTTGCATTAAATCCCAGTTGCCACTCTTCTGACCATTTTACTAGTTTATCCAGATCTCGTCTCATTCTGCCCACCCCATCTGGATCATCTACTCTGTTGCAGATCTTGGTGTCCTCTGCAAACAGACAAGCCTTACCCTCTAGTCCATCTGCAAGGTCACTAATGAAGTTGTTGAAGAGGACTGGCCCCAGGACTGATCCCTGAGGTACCCTACTTGTGACTTGCATCTCTTCTGACTGTATACCATTTACCACCACTCTCTGTTTTCTGCCCGTCCAACCAGTTTGCCACCCAGTTGACCAACTTCTGACCCACCCGAGCCTACCCAGCTGTTTATCAATCTTCTATGTGGAACAGTGTCGAAAGCTTTGCTGAAGTCAAGGTAGGCACATCAACTGCTCCCCCTTGGTCCACCACTCTGGTTACCCAGTCAAAGAAATCTATGAGATTAGTTTGACAGGACCTTCCTTTTGTAAACCCATGCTGTCTTGGATCCTGTGCCCCTATGGATTCCAGGTGTTGCACTATCCTTTCCTTAAGGAGTGCCTCCATAATCTTGCCCACTACTGATGACTGGTCTGTAGTTCTCCACCTCCTCCCTGCTACCACTCTTGTGGAGCGGGATCACATGAGCCCTTCTCCAGTCTTCTGGGACCTCTCCTGTGCTCAGAGACTCACTAAACAGTTCTGCTAATGGCTCTGCTAGTTCCACCTTTAGCTCCTTAAGTACCCTGGGATGTATGCCATCAGGTCCCATTGCCTTATCCACCCTGAGCTTAGCAAGCTCTTGTAGGACCCTTTCTTTGTGAAGGGAGTAGTGCTCACCTCCTCCCCGTGTCCATGATGCTGAGCTGTGGGCCCTGCCCTACCTTCTCTTCAGTAAATACTGAGCAAAAGTATCTATTTAGGATAGATACCTTTACAGGGTCCTCCTCCTCACATGCTCCCTTTCTCCATTAAACTTAGCAATACCCCTCTGGACTTTCTCCTTTCACTAATGTATCTATAGAAAGTCTTGTCACCTTCTTTACTGTTCGTGCTAGTGTTTCCTCAGTTTGGGACTTTGCCTGCCTTACTGCCTTCCCTGCTTCCCTTAGGGCAGTTCGGTACCTCCCTATCTTCATCCGCTGTGTTCCTTATATTTCCTGAAGGCCAGCCTTTTTGGCTCTGACCTTTCTGCTACTGTATTTGAGAACCAAAGTGGTTTCTTCTTCTTTTGCACTTCCTTTTCTGTCTAACACAATGGGATGTTGCTTCAAGTATTGCATCCTTAATGCTTGCCCACCTTGCCTGTACCCCCTCACCGGTGTTTCTTTTTGCCAGGGCTAGCTTAACTCTGTTGGCCATCTCATCAAAGTCAGCTCCTCTGAAGTCCCATATTTTTGCCTTGGAATGGGATGATTTAGATGTAGTAGCCAAATTGAACCATACCATGCGATGGTCACTGGCCCCCAGGTGACCTTCTACCTGGAGATCTGTGATCCCTTCCCTGTTAGTCAGTACTAGATCTAGGATAGCCCTGTCTCTTGTGGGTTGCTGTACCAGTTGTTTGAGGCCCTCCCCCTGCAGGGAATCCACTATGTGTCTAGTTCTGGCAGATGTTCCTGCTGGTGTTGACCAATCTGTATCCGGCTTGTTGAAGTCTCCCATTATCAGAACCTCCTCTTTAGCTGTCATGTTTTGTATATATTCTAACAATAATGTGTCTATGTCCTCCCCCTGGTCTGGGGGCCTGTAGACAACCCCAGTTCTTATGGCTGCCCCATTTCCTGTTTCAGGGTGACCCACAGTTCTTCTGGCTCCTATGTGTATTCTGAATTTCTGTAGCTTTGATAGTTTCATTGACATAGGGCCACTCCTCCCCCTTTTTGCACCTTCGTCTCTTCTGAACAATACATAGCCAGGTACTGAAGTCTCCCAAGTGTGGTTACTGGTAAACCACGTCTCACTAATTGCTACTATGTCCAGTTTAGCCTCTGACATTATTGCCTGCAGGTCTGGGATCTTATTTTCCAGGCTGTGAGCATTTGTGTACATGATTTTCAATTGGCCAGATTTTGGTGTGTTAGTTGGGTGAGGTTTGGCATTACCCCTGTGCGTCGTATGGGGAGACAAACCTTTTTTTCTTACCTGGTGATGCAAGTGAACTGCAAACATGCTGAATCCTGTTTGACCACTAGCTGAGGGGAAGGGTGTTCTTCCATTCGACTGTATGGGGTGCTGCACCCCTCTCCCATTTGCTAGTTTAAATATTCTGCAAAGACGTCAAACTTCTGCCCCAGTGCACTGACTCCTCCTTAGTCAGATGCAGTCCATCAAATTTAAGAACTTTCGCTCCCAGAACTGTTGCCAGTTCCTACAAATCTGTGTCCTTTTTCCTGGCACCAGCCTTTGAGCCACGTGTTTAGCTCCCCTATCTCCCCTTCTCTGACCTTCCGTCCATCTGCTCCCCTCTCCCAGACTGGCAGGATCTCAGAGAAGGAGATGCCGGACGAAATAGATGATAGTTTGTCACCCAGCCTGGTCAGATGTTCCTTGGTCTCCACAACTGACCGGCTGGCGAGATCATTAGTCCCTATGTGTACTAGGACATCAATGTTTTCTCCTGCTTTGTGAACAATTTTAGCAATGCGGTCAGTGTCTCTCCATGCTGATGTACCTGGGAGACATCTGACCATTACCCCTGGCTGGAGATGGGTATCAACTCCCCGAATCATGGAGTCTCCTATGATCAGAAGTTTTTTGGATTTCCTTTTTGCTTTTTTTGTTTTGGTTCCTGATTTGGGTGAGTTTTGTTGTGCTAGCTCCTGTGCTGCAGCGTCCTGCTCTGCAGTGTCTTCTGCCTCTTTGTTTGATTTCAGAGATAGAGGCAGATACCTATTTGTAGTGTTTATATGGTTTTTGGCGGTAATATGTTGGAGAGCAGAGAGTGATGGGGCACCCGATTTGCCCCTTCTAACCACCTGCCAACCTCCTGGACCAACTACTCTCTGCGGTCGAGGTTTTTCTGTTGGATGCTGGGGAAATGGCGGGTGATTCTTATAATGTATTTCCTCTTGAATATGAAATTTGAGGTGTGCAATCTCTGCCCATGCTGCCCGGAGCTGAGCCCTAAGATCTCCAAAGGCCCAGCATGTAGGACAGTGTCCTAAATCCTGTAAGACTGTCCTTCTGAAAATTGTTCCACAGTACCTGCAGTTAATGATATCCATTCCAGATAAGTTGCTGGGCTTATAACCTAGTCAGAGTAATTAGAAGGAAAAAAAAAAAGGAAAAAAAATGTAAGCAATGGTTTGATTGTGTTTTGTTTAACTTGTTATAACAAGTTAAATTACTAGTGCCCCTGTAAATGAGCTCACCTTGTGGAGGCCCCACTGATCCACCCCTTCCTACTCTGCCACAGGAAATGTCACAACTGTGGTACCCTATAAAAGGAGTGTAGTGTGGGGTGGTTGGGCCCTTCCCCTGCCGAAAAAGAAGAACCACGGACGAAAGAATAAGGAGGTAAGAGCAGAAACAATCAATCAAGAACAAATGCAGTAACCCTGAAAGCTTATCCTAATGTTAGATACAACTGTAAAACCTGTAAAGCACCACCTGTAATAAATGGAAACTAAATATAGTTTTTGGACATAATCCCATTTGTAGCGTACCTTTTGGTACCCTTTTACAGGTTAAGCATGCAATTTTATATCATTCCTTAATTGGAAGAGAAATACTGCAATAAATCAAGTTTAACATGTCTAATTAAGCATGCAGCTAATGGGCTTTAAAATGCACAGCATACATAGGATTTTTGAATGCAAGTATTAATTACTATTTTGTGTTTCCCCCATAGTTGTATCTTATGGATGTCAGTTGAATTGGTTCATTGATTGTATTAAGAGGGGTGGCACGCTCGTGTGGCTGTTTTATATATCTTTATGTATTGCATCAGGAAACAAACTGTATGTTTATTATGCAACTAATATAAAGTAAAAAAAAAAAAAAAAAGATGTTTGAATGTTTCAATCATATCACTTCTGTCCCTCCTTTGCTCTAGGGTATACATATTGAGCTCTGTTAGTCTGTCCTCATATGTTTTCTGATGCAGTCCCTGCACCATTTTGGTTGCCCTTCTCTGGACTGCATCCATTTTGTTAATATCCTTGTGCAGGTGCGGCCTCCAGTACTGCACACAGTACTCCAGATGGGGCCTAACCAGTGTCTTGTAAAGAGAGATTATTACCTCCCTCTTACGACTTGTGATACCCCTACTAATACACCCTAACATCCCTCTAGCCTACCTACTGCTTTAGTTGTCTGCTTGGATGATTTCAGGTACTATGTGATGATGATGCCCAAGTCTCTTTCTTCCCTTGTGACTGGCAGCAATTCCCTCCCATCCTCTAGGTAGCTTCAGGGTTTCTCTTCCCTATGTGCATGATCTTGCACTTCTTTGCGTTAAACCCCAGTTGCCACTCTTCCGACCATTTTGCCAGTTTTTCCAGATCTCTTCTCATTCTGCCCACCCCATCTGGATCATCTAATCTGTTGCAGATCTTGGTTTCATCTGCAAACAGGCAAACCTTACCCTCCAGTCCATTTGCAATGTCAGTGATGAAGATATTGAAGAGGACTGGCCCAAGGACTGATCACTGAGGTACCCCACTTGTGACTTGCATCTCTTCTGACTGTATACCATTTACTACCACTCTGTTTTCTGTCTGCCAACCAGTTTGCCACCAGTTTGACCAATCTGTGATCCACCCCAAGCCTACCCAGCTTATTAATCAATCTTCTATGTGAAACAGTATCAACAGCTTTGCTGAAGTCAAGGTAGGCGACATCAACTGCAAACCCTTGGTCCACGACTCTGGTTACCCAAAGAAATCTATGAGATTAGTTTGGCAGGACCTTCCTGTTGTAAACCCATACTGTCTTGGATCCTGTGCTCCTGTGAATTCCAGGTGTTGCACTATCCTTTCCTTAAGGAGTGCCTCCATAATCTTGCTCACTACTGAGGTAAGACAGTGACTGGTCTGTAGTTCCCTGCCTCCTCCCTGCTGCCACTCTTGTGGAGCGGGATCACATGAGCCCTTCTCCAGTCTTCTGAGACCTCTCCTATGCTCAGAGATTCACTAAATAGTTCTGACAATAGCACTGATAGTTCCACCCTTAGCTTGTTTAGTACCCTGAGATGTACGCCATCAGGTCTCACTGCCTTGTCCACCCTGAGTTTAGCGAGCTCTTGTAGGACCCTTACTTTTGTGAAGGAACTTGTGCACACCTCCTCCCCCGTGTCCATGGTGCTGAGCTGTGGGCCCTGCCCTACCTTCTTGTCAGTAAATACTGAGCAGAAGTATCTATTGAGGATAGATGCTTTTCCTTTGTCCTCCTCCACACACTTCCCCTTATCCCATTTGACCTTAGCAATACCCCTTCTGGACTTTCTCCTTTCACTAATTTACCTATAGAAAGTCTTGTCCCCTTCTTTTACAGTTCATGCTAGTGTTTCCTCTGAACTCCTCAATATCCTGGGATGTATCCCATCTGGCCCCATTGCCTTGTCCACTTTCAAATGTTCTAGTTCCTTTAGAACCCTTTCCACTGTAAATGGACTAGTGTCCACCTCCCTACCATCGATATCCCTGACAGTTATCTCTGGACCATTCCTTCCCCTTCTGTGAATACTGAACAAAAGTATTTGTTCCAGATGTCTGCTTTTTTTCTGGTCCCCTTCCACACACTCCTCCCCTTCCCTCCATAGCCTTATGATCCCTCCTTTGGTCTTTCTTCTTTCGCTTACATACCTGAAAAATGCCTTGTCCCCATTTTTTACTGCCAGTGCTATTTTCTCCTCCATTTTCACCTTGCACTCCTGACTGCTTTCCCTGTCTCCCTCTGCTTCTTTTGATACTCTGGCCCTATTCTCCTCCCTCTGTGTGGCTTTATACAGTGCCTTCAGAAAGTATTCACCCCCATTGGATTTTGTCACATTTTGTTGTGTTACTACCAGAATTTTTAATGCATTGAAATTATTTTTTCCCCCTTGATTCACACAGCATACTCAACAATTTAAAGGGGCCAAAATATTTATATTGTGTAACAAAAATTTATGAAACATTAAAAACTGAAATATCTTGTTAACGTAAGTAGTCACCCCTCTGAGTCAGTACTTTGTAGAAGCGCCTTTGGCAGCAATTACAGCTTTGAGTCTTCTTGGGTATGTCTGTATCAGCTTTGCACATCTGGATTTGGGATTTTCGCCATTCTTCCGTGCAGATTTGCTCAAGCTCTGTCAAGTTGATGGGGAGCGGGTGAACCACAATCTTTAAGTCTTTCCACAGATTCTCAATGGGATTCAAGTCTGGGCTTGCTGGGCCCACTCAAGGACATTCACCTTCTTGTTCTGAAGCCACTCCAGTGTTGCTTTGGCTATATGTTTAGGGCGTTGTCCTGTTGGAACGAATCTTCCCCAGTCCAAGGTCTATTGCAGACTGATGCAGGTTCTCCCAAGGATGTGCCTGTATTTGGCTCCATTCATTGTTCCCTCTGTCCTGACAAGTGCCCCAGTCCCTGCCACTGAAAAGCATCCCCATAACATGATGCTGCCACCACCATGCTTCATGGTAGGGATGGTGTTACATGGGTGATGAGCTGTGTTCGATTTGCGCCAGGCATAGTGCTTTGAATTCAGGCCAAAGAGTTCAATTTTTGGTTCATTAGACCAGAGAATCTTTTGCCACATGGTCTCAGAGTCTGCCATGTGCCTTCTTGCAAACTCCAGGTATGCTATTATGTGGCCTTTTCTCAGGAGTGGCTTCCATCTAGCCTCTCTCCCATAGAGGCTACATCTGTGAAGTGCTGCAGAGATTGTTGTCCTCTGGACAGGTTCTCCCATCTCAGCCATGGAACTCTGTAGTTCTGTCAGGGTGGTCATTGGGTTCTTGGTCACTTACCTGACCAAGGTCCTTCTTGCCGTTGCTCAGTTTGGGAGGGACTGCCTGCTCTAGGAAGAGTCTGGGTGGTGAATCTTTCCATTTCCTAATGATGGACTTGACTGTGCTCCTGGGAACTTTCAACACCCTAGAAATGTTTTTATACCCTCCCCAGATCTATGCCTCTCACAATTGTATCATGGAGTTCTACGGACAGCCCTTGGTCTTCATGGTAGAGTTTCTGCTCTGACATGCACTGTCAACAGTGGGGTCTATAGACAGGTGTATTTCCTCTGAAATCATGTCAACCATTTGAACTGACCACAGGTGGACTCCATTCAAGTATTAGATGATCTCACAAGGAAATTGGATGCACCTGAGCTCAATTTGGAGTGTCATAGCAAAGGGGTGAATACTTATCAAATCAAGCCATTTCAGGTTTTTATTTTTAAATTACATGTACAAAAAATTCCAGAAGTTTCATTCCACTTTGACATTATAGAGTAATTTGTGTAGATACTTGACAAAAAAATCCCATATAAATGTATTTTAATTTGAGTTTGCAACATCACAAAATGTGACAGAATCCAAGGGGGGGGGGCGAATACTTTCTGAAGGCACTGTACCTCCTGATTGTTAACTTTTTTGCCTTTACCTTCCCAGCCTCCTCTTTTGAGAACCATAGCAGTCTCTTTTTCTTCTTGCCTTTGCATACTTGCCTGACCCATCCATTTGTGGTTTGTTGCCCTCCTTATCCCCGCTTTTAGTTTCACCCACTGTTCCACCACTCCATCTAAGTCATACCCCCTGCTATGACATCCTTGAGGCATTCCCCAATCTTTGCAAAATCAGCCCTCCTGAAGTCCAGGACCCTCGCCTTTGTGTTGTTCACTTTTGCCACAGTTCTTATATTGAACCTCACCGCACCATGATCACTGGTCCTCAGGTGGCTACGCACAGTGACTTCTATAACACTGTCCCCGTTGGTGAGTACAAGGTCCAAAACTACTCCCTCATGATTGGGCTCCCCCACAAGTTGTCTGAGGAACGCTCCCTGCAGGAAGTCCAGGATGTCCCTACTCCTAGCTGAAGATGCAGCTGGGATGCTCCAATCTACATCTGGCAGATTGAAGACCCCCACCAGTAGCACCTCGCCCTTATTTGCCATCTTTTGGATGGCTTCCATTAGAGCCTTACCCCACCATGCAGGAGGTCTGTAGATCACACCAGTGCGAATAGCAGCTCCATTCCCTGTCTCTGGGATGACGCACAGTACCTCCACCCCACCCTGTGTTCCCTGTATCTCTGTTACTTTTATGCTATCCCCTCACATAAAGAGCCATTCCTCCCACTTTCTTACCCACCCAGTCCTTCCTGAACAGAGTATAGCCTGGTATGGCTATGTCCCAGACATGGTTCTCATTGCGCCATGTCTCACTAATGGTGACAATGTCCAGAATCAGCTTGCGTAGTATGTACAGTCCCCCCTCCAACCTTTATCACCCTACCTCCCACCTCCAACCCATAATCTCAACAAATTTTTACTTATAGGGTGTATAAACAATATAAACAAATCATAAAGCATGATAGAGTAGCAAGTGTCATCTTCTTCCCTCAGGCATGTCAGTAACACCCATCACCCTCCCCTTCCCTGTCCCCTCAGAAATAAAATAGGCGGCACCATAACCCCCAGCCCACCTAACCCCTAGCACCTAACTCGACTCATTCCTCCCCCACCAACAGCCCCAAAGTGGTCAAGGGATACAGAAACCTGTAAAATAAAAAACAAAAACCAAAAAAGGAAGTCCTGTGCTGGCGTGGGCATGCTCACTCTTCAGTGTCCTGCTTCAGCATGAATGAACGATAATGCCTTCACCTACAGTAACACCAGGGTTGGCTAACAAGAGGAACATAGGTATTATTGTAGGGTGAGGACACCACTATTTATTCATTCGGCAACAGGACACTGAAGAGTGACGATGCATGCTCCAGCATAGGATGATTTTCTGTTTTTGTAGGCTTCCTGTATTCTTTGACTACTTTGGGGCTTAGGAGGGGAGTAGTAAAGTTGGGTGGTAGAAGGCAGGTACTGTGGGGGATATGGTGCTGCCTATTTTGTGACTGAAGGGACAGGGAATCCAAGGAGTGGGGAAGGTGGGTGATGGGTGTTACTAACGTGGCAGGTGAAGGGAAGGGTGCTGCTCACTATGCTATTACGCTTCATAATTCTTTATGTTTTTACTGTTTATTATACATCCTATGAATAAAACTTAACCAGGACTGCTGGGTGGGAGGGAGTAGGATGATGGATGGAAGGAGGGGTACATACTAGAAAAGGGTCTGGGTGGTGAGAGGAGGAAGGTTACATTATGTTTTGAGGGGTGACTGATTCATGTTAAAATATTTTAATTTGTTAAAAAAAAAATAAAAGAACATTGGTGGTCAAAGTTGAAGGTAAAGTTGGGAATTTTGGTGGCATAGTTGAAACTCCCAACATACATAAATCCTGCCCAAAGAAAGTTACTCCCTGCCAGTGCAGTTCTGCAAAGCATGGCAATAGAAGCAAATTTAAGACCTCACTCTGTCCAGTCATCCTTCTGTGGTAACTCTGTGTGGCAGCAACAGGAAAGGGACTTCTCTTTGGTCGGCTGGCGCTCTCAGTACACCTGGCACTCTCAGTACACCAATACGTACAGAAAACAAACAAAAAATGGGCTTCAACAGCTGGATCTATGACAGTCAGTCAACAATTTTGTTGTCGACTGACTTTACTGTGACTCCTTTATGTTGACCACATTTGCAGTCGGCATAAAGGGAGTCGCTTCAGACTGTGTTTTCTTCAGGGGGCCTTGCCCCCGAACCCTCATGCAGGGGGCTGTGCTTCCCGCTACTAAATGAATCAACTCCAAGTCGGAGTTGCTTCCATGAGGGTGTAGTACCTCCAGAAAGTAGTGCCAGGGTCCCACATTGACACTACAGCGACCTGATGCCATTGTCACTGTAATGTCAGTCACGGTAAAGTTGTTGCCATAGCGACAGCATACCCAACAGCCTCTCCAGCAACTTACATACAGTCACAAACTGACTCATGTCATAAAATGCAAAACAATTCCTTTATTGAAGAAACTACACATCAAGGCACGGGGGGGTCTAGAAGCCAGATGTTTCACGCACTGACATACGTTTAATTACAGGCAAGATTAAGTGCATGCAGATGCATGAAACATCAGGCGAGCCTACAACACGAGTCAGCTTGGAGTGTGACTGTATGCAAGTTGTTGGAGAGGCTGTTCAAGCCCAATTTGTTTTCTTTTGTCTGTAACTCAGTGTGCCCTTTTTTTAAACTTTCTTAACTAAGTCTTATTTATTTGTTATTGTTAAACGGGTAAGGTATGCTAGCCATAAGAATGACTATTTTCAGACATACTAACATACTAAATGCCAGCAGAATAGGCCTAACGGTCTTTCGTGTCTGCTCGTTTGGTCAGCCTCCACCCTGGGAGCTGACCTTGCTGCCCCCCTCACCCTCTCTGGCTTCTCCCTTCCCAGTCCTGGATATTCTCGCTGCACTGGACTTTGCTTCCAGAACCCTTCCCCTGTACCTGTCCCACCCCCTCTTGAACCCCTTCACTGTCTCTGCCTCCACCAGCCCCCTGGGCAGCGCATTCCATGGCTCCACCACCCTCTCAGTGAAGTAGCACCTCCTCCTTTCTCCCCTGAATTCTCCCCCCTCCAGCTTCCACCTGTGCCCTCTAGTTGCCCCCTTCTTCCTTTGGAGCACCTTGACTGCCCCTCCCTATTTACCCCTTTATGTACATGAAGACCTCTATCATGTCCCCGGTCCCTTCTCTCTTCCAGTGTGTACATATTTAGCTCTTTGAGCCTCTCCCATAGGTCCTGTCCCCAAGCCCCAAATCATTTTGGTTGCCCTCCTCTGGACCCTCTCCAGGAGTTTAATGTCCCTCTTTAAGTGTGACCTCCAAAACTGCAAGCTGTACTCGAGGTGCGGCCTCACCAAGCAGTTATACAGAGGGAGTATCACTTCCCTCCTTCTGGAGGTGATCCCCCTAGCGATGCATCCCAGCATCCTGTTGTCCTTGGCCGCTGCCCTCCAAGTATCCAAGTTGTTCATCCTGACATCCACCACCACCCCCAGGTCCCTCTCAGCCATCGAGACTTGTAGCATTCCCCCCCCCCCCGCGTGTATATTTGGCCTGGGTTTCTGGCTCCCAGGTGCAGTACCTTATATCTCCGTGCTTTGAACCTCAGCTTCCACTTTCTAGACCACCTTTCCAGAGCCTCCAGGTCCCTCTGTAGGGCCACCCTCCCCTTCTCCCCATCCACCACTGCCCCCAGTTTTGAGTCATCCGCAAAGAGACTCATCTCACTCCTGATACCCTTCCTTATGTCTGAGACATAGGCGTTGAACAGGAGGGGCCCAAGTACCGATCCCTGAGGGACCCCACTAATGACCCTCCTTGGGGATGAGACTAACCTGCCAACCACGACACTCTGGGTCCAGTCCTGGAGCCAATTGCCTATCCATCTGATCATCTGGTTCCCCACCCTTATTTCTCCCAGCTTATCCAACAGGCCCCCGTGAGGAACAGAGTCAAATGCCTTGCTGAAGTCAAGAAAGAGGACGTCCACCAGTCTACACAGGTCCAAGGCACTCGTCACCCAGTCATAGAACTCCACAAGGTTTGTCTGACACGATTTCCCCAGGACGAATCCATGCTGTCTATTATCCAGGCACTCCGACTTTTTCAGGTCCCCCCCAGCCTCTCCTTGATAATGCCCTCCATCACCTTGCCCACCACCAATGTCAGGCTGACAGGCCTGTAGTTCCCTGCCACCTCCCTTGATCCCCCCTTGTGGATAGGCACTATATGCGCCACCTTCCAGTCCTGGGGCACCCACCCTGTCCTCAGAGAGATGCTGAAAAGCTCTGCCAGGGGTTTTGCCAGGACATCCGCCAGTTCCTTCAGCACTCTAGGATGTAATTTATCTGACCCCAGTGCTTTCTCCGTCTTAAGGGACCTGAGGGCTTCCCTCACTCTCTCTGCCATGATTTCCACCTCCGCTACCTCGTTCGCCTGCTTTGCCTTCCCCCCTCCTTCCAGTGATGGTCCCCCCTCTCCCCAGACCCGCCGATCGTTAAGGGTCCCCCCCTCCTCAGTTTCACCATCTCCTCCCATGTATGACGCAGCCCCCTCCATTTTTCTTGGTGAAAATTGAGGCGAAGTACTCATTTAGTACCTCAGCCTTCTCCCCCAGGTCTTGTGCCCATCCCTCCCCTGTTTTAATCCTGCTAATCTACCCCTTCACCTTTTGTTTTTCCCCAGTGTACCTAAAGAACCCCTTATTCTCTCTCCTAATTTCCCTGGCCAGGTTCTGGTCCTTTCTTGCCTTAGCCGCTCTCACCACCCTAGTGACCCTTCTGGCCATCAGCTCATACTCCCCTCAATCCCTTTCACTCCTTGAGCACTTGAAATGCTTATAGGCCGCCTTCTTTCCCCTCACCACTTCCTGAAGCTCCCTGTTCCACCAGCAGGGTTTTTGGGCCCTACCGCATTTTCGTCTTACTCTTGCACAGGTGCTGGTAGCACCCTGCACCCCTCTCCTGATGATTTCCCACCTACTGTCAGCGTCCATGTCTAGCTCAGTCCCATCCAAATGCTCCTTAAGGATCCCTCCCATTTCCTTGAAATCTGCCCCCCTGAAGTCAGTTACCTTCGTCTTTGTGCAGCCTTCTACCCCTCCTAGGTCCAGGCAGAACCAGACCGTGGCATGGTCGCTCCCCGTCAATGGGTCCCTTACCTCCAGGCCCAATCTGGTCACTGTCTGCCAGGACCACATCCAGTATCCGTGCCTCCCTGGTCGGTTCCCCCACCTGCTGAGTTAGGATAGCGTCCTGAATGACATCCAACAACCTCTGTTCCCTGGCCAACAAGGATGTCATAGTCTCCCAGTCCGTTCCTGGCATGTTTAAGTCCCCCAAACACCACCACCACCCTTCCCCTGCCCAATCTGCAGTGTCTCCCAACATCTGCCACCAGACTCTCCTCCAGCTCATCCGCCAGCACAGGGGGTCTATACACCATTTCTATTTTTACTCTCTTGCCCCGCCCCCATTATCAAGGTGACCAAAATCGCCTCCACAGTTCCCTCCGCCTCCTCCACTCCTCCTATGCCAATGCTGTTTTTGACTATTATTGCTACCCCTCCTCCCCTTGACCCAGGAGGTTACAAAATAGTGGAATAGAATACACGTACATATTCAAAGCAAGTAAAGTGTTACAAAGCAGTGGCACAGGACACATGACAAGATAAAGAATTGGTACAGAGAACATGGCAGGATCCGAACAATCAAGAACAGAGATAATTGCAGAGCAAACTGAGCAAATCTTATCACAATACAACTGAGCATCTCTACCTTACTTATTAATTCTGTTTTTTGCACTTTTTTCAAAAATGTTTTTGATAGCCACAGAACTGCATTGCTATTTTGTTCACTATTAGTGTGTGTGTGTGTGTGTGTGTGTGTGTGTGTGTGTGTGTGTGTGTGCGCATTATGAATTAGGCTACAGCACAAAGACTTAAGGGGACTTTGTTGGTGCGTCCCTATTCCAGCATCACATTCTATTGCAGGACATTTTTCTAAACAATAAACAATTCTGCTCTAAGTAATATCCATGTAACTGTTGAATTTGTACCCGTTGTGCTTTAAGAGATTGGTATAAAGTAAGCAACAGCACTGCTGCGCCCCTGACAAAAGACCCTTGAGGGTCACAACTCTGAGGTACTTCTGCTGTTCACTCTGCAATGCCACTTAAATAAACTGGTTTGGCAAGCTACCGAGTGTTAGCCTGTGCTTCTGCCACTACTTCTTCAGCCTCACTTCTTTGTTGTGGGTTTGGCTCTTTTGGATGCCACAGTGAGAATAGCCAGTCATTTTTCTGCATTCCTCCTATGCTTTTGTTCTTAGATCCTCAGTCTCCACCTACTAAAAGGAGGAGTTTCCCTGAAGGTCCACATGTTGAAAGAGACATGGCATAAGTACCCATGACAGCCCCTTAATTGATTCAGCCCCAAGCTGGGGCTGTCCTGAGTGGAAGCCTCGGCGCGACTAAGAGCATACTAAATAATAACAATAAAAAAAAAAAGGTTTGCATCAGCTAATCTTAGAGACTCCATGATTTGGGGAGTTGATACCTACCTCCAGCCGAGGTTAATGGTCAGATGTCTGCCAGGTACATCAGCGTGGAGAGACACTGATCGCATTGCTAAAATCGTGCAAGAAGCAGGAAAAAACACCAACGTCCTGGTACCTGTAGGGACTAACGATCTCAACAGCCGGTCAGTTTTGAAGACCAAGGAACACCTGACCAGGCTGGGAGACAAACTGTCATCCATTTTATCCGGCATTTCCTTCTCTGAGATCCTGCCGGTCTGGGAGAGGGGGGCAGACGGATGGAAGGTCAGAGATGGGGAGATAGGGGAGCTGAACATCTGGCTCAAGGGCTGGTGTCAGGAAAAAGGACACAAATTTGTAGGTAACTGGCAACAGTTTTGGGAGCGAAAGTTCTTTAAATTCGATTAACTGCATCTGACTAAGGAGGGAGTCAGTGCACTGGGGCAGAAGTTTGATGTCTTTGCAGAATATTTTAACTAGGAAATGGGGAGAGGGGTGCAACACCCGATACATTGAATGGCAAGAACACCCTCCCCCCTCAGCTAGTGATCAAACAGGAGTTCAGCATGTTTGTAGTTCATTTGCATCACCAGGTAAGGAAAAAGGTCCAGCTCCCCATACGACGCGAAGGGGAAAAGCCAGACCTCGCCCCACAACTAACCGAAATCTGGCCAATGGAAAATCATGTACACAAATGCCTGCAGTCTGGGAAACAAGATCCCAGACCTGGAGGTATCAATGACAGATGCTAAACTGGACATAGTAGCCATTAGCGAGACATGGTTCACCAGTAACCACACTTGGGAGACTTCAGTACCCGCCTATGTACTGTTCAGAAGAGACCGAGGTACAAAAAGGCAGGGGTGGAGTGGCCCTTTATGTCAATGAAAATATCAAAGCTACAGAAATTCAGAATACACATAAGGAGCCAGAAGAACTGTGGGTCACCCTGGAAACAGGAAATGGGACAACCATACGAACTGGGGTTGTCTACAGGCCTCCAGACCAGGGGGAGGACACAGACATATTACTGTTAGAAGATATGCAAAACATGACTGCTAAAGGGGAGGTTCTGCTAATGGGAGACTTCAACGTGCCATATACAGATTGATCAATACCAGCAGGAACATCTGCCAGAACTAGACACATAATGGATTCCTTGCAGGGGGAGGGCCTCAAACAATTGGTGCAACAACCCACGAGGGACAGGGCTATCTTGGATCCAGTACTGACTAACAGAGAAAGGATCACAGATCTCCAGGTAGAAGGTCACATGGTATGGTTCAGTTTGGCCACTAGAACTAAATCCTCCCATTCCAAGGCAAAAATATGGGACTTCAGAGGAACTGACTTTGATAAGATGGCCAACAGAGTTAAGCTAGCCCTGGCAAGATGAAATACAGGTGAGGGGGTATAGGCAAAGTGGGCAAGCATTAAGGATACAACACTTGAAGCAACATCCCATTGTGTTAGGGCGAAAAGCAAGAGCGAAAGAAGGAGGAAACCACTTTGGTTCTCAAAAACAGTAGCAGAAAAGATCAGAGCCAAAAGACTGGCCTTCAGGAAATATAAGGGAATGCAGCGGGATGAAAATAGGGAGGCATACCAAACTTCCGTAAGGGAAGCAGGGAAAGCAATAAGGCAGGCAAAGGCCCAACCCCTGTGCTTGTTACACCTCTGACAATCCTGTTGAACCATTCACTGGAGACGGGAGTGGTACTGTAGGACTGGAGGAGAGAAGATGTAGTCCCACTTCATAAAAGTGGTAGCAAAGAGGAGGCTGGCAATTACAGATCAGTCAGCCTAACTTCGGTGGTGGGAAAATTAATGTAATCACTGCTGAAGAAAAAGATTGTGGAATACCTTGAATCCAGTGGTTTACAAGATCCGAAGCAGCATGGATTCACAATGGGGAAGTCATGTCAAACGAACCTGATAGATTTCTTTTACTGGGTGACCCGGGAAGTGAATCAGGGTGGAGCAATGGATGTGGCCTACCTAGATTTCAATAAGACCTTTGACACTGTTCCACATGGGAGACTCATAAATAAGCTGGGCAACCTAGGAGTGGATCCAAAGATGGTAAACTGGATAAAAAATTGGTTGGGGAATAGGAGACAGAGGGTGGTGGTAAACAGAGTTCACTCTGAGGAAGGGAGGGTGACCAGTGGGGTAGGATCAATACTGGGACTGGTCCTCTTTAATGTCCTTATTAGCGACATTGCAGAGGGACTAGAAAGGCAGGTATGCCTTTTTGCTGATGACACTAAGATCTGCAGTAGGGTTGAAACTTGGGGGTATGCATGGGATAGACATAAAGGAATTCTAGAGGTCAGGGGTAAGGGGAAACAGACTTCTAGGAAAACAAACTGAACTTACAAGCTCAAATGGGCAGACTGGGTGGGCCATAGGCCCTTATCTGCCGACACTGTCTATGTATCTATGTCTATGTATCTATGGATCAAGAGGGCTCTAAGAAAGCTTGAAGAGTGGTAAAGAGTATAGCAAATAAATTTCAATGCGAAGAAGTGCAACATCATACACTGGGGGAGTAGAGACATGGGGCGATGTATAAAATGTGGGGAGTGGTAAGGGTGACCACCAAATAGGAAAGAGACCTGGGGTAATCATATCTAATTACTTAAAGGTCGCCAAACAGTGTGACATGGCAGTTGGGAGAGCCAGTGGGATGCTAGGATGCATAGGGAGGGGTATCACCAACAAAAAGAGGGAGGTCGTGATACTGCTGTATAAACCACTGGTAAGGCCTCACCTTGAGTACTGTGTGCAGTTCTGGAGACCACAACCCAGGATGGACATAGACAGAGGTTAGGCAGTCCAGAAGAGAACAATTAAAATGATGCAGGTTCTGTATCAAAAGCCCTAGGAAGAATGACTGAAGGACCTCAATACATACACCCAGGAGGGAAGGGGGGGGGGATATGATAGAGAGTTTCAAATAACTTAAGGGTATAAATAAGGTTCAAGAACGAAGCTTTTTCCAGAGTACAAGATGCTCAAGAACAAGGGGGAATGCTATGAAGCTGGAGGGAGGTAGATTCAGGGGAGATGTGAGGAAGTACTTCTTCATAGAAAGAGTGGTGGATGCCTGGAACAGCCTCCCAGCAGAGGTGGTGGGGCAAAAACTGTAATGAGATTCAAGAAGGCATGGAATAGACAAAAGGGAACCTTAGTGGTAGGGAAAGGGGAGGGAAAGCCAGAGATCAAGTAGGGTCGGTGGTGTTACAGTAGATACGGAAAATGGGCAGACTAGGTGGGCCAAGCAGTCCTTATCTGCCGTTTAAACTCCATGTTTCTGTGTTTCTATACTATGTTAGGGTATTGGTGATGGGAGGGGAAGGGTGCACTGTGTTTAGGGATGGCTTATTCATTTTAAAATGTTTTTGAAAATAGAAAAACACATTGTGTAGTTTTCAGTGAAACTATGGGTAGGGGCACTGTGACAACCCACCTCTCTCTCTCTCTCTGGGCTGGAACAGCTTTTAGAGAGGTGTCTGTCCTCAGGTATTCGCTGCCACCAGCTGGAGTTCACTCCAGCGCCCACCTCCAAGTTTACAAACTTGGGTAATCAAATGTGCAGTTGCACAAATCAGAGTCTGGTAATGTGTCTGTAGGCGTTGTGTTATAGTTATTAAATTATAAATTAAAAATGAGACGAACGGAGACGAGACTGATGGCGGAAGAATTTAATGATTACAATAATAATCACAGCGAGAGGTTGCAAATGGTACATTCTTCAAAATAGTGTGTGCAGGCTTGCTTATATAGTGAAAGACAGCATAATCATTTTCTGTGGTTTTCTATGATTGGTTTAAAACAAGCACAAACATCAACTTATAAGGTAATACTTTTTCTTTGGTATATGTATGAGCTCATCCTTGGTCAGCACAAGTATAGATGGTGTACATAGTACATTCTATTATCATATATGGCTAGTAACAGCTGTCACCATCAGTAACCAAGGTTCAGGGGGAAGAAATAGGTTTGGACTTAGGAATGTGCATACAAGCATTTTGGCCTGTCCACATAAGGACAAACACTAGAGAGAGTCAAGAGGGGAATTTGGACACTATCCTGTGTTCCTGCTTGCAGTCATGTAGGCCAAATGTTTGTTATTACTTACATCTACAATGTTGTAAGGCACTTTAATATTGCAACTGTGGCTCAGTCTCTCTATAGCTTTATAGGTTTTATGTGGCCTAGCTTTATAGGCCAACAGTTGTTACACAGGCACATTATGTTTTAGACCAAAATAAGGTTAGATGCAATATAGGGACAAACTCATTTATCCCTTGTTACAATCCCGCTTGGCACTATATTGCTTCATAATTTCTCATGCAGCAGTGCTGTCCTCGGGAACATGTACATCTCTGTGACATTACGAGTGTGGTATGTCTCAATCGATGATAGGCCTATAATTAACAAGAACACTAAGACCACTTGCAACACAAGTAAAGCTTTAAAAGAGAGGATCCTAAGGGCTTCTCCCATGAGGCTATAAATTAGGTGCTCATTATCACTTTCACTGAGCAATTCATTTACAGCTGCTTGGGCCTTATGGGCGGAATTTTGGATCTGTATTAAATGAGTATCTTTCCGGTTTAGAAGTGACTGCATGTTAAGGGACAGAGGAGGTATAACAGCTCCAAATGATGGTGCATACTTGTTAATATCATACGCTTGGTGGGGGATGTCGAATGTCACATTATATATCTTATCCCCTGAGTTGTTAATAGGGTGCAACACTTTGTCACCAATATATTTATTTATTTATTTAGTTAGTTAGTTAGTTAGTTTTTGTTACCCGGGTAAGTGCGCTAGTCAGCAAGTGACTGTTTTCAGGCACGACCGGGGAAGTACAATTACAATACACAAAGAGTACAGCCAGATTATTAAGACAACGAGTACAAAAAATGCAGAGAGAAATACATATGGCAATGTAACATACATTAGTTCATTATGTTTGGGAGTGATACAAAAGTTTGGGTTGTAAATGGTACATGTCTGCCCTTCATAGGTTAAGATGGGTATATTTGTGACAACACAGTATTGGTTAGTACCATTATAAGTTACAACTACCTGTGGGGTGTACCACCGTTTTAACTGGATGGGGCACCAGGCAGTATTATTTTCGGCTTGGCCTATGGGAATTTCCCCACAGATTGGTTGCGTTTGTGACATGACGTCACACTGGCATATCCATTGATTATTTATTTATTTTTTCACAGCAATGTAAGTTTGGTGTCACCCAAGACCCATCATTGCTACGCACCAGGATCTCTGGGGGCAAGACTCGATATGCATATCAATAGGTGTTGATGTGAGTCCGCTCTCTGGCCCCTTTGTCACATTTGGGCATTCGGTTGGTTTTACAGTTAAACGTATGGCATCTGAAATTGCAAAACGTAATGAGTTGTTTGCACTAGCATAGTTACAAACACTACTGTTACCCCAAAGACAGTAGGATAGAGTTAACACATAGACACCACTGTCCTTTGGTGTGGCTTTGTTTATAACAAGAGACCCATTCCTTCGTTCCCAGTCCATGTAGCTTTGCTGTGATCCAGTCTTGAGCTCTGAGGCACAGCCAGACCAGCTATTGAATATGTCCACACACCAATTTGTGGATATAAAAGTATGGTTATTTTTGTTCCAGGTGGCTTTCCATGCCCGTCGTGTAGGTGTTTGTATCAACAGGGTCCCAGTTCCAGCTGATTAACAGTGTAATGGATTGTTCTTACTCGCACGTAACATTAGTCTGTTCCACATTAATGTGCAGGCTGAAGATTATAGAAAGTCTTATGTCTGCCACCAAGCCGGTGATAATGATGTCTTGGGTCTTCATGGCTATAAACATCAAGTGCAGTATTTAATTTTTCAACCAGCTTTATTTGACACCTTTTTACACTAATCAACATGTACCCAGAATTTTTTTTTTTTCCTCCGGACCCCTTTTTGTCACTTACTTTAACCACATATACCGTACTCTCACCTAGTCGCTTACACACCTGGTACGGTCCTAACCAATTGGCATCTTTCCATGGATTTTTCTGCTCCCAATTCCGCATCATTACTACATCTCCCTCCTCTATAGGTAGCCCCCATCCTGCTACCGGCTGTCTACCTTGTTTATTTTGTTCATCTAATTTGTCCTGAAGCTCAGTGTATAGACACCTAGCTTCGCTTGCATGCTCTTGTGACTGTTGTTCTAACTTAATTTGTAGGAGGGCATTATTTCTGTCTAACAGACTCAAATCCCCCTGTTCTTTTATTAACTGCGTTTTAAGGTACATACGTACATACATACATAGACAGTGTCGGCAGATATCACACTGTTGTTCTAATTATTGATGTTGACCTATTGGGACGTTATCTTTATACTTTGATGTTAATTCTTCTAGCTGTTGTTGCAATTTAGCATTTTGATCCCTTTCGTCCCTCAACTGAGCCACTTCTTATTTCGGCGACACACAACAGTTTGATTGTACTGCCACAGCCCTTGCAATGCATTTGCAAAGATTTCTTTTTCATTTTTTACTCCCTCATTATGGAGGGACACTTGCTGAGTAAAATACAATTGTGCCTGTTGATCATCATGCACCGGCTCGTATGCTCCCCCTTTTAGGTGTTTTCCTAAAAAACGACCTATTAATGTTTCCATACTCATTTTTCATCTTTTTGCCTGCCTAGCCTTTACAGCCGGGCTCACCTGTGCGCTGGTGCCCCGGTCTGTCTGGCTATGTCTTACGGCTCCCTTGTGAGGTCCGGCTTGCAAGTCCCAGCACCTTCACTTACCTACTCTGCCCCATGAGTTCCTACAGAGTTAAGCATTATTTTCATTTTAAGCAATTTGAGAAGCATACATCACCTGATTGTCGAGTGGCTGTGACTGTCTGTGTGTACCTTCTCCCCTCGCTCCAAGCCAGCAGTACCACGTCTCCGAGCATCATTATTCTGTTATAGGAGGCTCGGAAACTAACCGACCCGCAGTTAGGCGACCTCCCGAATGTACAGCACCAGCGATCCGAGTCACGGCACCAAATGTAGGCTTTGTGTTATAGTTATTAAATTATAAATTAAAAATGAGACAAACGGAGACGTGACTGATGGTGGAAGAATTTAATGATTACAATAATAATCACAGCAAGAGGTTGCGAATGGTACATTCTTCAAAATAACAGTGTGTGCAGGCTTGCTTATATAGTGAAATACAGCATAATCATTTTCTATGGTTTTCTATGATTGGTTTAAAACAAGCACAAACATCAACTTATAAGGTAATACTTTTTCTTTGGTATATGTATGAGCTCATCCTTGGTCAGCACAAGTATAGATGGTGTACATTCTATTATCATATATGGCTAGTAACAGCTGTCACCACCAGTAACCAAGGTTCAGGGGAAGAAATAGGTTTGGACTTAGGAATGTGCATACAAGCATTTTGGCCTGTCCACATAAGGACAAACGCTAGAGATAGTCAAGAGGGGAATTTGGACACTATCCTGTGTTCCTGTTTGCAGTCATGTAGGCCAAATGTTTGTTATTACTTACATCTACAATGTTATAAGGCACTTTAATATTGCAACTGTGGCTCAGTCTCTCTATAGCTCTATAGGCTTTATGTGGCCTAGCTTTATAGGGCAACAGTTGTTACACAGGCACATTATGTTTTAGACCAAAATAAGGTTAGGATGCAATATAGGGACAAACTCCTTTATCCCTTGTTACAGTGTCTCTCTCGGGTGGCGGATGCTAAACAGAGTTTACCTCAGCCAGTAGAAACCATGTATTACCTTAGAAAAATGACATCACAGTCACAACTGTTGAGTAAATAAATAGCTTTTTACTTAACAGAAAGTGAACAGAGCATTACAGGATGTCTATTTACAACACAAGAGAATAACACTGATACAGGAAAAGTAAATAAATGTTTTTAAATAACAGATGGTTAAAAAAAAGGCTATTACTGCAATATGCTAGTATTAAACTTACCCTTCCCTGTCCTTTCAAGAGAACACTGGACCCTATGCTAACTGCCAGCTCCCACAGACATAGCTAGAAGGGTAGGCCCCAAACTTAGTTCTTCCTTCAACTCCCAGAGAGTAAACAACAACAACCTCACTGTCTTTCAGCATCTTATATACTCTCTTGAGAATAGGTGATTTCTATTCCCCCTTTGAATGCACCAACTATCTACCATGTATGCATTTAATTGTCCCAATCAGATTGCACACCTATCAGTGTCCACTAATATTCATCCTTAACCTTTGGGTTTTATTTGAATGATCCAGTCCATTTAAACTGTGAGTCTGTGTGTGGACATGTCCACTCAGACTTATGACCCAGCTCTTATCTAGCAGCTAGGGAGGACAGTGAGAATTTCAGCTTGTGTAATTTCAGCATGTGTGTTTTTTCCAGGCTGCTTAAAAAAAAAATAAGCCACCTACAGAATCCACCATTAACTCCTTCCTTCCCGTTTCTGTCACAGGTACTCTGGCAGCACTTATACCACCAGGGTGCCACTATGTGTAATCTTTGCCTTGCAAAGCTGGAGGAACTATGCGAAGGCACCCTTCTTAATAAACGAAATCAAGAAGCTATGCATGGCAAGGTTTCACAACTTCGCACACTCCTAGCAAGCTTCCTATGTTTGCTGTGCAGGGTGGCTCACCATTCCTTGCCAGCTCCAGCCCTGATGCTTGAGGGGTGGGGAGAAATGTTGGTACAGCCAAGATCCTCTGCCTGTGTCTTGACTGCTTTTCCACCATTGGAGAGGTAAGGGGTCCTGCAGAAGTGGAGAAATGTTTTTGCACATTCCTCTTGGACCTTAGGTTCTTTGAATGAAACATTAAACTGAGGTCCCTTGTGCCCATCTTTGGTCACTGTTCAGGTCGAAGTAAAAGATCCCACAGCACTTGTCAGTGAAGAGCGGGGAGTTTCCCTGGTGTCATGGCCAGCATTCTCCCATCAGTAAAATGGGTCCATGTAACCCACTCCCTAGGACGCTTTTTTTTGGGGGGGGGGACAAGTTATATCTAGGTCTAATCTAGGTACTAGGTACTGAAGTATGTTCATGTAATTAGCTCAGTACCTGTCTCACTTCCCTTAAAAAATTCCTCGAAACAACTAAGCTGCCAATGATCTTTCTCATATGAACCCTACCGTATATCGATGGCAATCTATGTATATTGCTCTGCTTACTATGATGACATCCCTTCTATATACTGCTCTGCTTTACTATTGTAACTGTAACTGTTGACTGTATTTATATCTAATATGCACTATTTCCTTGTTTTGTCTTACTGTATTTTAAATCTGCGTATTCTATACTACCCAGGACCTCCTTGTGAACGAGCTTGCTCAACTGAGCTTTTCCTGGTAAAAAATAAATAAATAAATAATAATAAAACAGTAATAATCTCAACTTGGTGTGCCTTTCCTGGTCAAAAACTGTAAATAAATAACAGAAGCACTTATGGTAGCTGGCTTACTGCAGTCATTATTATTTATTTATTTTATTCTTTCTTGGATTACAATATCTCTGTACACAGACAGCTCCTTTACAAAGATTCCACGTCAGTGGGTGGAGAAACAAAACATACAAAAGGGTAAAAGTACAGTGTTTCCAAAACAGTAAAATAAAGTGAGCAAATATATATGTATCTATATGCAGTTTTATTGTTCTAATAGGAGGAAAGCATAGATGAGAGGGGGAAGGATAAAGATGGGCGAAAGAAAGAAAGAAAGGTAGGAAGTGGCAGCCATAGGCCGTGTCAAGCTGGTGTTGGGGGGGTAGGGACAGGGTATGAGGTGGGCAGGGGGGTAAAAAGGTAGGAGGTGGCAGCCATAGGCCTTGTCAAGTAACACTAAGTTTACACTACCTCCTGACTGTATTTCTGAATTGGTGAGAATAGTCGTCATAAAGGTCTGAGGATGAAGCTGGCCTGATGACTGTGCTGCTGAAACTGATTTAGGGGAACAGCGATTTTTCTGAAGATGTCCAAAATGGATATACTAGGACCATGAGAGGTCAGATTTCTGCAATGCAGTAGACTCGGGCATGCTGCTTGCTATCTAATGGCTCAGCAAAAGTTAAAAGGCAGTTCAGTGTGAAATGCAAATGTGGGGAAGGGTTAGCTAAGCTGAATTGGAAGTCCCTGGGAGAAGCAAAAGAAAAAATATTGGTATCCCATTGCTAGCCTGGTATGGGGCATGTGCAGGCGGAGCTAGCAAGCAGAAGACCAATAAACTGAGTGTGTATGTCCACACTGAGGATGGAGCAGAGCTGAGGTACTGCTGTCTGAAATGGCTGAGGATAATCAGAGAGCTTTGGAGATTTCCCCATCCCCCACTGTAGTAGACAAGGCATGGCAGTTCCAGCCTGAACATAGGACAGGGAGGAGGGGTGGTAGTTTCAGGATGAGCAAGGAAGAAGACAATTGCTTAGGATGCATGTTTCCTGTGCACACACCGGCCACAACAGGGGAAAAGAGTGAACAGATTTGAGCTGGTCCTTCAAAAACAATACAACGGGACAAGCTTGTGCGTTGACTGCTTAGACTTTAGGGGAAGGGAGCAAGAACTCTACTGTTGCTCAGTTTTTGTGAAGATTACTGTTTGCATGAAGACTGTATACAGTGATAATCAGACAGGTTTAACAGTACCAGTGCAGTAGGTGAGGTGGGAATGCGGCATCAATCCCATTGGCTTCCATAGTAATTTGATCAATTACCTCCAGGTACTTCAAGGACAAAGCATACTGCAGTAGAAGGCAACTTTTTCACGACTACCACTGTTGCTTGGAAAGGGAATGTAAGTGACCTAAATGAAATCAGTTCTTCAGAATATTACACTCTAAAAGATAAATAAGTCTGGTGTCGTGTTGTCTGAGTAGGAGAGGCCAGTATTTGAATTTAAAGAGCTAGTGGAACCAAAATAGAGAGAGAAGAAAACTACACAAATTTTAAGAAGTTGTCAGTTGTAACTTTTATTTCTGAAGTATTTCTTTTTCTTTTTGCTCATTAGAAAGTTTTCTAAATTATAACATTTGCTGGATGTGTGGCAAATTACATGTCTGTCTGTTCCCCCCCCCCAACCCCACATCAGCAGCATTGTTATCTCACTGATAGTGACATCACAGATAATTGATCTGGCAGCCACTGAGTGGCTGTTCCTCAGCAGCAGTGATGTCACGGTCAGTGAGGTCAAAATGCTGAATTTGGGGGGTTGGAGAGCACAGCTAGATATGCCAGCTGCCAGGCAGAGTGCTGTCCCACACATTATACCTACTAACATTAGGTAAACAATCTAGTAATTAACCAAAGGGAAAAGAAAAAGTACCTCAGATATAAAAGGTAATGGCGGACTGCTTTTAAAAACTAACACAGTAATAGTTTTAGGCAGTACGCTAGCTTATGAAGCATGTAGACCCCCCACAACTGGGCAGAACCACGTACCTGGCTATTTTCTAACAAAGTCCTTTAGTACACAAATGTTACTAGTAAAGCAAATATTACTAGTAAAGAAAAAGTTGAGTTTTAAACACTGTAGACCAGTGGCTGACGGACTGTGAAAGGTGACCTGCAAAGTTAATTTTTGTAGCAGATGCCCTGCATTGTAACTTAATTTACCTGCTAAGGGGACGTGGGTCCATATAATCATTTTCATAATTTTCTATCTGCTCATTAATAAGATATCATATTTTGCAGAGTTTCGGCATATGCAGAAGCAGAGGTGGCTCCCTGAGGAGCCCGATTGAGAGCTACATAAAGATTCTGGGTAGTCTCCTAGTTTTAATGACATAGATCTTGCTATACTAGTAGTATAGACGCTGAGAACAATATTACATATGTGTTTAATTGCATTCATGGTATCAGATTCAAAGCCGCATAGACAGACAGGGTCTACAACCGTCTATATGCTTTTAAAACACTGAAGTAGCCACGGATGCAGTAAAACTACATTAGTAATACCTGCTCCCCACCATCTATATGTAACCCACCCCCTCCCCGGTGTCTAGGGGTGTGCTGATGGTCACTGTTCGTGGGGAGGGGTGGCCACAGCAGAAACTTTCCAAGACTGACTTTGTTTGCCGGGTCCTCACAGGTGGGGTGCACCCGGCCCCCTGGTTCTGGGCTAGGAGATAAAACTGTGGTTAGTAGCATTAGGAGTCTATTAAAGAATGGAGGCAACTCTTTCTTCAGAGTAAAACAGGAGATGGAGATCCCATTTTAACGGAACATGCCACTCCATGGAGCAGTTATTGATACATGGGGGAAAGAACACATCACACGGAACTGTTATGGTCACATAATTACAAGAGTCCCCAGTGTCCTTTCACACAAAGTCCATTCCACCGGGCATGGTCCTGCTGACCCTGAATTTTCAGGCAGCTCAGTTCATCTTGAAACATAAATCAAAATACTGCAGGGCTGCTTCCTTTCACAGTCCCGCATCCCTGCTTGTTCCCATCATCTCAGCTCAGACTGGCATTTCACTTTGGGGCCACTGCTCCACTGTCCCAGAAGGTCAAAATAATTCTTGGACCAGAGCTCAGTAGTCTCTCACCTCAGTGCTACCATTCCCTCCTCCCAGATGGCAAGCTTCTGATGCTTCAAGCGGGCAGCCTCTCACTTCAGGGCCACTGGCTCCCATCCTGCCCCCTGGCACACAGCTCACTGTGGGCAACAGTCCCAGTCAAGCATGGTGGCACGTCTCCATCTTGCCTGTGATCACTTTGCTCTTCCTCGCATCCCACTCCTGCTGCCACCCTAGACATGCAATCACCATCCCCCTGCAGGGTGTTGTTTTCATCCAGCATCTCCCCGTGAACGGGGAATCCTTTGCAGCGGCGCTGTCACGTCCTAGCAGAGTGGGTGTTGGCTGTCCACCTGCTGTCCCGATTGAAAACTACCACACTGTTCGAGCGGGCAATCGGCTGTACTCGACCCGCACCAACCCACTCTCTCTCAATCCCCTTCTCTTTTCCCCCGCACTCCCTTATATTGCCTGAGCTTGCCCCCAGGGTACTCCTGCACTATCAGCAGTACCCCGTGGCAGCAGAAGCTATTAACCATTACAGGTCTTGGGACAAAATGTCCCAACCCTTATCCCAACAGGTGCATGTCCCAACGTACTATAATGATGCCCCTATTCTGGGGAGGGGGAACTCTCCCATAGTTGAATACTCATCGCCCTTGCAGGGTTCGATTTTAACATTGTTTTACTAGCCCAGAACCTAGTGCAAATTGATCAGGGCTAGTGCAGCTAACCCTCTACTTGTCTGTCTTGACTAGTGCAGGTTTTTTATGGCTGTTAATGAAGTTGAAAAAGTCTCTATTTAGCAGGCTGTAGTTCTCATGCTAATCTCCATCAATGTTCCAGGTGGCCTGGTGTGATTAACAGCTCATTAAGAGCTGCAGTTATCCAGCAGTTCAAGAGAGAGATCTAACAAAAGGCTCAGTGTGAGTCATTATCACTCAATTGTTCAGACATTTAACTAGTGTGAATACTGTGATCAAGGGTAGAGTGCTGTTAAGTCACTAGCTTCCAGTTTTCTGAGCTTGTCTTTGTCTGGTGATTCCTCCTTCATTATTAAGGTCAGTGTGCCTCATTTCCCAACATTTGGAGTGTCTGTATCCAACGCTACAGTGACAGAATGCTATAATCAGGGCCCCTGGTGTTCTGCGGCAGAATTTTCTGATTTCTGCGGCAGGGCTCCTTGACTTCTGCGGCAGAATTTTCTGATTTCTGCGGCATGATTTATTCATTTCTCAGGCAGAATGCAGTCCTGTCATTGGTTAAATATGATGTGATGTCATCAATGACATCATATGTTGAGCATAGAGGAGGGGCTTCAGGATAAACGAGGTGGGAAAAAAAGCCTGACACTATGTAAAAACAGTATATTTATATGAACATTCACCAAAAACAATGAATTCTCCGGCACTATATATATTCTGCGGCATGGTGCAAATTCTGCGGCAAATTCCGCAACCGCAGAACCACAGAATTCCAGGGGCCTTGGCTATAATGTGTATATATACAGGGTCTGCTCTACAGGTGATAAGTTTTATCCAAGCCTCATCCTAGCTGCTCCCTCTCCCCTCCCACTCTCTCATCTCTATACTTTCCCTGAACACCACTGTAGGCCAGATTCTGAAGTGACCATCCAATGACCCATAGCTGCTATTACTGACAGGTGTAGGCATCCACAGCTCCTCTTAATGGATCACACCGGTCAGTGCCATCCATGCAGGCCCACCCTTACACCACCCAGCATGTCATTTCATCCTGAAAACAATGCTTTGGAGAATGTATGGTACAAAACAAAACCTTAGTAAAATAATTTGTGGCATTTTTGGTATTGGTCCACCACTAAAAGATCCCTTACCTTCTCTGTGGTCTTCAAGTTCAAGTTTATTATTACAGGAATTACTCCATTGAGCAAGCTCATTCACAAGGAGGTCCTGGAGATTTCAAACAATACAATGATGTACATGATCTTATACAAAACAGATTTGGATAGCACGAGTAAACAGCAATGGCAATGATAAGGTACAACTTGGATTGTTGCAAATAACTGATAGATTACATACAAAAAACTAACTGCACTAATGTGCACGTAGATGATACACATAGAGTGAGACGTTTTCACTGGGGGCAGAACGAAAAGGAAAAAAAGAAAAAAGTGAAAACATGGGGCTGTAGATGACATCGCAGAGGAGGGTGGTAGGTTTAGAGGGACAGGAATATTGTGCACTGAGATGGGGATACAGGAGGGGGGTCTAGGGGAGGGTGGTGACTGGGGTAGGGGTAGGAGGGATAGGGAGTCAGGGAGGGGGTAAGGGGAAGGTGGCAGGTTCAGCAGGAAAGGAATATTGTGCACAGAGATGGGGGTACAGGGAGGGGGTCTAGGGGAAGGAGATGACTGGGGTAGGGGAGGAGGGGGTAGGGAGACAGGGAGATGGAGGAATGTGGAAGGTCTGCCAGACCCTTTGGTTGCTGCTGGTGAGGACCCCAAGTTGGACCATTTGATAACTGGACGGACGTATAAAATAAAAAATAAAGTTTTATTCTGTACAGCAGATGTTCTCTTCATGAGGACAAGCCCCAGACTAACTGATTTCTGAGTGAGGCATTACATGGCACTGCCAGGCAGTGCAACAAATTGTTAGCTGCTGCCCCATTAAGAGCACTTAGAACTTGCATTTAACAACATTAAGCCCTATGCTTAATGTGTACCTCACATCACTCCCCGGTTCATGAAAGTGAGTACCACTCGAACAAGCAATAACACTATAAACAGTTGCTGAGTAATATTTAATTAAAAAAAAACATTTTTAAGTATTTCAAGGCATTACATTTCACAAAATAGTACTCCACTGCAGGGAGGGGGTAGGAAAGAATCTGCATTACACTGGGGACCAGTCAGAGTAGCACCAGAGAGAAGGGAACCCCATAGCACTGGAAGCTTGGTCATGCCACAAGCACTAAAGTACAGGGGAAGGGAAAGGGAAGAGAGTGAAGGGTAGCAGCAGGAGGATACCCAGAATGCAGGATCACACTTTAATAACAGTTGCATAACAATAATGGGCAGACTGTCTATTTGAAAAGACATTTCTAAAGGGGGGAAGCGTTAAATGCAGGAATGCAGTACCATCAGAACAGTTGCATAAGATAGGTACAAGAACATTTACTGCAAAACAATTAAAAACAGAGACTATCACCAGAGAAAGAAGATTCAATTCCAAAATACACTGAGTCCAGTAACAAAAGTTCAAGACCTCTATTGACTTTTCTGGTCCGTGGGAATGGAGGCATGAGTTGATTGCGCCAGTTCCTGACAGGACGGGCTCAGGTCGTTAAAAGTGACCCAGGAGTTCTGTCCACTGTCCAGTCCACACCCCTTGACTCTGTAAGTCCAGGATCTATTGGTGAGCTTCTTCCTTAAGATCTTCTCGATCTGGTACACCGGTGTGTGCACAAGAGAGTCCTGAAACAGTGTTGGAATTATAGGGGGGTTTGCCAGGGCTCGGTCTCCTTAGCTCTGAAGTGAGCCCTGGTAGCTCATGTATCACTGCAATTGACCTATAATGGGAAAGGGGGCTCAGTTTAAAGATATGACCCTCAAAGCCCCCCCCTAGCTCCCAAAGTTCATAAAGAATAATTCCAACACTGCCTGAGAAGAAGAAGAAGGCTGAGAAGAAGTCGTCCCAGGGAGGTCATCTGGCAAATCAGGAAAAACAGAACCTGATTGGAGAGTGTCAGGAGTGAGAAGATCTGTAGGAACTGGTTGCAAGTTGTCTGAAGGGATCCCGGCTTCAGGGAGGATGGCAGGCTCAAGTGCAGCTTTATTGTTAGGTGGACTGGGGTCATCTGGAAGGGTGTTACTCAGGTATCCATGTTTTAGTCTGTTGATGTGGACTTTGTTGTGTACCAACTTTCCATCAGACTTGTGGCGTAGACGAACGTGCACAGGAGGAAGCTTTTCTACAATGTAGAATGGACCAGTCCAGGAGCAAAGCAGTTTCTTGATGGCGCCCGGAACTAGGACAGGTCGGTATAAGTACACAGTGTCCCCAACAGATCATGAAGGCTCATACGATTTGGTTGCTGACATTTTCTGCATGGCAGATTTTCTCTGGCCCAACGTGGTGGTTGCAACACGTCTGGCAAGTTCAAGCTGTTCCAGCATAGGAATAATGAAGGAAGAAGCTAACTTAGGAACCTCTAGCAGCAAGAGATCCCAGTCTAGTGGAGTTCTTGGGTGATATACATGGACTAAGAAGAATGGTGTGTACTCTGTACTGTCAACACAAGGGCTGGTATTGTAGGCAAATTGCACAAAGGGAACAAAATGGTCCCAGGTGTTGTGAGTTTCATCCAGGTACTTGGAGAGTGTGTTGAGAATATGAACATATTGAATGTGCCATCAGAAACAGACCACCTGGTCTGTCTACATCCGCTCGAGTGTGCAGCTAGCACCCCTAGTTTGCAGCTGCCCCACCCCCTTCCCTTTATCATCCCACTGCTGCCTCCCCACCCTTACTCTCCCCTGCTCTCTGTCCCATGCCCTTTTAAAGCTGTTCACAGATTTACATGATACCACCCATTCTGGTAGTGCATTCCATTTTTGTACCACCCTCTCCGTGAAATAGTGTCTTCTCATTTCCCTCCTAAATTTTCCCCCCTCTATTCTTAGCCCATGCCCCCTGGTGTCCCTCCCCCTCCTTAACTTAAAGACTCCATCTGCCCCATCCTTATTGATTCCCCTCAGATACTTGAATGTCTCTGTCATGTTCCCCCTGTCCCTTCTATCCTCCAGGGTGCACATATTCAGGTCTGTCAGCCTGCTCTCATATTCTCTCCCCTCCATTCCACATATAATCTTCATTGCCCTCCTCTGCACCCTCTCCAGAAGCCTGATATCATGCTTCAGGTATGGCCTCTGAAACTGCGCACAGTACTTCAAAATGTGGCCTTACCAGTGACTGTAGAGGGGCAAGATCACCTCTGTTCACCTGGATGAAACCCCTCTCACTATGCACCACAGCATTTTGTTCACTTTTGCAGCTGCTGTCCTGCACTGGGCAGTATTGTTTATGGTCCCTGTTACCATTACCCCTAGGTCCTTCTCCTCCTCAGTGATCCTCAGCTTAACCGCCCCCCAGCCAGTATTCTCTCCTTGGGTTCTTCGCCCAAAGTGCATAACTTTACACTTCTTTGCATTGAACCCCAGCTGCCACCTCTCTGACCACTCCTCTACTTGCTTAGGTCCCCCTGCAGCTGCTTCCATCCTCCTCTCCATCCACCACTGCTCCCAATTTGGTGTCATCTGCAAACAGACTTACCTTGCTCACCACCCCATACGCAATGTCTGATATGAAGAGCCCAAATAATATTGGTCCCAGCACAGAGCCCTGTGGCACCCTGCTCATCATTGGCTTTGGAATTGAGAGCTTCCTTCCCACCACCACCCATTGCAGCCTCCCACTCAGCCAGCTTGTAATCCAGTTTGTCATTTTCCCCCTACCCCTACACCAGTTAGCTTCCCCCCAAGCCAGCCATGAGGCACCGTTTCGCTGGCCTTGCTGAAGTCCAAGTAAAGAACATCCACTGCATGACCCTTATCCAGCTCACCTGTCACACAGTCATAATATTGTATCAGGTTGGTTTGACAGGACTTCCCCGGAATAAACCCATGCTCCCTCACATCCTGGAGGCCATTGTCCTCCAGATACGACACCAGCCTTTCCTTTAGTATCATTTTCATGAGTTTGCAGACTATGGAGGTGAGACTTACCTGACGATAAAACCATACCAGAAAAGTGAAAAACAGCAATAGTAGTCCTAGTACACAAAAGTGGCCCAACAAACCACATTAAAAATTACAGGCCCATATCTATTCTATGTCACCTAACAAAAATCCAGGAAAGAATACGCTACAGCTAGCTGTACTCCTTCCTAGAACTGTCTTAACACCCTTACCATCTTCCAGCATGGTTCCGGAAATCACATGGGACTGATACTGCTCTTTTGAGGGTTACCACTGACATATTTCATGCAATGGATCAGGGACATGCTACTGGAGCAGTCTTTGTAGAGCTCACTAAAGCATTTGATCTGGTCAGTCAACAACTCCTGATAGCAAAACTAAATTATCTTGGCCTTGATACTTGCTCCCTTTCTTGGTTCTCTAATTATTTGTCTCACTAAAGCAATGTGTCAAGTGGGCTGGGGCCACCTCCCCCTCCCATCAATGACAGGGTCCCCTGTTGTTTTCCATATTTATAAACAAACTTCCCTGTAACTGTGGCGGCGCATCTGTACAACTCTATGCCGACGATGCCATCCTGTATAAATCAGACAACAATGTCTCCTCCATCAAGTCCAACCTTGAGTCAGATTTCCGAGCGCTAGAATCCTGCTTTCTTGAGAACTTACTGGTGCTCAACTCCAAGAAAACAAATACAATGCTGTTCTACCACACTTCTTTTGACTTGACCAACCATAAACCCTTACTAGTCAACACCTCCACAGTGGTGGCACTCTAAGGAGTGAACTCCTTTAAATATTTAGGAGTAACACTGGACAAACCTCTCTCTTTTGAAGCTCATGTTGATAGAGTAATAAAGGCCACCCATCAAAAGTTAGGCCTACTCTACCGTACTGCACCTTACCTGGCCCTTCAATCCAGAAGAACAATTGCTTTGACCGCTCTTCTCCCTGGGCTTTTCTTTGGAGCCCCCCTGCTCCTCTCAGCTAAACAGTTGGTCCTGTCCAAAGTAATGCAAGCCTACCACTGGATTGCCCGATTCGCAGCAAATGCTCCTGCTCGATCACATCATTGCAAAGTGCTCCAAGCCCTACACTGGCCATCTTTTGAAGTAAAGCTTGACTTCCCTTTACACTGCACCACGTTCAAACTTATCCACCTCCCCTTCCCACCTGTCCTCTCCAACCTGCTTGTGTTAAAATCCTTTTCAAGGACCCTGCGCTCCTCTCACCTCCCTATGCTTGCCCTTACCAAAACACGTTTAGCCATAGGCAGGAGATCCTTCTCCTTAGCTCCTCACAGATGGAATAACCTTCCTCAGCAGCTACTTTCCTGCAAATCTCTTCCCCTATTCAAAAAATACTTCAAAGAAATCTTCTTCCCCTCTCCAACCTGCAATTGTATTTAAAGCTCACCATCACAATTACATGGACCCCCTCTAGGTGGAATCCCACCTCCCTCTCTCTCTCTCTCTCTCACTCTTTCTTCCTCTCCACACCTACACAGACTATTATATGGAAACATAGAATGTGATGGCAGATAAGGACCACTTGGCCCATTTCCCTACCTAATGGATAAGCTGCAGATCCTAGTTAATCAGCAGCCTACTTCCTCCTACCCACCACTAGAATTGCTTCATGTCTGTCCCATGCATTCTTGAATTCCCCCAGTTTTTGACTCCACGACCTCCCCAGGAAGGCTGTTCCATGCATCCACAATCCTCTCCATGAAAAAATACTTCCTCACATTACCTCTGAGCCATCCCCCCTCTATCTTCGCATTGTGCCCCCTTGTTTTGTACGTCTCTTTTTCTGAAAGATGCTACACTCTTGGACTTTGTTAATTCCCTTGAGGTACTTAAAAGTTTCTATCATGTCCCCCCTCTCCCTCCTTTCCTCGAGGGTATACATATTAAGCTCCTTTAGTCTCTTTTCGTATGTTTTCTGGTACAGACCCTGCACCATTTTGGTTGCCCTCCTCTGACAGCCTCCACCCTGTCTATGTCTTTGTGGAGATGGGGTCTCCAGAACTGCACGCAGTACTCCAGATGAGGTCTCACCAACTGTCTGTACAGAGGGATAACAACTTCCTGTTTTCTACTGGTGATGCCTCTCCCTATGTATCCCAGTATCCCCCCAGCTGTCCTTACTGCCTTCTCACATTGCTTGCCCACCTTTAGGTCATCTAATCTAACTACACCCAGGTCCCTTTCCATTTTTGTTGTTGTCAGTATTTTACCCCCCATTGTGTACTCTTCCCCTGGGTTTTTGTTTCCCAGGTGCATTACTTTGCACTTCTTTGTGTTGAATCTAAGCTATCATATGTTTGTCCATTCCTCCAACCTTGCCAAGTCCCTTCTCATCCTTTCCACCCCACCTTGTGTATCAACCCTGTTGCAGATCTTTGTGTCGTCTGCAGAGAGACATACTTTTCCTTCCAGTCCTTCTGCAATGTCACTTATAAAGACATTAAAAAGGACCGGACCCAGCACTGAACCCTAAGGTACCCCACTAGTCACCCCCTTTCTTCACTGTGGACTCTGTTTACTATTACCCTCTGCATCCTGTTCTCCAGCCAATGTTTTACCCAGGCTACCATCCTGGGACCCACTCCCAGGCTGGCTAATTTGTTTGTTAATATTTTGTGCGGGACTGTGTCAAATGCCTTGCTAAAGTCTAGGTAGGCCATGTCCACAGCCCCTTCCTGGTCTACTACTTTGGTCACCCAGTCAAAGAAATCTATTAGATTCGTCTGACATGACCTTCCCGCTGTGAATCCATGTTGCCTTGGGTCCTGTGCCCCACTGGCCTCTAGGTATTCAGCAATTATTTCCTTCAGAAGTGAATCCATCATTTTCCCTACCACTGAGGTCAAACTGACAGGTTTGTAGTTTTCTGCCTCTGTCTTGCTCCCACTTTTGTGAAAGGGAATCACATGCGCCCTCCTCCAGTCCTCAGGTACCACACCTTCCTCCAATGATTTGTTAAAAAGGGTGGTCAGTGGTGTTACTAGTTCTCCCCTTAGTTCTTTTAGAATTCTGAGGTGAATCCCATCAGGCCCCATTGCTTTGTCCACCTTCAGTTTTAGGAGTTCTTTCAGAACCCTTTCTTCTGTGAAAGGACTGATATCGACCCCCCCTATCCAGAGTGCTTCTATTGACTGGATTAGGTACCTCCCCCCTCCTCTTCCTTTGTGAATACTGAGTAGAAGTATTCGTTCAGTATCCCTGCCTTTTCACTGTCCCTCTTTGCCCACCCACTCTCCTCTTTATTCAGCCTCAGTATCCCTCCCTTTGTCTTTCTTCACTCCCTAATGTACCTATAAAAGGTTTTCTAGGGATGTGGATATGTTGTTCAATCCACACTTACTGGCAGGTTCCTTGCCACTTTAAACTTTACTAGAAGGTCTTCAAGCTGGCTCCTCCCACCCACCTGGGTGATAAAACTTTCGGCTCTGCCCCATGACCCCAGATCTTCCTTACCGCTTGGAAGCTCAGGTTCCCTCCTTTGTGCTCTGCATTTTAGGCCTGGATCCAAACTCTTCGGTTAACCTGAAACTAATTTTAAAATTCACAAGACTTTGGTCTTTATCTTCCCTCGAGGTTGCGATGGACAAATCGACTCCTGGATTTCGACGGTGCCCTGTGGGCAGAAGATGTCCCAGACCGATCCACACTCCACGTGCATTTACTGCTTGGGGCTTGGCCACGACTCGCAGGCCCATGACTTGTGCAGGTCCTTTTCGGCTACGGTCTTAGAGGATCGCGCTGCCAGATTAAGAACTTGGGCTTCCAGAGAAACATTATCCTCTGGTCAAGTCGAAGGAGGCCCGTTGGGTGGTTTCCGCGGCTGCGGGCTCGGATTAACAGCTCGAACAGATGATCACCCTCGAGGAGGAGGCGCCCAGGACGCATCATCATCATCCTCGGCCACGCACTTATCCCGCTGTCCTTGGGCCCTCCTACACGTCACTTGGGAGCGGCTAATCCCTCCACCAAGGGAGAGGGGCCTTCAGGACATTCCTCTCGGTCCAAAAAGAAGGACTCTAAGGGTAAGTTCCACTGTCGACGTTTGAGGGAGTGGGAGAGGTCCCCTTTTCCGGATAGTTGACACTCGACTTCAGTCGAGGTTGCGGCTAAGGCCGCTGGCTTCACGGTGTCCCAGCCAGGTCAGCCGGCTGAGACACCCGTCGATGCGGTTGAGATTTTTCTCGATCCTTCGGACGGTCTGTCGACTGGAGAAGCTGACAACCCTTCTTCACCGGTTCCCCCGGTGGAAACCGAGACTTGCCTGTAGCCTCCTTGCCGGAGTCCCAGTTAAGGCCCTGAACCGAGGGAGGAGCGGGTTTCCGCCCTCTCAGACTCACCTTGAAACACTGAAGGTCTCGGTCTCGGACCTCTTCCAGGTCCAGCCGATCCCACTATATATCGGTGGTCTTGGTCTCGACACCGTGAAAGCTGTGAACCTCCATCCTCGCTACGCCCTCTTCAGAGGATAGGCTCTGGCACAAATTACGTCGGCTTATGAGGATCTAATGTGAAGCAGCTTCTTTTGACTGGGAATAAGCTGACTCCGTCACCTTCCCCGGCCATTAAGTGGCTGTCACCGGAGCGGCCGAAACAACCCCTCATTGTAGTTGAGGAGCCGAAGCCAGCACCAGTTGCTCGGCTGCGCCACCCATTGTGGTGGAACCCCCACCTCCACAACCTAAAACTGGGGCCCCGACAAAGGATTCTCGGTCAGGCCAGGGCTTGCCCCACTGGTTGTCGGTCACCCTCACTCCCGATCGACCTCGGCAGGTGGAAGGTGGCTCAGGCGCTTGGCAGCTGTTCACAGACTCCTCAGAGTCTGACAACGACTCCTCCTTGTTCTCCAGGCCGCTTGACCTGGAGTCCACCGTGGGTCAGTCGGTGGATGAGAGCTCATCCTCGTTCCTTGAAATGCTTCGACTCATCTCAGAGTCCACTGGGATGAAGCTCGAACCCGTTTCAAAATGGGCCAAGTATCCCCTCACGGAGATACTGGACCGAGGGGAATTCCCCCACAGAGGCCTTCTGGGTAGCCGAGGCCATTGTTGGACCGGCCCTGGAGCTATGGCAGCGGCCAGCTTCTTGTCCAGCACCTTCGGCCAGGATGGCTCGGAAGTATGCTGTTCCCACCGGTTCACTCTCCAGTTTCTCGGAGCACCCCTCTGCGGGGGGGGGGGGGCTCGTGACCGACAGCGCTCTGGCTGCTCCAGGAATGCTCAGGATGTGGACAAGCCTCCTGACAAGGAGTCCAAGAAGCTGGACTACTCTGGGCGGAAAGTTTATGCTGCTTCCTCCCTAGGCCTTCGTCAGGCCAGCTCGGCCATCCTGATGGCGCACTTTTCACATGCCCTTTTGGGCTCCCTGGATGAGGTGATTCCTCATTTCCCAGCTGACCTCCAAACTGTGGTCAAGCAGGTGCGGGATCAGGTAAGGACAGTGGCCAAACAGCAGCTCCAGACTTCCCTGGACATCGCTGACTCGTGTGCCTGGTCAGTAGCAGCTGCAGTGGCCATGCGCCGCAGAACTTGGCTGCGCCACCTTTACGGCGGATACCCAGCACAAGCTGGCAGACATTCCCTTCTTGGGTACCAACTTGTTTGGTCCCGGGTGGAGGGGCATCTTCAGCGGATCGAGAAGTCCAGCGCCACCTTGGACTCGGTCATGTCTGCTCAGAAGAACAAAGGCCGCCAGCAGCAGCGTAAACCCTTTCGTCCTTCAGTCTCTGCGGCACGTCCAGCCCAGTAACACCAGCATCAGGGCCAGCAGGCTCGCACTTGGCACCCCAGAGTCAAGCCTGCTGCTTCCTCCAGCAGGAAACCGGGAGGAAAAGGTCCAGGCGGCTCCTCGGCTGGCCCTTCCTCCAAGCTTGCCCAGTGACGGGTTGAGGGGGTGTCACCCCCAACCTCGTCACTCCTCCCCGGGTTCCCCCCGTGGGGGGAAGGCTCCGCCACTTCCTTTCCACCTGGTCCGATATCACCGTGGACCACTGGGTGTTAGAAGTGGTAGGAAGGGATCTGCCTCTGGAATTCGAGCAGTCCCCACCCTATCGAGCCATCGCTCCATGGGAGGCTATGGGGTCCACAGTCTCTTTCTGTCGGCTCGTCGAGCCGACATTGCCCTGCTCCTCCAGAAGGAGGTGATCAGGGAGGTGGCGGATCCTCCTCCAGACCCAGGGTTTGTGTCCAGGTACTTCCTGGTCCCAAAACGGACGGGGGGCTGGTGCCCCATTCTAGACCTACACAACCTGAACAAGTTCCTATGGTCTTGTACCTTCAGGATGGTCAATCTGGCTCAGATCATTCCATCCTTGGAAAGAGGCATGTGGTTCTGTTCTCTGGACCTCCAGGACACATTTTTTCACACCCCAATCCGTCTGTCTCACCAGCGATTCCTCCGCTTCAGGGCAGAGGGATCCCTTTACGAGTTCTGGGCCATGCCCTTCGGCCTCTCTCTCCAGCTCCCAGGGTCTTCACCAAATGCATGTCAGTGGTGACAGCATTCTCTTGGGCGCCGAAGGGTCCGGGTGTACCCTTACCTGGATGACTGGCTGATTGCAGCCCCCTCCAGGTTGGAGGTGGAGTGGTCCAGAGATCTGGCCCTCCAGGTCTGCTCTCAGATTGGCCTCCTCATCAACAAGGCCAAATCGGAACTCATGCCAATGCAGGTGATTCAGTTCATCGGGGCAGAGCTCGACTGTCTTCGAGCCAGAGCACGGCTCCTGGCGGACAGGGACGAGGTTCCTTCCTCCTTTGCCCAATCATTTCTGGTTGGGCACTGCGCCCGCCTGGGACTTCCTGCGCCTCCTGGGACTCATGGCGGCCTGCACCAGCGTGGTCCGTTGGGCCCGCTCGCACATGCGTCCCCTACAATGGGGGCTGGCCCGCTAATGGTCACAGCACCCTGGTCCTCTGGACCAGCCAGTGATAGTGATCCAGGAGATGTGGAACGCTCTTCAGTGGTGGCTCGTTCCAGCTCATCTGCAGGAGGGTATTCTGTTTGTCCGCCCAGAGCTGATGGTCACTCTTAATGACCGACGCCTCTCTGATGGGTTGGGGTGCCCATCTGGGGGAGCTCAGAGTGCATGGCCTCTGGTCCCCTCAGGAGTCTTGATTTCACATCAACCTGCTAGAGCTTCGAGCGGTCCATCTAGCCCTCACCACCTTTGCTCCTTTTGTACGGTGTCAAGTGGTCCAGGTCCAGATGGACAACAACACGACCATGTACTACCTAAACTGCCAGGGAGGGACGCCACTCCTTGCCTCTGTGCAAGGAGGCTCTCTGCACTTGGTCTCTCGTGAGCAGACTGGAGGTGGATCTCCTAGCCATCCATGTGGCAGGAGCCTCCAACACTCTGGCGGATGCCCTCAGTCAGATAGGCGCTGCATCTCACAAGTGGTTGCTCCTGCCAGAGGTAGTACAAAATCTGTTCTCCCACTGGGGCACACCTCAGGTGGACCTGTTTGCCTCCAGGGAGAATGCGAAACTGAGGTTGTTTCATGCCTGTCCCCCTCAGCAGGGCTCGCTGCAGGGGGATGCCTTCTTGAGGCCGTGGACCCTGGACCTCTTCTATGCCTTCCTTCCATTTCCCTTGATCCACAAGGTACTTCTCATGGCGGGGAGGGACAAGGCGCATGTGATTCTGGTAGCCCCAGACTGGCTCCGCCAGTTCTGATATCCAGATCTCCTCAGCCTCAGCTCCAGGCTCCCGAGGCGGCTTCCCGCCCGCCCGGACCTGATCTCAGTCAACAAGGGAAAGGTACTCCACCCGGACCTTCAATCCCTGCACTTGATGGCCTGGTTTCTGAGCGGCTAGAGTTCCAGGCCTTGGGTCTCTTTTCGACGAGGTCCTCAACGTTGTTGAGGCATTCCGTTGCTCTGTCAGTGGTCTGTCTATTCATACTCATCTGTATTGTTCTTGTATGCCTATCCCATGCCTGTTTGAAGCCCTGCACTGTATTCATATCCACCACTTCCTGAGGTAGGCTGTTCCATGCATCCACCACCCTTGCTGTGAAAAAGAACTTCCTCACACTACCCCTTAATCGGCCTCCCTCTAATCTCATGCTGTGTCCTCTTGTCTTACTATTTTTCTTATATTGAAACATGTTAGACTCTTTCACCTTGTTAATGCCCTTAAGGTGTTTGAATGTTTCGATCATATCACCTCTCTCCCTCTTTTGCTGTAGGGTATACATATTGAGCTCCATTAATCTGTCCTCATATGTTTTCTGATGCAGTCCCTGCACCATTTTGGTTGCCCTTCTCTGGACTGCCTCAATTTGGTTAATGTCCTTGTGAAGGTGTGGCCTCCAGTACTGTACGCAGTACTCCAGATGGGGCCTAATCAGTGTCTTGTAAAGAGGGATTCTAGGGACATGGATATGTTGTTCAATCCATACTTCCATACTTACTGTTCCTTGCCACTTTAAAGCTTGCCGGAAGGTCTTCAAGCTGGCTCCTCCCATCCACCCGGGTGATAAAACTCTCGGCTCCGCCCCATGACGCCAGATCTTCCTTACCGCTTGGAAGCTCAGGTTCCCTCCTTTGCGCTCTGTGTTTTAGACCTGGATCCAAACTCTTCGGTTAACCCGAAACTTATCTTAAAATTTACAAGATTTCGGACTTTTTCTTCCTTCGTGGCTGTGATGGACAAGTCGACTCCTGGGTTTCGGCGGTGCCCCTGTGGGTAGAAGATGTCCCGGACCGATCCTAACTCCACATGCGTTTACTGCCTCGGATTCGGGCATGATTTGCAGGCTCGCGACTTGTGCAAGTCCTTCTCGGCCATGATTCTTGAGGGTCTCGCTGCCAGATTGCAACTTGGGCGCCCCGAGAAACGTTATTCTCCGGTAAAGTCGAAGGAGGCCAGTTGGGCAGTGTTCACGGCAGCGGGCTTGGCTGAACAGCTTGAACAGATGATCGCCCTCGAGGAGGAGGCGGCCCATGCCGCATCTTCTTCATCCTCGGCTGCGGCATTTATCCCGCTCTCTTTGGGGTCCTCCTACATGGTTTCGTTCAAGGAGCTTTGTCAATCCTTCTCCACCAAGAGAGAGAGGGCCCTTCGGGACATTGCTCTCAGTCCAAGAAGAAGGACTCCAAGGGTAAGTCCCACCGTCGACGTTTGTGGGGGGGGGAGAGGTCCCCTTCCCTGGATGGTCGACATTCGATTTTGGTCGCAGTTGTGGCTAAGGCCGCTGGCTTCACGGTGTCCCCATCAGGTCAGCCGGCCGAGGCACCCGTCGACGCAGTTGAGATTTTTCTCAACCTGTCGGACGGGCTGTCGACTAGAGAAGCCAACAACCCTTCTTCACCGGTTCCCCCGGTGGAAACCGAGGACTTGCCTGTGCCTCCTGTGCCAGAGTCCTCGTTAAGGTCCCTGAACCAAGGGAGGAGTGGGTTTCCCCGCTCCCTCTCAGACCCACCCCGGAAACAGCGAATGTCTCTGTCTCGACTCCTCTCGTCCAGCCGGGAGCGATTCTGTCTCTGGCTCCGCACTGGTGAAAGTGCTGCACCGGGCCATCCTCATCTTCGCCCCTTCGAGGATAGGTTCCAGCGCAATTGTGTTGGGCGACGAGATCTGATGTGGCAGCAGCTTCTTTTCACCAGGAACAAGCCAACTCCGTTGCTTCCTTGGCCATTAAGTGGCTGTCACCAGAGCGGCCGAAAAAACAACCCCTTGTTGTAATCGAGGAGCCGAAGCCGGCACCGGTTGCTCATCCGAAACCAGCTGCGCCATCCACTGTGGTGGAACCCCCGCCTCCACAACCTAAAACTGGGGCAACGACCAAGGATTCTCGGTTGGGTCAGAGTCTGCCCCATCGGTTGTCGGTCACCCTCACTCCTGATCAACCTCGGCAAGTGGAGGGTGGCTCAGGCCCTTGGCAGCTGCTTGCAGACTCCTCGGAGTCTGTCGATGATTCCTCACTGTTCTCCAGGCCCCTCGAACTGGAGTCCACTGGGGGTCAGTCGGTGGACGAGAGCCCATCCTCGTTCCTGGGAATGCTTTGGCTCATCTCAGAGTCTACTGGGATGAAGCTCGAACCCGTTTCAAAGGGGGCCAGGTATCCCCTCACGGAGATACTGGACTGAGGGGATTCCCCCACGGAGGCCTTTCCGGTGGCTGAAGCCATTGTTGGCCTGGCTCTGGAGCTTTGGCAGCGGCCAGCTTCTTGTCCAGCACCTTCAGCCAGGATGGCCCGAGAGTATGCCGTTCCCACTGGTTCACTCTCCGGATTCTCGGAGCACCCCTCTGTGGAGGGGCTTGTGACTGACAGTGTTTTCCGGCACTACGGAAACACTCAGGACATGGACAAGCCACCCGATAAAGAGTCCAAGAAACTGGACTACTCTGGGTGTAAAGTCTGTGCTTCATCCTCCTTAGGCCTTCGTCAGGCCAGTTCGGCCGTTCTGATGGCACACTTTTCCCACGCCCTGTTGGGCTCACTGGATGAGGTGATTCCTCATCTCCCGGCTGACCTCCAGACTACGGTCAAGCAGGTGTGGGATCAGGGAAGGGTGGTGGCGAAGCAAGAGCTCCAAACTGCCTTAGACATTGGAGACTCTTGTGCCTGGTCAGTAGCGGCCGCAGTGGCCATGCACCGCAGAGCTTGACTGCGGATCTCCACTTTCACAGCAGATACCCAGCACAAGCTGGCAGACGTTCCCTTCCTGGGTACCGACTTGTTCGGCCCCGGGGTGGAGGGTCATCTGCAGAGGATCGAGAAGTCCAGTGCCACCTTGGACTCGGTCACGTCTGCCCAGAAGGACAAAGGCCGCCAGCAGCAGTGTAAGCCCTTTCGACTTTCTGCCCCTGCGGCACATCCTGCCTAGCAACACCAGCATCAGGGCCAGCAGCCTCGCACTTGGCACCCCAAAGCCAAGCCTGTGGCTTCCTCCAGCAGGAAGCCAGGAGGGAAAGGTCTAGGAGGCCCCTCGGCCAGTCCTACCTCCAAGCCTGCCCAGTGACGGGTTGAGGGGTGTTGCCCCCAACCTCGTCACTCCTCCCTGGGTTCCCCCCGTAGGGGGGGGACGGCTCCGCCACTTTCTTTCTGCCTGGTCCGATATCACCATGGACCGCTGGATGCTGGAAGTGGTAGGAAAGGGTCTGCCTCTGGAATTCGATCAGGCCCCACCCTATTGAGCTGTTGCCCCACAGGGGGGCTATGGGGTCCGCAGACTCTGTTGGCTCGTCGAGCCGACATTGCCCTGCTCCTCCAGAAGGAGGTGATCAGGGAGGTGGCGGATCCTCCACCAGACCCAGGGTTTGTGTCCAGGTATTTCCTGGTCCAAAAACGGACGGGGGGGCTGGCGCTGCATTCTAGACCTAAACAACCTGAACAAGTTCCTAAGGTCTCGAACCTTCAGGATTGTCACTCTGGCTCAGATCATTCCATCCTTGGAATGAGGCATGTGGTTCTGTTCTCTGGACCTCCAGGACGCGTTCTTTCATGTCCCAATCTGTCCGTCCCACCAGTGATTCCTCCGCTTCAGGGCAGATGGGTCCCTTTACGAGTTCTGGGCCATGCCCTTTGGCCTCTCTCTCCAGCTTCCAGGGTCTTCACCAAATGCATGGCAGTGGTGACAGCATTCCTGTGGTGCCGAAGGGTCCGGGTGTACCCTTACCTGGACGACTGGCTGATTGCAGACCCCTTCAGACTGGAGGTGGAGCGGTCCATGGATCTGGCCCTCCAGGTCTGCTGTCGGATTGGCCTCCTCATCGAGGCCAAATCGGAAATCATGCCAACGCAGTTGATTCGGTTCATCGGGGCAGAGCTCGGCTCTCTTCGAGCCAGAGCACGGCTCCTGGCGGACAGGGCCGAGGTCCTTTCCTCCTTTGACCAATCATTTCTGGTTGGGCAACTGCACCCTGCCAGGGACTTCCTGCGCCTCCTGGGCCTCATGGCAGCCTGCACCAGCGTGGTCCATTGGGCCTGTTGGCACATGCCTCCCCTGCAGTGGGGACTGGCCCACCAGTGGTCACAGCACTCTGGTCCTCTGGACCAGCCAGTGGCAGTGACCCAGGAGATGTGGAACGTTCTCCAGTGGTGGATCGTTCCAGCTCATCTGCAGGAGAGTATCCCATTTGTCTGCCCTGAGCCGACGGTCACTGTAACAACCGACGTCTCTCTGATGGGTTGGGGTGCCTATCTGGGAAGCTCAGAGTGCACGCCTCTGGTCCCCTCAGGAGTCTCGATGCCACATCAACCTGCTGGAGCTTCGAGCTGCCCGACTAGCCCTCACCGCCTTTGCTCTGTTTGTACGGGGGTCAAGTGGTCCAGGTCCAGATGGACAATACCACGACCATGTACTACCTAAACCGCCAGGGCGGGACGTGCTCCTTGCCCCTGTGCAAGGAAGCTCTCCACACTTGGTCCCTCGTGTGCAGCCTGGAGGCGGATCTCCTAGCCATCCATGTGGCAGGAGCCTCCAACACTCTGGCCGATGCCCTAAGCCAGATTGGGGCTGTGTCTCACGAGTGCTCTCTCCTGCTGGAGGTGGTACACGCTCTGTTCTCACACTGGCGTACACCTCAGGTGGACCTGTTTGCCTCCAGGAAGAATGCGAAGCTGAGGCTGTTTCATGCCCGCCCCCTCAGCAGGGCTCTCGCTGGGATGCCTTCTCGAGGCTGTGGACCCCGGGCCTCTTCACGCCTTTCCCCATTTCCCTTGATCCACAAGGTGCTTCTCAAGGTGAGGAGGGACACAACGCAGGTGATTCTGGTAGCGCCAGACTGGCCCCACCAGTTCTGGTATCCAGATCTCCTCAGCCTCAGCTCCAGGCTCTCGAGGAGGCTTCCAGCCCTCCCAGACCTGATCTCAGTCAACCAGGGGAAGGTTCTCTACCCAGACCTTCAATCCCTGCACCTGACAGCCTGGTTCCTGAGTGACTAGAGTTCCAGATCTTGGATCTTTCTGATGAGGTCCTCAACGTTGTTGAGGCATCCCGTAAGGAGTCGACCAGAAAATCCTATGCCTTCAAATGGAAGATGTTTTCCATTTGGTGTCAGGATAAGGGGTTGGACCCTTCCTCCTGTTCCTTGGCCAGCATTCTGGACTACCTGTGGTCCCTTTCTCAGCTAGGGCTTCGTTTGATGACCCTTAAGGTGCACCTGGCAGCCATCTCTGCTTACCGGGCGCGGGCCAGAAAGCAGTCGGTGGTGCAGGAGAAGGTGGTCAGGCGCTTTTTCAAAGGTCTTGATCACATATCCCCTCTGGTGCGAGAACCTCCACCTCCGTGGGATCTACTGCTGGTATTGGCTAAGCTCATGGGCAAGCCATTCGAACCGATGCACAGTTGTGACATCTCTCACCTGTCGTGGAAGACCGCCTTCCTGGTGGCTATCACATCAGCCAGAAGGATGGGAGAGCTCCAGGCGCTTTCCATCGAGTCTCCCTATCTGGTCTTCCACAGGGACAAGGTTGTCCTGCGCCCCCACCTGAAATTCCTTCCGAAGGTGGTGTCGGAGTTTCACCTTAACCAGGTGTTGACTCTGCCGGTGTTCTACCCCAATCACACCTCGGAGGCTTAATATAGGCTCCATACTCTGGACCCTAGAAGAGTGCTCGCTTATTATAAGGATTGGACGGCTGAAGTTCGGGGAGAGGTTCACCAGCTGTTTGTCACCTACGCTGAAGCCGCACCTGGCAGACCTGCAGCCAAGCGGACGATAGGCAGGTGGGTCACCTCCTGCATAGATCTCTGCTATAGGCTGGCGGGCATGGAGCCTCCCAAAGGGATAAGAGCTCATTCTACCCGCCATACCGCTGCATTGGTGGCTGCTTCCAGGGATGTCCCTATCCAGGAAATCTGCAGGGCTGCTACCTGGAAGTCAACACACACCTTCATTACCCACTACCACATAGACCTTGAGTCACGCCGCGATGCTGGTTTTGGGACCTCGGTTCTCCAGTCTTTATTTCCCAAGTAGGGTGTGTGTGCCTTGACTCCCCTCCTCCCGGAGAACTGCTAGGAGTCTGCCAGTAAGTGTGGATTGAACAACATATCCATGTCGCTAGAAATACAGGTTACTCACCTGTAACAGGAGTTCTAGGAATGGTATATGTTGTTCATCCACACAACCCACCCAACCTCCTCGGCTTCGACGCACAACCTGGCTTCCAGCGGGCTAGATCTGGCGTTATGGGGCGGAGCTGAGAGTTTTATCACCCGGGTGGGTGGGAAGACCCGGCTTGAAGACCTTCCAGCAAGATTTAAAGCGGCAAGGAACCTGCCAGTAAGTGTGGATGAACAAGATATACCATTCCTAGAACTCCTGTTACAGGTGAGTAACCTGTATATCTGGTCCGGGGCCAGCTGGGGAGACAATTTTACTGCCTCCACAGAGGACTTCCGCTTACTTTCTTCCATCAAGTCCAGAAGAGGGTCTCCTTTCGTCCGTCCCCTCCCGATGACTACACACTGCAAACACCATGTCAGCCCTATTTGCATATGGCTTCATCATGTTGACATGGTACATCCTTTCTGTCTGTCTTCTGTCAGGTAACTCCATAATGTAGTTCACATCATTTACCTTCCTAACCGCTTTGTACGGTCCTGCCCACTCAGCTTGCAGCTTGTCTTTCTGGACCGGAATAAGGACCATGACTTCCTGACCCACCATGTACGAGCGAGCTCTGGCTCTGCGGTCATACCACACTTTTTGTTTCTGTTGGGCAGCTGCTAGGTTGCTCTGTGCTGTCCCCATAAGTTCCTTCAGCCTTTCCCTAAACCTAAGGACGTAATCCACAATGGGAGTTCCCTGGGTGGCGTGCTTGCCTTCCCAGTCCTCCCGGAGCCACATACCCGGCATTCATATAAGAGTTCAAAGGGTGAATATCCTGTCGACTCTTGGGGCACCTCCCTGTATGCAAACAACAGGTGGGGAAGGTATTTCTCCCAGTCCCTCCCATGCTGTTCAGCAAATGCCCGGAGCATTGACTTTAGGGAACCATTGAATCGTTCCACAATGTATTTATTTTATTTTATTTAGTTTTTGTTGACTGGGTAAGTGCACTAGACAAATCCTGCCTATTTTCAGGCATGACCGGGATACAGATGAGTGCCAACTGACCTTGAACCAGATTAAGCTGTTGGTGGTATTTTTAGTGAATGAGGGAAATTTGGCCAGGACACCGGGGAAATTCCCCTACTGCATTGCTGTCAGTAGGGGGAGATTTTGGCTGTCTGTTGTTTGTGATGGCCACTCGGAGCAAAGCTGAATGGTGTGCGGATGCACTTCAGGTAGGAGAGCTAGCCTCCTCTTCTACCGTTGTATTGCCAGAGGCTGAGAACGAGAATATTAATCAGGAACCTGTTTGTGGAAAGGATGACGAAGTCACAGATGTTTATGCCTCGGCAGAAGATATTTTTACTGCGGTTACTAAAATAAATCGGACTACAGTTTGCTCGGAGTGACAAACATCTGAAGGAAATGCTGCAGTTACTGAAAATGAAGAATCTATGCAGGAAATTTTACCAAGTCGGTCTGCCTTTATTTCTGAGCAGCGGGATGGATCTGCTGTCATTCTGGCTCCTTCACCTGTCAGTTCGGCATCTGATGCAGCAGCATCAAAGGCTTCGCCAAGGCCGGGTGAGTCATTTCCTCCTACGGGGCCTTTTTCAATAACAAATGACTCTACTGTTTTACAGGCTGGCAGTTCAAACTCTACTAAGGTAGATGTGTGCCAAAAGCCTTCAGTATTTTCAGTTGCACAATTTAAAAGTCAAAAACCCTTTTGTTCTAATGCGAGCAAACCTAATGTCCGATTACAGGGGAATAGCGTGGACTGTTTCCAAGTCGACTGGTTTCGTTTTCAAACTCCCTGAGACAGCTGACAGATTGATAAAACCACAAAGCCCTACTAAATATCAAACACTGCACAATCAGCAATCCTCAGCTACGGTATTTTCATTCACTGATACTGCCAACATGAAGAAATGTTCGGATACAGGCAGAGACGTTGTGCTTCAAGATAATCTTGTTGATTTAAAAGGAAAACAGGTACTTGATCGTCCTACCTACTCTTCCACTAATATTGCACCTGCAGAAGGACCAGCTCTGTCTTGCAATACCTGGTCTCCTCAGAAAGCTCTTTTAGAAGCTGGATGGAAAAAAATGTCTGGGGGACACTGGCTCCCTGATCCAGCATGGGATTCGACATTTGATTTTACTTTGGCCTCACCGGATTGGAAACCAGGGCCTCAGGCACGATCTGAGTGCAATCCTACAATTCAACAGGATTTACCTGTAACTTTAGTGGAGACTTTAGCACCTAACAAAGATCACGAATGTGAACAGAATAAGGATCCTATAATTATTTCGGATAACATTAAGCTTCTGCCAGAAAATGGTAATGAAGCTCCAAATCGGGACAGTAAAAACCCTGACACTCATCAAAAACCTTTAATGTCAGATTTATTTTCTCATGCCAAAAAAGAAGCAGCCCCTAGAAGAAATGCTGTATGCATTAGATATAAAGGGGGCTTAGCAGAGAGACCAGACCGCTATTATGTTGGCAGGACTTTACTAAAGGACTCCTTGCATTTTCCACATACTGATGTTTTTGCCTTTATAAATATATCCGGAGAAGACAACTTTGACGTCAGTTTTCGGACGTCACATGCATTAGAGTTATTTTGGGAACGCTATGGCCCAGTTAAGTGCCCTCCCATATGGACCCACTTCTTAGTAATTCCGCTTACAAAACCACTTGTAAAGTATGTTACAGTTATGTTTCGGAATGAGGGGGTCCGTGTGGAAGATATCACTTTTTGGTTGAATCAAAAATGTGATGTGCTTAGTACTCCAGAAGCAGTTCTGGATTCTGAAAGATTCTGGACGGGAGGTTGGAAATATAAAGTTAAACTCAGACAGACTGATTCAGAAATAAAACACGTTCCTAATTCCTTTCTTATGGGGAGGGATAGAGGGGTTTGTTTTTATGGGAGGCAACCGAGAGCTTGTTGTAAGTGTGGGGCCCGTACCCATTTATCAAGTACCTGTGATAAACTGCGTTGTGACAGTTGCGGAGAAATAGGCCATGTCACTATGCAATGTGCTAATCACACGAAGTGTGATTTATGTGAAGCATATGGACACACGTTTGGAGACTGCCCTTGGGCTGCAAAAAATAAAACATCCTGTGTCAGCCCTGAATTGCTTATACAAGAAGCCAAAGAGACAGTAGCTCCTTTGGCAAAGAACCCTCCCCACCCCTCTCCTAAACATTACCCGCCAGGCCCCTCACCACCACCTCACTCTCCCTCCACTCTCGAGTTACCCAAAAATGACATCAGTTCAGCCCCCCGTTTTAGTGACAGGTTCAGTAGAACTTCCTTAGGATACCATACTGGAGTCGGAAAAAGCCTGTTGTTCTGATTCACAGTTACTGCTTCCTGTTTGCTATAAAGATCCTCCAGGCTTGGAAGAGTCTTTTTCTGCACCTCTTGCTGCCTCCCCTCTTTCTAGACAGCAGTTGACTAGATTTTCGAAGTCTAAATTACCCCCCCTTCCCCAGAACCTCTGGAGACTGAAAATTCATATTCAGCACTTTTTTGGGGTGATTCTGAAATGGATCATGGGGATTCAGATTCACAGGCTTCGACCTTGGAATCTCTTTCTCAGAGTACTGGTAATTACAAGGGTAAAAAGAAAAAAAAAAGAAAAAAAGAATTAAAATATTCTGAATTTTCAAAACATGACTACAGTTACTTGGGGTTCTTTCAATACGCACAGTATCCTTAATTATGAGAAACGTCAGGCTGTTTTTCAATATGTTCATGATTTGCAAATTGATGTTTGTTTCCTGCAAGAAACTTGGATGCATTCTGCAGAACAACTAGTGGCTTTTAAAAGGGATTGGCAATGGGGTCCTTCCTATTGTCTTTCGGTCCAGATAATGCAGATGGAATTGGAATTCTTTTCAATTCTTATAAATTCACTATAAGGAAACTCATAGATTTAAATGCAGGGAGGGTGTTGATATTGGATGGTTTATGGGAAGAAACAAACTTTAGGTTTATCACTATTTATAACCCCCATACTAAAGCTGAGAGGGTAGCTCTTTTAAAAGCTATTCAACCCTTCCTAGTTGCTAATTTATTAGTTCTTTTTGGGGGTGATTTTAATTGTACTTTATATCTGAAACGTGAGGCTTCTCATTCTCAGGCCAAGAAGAACATGTATTGTGACTCCCATGCATTAGAACACTTGGTTAAAACTGCAGATCTTACAGATTGTAGGAAATATCAGATTTCAGGGCCAAACTTTACGTATATTCGCAGCAAATTATTTACCACAATAGATTACTTATTTGCTTCCCCTAATGTACCAGTTGGAAACTTTAAATCATGTCCAGCAGAATTTTCGGACCGTTTATTTTTATTTTGTACAATTCATCTAGGAGCACGAACTGTCCCAAAATTAAATAGATGGAAACTCAATTCCTCCATTTTATTAAATTCATATGTTCATCGTACTATTTTAAATCTTCTTATAGCTAGATTGTCAGTAGCTTTTCTATACCCTAATATAGGGGAATGGTGGAAAACTACTAAATCCGATTTTAAAAATCTGGTTTACAAGACATGGGAAAAGGACTGGGAATGAGAAGTTTTTAAAATATCTCTCGCTCAGACAATTGCAAAAACTATATACTTTTTCATATACTTCCAAATTTGATTATACAGGCCAAATTGCATGATTAAAAAAAGAAATGAAGTCCTGTCAATATGATAGAGCTCAAACAATCCAGGCTTTATTGTATAGTGGGATTCAAAAATCCCCTATTGGTGACCCTTATGAAGCATGTAAATGCTTTAAAACCTCTACCAATCTTGATTGTCTAGTAGATCAAGCAGGAAACCGTATAGTTACAGTTGAAGGGATTAATGATTTGCTAAACAATCATTTTCATTCCTTAGCTCCTAAAACTCAGATTTTTCAAATATTAAAACCTTTTTACATGATATTTCAGTTCCGGTATTTCCAAATGAGATTTCTGTCTTGCAAGAACCAATAACTGTGCTTGAAATTAAGGTAGCCATCAAAGCATTAAATAATAATTCATCACCAGGGTATGATGGTCTTTCTAATAAATTCTATACATCTTTTTCACATATTATAGCACTTTGTTTAAAACTGGTTTTTGATTTTTTTTTCAGACTAATACTATGTATCCCTCCTTTTCAGAAGGTTTAATGATTTTTCTGTTTAAAACTGGAAATATAACTAATATCAAAAACTAGAGACCTATCACTTTATTGAATTCAGACTATAACATTTTAACCATTTTGCTTAACAATCGATTGACACATTATGCAGCTAACATAATCTCTCCACAGCAATACTGTGGCCTTCCTAACAGAACAATACAGTCAGCTTTAATGACTATTAGGGATGTGATCGAACACTCCACAATTTTGGGGGCATCTAATTGTATAGTGGCAGCTGACCTGGAAAAAGCTTTCGATAGGGTTTATCGGCCTTTTTTATGCCAAGTTTTGGAACTCTATCATGTTCCGATTCAGGTTATACAGAATATAAAGCTCCAAGAGGAATGGTCTGACGTATGGCAGCTAGGATTCAATGCAAAAAAGTGCAAAATAATGCACCTGGGAAACAAGAACCCAAGGGAAGAATACACAATGGGTGGGGAGGTAGTAACAACAACAAAACAGGAAAGGGACCTGGGGGTAATCATATCAGATGACCTTAAGGTTAGCAAGCAATGTGAGAAGGCAGTAGGGAGGGCCAGGGTATACTGGGATGTATGGGAGAGGCATCAGCAGCAGAAAACAGGAAGTTGTTATCCCTCTGTACAGACAGTTGATGAGACCCAATCTGGAATACTGTGTCCAGTTCTGGAGACCCCATCTCGCAAGGACATAGACAGGATAGAGGCAGTCCAGAGGAGGGCAACTAAAATGGTGCAGGGTCTGCAAGAGAGCCGTATAAGGAGAGACTAAAGGAGCTTAATATGTATACCCTTGAGGAAAGAAGGAGAGGGAGGACATGATAGAAACTTTCAAGTACCTCAAGGAATTAACAAAGTCCAAGAGGTAGCATCTTTCATAAAAGAGACTTGCAAGAACAAAGGGGACTGAATTTAAAGATAGAAGGAGAGGGCGGTTCAGGGGCAATGTGAGGAAGTATTATATCACAGAGAGGGTAGTGGATGCATGGAACAGCCTTCCTGAGGAAGTTGTGGAGTCTAAAACTGTGGGAGAATTCAAGAATGCATGGGACAGACATAAGGCAATTCTTGTGGGGGGCAGGAAGATATAGGCTGTTGGTTAAATAGGATCTGCGGCCTATCCTGTAGGTAGGGGAAATGGGCAGACTAGATGGACCTAGCGGTCCTTATCTGCCGTCAAACTCTATGTTTCTATGTTTCTATACCAGTCGTCTTATATTTTCCCAGTTATATAGGGTCAGATTGCTTCAGGTTTTTCAGTTCATACAGGCGTACGGCAGGGCTGTCCACTAAGCCCTTTATTATATATTTTTTCTTTGGACCCTTTATTAAAAAGTTAGTGGATATCCCTAAATGGAAAGGAATTTATGGTATGGGAATACATCAGCAGTTGGAAGTACAAGCATATGCAGATGATGTTTGTTGTTTCTTTTCACATCATGCCTGTTTTACCCTTTTTTTATCTGAATTTGCAAAATATGCCAGTATTTCAAACGCCAGATTAAATCTTACTAAAACACAAGGTTTGTTTATTGGTGCAGGAAATGATTCACTGGTTAAAGATTATGGCATCGAATTTTCTACCGAACCTGTTGTCATTCTTGGCATTTTATTTGGTTCAAAAAATTTGCCACTAGAGAATTTGGATAAAGCTCTAAAAAAAATTGAGCCTAAAGTACTGAGATGGAAGCAGTGGAAACTCACAAAGCAGAAACAAAATCAAATTTCTAAGCAATTTCTTTTACCCTGCTTACAACATGTTGCAAAGATTTTTCCATTACCTGCCATATTAGAGACTAAGGTTTATAGTTTATTTTTCCAGATGTTGTGGGGAAATAGGTTTAATCCTATTAAAAGACAGTTTACTTACCTGGATAAGACTAAAGGAGGTATTGGAATGATTGATCCAGTAGTTTTTTTTTTTTCGTTATTTTTTTCAGTTACAGTTCGTAGTGGATTATTAGATACTGCAAAGGGTGGTAATAACTGGGTACAATTAATTTTAAATATTTTTTTAATAGCTTGGAAACATGTACCTCCTAGGTGTAGTATACATTTATATATTATGTTATATTTTAAACCCGCAGCACAGAAACTGTATAAATGGGGCATATCAAAGGAAATGCTTCTAGGTTGTCAAGGAAAATCCCTTTATAAATCCCTGATGTGTCAAATCTTTCCCACAGTCCCAAGCTTTAAAAATTGTCCTGAGGCAGAAAATCATTTTATTTTATCTCAACTTAATAATAAAAAGCTTCCCCCTCAGATGTGGGAAACTGTCTGGTTACTTACTGTATGTATGGAAGAATAAATCTTAGAGGTAATGCTAAATATAAAGCCAAAGAAGTAAGAAATTGCCCATACATGGATTGTATCAATTTAGAAGAATCAACAGAACATTTTCTCTTATATTGTTCTTTTTCCAAAAATCTATGTTTTTTTTTGGCAAAAAAAAATGGAATTTTAAATGGTTGTTTTTTTTAACCTATGACATTCAGGTAATTGGTAAATATCCCCACAGTTTATTGCATTTTTATCATGAAACTTTGTCTATTTTTCTTTGTTTTCTTTGTTTTTATTTATGGCAGGCACGCTGTCAATGGGTCCTTTACCAGAAGAAAATGGATTACAATGTTTTTTCTACAATAATTGTGCATGGGATGGGAAGGTTACATTCTAGAGATTGATATTGTTTTTTTCTTAAAAACAAACCAATAGATGGTGGAGAGGTTTTCATAACTTTATTAAGTATAAGTAGAATGTATATATTTTGAGAAGCGTTACATTGTATAAGTGTGTTTTTCCCGATATAGGGATTTCATTTGTATATTGTAATCTTTATTTTCTGGAATAATTTTATTTTTGTGTGTTTTGTGTTTTCCTTTTCTGTTTTTTCTTGACAATAAAAACTCCCCTACTGTTTTTGATAAGTGCCATTGGATCTTTAACATCCACCTGAACTACTACCAATCCAGGCAGATGGGACCTCGGTTTAACGTATCATCTGAAAGACGGCACCCCAGAAGTGTAGCACCCCTCTCATGCTGCACTACACTGTCAGTACTGGGGTATTAACACAAGTGCCAGATGTGGGATCTGAACCCACAGCACTCTGATCTCCCAGCCTCAGAGGTGAATGTGCTACCTACTGAGCCACTGACACCGTTGGCTTGTGGGTGATACGGTGTCGTGCATCTCTGCACCACCCCACACTTCTCCTGTAAACATTTCATCAGGTCCGACATGAAGGAACCCCCTCGATCGGTGATTACCTCCTGCAGAATCCCAACATGAGAGAAAATCCCAAGTAAGGCATCTACCACTTTGTCTGTCCTCAGTGAGGATAGGGTGACTGCCTCTGGGTACCGGGTGGCATAATCCACCACAGTCAGCATGAATCTCTTCCCTGAGGAGCTGGGGGTATTTAAAGGCCCCGCAACATCCATTCCCACCCTCTGGAATGGCTCCTCCACTATGGGCAAGGGAATCAGGGTGGCTTGGGTTTTCTTGCCCGCCTTCCCTATTTCCTGGCACCGGTGACAAGACCTGCATTACTCCTTCACCTGGTGGGTGAAGTTAGGCCAGTAGAAATTCTGGACTAACCGCTGTGTTATGCGCGTGATTCCCAGATGACCAGACAAGGGAATATCATGTGCAATTTTGAGCAACTGCTCACAATACCTCTGGGGAATGACAAGCTGCCTGCCTAGCATCCCTCCCTCTGTCTGTACTGCCTGAGTATATATAAATTCATTTTCCCAATAAATCTTATGTCTGCCGTCACCTCCCTGTGTGCCATCCGAGTTTGCCCAAGCCCTCAGCTTCTCTAAACTATGGTCACTTCTCTGAGCAGCTGCGAACTCCTCACACATTCCCAAAGCATGGGACAGGTCCCCTTCATACACTAAACTAGGGTCCCTAGCACTAGCATCAGGGCACTCAGGATCACTGTCAATCCCAACCCTCTGACAAGGGGTCACCCCTCCCTCTCTGGAGTATCCTTCCATAGCTGTATGGTCACTTGCTACTGGGGAAATTTCTGCCCCCTTTCTATCAGTCTCCATATCAGGATACACAGGCAACCAGCCTCCCAGTGGTTTCCACAATGGCCTCCATGGGGTTCAGGGAACTACAATTTTCCCCTGCCGCTTGGCTATGGATAACTGCACATACCATCCCCTGTTGGAGATTGTTACACAGGATCACATCCACTGCTAATGTTTTGGCTACAGCCACCTGTTGCACAGTTCCCCCTGTTTCACCCCCAGTCTAAGAGAACACTAGGGAGGGGTAATGTTTTCTCTTCACCAGTGAACTCTTGGACATTGATGTATTTATTGGGTATAAGCTGATCAGGCTGTACCAGATCCCCCTTTACTAACATCAGGGATGCCTCTGTGTCCCTTAACCCTTGCGTCTGCACACCATTTACCATGACTGGGTGCTTGTGTTCCCTCATGTTCACTGGCATGATTCCATGGACACACAAACAACCTTCTTCTTTTCTAGCACCTGGTTGTGTAGTATGGCTTGCCTTTTTGGAACACTGTCTGGCAATATGCCCAGTTTCCTTACACAACCAACATTCAGTTCTTCTCTCAGAGAAATCCTTTCTCTGAAACCTGGGGCTAACTGGTTTTGGTTGAGGCAGTGAGGGTTTTAGCTGCCCTGAAGGTGCGCTTTTCCCTTTCTGCACTGCCACGCCCGCCCCAATTGCTCTCAGAGCAGGTCTGCTCTTGGCATATCGGTCCGAGAGTTTAGCAGCCTCTTTCACTGTTTTGGGATCTCGGCCCTCTAGCCAGGTTTTTAGCTCTACTGGGCAAGCCCAATAAAACTGTTCTAATAAAATCACATTTTCAATTTTATCAACAGAGTTTGCCTCAATTCCTTCCCACCAACGTTTTAAAAACTGATGTTGTTTCGTGGCTAGCTTCTCGTAGCTCATATCAGGGCTTCTCCTGAGCTTACGGAATTTAGCTCTGTATGATTCAGCAGTTAATTCAAACTTTTTTAACAGTGCAGCTTTTAGCTTGCTGTAATCATTGCTGTCCTCTTTGTCCATTTGACCCAGTGCATCCCGAACTTTCCTGGTTTGTAGTGGGGATAGCTGGAAGCTCTAGGACTCTCTAGGAATTTTAGCTTGAATACAAACTTTTTCAAAAGAATTTAAAAAGCCATCCATGTCTTCCCCCTCTTTAAACTCGGCTATTAATTTGGAGTCCAATTGGTAACCCAGTCCTGCAGTCCCAGTTAAACCCAAGCCACTTACCTGCTCTGATGCCGCTGGCCGGGGTCGTATCTTCTCCAGTTCGTGTTGCCTCTGGCGCTCCTCTGTCTTCTCCTCTGCAGCTCGCTGGCACTCATGCTCCTCACGGTCTTCCTCCCTCTGTTCTCGCTGTGCCTCCAGTTCCATCCTGTGCAACTCAATTTGCAGTCTGAGTACCTCTGGATTCAGGATACTGGTGACCATCCCCTGCTGCTGTGGCGCTTCTCTGACAGTGGTACTGCTGTCCTCCTCACCAGATCTGGACACAGCACTGGCCGCTAGTCCTGCTACACTTGAGGTCTGGTCCCTTTCAATCACGGTCTGTGACTTGATGCTCTGGATATCTGCTACCATCAGGGCCTCTATGAGGTTTTGCTTTTTGGCTGTCACCTCAAACGAGTCTCCTCTGTCCCTGCACAACTGCTTCAAGTAATCTAAAGTGTGTCTGCTGTAGTCGGAAGCCATCTGCTTCCTTGACTAAGGCTACTCTGACTTGCACTTTAGGAAAAAAAAAATAAAATGGGTAGGAACTTGACTGTACGCCAAGTGATATATAGTTCTGTTTCCTTTTTAAAATAAAACTCTGCCTTTTTCTTTCTTTGCAGGAGAGCTTATGGTCTGAAGCTGACACAGAACAATATAAGCTTGTAATACCAAAATTTTGCCACCGCTGCCAACCAATCTGTCACAAACCCACTCAGCAGGTCAGGCCCTCTACTCCCAAAGTGCCAACCTCCGAGCGCAGTCTTGTGAACAGTTTAACAGAACAAGGTAACCCTCTTGTCTGTTTTGTGAGTTCAGATCAACCTTTGGTCTCAAGTCTTGGAGGGATTCAAACTGTGAACCTCTTGCTAGCGTACCGAATGCACAGGCTCAGACATATCTGTCTTCGGGGGGGCCAGATATCCTTGCCTACGGGCACCTAACCAGGTATACAGAGATGAACCCTTAAAAACTTTAATAAAGATCTCAGGTTTAAAACGCTTCCCTTTCCAGTTTCGTACCACCATTCAAGCTTATGCTTTGTGTCTGCTATAACCATATATACTCTTCTTACAAGTGAAGGAAAAACAAAGGCAGACCAAGTAAGCTCTAAAAAGAGTTTTTACTAAAAATAGATAAAAATAGGTTAAACACAAAATACAGAACTGTTATATCACAAGACATACAAATCTTTTAAAAGAACAAGGTTTAAACAGTGCAATTCCTACTACAGTACTTAGTCTCTAAATACCTGCTTAAAGTGCTCACAAATGTGTCCTTGTCAGAGTCTAGATAAAAGTGTCTCAGTGAAGTAAAACAGAATATTCCTTAAAGCAAACTGTATTTGCCAACCTCTTTTTGGTGATGTCACCTAGCTCCTCCTCTGTCAGAATATATATAAAAAATATCTAATAATAAAAAAAAGGATGTCTTTTCCCAGTATTAAATTCTGCAACCTCAGCATGATTCATGTTCTGCAAATGACAATTCTTTGATCTCATGATAAGCTCCCCCCCCCCCCAAGACATGAAAGCATCTTTATGATTTTCACAGTAATACATCACAACCTGTTTTTCTTCCTCTGGAACTGTCATAAAATGGATATGCTCAACTCAAGCTTCTACCAGCCTGTAATTAACAGGATATCCTTGATCAGGGTCTGTTCTACTCTGTCATTAGCTTCAGGACTGCCATGTAACACCTGGTATCTAAAAACCTGTGTGTGATCTCACATGCTGTTTTAGCATTTTCTCATGGCTTTAATCTTTCAGCTGAAACCTGGGGGGGGGTGAGTGAGGTCATTTCAAAAGTACCAGATTTTCAGCAGAGACAGTCAGTAATACCTTTTATATTAAAAACAAATGATACAGCACTCAGATCTGGCTGTCCACGTCACAAGTTTGACTTCCACTTCCTTGGCCCCCTGTTTTGCCTTCCGCCCCTCCTGCCAGTGATGGCTCCCCCCTCTCCCCAGACCCGTCGATCGGTAAGGGTCCCTCCCTCTCCTCAGTTACACCATCTCCTCCCATGCATGGTGCAACCCCCCCCATTCTCCCTGGTAAAGATTGAGGCAAAGTACTCATTTAGTACCTCGGCCTGCTCCCCCGGGTCTTGTGCCCATCCCTCCCCTGTTCTAATCCTGCTAATCTGCCCCTTCACCCTCCTTTTTTCCCCAATGTATCTAAACAACCCCTTGTTCCCGATCCTGATTTCCCTGGCCAGGTTCTGCTCCTTCCTTGCCTTAGCAGACCTCACCACCCTAGTGGCTCTTCTGGCCATCAGCTCATACTCCCTCTGATCTCTTTAGCTTCTTGAGTGTTTGAAATGCCTATAGGCAGCCTTCTTTTCCCTCACCACCTCCTGAACCTCCTGGGTCCACCTACAGGGTTTTTGGGCCTTACCACATTTGCACCTCACTCTTGCATAGGTCCTGGTAGCCTTCTGCACCCCCCCCGATGATTTCCCACCTACTGTCAGCATCCATGTCCGGCCTTATCCCATCCAAATGCTCCTTGAGGTCCTTCCCATCTCCTTGAAATCTGTCCCCCTGAAGTTGGTTACCGTGGTCTTTGTGCAGTCTTCCTCCTCTCCTAGGTCTAGGCAGAACCAGACCATGGCATGGTCACTCCCCACCAACAGGTCCCTTATCTCCAGGCCTCCAATCTGGTCACAGTCCGCCAGGACTACGTCCAGTATCCGAGCCTCCCTAGTGGGCCCCCCCACCTGCTGGGTTAGGAATGCATCCTGGAAGACATCCAGCAACCTCTGCTCCCTGGCCATCGAGGACGTCATAGTCCCCCAGTCCGTCCCTGGCATGTTTTGATCACCCAGCACCACCACCCTTCGCTTGCCTAATCTACAATGTCTCCTAACATCTGCCACCAGGCTCCTTTCCAGTTCTTCCGCCAGTGCAGGGGGTCTGTACACCACTCCTATTTCTACTCTCTTGCCCCCCTTCCTTTTCAGGGTGACCCAAATCACCTCCATGATCCCCTCCACCTCCTCCATCCATCCTAAACCAATGCTATTTTTGCCTATCAATGCTACCCCCCTCCCCTTCCCTCCTCCCTGTCCCTCCTGAATATAGTGTAGCCCTCCAGGTTCAGGTCCCAGTCATGCCCTGGGGTGGCCCAGGTCTCAGTGATAGCTGCCACATCCTCCTCCCCCTCAGCTAGCATAGCCTGGAGCTCTATGTTTCTTATGTTTCTGAGTTAATGCCTCACTGATGTTCCTCAACCCATGTAGCTCATCTCTGTACTCGCAGCATAATTTGCAACTAACATGCACTGCACAGTCTCCCTCGCTGCTAATCTGTAGCCAATTTTTTTCTAGATATTTTTGGTGCCATCCCTCTGCAGTTGCTAATTTAACACTAGCCCGTCGGACTGTAATTATTAAAAAGTTTGAAGTTAGCAAAACAAGGTGTCAGGGTGTGCAATTACTTAAATTAACACATGAGGCTTTTCCTGTACTGAAAAAAGAAAATGGCAGCAGATTTGTGATCCCCAGACCCTCCCCAGGCCTTCCCGGCCCAGTCGCTGGCACTCCTCAGACCAAACCCAACCTGCCCATTGTGACTGTGCTGCAGGTAGCAGTCACTGCATAGCAGGGCACATTACTTAAGTTTTTGTGGGCTTGCTGCCACAATAAGACAAGTAGTGTGTCCAAATCAGAGTGCAAGGGCACAGTTAGTTCCTTCCTCTAAAAAGCAGGGGTGACACAGTAAGTTCAAGTAAAATTTCTGCAGTTTCAGGGCACATGACAACACTTAAAATATTCATTTTCTGCCCAGAAAAAGGGCAGTCATCATAGTTTATTTTTTCCAACACTGCCAAAGCAGGGCACAAGTCTTTAAGTTCCCTTCATGGATCTCTGCAAAGCAGGGCACATTAGTCTTATTCTGTGTTCCCAAGTTCACTGCAAAGAGCAGGGCACGTTTTCTGGTTCCCCTCATGGATATCTGCAAAACTGCAGGGCACAACTTAGTCTTTTTCTGTTCCCAATATGTTCACTGCAAAGAACAGTGCACACAATAGCAGGGTTCGTTCCTCCCCATAGATCTCTGCATAGCAGAGCACATTGCTTTAAGTCTTTATCTGTTCCCAAGTTCAAGAGCAGGGGATGGGCACAACAGGTTAGCAAGTCACATTAAGTCTTTTTGGTTCCCCTCATGGATCGCTGCAGTTAAGCAGGGCACATAACTTAGTCTTATTCCCAAATGTTCACTGCAAGAGCAGGGCACACACTGACAGTATAAGCAGGGCACATTATTCTCTAAGTGCCTGGTTCCCCTCCTCTCTGCAAAGCAGGACACATTACTTGGTCTTTTTTCTGTTCCCAAATTGTTCACTGCATGTGGGCACACAACTAATGGGGCACAATACACCCTTAGATCTCTGCAAAGTTAGCAGGGCACATTACTTGGTCTTTATCTGTTCCGAAATGTTCATTGCAAAGATACAGGACACACAACATAATAGCAAGGCACATTAAGTTCTGGATCCCCCATAATCTCTGCAAAGCAGGACACATTGCTTGGTCTTTTTTTCTTTTCCCAAATTGTTCACTGCAAAGAGCAGGGCACACAACTAGCAGGGCACAATACTTCTTGGTTACCCTCAGATCTGCAAAGCAGGCAGGGCTGCTTACTTGGTCTCTTTTTTTTTAATTTATGTTTATTGCAGTTACATAAAAGCAACAACATATCGTACAATCTCCTGTCAGGCATCAATAATGTACAATAAAGCATATACATCCAATGTAACCCAAGATATGAAACCTAACAGTCTAGATTTAGGATTGGGGGGGATCTAAATAAAAATGTTATGAAAGAAATTATTATTGCCCATAAAGATACAGCTTTCTAAGGGTTTTGGGGTCAAATCCATAATGTTAATAGTCCACTCATTAATATTCAACATCAAGTGCTGATATGTCCCCCATTCCAGTTAAAGGTGCTCCTAACATGGTTAGCACTACTATAACTAAACTGCACACATTCTTGTTTTAAGTGCAAGAAAATAAGGATCTCCAGTGAGCATTCCAGACCCTAATATGGTTGTAGATCTAAAGAGGACATTAATTTTCTCCATATATTTTAAAATATTGGAGTAAACAAAGATACTCAAACTTTAATGCCCAAATTATGTCCATACAAATACTGATTCAGGTGGCTGTTGCCCTTCTGCAGACTGAAATTCTCGAGCAATAGATTCTACCTTCCCCCTCTTCTGTTGGATTGCTAAACTGAAAAGTGTGGCCTCCATAATGGATGCAGAGTCGAGCCAGCAGTAGGAGGGAGTGGGAGACCCCCAGACTTCTAAAGTGTGCTTGTACTGCATCAGATTTCTTTCACTGGGTCCGAGTGGCGAAAGAATGGTCTGGAAACAAATGTATTGTTGCCCGGATATAGCTGAAACAGACAGTAGATCTGGCGGCTTGTAAGATGCAGTCTCTGATAAGAGAACTAGCAGTCACCAGCAAGATTGCCCTTTGTGTGTCGCCACGCGGTCCAGCTGCTCAAGGGGTGATCCAGTATGCCTTACAAAACTGACCAGCCACATCTTCCCTAGGTGAGTTAAGAGCGTCTGGTAGCCAAGATTGTAGGAAGATTCGAAGGTCTTCTTCTTCACTCCCCTCTGGAAGACCTATGATGCGCACATCCGATGCCCGGTTTGAATTTTCCAATTCCTCCAGCCTGTATCTCAGTTGAGCATTCTCCTGCACCAATTTAGAGGTCAGCATCAAGGCTTGAGCGGCTGCTTTCTCTGCCGATGCTGCTGTCTGGGTCACAGCCTCCACTTTTGAGTCTTGCTCCGAAAATCTCTGGAGAAGCAATTCTACTTTTAAATTGATTGCCTGCACTAAGGCCTGTAGTGCTCTCCACGGGGGCTCCATGCCGGTGATAGCTGTGGAGGTGTTCGCGGCCTGGTCAGTGGCTGCTGATACATTTTTGGATCCGCTTCCAGTTGCTTTTTGGTTGCGGGCCGTAGTTGTATTTAGTATCCAACGACACCGGACAGTGTAAGCTATCCACTGCTAACACTATTTTCCGATTTGTCTTGTATAAAATAGCTATTTTCGACGTTTTAGTCACAAATATGTGCAGAACTGTTGCAGTGTATGTCTTGCCAGTATGCTGCTCCACAGCGCCCCCCACTTAGTCTTTATCTGTTCCCAAATGTTCGCTGCAAAGATGCAGGGCACTGTCAATTAAGTTCTGGTTCCCCCATAATCTCTGCAAAGCAGGGCACATAGTCTTTATTCTGTTCCCAAATGTTCACTGCAATTAGGTTCACTGTTTGTCCCCAAATTCACTGCAAGAAAGCAGGGCACAAACTTAAAGTTCAAGCAGGGCAATCTCTACTTGCCCAGTGATCATACCTTTGTTCTCCCACCACCCACAGTCCAGCTCCAGGCCTTGCCCATTCATTGCTGTTACGTTGTCCCGCCCCCCCATCTGTGCCCTGAAATCCATGTGCCCCTCTTCCCTCCGACAGACTCCCTGACCAAATGAAAATATTTTACTTCTTTTTACTGCTCCCCAATTCTGCCGCACTCTAGCTCACTCTCTGGTCACCGAAATCTGCCCGTTCAACCGTACCTTGCCCTACAGTGCAGCTGCCTGCTCTCCACTCTGTCCAGGTCACTCTTATGCCCTCTCACGGTCTCAGTCTTCTCCCTTCAGCTCCTCTTCAGTGTCATGTCACTCCTCCCGGCTCCGGCTTGTCTCCGACCGCCAGCAAAACATAAAAAGACACAATTTAAGTTACCGGACGATAGCGCAATGATGGAATAAAAAAATAAATAAAAGAAAATAAAGAAAACTCTCCTTTGGACTTCTGCTCAAGCTCCCGATTCCTGCTTCCTCTTCTGGGTGCTCTGCAAAAGGACTTGCTCACATTTCGGAGGAGCAGGAGCATCACTGGACCAATCACTTAACAGCTATCATGTAACAGCTTGGGGTTCATGGGCGGGGTATGGAGGAAGAGGGCAAAAAAAGGATACCAAGACAAAAACAAAAAAATTTGAAGTGACAGTGCCCAGTAAGGCACGTTTACAGTACCCAGGACCAGAGCGCAATGATTAGCAATGACTGCTAATCACTGCCACATTTGACTCGCTTTTTCCCAATTTTGGGTCACAAATTGCGATGCAAACTCTTGAGCTCACCATTGTCTTTACCGCCACCGCCTCTTCTGGCAGGCTGTTCCAAGTGTCTACACCCTTTCTGTGAAGAAGTATTTCCTCAAATCCCTCTTAAACTCCCCATCACAACTTCAGTGCATGCCGCTGTATTCTGGTACTTCTACTCCTCCACTGAAAGAGACTTCCCTTTTGCACCTCGTTCACCTCTGTGAGGTACTTTTAGGTCTTAATGATGTCCACTCTCACTCTTCTCCAGGGAGTACATATATTTATTTAGTTTTAGATTTTTGCCAGGAAAGACATACTGAGCTGCTAACAGCTCATTTCCAGATGTGTCCTGGGGGTAGGGGATGTAAAAAAAAAAAGTCATATACAGTAAATATACTATATCAAGGAGTATAATGAAAAAATGAAGACGATCAAAATATCATATGTACGAATAATGAAAGAAACAAATTGCAAGGGCAGGACTAGTTTAGGGGAGGAAGAGAGTTATGGACAGTTAAGTCATGAAAGAGAAACTTTAAGGAGAATGCCGAAAAGGCAAAGCAAATTGCCAAGGGAGGGTAGGACGAAGTTTAGGAAAGTGGTATGAGAAAAAGCAGACTGACCAACAGACGATTTTCTAGAAGGAATAGTGAGGTAATGGGAAGTATTATTATGTAGAGGGTGGGAGGAAGGTGAGGGAGCTGATAAGAGTGATGTAAGGTAGGAGGGGAAGGAAGAGAACCAAACCAAAATTTAGATATAAAGGAGGCATAATGGGAAAGGCATCTGGCATCAAGAGAGGGGAGTGAAAGGGCAGAGTAGAGTGAGCAATGGTGAATACGAGGGGAACAATCTAAAGCAAAACAACAAAAAGAAGGAAATAGGGGATCCAGTCTGGCAATGGAGGATTTGGGCATGCCATTAAATTCTCTGTCACCATAATCAAAAATAGAGAGAATCCTCTTTAAAACAATTTCACGGTAGACAGGTAGCGGGATACTCGCTTTAGTTGTGTACAGTGCACCAAGCTTGGAGTGCAGCTTCTGGTGTATGGCATCAGTATGCACTGAGAAATCAAGGTGATGGTCAAACCTGATCCTGAGGTACTTAAAAGAGGAAACATCCTCAATAATAGCACCTTCAAGGGTGTGAAAAGATGGGAGAGGGGAGAGTCTGGAAAGCCTCTGATGGGTGCCAAAAGTCATGGAGACAGTTTTTTTGGCATTGAGTGATAGTTGGTTAAACTGGAAACAGCGCTGAATATTACCAAAATTCAGTTGATGCTGTGAGATGAGATCATGAAAAGAGGAGCCAGATGCAAAAATAACTATCAGCAGCATACATATGAATGGACGCAGAGGAACAGACAGAGGGAAGGTCATTTAAGAATATGGAAAAGAGAATAGGCCCAGGACAGACCCTTGGGGCACACCAGAGTAGGTAGGGAGAGGTGATGAAATGGAGCTACCTATCTGGACAACTTGAGACCTACCTCCAAGGTAAGAGCGAAACCAGTTGACTGCAGAATCAGAAAGAAAGACCCACTGCATTAAAGGTGATAGGAAACCGTTTTTACACCTCTAGATGCCCTCCAGTTATTCTTTTGTTGACTACCCAGTACTTTTATATAAGTTTTTGACCTATTATGTTACAGGGAAGGTCCGTGATTTGAAAAGGTTTTTTTAATGGGGTTTTCAATATAATAACCCCTTACCTTATGCTGGTGATAGCCTTGTAATTGCAGAAAGGAATGCATCCAGTATGATCACTATGGACGGGAAGGGATTGAAAATTGTGCCAAACAGACGGCCAGCCAATCCCTTCCACTTCTCGGCCTGCCAGCCCCACCCTTGTGCTCAGACATTTTGTGACATCTAAGCAGGTAGAATGCAGGGGCGCATCACATACAAGTGAATGGAGGAATTTTTCAGAGCTGTTTTATGTTTTAATTAAAGCAACCTTTGATATAAATGAAAGCCATTGCTCAACGTACAGGGGCCCAGGAAGTGGAAATGATCGGCTGGCCATCTGTTCGGCACAATTTTCAATCCTTTCCCTCCTGTAGTGGACAAACTGGATACATTCCTTTCTGCCATTACAAGATTATCACTAACGTAAGGTAATGGATTATTGTATTAAAAAAAAACATTTCTCTAATGCTGAAACTTGTTTTTAAGTTAATAACCTAGTTTTGTTGCCTTTGTTACTACCCTGAATCCCTCTCTCCTCAGCAGTTGCTGCTCTCTCTTTCCACACTGCCTGAATATTCTGTGACATCAGTAACACCATTCGAGGCCATTCAGGTGAACAGCATGGAATAGCAGTTATTGATGTCATAGAATGTCTTAGAAATATGAAAATCAAGAGTATCAGCTGGTGAGAAGAGTGGAACTCTGTTTAGATCTGAGGGCACCCCAAGCCTAGATTATTTATTTATTTAAAAAATCATCAAAGCATATCAGAATACATAACTGACATGGAAAGGAAGATGGACTACCTCCTTTAAGCTTGTCCAGGAGGAGGGAATGTGCCACTGTATCAAGAGCTTTAGCAAGATCAACAAAGATGGCAGACATGATCAGGCTCTGATCCATACCTGTGAGGAGGGAATCAGTGAGCCACAGGAGAGAGAGATATGGAGGCTGAGTGGGATTTCCTAAAACCAGACTGGAAGGGGGGTGAACAAGAAGGAGGAGTCAAGGTAGGTAGAGAGTTGAGCTAGTGCAAAGTGTTCCTGTAACTTAGCTAGAGTAGGAAGGAAAGAGATAGGATGGTAATTGCCAAGAGAGAGGGATCACCACCTTTAGGGATAGAAGTGACAGTAGCCTGCTTCCACACATCAGGAACAGCAGCAGAGGAAAAAGAGAGGTTGAGAAGCAAGGTAACAGGCAGAGCAATGGCAGGGGCTGAGAGAAGTAGAAGTCTGGAATCAAGGCCATTAGTGCTTCCACATTTGTAAGGATTAAGAGTATTTGTAAGGATTAAGTACTGTATATGTTAAGCTCCTACAGCCTCTCCTCATGTGGTTTCTTGTGCAACCCCCACACCATTTTAGTAGTCCTGTCTGCTCTGGACTGCTTCCATCCTGTCAATGTCCTTGTAGAGGTATGGCCTCCAGAACTGGCCACAATACTGTAGGTGGGGTCTGTCTAGCAAGCAATATGATGGCAACACCACCTCCCTTCCCCTGCTATAAATCCCCCTTCCTATGCAACCCAGCATCTGGCTGCCCTTGCCTAGTCCCTAGTACCTAGTCGCACTGTCCTGCCACCTTGAGATAATTAGATATGACATTCCACAGAGAATAATGGCTGGGTAGGGGGTTATTACAAGAATTTTACACCCAACCCGAGGTGTGGGATGCCACATAAATCCTGAGAGCAAAGCTCGAGGGGTTTATTAAGGCATCCCACACTGAGCGTGTGTGTAAAATTCGGGTTTTACACACCCACCCGGACTTGTTTTATATAATTGCTGGCCAGTGTTTTTTTGCCACAGCAATTATGTAAAATAAACAGAAAGAGACGTGGACTGCGGCCAGATTTCAGCGCAGTCCACGGTCCCGAAGGAAGAGCCAGAAAGTAAAGTTTCTGTTTTTGTTTTGTTTGTGTTTTTTTAAGCGTTAGTGGAGAAATATACTTTTTTTAACACAAAAAATTAACTTACCACCAACTGCTAGGGATGATGAAGTCTGCAGTGATACGAAATTGCCAAGCTGAACGTTGCAGAGCAAAGGAAGACCAGCAACTTGCACATGCCTGGTCTGTGGGAAACCTGGCATGTGTTTGCCGTTATAACCAGCTGGTTATAACTGCAAATTATAACCAAGTTTGCCTATGGGAAAAAATGCTGGCCAGTAATTATAAACAAATAAAACATGGGACTTCTTAGTCTTCGCCATTTGTCTGTCTGAACCTTTTCTGGCCATATTGTGTTAAAAAGTTGCAACTTTATCAACGTGTGCATTAAACCAAATAAAAAATGTGTCTGATGTTGTTTCAGGTACCAGAAAACTTTGAAGATGTTGCAGTTGCTTTTTCAGAAGAGGAGTTCAAGATGTTAACCAAACAACAGAAGGAGCTGCACAGGGAAGTGATGGTGCAGAATTTTGAAACCATGGTTTCACTGGGTAAGAATAATCACGGTCTTATAGGCGGGGATCTTCATTATGCAAGGGATGGGCTTAAAGAGCAGTTTTCTAGTGTTTAACAATTTCTGCCCCAGAAAGATGTGTCGGCCACGATGAAGTGCAGTAACTTGCAGTAATGATATGTCACAAAATCCTGCATGACAAAAGGGCTTAACTACCATTGAATTACAATGGCCCCTGCAGTAAATTGCAGTATTCTGTGATATTCTGCAGCATTTCTGTGTTCCATCCTGGCTTGACACATCTGTATAATGTGGCTTACCTGGCTCCAAGTTTGACTGCATATAAATGTAAGTTTTCTGTTGCCTTTATTTCGGTAGGGAAGGGATTGTATTTTGGTTCCGTGGAGCCAAGAGCACAATCCCTTCCATTTTCCTATTCAGAGACACCCCCCCGTGCTCTCACATTTTGTGAGGTCAGTTCTGGGAGAGCACATGGGCGCGTGCCATAGAGTTCAGTAGGGATGTTTTAAAGTACTGTTGAGTGTACTTCAGAGTTCTGATTTTGACAAATCAAGGCTAGCGCTCAACTAACAAGGACCCTGTTAGTTGAGTGGTGGCCTTAATCTGTCAAAATCTGAAATATAAAGTACAGCACTTAAAAGCATACTCTATTGAGCAGCTGCGACCTGCCACCACTCTGTCCCTGAACTGATATCACAAAGCGTGAGGCTGGCAGGAGTATATCATTTAATAGGAAGTGGAAGGGATCGAGCTGTCAACTCCACAAAGCCAAAATACAATCTCTTCCCTCTATAAATACAGGGACCAGAACATTTAAATTTATTTGCAGTCAGACTTGGGTCCAGGTAAGCCTCATTATATATGTTTCTGGGGCAAAATTGTTAAACACTAGAAGCCTCCTCTTTAAAGTCTGCCGGTGTGTCTGGTGGAGGGGTGTAAATGGATGGTATTAGTGGCCCCACTATAGCCTTGTCCCTTTTTAAAACAGAAGCAGTATGTTAAAGAACATTATATAATGGGTGAGTAAAATTGTGAAATGTCATTGGACAAAACTCATCAGGTGAACGTGCATTAAATATATGATAAAGTATGGGGTGCAGTATGTAACGAGAATTTTACATACACCCGAGTTGTTGGATGGCACATGAATGCAGCATCCATCAATGAGGGCATGCGTAAAATTCAGGTTTACACACTGCACCCCATACTTTGATTTATTTAATTGAGGGGTTGCGTTTTTTCGCCGCATTAGATTTAAAACTCGTTAAAAGTAGGACACACAAAGAGCCATGTATTAAATGCCGTAATTAACACTCGTTTGTTACGGCATTTAACACACGGCTATTTATGTGAAAAAATGTGACCCATTAATTTAAAATAGAATAAAGCATGGGATGGAGTGTGTAATGAGAAGTTTACACACACTGAGGTGTTAAAGCATCTAACACCGAGGGGGTATGTAACTTCGAGTTTACACACACCGCCCCATATTTTATTTTATATAATTGCTGGGTTTCCCTTTTTCGCCACAGCAATTAAATAAAATATCAGCTGTTTCGGTGCGGCTATACTCCGGTTTAGTTTTCCGCCACTTCTCACATTTGTCATGTCTGCATTTTTTAAATGTTTTAAAAAATTTTTTTACCTTCTTGTGTTGGAAATTAGCTTTTTTTATTTTTAAAAAACTTACCGCCGAGTTCCTCTGGCAGTTGACTTTTGTGGTGGAAGGCAAGCGAGCGGTTGGGAAAGGATGAAGTGTGGCGGGCGCATGGGCAGAGTGAGGAAAACTGTGCATGTGTGTGCCATAATAAACACTCCTTGATTACAGCAATTTACACCACTGTTTCCCTATGGGAAAAGGGAAGGTCATTAATAATTCCCCAGTAATGCACAGTAATCCTGTTACCTGGACAGATCACAAATCTATATACCAGGCAAAATTCTAAGAAAAAAACATTTGTCACTTTTTTTTTTTTTTTTACTCTGGGTAAAACCAAGGTAGCACCCACCCCGTGTATTCCAACCTGATATGGGCCTTCAATCATTAATGTGAAACAAAAGTTCAAGGCCCTCGTCTTGGTCCTGACCTTCCCTCTGCCCATGTTTGGGTGGAACCACACCATGTGGTGGTCATTTCCTGCAGGTGTCGTAACCGCCTTCACATCCTGAACATGTGCAAAGTTGGACAGGACCAGGTCCAGGACAGCCCTCTCAATCCACTATAGGGAAGGAAACTAAGGATGGAGTGGTCTACAGACCACCTTCACAGGATGAGGAATTGGATAGGGTATTGGGGACCCAAATCTCAGATATGTCCAGCAGGGGGGAAGTAGCATTAATAAGGGATTTCAGTCTACCTTGGGTGGACTGGAAAATCCCTGCTACAATCTACACTAGGGAACAAGTACTGCTGAATGCATTCCAGAGTGATTTCCTGACTTAAGAGGTCATGGAGCCCACTAGGGAGAGGGCTATCCTGGACCTGATCCTTTCCAACTGTGCACACATTCAGGATGTGATGGTGGATGCACCGCTTGCAGGAAGTGACCACCACACAGTGTGATTCCACCTGGACATGGGCAGAGGGAAGATCAGTACCAAGACAAGGGTCTTGGGCTTTTGGAAGGCTGCCTTTGGTAGGATGGGAGAAATTCTGAAGGGACACCTTGCTGGGATCGGAATGGGGATGGATGTTTGGGATTGTTTGTATATGGTTCCTTCACTACCTGTGTCTAACTGATTGGTATGTAATGAATGCCATGCTTGTCCTACGCTATCTGTATCTGACTCATATGTATATAATGACCTCTGTGTTGGTCTGTATATATATATATGTTTCACTACCTGCATCTTGCTTAGTGCTGATAATGACTGCTGTGTTTGTCTGTATACAGATCCAGTATTAGTATCTAACTCATCCGTATCCGGACAAAGTACATCCAAGGGTACTAAAGGAACTGGCTGAGTAGCTGGCAGGGCCACTGGCAGACCTATTTAATAGTTCACTAGAGTCAGGAGTGGTACAGCAGGACTGGAGAACAGTACATGTAGTGCCCTTCCACAAACGCGGTCCCAAGGATGACCCAGGGAATTACAGACCAGTCAGTCTGACCTCTGTTGTGGGCAAGCTCATGGAGACCATACTAAAGGAAAGGTGGTGGAATATCTAGAGGAGCATGGTCTTCAGGATGTGAGGCAGCATGGGTTCATGGGGGGGAGATCGTGTCAAACAAATCTGATTGACTTCTTTGACTGTGTCACTAAGACAGTAGACAGGGGCCAAGTGGTAGATGTCCTGTATCTTGATTTCAGCAAGGCCTTTGACTCTGTGCCCCACAAAAGGTTGATCAGGGTCCCCTACCTCATCGGAGCATGAGATCTTAGAACATTGGAGACTATGGACTTGTGATTATTATCTTTTGGGACTAATTGGTTATAAGTTCTGCTATGATGGTGTATATTAGTTTAAATTAGTCTAAAATATTATTTTTAGAATGTTATGTGTGGGTTTGACTTGCTGGACATTTCAATTGTTTTGTTTTGATTTTGTTGAAGTAAATGAATAGGGTGGTAGTGGGGAATACACTAGATATTATGGGATTACAATAAGGAAAGTTAAGATATATTATAGCTATGGCTTTGGTTCTTTTTGTTATGTATCTTTAGTTATAAACTGTATCATCTTGCCCCGATTGAATTGGCCTAGATCTATCTTTATGTTTAAAAAGTATGCACTATTTATTTATATTTGTATATGTTGTTTTTTGTGATGGATATGAATTTTGTGTATGTGCACATTATTGTGACATAATATATGAAAATAATAAAAATTGTTATATTGTAAAAATGGTTGATCAGGAAGTTGGTGGATTTCTAGACTGGGGGAAAAGATGGCCAGATGGGTGGAAAACTGGCTGAGGGACAGAACCCAGAGGGTGGTTGTGGGGGGAGAGTTATCTGGCACTAGAGAGGTAAGCAGGCAGTCCTGCAGGGCTTGATGCTGGGGCCGGTGTTGTTCAATGTCACCATCAATGACATTGGAGATGGCATTAAGGGAAAAATTTGCCTATTCACGGATGACACCAAACTCTGTTGAAGAGTGGACACAGCTGAAGGAATAGAGGACCTACAGAAAGAGCTGGACAAGCTGGGGAAGTAGTCCAGGATCTGGCAGCTTGTCTTCAATGCCAAGAAATGCAAAGTTATACATATTGGAGCCAAGAATCCCAGGACAGAGTACTACCTGGGTGGAGTCTGAGTATCTGCATCAGAGGAGGAAAAGGACCTGGGAGTGATGATCGCTAGTGACCTGAAGCACTCCACGCAGTAGCAAGAAAGCAGCAGCAAAGGCAAACAAGATGCTGGGATACATATCTAGGGAGATCAGTAGTAGGAGAGAGGAGGTTACACTGCCCTTGTACAGGTCACTGGTAAGGCCGCATCTAGAGTATGGAGTTCAGTACTGGTGCCCACACCTCATAAAGGACATTAACCTGCTGGAGAAGGTCCAGAGGAGGGCTACAAAGATGATAGCCGGTCAGCAGGGTAAGGCATATGAGGAGAGATTGAGGGCACTGAACACGTACTCCCTGGAAGAAAGGAGAGAGAAAGGGGACATGATTGGGACCTTCAGGTACTTGAAAGAAAGGAATAAATAAGGTTGATAAGGAGAGTCTCTTTAAGCTGAGTGGCAACCATAACACGAGGAGGCACAGTCTTAAGCTGGAGGGTGGGAGGTTTAGGAGGGAGGTCAGGAAGCAGTTCTTCATAGAGAGGGTTGTGGACACTTGGAATGCGCTTCCAGAAGAGGTCATCTCGTTGAAGACAGTGGGCAGCTTTAAGAGAGGCTGGGATAGGCATAGGGGGAAGGTAAGGATCATGGGTAGAGAGGATGGGAGGAGTGGGGAGGGAGGACAGGGACATTAGCTCAAGCTGTGGACCCTGCAATGTGAGCAGACTTGATAGACCAAATGGCATTCTTCTGCTGGCTTCTTCATATGTTCGTATGTTTGTATTAGTTTACAATGGCTGTCTTGTTTGTCTGTATGTGGTTAACTGCATGTATCTTACTCATTGGTAATAATGACTGCTGTGCTTGTCATTATAATGTCCCTACACTTCCTGTGTCTGCCTCGTTGGTGTATAATAAATGCCATGTTTGTCTGTATACAATTCCTACATTTCCTATATCTGACCCATTGCTCTATAATGACTGTCGTATTTGTATAGGTTGGAAATAAACCTTAACAAGGCATGGGTGTATTCTGAATTAATGCACACAATGACTGTGTAGTAAGGGCCAAAGCCAACAGCTGAGTGCCTTAAGTAACCACATGTGTGTAAGTTGTCTTCTGCTCGCCCTCCCCCCACCAAAAAAAAAATTGTGGCTTACCTGTGTAACCCCCATACAAATGGGGGTTCCCAAAAAGTCTTCCTTGAGCTTGCCTACATGCACACTGCCAGGCTGGTGTCCTGTGTTTTAGCAGTTTAAATGTATTACCAGAGAGTGCCTGTATAGCCTCTGTGTACTGTCTCTTTAAGAGCTGCCTGGATTGCAGTCTTAATTAATCTAAAAGGGAGCTCTGTTAGAAGATGTGCTTGTTTGCTGATCATTTGTTAGAGTAGTATTAATATTGCAGTTTGTTGTAACCTGCCTTCTTTGCAGCAAGGACTGTTCTGTTTATCTCCACCAACTTGGCCCGGGACTGTCAGAATGGGCCAATTAGTACTGTTGGGACTCTAAAATGGAGCCTGCCTACAGGGGCTTAGTGGGGTCAAAACTTGTAGGAATTGTAGTTTTTGCATTTTGGCGCCTAAAATAACCGGGAGGGGGAGCTCTTGTTGTGACTGACAGACAGATCAGCCAACCGAACCTTCTGGATCTTGGGGAAATTCCCAAGCTCTTGCAGCTAGTTTCAGTTCTGAGTTGGGAAGTGAAGAGATGACAGCTTGAATGATTCAAGCAGCAACCCCGGCGTAGAGTCGAGTGGGAGAACTGTGGACAGGCCTGAGTTTTGGCCTGCTGTCCCTGAGTGGGAACCTGTGCCTTTTTTGGATTGAATCTGAACTTGGAGAGCGAAGTAAGCCACATAGGAGCCAGATTTGTAAAATTTTTGGTAGGGCCCAGGGGTCAGGGGTCGGAGGCCCAGGGGTCAGAGGTCAAAGCCCATCACGCCACAGCAGGGGTCTGTGAGAGCAGAGCCCCTTGTACAGTAACATGGGGGTATGGGGGTTAAGCCTCTGGTCTCAGGTATGAGAAAACATTTGAAAATACCCTTTAAAAGCCTTGTCTTTAAACTTCAAAAGAGGAATCCACATTTTTTGGGGGGAGGGAGGAATTTGGGGGGGGGTGATTACACTGAGAAACCTGATATTTAATTTACTGCTCTGTCACATGATACCTACGAGCTGATTTGAAGGAACACTAACATAATTAGTTAAGCTGTCGCATGTCGTAAGTCAATAAATCTGGATAGACAGACAGTATGCAAAACAGCAATTAAGAAAACAAGCATGAACGTGAAGGTATTCAGACTCAGTTCACATGCTCTTAACAGCAGGAAACCCTCCTTCGTGCCTCCTATTACCTCAGAATTAAAGTGGTCTGACTAACATACAGGGAGAGGGGCCCAGTTGATACTGTGGGCCCATCTGAAAACGTACCTCTCAGCCTTTTGTCACTGAAATGAGGGTCACGGACACTCAAAATGAGGGACAATGAGGGAAACTGACCCCCAAAGTGAGGGATACATCCTCAAGATGGAGATACAAGCTCAGAACATGGTGGAAACCATTGTGTTTACATGTAACAAGTTTATTTTTAAAGCAGTATATTAGATTAATGTGGCTTTCTGCTGTAAAGGAGAACTGTACTGAATTTGCAGGACTGCAAGTCAGTTTTTCACAGTGGAAGCCTGTTTTTAGATATGGGTTCAAATTATATAATTTTGTTCCATCGCTACAGGATGTTTAGTTATCCCAGTGTTTGTCTCCGATTTACACACAGCTGGAAAGCACCATTTTAGAAGTATACGATGTACTTTCTGTCCCTTGCTCTGCTCTTCCAGTATTGGCGCAGTTTTCTACTGTAGAGCTGTGTAGCGGAAGGGACATAAACTACGTCATACAGTTCTAAACAGCCACTTACCAGAGTGTAAATCAGAAATGCCCACTGTGGCAATGGTTTTAACTGTTTTAAGGCTTTATTTTAATAAAATATTATTAATAAAAATAAAAAAGAAAGAAAGGCCTACTGTGGTTACTGACAGGCTTGACTTGGCTGCAGTAACAAGAATGTAGGGCTGCTACTCGAGCAGACTCGCTAGACCACTAGGCCTAAGCTGTTGGCAATTTAGTATGCTAGTATGTTAACATTGGAATTAGCTCTCAACAACACGTTTACTGGGAATGTTCCTTGCAGGTTCAGAGCAGTTCTCCTTTAATGTCTGAATTTACAGTACATTCTCTGTGACGGCAGCACATTTTCTATGAGGGATGGATGAGTGACAGATTGAGCAATTTTGAGGGGTAAAATGAAGGACGTCCCTTGTAATCAAGGACAGTTGAGAGGTATGCCACTTGGAAATTCACAGTATCCGAGCGAGATGCTGGTAATTCACAGCATGGGTTATGCACTGCAGAAGCTCCCATGAGGGCACAGGGGTTAAGCCAGGAGCATCTTTGTTCTAACTGCTCTGTGCCCTCCCCCAAGGTTGCCACACCACTCGGGAGAGTTTAGGGTCACGAACAGGCACCCCAGGCAGTTTTCCCCAGCCCTTTGAAACAGTGTGGAAGGCTGAGAGGCATGGTGGCACTGACACCTTGTAGTTTCAATTTTCCAACACTTGGAAAAGCGGATACTTGTACTGCCATATCCCACAAGTCCCAGCCCTCGCAGAGCAGAGGATCCACTAGACAGCAAACCCTTGCTTCATTTTGGAATCCTGATGTCCAGCCCGAATTCTCACCCCCGACTGACTTCAGTTCTCCTGCATAGACATTTGCGCTTATGGACAAACAAATGTAACTGAGGGCTGAGAATCCCATAAACTGCAGTGGCTAGAGTGCTAGTTGCATTGACCAGCAAATTGCACGTGCCCCTGTGTGCTGGACTGACTGGGAATCAGGCTTTAAAGCACATGGTTGGATCTTTCTATACTACTTTAGACTTCTTTTGGTAACGAGGACTGTAAAGGACCAAACAAAAGTCTAAGGCCATGAATCACAGTTCCTTGTGCACCACTAGGCCGCTGCATAACAGCCCTACACTACAGAGGCCCCTCTGAGGTATCCGCCAACCCCACACACACACACATAGAAGGGAGACTGGGACAAGGCAGGGATCAACCAGATAGCATAGTCAAATGCATTGCAGTGCACAGTGAGTACTGAATAAAGTCAGTGACCAAAGTACCACTAATATAAGATGCTCTGAAAATGAAAATGAAAAAAAAATCAATACGAAACAACTCAGTAGCTGTAATGAGAAAATACTAGCATGTGAACTTTTATATTGTATTCATAGTCTTGAAAAGTCAATTAATCCACAAATTATTTCGAGCTTCCCTCACAATCAGTTAACATTCACCTAGCTGCAGTAATATGGTCAACATCAGTGCATGACTACAAGCAGGTACCCCTTTCTGTAATCCTTATTAGTATTAGTAGCAGTAACCTTTTTTAATTTTCTAGGACTGGGTCAGAGTCTGAGGCACCAATGTGTATTCGGGTGATATGCGGTTTAGCTGACATTATGAGTCCTTGACGTCAGAGCTTATAAAATTTGATATTTAAATCCTTGGTATTTTTTTAAAAGATTCTGCAATTAATCAGCACTATTGGGATTTAAAGTTGACACTTCTGCCTTGCTGCCTGGTGACTGTGGAGGCCAAGGTGGGAGCCAGGTTTCTTGCACACAAGGAGGTGACTGAGGCAGTTTGCATGCTGACCAGCTAATATTCCCAGCACAGTGCTGATGCTGAATTCAGCCTCGTTGAGGACAATGCCCCTGGCAGTGTCTCACTGACAGTAAAAGTAACTGGGGGCATCCACACACTGAGATATGCACGTGCACTGATGAAGTAGGTACTCACCAATGACCATGAGCTACCCTACCCACCCCATCCCGTCAATAGGAATTTGGCCCTACTCAACATTGCTACTGACTGCTTGTAAAGGAAGCACTTGATTTCTGGGTGCAAAACACACACATACACTACTATTGCCTTTCTCAGGCAGAGTCTAAAATCCCAACATTTACTACTATATTCCACACAGCTTATTAAGGCCCAGTCCTGTACATAATGTTTCCAGTTTGTCTTTAACAGCCCTAATTATCCAGGTTTTTGGCAAATATTGGGTCCCATAGTCACCCACTTACTGCCCTAGCCCATAATAATAATAAATCCACAAGGCAACAACCGAATGGCCCCATTCATAAAATGCCATGTAAAAAAAGATAAATAAATAATTCCCAGGGCAGCAGGTGTTACAGACAGTTAATAGAGACCATATCGACCACGAATCGATTTAAAAATTCAATGTTATATACTTGTGTATATCCCTTTCATGAAACTCACTGTACTCTTTGATTATTGCTTTACAACACTGTATGTGCTTTTTTCAAACTGTGTTCCTTGTACTTGTATATGCACTGTAAAAGAGTCTCTGACTCAAATGTTAATTCCCGATATGTTCAATAAATAAATACATCAGTCACTTGCGGCTGCATGAGCACGATGAGCATCTACACACACAACACACACACACACACTACATTTAATTTTTTTTTTATTTCATTTCTCATCAGTAGTGGCCTACTGGGCTGCCTGACTGCCTCACTAGTGGGAACAACAACACACAACCAACAAGCACAAGAGTCAGACAGGTCATCTAGCTGCTCTCTCCTCTGTCTCCTCCCACCGCCGGAGTTACTCCTGGGCTTGGCTTCCCCTGCATTTCTGATCTTACTTGGCTAGTGCTGGGTCTTAAGTCAGCTGCCTTGGGTTGGGGTAGTTACTGTTACCACCCATGATGCTGCGTTCTTCTCCTCTCGGCTGGCTGGTGCCTGCTGTCAGCCTCTGCGTGGGGGACTGGACTTCACTAGCTGCTCTGTTGGCCTAGGGACTCCTCTCTCCCTGTGGCTCCTTCGCTCTCCCAGTCCTCTGTCCTTTTCAGGCTGCCCCTGCTCGATGATGACCTGGTCACCAGACCCACACATGACCTGCCGAATGGCCACTCACAACACAGCCTATACCGACATCACCACTGACTCGTTCCAGTGACTCCCTTGGGCCAGCCACGGCCCACACATACTTCCCCGGTGTGGTCAGTTGTCGGCTAACTCATGCTGTGACACACACTGATGGATCTGGAGGTGGTCGCTGACTATTACTCCTCGGTCCCCGGCCAGGTCACTCATTGCCCCCTCTCTCTGCCCGCTGAGATCCTCCTGATCCTGGATGGTGTGTCCTGACTCACGCCACCTCGGTGGCAATTTCAAAACATGCACCGGCCAATAACTTTGCACTGCCAATGAAGGAAATCGGCGCTGCGCCTGCTCCCAGTTGGTCATGCACACCCAAAGGGTGCCAGTTTCAAATAATGATTTTGTCAGTGCCACTAAAAGCCCAGCAATGGCAATGAAGGTCAGTCAGGGATTCCGGGGCGGGGGGTGCTGCCTGTTGCTGCAATTTAGTCAAAGGGCGCACACGCTCCCAGGTCACAACTCACGCAGAGAACAAAAAAAAGAACGCTTTTTACAATTTTATTGCTGGGGCTGGGCCCATGCCATACAATATTGATGGGGCTCATGCCCCATGGGCCCATACAACCCGGCGCCTGTGGTAAGCCACTGAATTGTGACCAGGCTCCTACCTGAAGAAGACCGAATATTTGCTGAATGCGATTGGCCTGTCTGGACCTCCAGCCACCTCTGAATTCCCGGATTGTGCAGAGACTCTGTAATTGCGACCGGAGAGCCTTTTGCCTGGTACAGTGGAACTTCCTTACATGTGAATGTGTTGTGTGCTTATAGTGGGTCATGATTTGGTTCCCCACTGTGGTTTCAATTGTGTTCTGCTTGCTGGAAGCTGCATTAGAATTTTCTTATGTGTAAATGTGCTGTGCGCTGCTAGTGGGTCGTGATTTGTTTCCCCATTGTAGTTTGAACTGTATTCTGCTTGCTGGAAGCTGCATCCAGCCCCACGGACTGAATTCAAAATCATCTCCATTGGGCCTGGGCCTGGGCCTTGCCACACTGGCCAAGCCGGCTACCCGCGCACAGAGAAAGCCATCGGACGAGAGACCTGCCTGGGGATCAGCCCACTGCTCAACACTTGAACAGGAACAACGCCTCAGTGATTCGTGTGGTCCAGCTTCTCCGGGCACTCCAGCTCCACAACCTGCAGTCTCGATTTCATCCTGCCTGTGTCCAGTATTGGGTATCATGAGTAAACATCAGGGTAGCTCCCTGCAACAACAGCTAAATCTAAAGTGTTGTCATCTGATTGTCTGGTTGCTTTTTCTTTCACGAACTGAGCCCTCTGGCTCCAGATTACAAATAGTGTGTGTTGTGGATGTTGCTTTCTTCCATCATAGGGCCCCAACCAGCTGCAGTGTTACTGGCTAGCCCATCATCTTCCTACTTGGGTACCCAGAGGTGTGATTGTGTGTGGACTTAAAGTGCATGCATAACTGTCTGATTAATATAGCCTTTAAGCCAATCAACCTGATTACGCCCCTTCCTTGTTCAAATCCCCTGAATAAATCAGATCTGACTTTTTCTGCATTTAACCTGACTGTGGTTCCAGTTTGTGCCAAGAATACTATACTGTTGCTATTTGTTGTGCATAACCTTGTTTTACAGGGGGTCCCCAGGGTTGATCCAGAGGAACCAGCCCTGGTGGTAAGTGCAAACAGTGTGAGTACTTGTATGGTGTACAAGGGGTACTGTGAAAGTAATTATCGTATATTGCTTAGGCCACTAGAAGGGAAAGAGGGGGGGTTACAGTGTCCCGGAGGGCTGTGCCCAGGTTAGTTTGACCACTGCCAACTCTGATCTCCCGGTGGAGGCACCCGTTGCAGAACCTAGGCCCCTTAACCTGCTACTAGACTAGCAGGCAGGGGTAGTAGTCTGTGGGATGGCGCCACCTAGGGGTTACACCTGTATTGGACTCCCGGGCTCCAGTGTTGTTTGCCCCAGCAGGATCGGCATGTTTCTTCACCCTCCAGCCCCAGTGTGCAGGCCTAATGGGGGGGCTGGCGGGGCAGTAGCAGCAGTGTTTCATTTTCATTTTGAAATTGCAGGTAAGTACTCATGAATTTACATTCCATTTCCAGGTATGATCTGTTTTGCTTAGTGGCTCCTGGAGGGAGTCACACCTGGACTCCTGCATCTTTGTGGCAGGAACCACAGGATGACCTCGGGGGGGGAGGGGGAGGCCTGGGAATGTGAACCCCAAGAACCGCAGCTTCATCGACAGGTGTCCGTAGTCCCCATAGATTGGTAAAGGGACCAGGGAAAGGATTAGGAATGACACTAGAACCCTAATTTTGCTGGTATTTTTTTTTTCTCTCAATGGTTCGGGTCAGCCCTTCCTCTTGCCATTCACCCAACCCTGTCTCCCGACCTTCAGGCACCTACCTTTAACTCCCACAGGTTACCCTCCATGGCAGGGTGGTGGGGAGCCCCCAGCTCAACCCACCAGGACTGGATCCAGTGTCGGGAGGTGCCTTCTTGGGGGTGGCACGTGTGGCGGACAGCCATCATGCTGCTTGGCCCGGACCGCTGTTTCGGCTTTTCTGCGGAGGGGAGTGTGCAAGCCGACAATGGCTGAGCCACGCACATCCACACGCAGCATGCTGTTGGCTTCTCCACCTCCATTTTCCATTGTACAGGATCTGGCGTGCCAACACCTAGCCTCTGCTAGGTGTCAGGCAGGCGCCGGTCTCCATTTCCAACTCTTCCCCTGGAGAGGAGAGTTGTCCCTTCAGATGCTCAATCCGCTTCCACCCCGGCCAACCGCCTGCGACCCACTCGCACCACGAACAAGGGTTGCCGGCCTTGCAGGAGGTAAGGCATCGCTGCCTCAGCCCTCCACACCACTGGGCCGGCCTGGAACCATCATTCTATATGGAGGAGCGTGACCAAGATTTAAAGGATCCGAAGCTTCAGAGCAGCACAGGGGGCTAGCACCCAGGAAAACAAGCAGAGCACCCGATTCTGTGGTGGGCTCTGTGCTGAGGAAAACAAATGGTGTCTTGGCCCCAGGGCAGGAAGCAGGGCCAGGACAGAGACAGTTTAGCTCTCTGGAGGCTGGTGATCGGTTGCAAGAGGCTGCACTCAAGGACTGAAGAAATATAAATTGCAACTAGCACAGGATGCAGCAACCTGGCTGGTTTCTGGGATCTCTCAGTTTGAGCATATCACGCCTGTTCATCGTGCTTTTCACTGGTTGCCAGTACAATAGCACATCAACTTCAGGGTGTGCTTGTTAACATACAAGGCCCTGCATGGTCTGGGTCCGAGCTACCTGAAAGACCTCGTTGTACCTTATAGTCCTGGCTACTCCCTCCAGTCAGTAGAGGCAGACCTCATGTCTGTTCCAAGATCCCATTTGAAATCCTCTGATAGGGCATTCAGAGTGACGGCCCCAGCTTTGTGGAATGCTTTTCCCCAGGAGGTGAGAGGTGCTTCTTCACTGGCCATTTTTAAAGTCTTTGAAAACTCATCTTTTTACACTGGGTTTTGGGTCTACCGCTGCTATGTAATCTTTTTGAGATTTATATATATATATATATATATATATATATATATATATTTTTTACTTGTATTTTTGCGCCTTACTTCCTCTTCTCTCCACTCTCTCAGACTGCCCCATACACACCTCATCATCAGAGTCTGCCCCTAGAGTACCTGGTTGCACTTTCATGACCCTTGATGCCCGGTTTAGCCCCCGGTGGGGTGAGGAGGAGCCCCCATTAACCTCCTCAACAACTGTGCTGAAGTGGACCTGCACAACGGAGTCTGTCCCGAAAAACCAAGGGTGTGCAGCGAGGAGTCATCGCCTAGGAGATACAGAGGGTTGTTTTCCTTGTTCAACCCCAGGCGTCGGCGTGCAATCAGGGCCTATGAGCAAGGAGACACGCTGAGGCGTGCCTTCCTGCTCCGCCTCTCTGCCGATGTCTGCCCCATTCCTTTACTGCTGCCTCCCAATACTGCACCTTCCACCCGAACACCCCCCGGTGGCGGTATCGCAGCGGGAGTTTGCAGATGACCCCCCCCTTCCCGGAGAAGGAGAGCAGCCATTGGGCGCTCTATCCTTCTCCTCCCTGGCCGACCCCTGGCAATCCGTGCTCGTTCCCGAACACGGGTCACTGGGGATTTTATATGTAGTGCTATTTGTTAATTGTAAGTAAGTTTATTGGCTCTGCTGTACACATTGTGAGGTGCCCAGAACCCCTGGGATTGGACACTGTATAAATAAAATTGCCTTGTCTTGCTTTGCCTAAATAAACAAGGTGACTGCCATACAGTCTAAAATCCTCTGACCCCCACAGAGACTTATGGAAAGGGTTATATTTAAGCAGAGTATATAACCAGGAAACATAAAACAGTTAGCAGTTTGCAGATAGAAAAAGACTGTGCGCATGTTTTGCAGGCCTCAGCCTGCCACCCAGGGAGATGCTGGACCAGTCTGGTATCATGTAGAACTGGATGAAAAAAGAGAATTCAAAGGGAAATTGGTGACTTTTTTCAGACAGATCTTGGAAAGTGTCTGAAGCCAGTGGATCTGTGAACTGTGGCTGCCAGGACCTGCAGGTCTGGCAATCCGTTCTGCATGTGTGCTCCTGTGTAAAAGAGAGGAAAACAGTTCCAGAGACTGAAAAGTAAAAAGCAAAAAGTTGGGCCATGAATTGGACTGAAGCAGCAGTGACTTCTTCTTTTGAAGAGCAACCTCATCAGAGACTACAGATCACAGAGGCGGTTGTATAGCCAGGATTCCAGGACCCCCTTTGTTTGTAGAGCACAGACTGATTGAGAGTTCACACAGAAATTGGAGAGAGCAGTCTGATGACCTCAGAGAAAGCTTGCCTCCACCTGGGAGCCAATCAGTATCTCATCAGTCAGCAAAGTGATCTCCAAAGGAAAACTGTAAAACAACAGAACCGAGAGTGACCAGTGGGATTCGATCCCACAACTAGGGGTGGACAGTGTGTGTGTATTTGTCCTAAAGGAACAAGTCCTGGCTGGACTGTATAAAAGCGGTAGGCTCAGGTGAAGACCCAAGACCCATAAGCCCTCAATCTCTTGCAGTACAAATAGGGACTTCTCCCCTCTGTATCAGTTAAAGTTGGTGTTTATCTTCAGTTGTGTTTGCAAGCATGCCACCGATGCCTCGACCATGTCTGAAGCAACTGCATCCTCATTGTGGTAGCAACTGCAACTCAAGAGAGCTCTTTACCCCATGGCCAGTTGGGAGGATTAAGTCGGGTATATTCACTTGGGGACTGAGAACTGCTGGTGGGAGAAAAACTTGTGTTTTGGGAATTGTATTGCAGTTTTTTTTTTTCCTCACAGCGAGACCTGAACTTACATGGGGCGTAGGGGTCACACATGGACAGGGTCATCCTGAGGTTTGCCCGGGGCTCCCAGGTGCAACGTGGAGCCTGTTTGTGATCACCAGTGCCTTTCATGGCAATGAGGGTCTTCTCCTTTGTTAAATCAAAGCGTGACCATAGACCAAGTGACAACTGCTGATTCAGTCATATGACTGGTCAGGCTCACCAAGATAGTGAGCACAGTAGCAGATGCTACCTCCACTGGACCATCACGGTGGATTTTCTTTTTCTAACACCTTGGAAGTACACAGACACTAAAATATGTAAATCAGTTGAATTTATGGTTGGAGGCTGCACTGGTTGAACACCACCGACCGATATTAGTCCACAACGAAATGCTGACTTTGCATAAAGTTGCAGCTGTTGTACACAATGAATGTTTTGTTGTTTGTACATTAACTACGATGGCAATGTTTAAACAGGGAAATACTTGTGTGTGGTGGGTCAGGGTAGGTAAGGTGATCTTGAGGGGTCTAGGTTACTTAACAGTTGTAGGGGTGGGAGGACACAATATTATAAATTTGGCTCACCCATGGGTACTTTAAAAACAGCCACCCTGAATGTACACGGTCTAAACTCACCTGTTAAGAGAACCAATATTTTATCATACTTAAACCGTCTACAGGCAGATGTTTGGTTCATACAAGAAACGAGGCTGTCAGAGGCACAACATGCAGACTGCGTAGATTATGGGTAGGGAGGGTAATTTATTTATTATTTATTTATTAAATTTTGATAACTGGGTAAGTCCGCTGGGCCCTGAAGGTCCCGTTTTCAGGGGCGACCCGGGGAATTACATGGAATAATACATTGGGTAGCATATAGCACAGGTACATTACTCTAGACAGCGAGGAACATAATACATAGTAGTTTTTCAGTAGTTACATTTAAGAGGTAAGACATAGTAGCTTTTTAGCAGTTAACATTTCCTGGGTAAGCTCTACAGATGGGGTACAGTGCTATACAGATGGGGTGCAGTGATAGTCGCTATTTCCATATGAGAGAGAGGGTGGGCTTCCACTTAGGAGCCTCTCACTTTAGCAGTTGCATATGGAGTGACCATCATATGAGCCTTCAGCCTTGTACTTGGAAGGTGTGGGTAGAAGGTAGCATCCTGAACACCAGGGGGCAGGGAGTTCCATAGGGTGGGCGCTGTGATGGCGAACGACTTACCCCCCCGCCTAGGTTCTAACACTTGGCACTGCGAGGAGGGTTCTGTCCGTTGTTCTGAGGTGCCTAGGGTTTCTCTTTTGAGCAATGAGTCCATTGAGGCTGGGAGGAGGGGATGGACTGAGTAATTTATGAGTGTGGCAGAGTAGGGGGTATTGGAGCCGGGCCTCCCAGGAGGGCCAGTTTAGTTGGGACAGAGTGTCACAGTGGTGAGCCCAGGAGCCGGATAGGGTGAAGTGAGCCACCTTGTGACAGAGAACTTGTAATCTGTTCATCTCTTGTTTGGCAGCTCCCTGTATCACCAGGGCCGCATAGGAGAGGGTAGGGAGGAGGACGCTTGTGGCGATGGAGGCCCTGGCCGCAGGTATCAACTGGTCTTTCAGCCTATACAAGGTCCCGAGTTTGGCGTGAATATTTTTGGTTACCTGGTTGACATGATCCTTGAGGGAGAAGCACTTATCCAGGGTGAGGCCAAGGTATTTTATCGATTCAACCACCTCAAGTCTTTTTCCTGATTTGGTCATCAGCCTGAGATGTGGGCTTCTGTCCCGGCCGAGGGTTCTTGGGCCAAATAGCATGGCCTTGGTCTTGTTAGGGTTAATGATCATTCTGTTGGTGACAAGCCATTGCTCAAGGGAACCCAGGTCTTCTTGTAGCCCGGAGCAGAGATCTCCCAGATTAGAGGGGCGGTATATGACTGTGTTATCCACATACTGTACCACTGAGCTACCCCCACAGTGTTTACTGAGATCGTTTGTGAAAAGAGAAAAGAGAAGAGAAGAGGGCCAAGGATAGATCCTTCGGGCACCCCATCCGTTAGGGGGAGAGGCTCCGACAGGGAGTCTTTCCATTTACCCTCTGTGCTCCCCTGTGAGGTAACTGTTGAACCACGATAGGGACTGGCTGTCTAACCTGACCTGGCTCAGTTTTGTAAGGAGCAGGTTGTGGTTTACAAGGTCAAAAGCCTTGGAAAGGTCAATGAAGACTGCCCCGGTGGGGGATCCCTTGTCCAGTTCTCTGAGAACATCAGTGGAGAACTTGATAAGCACGGTGTCAGTCCCATGATTGGTTGAGAAACTGTGCTGGGAGGGGGCAAGTAAATGGTGGAGCTCTAGGTAGTCCCGGAGTTGTCCGTAAATTAGTCTCTCTTGAATCTTACCAAGGCTAGATAGCAGGGAGATGGTCCTGTAATTGTTGGTAGTCTCCCTTGAACCACCCTTGTGGACGGGGACTATATGGGCCAGTTTCCATTGTTCCAGGATGGCACCTGAGATAAGGGATCGATTTGAGGAGTCAGGTGAGGGGCCTGGGCGAGTGCAGGGCAACTTCCCTTAATATGGGGGGGGGGGGATGCCATCGGGTCCCATAGCTCCCGACATTTTGAGGGACTTTAGTAACGGGAGGAGGGAGGACTTCTTTTGGTCTTACAAGCCAGATATGGAAGGTTGGGTGGTCTAGGCTTTGGGGGATGGAATCATTCGAGACTGGGAGGAGGGGTGGCATTCCGCTTTGAGCAGGTCCAGGTTTGTGAACTGGCGGTTGAGAGCCATGGCGATGCTAGGGTCGTCATTAGTTAATTGGCCATTGACCTCTATGGCGCAGTCAGCGGTCTTCCCGCTCCCCTTTATAAGCCCGTTTATGTGAGCCCAAAAGAGTCTAGGGTTGCCTAGGTTCTTTTTCTTTAGATCTGTGAGGTAGTCTCGTTTGGCCACTTTGATGGCCAGTTTGCACTTATTTCTCAGCGTCTTGTAGTGGTTTAGGTCAGCCAATAGGGAGGAGAACTTGTATTTTTTTCCAAGCAGTGTCCCTAGTTTTCATCAGTGTTTTCACTTGAGGGGTGATCCACTTGTAGCAGCTCCCCTTGGTGCGGAATTTCTTCAAGGGGCCAAGCAGTCAGCAACCATAATGATGGCTCCCTGGAAGAAGGCCGTAGCCTCTTCCAGTGTGGGGAGTAGTTTGATTGGGCTCCAATCAATCCCGTTTAGGCAGCCAATCAAGTGTTCAGGTTGATAGTTTGAGTAGTCCTGTGTCACGAGTAGTCGCGGGGGGACTCTGGAGGCCCTGTTTTTCCAGGAGCAGAAGACTGGGGAGTGATCACTCGGGGCATCCGCTAGGGCGCCAGCCACCTTTATATTGGCGGGTTTGCTAGTAAGCACCCAATCAAGTGTGGAATGGTTACCCGTTTTGTAGTTCATTCGGGTGGGCCCTGTGATAACCTGAGTAAGGTTAGCTTCCTGAACCAGCCCTAGTAGGGAGGGATTGTCTTTCGGGGCCCAATTCAGATTGAAGTCCCCCAGGATGATTAGCTCAGAGGTGACATCATCGGAGATGTCCCTTAGGACCGCCTTCAGAGATGAGGGCGCATTGGTTGGGGGGTTGTGTACACATCCAATGTTGAGATGCTTACATGGGCCAAGGGTGATGCAAACGAAGATCGATTTACCTTCCATACTAGTGGCCTGTAGCAGGTTGACCTGCACTGAGTTAAGGGTGTCTTTTGTGTAGATTAGGACCCCTCCACCCCTTTTCCTCAGTCTATCTTGTCTATGGGAGAGGTATCCTAGGGCTGCAACCTCGTGGGAGGGTATGTGAGGCTTGAGCCAGGTTTCCGATATGGCCAGGATGTCCGGGTTGTATCGGTCCAGCCAGGATGGAAGTTCCTGCATCTTGGGTCTCAGGCTACATATATTCAAGTGCGCAATCCTCAGACCCTTATTGGCTGCCCAGTGCGGGTCCACCGGGGAGGAGACCAGAAGATCATAAGGAGGGGGACCAGGATTTGGTTGGATGTCCCCTGCCATGAGCAGGAGGGTAGCAATGAGGCAAAGAGAAGGAAGCCGACTGAGGGGTAAGGACTTAGTCCAGAGTCTCCATTTAGCAGTGAGTAGAGTTGAGTACAGAATGCCTCTCCTGCAGAATACATGGGCAGTCAGAAGCGCCTCCATGTTATTAAGAGGGAGGGTGTAGTGGTCCCAAGAATGTCGTGGGGGAATGTCCAGTTTGGGGGGACTTCTCAGGTCCTGTTCTCCTGTGCTTATAGTCCTATCTGCCCAGTGTAGGAAGAGGAGGTACAGGACGGCCAGTAGGAGCCCTCTATTTGGGCAGCCAAGAGAGGGGGGTCCAAGTATGGAGGGCATCATGCTGGTGAGGAGGCCGGGTGGGGAGGAGGGATGGATGAGCGGTAGGGATGGTTGGGCCTCTGGGAATAAGTTCCCCTGAGTGCACCGTGCTCAACTTAAGAGTAATAACCAGCCTCGTCAGGCACCAAGTCCCTGACAGATTAGGTTAGTTGTGTGGTCAGGAATTACTACAGTGAGCCGCTGGTCAGCAGTACCCAAACGTTTAGGGTATCAGATGTCTTACCCCAGGGATAGATGCGACAATGTATTGGAGGGAGGTGGTCTTGGTAGCACTTGTTACTATAGGATCCTCCTGGGGATGAGTTTGATATCAGCCTCACACCCCTCAGAAAAATGTAGGGGGATTGACGATACTTATACGAAGAAATTTACCTCTCGAGGTCACTTCTTTTGAAAGGGCAGAACAAGGCAGATTAGTTACAGTCACAGGGGTAATATAGTCACAGCAAATTCACCATATTAACTTATATGCTCCGAATTAGGATTCCCCAATGTTTTTTCGCAGAATCATCTCAAAAATAGCCACACTGGGTGAGGGTATGCTTATCATAGGGGGAGATTGCAATTGTGTCATTGACCCCATTAGGGACCGCTCATCCCAATCCACGACGATGAACAAGCAGATCAAAAGGATGGTTCAAGCGGGTCTGGTAGAGATGGCACTTATAGACATTTGGAAGGAACTTCATAAAGGAACGAAGGACTACACCTTTTATTTCAACCTCCATAGATCCTGCTCGAGAATTTACTATTTTGTATGTAGTAGCAATGACCTCTCGAACTTTACTAAATGTGAAATTTACCCTAAGTCTATATCTGACCATTCAGCGACTAGTCTGGAGTTCCACCTGGGGGTCTGGCCGAAAGTAACATTTTGGAGGATAAACATCTCCCTACTGAACAAGGAGGACTTTTGTCAGGATATAAAAGGTCAGATTATGGACTTCCTCCAGAATAATTTAAATAAAGGAACTAAACGTAAATGGGTGTGGGATGCTCTAAAAGCAAATCTGTGAGGAATAATCATTGCTTATTCCTCCCGTCTAAAAGAAAAAATGAGAGTGAAGCGACAGTTAAAACTGGAACAAGAATTACTCGTGCTAGAGCAATAGCATAAGAAATTGGGTTCTCAGGGGACCTTACAGAATGTACATAAGTTTCGAAAAAAATTACAGACACTGTGGGATGATAAAGTGGAGGGACAACTCTGCTACACCAACCAGAGATACTGTGAGTTGGTAATTGGGCTAGTTGCCTATTGGCATTTCGACTCCGGAAACAGCAGGTGGAGAGATCAGTGAGATCGCTCAAGGTAACAGAGGGTACGGAGCACAGGACAATATATTCTCCAGTAGAAATAGCAGAGGTATTTTGCACCTATTACAGAGCACTGTGCTGCACAACCAACGGAGAAACCCCAAGCACAGAGGAAATAATAGAATTTCTGCAAGGGGTGACCCTGCCCAAGCTAATGGACACACAAAGAACAGCACTAGATGCTTTCATAACCCCTTTAGAGGTTTCCCAGACCATCCTTAATATGGCAACTGGAAAATCCCCAGGACCAGATAGTTTTAATGTGGAATTATTTAGAACATTTAGAGATCAGGTTACCCCTTTACTGGCTCAGGTATTCAACTCCTGTAAGGAAGAGGGCAATTTACTAGAGTCTTAGCAAAATGCTTTCATAACAGTTATCCCAAAGCCTGATAAACCACACGATAACTGCAGGTCCTACCACCATATATTTCTATTGAATGTAGACTTAAAAATACTAACCAAAATTTTAGTGATCAGAATTAACACATTTATTCAAGATTTAGAAAAGGGGCTTTTTATTTGGAGGCATCTGATCAGTTAGTACCCTTCAACAGGAGTACATTAATTTTCAATAGATGCCCACCAAATAAAAAGCACCAGTCTATAACTGCCTGATGCCCAGTCAGATATCATTGTGCCCAGCCTGCTTCACCATTGGCTGAAGCACTGAGCACTCGGTTTGAAACAACTGCCATTTTTTTCTCTCGCTAAGAGAGAGATACTGGGCTGGTACCAAGGTCCTCTAACAACAGATCCCCCCCTCCATGACTCGCAAACTTCACCACAGTATTCAACTGTCAGTCCATTTAGTCTTAATGAAGTTACACCTCTGTCACGTGATACCGGCAAAGTCGGTCTACGCTGCTCCGTGGTCTGGTTGGTGCGGTGTTGAAGAGTCCCTTGGTTGCTGCTGCTGATCCCTGCTTACGTTCAGCACCCAAACTCTCGCTGCTCTGTTGTCCGGTTGGCGCGGTGTTGAAGAGCCCCTCAGTTGCTGCTGCTGTTGATCCCTCCTTACATTCAGCACCCAAACAAATGAAATAAAAAAGGCGAACCGTGCCTGTATTTTGGGAAATTTAAAAACAATTTTGTGGTATCCCTTTCTACTCTGTTTTCACTTTACGCATGTCCGATGTACCCTCTGATCTCCCCGAGGTAACTGCTCCATCGCTACAGTAAACAACAAAAAAGGAAAAGAAACAGGCTGCAAACATTAGAAAAAACAAAACAGACCAAAAAAAAAATTCAAATGCAAGCCGTGTATGCCAGTAGCGAGGTAGCCATGACAACCAACAACAAAAGCAAAACTCAGTTCAAAAATTTTAAAAATGCAGATGGAGGAACTATTTTTTTAACACTACAAATAAAATACTAGATATTAAAAGTTTTACCATGCAAACTTGTTTATTTCAAGAATATAAAATGCAGTACCCATTTTCTAAGCACAATAATACCCTCCAGGGTGGGTGGTATGGGCAATACCGGACCTTCCAGGGGCTATAAGGCCCTCCGCCTGCGGCGTCGGCCCTTATTACGTCCCTGGGTGATCTGGTATTCCCCAACCGCCCACCCTGTCGGGTATTATTGCTTGCTTAATTCACTCAGATCAAACAGAGTTCATGCCAGCCCATCAGATAACAGATAGTATTCAACGCCATGTAAATATAGTACATTATGGCACCAAAACAAAAGAGACCCAAATTGCCATAACATTCGATGCGGAGAATGCCTTTCACAGCCTGGGATGGGAATTTCTGTCTTTAACCTTACAGAAGTATAGTTTTGGGGACCAGTTCCTCATCTGGTTGAAATCTCTCTACCAAACTCTAACGGCTAGGGTAAAGGTTAATGGAACTGCATCAGAACCTCTTTTAATTAGGCATGGTACTAGACAAGGATGCCCTCTTTACCCGATTCTATTTGCTTTGAACATTGAACCCCTGGCAGCGCTTATTAGGTCACATCCAGATCTCATGGGAATTCAGGTGGGAGGAGAAGAAAACTGCATCTTATTATATGCAGACGATACTACAGTATGTTATACCTGAGGGACCCCATACGCACATTCCCCTGTCTATACCAGATTCTACAATGGTACGGCCGCATTTCAGGTTTCAAAATAAAAGAAGGGAAAACATAAGTAATTCTGATCAGTAGTGCTTGGACACCAGAACTGAAAAACTTAGTACCGTTTAAATGGACAACCACCTCTGTTTACTATTTGGGGGTACATATCCCAATACGATTGAGCAAGTTATATTCACTAAATTACGGGGCACTGTTGAAAAATGTACAAGCAGACCTAAAAAGATGAGAGATGCTCCCCTTACCCCTCATGGGTCAAATTGATACACTGAGAATTAACATTTTACCCCCTTTTTTTTTATCTTTCATTTCAGGTCCTACCTCTTAAAGTATCTAGATCTGATTGGGCACAGCTAAGTAAGCCACTTCATCAATTTATATTGGGGGGTGAGCTAGAATACGGTGGGCAGATCTTCAAAGGCCCAAGGAAAATGGGGGGTTTGTTTGCCTAACCTGAAATTATATTACTAGGTGGCTCAGATTACCCCCTTGGATCCCACTGTTAAAACAGGACTCGGAGAACATCTGGGTATCCCAAGAACTGAGGGGTGGACAGGGTCCCTACCCGAAGGCAGGTTTCGAGACAGCATTTACAGATATCTCTACCCTGACGGTGTTCAACACATGGACTAAACAACTTTATAGGACCTGGGCACAAGTTAAAAGCGAGTTGCAGATTGAGGGTTCTCTTACCATCAGTACCCAAATAACACACTGTACTGACTTCCAGGCCCCCAGGTTGGATTTTAGTTTTCATAGGTGGAGACTACGTGGCTTAAAATACTTTTCTCAATTTATCAGGGAGTTATTAAATCCTTTGCCCAAATGACCACAGAATTCAATCTGCAAAGAACAGATTTCTTCCAATGCCTCCAGGTAACATTGTTCCTCAGACAGGTTTCACACCTACAAGAGGTCCAATGGGTGCCACATCCAATAGTCCAGACCATATTTCAGGCAGCAGAGGGCCTAATCCCAAATAAATTTATATCCAGGTCTATATACAAACACCCACAAGGGCTCCCCCGGCATATCAGAAGGCACGGGAGAAAGAATTGGGTTCCCACCTTACACCCGAGGAATGGAATCTGATTTGGTCAAGTGTCTTTCGTACATCTGCCTCGAACAACTGGAAAGAATTTTGATGGAAAGTACTGTCCCGCTACTTTGTTACCCCTCCCACATAAAACACTACTCTGTACGGGGTTCAGATAAATGTTGGTGTAGATGTGGGGGGATGGGTACCCATTATCACATTTTTTGGGATTGTCCTATATTCCGTCCATTCTGGTCAGATCTGGGTCCCAGATTAAAAAAAAAAACTAGCCAGTATGACAGAAGATCCCGATTTCACACTCCTTGTGTTGGGATGGCCTCCGAAAGGGAAAACAATATATGGACATCCTTCTTGGACATTCTCCTCGAAGCCGCAGGAAAGGCCTTAAAGAAATGGCTCTTAATGGACCCACCAACACTGGCAGAGTGGATGGTTCAAGTAAAACAAATATATCAGATGGAGAAAATGGCATCTGATCTTAAACTCCAGTCCGACAAACTTAAAGGCACATGGCTTCCCTTCATGGAGCTGATTGAGGAAACAGAAGGAACATCTATTTTGACTCAAGCCCAGAATTATTGAATTATTACTAAGGGGTAGATTATAGGCGTTAAGTGAGACCAGACCCACACACAGGTACAGTATACATAGAGGTTACAAAGACAGTGGATAATTTGTAAAATAAATTAACTTTCTTCACTTTCTATTTTAACAAAAGAAAAAGAAAAGAAAATGCCATCAAGTTTTTCTTTTTAAGTATTAACTTTTCCTGTATCAGATTTGCTTTTATAGAAATGTAGTTTATGAGAAGGTCAAGAAGGTTATATTTGTGAAGCGTACATGTACATTATAACAGCATGATTTATTTATGATACCAACTGTATGCAATCGTTATGGCTCACCATTAATGATAAAATAAGTTTCAAAAAAAATCCTAATGCCACATTTTTCGTACCTTTGTGGCATTAAGTTATCCTTACTGGTGCATTAGTGAAGTTTTTTGCAAAGAATTATATTATTGGTACCCACTTAATTTCTGTCATATTACTGGTACTCGCTTAATTCATTTTCGTTTTTTGTTCCATTGGCTTTCTGCCTCCTTCACACATCCCATTTCTTCTCTTCATTATCTGCTCCTTCCAGCTTCCACAATCCGTCAAGGAGCTGCAAGGTGCTGGATTTCAGCGGCCAGCTATGGAGGTGGGTAACTCATGCCGGTTGCCCATCAGAGTTTTTTTTTTGCTACAAAAAATAATTAAACTTATCAAAATGTGTGTACCAGGGTGAGGAGGGAGGAATGGGGTTCCAACTGAGGGTGGGGGGACAGGGACTGTATTAGTTTTAAGGAAATAGGCAGACTAACTGGGCCTAGCAGTCTTTCTCTGTCGTCAAATTTCTATGGGCCAGGGAAGAGAGGGGACCTGTTTCTTTTAGCTAGTATTTCTCGAATAGTGGACTAATAGTGCCACTATCCATTATTTGGATCCAAATAAAGTAATGAATAGTGTATTATTCGTGGTATTAAGGAAATGTTCATTACTTGCACACCCCTAGTAGTCAGACCCAAACCACCTAGATAAGGCTAAATCCTGTTTCCTTCTGTTTCTCTCAGAAGTAGTCAAGACCTCTCGCTCAACCAGCTCTTTCTCTAAAAATCGCCATAGAATCATTACTGCATCTCTGTTGCATACCAGTTTTAAGAAGCTTGTTTATTTTGAAATGTTTACTTGTATGGTTTGCTTGTAACCCCCCTGTGGGAACTTACCTTATTTGTCCCTGTGACAGGGTTGAATAGGACCCTGTCCCAGTTGTTATGGAGAGTTTGAATGCAGGAATCTGTTCAGTTCTTTCCTTTCCTTTCTTGTCTCTTGTCTGTCTGGTTGCACAACTAAATGTTCTCATGAGACCTAGGACTTGATCACCCAAACAGTCTTGCAACTGTCTGCCTCTCACTGTCTCTCAGTCTTCCCTTGCTGTTTTTGTCTTTTCATCCCTTGCATATCTCCTGGTATAAAAATATATGCAAATCATTATGTGGAAATGTAACTGATATTGGGGATCCCTTTGTTTAGAAATTATATAGTGTTACTGTTGAAATATATATAATAATAGTTTGAGATGATTGCAGAAAGCTATTGGGAACTCAAGGGGTTAACCTGAAATGCAATTTTTAAGCCTTTTGCAGAAGAGCTGTGGGAAAGGGGCCTCCATTCTGGGACATTGTGTTCCCGCCTGCACCTGCCTGAAATATACAAGAACATAAAAAAAAACCAGAATGCTTGTTAAAAAGGGGGGTTGCAAGGACTTATAAAATCAAAGCTGCAATTTCTTGCAACACACAGAGATTGAAGGGAAACGCCGATGGATCTTCTCTATTTATTCTGCCTTTGTAAATAGTTATACGGAACAAGTTTTTTTTTTTATGTTACTGCTAGTACAGATAAATACTTTTTGCGAATTTTACAACTGCTCCTGATTTTCCTATGCTTCCTGACTTGTACATTGACGACAGATGGTGTGAGAGTGGGATTTATGCCATCTATACTCTAAGCCAGGAGTTTTGTGCGTGGGTACTGGACCCTAGAACCAGGGAAACATAGAGAAAGATATGGATTCTGCAGCAGCAAGTCCAGGAATGGGTACCAGGAGAATGGCAGCCAAACTACCAGAGACAGAAGTCCAAGCTGAGATTGTGCAGCTAGCACAAGTTATGGAAAAAGGACAGGCAGTGACAGAACCTGAAAGCCTGATGGACATTTTCAAATGGTGCGCTATACAACAAAAAGAGATGGAGAAACGGAGAAGAGATGCAGCAACAGGAGCAGCAGAGGATAGAAGAGAAACAGAAAATGAGAGAAGAGATGCAGCGACAGGAGCAGCGATGGCTAGATGCCTTGCAAGCTATCAAAGGCAGAGGATCCGGCACAGATCCAGACCAGCAACAAAACACAAGCAACTTAAAAGCCATTAAATTTACAAATTTGTGTCCCTTGGATGATATTGAGGCATACAGTGCATGACAGCTTGAGTTGCCAGAGCCTGCCGATGGCCAAAGCAGCAATGGACAATCAGACTGGTACCCTGCCTGACAAGGAAAGCCCAGCTTGCCTACAACAATATAGACACTGCACAGTCAGAAAACTATGACCTGGTGAAAAGCAAAATCCTGAACAGGTATGACATCTCAGGAGAGACCTAAAGGCAGAGATTTCGATCTCTGAAGTACAACTCAGTCGACAATTCTCGAGAAGCCTTCACCCGACTCAGAGAAGTGCCACAGGCATCAACAGGGTTTTCACCATTTGAAATGCTGTATGGTAGGCAAGCAAGAGGGCCGCTAGATGTAACAAAAGAAACTGGGAAGGTAACTCCACTCAAAAACAGTCTATAATGTCTTGTATGTGTGCCCTAAGAAAGAAGCTGGCAAAATATGTTGAAATTGCCCATAGTAATTAGGAAGAGGCCCAAAAGCAGCAGAATGTATATTATGACCATGGGATAAAAGAAAAAGTTTTTGAGCCAGGTCAAAAGGTTTTGCTACCCTATATACTTGAAGCCTATCATACAAAAGGGACTCACTATCATGTCCCTTTCTCTGATTTGGAGCTCACTAGGTCTGTTTCCTAGATCTAGCCACTCCATCTATTATTCACATAGGCAATTTTTGAGTAGAAGAAATTAACCTCTTTTTACAGAGCCCCCATTGTCCTTAGTTATTATCGAAGCCAGCCATTCTCCATATTTCACTTGCCTGTATCTGGCTTATGCCGTGGGAGAGTTAACATTATATTATCTATTACTAATTTAATTAATAGTTTCTATCCTGAAGCTATTTTTATTTATTACATGGGTATACCCTGTTCAGGAATCTCATTCAGAGTCCTGCTAAAAGTAGTTACTTTTGACCTTTCTTGGAAACATAATTACACCTAACTATGATTTCTGTGTGTTTAATGTATTATAATGTAATGAAAAAAGTTAATAAAAAATAAATTTCATAAAAAATATAATTACACCTAACTGTGTACTTGGCTTCCTTGACATCTTCTTACCCAGGCAAACTGATTTTCTGCATAGTCAGTTCAGACCATTTGCTGTAATAAGTTGACACTCTTAGCAATCTTAGAACTACAAGTTTAACAGTATTACCTGGTGATATTTTTTTTTATCTTTGTCATGTAAACTTTCTGTATTATGTAGAGGTTTCCTTTTTTCTTGGTTTCCTTGCTATATATGATATAGCTCAGTTTCCAGTCACGCTTTACTGAATTATTGTACTATTGCTACTGTGTTTGTTGGTTCAGACCTTAGAATCCGATCAACACTTTTTTAGTTGGTCCTTCCAGGTCGTTCTTATCTTTTTAATGCCCTGGTATGTGGTGAGAGAGTCGCTTAGCTCTTTCTGCTGACTCCTATCTCCCCTCACTCTCCAAAAATTTGTTGTTACTGTTAGTTGGTTAACTATATTATTAGACTTAATATTCCTTACCCATTTAAAAAGTTTTAATCTGCTCATTAGTGTATTGATAATACGTTTCCTATTAATGACCTTTCTTTTCCTCTCCTCCTATTCTGTTTTCAGAAAGATATCTGTGCTTTTTATATTTGCCTCTTTTGGTTTGAGTATACCTGCCACCTTCTGCATATACATTTATTCTCTGCTTATACTATGATCATCTTCTGCTTCATTTATTTGTCCCCCTCTCATTCCTGTGATTATCTCCTCTCCTTCATACTGATACTATGAGTGATACACTTTTATATACATGGAATGTGAAGGGGACTTAATACTCTTTGTAAGCGAAAGCAAATTCTTTCACATCTCCAAAAGCATAAAACACAAATTGCTTTCCTACAAGAAACAAAATTATTAGCCGAAGATGTTCATAGGCTTAAGAAATATTGGGTTGGTCAAATCTATGACTCTTCCTATATCTTCAAAAAAACAGGAGTTGCTATTCTTATACACAAGAGTCTTAAATTGCTCCTTATAAATGCCCTCTTCAACAATGAAGGCAGATGGGTCATGGTCAAATTGAATACAATTCTGGTCCTAACCTGCTTGTCAATGTTTATGCACCCCACTCCGATTCCCCAGAGTTTTCCACAATTTAGCTCAACGGATTCTATCCTTTAACTCAGATAACACACAAATTATTCTTGGAGGGGATCTCAATTTAGCTTTAGAAGCTGGCATTGCAGTAGTACCCCCACTATAGATGCTTACCCCAGAAGTATTAAAGCCCTTTCATTACTAATGAAGGATATCGGATTAGCTGATGTCTGGCACCTCCTTCATCCCCGAGATCAGGACTTTACCTTTTATGTCTCCCTACATAAAACATACAGTAGAATCAACTATTGGCTAGCCTCCCCTACTATAATGGAGAAAACTGTTGCTTCTTCCATCTCTCCTATTATAATCTCGGACCATTCTCCTGTTAAATTGCACTTTCTATGGGGTCCATCAGCACCCAAATCTACTTTCTGGCAGTTGTATCCTCTCCTTCTTAAAGACCCAGAGTTTTTACCCATGATTAAGGCTCAAATTCAGGACTTCCTCTCTCACAATACCCCTACCAAATCCTCTGTTTCCACTGTATGGGAAGCCCTTAAAGCTACGGTCTGTGGGAAAATTATCAGCTATGCTGCACACAAAAAAAGGGTACAAGAACAACAACTGGCTGATTTGGAAAAATCTCTGAAGGTTAAAGAGAACTTATATTTCTCCTCCAACAAGCACTGTCCTGACTCTCAACTTCATCTTGAAATTCTTCAACTTAGAATCAAAACGAATGTTCTAATCTCTCATAAAACCAAATTGGCCCTGTTTAAACTTAAAGCATACATTTTGGGAACATGGTGATAAAAATGAGAAACTTCTGTCTTACCAGCTCAAAGCACAACAAATGGAACGACATATTTTAAGCCTTAAAGATGAGCAAGGTACAATTCATTCTGATAACCCCTCTATAAACCGTATTATGAAAACCTTTTATCAAAAATTATATTCTAATACAAACCCGCTTCATATCACTCAAATCCAACAATTCCTTACAGCTTTACATCTTCCTCATTTCTTCTCTCATGAAGTGAATCCTTTAGATGAACTCTTCTTACTTCAAGAAATTCAGAAAGCTTTGTCATCTCTAAAATCCGGCAAATCTCCCAGAGGTGATGGTTTCCCGGTTGATTTCTATAAACTGCTCTCCGACACCTTATGCCCCCTTCTTCTAAACATTTATCAAGAAGCTTCCATCACTGGCAAACTTCCCTCATCCTGTATTGAAGCAGTTATAACCCTAATCCCCAAGAAGGATAAAGATCCCACACATCCTGCAAGTTACAGCCCAGTCTCTTTATTAAACACGAATGGGAAGATATTTGCTAAACTATTTACCTCTCGACTTGAACACTTGATCCCCAAACTGACTCATAGCTCTCAAGCCCGGTTTATTAAACAGAGATCAGATTCTGATCATTTACGCTCCCTCTTCAATCTAATTCACAAAGCCAAATTTCTTAAATCGCCTGCGGCAGCCATAGCTATTGATTTCGAGAAGGCTTTTGACTCCTTAAATTGGGACTACCTTTATCAAGTTTTATCTCATTTTGGTCTCCCTCATACCTTTTGCTCCTGGATTAAACTATTATATAACTCCCCTGTTGCTCAGGTACTTACTCCATCCTCTTCTCTCACTTTCGGTTGGCAAAAGGAACTAAGCAGGGCTGTCCACTATCACCCTCTCTGTTTATTTTAGCCATGGAATCCCTGTCTGCTTGCTTGCACCAATCTGCTGGCATTAACGGCATCCCTGTGGGAAACTCAAGATACGTTTCTCCCACCTATGTGGATGACCTCTTAATCTTACTCGAAAATCTACACGAGGCTGGACCCTTGCTAGTAGATTTACTCAATACATTTACAAACATTTCTGGCCTTGCCCTAGATTATAATAAAGCAGAAACCCTACCCCTTAATGACCACTGTAAAGCTTTTATGAACCTGCCTCTTGGATTCCGCTGGTCTCCACAAAGTATAACGTATCTAGGAGCCAAAATAATTAGTAATTTAAAGAAAATATGGGACATTAATCTTACTCCCTTATTAGATAATGTCAAAACAATCCTGGACAGATGAAAGCTCCTTAATCTCTCCTTTATGGGGAAAATCACAGTCATTAAGATGTCCATATCTCCCAAAATTCTTTATCTTTTCGCCAACATCCCCTTAATTTTACCATCCTCTTTTCTCGCCAAAATTGATAAGCAAATGGGTAACTTCATCTGGGATGGGAAGCCACAGAGATTTAATCGCAATAAAGTTCGAGCTCACTGGAAAACAGGCGGGTTCAAAGAGTATCTCTTGGCTTTTCGAGCGGCCCAAACTATTGAATGGTTTCAGAAACCCTCCGCTCACTCTTCACTTTGGATTGCAATGGAATCTGCACTCTGCCCTAGAGGAGTTCCTACCTCCTTTATTTTGAATCCCCTTCCCATAAAACTAAAATCTCACCCGACTATATTCTCCTCTGTTCTCTACTGAAAACTACTCCACAAATTCTTGAAATCTAACCCCAGACCTTGCAGCCTACCCTGCTCAACCCCCTATCACCACCCTCCTAGGAGAAACCCTGGAATTTGTGCTGAAATTCAAATACCTGGGGGTCTGGCTAGACTTCAGACTCTCCTTTGCAGACCACCTGGAGGATTTGTTAAAAAAACTGAGGCAGAGACTAGGTCTCTTCTTCAGGTTAAACCGCTTACTAACTACAGAGGCCAAGAGACAGCTAGTTCAGTCTGCGTTCCTTTCCCTAGTTTATTACGCCGACTTTATATACAGCCAATGTGCTACTTCATACCTCGGTAAATTGGACATACTTTACCACAGAGCCCTGAGCTTCATCACTGGTCTCCCCTTCTCCACCCATCACTGCTCTTTATACAGCTTAATCTGGTTCAAGGTCAGTTGGCACTCATCTGTATCCCCCTTCCTCGGGTCGTGCCTGAAAATAGGCAGGAATTGTCTAGTGCACTTACCCGGTCAACAAAAACTAAATAAAATTAAATAAATAAATAAAATATGCGGCCGTAGGTTGGATCTCCCTACAATAAAGACAAAATAAAAATGCAGCTCTCTGGACATACAGAGCTATCACTGGCAAACTTCCGCAGTACATTGTTGATTGCCTAACTCTCAATATGCCTGGGACCTATGCCCTAAGAAGCTGTTCACTGATTTCTCTGAAAGTGCCCAAAGCCCTAACGCATTTTGGGAGAGCTGCCATAGGAGTCATTCTACCGTCACTCTGGAATGTGCTACAGAAATCACTGAAACTGAGGACTCCTGTTAGTATTACTGGGCCAGATATTCAAAAGGGTTGCGCCATGTGCAATAGGGTTGCGCCTGCGCAAGTCCGAACTTGCTCCATTCTGCGATATTCAGCAGGAGGCAGTTGCGCCACTGAAAACAGGCTGAGCAACAACGCAATGCAAATGAATGCATGCTGAACTGGTGGGGGAGGAACCATGCGTAAACTGCACAGCCCGATATTCAGCCGGGCTGTGCAGAGTTGTGCAGGCAACCCCAACCTGCGCCTGCACAACTTTGAGCCAAAATAAAAAAGGCTTAAGTTGAATACATTCATTCACAAACTGGACTGTCTTGTACAGTATGGGCTGCACACCCATTGGCTCTTGCTCTGCACCAATGGGCTGCAGCCCTTCTGACGTAGCCGTCGGCGGGAGGCGGGCGGGGCGGTAGATGCTGCCCGCCGGCTGCCGGGTGGGCGGGTGGTAGGCTTCATGGGTGGGTGGGGTGGGGGACACTAGACACCAGGGATGTGTTGGGGTTTAATGATTACATCCCCGATCGGGAGTTTCGGACCACTGGACCACCAGGGCTATGTTTGGGGGTGTTTAATGATTACATTCATGATAGGGATCTACGGTCCACTGGACCACCAGGGATGTTTCGGGAGGAGGAGACACATTGCTGCCTTGATCGGGCTGGTGGGGGTTAAACTATGCCCGCGATCAGGCTGCAGGGGTTGTTTTAAACTAATGCAGCCTGCGGTGGGCTGAAAGCACATTTCTGCTGTTGCCGGCGATTGGGCCAGTGGGGTGGTGGTGGGGATTTTCTGTTTGCCGATTGGGCTGCAGGGAAGTCAGTCCCGGCGGCTGCTGCCTGGCAGGCGCCAGGCGCAAGTCCTCGGGATCGGACGCACCTGCATGCTAATGGCATGCAAATAGGGCCATAATCAGATGCAAATGGCCCCCCTGCGCCTTGCATGAATTATGGCCCCATTTGCATGTCACCTTTTGAATATCAGGATTTTGGCGATGGCGAATGATACCTAAGCCACCGCAGTTGAATGCTCCACTCTGACAACTTGCAGTGGTGTAAGTTCCACTGTGCCATGCAGGTGGCTGTGGCGAGGGTGATATTCAAGGTTGCTCAATAGCGCAGCTCCTTTGAACTCGCCCAAAACCCCACTCCAGCGCTATTTTCTGGCATGGCGCAAGGTCTTGCGCCTAAGAAGAGCGTCAGTTTGAATATCTGGCCCACTGTGTTTAAGTCCTTATACTCAAAATACATTACAGAAGCTTCCGCAGCTGCTTCCAACGATCCTAGCTCTGGAATGTGCTATAGAAATCACTGAAACTGAGGACTCCTGTTAGTCTCACTGTGTTTAAGACCTTATACTCAAAATACACTACAGAAGCCTGCAACTGCTTCCAATGATCCTAGCTTACTTACATCCCCCTTCCACATCCTCCCTGCTTTTCCCATCCTCCTTCCTTCTTTTATCAGTGCATAACTTGTCCCTGAGCCACCTACTTATCTACCGCGCTAAATTTCACCCTCCCTCACCCACCTATTTCTTGTATACCCACAGCATCTCATTCCTTCGCTCCTAGTATTATCCCAGTTCCAGACCCCCCCACCCCCACTGGCTACCCACTTCTCCCGACACATGTCTCCCCCTTGATACGCCTGGGTCTTTTTAAACTGAATATGTATGTCTCTTCGCTTGTAGCATCCACTTCAACTAATCTCTTTGCTGGACTATAATGCCTTTACCTTACAGGAATACTAAACCATGTATGTTGTTGTATCTGGTATACATTTTTACTGACTTGCTACCCTATTGTTATGTATACCCTTACTGACTGTCTTTTACCTGAACCCAAATGTATTTTTACTTATCCTGTCTATTGCAGGCCTACCTGTACTGTTGTACTCTTGCATCTACTGTCTATTTGTCTGTATATAAATGCATTGTTACTTGACTTGTGTAATGCAGGTCCACCTTGTAAATAAGCTTGCTCAATTGTGTTTGCCTGGATAAATAAAGAATTTGGTTGGTTGGTTGGTTGGTTTTACGCCCCCTTATGGGGCAACTCATTGCTTACCCTAGAAAACCACCCAATCTTTTGCTGTACATGGAGGAATAAAGGAATTTTTTTTTTTTTTTTTTTAGGAGATATCTTGGACCAGAATTCACTCACTCTTAAAACGTTCTCAGATTTGCAGGTCACTTGGAAACTTCTTAAACGGGAATTTTGGAAGTTTTTACAAATTCGGTCACCTTATAACTCTGTTTCTAACTATGTGTATAAGCATACCCTTCTAGAACCATACATCTCACACTGGATCAATTTATCTGCTAAACTGAACAGTTACATTATAAAGACATTATTGATAATCTTCCTGATCAGTCCATACCAGCTAAGAATAAACGGAGTGCTCTCCTTAACTACAATATCTCACCCGTACAATGGAGTAAATGCTGGCATTTAGCACATAACACATTTAGAGATACCCGCAGTTCCTTAATACAAATTAAGATTCTACATTTTTGGTATAGAACTCCCTCTGTTCTTCATTGAATGGGCCTTCTAAATAATAATAATTGCTGGTGTTGCAACCAGGTCAGTGGGGATTTACTACACATTTTGTGGTCATGTGCTCCTGTTCATAAGCTATGGCGTAAAGTTTGTCTACTTGCTTCCAGAGTAATAGGACAAAAACTACCATTTGATCCCAAATTATTCCTTCTAGGCATCCTTATTCCTGATAAAGTTTCCCTTTCACATGGACATTTTAGATGGCTAAACATACTTTCTCTCTTGGTCAAACGTCTGATTCTTATGAAATGGAAATCCCCTCTTGTCCTCACTCTTTCAGATGTTACATAGATACATAGACCGTGTCAGCAGATAAGGGCCTATGGCCCACCCAGTCTGCCCATTTGAGCTTGTAAGTTCAGTTTATGTTTTCCTAGAAGTCTGTAGCCCCTTACCCCTGACCTCCAGAATTCATTTATGTCTATCCCATGCATTCTTAAATCCCGTGATTGTTTCAGCCCCCACCACTTCCTCTGGCAGGGTGTTCCACTTGTCCACCACCCATTTTGTAAAGAAATTCTTCCTCATGTTTCCTCTGAATCGTCCTCCCTCCAACTTCATCCCATGCCCGCTAGTCCTGGTACATCTTTTTTTGCTTAGAAATAGTGTATTCCTGCACCCTGTTCCTCCCTGTGAGATACTTGTATGTCTCTATCATATCTCCTCTCTCCCTCCTCCTCCAGGAGTACATGTTCAGTTCCTTCAACCCGTCTTCATAGGACTTGTGATGCAATCCATGCACCATCTTTGTTGCCTTCCTCTGAACCTTCTCTACCTGTCTATCTTACGTGGTATGGTCTCCAGAACTGTACACTGTACTCAGGTGGGGCCTCACTAGTGTCTTGTATAAGCGAATTATGACCTCCTTTTCCCTGCTGGAGATGCCCTGCCTATACATCCCAGCATCCTATTTGCTTTACCTGCTGCTTGTCACACTGTTTCCCTACCTTGAGGTCATCAGAGATGATAACCCCAAGATCCCTTTCCTGTTTGGTGCATGCTATATCCTCACCCCTCAACTGATAAATTGTGCCAGGGTTTTTGTGCCCCATATGCATTATCTTGCACTTCTTTGCATTGAATTTCAACTGCCAAACCTCTGACCATTCTTCAAGTTTCTGCAGGTCCTTCTCATTCTGTCTACACCCTCTGTGTGTCTACTCTGTTACAGAGCTTTGTCTCATCAGCGAACAGTGAAATTCTGCCTTCTAGGTCCTCATGAATGTCACTGATGAAGATGTTGAATAGGACCGGTCCCAGCACTGATCCCTGTGGTACCCCACTGGTCACTCTTCCCTCTGTGGAGTGACAGCCATTTACCACCACCCTCTGTGTCCTGCCACCCAGCCAGTTACCTACCCACCACACTACTGTCCTGCCCACCCATATTCCCCAGTTTGTGTAATAGTCTTCTGTGGCACAGTGTCAAAGGCCTTGCTGAAGTCCAGATAGCCATGTCCCTGCCCTCCCCTGATCCACCTCTAGTCACTCCAGTCAAAAATTCAACGAGGTTGGTCTGACATGACCTCCCTGGTGAAACCATGCCTTGGATCCTGTAGTCCATTGACAACCAGATGTTCCTCCAATCTCTCCTTCAGTAGTGCTTCATGATCTTCCCACTATCAAGAGTGAGGCTGACTGGTCTGTAGTTCCCTGCTTCCTCTTTGTTCCCGCTTTTGTATAAAGGGGACTACATCTGCTTCCTCAGTCGTTGGAGTACCTCCCCTGTTTCCAGTGATCGGCTAAACAGGATAGCCAGAGGTTCAGCCACCACCTCTCTTAGTTCTTTAAGGACCCTGGGGTGCCTCCATCTGGCCCCATTGCTTTATCAACTCTTATTACTTCCAGTTCCTTCAGGACCCTTTCTCGTGTAAGGGACTTGTGTCCATTCTGCACATTCTCATCCCTTGCTCCCTTCAGACCCAGTACCTCCTCTTCCTCAGTAAAGACTGAGCAGAAATACCTGTTTAGTATGTCAGCTTTACTGTTGCCATCCTCCACGAGCCCCATCCTCCCCTCAGTCTCACTATCCCTCCTTTGTCTTTCTTTTTCACTTATGTAACTGTAAAGGTTTTGTCCCTCTACCCACTGATTTTGCAGTGTGTTCTGTCTGAGCTTTGGCTTCCCTTGACCTCCTGCCTCCTTTGCTTCTCCTGGTACTTCTCCCTATCCCCTTCTGCCTGTGTCTTTTGTATTGCTGAAATGCAATCTTTTAGCTTTCACTTTCTTTGCTACCTCTTTTGGAAAACCATAATGGTCTCCTCTTCCTTTTCCTCTTCTAACTCTGCTTAATGCATAATTCTGTTCTTCTTGTAATCCCCATTTTAAATACTGCCACTGTTCCTCAACCCCTGATTCCTGTCCCATTCCTCTTAATGCCTCTTTCAAGTATCTCCCATTTTCCAAAGTCTGCCCCCTAAAATCCAGGATACGTGTGTTTGTGTGGTTTAGTTCTGCTCTTTCTGTGATTTCAAACCACAATGACTGGTGGTCACTGTTCCCAGGTGCTCCCCACTGTTACCTCCATCACACTGTCCCTGTTTGTGAGCACAAGGTCCAGTATTGCCTTCTGCCGAGTTGGTTCCATGGCCAGTTGTTGAGGAAGGCACCTGAAGAGTCAGGATAAATCTGCTCCTAGTTGATACTGCTGCTGGGATGCTCCAGTCACGTCTGGAATATTGAAGTCTCAACCAGTACTACCTCACCCTTGTCTGCCATCCTTTGGATGGCTAGCATCAACTCCCTATCTGTTTCTTCCTCCTGGGCTGGTGGTCTATAGACCACACCTGTGTGGATGGCTGTCCCCATTTTCCTTTCCAGCTTAACCCACAGTATCTCTCCCCCATTTTGTTCCTCTTGGATCTCTATGGCCCTTATGTCATTTTTCACATACAGTGCCACTCCTCCTCCTCCCTTCCTGCCTCCTCTGTCTCTTCTGAATATGTTGTAGCCAGGTATGGCCATCTCCCAGTCGTGGTTATCATTACACCATGTTTCAGTAATGGCCACAATATCCAGGTGTGACTGCACCATGACAGCTTCCAGATCTTCCATCTTGTTGCTAAGGCTCCTGGCATTTGCACACATGGCTTTCCATGATTTGACCTCCCTAGACTGTTTCACTGTTCTACTCCAGCCCCTTCCTTGGTTGTCCTTTATCACTGGTTCTCCTTGCTGTCTGCCCATCTGCTGAAAATGTTGCCCCTTTTCTGCCTATCTACCTCTTGGGCACTAATCTCCATCTTTTGCACACTGCTTTGAAGAGATAGCCACTCCTCTGGTTCACTGGTTCCACTGCTATTTGTGGGGGGTGAGCAAGTAGGTACCCTCCTTGCTGGCCTGCCACCTCTCTTGCTGGTTTAAATGTTTGTCAGTGTAGCATTTAAACTTATCATTGAGGTGCTTGGATTCCCTCAGGATGGATGCAGGCCGTCAGGCTTGAACAAACCTCCATCCCTCCAGGTGGGTCCCCAGTCACCAATGAATCCAAACCCTTCCTCACAGCACCAGTTCTTCAACCATGAGTTAAAGTTCCTGGTGCATGCACTCCTATGCTCTCCCTTGCCTCTCGCAGGTAGTACCTCCTGAGAAAATGACAGAATTAGCTACTTGCTTGAGACCACTCCCCAATTTCCTAAACTCTTCCTCAACTTTCTTTGGCTCCCCATTTGACAGGTCATTAGTACCTAGGTGGATAATGACATCCAGCTCACCCTCCCGTCTTGCCTTTCCAGTGATCCCCAGGATCTTCCTTCCATCCCTCCATGCCATGGCACCTGCTAGGCACCTCACCTCCCTGTCCTCCCCCTACTGTGTTCCTAGCTGGATCCCTCTTATGATGGAGTCCCCCACCAGGATTCGCTTCCTCCTCCTCTGGGGTCCACTGCTTTCCCCGCTGAGGTCACCTCTTTGGCTAACCTCCACATCCTTTCCTTCCACTTCTCTGGGTACCTCTGTTTGGTTGTCCTCATTTGCCAGTGTGGCATATGAGTTCTTAGATGGAATAGGATCTGGGATGTGCCTCTGCCTGACCACTCTAACCCTCCTGGTCCACTGTCATCCAAGTGCTCCTCGTTCTCGGCATCCTTTGAGGCAGTTGCATTGGACTGGGTGGTCTCTGGATAGGGGTGATGGTACTCCTGACCCAGTTTACTTCCGCTCTGAGGTCCTGGCTACCTCATCCCGCAGTCCAGAGAGATGCATGCAGATAGGGCAGCACCTCAGTGTCCAGAAGGTCTGCCTGAATATGGCTGCCCCACAGCCACTGCATTGCACCACTCCCCACATTATACTGCAGTTATACTGCTATTCCACTACTTGTCTGCTACTGAAGCTCTCCTAGTTACTGTCCTAAAAATCCTGCTACTGATCCTCAGAATTTTCTTTAAAGCCTTTCTCAGTACGTCTCACTAGACCGTTTATCTCACGTTATTCATGACTGACTCACTGTATATGGCAGGTGCTGGCAGGATTACCTCAAATACATTGAACCTTCTGGATCCTCTAGACCTAATCCTTAGATGTATCCAGCCTCCTCTTAATATTGCTCTCAGATTAGGTTTTTGTTTTCTTTTTCGATACTACCAAGCACAGATATCTCTCTTTCTCCCTCTTTAGTATTCTTTTTCTCTCTTATTCTTTCCTTCCTACCCTTTCTCACTTTTCTTGTTCACTCCTCTCCTGTATTCCTCCTCCATTAGTATACAATGTATGTACTCCCAATGATATCACTTTATGCAACTTATTAGTGTCTTGCCATAACCTACCCTAGAATATATTTTATACTTGGTTACCTCCTTTTTGAACTCACAATTATCTTAATAATCGTAACCCTGTTGTTCAACACTTATAACACAGATAAGGCTAACTCTTATCATCACCATATGCATATAAGTCATTTTTTATATATCTGCTTTATATAATATGCATACTAAGTGATCTTTCTGGGTATTTTTATGTGGAGAATACTCTTTACTGTATGTGTATGTATACTTTTTTTATATTCAAATACAATAAAAAGATAAAGTTAAAAAAAAAAAAGTTTTGCTACTGTTATCCACAACAGAAAATAAACTGTTAATGAAGTGACAAGGGCCTTATAGAGTGCTTAGACGTACTGGCACTGTTAACTACGAGACTGAGACCCCTGACAGGAAAAATCCTACTAAGATATACCATACTAACCTCCTCAATAAATGGGTTGAAAAAATGCCAAAAACTGCTTTGTTAGTTTTACCAGAAACTGATAAAGAAGATATTGATGTAGCTTATGATAGACTGGAACAAACTGTAACTGCTGATGCTGTAAAGGTGAATGTTTCCTTAACCTCAGAACAAACTGTAGACATTTGTAATGTGCTGAAGACATTTAACAGTACTTTTACCACAGTACCAGGTCAAGCACATAACTGTGCCAAGGAATGTTTGCCCTATTAGGCAAAAGACATACAGGTTACCAGCGTGGTTAAGAGCTGACGTGGTTAAGGAAATACAAAAAAATGAAAGAATTGGGTATCATAGAAGAGTCGAGGAGTGCTTTGTCATCTCCAGTGGTAATTGTAAACAAAAAAGAAGTGGGTGTTAGAATCTGCCTTGATTTTAGGAAATTTAATCAAGTGTCAGAATTTAACAGTTATCCTATGCCCAGAATAGATGATTTGGTGGACAGACTGGAGAGTGCAAAGTATATCAGTACCCTTGATTTCGCCAAGGGTTACTGGCAAATCCCTTTAGTTAAAGAATCCAGAGACAAAACTGCATCTGGCACTCCTGTTGGATTCTATCAGTTCATCACCATGCCATTTGGTTTACATAGTGCGCCAGCTACATTCAAGTGGTACATGGATGTAATTGTATCACCTCACACTGGTTATTGTGGTTGTACTGGTCAGTGTCAGTGACTTAGTAGGTAGTACACTCGCCTCTGAGGCCAGGAGATCAGAGGGCTGTGGGTTCAGGTCCCACATCTGGCACTTGGGTTAATTTCCCAGTACTTACACTGTAGTGCAGCATGAGAGGGGTGCTGCACTTCTGAGGTGCCGTCTTTCGGATGAGACACTAAACCGAGGTCCCATCTGCCTGGATTGGTGGTAGTTCAGGTAGATGTTAAAGATCCCATGGCACTTATCGAAAAGAGTAGGGGAATTTCCCCGGTGTCCTGGCCAAATTTCCCTTAGTCACTAAAACTACCACAAACAGCTTAATCTGGTTCAAGGTCAGTTGGCATTCATCTGTATCCCCCTTCCCTGGGTCATGCCTGAAAATAGGCAGGATTTGTCTAGTGCATTTACTGGTCAACAAAAACTAAATAAAATAAAATACCTGGATGATGTCGTGGTGCACAGTCCAGACTGGAAAAGCCACCTGTAACACCTACGAGCACTTATTCAAGCTTTCAAAAATGCAGGTCTGACTGTTAATCCTATCAAATGAGCATTGGGCATGCAGGAAACCAGATATTTGGGCTATGTGTTGGGAAATGTAGAAGTTAAGCTAGAAATTTCTAAAATATAAGCTGTAGCTAACAGCCCTGTCCCTAAAACAAAAAAAACATGTCAGGTAATTTTTAGGGCTGGCTGGTTATTATTGGAGATTTGTTCCCAACTTTGCTGAGTTAGCTACTCCCCTCATTGAACTCACGAAAAAACAGTTCCCAAATAACGTGAAATGGACCTCAGAGGATGATGACGCTTTTCAAGCCATTAAGGCTGCATTATGTTCAGCCCCTGTTTTAAGAAGCCCAGATTTTGAGAAACCATTTTTGTTGCAAACAGATGCATCAGGGGTAGGCCTGGGCGCAGTCCTGAGTCAAAATATAGATGGGATGAAACATCCTATCCTGTGCATAAGTAGGAAGTTGCATGACAGAGAGAAAAGGTACTCCATCATTGAAAAGGAATGGTTAACAGCAAAGTGGGCCATGGAATCCCTCAAGTTTTATTTGCTGGGAACTGACTTTGTACTTATAACAGATCACAATCCTCTCTGTTGGCTTAACCAAATGAAAGATAAACAGTTTAGAATCACAAGGTGATATGTGGCACTACAGCCATTTAAATTCAATGTGATACATAAATCTGGTAAAGAGAACAGCAATGCTGATTTTCTGTCAAGATATGGATCAGGAATTGAGGGTTCTGAAGGCTGAAAAATAAATGTATGAATTTAAACGTTACTGTTTGCTGTACTGTTATAGAAAGAGGATACTGCACATGTGCTTAATTTCTGAGTTAGAAGCTAATATTATTAGAGAATTAATAGAATGTTTTGGAAACCTGTTTGGTAAAACAGGTCCTCTCTTAAGAAGGGGGGGGTGCATGTGACAGGGTTGAATAGGACCCTGTCCCAGTTGTTATGGAGAGTTTGAATGCAGGAATCTGTTTTGTTCTTTCCTTTCCTGTCTCTTGTCTGTCTGGTTGCACAACCAAATTTTCTTGTGAGACCTAGGACTTGATCACCCTGACAGTCTCGCAGTTATCTGCCTCTCATTGTCTCTCAGTCTTCCCTTGCTGTTTTTGTCTTTCCTCCCTTGCATATCTGCTGGTATAAAAATATATGCAAATCATTATGTGGAAATGTCACTGATATTGGGATCCCTTTGTTTAGAAATTATATAGTGTTACCATTGAAATGTATATAATTATAGTTTGAGATGATTGCAAAAAGCTATTGGGAACTCAAGGGGTTAACCTGAAAGCAATTTTTAAGCCTTTTGCAGAAGATCTGTGGAAAAGGAGCCTCAGTTCTGGGACATTGTGTTCCTGACTGCACTTGCCTGAAATATACAAGAACATTTAAAAAAAAACAAACAGGATGCTTGTTAAGAAGGGGGTTGCAAGGACATAAAAACAAAGCTGCAATTTCTTGCAACACACAGAGATTGAAAGGAAGCACTGATGGATCTTCTCTATTTACTAAGATTTTTTAAATAGTTATACGGAACATGTTTTTTTTTTATGTTACTGCTAGTACAAATAAATACTTTTTGCGAATTCTACAACTGCTCCTGGTTTTCCTATGCTTCCTGACCTGTGCCTCAATGACGGTCCCATTCCCCCCTGTTCTCTGCATTGCTGCCTGGCCCCAGTACAGTGCTGCCCCTAAAGCCTCCGTCTGGCCTCTGCATGGTTTTGCAATTGGAAATGGGGCTGGAGGAGTGATACTGCAGAACCACTGAGCTGCATCTGCACAAATGTGTGAGCCAGCGGTCTGCACATTCGCAGTAGCACAAATTCATTTTCTTACAATTGCGGTATAATGAATGCCTCTCTGGTGCTCCGGTCTCCAAGTCTGGCAGGTTGGGGGTCAGAGACACGGAGGAGGCATAAGAGGAGCCTTAAAATGTTTTAATCTCAGAGTGCCTATTGGCACTAGTGTTCAGCCTCATGGATATTAATGAGGCATTGTACATATTAATGAGTGAGCCTGCTTGCTACCTGGGACAGTGTATTTCGGCAGCAGTGACATGCAGGGGGGCTAAACAAAAATGTTGAATTCTGCAGTGATTTTATAGGGCAAAAGGCTGCTAAAGAACTGTGTGGCATTTGTTTGATAAAATTTTTTTTTTTTGACTGCACCAGGATTTGAATGTTGGGACACTATGTGGACTGCATGTATACTGTTTTGGTGACAGCCATCTTTGCAGTCTTGTGACTTCAGCCCAACCAATCAGAATGCCAGGATTTGTCAAAATGATTTATGGGACTGTGCAAAAAACTTATGGGGGAAAAATACAGGGACAATTCTTGGCACCCATATAAAGAGCCAGTCAGATGTTGAAGAACCCTGATGCATATTAATTTTTCAAAGGGACACTTGTTCCAGCCAATCAGGAGTAGCCTAAAGCTCCCAAAACCCAAGAGACTTTTGGTTCTGGTCTCAGTTCGGCAGGAAGTGTGACTGTAAGGATTAAGAGAGGCCTGCCTGAGGGTTGCCAGCTATTTATCCCCCAGGACCTGCATTTGCCTTTCCACATTTTGGAGGAATTTGTTTAAGGAGTCCTGATTTGCAACTTTAGCTGTGCGAGAGAGCCACGACCTGTCACATACAGCTGTGTGAGAGCTGCAAGGACCTGCAGTATTCAGCTATGAGAGGGCAGTGAAGAAGCTACATTTCAGTGCAGAGTGCTGCCTAGAATGTTTCTGAGTGAGAAAACCTACTGTGAATTTCAAGTAAAGATGGAGACCTGCTTGGGGGCTGAGTGGCCACTAGTTTCAGGAGGTGTTCATTTCCATCTCTTACCCTGCGTTGACTCAGCATCACAGAGAGGGGTAGACATTTGTCTGAAGGAAATGACCATGGATGGTCCTGGTTTACAGAAAATGGTATGGGAGTCTTCCTGAGGAAAGGAGCTCGCCAGTGATTGCCTATGTGAGAAGAATCTAGTTTGGTCTGGAGACTTGCCTCGATCTCCAGAGTTCATCTTCAAAAGTGGGAAGAGAGAGACCCTCTTCTGTTTGTGAGCATCTTTACAGTGAGGAAAGTGATGCACAGTATCCTGGGACTGTTCGAGTAAAAGGTGTGTGCTTTCAGTGCCAGATTCAGGTTTTTTTCTGTGGAGCCCATCGTATGTGCTTGAGTCTCACTATGACTGTGTCTCTAATGAAAATCCAGAGACTGTGTCCTGTGTGAAAGACCACAGCTACTATGCTAGTAGTGTGGTAGAAGATGGAAATGGGATCCAAATTTGTTTGAATGCCAGTAAAAGAGAAGAGACTGCCATGAAGGTCAGCATTGGGATTCAGTCTGTTAATGTCATCAACTAGGCACTGCCATTGCGCCTCCCCCTAAGGGGTCATGCCTAGCGTGCCTGCCCAGGTCCCTGTGCTGGTCTGTGTTCCAGATTGTGACTTCAGCCTTAAACAAAGGGTCGACTCCTGAAGTAGCTGAAAGACGATTCCAGCCGCAAAGCTGCAAGAGCCTACTGTATGAATAGGGGGAACGCTGCAAGCCTTTACTGCATAACCTCAGCAAAGTCAAGTTCTACAAATTGCTGTATGTCTACCTCAGATCTACCTTCTACAAACCTTTGCTGCTTTTTCAAAATGACTGACAACAAAACTGAGAGTAAAGCAGGGATTGCCCTGCAAACCAGGAAACTGTAATAGCTGCAATCGAGTAATTGTTTTCCAAGTTCAGAAGTTAAATCCTAAAGTTGCTAAAGTGTGGAGTTCACCTGCCTACATGCAGTGTCAGGATTAGTAAGTAGCCAAGGTGGTAACCAAAGAACAGGTAAAAGTTAAATTTGATTTGATTTAAACGAGGCAATGTCGGCCAACCGGCTGCACCATTTTCAGGCCTGCAACATCGTAGTACTGGGTACACAGAGACAGAATTGCGGGGTCTTCATCTGGACTGGGGGTTGGTATCAGTTTGGGGGTCTGTCCATTCATATAGTTAAAACAGCAAATTAATTAGGAAGGTCAATAAAAGTCCAGCCCAAGGCTGGTTGGTGGCCAGCATTGATAGATGCTCAAAACTGATAGTTAAATGATTGTTTCTAATGCCAGTTGCCAAATGTAAATGTTATTTAACTTCTGCCTCCTACTCCCCCCATGAATAAATTGTTGGTTAACCGTTTTACAAACTTTGACTCCTGAACATATTATTTGTACCCTGTGTGAGCATACTTTACTTGGCTGGGTGGTCACAAACTGTGCTCCAAAGATAAAATCAGCAGAGGTCCTCTCAGATGGTATAAGCGACCACTCGCCGACACTCTGTGTATGGCGTAACAACTTCCCTAACCCCCTCATAAGATCATCACTGTGCGGAACATGTCCAGGTTTGACACCAACAACTTTGTGGATACCATCTGGGAAACTGATTGGGATCCAGTTAATACCCTGCTGGACGTTAACTTGGCACTAGACTATTTGGTGGCAAGATTCACTAACTTTGTTGAGTAACACACCCCTTTAAAGAGTTGCCAGGTAAAAGGTATTAAAGCACCATGACTCGCCAAGGAATTAAGGCAGCTCATGTCTACTCGCAATAAGGCATGGAGGACTTATAAGGATAGTGGGCTACCTACCAACTGGCAAACATATAGGCAACTAAGAAACAGCTGCAAGAACTCAATCCTAAAAGCAAAATGACTCCACTTCAAGAGAATCCAGATTGAGCATTTTAGTAATCCAAAAGAATTTTGGCGACAGGTTAACTCCCCCTTAAAGGGTAACACCTCTGAGACCCCCAGTTCCCTTGATGCCCAGGTGGGTCTCTCTCACTTACCCACCCATCACCTCTGACTTCAATGAATTCTTCAACAATCTTGATAGATATACATCACTATTTTCTAGTTCATCCACTCCCCCCAACCTGACCCCCTGCCGTCAGTCAACTCTATGGACCGCCCTGCCTTTCATCTAAAGTGCGAAACCCTTGTGGAGGTTCACCATCTCCTCATGAACCTAAAGGCTGACAGCTCACCTGGCCACAACACTCTAGAGCCTAAATTCCTTAAGTTGGGAGCTGATGCCCTATCCTGCCCTGTTCAAGATTTATTTAATCGGTCCTTCCTTACTTGCACCGTCCCTAAAAAATAGAAAGTAGCGGTGGTTGTCCCCATCCATAAGGGAGGTCCCAACTCGACAGTGGAAAATTTCCGGTCTGTTTCAATACTTTGCCCTCTAGCAAAAATACAAGAGCTGATAATCTATGACCACCTACAGGATTAACTTGACCTCCACCATCTGCTCTCAACATTTCAGCATGGGTTTAGGAAAAACCACAGTACACTTACAGCTCTGATTAAAGTTACTTCTGACGTACTCATGAAATGGACCATGGCCGTGCGACTGGACCAATTTTCGTAGACTTGACCAAGGTTTTTGACTTAATCAACCATGGCCTTCTATTACAACAACTGCATGTCCTTGGCCTTGATGCCACTGCTCTGTTCTGGATCCAAAGTTACCATTACAGCCATACCCAAAAAGTAAAACTGGCAGGCTCCCTATCTGACCTGAGGCCCACTACCCACGGTGTCCCCCAGGGCTCCATATTGGGCCCATTACTTTTTTCTCTGTATATTAATGACTTCCCTAATAATTGTGGTGGGGCCTTTGTTCACCTATATGCAGATGATGCTATCATCTACCATTCTTCTCCTGATATCGGGTGGCTCAGTTCAACACTAGCCTCCGATTTTCATACCCTTGAGGACTGGTTCCTTCAGAAGCAGCTTGTCCTTAATATTAAAAAAACAAAGAGCATGTTATTCTCCAACTCATCCACACCAACCCTCCCCCTCTGGCTATACTGTCACGTACCGGGGATGTAGTCGAATCGGTCAGGTCCTTTAAATACCTGGGAGTCACCTTAGATCCCTCACTTACCCTGGATGCGCATGTTACAGCCATTACCAAAACTATAAACCAAAAAATCGGTGTCCTCTACCGCATCTGTCCGTTCCTTACATTGACCTCCTGCTGCAAGATTGTGGATGCCACACTCCTACCCCTCCTCATGTATGGTGCTCCACTACTAATTTCCTGTCTCTGAGAGTAATTATGGAACACAAAGTTTTGTCTTTTTTAAAAAAAAGTTTTAGATTGTGAGGTGGACAGCTATATTTAATAATGTATCAATTTATCTATTAGGTAGTAAAAGTCATCTCCTGATGAAGCCTACAACCATAGGTGAAACGTCGAGATTTTATGCCGTTTTGGAATTTGAATAAACTATTGTGAAATATTTTCTACGCTAGAGCTGTCTACCAGTGTTTTTATTTGCGCCCCTAAACCACTTCGTTATTGAAGAATATCGTGCTCCATTACTACTCTCTGCTACCGCATCCATACTATCATGCCTATCACAGGCCTACCATAGAGTTGGCAGGTTTGCTTTCGGGCCCAGTGCTCGGCACCATCACTGCAATGTCCTGTTTGCCCTGGGATGGCTACCATATGAATTAAAATTACGCTGTGCCACACTGAGCTTTATACATAAGCTTGTCTTTCACTTCACTCCTCCTTGCCTTGCTGATATTGTTCAACGTCGTCTCCCTTGTCGTGCCCTCAGATCTACCTCCTTGCCCCTTCTCTCAGTGCCAAACGTATGACTCTCCATGGCTCAGACATCATTTGCATTTTCTGCTGTGTCCTACTGGAACTCTCTACCTCCTTCTATACTGGTCTGCACTTTCCTCAATTTCAGAGTTCGCTGTTATCTCACCTAACCGCCCCACCTTGCTCCTGCTTCCGCTGACTCCTAACCCCTGTTCACTCCTTGCGTGATTCTCCTAGCAAAACTTTCCACTCTCTCTGTCTCCTGCTCTCCAAGAAAAAAAAATACTGTAAATGATGTCTGTAAATATGATTTTATTGACTGTGCTTTACATTGCTTATTTTGCATAACTGAATGTAGTTGATGTACTCTCTTACCGTATGACTACTCCTTGTAAATTTCTTGTATCAATGAATGCACTATCAATGTATTGCACTTCTCGGGTCGCCCCTGAAAAAGGGACTGTCTTGTCTCAGAGGACCTACCTAGTTACCAAAATTCAATAAATAAGTAAATATTATTAGCTTAAGTCAATAATTCAGTGTTGAAAATCTGGTTTCTGATTTATGGTAATCCATGTGTGGGGTGACTATAAGGGGAAGGGGGTAGGTACAACATCCCAGGAGGTTGTACTACAGAAATATCTGGCCCACTGTTATTTAACTTGGGTGGAGGCACTGCACTATTTTATTCTTATCTTGAGAAACAACACCTAGTACATCAAAAATAGAAACCCAGGCCCCTCAGCCTTGGTTAGGCCTACAAGGCAGGGGTAGTAGCCCGATGGTACATGGCATCCCCTGAGTTATGTGTTAATTACGTTTAGTTTTTTTATGTTATGATCTTGGGAGATGTGTTTTTTTATTTATTGTACTTTTTGCCACTGGCCGCTCCGCTATTCAGCTCTAGCCCCAGAGCACCTGCCTCGCTCCCCTATTGCCTTACCCCCACTGATAGCCCCAGGCTTACCCCCCAGGTCGAGGCTATGGTACCGGCCAGGCCCATCTACGACAGGGCAGGGTTTAGGGTCTGGCGATGTCGCAGAGCCATAATTGGTCGGCAGAGAGCCATAGAGGCTGAGTGCCAGGGCAGGCTTCATCCTTTTTTTTTCTGGGCTACCCCAGGGGCCGGGACATGCAATGACATCCAGCGTGCATGCTGGCACCAGTTGCCTGTTGTTCCCCTGGCCTCCGTCAGGGGTCCATCGAGCACCGGACACTGTACCCCCTCCCTCCCTTCCTCCCCCGGAGAAGGAGAGCAGTCTGGGGGATGCTCAATCCTTCTTCCCTGGCCGGCCTTCCGACTCCCCGGGTCCTTTCCCGAACCCGCGTCGTTGGCGTCGCAAGTGGAAATCCAACTGCTGTGCCAGTGGGCCGGCTTTGGGAGATGTGTTTTATGATTTATTGTTTCTTTGTGTTTGTATTTTCAACCTTATGCTAAGAAAGAAATGTCAAGCATTCAATAAAAACCTTGAACAGTTTTCTCAAGAGTCTTGTCTCAGCTCAGTGATTAGATTCCTTGGACTGAGTTGTCACTGAAAAAAACTCTCAAGTTGCTTTTACATGGTGCCCTGCTAAAATTGCAACATTTCTGTTACGCTCACACCTGCTGTGTCTGCAGTGCAGCCTTTGCTTATACACTGCAATCAGCCCATATATCGCTGTCCTGGGCTGTTCTGTGGTTTCAGCTGCACTTCCAGATGATACTTGCCAGAGACCTCCCATTCACTTTACATTTTTTTAACCCAAGTTCAGCTAAATATATTTTGAGATACTAGAAAGCATGCTGAACTCGGTGAAACTAGGTAATTTTCTGAAACAAGGGCTAAAATGTGTTTTTAAAGCGCTCCAGAAGTGGAGCCATGATAGTGGGTATGTGCTTATGCCTATTCATGTCTCAATATGTATAAGTGCATGTCCACTATCATGGCTCCACTGTCAGAGCACCTTAAAGGTACTTTTTAGCCCCCATTTCAGAAAAGGAGCTAGTTTCCCCCGAGTTCAGCGTTGTTTCTAGTATCTCAAAATATATTTCGCTGAATTCGAGTACAATATTGCAGGTACGAGCATCGGAACTAGTACAGGGAAGTGCTGCATTTGTAAGCAATACAGGATCCCGGAGGGTCTTGCGAGACTGTCTCCAGGATTGATGTGGGCACTGTGCTGCAATTACACGGCAGCATACAATGGGTAACCACAACGCAACAGCGAACCCAGGAAAACAGGGGACGCTATATCAATGAGCACTCGTTTGGGATGCGGTACAGCTTCCTTATACACAGCAAAAGAAACATGATCCAGGTGCACTGCACTGCTCGCTGCAGTGCAGAGCCTGTCATGTAAAAGGGGCTTCAGTTTCCCCTAGGTGCTGCTGCTCTCCTCACTAAGTAAATCATGTAATTGGTTTCACAGCAAACACACTTTACAACCTCACTATTTCTGGTGTGATAATGCCAGAGCAGTGCAGCTGTGGCTGGAAAAGCTGTGATCTGCTGCTTCCAAAGAGTCTGCACTTCTATTTTTTTTTTTTTTTTTTTAGCAATAGATTTTCCCTTGGCTGGCATCCAGCAGGCTGTTCAACCCTGTCTCTGCCTCCTCCACCCAGCACTCACCAGCTCGACTCACCTTACCCTGTCACTTCCCCAATGGACTGCCCTCTGTGGCAGGGCCTGGAGGGCCATCCTCCCCCTCACCTGATGACTCACATCTAGAACCAGGGGTCAGTAATCGGATGGTGATATGGGAACAGAGGTAGGCAGGCAGAGATTCATTAACCTGGCGCCAGCCTGCTTCTTTTTCCCCCTTGTCAGCAGCCACAGTGGTACGTAAGCACGTGCATGTGGATTCCCGTAATTTGCCTGCTGCACTTCAGCAAGAAAACAGGAAGTGCACTGGGAATCCGTACAGGGGGTAGCCTGGTGAGCGGCTAATGCTGGTGTCCCTTCCTCTTTGTTTCCAATAAAACTCTGCCAAACGTTTTGTCTGGTAAGCCTATATTTACTGCTGTTTTTTACACTCCTCCCCCCCCCCACACCTGTGCTTCTCAGCCCCCACATCTGTGCTTACTGGTGTTTATTGAATGAATAAATATTTTATTGATCAGTTTTAGACATTTCACACAAAAACATCATACATACAGACCAATCCATAGCATAAAATACACTAAAATGACATCTTGACCTAAAAACAGGCGCCGAGGCCCTTGTAATAGTAACATTATTTGTTAAGAATATATCTTCTAAAAAGAAGTAATTAAAAACATTGCTCAAATAGAAAAATAACCAGTATGTAGTTAATCTTACTACGAGATACAGCTCTTGCAGCAGGTAACACCATTAGGACTGAAGCCAGCAGTCAGGTTACTGGCTTCTAGCTAGCAGTCTTCAGCGGGACCGCCTCTGATGTCGGTCCGCCCCGGCGTCAGACGTAGTACATAAGGAGGCGGTCCCGCCAGATTCCCCAGTTCTTTCCCGCCATCGACTTGCATGTCTTGACCCTTCGGTTCGTTTCTAGCGCGCAATGCCTGGTTAAGTTCTTCCTTTTGGAAAAAATTCACTTCTTCTGCTTAGTTGCTGTCTGATGTCCTCTCCAACCTCCATGGAAGGCCATCCGTCGAAGTGCGACTGTGGGAAGCAAATCCCGTTTAAAGACCCGCATTCTGCCTGCGTCCAGTGCCTAGGCCCAGACCACGACACCCGGGCCTGTACCTTCTGCCAGGGATTCAATAGCTGGACCCGGATCCGTTGCCAGAAGGCCCTACAGGCATTCCTGCTCAAAGAAAAGGTTAAGGCCATGGACGCAGCCTCCAAGGGGGAATCATCTGATAAGGCCCGGAGACACCTTGAGAAGCATAGGGAGAGGGTGAGATCCAAGTCCCCGTCTAGGGCCTCTGACTCCCGTAGCTCTGGCTCCCGATCTGACCGCTCCCCTTCCCAGGCCCACTCTCAGCCTCCCCCTGCAGCGGTGAAGACTCCTTCTGGTTCTTCCTCTCTTCCTCAGGCCAAGACCTCCAGGCCCTCTTCTTCTTCGGCTTCCAGGGCCCTGCCAAGGTCGGGGGACCGCCACCACCACCACAAGTCCAGTTCCCGCCATTTGGAGCCCGACACCCAGTCAGTCTCCTTGCCTCCTCCTCCCCAGCAGAAGACCAAAGAACTGACCTCACTCAAGAGATCGTCGGATCCGGCGTCGGCCCCTGTGTCGGCCAAACACCGCCGGTATTGAGGGAACCGACAACACGCCAGACACCCGTCGCCGGTTAGGCCTTTTCGCCACCACGGACGCCCGGCGGGGGACCGCGTCCGTATCTACGAGAGGAGAACCCTACACCTCCCACCGACGTCGGTCAGGAGGCGATCACGGAGGAGGAGCTGACCCAGCCCGAGGACCAGACGGGCGAACACGGTCCTGTTGCACCCCCCAGGGAACCCTCCCTGGAACCAGAGACCCCTGGGGAGCCGAAGCCGGAACCCGACGACCGGCCATCGGCGCCCGGTCTGTCGTCAGGCCTCAGTATTTCCGAGGTTAAGGAGCTGTTCACCTACTGGTGGGATACTATTAAAAAGGATGTAGTTCCCACACCTCCTCCTCCTCTTCCTCCTCCTCCACCTGCGACTCCACCGGCCCCCGCGCCCCCTATTCCATCCGGGCTGCAGGCCGAGTACCTTCCCCCCAGGAGCCTATGGATCCTCCTAGGGGTAGACCAGAAAAGAGGAGACCTCTGTCCAGATCCTCTTCAGGGTCACCCAGCCCCAGGAGACCCAGAAGACGCCGTCATTCGCCTTCGATGGAGGACACGGGATCGGACTTCTCGGACGGATCCAGATCCCCCTCTCCGATCAGCGTCCCTTTTCCGGACCCACGTGAGCTCCCAAGATCTCCTCCGGATGACCCATCATTCTCGGAGATTATGAAACATATCCAGGAGAACATGGGCTGGGACGCAGAGGAACTCGACCCCGAGAGATTACGCCTTGCCAGATATCTTCGACAAAAAGATCCAAAGCCTGTGGTGGTGCCACCCTTGGTGGACACCTTCGTGGACATCACCAAGGCAGCGTGGAAATGTCCACACTCGCTTCCGGTGATGCCGTCAAGAAAGCTGACCGCCTGTACAAGGCCCTCGGGAGGACCTGTACTTGCATCACATCCTCTGGCCGATTCTCTGGTCATTACAGCCTCTCATGACCGGGTCCCAGAGGCTGCAACATTTGAGCACCCTGCCATCGGACCCAGAGTCCAAGCAGTTGGGACGCTATGGGCAGGCGCGTATGCATCCGCTACCTGCTCCATCAGGTCCCTCAACTATTTAACCCACATGGTACAGTTTCAGAACGCCTTGTGGGAGCAGGGACTGGATCTGGTGGAAAAGATGCCAGAAGGTGAGCAGAAGGAAGAGTTGCTACAACTCCTTCGCACGGGTTCGGACGTGGGAACCCAGGTGCTGCGAGCCGCGTATGATTCCACGGACTCCTCAGCCAGAGCGGCAGCTTCAGGCATATGCCTCCGGAGACACTCTTGGCTCCATGTCTCTGGATTTACCCCCAGACATCCAGAAGAACATTCTGGACGCCTCGTTTCATGGAGAAGTTCTTTTTGGTGAGTCCTCGGAGAAGGTCCTCACCAAACTTCAATAGGCCGGGAAGGTGGTACGGTCTGTCAGACCATGTACAGACCAAGCTTAGTTCCTTTCATAGGAACCAAAGCCGTTTCGAGGCGGATGCAGAGACAACAGTCCGCACCGGTCGCAACAGAGGCTCCTTCTCCCGCCAGAGCCCAGGGGAAGTCGTCCGCAGGCCGAGGCCAACGCCCAGCTAAGTCGGCCCAGCCCGCAGGACCCTCAGCCACCACAGCATGACTCCTTCCCGGCCCCTACCCCTCAGGATCAACGGGACACCAAGGTCGGGGGTCATATCGCGGACCACCTGCCAGGGTGGCAGTCCATAACCACCGACAGGTGGGTTCTTCAGTTGGTCAAAAGAGGCCACTTTATAGAATTTGTGGACAAGCCACCCACAAGGCCTCCTCTGCTCTCCCGTTATGCGGGTCAGCACAAATCACTCATCAGGCAAGAGGTACTCGCACTACTGCAAAAGGGAGCGGTGGAGTATGTTCCGGAGAACCAGAAAGGATCCGGATACTATTTCCACTTCTTTCTGGCTCCAAAGAAAACAGGGGACCTCCGTCCAATCTTGGACCTCAGTGACCTCAACATGTCGGTCGCCTACAAACGTTTTCGCATGGTGACCCTCCAAGGGCTCATTTCAGTGCTGAAAAAGGACGCCTTCTTAGCGTCCCTAGACATGCAGGACACCTACCTGCACATCCCAGTGGCTCAGGCGCACAGGAGGTTCCTGCGCTTCGATCTTCTCGGCCACCACTTGCAGTTCCAGGCTCTTCCGTTCGGACTGTCATTGGCCCCCAGGGTCTTTACCAAGTGTATGGCCGTCGTGGCAGCGTCTCTAAGAAGACAGGGCCACTACATGTTCCTGTACCTGGACGATTGGTTTCTCATGGCCGCCTCCAAAGAGGCGCTGTTGCTGGTTATTCAGAGCACCCAGGATCTGTTTCAGTCTCTGGGCATTCTTATCAACTACAAGAAGTCTCTCCTGGTACCGTCGCAGAAGCTGCAGTTCATAGGCGAGTTCTGGACACCGTCCAAGGAAAGCCTTTCTTCCCGATGAAAGGCGGAATGCATCAGATCCCTCATCAGGGATCTCTCAGCAAAAGACTGTCCCGCCAGGTTGGTCCTTCCCTTGCTCGGACACATGGCTGCGGCCATTCCATCCGTCCCTTTGGCAAGGCTCCACATGCGGGTAACTCAGTGGATGCTCAAGGTGCAGTGGGACCAAAGGCAAGACCACATGCAGCATCTGGTCAGAATCACGAATGCCGTGATTCGAGACTGGCAATGGTGGCTAGACCTGGGGACACTCTCTGCGGGGGTCCCGTTTACAGTGCCGTACCCGGAGGCAATCCTCTCCACAGACGCCTCAGGGCTCGGGTGGGGAGTGCACCTGAATGGGGTGAGGTCCCAGGGAACATGGACCCCTCAGGAAGCCCACCTCCACATCAGCGTTCTGGAGATGAGGGCGGTCCTTTACGCCCTGCAGGCCTTTCAGTCAGAAATCCGTCAGTACTCTTCTGCTTCAGACAGACAATCGACGGTGATGTATTACCTCCAACAAACAGGGGCGCACCTCTTACCCCTTGCAGGGAAGCTATGAGTGTGGGATTGGGTAATCCGACAGGCGCGAGCCTGATTGCAGTTCACGTTCCCGGAGTGGACAACACAATCGCGAGATGGCCTGGTAGTTTCAGGCCAGAGTCCACGAATGGGAACTTCTTCAGGAGGTAGTAGAGGATCTGTTTCTTCGATGGGGCACTCCAGAGTTGGACTTGTTCGCTTCCCCATCCAGTGCAAAACTGCCCAGTTTTTGCTCGCTAGATCCAGGGCCTGGTGTTTTCTGGTGAGATGTGTTGTCCCTCTCCTGGGCAGACAGATTCCTCTACGCTTTCCCTCCCTTCCCGTTGATCCAGAGAGTCCTTCTCAAACTGCGCAGGGAGCACACAACAATGATCCTGGTAGCGCCTTTCTGGCCCAGGCAGATCTGGTTCCCCATGCTGACACAATTGTCCCGGGAACCTCCAGTTCCGTTGCCTTTCAGCTCCCATCTATTGTCTCAGGAAGAGGGTTCACTAGTCCACCCGGACTTACGCTCACTGAACCTGCATGCCTGGCTCCTCGAGACATAGCCATTATGCGACACAGGGTCTCGCAAGAGGTGGCAGAAGTCCTTTCCGCTGCCAGAAAGCCGGCAACGCATGCGACATACGCCATGAAGTGGCGCCGTTTTTGCTTGTGGTCGCAGGCACGTGGCCTTTTCCCTTTAGAATGCCCAGTGAAATTGGTTCTGGAATACCTGCTTTCCCTCTTCCATTCGGGTCTCGCCTACTCCTCCATTAAAGTTCACCTCTGCGTGATTCCACTTCCCGGTAGGACAGCGCACAGTGGCACAGCTTGATGCCTCTTGAGACTTCCTGAGAGGGGTGTTACACCTTAGGCCACCCATCAAGGATCCCGTTCCTCCTTGGGACTTACTCTTTGTCCTGGAACAACTCACGCTTCCCCCCTTTGAACCTGCCGCAGATTGCGAGCTGCGTTTTCTGTCATGGAAAATGTTACTTTTAGTTGCTGTCACCTCAGCAAGGAGAGTTTTATGAGCTTCATGCTCTCATGTGTAAGGAGCCTTACTTAATTTTCCACCAGGACAGAGTGTCTCTTGAGGAAGAATCCTAAATTCCTGCCTAAGGTGGTCTCTGCCCTCACTCTCAACCAGGACATCGATCTGCCTGTGTATTTTCCCAAGTACTCTAATGGAGGAGAGGCGTAGCTTCACACCCTGGATGTTCACCGCTTCTTAAAGTACTACCTGAACAGAACTAAACAGCTCCGCATGTCGGAGCAACTTTTTGTATCCTTCGCTAAGAGGATGCTGGCCAACCAGTCTCAAAGCAGACCCTTTCTTGCTGGCTTGTCCAGTGTATTTCATTTTGCTACAACAGCAAACAGAAGCCCCTTCCGGGTACAGTCCGGGGCCACTCGACAAGGGGGGTGGCTGCCTCCTTTGCAGCACTGCGCAATGTCTCCACCGCGGCCATTTGTGCTGCAGCTACTTGGAGCTCTGTGCACACATTTATTAGGCACTATAGCCTGGATATTACATCACGGCGGAGAGACAGTTTTGGTCTTGCTGTTCTACAGGGTCTCCTGTCCTAGAGTCAGGACTTGCTCAAGATCTTTCCTAAGTTCCTCCTCCCAGAATGCTTAGAGGCGCTATTGCTTGGGAATCAGTCCTAATGGTGTTACCTGCTGCAAGAGCTGTATCTCGAAGTAAGATAGTACAGTTACGTAAGAACTTACCATAACAGTAGATCTTCGAGAACAGCTCTTGCAGCAGGTACCTTCCTGCCCACCATTCCCCCTTGGAGGAGGTCTGGCCTACCAGGCCTGGGCAGGAGCTTACGCTCTCTCGTCCTTTTTCTTCTGATGGCGGATCCTCGGTCTCCCCTTCTGATGTCATCCTGTGTCCGGGAGTCTCCGGTGGGAGAACTGCGGAATCTGGCGGAACCGCCTCCTTATGTACTACGTCTGATGTCGGGGGCGGGACCGACATCGGAGGCGGTCCCCGCTGAAGACTGCTAGCTAGAAGATTTCCGTGGGGTCCTGACGCCTGCCGGCTTCAGTCCTAATGGTGTTACCTGCTGCAAGAGCTGTTCTCGAAGATCTACTGTTACGGTAAGTTCTTACGTAACTGTACCTTATAGTTGGTAACCAGCAGTGCTGTGACCAAGCTTTAAGATATTTTTTTTGATAAAGTCTTCCACTCCCATATCTTACCAATTGAAATTAGGTAACGTGCAAGATCAGTAAAGATTTTCTCATTTTCAGAGTTAAATAAGAGATCCAGCAAATATCTATCTGGGATGTTATAGTATGTTAAGTATTTTCCCAAAAGTTTTTTCCTTGGGCTATCATACCAAGGACACTGTAACACCACATGTCTTAGATCTTCTATTTCTTGTAAAACACAGTCACAGTTTTCAGAGATCTTTTGTGCTTTATTATATCTAGCAAGCAGTACATTGCAAGAGAAATTCTCAAACCTGTATCTTGTTAGTATTTGCCAATGTTCTTTGTTTTTAATCATGATAAGATGCTGTTTAATGTTATGTTCTTTTGTGTTGTTTACCAACCATGGAGCAGTTTTCAGTAGTTTAATATATTGTAAATCTTGTTGTCTAGAAAAATCTTACATCTTTTTAGTAACAAAAGCTATATATCTGGAGTTTGACGTAATATTTTGACTGACCCAATTGTTTAAATGTACAGACTCATATGTTTCCAACAAACCTATGATTTTGCTCAACCACGTTTGTTTACTGCACTGTATTAATCTTTCCTTCTCTTTCATACATAGCTGAATCAAATCATCCTTGGGTTCTGTTTTAGATTTCATCCAGAAACCAATCAGACGAGCCTGAGCCTTATGTTCCAATTTAGACTGTCCAATTTGGGACCTAACAGTTGAGTTCTTGAGGTGGTTTATTTTTAGTGCTATTTCTCTCTCTGTGTTACCTGTTCTTTCTCAGTATGATTACATACTTCTTTTAATCCATTAATCAATTCTGTTTGAGTTTCAAGTTTGATTTTTATTAACTGCTATTTCTCCCCTGAGTTGTAAAAGCTTGTTTTTCATTAGAATAATTTGTTCCATGATTGCAGTGTTAGCAATGTGGGGATCCTTTAAGACTTGTACAAGATCAAGTTTGAGAAAGGGACAATAAGAGTGTTGTTGAGGACACTTAGACTGGTATTCATTGCTAATTTTATCTTTATGAAAAAGATTACCCTTCTCTGGTTTTAAAATTTCTTTCATCCCCAAAATAGTTCCTTGCAAGTCCTAATTTGCTTGAGTTCTTTTCTCGCCCTAAATTTTCTTTAATTAGATTAGTACTGCCATTTATTTTCAGACTAGGTAACTGGTGACTGTTATTGTGTTGTAAAATTTCCACATGTTGATTTTGCAGATTAACATCAGGTTGTGATATCTCCACAGGGTAATTTTCTATTACAGAGAGTCCATGTGCTGTGTCCACATAAATCCAGCAGGAGTCTTCCATCTGATTAGGGTCAGAAAAATCTAACCTAGGGGTTCTCTCCAAGGATCCTTTCCTGCTAGTGTCACAACTACCTATCTTCATTTCTCCCTTCTGTATATAATCTTTGTTATTAACACTTGTACTGTAGTGTTCATTAAGCAAAATGGGGGTAGAAGTATCTTTAAGTAACTTGTCCCTGGCTTTATTTATTTATTTAGTCTTTGTTAACTGGACTACAATGACTGTGAACCTGCGGTTTTAAGGCTGGCGTCATCTCTTATGGGAAACAGCCACAGGGGTGCTATTTAGTGATGAGAACTGTACCCCTCCATAACATGTCCAGTGTCTGACCACTCGGGGAATCCTGGATTTTCCTGCTGTACAGCGTAATGCACAACCACTGAGTCAACAGGCCTGACACTGAGGCATGAGGAAATATGGGCTTGCGTGCATTCCCCCTTATGATAACCTAGCTATGGCCCCACAGACTGCTAAATTGGCCACTCAAGGTGGACAAAGCAATGAGGCCTGATGAGATTTACCCCAAAATTCCAAAAGAACTAAGGAGAGACCTAGTGACACCACTGACTACGTTTTTTAACACATTATGAGGGGATGGGGAGGTACCCGAGGACTGGAGGAGGGCGGATGTGATTCCCCTTCACAAAAGTGGGAGCAAGGCAGAGGCAGGAAACTACAGACCTGTTAGTCTGACCTCAGTGGTGGGGAAAATGATGGAATCACTTCTGAAAGAAAGAACTGTTGAGTACCTAGAGGCCAGTGGGGCACAGGACCCAAGGCAGCGTGGATTCACAGCGGGAAGGTCATGTCAGACGAAGCTAATCAATTTCTTTGACTGGGTGACCAAAGAAGTAGACCAGGGAGGGGCTGTGGATATGGCCTACCTAGACTTTAGCAAGGCATTTGACACAGTCCCACACAACAGATTAATAAACAAGTTAACCAGCCTGGGAGTGGGTCCTAGGGTGGTAACCTGGACATCATATTGGCTGCACAACAGGGCATAGAGGGTAATAATAAACAGAGTACACTCTGAAGAAAGGGTGGTTACTAGTGGGGTACTGCAGGGTTCAGTACTGGGACTGGTCCTCTTTAATGTCTTTATAGGAGACATTGCAGAGGGACTGGAAGGAAAAGAATGCCTCTTTGCAGACGACAAAGATATGCAATAGGGTTGATACACAAGGTGGGGTGGAAAGGATGAGAAGGGACTTGGCAAGTTTGAGGAATGAGCAAGAGTATGGCAGCTTAGATTCAGTGCAAAGAAGTGCAAAGTTATGCACGTGGGAAACAAAAACCCAGGGGAAGATTACACAATACGGGGGGGGGGATACTAACAACAACAAAAATAGAAAGGAACCTGAGGGTAGTCATATCAGATGACCTTAAGGTAGGCAAGCAATGTGAGAAGGCAGTAAGGAGAGCTGGGGGATACTGGGATGCATATGGAGCGGCATCACCAGTAGAAAACAGGAAGTTTTTATCCCTCTGTACAGACAGTTAGTGAGACCCCCATCTGGAGTACTGCATGCAGTTCTGGAGACCCCCGTCACCGCAAGGACATAGACAGGATAGAAACAGTCCAGAGGAGGGCAACTAAAATGGTGCAGGGTCTGCAACAGAAGCCATACGAAGAGAGACTAAAAGAGCTTAATATGTATACCCTTGGGGGGGACATGATAAAAATGTTCAAGTACCTCAAGGGAATCAACAAAGTCCAAGAGGATAGCATCTTTCATAAAAAGAGACGTGCAAGAACAAGGGGACACAATTTGAAGATAGAGTGCGGATATCTCAGGGGCAACATAAGAAAATATTTTTTCACGGAGAGAGTGGTGGACACATGGGACTGCCTTCCTGAGGAGGCTGTGGAGTCAGAAACAGTGGGGGGATTCAAGAATGCACGGGACAGCCATAAGGCAGTTATAGTGGGGGATGGGAGGAAGTAGGCTGTTGGTTAACTAGAATCTGCAGCTTATGCAGTAGGTAAAGAAATGGACAGACTGAGTGGGCCAAGCAGTCTTATCTGCCATCATAATACATGTTTCTATGTAAATCTGCGCTGAGTATCAATTATTAGTGGATTTGCGTGTAGTCTTACACTTACTTCAGAATTTTATAACCTGCCATTCCAAGACTAGTAACTGGGATAACCATCCCTATAAATAACAGACAGTAAAACCTTTTGTGGTTTTCAGAGCCTTATTTTTTCTGAAGAACTGCTGTCTTGGTATAGTTATTTGCACAATGTATATTACTGCTTTTATTTTACACTTGAACTGGCATTCCATACTGTGTTGTGGCCACACTATATTTTTGTGGCTTTCCCATTAGAATGCCAACTATTTTAAGTTGCTTAACAATATCTAAATTGATATGGCTGTCTTAAATTCACATGGAACAGATTAATGTCTGAATTTGATAGATGTATGCCCCATTTGCTGAAAGGCCCCTAGAGGGAGAATGAGACTCCTGGGGGCATTGAAAGTTGAATTCTATGCATAGGGAATCCTCATGGAAGGATTCCCCTTGGAGGGAAACATTTAGGTACACAAGGATGTATACCCATTGAGGGGTCTAATTACGGCTGTAAGGCCACGAGCCTGAAGTGCTTGTTTGTCCTAGTTAGCCCCCAAGATGGGCATACTTCTGAGTGTTCAACCCTTACCCATTATTTATTCTATATGTAATATATCTATTTATTCATAAGATATATAAAATTCACTGCCCCAGAGCCCCCCCAAATTATGCAAATCAGGTCCTTCAGATCAATTGAACTATCCTCACTACATGCTGATCTGCTTTCCACCGATTGGTCCCCTCTCTCCACATCCAGTATTATCAACCAAGGCCTCCAATACTCCAATATTTCCACACTAAATTCCTACTAATCTGGGATCAGACTGCTCCCCTCTGGAAAATCAGGGTCAGAGGTTCACACCTCCCCTGGATCTCAGCTGAACTTCTGGCCTGCCTCCATGCACGTGACCTAGCTTGGAAGTCCTTTAAGTCCTCTGGCAAATTTTAACATGTACCGTGCCGTGAGGAATACTTTATACTAGGGCCACCAGGCTAGCCAAGGCTGAATTCTTTTCCTCCTCATTCCAGAACAATCTTTATCGTCCCGCTAAGTTCTGGAAAGTCATCCATGGCCTGTTTCCCCCTCTAACCAGTCCCCCTCTCTGGTTCTCAAGGTGGGTGACTCCACAATTTCCAATCCCCTTTCTGTTGCCTCTGCGTTCAACTCCTGCTTCACCACCTATACTTCCTTACTCCTGTCTGCACTTCCCCACTCCGTACATCCCCCATGATTCCCCCGTTTGACTCCCTTCTCTTTCCTGCCAGTTACCCCATTTTCCTCTCTAAATGCCCTCCTGGCTCTCAGCCCTCAGAAAGGCAGGAGCCCTGATGGGCTTGACCCAAGCTCCTTCACCTCTCCTCACCTGCCATTCCCGTCTCATCTCTCCTCAACCTATCATTCTCTCTTGCTGCAGTCCCAGATTCTTGGAAGCATGCTACAGTCATCCCTCTCCCTAAAGGTTGCGACTCCTCCTCCTCTCCTGGCAACTTCTGCCCAATATCTCTCCATCCAGCCATATCCAAACTACAAGAACACATAGTTCTGTCTCAGCTATCCCCTTTCCTTGACCCCTCCTCTTTTTTTCGCCCCCTTCCAGTCTGGGTTTCACAAACACCACTCCACCACCTTCTCTCTCCTGAGGCTCACTGGCTCCATCCTTACTGGCATGGACCATGGCCACCTCACTGCCGTGATCTTTGTTAATCTAGCAAAAGCATGCAACATGCATCTGCGTTTCTGCCAGCACATCGCGGGTGGCAGTGTGCATTGAGAGTAGCATCCTCCCCCATGGGAACAGGAGAGCATCCCCTGGGAGGCTCGATGATCTCCCGCTCTCCCCACCAGCTCATGATTTCCCAGGATTGTTTCTGAACCCTCGTCACCAGCATCGCAAGTGGGAGCACTACTGCTGCACCAGCAGAACAGATTAGACCTCCTTTGGTTTGACACCCCCTCACCCAATTGGTTGCTATGTTTGCCACTGACATGAAATGTACAGTCAGAGCGTAATATGGCAGGCTGTTACTAACACGTCTCGAAGATTTTTCTATGGTTATCAATTTTCTGCGTGTAGTAGAAATACATAGTCATAACAGGGTTCATTTCAGATATTTATCTATGTGGACATTGACCCACTGGGTATAAAAAGCAAGGGTCAGATGAACAAAATAATGGGTCATATAGTTCATTTAAGCATAGATTCATAAAATAGCAGTTTAAAACCTCAATAACAGTGAGCATGTTGTCCCCAGGGTAGAAGAAAAGGTGGGTCAAAATTGAAAACTGTGTGACAATTGTCCCAATCCCCCATCCAAAAATGAACCTTGTCATAATATAAGTGCCGTCTGATCATTAATGTGTGAGCTGACTGTCGGGGTCATTTTGCACTTGTCATCCCAAAACAGGAGTGAAAGATAAGAGGAGCGGTACTTCTGGTTTGCTGATATTGGCTGCTTCAGTTGTTGTGCTGTATGTTGGGGTGGCAGTTAACAGTGACCAAGATTCAGTGGTTAAGATAACTGTATCTTATGTTTTTGGTTTTTGTGCTGTGCTGCTAAGAAGCATTGTTTTGTGATCTGTGGAAGAACATGTGACTTGTCTGTGTCAGTCTTGCAATGCTGTGTCACGCTGTGGATGTAATACTTGCAAACACACTAACTGAAGGCACACGCGTCTTGATCGGGATATCCAGGTGTACGGCCATAAATGTGTCATTTTGCTGTAATTCTCTGGGACCATATTCTTCCATGGGTTGATTTTATTTGCGGCTGGAGGGGTGGGCCTGCAGCCTCTCTTAGTTAGAGACCCTTTCCTAAGAGTTTACCTTGCCTCGGTTTCTGGGTTTAACCCACTGATTTTGCATTAATCACTAGGGACCAGAACCCCCGTTATGTATTATTTGATTTTTTTTTTCATTTTGTAGGGGTGGGTGAGTAGTATGTGTTGAGAGGGGAGAACTGGTATTGTGGCAGTAGTTCACTGTGGTGAGGTGCTACCATGAAATACCAAGTCATTAAACCGGCAATTGGGGACTGCCATAGAAGACGACTGTGGTAGCTTGTTGCAACATCTGTTTGCAATACTGACTTCATTTTGAGGGTGTTGGTGCAGAGGGTTCAACTTCCAGTAGGTGATGCTGCCCATCTCACTTCATGCCGTTTCATGTAGCATTTACCACCACACACAGTAATATTCCCTCTTCATATTTTACCAAGGGTGAAACATAGAAACATAGAAGTTGACGGCAGATAAGGACCGCAAGGCCCATCCAGTCTGCCCATTTCTTTTTCTACCTTATAAATGTGCCATCGGCCTTTGCTCTGTCAGTAGCCTATCTATTCATAGTCATTTGTATTGCTTCCTTATGCCTATCCCATGCCTTTTTGAAGCCCTGCACTGTATTCATAGCCACCACTTCTTGTGGTAAGCCATTCCATGCATTCGCCACCCTTTCTGTGAAAAAGAATTTCCTCACATTCCCCCTTAATCGGCCCCCATCTGATCTCGTGCTGTGTCCTCTTGTCCTGCTATTGTTCTTATATTTAAACATGTTAGACTCTTTCACCTTGTTAATGCCCTTAAGGTGTTTGAATGCCTCGATCATATCACCTCTCTCCCTCCTTTGCTCAAGGGTATACATATTGAGCTCTGTTAATCTGTCCTCATATGTCTTCTGATGCAGTCCATGCACCATTTTGGTTGCCCTTCTCTGGACTGCCTCAATTTGGTTAATGTCCTTGTGAAATTGTGGCCTCCAATACTTGTAGTACTGTGGGGAGCTAACCAGTGTCTTGTAAGAGGGATTATTACCTCCCTCTTACGACTTGTGATACCCCTACTAATACACCCTAACACCCCCCTAGCCTTACCTACTGCTTTAGAGGTCTGCTTGGATGATTTCAGGTCATTAGTGATGATGATGCCCAAGTCTCTTTCTTCCTTTGTGACTGCTAGCAACTCCTGTCCCAGCCTATAGGTGGCTTCAGGGTTTCTCTTCCCTATGTGCATGATTTTGCACTTCTTTGCATTAAATCCCAGTTGCCACTCTTCTGACCATTTTGCTAGTTTATCCAGATCTCTTCTCATTCTGCCCACCCCATCTGGATCATCTACTCTGTTGCAGATCTTGGTGTCATCTGCAAAAGACAAGCCTTACCCTCTAGTCCATCTGCAAGGTCACTAATGAAGATGTTGAAAAGGACTGGCCCCAGGACTGATCCTCAGTACCCACTTGTGACTTGCATCTCTTCTGACTGTATACCATTTACCACCACTCTCTGTTTTCTGCCCGTCAACCAGTTTGCCACCCAGTTGACCAACTTCTGACCCAACCCGAGCCTACCCATCTTATTTATCAATCTTCTATGTGGAACAGTGTCAAAAGCTTTGCTGAAGTCAAGGTAGGCAACATCAACTGCTCTCCCTTGGTCCACCACTCTGGTTACCCAGTCAAAGAAATCTATGAGAAGGCCATGGACATTCGACTGTGAACTCAGTTTTTCTAGCAGAGGGGAGCTAGAATGAGAAAACTATGGTCAGAAGTCACAAAAGTGTCAATGAACCATATACAGTGCTGCTTGCGACACAGAAAAGCAAATGTCACTTTCTTCATGTCTTTTATCGCTGCAGTCGCTGACACCAGTTGTCAAACAGTCTGGACCTGTGTATGGACATATGAGTATTGGCAGGTTGTGACAACCACCTTTGATGAATACCAGTGGATTGAAAATGTATGGATCAGTTGTTCAGCATTTTACTTTGTAGCGTGAAGTGTGCAGCTGTTCTCACTGATGTATGTGGCTGGCCATCGTACTTTTGAGACTAGCAAACAGCAATGAGTATTGGACAGTAGGTCACTTGTCTGTTGTCTGTGTAGTTGTGCGTGAAGTATATCGTGCCATTATTTCAGCCTTTAAATATCTTACCTCATTACCAATTGGCACTCCGCTGCAAGCAGTCATTGATGGATTTGAGGAAAAGTTTGGCTTCTCTCAAATGGCGGGGGCCATTGACAGGATACATATCCCAGTTCAGACACTTTCACAAAATGCTGCAGAGTATTGCAGTCGTAAAGACCGGTACTCTTTTGTGATGCAGGCTGTGGTGGGCCATCAGTAGTGCTTTTAGGACGTCTGCATTGGATGCCCAGGGAAAGTACTTGATGCTCACATCCTAGCAAATAGTGGGCTGTATGAAAGTGGAACATATGGTCTTTTTTTCCCAAATGTGACACGGCAAATTGTTAATGTTAACATGCTGATTTATTTACTTGGGGACCCCCCCACCCCAAATTAAGGCATTTCCAGACAGGGAGAGACTGACAATGGAACAGAAAAACTTTAACCAGCATCAATTAAGGGCACAAATGGTGGTAGAGAATATATTTGGCTGAAATGGAGATGCTTACTTAAAAGACTTGATACGCTATAGGAAATAAACCGCGGTCTGGGAACCCCTCCACCCCATGCTTACTGTGAATTCTGGGGAATAACTGTACTTTTACTAGTGTGCCACTGCTCCCTAACCTTATCCACTTATTACAGAATACCTTCTGATTGTAATTTTCTAAGGTCTGATCCTAACAGAACCATAACCTGCAAATAGAACCTAGTCATCACTAATTCTACCAGTCTCGGGGGTTGTTGGATGGGGAGCGGGGAGGAGATAAATATAACAATTACTGCGTGGTTGAAAAATCCATATTATGACATCTTTTCTTGTCTTCTTTGGACAATCCTTGTATACATATGATTATGATATGATATATACTGATTTGTTTATTTATTTTTTCTGCTTTGAAATGTTACCTCACTCCGAGCTAATAAAGTACATTAAATATGAAAAAGACTTGATATGGACCCACACTTTGTTCCCAGCATCATGCTGACATGCTGCATTTTGCACAGTCTCTCTGAGCGCCAAGGAGGTACGGTTAATTCTGTTGGAGGTTGGTATGGAAGTTGTACTGCAGCCTGTGTTGATGAGAGAAGAAACTGAACGTGGCCTTACAGGTGACCATGGCAGAAGAATCAGCCAGGTGCTAGTTCAGTATCCAAACCCATAATGCTATGGCCCTGACCAGCATGGACTAAACAATGTTTACGACAGTTCTTAACCAGGTGGCAAGATTTGCAACACAGCTGCCATATCACACTCATCACTGTGGCTTGTATTTAAACAAGTGGATTGATGACTTCCACTAGAACAAAGGTACTTATTGCAGTTTATTTATTTATTTACAAGTTTTACCAGAAAAACATACTGAGCAACATGTTCGATTCCAGATGCGACCTGGGGGTTGAGACCCACATACATAGTTGGTAATGCATAGACGGTACAAAAATGAACAGTTAGGCATCCTTGCAACAAAGGTAACACTTGATTGTGTCCATGCTATTTTTAAAGCACCTTAACGTTGTTTCTACTCAGTAATCTTTTAATTTTCAATTTGCTGTTCCCAGGTTAAAAAAACAATGTTTTATAAAATTGCCATCTTTTTACAACTCCTTATCTTCATCCTTATCCGGTACTTATTATAACATTGTTATGAGTTTCATACCTGGTTTAAAACATTATCTTATTGTAAATTCTCAATGTAGCTGCTATTCTGGATATATATATTTGCCTGTGAAATTGCACATTAATGGTTGCTTTATTTATTACATATATTTATTACACAGTGAGAAAAAACTGAGCAATTTGGCTGAGAGAGAGAAGTACAGGAGTATAATTATGAAAGCATAATTACACTCCTTTGCTTCTTTCATAGCCAAAAGCCTAAGCACAAGCAACAGCAGAAAATCAGTACGCTGCACTCTACTTCTGAACCTGACAGTAGCTGTCAACGCTGGAAAGAAAATGTATGAAATGACCGAATACTGTACTTCACCTATTCAGTTAGCAGCTCTAGTCAGCAACGTAGCAAACCCTCCAGCTATGAGCGCCACTGCAGAAATAGCCGAGATCACTCCTGACAACGAAATCCAGCATCTGAAGAACAGAACAACTGTGCAGAACTGTACCGTCACTGGTGATGTTGTCTTCTCTTTTTATTAACATGACATTAAATGTTTGCCTCTGTTTGCACAGTGTAAGGGCTCAGTTGTACTCTTCGGTAAGTCCCTACCTACTGTAGTGGCTTGGTTGAGCTCCATTTACTAGTGGCTCCCGCTCCGTTTACAGGGACTATTTAATATAAATAACATCAGCTTCATTTCAGCTCTAAATTTGTTGTTTTCAATTTGTTTGTTGACCGGAATGACTCATTTTTTTCTCACTGTGTTATAAGTGCCATAAGACACTTCAGGGATTTGTAAATATGCTTTCATAAGTGCACTTGGCTCTCGGGTGTTTAAGGGCACTTGGCGCAAGTGCCTTGTGCCGAACAACACCCTCAAGTTGTGCAATTATGAAAGCATATTTACACACCCTGGCGTGTCTTATTGCATACATAATGTATGGGAGAGGGTTGTTAAAGATGGAATTCAATGAATTCCTATCCTTGTTATGCTATTATTGTGATATCAAGAGGTTGTTATACCCTCTTAAGTATGTCACAATGATAGCATAACAACGTGAACAGTTTTGCACATGTGCATCTCTGGAACTACTGGCTTACGACGAATGGGTGCCGAGGTGAGAGGTGGCCCTGAAGGAGAGCATCGCTAAGCAAAAATAAAGCAAGGACAAATTTCGTTTAACTGGTGCCCATACACTATAAAACACAATAGATGAGCACCAGTTAATAACAACATGGAGTTCCCATCTCGATGACGTCATGCCAACTATATACCTCTCAAGTTTTGCTCTTGAGGTTTACTAAACTGTCATGACAACCTCTTGATAGGAATACAGGGTTGTTAATAACCGGTGCCCATCTATTAACCTCTGTGTTTTGTACATTTGTTACATGTTCTGGTCGCCCATGTAAATAGGTCTTTGGTCCAGGCTCTAACCAGGTTTTTAAATAAAAAAAAATACAAAAAAAACAAGTCTCCCAGTTTCTAATAAAAATGTTTTTTCCACACAGGAGGTGTTTTTTTTTTTTTTATATATTTCAAAATGTGTTATACAGTATTGTCATAATTCATTGGATTGGTGTGGTGCCACCATCTTGTTTCATGATGCGACCCTCCCCCCACCAGACACACTCACCTGCACATCAGTGAGCATAGGGTAGCTGACAGGTGAAAGAAAATCCACAGACATTTCTGCACTTTCATAGACAGAGGAACAGTGCAAGCTCCAGCCTTTTAACCATGAGGCACTGTACACCACAGTCAAGCCCAGCACCACCTATCTAGCACATACATTTGCTCCAAACGTTTGCAAATGTGTAAAAGAAGACAAGCCAGAAATCAATTATGAGAAAGTCAGTTTAGCAGATTTATTTCTGATTAATTTATATCAGTACTGTTCACTTCAACAACCCCTTGTACCATAGTGAAAACACCTGAACACTGACAAACCAGAAAGGTTACAATCTTACTTCAAGAGGGTTTCTGCAGAAGGCCATCACATATAGGACTAGCGCCACCTGGCATCTGGACCACACGGCAAACTTTTCCAGCAATGCCTGGCGAGGGATCGCCCACCCTACATCTTGTGACTGACATTAGCGTGACCTTATATAGTGGGCAGTCCCAAACACCAGTCCTCCAGTTCTTTCCCGCTGTCGCCTCGTGCATGTTACTTTGCAGTAAACTTCCACAGTGATTGCCGGTAGTGGCAGAAGACACCAGGAGAAAGGACTGCTGTGTGACTGAACTTCTCTGCTGGGACTAAAGTAGAAGAACTTTTGTATTTGACCTTTAATTTAGGGTAAAAAAAACTAACATACAAAAAAAAAGTGTGTGTTTGGGTTAACTGAACTGAATGGGTATCTGAAGAGTTATCTAGGTGTAAATCTCAGGTGACTGAAAGGACTTAACTGCTGTGAGGTTTAAATTACTTGTAGAAAGATCTGGTATAGGGAGTGGCTTAGCTAGAAGGAAGCTACATTTAAAGACTGCCTTAGAAAGTTTCTGCTAATAGCTTGGCAGAAGACACCAGGAGAAAGGACTGCTGTGTGACTGAACTTCTCTGCTAGGACTATATTGCCCTCCTTCCCTCCACCCAAAGCTAGTTCTATTTTTATAGGCACAGAATTTGACTGACAACAGGAACTTCCTGTTTAGGGGCAGGAAGTAAGTGATCACAGAACCACCAAGGACCCACCATCCTAGAAGGGCAAGAGTAGCTCTCCGGCCCCCTCTAGCTGCTGGAGGTCTGCCTCTGAGCAAGTAAGTGGTCCACTGAAATATAGGATATTCTTGTTTCAGAACAGGACAATCAGGAGCTTAAAGGGCACACAGGCAGAAAGTAAGAAGAGAGAAAAAACAGAGGAAAGAGTAAGGATTGCAAACAGTTAAGGGGCCAGAAATAAGACATGATTGGGTGGTGCAGTGCAGTGGCTGTGGAGCAGCAGTCTTCGGGAGATGTTCTGGAGGATGCGGTGTTGTCCATCTGCAGGCACCTCTCTGGGCTGAGGGAGGAGGTTGCTCATCTCCAGGCTGAGTTGGCCAGGAAGTGTGGGACCTCCTCTTCCATCCAGGGACCACCAGTGCCACTGCTGTTGCCTCAGAGGTTGCCAAGAAAGAGGAGCGGTTGGACCACAGTGGGCTCAGGGAGGGTGAGGGTGGTGGAACAGAGGCGCATCCCTACCATTGTACCTCTCCACAATTCCTATGCCATTCTTGCAAAGTGTGGTTCCTCTATGGAGGCACCCAAAGTGGAGACCAAGGAGGATGCTGGGAACCTCCACAAAGGAGGATGGCAGGGGACCCTGCAGGGAAGGAAACAACTCCTGTTGGGGGACTCCATTGTTAGGAAGGTAGAACTGGGGGAGGAAGGGAGAGGGAGGTAAGGTGCCTGCCTGGCGCCATGGCTTGCAGGGACAGGCAGATCCTCAGGATTGCAGAGCAGCTGCACAGGGAGGGAGCTGGATGTCATTGTCCACCTAGGGACAAATGACCTAGCTAAGAAAGGGATTAGAGAAGTGCAGGAAGAGTTTGTGGAATTGGGAGGGGCCTTGGTCAAGTAGCACGCGGTAACCTTCTGGAGGTGCTGCCATCTATGGCATAGGGAGGCTGGGTGTTCCGCACTGGCGGGATTCAATTAGTGGTTGAAAACTGTGTGAGCCCAGGGATTTGGCTCATTGGGGACTGGGGGTCCACCTGGAGTGATGCAAGCCTATACTGGCATGATGGGCTGCATCTGTCCGGGAGGGAACCAGGATCCTAGGTGATAGGTTTAAATGCTTCATTGGCAAGCTTTTAAACTAGCCAAGGGAGGCACTGGAAAGGAGCAGGAAAATCCTAGCTCCCCTCAAATAATCATGGTAGTAAGTGCAGCAAACACCAACATAGAGGTGTCGATAGGGAGAAGGGCAGGGGTAAATGGAGAAAGTGACAAAGGCAAGAAGGACAGGGATGGGGCAAAAAGGAGTAAGACCATCAGGAAATGGAGGGTAATGAGTACCAATGCTCGTAGTCTGGGCAACGAGCTCCCTGAGCTGATGGCCTTAATGGAAGAGGGATGCGTGGATATCGTAGCAGTCACAGAAACATGGTACACAGGTACACAGAGAACCATGACTGGGATGTTAACATACCAGGGTACATGACCTACAGGTGAGACAGGCAGGGGAGAAGAGGGGGAGGAGTAGCTCTCTATGTAAAGGAAGGGATAAAAGCAACTGAACAAAAGAGTAAACATGGAGGAGAGGAGGCACTGTGGGTCACCTTGGAGACTGGAAAGGGAAACCACAATCCACACAGGGGTTGTGTACAGACCCCCATGTCAGGGGGAAGGAAAGGACAAGGATATGATAGAAGGCATTCTTAGAATGGCAGAGAAGGGAGATACTGTTGATGGGAGACCTGAATATGCCAGATGTTAACTGGAGCATTTGCTGCAGCCACATCCAAGAGCAGGGCCATTCTTGATGCCCTACAGGTGGCAGGCATTAGACAGTTAGTTTGGAACCCACTCGTGAGGGAGCAATCTTAGACCTCGTGTCTCTCAAACGGGGCAGTGAGGATCTCAGATCTAGAAGTGGGTTGCCATCTGGGGACAAGTGACCATCAAACTGTGGTTCCGTAAACTTACCTACTAGAGTCAAGCCATACAAAAGTGAGGGTACTGGACTTTAGGACGGCTGACTTTGGCAAGATGAGAGAGTGCCTCAGAAAAGCACTAGCAAACAGGCTAGAAGGAGGTGTGGACGCAACAATGGGAATTATCAGAACTGCCATCACAGAGGCAACAAGCCTTTGTGTGAAGCAAATGAACAAATCAAACGAAAGAAAAAGCCACTATGGTTCTCAAAAGAGGTGGCTGTGAAAGTCAGGAAAGAAAAGATAGCATTCCGGAAGTATAAGGAAACACAGAAGGAGCAGGACAGAGGCTGTACCAGTTAAGGCAGAAGGAAGCAGGGAGGGAAGTCAGAATAGCAAAGGCCCAAACTGAGGAAAAGATAGCCAACTCAGTTAAGAAGGGGATAAAACCTTTATAGGTACATCAGCTGAGAGAAAGACAAAGGAGGGATAGTGAAGCTGAATAGAATGAACAGTGGGTGGGCAGAGGAGACAGTGAAAAGTAGGAATACTGAACTAATATTTCTGCTCAGTATTCACAAAAGAGGAGGAAGAAGCCTAATCCAATTAACAGAAGCACTCTTGATAGTGGGTCGATCCCAGTCCTTTCACATAAGAAAGGGTTCTGCAAGAACTCCTAAAACTGAAGGTGGACAAAGCAATGGGTCCTGATGGAATTCACCCAGAATTCTAAAAAATTAAGGAGGAACTAGTGAAACCACTGGCTACTCTTTTTAATAAATCATGGGAGGATGGTGTGGTACCCGAGGACTGGAGGAAGGCGGATGTGATTCCCTTCACAAAGTGGGTCCAAGACAGAGGCAGGAAACTACAGACCTGTCAGTCTGACCTCTGTGGTAGGGAAAGTGATGGAGTCACTTCTGAAGGAAAGAATAATCGAGTACCTAGAGGCCAGTGGAGCACAGGACCCAAGGCAGCATGGGTTCAGCGGAAGGTCATGTCAGACGAATCTAATAGATTTCTTTGACTGGGTGACCAAAGTAGTAGACCAGGGAGGGACTGTGGACATGGCCTACCTGGACTTTAGCAAGGCATTTGACACAGTCCCACACAAAAGATTGATAGTCAAATTAACCAGTCTGGGAGTGGGACCCAGGGTGGTAGCCTGGGTAAAACATTGGCTGGACAACAGGACACAGAAGGTAATTGTAAATGGAGTCCATTCTGAAGAAAGAGGGGTTACTAGTGGGGTACTGCAGGGTTCAGTATTGGGTCCAGTCCTTTTTAATGTCTTCATCAGTGACATTGCAGAGGGACTGGAAGGAAAAGTATGCCTTTTTGCAGATGACACAAAAATCTGCAACAGGGTTGATACACAAGGAGGCGTGGAAAGGATGAAAAGGGACTTGGCAAGGTTGGAGGAATGGTCAGAAGTATGGCAGCTAGATTCAATGCAAAGAAGTGCAAAATAATGCACCTGGAAACAAGAACCCAGGGAAAATACACAATGGGTGTGGAGTTAGTAACAACAACAGAAAAGGAAAGGGACCTGGGGTAATCATATCAGATGACCTTAAGGTTAGTAAGCAATGTGAGAAGGCAGTAGGGAGGGCTGGGGTATACTGGGATGTATAGGGAGGCATCGCAGCAGAGAAACAGGAAGTTGTTATCCCTCTGTACAGACAGTTGGTGAGACCCCATCTGAGACTATGTCCAGTTCTGGAGACCCCATCTCCGCAAGGACATAGACAGGATAGAGGCAGTCCAGAGGAGGGCAACTAAAATGGTGCAGGGTCTGCAAGAGAAGCCGTATGAGGAGAGACTAAAGGAGCTTAATATGTATACCCTTGAGGAAAGAAGGGAGAGTGGGGACATGATAGAAACTTTTAAGTACCTCAGTGGAATCAACAAAGTCCAAGAGGGTAGTATTTTCAGAAAAAGAGACTTGCAAGAACAAGGGGACACAATTTAAAGATAGGAGGGTGGTTCAGGGGCAATGTGAGGAAGTATTATTTCACAGAGAGGGTAGTGGATGCATGGAACAGCCTTTCTGAGGAGGTTGTGGGGTCTAAAACTGTGGGAGAATTCAAGAATGCATGGGACAGACATAAGGCAATTCTTGTGGGGGGGTAGGAAGAAATAGGCTGTCGGTTAACTAGGATCTGCGGCCTATCCTGTAGTTAGGGAAATGGGCAGACTAGATGGGCCTAGCGGTCCTTATCTGCTGTCAAAGTCTATGTTTCTATGTTTGCGTCTTTATTTGCGAGTTTTTCGACTTTTCAAGTCTTCATTACAGTTTCATGTCTTCTCTGCCCTAGAAGAAGAAGTGTGAGGGTTGTGGCACCGAGATACCTCACAAGGACGCCCATCACAAGTTCGTCATTTGCCTAGGCCCAGACCATCCCACCACGACCTGCCCAAACTGCCAACTGTTCAACCAGGCTACCTGCAAATGGAGGCAGCAGGCTCTGGAGGCCCATCTTCTCAAGTCGCGGTTGGCCTCACTCGAAAAGCAAATGGAGCGGCTCCGGGACTCTTCTTCTTCGTCACTGGACAAAAGCCATAAGAAAGAGAAGCACCGGGAGAAGGAGCGTCCATCTGGTTTCAAGCCTGATACCAGCAGGCCCTCGACTAGCAAGGCCTCTCCCCCGCCGCCTCCCATCAGAGTTGTCCAGGCAGCATCCGGGGATGCTGGGGCACCATCCAAGATTCTTCTCACGGTCTCCGCTCGTAGGTTGGCTGCCGGCTCCTCCAGTGACTGCCCCACCTCTGCTGCTAAGTCAGTCTCCAGCTCCTCTGGAGACCACCCGGCTGCTGATAAATCAGCTCCCCGGCCCTCGGGGACCCATCCAGCCTCAGCCGTTAAGTCAGAAGGGGGTTCGGCCCCCTCCCGGCCCGTTCCATTGTTTGCTAAGTCAGCCGCCTCCGGCAACCACCCAGACAAGGTTCTCCCATCGGGGGACCACTGTTGTCTCACCCGATGTCCAGTAGAGCCCGGAGAGGCCAGGCTTTCTTCCCCTTTCTCCCACCGTTAGCTGGCCGCCTCTGGCTCGCCGAGGGCAGAAGAGCTACAGTCACCTTGACCGCGTGCTCACGTTGATCCAACCCCACTCACCTGTTTGGGTCTCCAGGAAGGAGGTCCCTCCGCCACCGTCAGGTGCTTCATCGGAAGTGCCTCCAGTTGCTTCGCGGGGGACCATTCCAGCTCCAGCTTCTATCCTGACACCGGACTCAGTTCTTCCTTCAGAGCCGGCGGGGTATGTCCCGATGCCGGACCCTCCGACGTCAGTCTGCTCGGAGCCTTTTTGTCTGCTTCCACCACCAGATGTTATGGCAGACCAGGTTCCCACGTCGGTGACCCAACGTCTGCCCCCTGACGCTGGATCCATTTCCGATGTCTGTAGTCACAATGTTAGCAGCACCCCCAACATTGGTTCCTCTGATGTTGGGACTTTATTTGGGAACCTCAGTCCCGCACTACCCCTCGGGATACCCCGTGGACCACCACCTGGCAGGTCCACCGCCAGATTGGTCAGCAGGACATTATTATCTGGGATACTCCCCGTATCCAGGATATCCTTTATCAGGATACCATGGGTACCATTACTCACCTTCCCACGCTATCCCACCTCATCCCCCCCACCCCTTCCAGTGGCCCAGCCGGACTTTAAGACTCTTATTCAGTCCTGGTGGAAGGAGGTGAGGATGGAGCTTGTTACGGACCTGGAGAGTCGACTCCCACCTTATTCTCCTCCCAGGTCCTCGTCCCCTATAAGCTCAATTCAGTCCACATTCATGTTATGAGGACTACATCCTGGATATTCCTCTTCTGGATTTAGACACACCAGGAGACGATCTGGACTCGTGGGAGGACACATCTGAGGAGTCTTTGGATCAAGAATCCCAGGTCCCTAGAGGAAAGACCTCTCTGAAATACCCTCCCGAGGATCCTTCCTTTTCGGACCTCTTGAGGTGCATTCAGCATTTTTATGGTTGGGAGTCTAAGGAACAGGATCCCATGCAGCAAAGGCTCGCTAAGCACCTCAACTTAGAGTCTCTGTCCCCGATCCCTGTTCCTCCTTGGATTGGACCTCATGAAGACCTCACTAATACGATCTGGCAACTGCTGCATTCCATCCCAGCTGTCCCCAAAAGGGCGGATAGAACTTACCGGGCTCCTGTGGGGGCTCCCTTTCTGAATACACACCTTAAGGCGGACTCTGTAGTTATTTCAGCTGCTCGTGATCGCTCTTCAGCACCTAAGCATATGAGCACTTCTTCTCTGGATAAGGAGTCACAGCAGATTGACCAGTACAGTAAAAAGGTCTACTCATCGGCTACATGTGCTTTGTGTTCCCTAAACTGTGTAGCCCACATGGTGTCTCACCAAAAAGCCACCCTGACCAAGCTTGAGGCCCGAATTCGGTCTCTAGATAATTTGGACCTCAAAGAGGAGATCGCCAAGGATATCCATCTGTCTAAAATCTCCTGCAGGCATGCTCTTCGGGCTACTTATGACTCTGTCAATGCAGTAGCCCGTGCCTCGACAACCACTGTCTCCCTTCGGTGGCACGCTTGGCTTCGCATCTCTGGCCTCACCAACGAGGTCCAGACAGCAATCCACGATGCCCCTTTTGGGGCTCGGTACTTTTTGATGGCGATACCAATTACATCGTTATGGACCTACAGGATTGTGGCCAGGACCTTAGATCCGTAAAGTCCATATACCGACTGGGCGCTCAGGGTCAGCAGCACTTTCAGAAAAGGACATGGAGGCAGCTTAAATAAGCCCGGAGCTGTCATCAGGGCAAACGCAAGGCCATGGGTGCTTTCTCTTCCCCACCTGCCTCCAAAAGCCAGAGACGCTCAGGGGGTCCTCCCTCTGCCCATCCTGCCACTTCCTGACTCCCTCACCCCCACCCCCTCCTCAGCCTCAATGGGAGGAGCCAGTGGGGGGGAGGTTTGCCACCAGGCACAGGAGTGGCGCAGCATCCCCTCGGACGCTTGGGTCCTGCAATTTGTGTCCAAAGGACACACCCTGGAGTTCTTGGAACCTCCTCTAGAGTCTCCACCACGAAGGTCAGCCTACTATCGAGACCAGACCATTCTAGTAAAGGAGGAAGTGCTGACTCTGTTGGTAAAAGAAGCAATAGAACCAGTCCCTCTTCATCACAGAGGGCAGGGGTTTTACTCCCACTTTTTTCTGGTTCCAAAAAAGACAGGCAACCTGCGACCTTTGCTCAACCTCAGCAGGCTCAGTCTGTTCGTCGGGTACAAGAAATGCAGAATATTGACCGTCCAGAGCCTCCTGATGCTTCTTCAGGAGACACCTTGGTCGTGTTGTTCTGATTCTAGAACTCTGAGCTGAGTAGCTGTGTTTGAGAAGAGCTCCCAAAGCTAAGTGCTTTTTGATATAATTTCCAGTTTAAAAATTGTTTTGTTTTATGTAAATTTAGGTGATTGTGAAAGACAACCCTGTAGGCTCCAGGAAGATATAAAATTTGTGCGGTAGATATTCGTTGGAAGTCAGAAGGATCAACACATTTATTTAGTGTGATCTTTCTACTCTGATGTGGATAATTTTAATACTATAGTTTAAACCCTTTCTGTATGTGCCTTTGGTGGTGTCTGATATTGAGAACCTAAGTGTCATTTGTGGGTATCCTGTCTGTTTTGGTAGGTACTTTATTTTCTCTGTTAAACAACTGAGTATACGTATTGCCTAATACTTTATAGTGTATGGTGGAACATCGTTCTCCACCGAAATCGATTGTTTTCTAAACCTTGTAGTGACGATCACAGAGCAGCAGAACTATTAGTCTCACTGCACTGCGCACATCACAAACCATGTCCTCGAGCACAATTTGACAGTTAGAGTTCAATGATTTGACATTACAGATAGCGTTAGCAGCAATGTCCGCGGAGGTACTTTCAAAGCCACTTTCTGAGCGGGATAGATTCATCCTTGAGCAGGAGAATAGAAAAACGGCAAAAAAAAACCTGGAATGACATTCGGCAGATCCATAGCTTCCTCAGAGACAATGACGAGCACAGGGCATTGATTGTCTTTTTTTTGTCAGAAAACGCCGTTCCACCATACACTATAAAGAAAAGTGCATGGGGAACGGTTGACAACAGGGTTTCTTCCACCTCGTTGGCACTATGACAGCGGCTTACCTCGAGGCGCAGCTCTCGAGGTAAGCGACTGTCATAGTGCCAACTCGGTCGAAGAATAGCCCTGTTGTCAACCGTTCCCCATGCACTATCCTATATATAGTACATTGTATCTTTTTGCTCAGTCTCTAATTTTTCTCTTCTTTCTCCAATGTTTTAGAACTGTTTAGTTATTGTGGCAGAGGTGTGGTACTGTGTTCTTTCTTGTAGTTCAAGGTGCTTTTGGAACTGCTGATTTCTATTGGTTTAAACAATTACATTTTTCTTTTCTATTTAAAAATAAAGCTACATCAACTTGGTATGTTGTCACCTGTTTGTTGTTGCTAAGTAGCAGATGTTTTTGCATTGTGCTCTGATTCTGTGATAGAATCTGTATTAGTAGAAGGTAAAGAACCTCTGTGCGTAAACACTGAGGCAAGGGTTACCCCAAAGGGCATTTGGCTGGGAAGCCAAGTTTCAAGAAAATACAAAATCACACATGCCCCACAATGCAAAGCATCATGGGCTGCATATGCAAATCACCACAGAATGTTATGCTGGTCCAACTTTAAGCAGAATTGCATGGTGCCAAAAGGGCTCTCACACAGTTTGCAAAGGGTGCTAGTAGAAGGTAGATTATTGTGATTGTAGTTACCTTTTGATTGTAAGGATAAAGAGCTTAGATAGAAGTGTATGTATTTTCAAATATTATAGGGGAACAGTGGCAGGATTTTTAGGACAGTAAATTAATAAAAAGTTAACTAGGAGAGCTTCAGTAGCAGACAAGTAGTGGAATTGCAGTATAATAGCCCAGCCCCCTCTAGCTGCTGGAGGTCTGCCTAAATAGCTTGGCAGAAGACACCAGGAGAAAGGACTGCTGTGTGACTGAACTTCTCTGCTGGGACTAAAGTAGAAGAACTTTTGTATTTTACCTTTAATTTAGGGTAATAAAAACTAACATACAAAAAAAAAGTGTGTGTGTGGGTTAACTGAACTGAATGGGTATCTGAAGAGTTATCTAGGTGTAAATCTCAGGTGACTGAAAGGACTTAACTGCTGTGAGGTTTAAATTACTTGTAGAAAGATCTGGTAAGTAGGGGAGTGGCTTAGCTAGAAGGAAGCTACATTTAAAGACTGCCTTAGAAAGTTTCTGCTAATAGCTTGGCAGAAGACACCAGGAGAAAGGACTGCTGTGTGACTGAACTTCTCTGCTGGGACTATATTGCCCTCCTTCCTCCCACCCAAAGCTAGTTCTATTTTATAGGCATAGAATTTGACTGACAACAGGAACTTCCTGTTTAGGGGCAGGAAGTGAGTGATCACAGAACCACCAAGGACCCACCATCCTAGAAGGGCAAGAGTAGCTCTCCGGCCCCTCTAGCTGCTGGAGGTCTGCCTCTGAGCAAGTAAGTGGTCTACTGGAAATATAGGATATTCTTGTCTCAGAACAGGACAATCAGGAGCTTAAAGGGCACACAGGCAGAAAGTAAGAGGGAGAAAAAAACAGAGGAAAGAGTAAGGATTGCAAACAGTTAAGGGGCCAGAAATAAGACATGATTGGAGTGGTGCAGTGCAGTGGCTGTGGAGCAGCAGTCTTCCGGGAGATGTTCTGGAGGATGCGGTGTTGTCCCATCTGTAGGCACCTCTCTGGGCTGAGGGAGGAGGTTGCTCATCTCCAGGCTGAGTTGGCCAGGATTTGTGGGACCTCCTCTTCCATCCAGGGACCACCAGTGCCACTGCCGTTGCCTCAGAGGTTGCCAAGAAAGAGGAGCGGTTGGACCACAGTGGGCTCAGGGAGTGAGGGTGGTGGAACAGAGGTGCATCCCTCCAGTTGTACCTCTCCACAATTCCTATGCCATTCTGGCAAAGTGTGGTTCCTCTATGGAGGCATCCACAGTGGAGACCAAGGAGGATGCTGGGAACCTCCACAAAGGAGACCTACAGGAGGGTGGCAGGGGCCTGCAGGAAGGAAACAACTCCTGGTGGGGGACTCCATTGTTAGGAAGGTAGAACTGGGGAGGAAGGGAGGAGGGAGGGTGCCTGCCTGGCCATGGCTTGCAGGGACAGGAAGCGAATCCTCAGGATTGCGGAGCAGCTGCACAGGGAGGGAGCTGGATGTCATTGTCCACCTAGGGACAAATGACCTGGCTAAGAAAGGATTAGAGAAGTGCAGGAAGAGTTTATGGAATTGGGGAGGGCCTTGCAGTCAAGTAGCACTGCGGTAACCTTCTCGGGAGGTGCTACCCATCTATGGCATAGGAGAGGCTGGGTGTTCCGCACCATGGGATTCAATCAGTGGTTGAAAACTGGTGTGGAGCTCAGGGACACTGGCTTCATTGGGGACTGGGGGTCCACCTGGAGTGATGCAAGCCTTTACTGGCATGATGGGCTGCATCTGTCCAGGAGGGAACCAGGATCCTAGGTGATAGTTTAAATGCTTCATTGGCAAGCTTTTAAACTAGCCAAGGGAGGCACTGGAAAGGAGCAGGAAAATCTCAGCCTCCCCAAATAATCACGGTAGTAGGGTGCGGCAAACACCAACATAGAGGTGTCGGATAGGAGAAGGGCAGGGTAAATGGAGAAAGTGACAAAGGCAAGAAGGACAGGGATGGGGCAAAAGGGAGTAAGGCCATCAGGAAATGGAGGGTAATGAGTACCAATGCCCGTAGTCTGGGCAACAAGCTCCCTGAGCTGATGGCCTTAATGGAAGAGGGATGCCTGGATATCGTAGCAGTCACAGAAACATGGTACACAGAGAACCATGACTGGGATGTTAACATACCAGGGTACATAACCTACAGGAGAGACAGGCAGGGAAGAAGAGGGGGAGGAGTAGCTCTCTATGTAAAGGAAGGGATAAAAGCAACTGAACAAAAGAGTAAACAGGGAGGAGAGGAGGCACTGTGGGTCACCTTGGAGACTGGAAAGGGCACCACAATCCGCACAGGGGTTGTGTACAGACCCCCATGTCAGGGGGAAGGAATGGACAAGGATATGATAGAAGGCATTCTTAGAATGGCAGATAAAGGGGAGATACTGTTGATGGGAGACCTGAATATGCCAGATGTTAACTGGAGCACATTTGCTGCAGCTACATCCAAGAGCAGGGCCATGCTTGACGCCCTACAGGTGGCAGTCATTAGACAGCTAGTTTCGGAACCCACTTGTGAGGGAGCAATCTTAGACCTCGTACTCTCAAATGGGGGCAGTAGAGAGATCTCAGATCTAGAAGTGGGTTGCCATCTGGGGACAAGTGACCATCAAACAGTGTGGTTAACGTTAAACTCAGCTACAGAGTCAAGCCATACAAAGTGAGGGTACTGGACTTTAGGAGGGCTGACTTTGGCAAGATGGGAGAGTGCCTCAGAAAAGCACTAGCAAACAGGCTAGAAGGAGGTGTGGAGCAACAATGGGAATTATCAAACTGCCATCACAGAGGCAACAAGCCTTTGTGTGAAGCAAATGAACAAATCAAAACGAAAGAAAAAGCCACTATGGTTCTCAAAAGAGGTGGCTGTGAAAGTCAGGAAGAAAAAGATAGCATTCCGGAAGTATAAGGAAACACAGAAGGAGCAGGACAGAGAGCTGTACCAGTTAAGGCAGAAGGAAGCAGGGAGGGAAGTCAGAATAGCAAAGGCCCTAACTGAGGAAAAGATAGCCAACTCAGTTAAGAAGGGGGATAAAACCTTTTATAGGTACATCAGCGAGAGTAGAAAGACAAAGGGAGGGATAGTGAAGCTGAATAGAATGAACAGTGGTGGCAGAGGGGACAGTGAAAATGCAGGAATACTGAATGAATATTTCTGCTCAGTATTCACAAAAGAGGAGGGAAGTGCCTAATCCAATTAACAGAAGCACTCTTGATAGTGGGGTCGATCCCAGTCCTTTCACTGAAGAAAGGGTTCTGCAAGAACTCCTAAAACTGAAGGTGGACAAAGCAATGGGGCCAGATGGAATTCACCCCAGAATTCTGAAAGAATTAAAGGAGGAACTAGTGAAACCACTGGCTACTCTTTTTAATAAATCATGGGAGGATGGTGTGGTACCCGAGGACTGGAGGAAGGCAGATGTGATTCCTCTTCACAAAAGTGGGTCCAAGACAGAGGCAGGAAACTACAGACCTGTCAGTCTGACCTCTGTGGTAGGGAAAGTGATGGAGTCACTTCTGAAGGAAAGAATAGTCAGTACCTAGAGGCCAGTGGAGCACAGGACCCAAGGCAGCATGGGTTCTGGCCAGAGCGTCATGTCAGATGAATCTAATAGATTTCTTTGACTGGGTGACCAAAGTAGTAGACTAGGGAGGGGTTGTGGACATGGCCTACCTAGACTTTAGCAAGACATTTGACACAGTCCCACACAAAAGATTAATAGTCAAATTAACCAGCCTGGGAGTGGGACCCAGGGTGGTAGCCTGGGTAAAACATTGGCTGGACAACAGGACACAGAAGGTAATTGTAAATGGAGTCCATTCTGCAGAAAGGGGGGTAACTAGTGGGGTACCGCAGGGTTCAGTATTGGGTCCAGTCCTTTTTAATGTCTTCATCAGTGACATTGCAGAGGGACTGGAAGGAAAAGTATGCCTTTTTGCAGATGACACAAAAATCTGCAACAGGGTTGATACACAAGGAAGCATGGAAAGGATGAAAAGGGACTTGGCAAGGTTGGAGGAATGGTCAGAAGTATGGCAGCTAGGATTCAATGCAAAGAAGTGCAAAAAATGCACCTGGGAAATAAGAACCCAGGGAAGAATACACAATGGGTGGGGAGGTAGTAACAACAACAAAAAGGAAAGGACCTGGGGTAATCATATCAGATGACTTTAAGGTTAGCAAGCAATGTGAGAAGGCAGTAGGGAGGGCTGGGGTATACTGGGATGTATAGGGAGAGGCATCAGCAGCAGAAAACAGGAAGTTGTTATCCCTCTGTACAGACAGTTGGTGAGACCCCATCTGAGTACTGTGTCCAGTTCTGGAGACCCCATCTCCGCAAGGACATAGACAGGATAGAGCAGTCAGAGGAGGGCAACTAAAATGGTGCAGGGTCTGCAAGAGAAGCCGTATGAGGAGAGACTAAAGGAGCTTAATATGTATACCCTTGAGGAAAGAAGGAGAGGGGCATGATAGAAACTTTTAAGTACCTCAGTGGAATCAACAAAGTCCAAGAGGGTAGCATTTTCAGAAAAAGAGCTTGCAAGAACAAGGGACACAATTTAAAGATAGGAGGCGGTTCTGGGGCAATGTGAGGAAGTATTATTTCACAGAGAGGGTAGTGGATGCATGGAACAGCCTTCCTGAGGAGGTTTGGGGTCTAAAACTGTGGGAGAATTCAAGAATGCATGGGACAGACATAAGGCAGTTCTTGTGGGGGTAGGAAGAAATAGGCTGTTGGTTAACTAGGATCTGCGGCCTATCCTGTAGGTAGGGAAATGGGCAGACTAGATGGGCCTAGCGGTCCTTTTCTGCCGTCAAAGTCTATGTTTCTATGTTTCTATAATGTGGGGAGTGGTGTAATGCAGTGGCTGTGGGGCAGCCATATTCAGGCAGACCTTCTGGACACTGAGGTGCTGCCCTATCTGCATGCTTCTGTCTGGACTGCGGGATGAGGTAGCCAGACTCAGAGCGGAAGTAAACTGGGTCAGGAGTACCATCACCCCTATCCAGGGACCACCCAGTCCAATGCAACTGCCTCAAAGGATGCTGAGACGAGGAGCACTTGGATGACAGTGGGCTCAGGGAGGTTAGAGCAGTTCAGGCAGAGGCACATCCAGATCCTATCCACTCAAGAACTCATATGCCACACTGGCAAACAAGGACAACCAAATACAGGTACCCAGAGAAGTGGAAGGAAAGGATGTGGAGGTTAGCCAAGGAGGTGACCTCAGCGGGAAAGCAGTGGACCCCGAGGAGGAGGAAGCGAATCCTGGTGGGGACTCCATCGTAAGAGGATCCAGCTAGGAACACAGGAGGAGGACAGGGAGGTGAGGTGCCTCACCAGGTGCCACGGCATGGAGGGATGGAAGGAAGATCCTGGGATCACTGGGAAGGCAAGACGGGAGGGTGAGCTGGATGTCATTATCCACCTAGGTACTAATGACCTAGCAAATGGGGAGCCAAGGAAGTTCAGGAAGAGTTTAGGAAACTGGGGAGGGTCTCAAGCAAGTAGCTACTTCTGTCACTTTCTCAAGAAGTACTACCTGTGAGAGAGAACGAGGAGAACATAGGAGTGCATGCACCAGGAACTTTAACTCATGGTTGAGAGAACTGGTGCTGTAGGAAGGTTTGGATTCATTGGTGACTGGGACCCACCTGGAGGGAGGAGGTTTGTTCAAGCCTGACGGCCTGCATCCATCCTGGAGGGAATCAGCACTCAATGATAAGTTTAAATGTTACATTGACAAGCATTTAAACTAGCAAAGGGGGCAGGCCAGCAAGGAGGGTACCTACTTGTCACCCCCCACAGCTAGCAGTGGAACCAGTGAACCAGAGGGTGGCTATCTCTGCAAAGCAGTGTGCAAAAGATGGAGATTAGTGCCCAAGAGGTGGATAAGCAGAAAAGGGCAAAATTCAGCAGACGGGCAGACAGCAAGGAGAACCAGGATAAATGACAACCAAGGAAGGGGCTGGAGTAGAACAGTGAGACAGTCTAGGGAGGTCAAATCATGGAAAGCTATGTGTGCAAATGCCAGGAGCCTTAGCAACAAGATGGAAGATCTGGAGGCTGCCATGGTACAGTCAGACCTGGACATCGTGGCCATCACTGAAACCTGGTGTAATGATAACCACGACTGGGAGATGGCCATACCTGGCTACAACATATTCAGAAGAGACAGAGCAGGCAGGAAGAGGAGGAGGGTGGCACTGTATGTGAAAAATGACATAAAGGCCACAGAGATCCAGGAGGAACAAAATGGGGAGAGAGATACTGTGGGTTAAGCTGGAAAGAAAATGGGGACAGCCATCCGCACAGGTGTGGTCTATAGACCACCAGCCCAGGAGGAAGAAACAGATGAGAGGTGATGCTAGCCATCCAAAGGATGGCAGACAAAGGTGAGGTAGTACTGGTTGAGACTTCAATATTCCAGACGTGGACTGGAGCATCCCAGCAGCAGCAGCATCAACTAGGAGCAGATTTATCCTGGACTCCTTCAGGGTGCCTTCCTCAAGCAACTGGTCATGGAACCAACTCGCAGAAGGCAATACTGGACCTTGTGCTCACAAACAGGGACAGTGTGATGGGGAACAGTGGGGAGCACCTGGGAAACAGTGACCACCAGTCATTGTGGTTTGAAATCACAGAAGAGCAGAACCAAACCACACAAAAGCACGTATCCTGGATTTTAGAGGGGCAGACTTTGGGAAAATGGGAGATACTTGAAAGAGGCATTAAGGAATGGGACAGGAATCAGGGGTTGAGGAACAGTGGGCAGTATTTAAAATGGGGATTACAAGAACAACAGAATTATGTATGAAGCAGGTTAGCAAGAGGAAAAGGAAGAGGAGACCATTATGGTTTTCCAAAGAGGTAGCAAAGAACGTGAAAGCCAAAAAGATTGCATTCAGGCAATACAAAAAGACACAGGCAGAATGGGATAGGGAGAAGTACCTGGAGAAGCAAAGGGAGGCAGGGAGGTCAGTAAGGGAAGCCAAAGCTCAGACAGAAGAACACATTGCAAAATCAGTGGGTAGAGGCGACAAAACCTTTTACAGGTACATAAGTGAAAAAAGAAAGACAAAGGGAGGGATAGTGAGACTGAAGGGGGAGGATGGGGGCCGCGTGGAGGATGACAACAGTAAAGCTGACATACTGAACAGGTATTTCTGCTCAGTCTTTACTGAGGAAGAGGAGGGTAATGGGTCAAGGGAGTACAAGGGTGAGAATGGTGCAGAAATGGACACAAGTCCCTTTACGAGAAAGGGTCCTGAAGGAACTAGAAGTAATAAGAGTTGATAAAGCAATGGGGCCAGATGGGGTGCACCAGGGTCCTTAAAGAACTAAGAGAGTGGTGGCTGAACCTCTGGCTATCCTGTTTAGCCGATCACTGGAAACAGGAGGTACCAAAGACTGGAGGACAGCAGATATGTCCCCTTATACAAAAGTGGGAACAAAGAGGAAGCAGGAACTACAGACCAGTCAGCCTCACCTCGGTAGTGGGGAAGATCATGGAAGCACTACTGAAGGAGAGATTGGTGGAACATCTGGTTGTCAATGGACTACAGGACCCAAGGCATGCATGGTTTCACCAGGGGAGGTCATGTCAGACCAACCTCATTGAGATTTTTGACTGGGTGACTGGGAGGTGGATCAGGAGGGCAGTGGACATGGCCTATCTGGACTCCAGCAAGGCCTTTGACACTGTGCCACATAGAAGACTATTACACAAACTGGGAATATGGGTGTGGGCAGGACAGTAGTGTGGTGGGTAGGTAACTGGCTGGGTGGCAGGACACAGAGGTGGTGGTAAATGGCTGTCACTCCACAGAGGGAAGAGTGACCAGTGGGGTACCACAGGGATCAGTGATGGGACGGTCCATTCAACATCTTCATCAGTGACATGGCGCAGGACCTAGAAGGCAGAATTTCACTGTTCGCTGATGACACAAAGCTCTGTAACAGAGTAGACACACCAGAAGGTGTAGACAGAATGGGAAGCGACCTGCAGAAACTTGAAGAATGGTCAGGGTTTGGCAGTTGAAATTCAATGCAAAGAAGTGCAAGATAATGCATATGGGCACAAAACCCTGGCACAGCATATCAGTTGGGGGTGAGGATATGCATGCACCAAGCAGGAAAGGGATCTTGGGGTTATCATCTCTGATGACCTCAAGGTAGGAAACAATGTGACAAGGCAGCAGGTAAAGCAAATAGGATGCTGGATGTATAGGCACGGCATTACCTGCAGGAAAGGGAGGTCATAATTCCGCTATACAAGACACTAGTGAGGCCCCACCTGGGTACAGTGTACAGTTCTGGAGACCATACCTCACGTAAGGACATAGACAGGGTAGAGAAGGTTCAGAGGAGGGCAACAAAGATGGTGCATGGATTGCACCACAAGTCCTATGAAGACAGGTTGAAGGAACTGAACATGTACTCACTGGAGAGGAGGAGGAGAGAGGATATGATAGAGACATACAAGTATCTTACAGGGAGGAACAGGGTGCAGGAAAACACTATTTTTAAGCGAAAAGATGTTCCAGGACTAGAGGGCATGGGATGAAGTTGGAGGAGGACGATTCAGAGGAAACATGAGAAAGAATTTCTTCACAGAACGGTGGTGGACAAGTGGAACACCCTGCCAGAGAGGAAGTGGTGGGCTGAAACAATCATGGGATTTAAGAATGCATGGAATAGACATAACGGAATTCTGGAGGTCAGGGGTAAGGTGCAACAGACTTCTAGGAAAACAAACTGAACTTACAAGCTCAAATGGGCAGACTGGGTGGGCCATAGGCCCTTATCTGCCGACACTGTCTGTGTATCTATGTATCTATGTGTGCTCTGGATATGCAGGATGCCTACCTGCATATCCCTATTTTCCCCAGCCACCATTGCTTCCTGCAGTTTATCTTCCATGGGGAGCATTTCCAATTTCGGGCTGTCCCCTTCGGCCTTTCCTTGACACCCAGGGTTTTTACCAAGTGCCTTGCAGTGGTGGCTGTGGCCTTACAATGCCAGGGCATAGCGGTTTTCCCCTACCTGGATAATTGGCTGATTTCAGCCCCATCCAGAGATTCTCTGGCGGAAGCTGTCTCAGTCACCCTGGAGTTGTTTTCTAGATTGGAGATTATGGTCAACATCCCCAAGTTCTCACTGGTCTCTTCTCAGAGACTGCAGTTTATAGGGGCAGTCTTGGACACAATCCAGGGCAGAGCTTTCCTCCCCTTGGACAGGAGGGAAACTCTTATCAGACAAGCCACTCTGGTAGCATCTTCCAGATATCTCCCAGCCCTAGAGGTCCTTCAGTTGCTGGGTTTGATGGTGGTCTCCATTTCCACGGTCTCCCTAGCGAGGCTCCACAGGACAGTTTCTCAGTGGTACTTACGGGTTCAGTGGGATCAGCTTCAGGATGATTTGGACCATCTGATCCTTATTTCCTCCACTGTCCAGAAGGATCTTCAATGGTGGAGGGATCCCTCGAACTTGACTGTGGGTCTTCCGTTTCGGGGCCCAGACCCCCTAGGCATTCTGACCTCGGATGCCTCCAATCCGGGGTGTGGGGGCTCATATAGGGGATCACCAAGCCCAGGGACTGTGGTCCCACTTGGAGATGTCATTACACATCAGTGTGTTGGAGATGAGGGCGGTACTATATGCGGTTCAAGCGTTTCAGTCCTTTCTCCCAAGGGGATTACTGCTGATCTAGACAGACAACATGTCAGTAGTTTGGTATATCAACAGGCAGGGAGGCACTTGATCGTACACCTTTCCAGGGAAGCGATGAGAGTGTGGAACTGGGCAGTCTGGCAGGGTCTGTCTCTCACGGCAGTGCACATTCCAGGAGTGCAAAACGTCCTGTCGGACAGCCTCAGCAGGTCTTACACCCTCGCTCATGAATGGTGACTCAGTCAGGAAGTGGCAGATTCTCTGTTTCAGAGATGGGGTGTCCGGAACTCGACCTTTTCGCCTCCCCATCTGATGCAGAATTTTCCAGTTTTTGCGTGCTCATTCCAGAGCATGGTGCTTTCTGGCAGGACACGTTGTCTCTCTCTCTCTTGGACAGGGAGATTCTTTTACGCTTTTCCCCATTTCCCATTCCCCAGAGGGTGCTCCTCAAGCTACATGCAGAGAGTGCATGAATGACCCTAATTGCTCCTCTCTGGCCGAAGCAAATTTGGTTCCCGCTTCTTCAACAAGTGGCGAGGGAACCCCCAGTTCTGCTTCCATTAATGTACACCTTCCTCACTCAGAACCAAGGTCGGCTTGTGCACCCGGTGCTCAGGACCTTGCATCTTCATGCGTGGCTCCTGCAGACATAATGAAATCGCGTTTTGGGGTGTCCACCAGGGTAGCCCAAGTCATAGTGGAGGCTCGAAAGCCCTCCACCAGATCTACTTACGCCATGAAGTGGAAGTGCTTTTCTGTTTGGGTGGCTTCCAGGGGTTGGAACCTTTTCACTTGTTCAGCCCCTCATGTCATGGAGTACCTGCTTCATCTTTTTGATTCAGGATTATCATATTCCTTTCTAAAAGTCCATTTGTGTGCCATTTCGGCCTGTCATGTGCTTGTGGATGGTAAGCCCGTGGCTCAGTTGGAGATCTCCAGATCCTTTCTGAAAGAGATTTTCCATCTGAATCCCTGCATCCACCACCCTATACGACCTTGGGATATGAATTTTGTGTTGGAGAAACTCACTTTCCCTCCTTTTAAACCAGCAATGAGCCGTGACTTGCACTATCTTTCATGGAAAGTGCTATTTTTAGCTGCTGTTACTTCTGCTCGAAGAATTTCCAAGCTTCAGGCCCTGGTGTTCAAGGAGCCTTATTTAATTTTTCACAGAGACCAGGCAATCCTCGGAACAAATCCCAAGTTTTTGCCTAAAGTGGTGTCGGAGTTCACTTTGAACCAGTCAGTGGAACTGCCAGTCTATTATCCAGCTCTCAGGAATAGAGGCGAGGTACTCCTGCATACCTTAGACATGCACCGGATCCTAAGGTGCTAGACCAATAATTCCCATAAGGACGACCAGCTCTTTGTTTCTTTTGTCCCTAAATCCTTAGGGAAGGCTGTTTCCAAACAGTGCCTCTCTAAGTGGCTTGCTAACTGCATTTGCTTCTTTTATCAGAAGTATGACAAACCTCTGCCTGGGGCTGTTAGAGGTCATTCCACTACAGGCATGGCTGCTTCAGCCGCTTTTCTTCAAAACGTTTCTGCAGCATAGATCTGTGCAGCAGCAACTTAGAGTTCGGTCCATACCTTTACCAAGCATTACAGTCTGGACATTGCTTCTAGACGGAGGGCCAGGTTTGGCCTTGCCATTCTGCAGGGCCTTCTGTTCTAAGCTGGTTCCATTCAGTAACCTTTACTTTTTGGGTTTCTTCTCCTCCCATGTTTCTCTCTGTCTCTCTTTGGAGGGACTGCTTGGGATTCTGTCCTACATGTGATGACCTACTGCAGGAACCTTCTTGAAGTAAGCTAGTACAGTTACATAAGAACTTACTGTAACAGTAGATCTTCGAGAGAGGTTCCTGCAGTAGGTCATATTTTTCCCACTCTCCTTCCCCCATTTTATCTGGGATTCCAGAATCCGTTTTTTTCTCCTGTGTTTCCTTTGGGACTCTGGCAGGAGAACTAGAGGGCCGGTGTGGGAACCGCCCGCTATATAGGGTCATGCTGACGTCGGTCACATGATGTCGGGTGGGTGGTCCCCCTCTAGGCATTGCTGGAAAAGTCTGCTGCGCAGTCCAGGCGCCAGGTGGTGCTAGTCCTATATGTGATGACCTACTGCAGGAACCTCTCTTGAAGATCTACTATTACGGTAAGCTCTTACATGACTGTACATTTTCCCAAGAATAAATTGCACATTATGCGAAAGGTGAAGACAGCATGTTACCCACATTACTCTAAATCGCATGTAAAGACATGTAGTTTCAAGTGTTGCACAAACTTGTACGGTGATCCATAGCAAAAACCACCAGTGTGAATTTTATCACATACACTACATCACACTATCTTTTTAATGACTGCAGTGTATATACATATTAGAAAACATGCATATCATGCATGCATCGCAATACTGAGCACCCACCTGGGTGAGCATCACGCAATTAATCTAACAGAGTCACAGATGGAAAAGTGACTGAGAGTACCCTAGCTATACATCCTGTGCTCTATATTGGCTGTGTTCATTTAGGGTATACTGTGGTGGCACAAAAACATGTTGGACACGAGCTGTTGAGTGAATGTGCACTGAGGGCTGGTTGGTGGTGTGGCATGACACTCGCGGTCAAGTATAAATTGCAGCATATGTTGCTGAAGTTCCATGCTCTTTGACTCCATCCAGTTAACTGTTCTGCAACTGTTACAATGGCTGCATCTCCCCTTATTCTATGTCCACATTGGAAGACTGAAATGTGGTGACAAACTGTGAATGTGTGCTGGTGAGGGTTACATCAGAAGTGGATGACTGTGATGATGACCAACTCGAGGACAGCATTAATCTCTTGACAACCTCATCAACATCTGATGCACCATTATTGTCATAGTCGGCAGCATTGGGGTTTGTGGTGTCAGCTGTCCTGTTTGCACAATTAAGAATCACCGCTGGTTGCGTTGCTGCCCCTCTTCCTAGGATAGTGTCCAGTTCTGCAAAGAAACGAGACTCTACCCGACCCCGTCCACTCCGGTTATTGTTGTCCCTGCAGCGGATAAAGTGATGTTTAAGTCTCTTGATTCTTGTTCGGTGCTTGGTCTCCATGCACTCTTATCCCATGTTGTGCAGTTTCTGAGCAATGTCATAATAGTTATAAATATTTTTATGTTGGCCATTCATCGCTGACTCTGCCTGCTGTTCACACCATATTGCAATAAGGGTTCTGCTTTCTTTGTTGCTCCAATTGCAGGTTCTCAGTTCTTGCTCCATTTCTGGAAAAACTGTAAAAACAGGGATGTTAGCAGCTCTGTTCAGGCATCATGTTATCCATTCACAATGAATGCCATGGGCTTTATCCATACAGAGCTTGGTCACAAGCTGGGTCACAAACAAGGCCATGACTCCCTGCCCAAGCCTGTCAAGTGGCCTGCACGGAATGGTCCTGTGTCTGTGTGCTTGAGGGGGAAGTTTTTGAGTGGTGCCATCACCTGTGATGCGTGGCACTGAGGCAGAAGCCTGGCTACAGTATTTGGTGTCACCCATGTATTTTTTGGTTGTACAGTGCATGGTGGCCAACACCCCCTCGACAGTGTGACCAAGACCAGACCACACCCCTGCCACCATGCACTGACCTGCATAAAATGCACAGTGGTACCACAAACCCTGTGGCCAGTGCATGGTGGCAGGCTGGTGTGCTATGCTTGTTGAAACTGTCTGGGAGGAGTTGTCCATCGCATCCAATGCATGGCACTGAGGCAAAAGGCTGGCCTCAGTGCCCGGCATTGGATGCAATCAACTACACTACTTCTCCATCCCTCCACAGTATGTGCCCAAACACAGACAGCACCCATGCCGCCATGCACTGACTTACAGAAATACAGAGGTGCCACACGCCACATGATGGCAGGGTGTGGTATGAGCTTAGGAACAATCAGAGGTGGAAGAAATATAGAAACATAGAATTTGACAGCAGATAAGGACCACTTGCCCCACCTAATCTGCCTATTTTTCCTACCTGCTGTATTACTGTACACCCTACTTGATCTCCGGCTCTAACCCCTACCATGAAGGTTCCATATGCCTGTCCATGCATTCTTGAGCCCTGCTACAGTTTTTGGCCCCACCACCTCCTCTGCTGGGAGGGTATTCCTGGCATCCACCACTCTTTCTGTGAAGAAGTACTTCCTCACATCTCCCCTGAGTCAGTGGGAGGGTGGTTAGTCATCACCTACAGTGCACGGCATTGAGGCTCAAGCCTGACATCAAGTGACGTGCATTGAAGAGAAACACACACCACACACACCCATGGTTAGAACTGGTGTGCCCAGAGACGGGAATGTAAGAAACTGTTCCTGTGCTTCTTGGGACCAATGCTCGCTTGTTTGGATGGCTTTAAAGAGCTGTGTGATGCAGTGGAAATAAAGCAAGAGTAAAGGCCTTGGCAATTAATTCCCTGATGAAAGAGGCACAGACATAAAGTAAATACACTGACACTGCAGTATTATAATAAAAACATTTTATTAAAGTGAAAAACTGCCTGACGCTTTTCTGGTCTACATGACCCTTTCTCAAAGGTTGAATCACACTTAAACATCACACCAATAAATACATCTGTTCATAATGAAATCACAATTGCAAATCATCCATAAACCAATAAAATTCACAATGTAATTAAAGCACTTAATCAGTTAAACACAGAACAGACGGAATTCAGAAGGCACATAGTTGATTAAATACATAGCATAAAGGAAAAGGGCTTGAAGAAACTGAGACAGCTGTAAATAGTTGAGAACAAAGGTACCCAGCTTGGATACCTTATACCGTCATAAACCATTTTTGATAAAAAGACATTGAAGCTGTTTTTGAAAATAAGAAAGTAGTTAATAAAGCTTCCTAAAAGAGCCCAGAATGAGAAATAATATGTCAGAATCTAGCTCTGGGATGCCAGCAAATCACAATGTTAGGGTTTTAGTGATAACTTTTTTTACCCCTTTAGTTGTAGGAAGGTTTTGATTGAGGAAACAAGAAATTCTCCTTTCTCTGTATTTAAAATGCTTTTTTATCAATATTATGAGGTCTACGGCTCAGTTGTGTGTTTGTATATGTCTGCATTATGAAGGTACTGTATAAGGTATCCAGGCCCCTACATGTTGTGCATCATAGGATTTTAATGCACTTCCCAGGGGTAAGGATGCTCGCCCTTCACCCTTGTGCCTTACTACATCTCTAGGGCTTGCAGTAAAGTTCTATCATGCACACCCTGTTATGGCGTATTACTTACTTACCAACAAATCTGGCTCACAGGACATTTGATTTAGAAGGCTGGAATGTGGATCTTTGACCACTGAATAAGTATCATATCTTTCCTTTATATTACCAGTAGCTAAGGTAGAAAATCAGTTACAGCTTGTTCCATCTGGAAGAAATGTATGAGAAGAACAAATATCTATGATGAGTAAAATGTGTTTACAACCATTAGCCTCTACCCTCTGTGCCACTCTCAGGTAGTGGAAGGACAGTTGCATTCAAGTGTGAAATGTAGCCGGTCCCGGTGAGCGCTGAGGGTTGAGGCATCAGCCTTTCCTTGCACCACACTGGCAACCCAGGTTCAAAAGCAGACGAGGGTCACCAGGGGTCGGCTAGGGAGGAGGATTGAGCATCCATTAGACTGCTCTCCTCTCCTGGGTGGGTGGATTTGTGCTCCTTGCAACACTTGCAGCTCCCAGTGGAGACTGAGCGCATCCCAACAGATGTGGACACACATAGGGATAGGGGGAGCATCGGCAGACGTCCTGTGGGTGGGTGCGGGAGTGCACCCGTGCCCCGCTGGATGTCATTGTATGTTCGTGCACCCAGGGACTGGACAAGGAAAATGGCCCTGGCACCTGGGAAGGTAAGGGTAGGTCCTGCCGTCGGCCCCCACACTCACAGCCAGGTCTACTCCAAGCCTGCCTCCGGAACTCCTCCTTACCTCAGACACCATAGTAGATTCTAGATAGAGTGCCAGTAGGAGGTAAGGCAGTCCCACCTCAGTGGGGGAGGCTAAGAGCCAGGGGGTTGGGTGGTGAGGTTGAAGGTGATCCCAGGATGGAGGCATGGTGCAGAGAGACTTCAGGCAGAGTGGGAGTTGGTCGGTCCCCCGACCACTCTGGAGAGAGTACTAAGGAACCAACGTGGGAGGATCAGTCAATCAATTCAGTCAGTTTTATTTGTACAATGGAAGGTATGTGAGCAAAAATGCCTGTTTTCTCAAACATCCAGTGTAGGAAATACAACAGATGAAGAATTAAATGGGCCAATGGAATACATAGGACAGACAGTGAACTACCTATGACATACAACAAATAAATACATTATATATACAGGTGTATAGACATATATTATATATACAGGTATATCGAAGTACAAGGAACAAACAAGTGCAAAATAAAACTAGCATGTTACGTGGGTAAAATTGTACAAGAGTCAGTCAGAAGGCAGACCGATAAACAGAAATGTTTTCAGGTATTGTATAGGGCAGGAAGTTTTAGTGCACTTGGTGAGGAGAAGAAAAGTGTGGGTGATGCGGGGAAGAGAGAGAGAGAGAGAGAGGGACACTGGGGTTAAGAGGGTTAAAAAAATAGTGTGACATGTAAGAACATTTCTGAGTTAAAAAAAAAAAAGGCCAAAATATGTGATTTTGTCACAGTGATCAAAAGCATGTGAAATGCAGACATATCTCGTTTGCTGATCAGAAATAACATTTCTATCATCTTGTTTCTATTTTTTAACAAATGTGTAGGATACAAAATCCCAATAGAAAATTTATTATTGCTGTTTGAGAAGGATGAGGAGCGCCCACAGGATGAAGAGCGACCAGACTGTAATGTAAAGGAGGAAGAGACTAAACAGCAGAACATGCAGCTTGAAGACCTCCCTGACCTCCCCAGCAGTAAGTGGATGACTCCTCAAGGAGTTTGCTTGGGATTTTTTTCAAACCATGGGTGAGAGGGAGATCGGAAGGATAGGTAGGAGTTGAAAACACTTCTATTTCCCTTTGCGAACCTTAAAACTTGCTTAATAACATAGTCCAGTTCAACCACTAAGGGTCATGCTCTCAGGCTGGCAGTGGGGAGTTTAAGAAGGGTATTAGAAAACATTTTTTCAGGAGGGGGTGTGGCCAAATAGAACAGTTTCCATGCTTTACCTCGGGGTCTCTGGAGGCATCCTCCGCTGGCTGCAGCTGGTGCAGAACTAGGCTGCCAGGCTGTAGACGGGACAGTCGAAATACTGTCATGTCACCCCAGTGCTGCGTGAACTGCACTGGCTGTCAGTCAGATGGAGGATCCTCTTTAAGATGGGCTTGCTCACCTTTAAGGCCCTACATGGACTGGGCCCTAGCTACCTGTTGGACCTTCTTACACCTGCTGCCTCGGTCCGCTCACTCCGATCCTCATCGAGGGGCCTTCTCGCAATTCTCAGGATGAGGATAAAAACTGCTGGTGACAGAGCATTTAGTGTTGCTGTCCTCGTCCTGTGGAATTCGCTTCCACCAGCTGTTCGGGAGGCCCCTTCAGTCGAGGTTTTTAAGACCCACCTCAAGACTTTCTTGTTTAGCCAGGCTTCCCCGGACACCCAGTTTTAAGATAAGTGGCCCGTGAATGCCTTAGTACCTGTTTTAGTCCAGGCCCCTATTTGGGGGTCTGTTTGTGTATTAATGCTGGAATTTATTTGTTGTTATATGTATTTTACTGTGATTATTTACTTAATGTGTTTCTTATGTTTTAATTGTACGGCACCCAGAGCCTCCGGGATTGGGCGCCATAAAAATAAACTTTGCCTTGCCTAGCTTGCCCAGCACTGTGGCTGATGCAGACACAGTAAGTGGATTCAAAGCACAGTGGTACAACCTCAGAGGGATCATCAGCAGTGGGAGGAAGAACACTGGAGGGCAGGTGATGGGGCGAGATGAGGGTAGGCCTAAGAATGAGTAATGTGAGGAAGAGCTTGATGGCAGACTCTATTGAAATAAAAGTATTCTTACTTTCTGTGTTTCTGTAGTAATTTAAAGGAATTTTCAAAGATGTATGTTTTAAGTACATTTTGTATTTATTTATTTAAAATTTTGGTAACCGGGAAAGGCACACTGAGCCGAGACTCATTTCCAGTCGCAACCCAGAGGAGGTGGAAGCGAAGTACAGACCTGAAGAGCGATAACAAGCATCAAAAGTGAAATTCGGCGCCGGGCGATGGGGGATCGCCTGGCATGCTTGCGACTCGGGTTCGTGCCTGAGCCTGGGACGACAGGAGCAGAGGCCGGCTGGGAGGGTTTAAGAGTGTCCACGGGACGCTCTCCTCCCAGGAGGGAGGGTCAAGGTTGCAACACCCTTTGGCAGCTCCTGGTGGACGACATCGGCATCATACTTTGCGTCATGGGTGACCACAAGTCACAATTGTGATTGATCAGAACACCACGGCATGCACTCAAGTGGGTGGGGGGATGAAAAAATTAAAAAATAGCCACCTAGCCATCTGGATGACGGCAGTCTGCCCTCCCATTACCGCAACAGCCCGGGATGCCTGTGCTGCACCCTTGCCGCTTCCCGGCGAGGAAAGGAAAAAAATGCCTCAAATTCAGTCTCCCCTTCCGGTCATGACCAGGGGAAGGGGCCCTCCCAGCAAAGGGATACATTGGGTTGGCCGGGAGGGGGGCAGCAGAATGACGGCCAACAGACAGCAAATGGGAGGAGCATGGTGGCAAGGTGGGGCCTGGCTGCCCGAAGGAGTGGTCAGCTAGGCTGGTGGGGGTAAAATAGATAATACAAAAAAAAAGTGCAAATATACAAAAGACACTGGTTGTTAAGGCAGGTGGATATAAGTGGGGATTCTCCACCTGGCCTAACAACAGCATGAAATCTTATTTTTTAAAAAAGAACTGTACATGGGTTCTTTACATGGCTGCAAAAACAAAAACGTTCAAGAGTGCGTGTGAAAATATGAAACTCGTAGATTAGAGATCAGGCTGGGGACTAAACACACAGGAGGACCAGAGAGGGGAGGCAGGAAGTTCAAGAGGGGGAGTGACAAGTACAAGGGGGAACATGAGTAAGCCTTAGCAGGTGTCTTAAGGCATGGAGAGAGGGGGAAGTACATAGTAAGAAAAAGTCGAAAGTCTTTCCTTCGTAATTTAGAAATGCTTTATGAAGCCTGAAAGTGGGGGAAGGGGTCATAGTTTAGCCCCGACGAAGTGGTCAGTCGATCCCTTACATTTCCTGATGTCTCTGCTCCTTGCTCAGGCACATAACGATAAATTACTGGGAAGAGTACAGTGGCTACAGCTAAACTGATCACTGCCACTGCTTGAGTAAGAAGGGCCTTCTTAGTTGAGCGGTGGCTTTAATTAATCTAACTTTATCCATTATTGTGCACAAAACAGTACAGAAAGATTGCCCACATTAACTTTAATGGGAGCATGGCCCTGCAGTATTCCTGGATACACACAGCCTCTTTGTGGCCAAACTTATAGTCCCCCCCCCTTTTTGCTAGCTTCACACAAAAATGTTAAATTACTGAGGAAAGACTTTCACCAACTTTTATTTGCTGACCATGTAAGTATTGGCCATGAAATCAGTTTTAGCAAAACACAGGGACATTGTGTCCATCATGTACATCCCTTACCCTGCTTCATAATTAGGGACCAACAATAACACTGTGCAAACATGCGCTAAGACATTTCCCATCCACTTTACTACCCCAAGGTACCCTGTGATTCTCTTGGCAAGCAGACATGTGTCCCGGCTTACTTTGAAGACCTTTATTATCTTCACATCTACTGTCTGCACTGGGAGGTTGTTCCGTGGGTTCACTGCCCTCGGGTGGGGTGGGGGCATCTCCTGATGTTACCCCTGACATTACAACCTTGAACTTCATGGATTCTCCGTGCATCCTGCTGGAGTACATCAGACCAAACGTTTCCATCTGCTCGACCTTGACAGTTCCCTGCAGTGTGTAGAAGATTGAGACCGTGACCACACAGACTCCTTCCTCTTCTCCAGGATGAACATGTGAAGGACCTCCAGTCTCGCCTCATTGCTTGTATCCTCCATAGTCCTTATTATTTATTTATTTATATATATATATTTTAATGTATTTGTTGATTGATTGATTGTTTGTTAACTGGGTAGGTTGCACTAGATAAATATTTGCCCATTTTCAGGTATGACCTGGGAGAGTATAACCAGTAAATTCACTGTATGACAATGACAGCTTAGAGAAATGCTACAACAGGGCAGCACACAAAGTATAAAAGGGTACAATCAACAAAGCATAATATACAAAGCACAAGAGTATTCTACACATAGACAACTGGTTTATCGTAATACTAGGAAAAGGACCAGGAACAGGTGCATACTGCCAACTGTAGTGAGTGGGAGTGGTACCGATTTCTGAAGGCGCTGATTACGGGACAGTGCCTGATATTGACTGATATGGTAGTAACATTTTGGTCTTTTTTTTTTTTTTATTTCTTTTTATGCCCCCTTCACACTGGTGCCTCCTACCCGCAGGCTCTGCAGACAGCCCCCTGAGCATCCCCGGTTTCAGTCACTCACCTCCATGGAGCTCTGGTATGCCCCCTAGGCAGGGTTAGGTTGGCATCAGTCCCCTGACATTCTTTGTTTTATCAGGTGAGCAGTGCACTCTGGCAGGCGATGGAGGCCCAGGGAGCTCCCACAGGCCGTCATCACGGAGGTGCCAGGGCCATTTTCCTTTGTTTCCTCCCCGGGGGCATTGCATATGCGGACATCAGTGCAAGCTCTGCACATGCTTGTGTGTGCATCCGCCCACCGACTCCAGTGACATCCATGCCATCCGCCTACCAGCCACACTACCACCCATGGTCATCCTGGTGGCAGTATTGTGGCAGAGGGCGGACCCACCCCCAAAGGACGCGACCATCCGCTGGGACGCTCAAGCCTCTTCCCCCCAGCTGGCTCCCAACTATTCAAGCCCGTTCCCAAACTTGGGTCGCCAGTGTCATGCACGGCAGCGCTACCGCTGTACTGACGGGCCGGTCTCATTTGCTTATCATTTTGCTGTGGTCCTACATTTCACCTGCTATTGTCTCAGTGTCCTTTTTATATTGAAGAGCATGATCTTCACACAGTGATCCAAGTGGGACCTGACCAGGACCTTTTCATTTGGGGGGAAGGGCTACTTACCCTGCTGTGTTGGTCACCCCCCTTTTAATGCAACCCAGTATTCTTCCAGCCTTCTTGAGAGCAGTTATGCACACCCAGTTCCTTCTCCAGTTCCACTGCAACAAGAGGAGCCCCACGCAGTGTCAGTATCATGCCTCTGGGTCCCCCCCCCCATGCAACATCTTGCATTTTGCTTCACTGAATCCCAGACTCCAAGAATTAGACCTTTCTCTAGCTTGTTCAGGTCCTTCAGGAGTTTGTTCCCATCCTCAAGGGAATCCACCACCCTGGCCAGCACTGCTTGTCATGCTTTAGCAGTTTGTTGGTAATTACATCTACTGTAGGCCCTTTTTCTCCTGCATTGCTGCAGGAGGAGTTCAGTACAGTGTGTGGGTCCTGCCTCTGTGCCTCTGTTTCTCCTCCCATAATGTGTCACTGGCACCTTACATTTCTGTACTTTAAATCTAAGAGTCCAAGAATCTGACCATTTGTCAAGCTTGTCAAGCTTGTTCTGTCCTCCAGAGTGTCCTATCCTTCAGGAAGTCCACCACTCTGGCCAGTTTCATGTCACCAGCAAACTTACACAATCTACCAAAGACTACAGCTTCCAGATCTTCACCAGAAATGTTAAAAAGACAGCAGCCCCAGCACCGATCCCTGAAGGACACCACTGAGTACCCCTCTCCACTCTGAGAAGTGCCCATTAACCACAACCCTCTGCTTCCTACCCCCGACCTATTAGCAGTACACCCTCTGTATGCATCGTGTATAACACATTGGTGTATTTTGCCCAGAAGCTGAACATGTACCAGAGTGTCAAAAGTCTTGCTGAAGTCCAGATAGACTCTGTCTGTGGCCCCACCCCTGTCCACCTCCCTGGACATCCCCTCGAAGAATGTGATTAGCTTGGTTCTGCATGATGCACTCCTCATAAATCCAGGCTGAGAGAGGTGAAAGGAAAACTACACCCTCATAGCTAGTCATTTTTATGTTTTCATGTCAACAGACAACTCTTTTCTTGTAGCTCCTGGGGATATACAGGATTTGACTGACAACAGGAACTTCCTGTTTGGGAGCAGAAAGTGAGTGATCACAGAGCCACAAAAGACTCACCATCCTAGAAGGAAAAGAGTAGCTCTCTGTCTCCCCCCCCCCAGCTGCTGGAGGTCTGACTCTGAACAAGTAAGGAGACTACTGATAAATATAGAAACTTCTTGTCTCAGAACAGGAAGATCAGGAGCTTAAAGGGCACAGAGACAGTAAGTAACTAGGGAGAACAAAAAAATAAATAAATAAAAAAGGAACAGAGGAAAGAGTAAGTAGTCCAAACAACAGATAAGGGACCAGAAATAAGACATGATGGGAGTGGTGCAGTGTAGTCTTCCGGGAGACATTCTGAAGGATGCGGTGTTGTCCCATCTGCAGGCACCTCTCTGGGCTGAGGGAGGAGGTTGCTCATCTCCAGGCTGAGTTGGCCAGGATTTGGGGGACCTCCTCTCCCACCCTGGGACCACCAGGGCCACTGCCTTTTCCTCAGAGGTTGCCAAGAAAGAGGAGCAGTTGGACCACGGTGGGCTTAGGGAGGGTGAGGGTGGTGGAACAGAGGTGCATCCCTCCAGTCGTACCTCTCCACAATTCATATGCCGTTCTGGCAAAGTGTGGTTCCTCTATGGAGGCACCCGCAGGAAACCAAGGAGGATGCTGGGAACTTCCACAAAGGAGACCCACAGGAGGGTGGCATGGACCCCACAGGGAAGGAAACAACTCCTGGTGGGGGACTCCATTGTTAGGGGGCTAGAACTGGGGGAGAAAGGGGAGAGGAAAGTAAGGTGCCTGCCTGGCGCCATGGCTTGGAGGGACAGGGAGCAAATTCTCAGGATCACTGGAGCAGCTGCACAGAGGAGGGAGCTGGATGTCATTGTCCACCTAGGGACAAATGACCTGGCTGAGAAAGGGATCAGAGCAGTGCAGAAAGAGTTTGTGGAGTTGGGGAGGGGCCTTAGACAAGTAGCACGCACGGTAACCTTCTCAGAGGTGCTGCCTGTCTTTGGCAAGGGTGAGCTAGGTGCTCCACACCATGGGATTCAATCAGTGGTTGAAAAACTGGTGCAGAGCTCGATTTGGCTTCATTAGGGACTGGGGGTCCACCTGGAGGATGCAGGCCTATACTGGCGTGATGGTCTGCATCTGTCAGGAGGGAACCAGGATCCTAGGGATAGGTTTAAATGCTTCATTGGCAAGCATTTACACTAGCCAAGGGGGGAAGCACTGAAAGGAGCAGGGAAATCCTAGCCCCTCCCCCCAAAAAAATCTGGGTAGTAAGTGAGGTAAACACCAAGATAGAGATGTCGATAGGGAGAAGGGCAGGGGTAAATGGAGAAAATGACAAAGGGAATAAGGACAGGGATTGGGCAAAAAGGGGGAAGGCCATCAAGCAGTGGAGGGTAATGAGTACCAATGCCCATAGTCTGGGCAACAAGCTCCCTGAACTGGTGGCCTTGATGGAAGGGGGATGCCTGGATATCGTAGCTATCACAGAAACATGGTACACAGAGAACCATGACTGGGATGTTAACATACCAGGGAACACAACCTACAGGAGAGACAGGGAGGGTAGAAGAGGGGGAGGAGTAGCTCTCTATGTAAGGGAAGGGATAAAAGCAATGGAACAAAAGAGTAAACAGAGAGGAGAGGAGGCACTGTGGGTCACCTTAGAGACTGGAAATGGCACCACAATCCGCACAGGGGTTGTATACAGATCCCCATGTCAGGGGAAGGGAATGGACAAGGATATGATAGAAGGCATCTTTAGGATGGCAGAAAAAGGGGAGATACTGTTGATGGGGGACCTGAATATGCCAGATGTTAACTGGAGCACCTTTGCTGCAGCCACATCCATGAGCAGGGCCATTCTCGATGCCCTACAGGTGGCATGCCTTAGACAGCTAGTTTTGGAACCCACTCGTGAGGAAACAATCTTAGACCTCATACTCTCAAATGGGGAGAGTGAGAGGATCTCAGATCTAGAAGTGGGTAGCCATGTGGAAACAAGTGACCACCAAACAGTGTGGTTCACGATAAACTCAGCTACAGAGTCAAGCCATACAAAAGTGAGGGTACTGGACTTCAGGAGGGCTGACTTTGGCAAGATGGGAGAATGCCTTGAAAAGCACTAGCAAACAGGCTAGAAGGAAGGTGGAGCAACAATGGGAAACATCAAAACTGCCATCATAGAGGCAATAAGCCTTTGTGTAAACAAATAAACAAATCAAAATGAAAGAAAAAGCCACTATGGTTCTCAAAAGAGGTGGTGGGAAGGTTTGGGAGAAAAAATAGCATTTAAAGTATAAGGAAACACAGAAGAGCAGGACAGAGAACTATACCAGTTAAGGCAGAAGGAAGCAGGGAGGAAGTCAGAATAGCAAAGGCCCAAACTGAGGAAAAGATAGCCAACTACGGTTAGAAGAGAGAATAAAACTTTTATAGGTACATCAGGGGCATAGAAAGACAAAGGGGAGGATAATGAGACTGAATAGAATGAGCGGTGGGTGGGTAGAGAGGACAGTGAAAAGCAGGGATACTGAACAAATACTTCTGCTCAGTATTCACAAAGAGGAGGAGGAGGTGCCTAATCCAATTAACAGAAGCACTCTGGATAGGGGTCAGTCCCAGTCCTTTCAGAAGAAAGGTTCTGAAGAACTCCTAAAACTGAAGGTGGACAAAGCAATGGGGCCTGACGGAATTCACCCCAGAGTTCTAAAAGAAATAAGGGGAGAACTAGTGACACCACTGACTACCCTGTTTAACAAATCATGGGAGGATGGTGTGATACCTGAGGACTGGTGGAAGGCAGATGTGATTCCCCTTCACAAAAGTGGGAGCAAGACAGAGGCAGGAAATTACAGACCTGTCAGTTTGACCTCTGTGGTAGGGAAAGTGATGGAATCACTTCTGAAGGAAAGAATTGTTGAGTTCCTAGAGGCCAGTGGGGCACAGGACCTAAGGCAGCATGGGTTCACAATAGGAAGGTAATGTCAGACAAATCTAATTGATTTCTTTGACTGGGTGACCAAAGTAGTAGACCAAGGAGGGGGCTGTGGACATGGCCTACCTAGACTTTAGCAAGGCATTTGACACAGTCCCACACAAAAGATTAATAATCAAATTAACCAGCCTGGGAGTGGGTCCCAGGGTGGTAGCCTTGGTAAAACATTGTCTGAACAACAGGACAATGAAGGTAATTTTAAATGGAGTCCACTCTGAAGAAAGAGGGGTTACTAGTGGGGTACCGCAGGGTTCAGTACTGGGTCCAGTCCTTTTTAATGTCTTTATAAGTGACATTGCAGAGGGACTGGAAGGAAAAGTATGCCTCTTTGCAGATGACACAAAGATCTGCAACAGGGTTGATACACAAGGAGGTGTGGAAAGGATGAGAAGGGACTTGGCAAGGTTGGAGGAATGGTCAGAAGTATGGCAGCTTGGATTCAATGCAAAGAAGTGCAAAATAATGCACCTGGGAAACAAAAACCCAGGGGAAGATTACACAATGCGGGGAGGTAGTAACAACAACAAAAATGGAAAGGGACCTGGGGTAATCATATCTGATGACCTTAAGGTTAGCAAGCAATGTGAGAAGGCAGTAGGGAGGGCTGGGGGATACTGGGATGTATAAGGAGAGGCATCACCAGCAGAAAACAGGAAGTTGTTAACCCTCTGTACAGACAGTTGGTGAGACCCCGTCCCCATCTGGAGTACTGCATCCAGTTCTGGAGACCCCATCTCCGCAAGGACATAGACAGGATGGAGGCAGGCCAGAGGAGGGCAACTAAAATGGTGCAGGGTCTGCAAGAGAAGCCATATGAGGAGAAACTAATGGAGCTTAATATGTATACCCTTGAAGAAAGGAAGGAAGGGGGGACATGATAGAAACATTTAAGTACCTCAGTGGAATCAACAAAGTCCAAGAGGGTAGCATCTTTCAGAAAAAGAAAAGTGCAAGAACAAGGGGACACAATTTGAAGACAGAGGGGGGACAGCTCAGGGGCAATGTGAGGAAGTATTTTTTCACAGAGAGGGTGGTGGACACATGGAACAGCCTTCCTGAGAAGGTTGTGGGGTCTAAAACTGTGGGAGAATTCAAGAATGCATGGGACAGACATAAGGCAATTCTTGTGGGGGTTAGGAAGAAATAGGCTTTTGGTTAACTAGGATCTCCAGCTTATCCTGTAGGTAGGGAAATGGGCAGACTAGGTGGGCCAGGCGGCCCTTATCTGCCATCAAAGTTTATGTTTCTATACTTGTTTGCTTGTTTATTTTCACTGTTCATGCTAGTACCCTGTAACCATCCTGGGGCTCTCCACTTTATGGTTGTTGAAGTCTCATTGTCAATGAGAGCTGCACTGGTAAAGTAAAGCAAATCACATATATCCCTAACAGCTACATGAAAAGAGTCGTCTGCTGACATGGAAACGAATAAAGTTTACAACATATGCGTGTGTGGTCTCAATCAAATGACCCATTAATTATAGAAACCTAGAAATGTGCTGGCAGGAAAAGGCCTTAGAACCTATCCAGTCTGCCCTATGTAGTGGCATGTGCCCTTAGAAGTCCATATCTAATGACCCCACCCCCACAACAATCCCTTGTAACTGTCCCACCCTGTTGTAAAACTCCCCCATCATCTTTGAACTTGTGTCTGCAGAAGCTTCTTCTACTCCATTACCTCCCTTTCTGCAAAAAAATAACTTCTTGTCATCCTTCATGATTTACCCACCATCAGTTTGCTACTGCTTCCCCATGGTAGTTTTAGTATTACTGATTGAAAATAGCTTGCATGAGTCCACCTGATTAATAACCCTCATGAATTTATATCCCCACTCTCCCTCTTGGTCTCCAGAGAGTACATGTTGAGGTTTATTAGTCTTTGCCCAGATGTTTTCCCCCTCTAGGCCCTGAATCATTTTGGTCATTCTCCTCGCACTGACACCAACCAATTAATGTCCTTCCTTAGACGAAGTTTCCGAAACTATAAACAGTAGTCCAGATGTGTCCTCACCAGGATACTGTAGAAGATGACCTCTTTCCTCCTACTGAACCCCCTACCTATGCACCCTAACATTTTGTTTGACTTCTCACTGCTTTACTGCACTGTGCCAATGTTTTAGGAATTTGAAATCCCCACCCACCCGCCCAGTTCCTTTCCTCCTTGGTCACAGTAATTGCTACTCCCGTCAGTTTGTACTCAACCCCTGAGTTTTAGTTTCCCATGTGCATGACCTTGCGTTGTTTTGGCACTGAAGCCCAATTGCCAGATACTGGACCACCTCTCAAGCCTCTGCAGATCCTCCCTCATGTCAGGTATCCCTTCCTCACAATCCAGCCTGCCACAGAGTTTGGTATCATCTGAAAAAAGTCAGATTTTAGGCAAAGCAACGTTTATTTATATGGCACCCTATACTGAAGGCTCAGGACAACTCATAATCGAGACCAGAGAAAAACAGAAATTTCAATAAGTTAATAACAATAAATAAGCACAAAATACTGTGGCATAGGCCTTGATGTCTGCTCTGATATCACTAATAAAGATTTTAAAAGTACCGAGCCAGTGCCTAGGCACTGATCCCTGCAGGACCACACTGGTGCCCTCCCTCATAACAGAGGAGTGTGGTGGACCAGTGTTCCACCTCTGTTTGAAGTTAGGACCCCAGGAAAATCTTCTCTCCTATATCTTGTAATTCCCTCTTAAAATCTACTGCGCAGTAGTATCTCTTTATCTATCTATACTTATTTTCTGGTTATGATAGGTTGGCCACCTTTCGTAGCTCTATCCTGACTTCTTATATACTTATTTCTTTCTAATGTTGTATCTTTCTTATTCCTTTTCCTTCCTTGGGGACCCTAGAGAAAACGTACCTAAGAAAATAGTAAGGCACTGGAGAATACGTCTAAATAAATAAAGGTTGGCATATGTAAGGAGTGCACTCATGAAATTTATTTATTTATTGAAATTGTTTCACCAGGAAAAGCACACTGAGCAACAACTGCTCGTCTCCCGGTGCGACCTGGGGGGGGGGGTGTGTGTGCAGTGGGGAGGAGGACATAAGGTTGTCCAACTTCATACATATATACATATAATTTACATAATACAGTTGCATACATTTGACAGAAATAGTTGAGTGTAGATTGCATACATTCAGTAACAAGCATAGTAACAGTTACAATGAGGAAAAACAACTAGGGTTATTACTGAGGCAATAATACAGATTGAATAAGTGCAGAGCTGGCTAGCTCAAAAGTTGGGATCAAGTGCAATGGTTAGGTGTAGGGTCAGCTAATGTAGCACCCTTGGACCTAATGGAAGAAGAAAAATGGGAGTGTTAGCTACAGGAGCAGTTTAACGAGTAGTGGTTGGCAAGGGCAGTGGATAGTGAACGGACAGAGGAGGAGGAGGAGGAGGAGTGGCGAATTTGAGTGGGGAGGGAGTTCCAGAGTTGAGGGAAGTGGCTGGTGTGAGAAGGCAGCCTGGTCGACTGAGGTCCTACATCTGTGGATTAAAAGGAGTCTGGAGTCTAGGGACCTCAGAGCATGGGTGGGTGCCAAGGGGGGTGATAGTGCGGAGGCCAGGTAAGCCGGGAGGGCACCAAGCCAGCGCTTTGAGATAAACTTGCCACAATGTATTTGGTAGTGATTTTTGAGGGAGGGGAATGCAAGGGAATGGTAGAGCTCGCAGTAACGGGTGCGAGGAGGACCGTCTAGAGCGAACCGGCAGAAAGCAATAAAAAGGGTATCCAGCTTGGATAAAACTGACTTGTGGGTGGCACTGTAAACAATATCACAATAATCGAAGGAGGGAAGTATCATCTTCTGGATAAGATCACGACGAACAGGAAAGGGGAGTCTACTACGGTTCCGATATAAAGCCCCAAGCTTTTTCAGTATGGAATCAGCATGGACGGAGAAGGTGGGGTGGTGGTCAAGCCAAACTCCAAGATACCGGAAGGAGGTGACATCCTCCAGCTCTGTCCCATCAAGGGTGTGGAAAGCAGGAGGGAGGGGAGCCTGGCTAGTCGTTGGGATGTGCCGAAAGTCATAGTTACTGTTTTTTGCTTGTTTAGAGAGAGCTGGTGAGAGTTAAACCAGTGCTGGACTTTGTTGAAGTCCGCCTGGAGGGTAGAGGCAACTGAGACCAGGGAGGAGCCAGAGGAAAATAAGACAATGTCATCTGAATACATGTGGATAGAGGAGGAGGAGCAAGTTAGTGGCAGGTTGTTTAGGAAAATGGAGAATAGGATGGGCCCAAGCACCGAACCTTGGGGGACGCCAGTGGACATGGGGAGGGGTGGGGATGTGGCATCCGCAATCCTTACAGACTTGAGTTTGGTCTGTAAGATAGGCACTTAGCCAGTTAGTGGCAGATGTGGAGAGGCCAGAGTCAGAGAGGCTTGCTAGTAACAGGGGGTGGGAGACTGTATCGAAGGCTTTAGCCAGATCGATGACAGAGGTGATAAGTCCTCTGTCCATTCCAGATTGGATGGTGTCAGTGAGCCTTAGTAGGGAGGAGGCAGTGGAGTGATCCTTCCTGAAGCTGGACTGGTAGGGTGTGAAGAAATTTGAGTCAGAAAGATAGGAGGTTAGCTAGGCAAGCACAAGGTGTTCTTGCAGTTTCGCCAGAGCAGGGAGGAGGGAGATTGGCCAGTAGTTTGAGGTGGAGGAGGTGGTGCCTCCTTTGTGGAGGGGGATAACAATGGCATGCTTCCAGGACAGAGGGACAGATGCAGTGGCGAAGGATTGATTTAGGAGGTAGGCAATTGGGGTGGCTATTGCTGAGGCCGAGAGGAACAGAAGTTTGGGGTCCAGACCATCAGGGGAATTCCCTTTAGAGGGGCTTAAAGTTAGCAGGGCCTCTAGAGCTTCAGCCGGTGAGATTGCCTTGAAGGAGAAGGTACTTGTATCATGAGGTACCTTAGGCCTTGCAAGTGGTGAGGGAGGGGATGTGGAGGGTAGAGAGGAAAGGAGCGAAGAGGCGCAGGTGGAGAAGTATAAGTTGAACTCAGCAGTGACTGCGCTTGGGTCCAAGAGAATGCAGTTGTTTACGCTAAGGAGAGGAGAGGGCTTAGTCACAGGGTGTGAGAAGAGGAAGTGTATGACCTTCCAGAACTTGGAGGGGCTATTTAGGTTAGATTGGAGGGAGGATCTAAAATACTCTGCTTTAGCTAGCCGAGTTGCTCTGGTGCACATGTTCTGCAGATACCGGTAGTGGGAGAGGTCATGAGGTAGGGCTGAGGATTTGTAAGCTCGCCATGCTAAATCTCGGGCGTTCATACAGGCTATGAGTTCTTGGGAGATCCAAGGCAGGTGGTTTCTGCGTACCCTGGTATGGCGTAACGGGGCGTGTGTGTCCCATATCATAAGGAACGTGTTTTTGAAGTGCAGTAGGGTGTCGTCTATTGGGCTTGGGGGGAAGGGGAGCCAGTTTGCTAGGGCAAGGTCATTGAGAAGCGGGGCGAGACCGAGGGATTTGAATGACCGTTGGACTGTGAACTTTGGGGGGGATTTAGGGCAGTGGATTTTGCGAACAAGGTAGATGACATGGTGGTCACTCATGGAGTCAGGGAGTAGACCTGCTTGGATGACTCTGTGAGGATGGGTGGTCAGAGCCCAGTCGATAAGGGAGTGGTTACCCGATTTGAGATTTAAGCGGGTGGGCTCGGTGATGACTTGGGTTAGATTTAGGGCAGCAAAATCCGTCCAGGTTTTGTTGAGGGCTGGTGCTAGCCAATTGTGGTTAAAGTCACACATTGTGTATAATTCCCCAGTGGGGGCTAGAGAGCTGATTTGTGTAAGGAGGTCAGTGACAGTTGTGGCCGGGGTGCCTGGCCGGTAGTAAATTCCGGCAATGAATATAGGCAGTGAGAAGGCGAGCGTGAGCTGGAGCAGCAAGAGTTCATAGGCTTTAGGTTCGGCTTTAGTTAAGATTACTGAGTAGCGTATGTCCGAGCTTACATAGATGGCTACGCCGCCACCTCTAGTGGCCCTGTCCTGGAAGGTCATGGTGTATCCAGGGATTGCGACTGAGGAGTCAGGAATGTTTTTGTTAAGCCACGTTTCAGAGAGGATGAGGACATCAGGGGCATGGTGGGCAGCGAGTACTAGAAGCTGGTCGATTTTGAGGGGAAGGCTGTGAATATTTAGGTGAAGGAGGCAGAGGTCTTTGGGGAGGGGATATCCTAGCAGTTGGGTGGGAATGGAAGGCAGGATGGGGGGGCCAGCTGAGGTAGATGGGGATGGGGTAGTCGGGGGTCCAGGGTTTGGGTGTATGTCCCCTGCTGCGAGGAGGACAAGGGATAGGTGGTGAGCTAGCATACGGAGGCAACTTAGCGAGAATGAGCGCCGCCACGTGCGGAGGCATGTGTAGACATTTGTGTGAGCATCGGAGGTGGTGCGAAAAGCAAGTAGGTGCAGGATAGTCCAAGAGGGGGAGGGCCTGATTAGGAAGGGGGGAGAATGTACAGTAGAGTGGGACCAGGTAGGAGTGGGCAGGAGAGTGAGCGCAGGGTTGGAGGGGCAGGGAGGAGTTGAGATGTGTGGCAAGAAAGGGGAGGGGGGGCATGGGGAAGGTACGAGGCATAGTGGAGAGAAGGGGTGGAAGGCAGGAGAATATACAAATGAGTAGAGACAAGTAGCCAGGCAAGTTGGCAACGGAGCCGGGATTTTATACTGGCATCTCGAGATGAGGAGGCTTTGTGAGGAGAAAGAGAACTAAGATTGGCTGGGTCGTTTGGACTGCATTGGACCCCAAGGAGGGCGATGGCCAATAGGCATTGTAGGAGGGTACAGAGAGACTGGGATTGAAGATCGTAGGAGAATGGTAGGGAGCCAATGGTAGAGCTGCAGGTGACTAATAGGGGTGGTACCGAGGAGCGAGGGCTGGTAGATAAGAGTATTTAATCAGTGGAGGGGTGGCGGTGGTTGGGGCACGAAAATCAGCAGAGAGAGAGAGAGAGGGGGTTGGGAAATTAGCAATTCAATAGCCCTTAGGAAAATTTGGGCACTAAAGAGAGTTGGCTCGGTAGTGGAGTGGCGTGGGGGTACACAGAAGCAGAAAGGAGCTGAATCACTTAACACACTAAATTAGACAATTTTTTTTTGCACTTAGGAACAGGTTTTGCGATTAGTAACTGTAAAACAGAAAAATACAATGAAAATCCTTCAGTCAGAGCCCAGTCGGCAAGGAGAGAAAAGGAGAGCCAATCCGCTGAGACTGCCAGGCGGCGCCTGCAATCCGATTGGATGCGCTTTCACCGTAACTGGAGGCAGATTCGATCTGGGGTCCTGGTCTCGGTCGGCGGCTGAAGTGGAGCAGCCGACTGCTGGGAGCTGTAGCAGCCCTGATCAGAGGGCAAGCAGCTGGAGGCAGATTCGGTCCGGGGTCCTGGTCTGGGTCGGCGGCTGAAGTGGAGCCGGCTGACCTCTGGGAGCTGTAGCAGCCCTGATCAGAGGTCATCATGTAAGACAAATATGGTGCCTAAAGTAAAAAGACTGAAACCATTTAAGAATGTATTTTTAGGTAGCTCAGGCACCTATAAAAAGGAATTAGCAAGTCATAAATAAACAAGACCTATGGAGAATACAGAAACTATAGAACTGTATGTGTATATGTATATATATATATATATATATACACGTGTGTGTGTGTATATATATATATATATATATATATATATATATAGTATTACAGCCATTTGCTGTAAAACTATGCTTGCTAAACCGTGCTTATAGCAATAAGGATGTAAAAAGATTTTAAATCAGCCTTGTAGTAAGGCACTGGTGCTTTAATTTACTGTAATAGGTATTACTGGGTAAGCCCTTAAGACATGGCAATATAAACCGCACACAATAAATTAAAAAGGGTATTATTGCACCTCTGGTTGTGGAGAAGCTACCCGGCACACTGAAAGTCGGATGCTTGCAAAGTCGGGAGCATTTATGTTACGTCTTTTAATTAAAATATCTTATCTAGGCTGCTCCCGACTGAAAGAGAAACTTAGTAATATTAAGTTCAGGACAGGAGAGAGTTGGGGGTATCCCAGTATATATAAATATACCTGCCACTCTCATATTCCTGCAGCTGCTTTTCTTCTCTGTAAGATGCCTTTTTGTAAAATAAAAGAGGAACTGGAGCATGGTACAGAAGCAATGCGAGTGGCTAGAACTTTCACTTTCAGCTGCTCTGTGGTACCACTTGCTCCCGGTAATGTTTATGTCTCCCAGCCTCTTTCAGACAGTAAAATAAAGAGGAGACACTGTATAAAGGAGCTATCAAGCTCCAGTATTTTGCAGAAACAAGATAGTTTGGCAGGGCAGGAGCGAGCAGCTGGCAAAGTGGCAAATGAAAGATTTCGCCACCGCCTCTCTGCCATGCTCTGCCTATATGCCCCATTAGTGTAACTTTAATTGTTAGACCCCAGAATGTAGTTTAAAATCTGAGAGGGAGCCTAAAGAAAAGAATAAAAGGCTCCTTGCTCCTGCTGTTGGGTTGACAGAAATAATTACAGTAAAACAGGCAGCGGGCATGCTGCTAGAATGAAATTGTAGCCGCTGCTCCTTCCAGCACTCTATCTCTAGCTAACAAATACATGAAGCTCATAGCAAATAACCCATTATACAGCCAGAAGGCTGAAACTGACTCTGAAAGGAAATTGGGCATAGAAGAATAATTTATATAAATATTATTACCTGGCCATATCCATTAGTCTATGCCCTACCAAATTCCTTGTGCCAGGCTTACTTGCATCGGAGATTCAGGAATTTCTAAGGCAGTATAGGGAAAACAGCCCCCTCTCATGGCTGTTTTTTTATATTATGTGAAGCTGCCACTCAAAGGAAAGTGGGAGGAGCTTTGAGCTCATTATAGCCCAATTAACCATGCAAAGTCCTATGTGTGCTTCCAAATAAGTTATGTTGTAGCTGTTTTATTCTATGTATAAGACTAGAATGTTGTGGTATAAGGGTCATCCTGCCTGATTTGAAAAATGTTGAGTTAGTTACATGAATGTATAGCTTAAGGGCCAGGTCAGGTGACCCATGTTTTCACTATAAATACTCCTCCTAGAGGGGAGTTCCCAAGAGCTACCTGAGTGAAGTAGCTAGAAACTGATCACAGAGGTAAAGGATCTGTATTGACAGATCAGGACTGTGAAGGCTACCAATTGTAGCTGGACATTTGCTTTTTTGCATATTTTTTTGTTTTGCTTTTGTATTTTGATTAAAAAATAAATATCACACCGAGGTGTGTTTTTAAAGCCTTATCTCAAGTCTGTGTTATCTATTCCACACCCGCTGACAAGGAGACCATGTTAATCACCACTCTCTGGGCCCAGTTTTCTAAAGGGGGATGCAGGGCATGCTCCCAAGCCTTGCGTCCCCACAACATTTGCTGCGGCTGCGTCCCAGTGTGTGCCACAACTTGCGCCCAGTTTTCATACCCGGGACGCAAATTGCGATAGTGCCCTCCTTTTATGGCAGCTTGCACCAAAGCTGTAGCGTAAGCCCCATAAAATGGCACCTCCACGGACCCAAATGTATGCCGGGGGTAGCTGGCATAACTGTGCTGCATTGCTGCAAGACTCTTGCAGCGGGGGGGGTTGCAACAAGCAGCTTTCAAAGTTGTGCTTGCTGCACGGTTTGCCACAAGTCACCACTTCCGGCAAACCCCTCTGCTGCACATCCATTGCGGCAGCGCAGCCCATTTGAAAATTGGTCCCTCTGTGTCCTGTCTCCCAGCCAGTTGCCCACCCACTTTGTCAGTTTGTCCCCTACTCCACAGTTCCCAGCTTCTTGACTATTTTTTATGTGGAACCAAATCAAAGAGTTTACTGAAGTCACGATACAGTATGTCTGCAGCCTGACCTTTATCCACAGCCTTTGTCACCTAGCCTTAGAAGTCAAATTTCTTGCTGTCTATCATCCTGTAGCCTATTGGATTTTAGGAACTCTACCAGCCTTTTTTTAAAGCAGCAGTGCATGATAGTGGTGGAAATTTTGGACTACATTTTTTATTCTATTTTAGATTGCCACTTATCTCCGGACTTGTACGATACCCTTCTTTTCCCATTTCGAGTCTGCTTTAGCGCATTTTTTCTTATTTAAAATAATAAAAGGAGCACTGCTTTTAATATGGCTCCAACCTGGTTTTCATCAGTATCTTCAGCTGTTTCTGCTCACCAGGTGTCCTGTAAAGTTAGGAGGCAGTGTCTACTGCAAGCTAGGTCATTATAGTTACGAGGAACGTGATCTTAAAGAATGGGTGTTCAGAAACAAGAGAGAATACTGATGAAAAGCTGCTGGTATGAGCCATATTAAAAGGAGTGCTTCTTTTACCTATTTCAACTGTAAAAAAAAAAAAAAAAAAGTGGTAATGCAGACTCAAAATCAAGAAAAAAGGATATCATGCAAGGCAGAAGATAAGGGGCAATCTAAATAGAACAAAAAAGTATAGGTCAGAATTTACAGTGCTATTATGCAATGGCGGAGCTAGAGGGGGGCTGGGGGGGTGGTCACTCCCCCTGGCTACCCCAGTGTGAGTAGTGGTGCCCCACCACCTTCATTATTCAATGTTTAGTGCCCACTGTGGAGCCCATGATTGACTGAATGCCCCCCGGCTCCCATATGCTCCCAAACCTGGCTCCGCTACTGCTATTATGCACTGCTGTTTTGTATGGTTTCCATCAGTTTTCCAGTTGTTGGTGTCAAACCATCTATGTAGTTCCCTGGGTCGGCCTTTGATCCACTTTCATGTTCAGGGGTACCACATATGCTGTTCCCCAGGCCGTAGGCACCATGCCTCATTCCAAGGAGCAGTTGTAGAGGGCAGCTAATGTTTCAGCTACTAGTTGCACCATTTCCCCTCATCACCCTTGAATGTAACCTGTTTGGTCCCGGAGGTGTATTAGTATTTAGATCTCAGAGTCCCTAAAAGAGCAGCTGACACTTTCAGGAGAACTTTAATGAAACACAATATTTAGGCACGGTTCAGCCTGTATTTCACATTAGTTTTGTATTCCTCCTCCCCATTATTTCTTACTGAGGTAATATGCATGAAAACAGGATCTTTGCTCCTGAAGAGTTCATCTATTTCTGTTGTCTTGTCCCTACCTGAGGTTGTAATGCACTGCCTGTGGTAACATACTAACCATACTAGACGCCAGCAGAGTAGGCCTATTGGTCTCTCAATTCTGCTTGTGCTTCAGCACCCTGATTGGGTACCATAGCCCTCTATCTGTCTCCTTCCACTGTTACTCCTCCATCCCCAAGTCCTGCCTCCCCCCCGGGCAAACCAGCCTCTGCTTCACCCCTTGCCTATACCTGTCCCACCCTCTCTTTAATCCCTCCACCGTAGCTGCCTGTACCAGCTCCTCGGGCAGCACATTGCATGGTTCCACCACTCTCTGGGCGAAGTACCTCCTCCTTTTCCCCCTAATCCTCCCACCCTCAATCCTCCAACTGTGTCCTGTGGTGATTCCACCCTCCTTCAGTCAAAACATCCTATCTCAGCTTACCTTATTTGCTCCCCTGACGTACTTGAAGACCTCAATCATGTCCCCCTGGTCCCTCCTCTCCTCCAGCGAGAACAGGTTGAGCTCCCCTAGTTGTTCCTCATATGTCATATCCCCCAGGCCCCGGATCTGAACCCTCTTCAGGAGTTGGATGTCCCTTCTTAGGTGCGGCCTCCAGAACTGCACGCAGTACTCAAGATGTGGTCTAACCAGGCTGTTGTACAGTGTCAAAATCATCTCCCTGTTCCTTGAGGTAATCCCCTTAGCGATGCCTCCCAGCATCCTATTTGCCCTGTCCGCAGCCCTCCTGCACTGCTCTGAATTATTCATCTTAACATCCACCAAGACTCCTAGGTCTCTTTCCCCTGCCGTGGCCTGCAACTCATCCCCCTCAGGGTGTACACATAGTTGGGGTTTCTCACCCTAGGTGTAGCATCTTGCACTTGGAGGAGTTGAATTTCAATTTCCAGGTGCATGACCACTTATCCTGAGTATCCAGGTCCTCTTGCAGGGCCAGTCTCCCCTCCTCCCCCTCCACCACTGCCCCCCAGCTTAGAGTCATCAGCAAAGAGACTCATTTCACACCAGATACCTTCCCTGATATCAGAGATGTAGGTGTTAAACAGGAGTGGCCCCAGGACTGATCCCTGTGGGACCCCACTTGTGACCTCCCTAGGAGATGAGACCTCCCCTCTGACCACTACCTGCTGAGTGCGACCTGAAAGCCAGTTTCCAATCCACCTAACCGTCAATGGGCCTACCTAAATCCCCCCAGCTTCTCCCTTAGGCCAATGTGAGGGACCGAATCAAATGCCTTGCTGAAGTCCAGGAACAGTACATCCACTGGTCTCACCCTGTTGAGTGCTCATGTCACCCACTCATAGAACTCCACAGGGTTTGTTTGACACGATCTACCTGGCACAAACCCATGCTGCCAGTCATCCAGGTAACCCATCTCCTCCAAGAAACCTCCCAGCCTTTTCTTAATTGACATCACAGTTACTCCCATGGCAATAACCGATAGATGGTCATTGTTCACGAGACTTATTAATTCTGTTGTTTCTAATGTTATCTGTCAGAAGATGGTCTAGGGTCACATTTTCCCTTGCTGGTTCCTTTACCCCTTGAACCAAGAAGCTACTGACCCTTGGGGCACCTGGCAGACTGAAGTCCCTGGAGAACACCACCTCCCTTTGAGTTGCCATTTTTCTCATTTCATATTCTGATTTCATATCCTGTTTTCCGTTTTGATTTGGAGGTCTGTAGACCACCCCAACTCTTGCCTCCTTTCCCTTTTTATTTATTTATGTCTGTTTGGATGGATGCATTTTTTTATATATTTATTTCAAAAGTTTCACTGGAAAAGACATACTGAGCTGCTGAAGGCTCATTTCCAGATGCGTCCTGGGGGTGAGGGGAAAGGGAGATGGGGGTCTGAGGGGAAGGGGAAGTGGAGACAGATCAAGAGGTGGAAAAATTGAGTAATACTAACAGCATTGTAAAAAAAAAGAAGTCATATTATCAAAGGAGCATAATCGTAAATGTGTAAGGCAAATCAGTACAGCAGATACGTGTAGTAGATAAAACTGAGATCTCACTTCGAGGGGGAGCTCTTGCAGCAGGTTACACCATAATGACTGAAGCCAGCAGGCGCCAGGACCCCACAGAAAACTTCTTGCTTGCAGTCCATAGTGGGTGACTGCTTCCGACGTCAGCTCTCCCCCAACGTCGCCTATGGTATAAAAGGGGCGGTCCCCCAGCACCACCTCAGTTCTTTTCCTTCCGTTGACTCACGCATATGGGTTCCACGGACACCTTCTATTCAAGTCAACTGCTATTTCTTCTGCATGTTCAGTGCTTTTTTATTTTCTATTTCTTTTAAACATTTACCTCTGTTCTCTGCATGTCTTCTTCCCTGTCATCTTCTGTCGAGCAGTGCCAGTCTAAGTGTGCCTGCGGCAGGCTAATCCCATTGAAGGACGGCCATTCGGCCTGCCTGTACTGTCTGGGCCCAGACCACAACACTGAGGCCTGCCAGCATTGCCAGAAGTTCAACAGTAGGACCAGAATTCACTGCCAGAAAGCCCTTAAATCCTTCTTGCTAGAGAAACAAATGGCAGACGTGCAGAAGGAGACCAAGGGGAAGGGTTAATCTTCTTCACCATCATGGGCTTCAACTTCCTTGGATCACCATAGGAACGTCAAGGAAGCATCTACACAATGAGAAGCACAAGGACAAGGATTACCACTCCAGGTCCCCTCCTTCTGTGGGAGGACAGACTCATCTACCCAGGCCGCCCTCAGCTCCTCCGGGTTACCTGTGGTCAAGCCTCCCGCCCTTGTACTGATGTCAGGTGGAGGCTCATCTGGGTCTGGTACCAAGTCCTCGGCCCTTCAGCACCTGAAGCTTCAGACCTTCTCTCAGACCTCAGGCCTACAGTCAGGTGGCACGGGCTGTTCCTCCGTGGGTGGTTGGTCCTTACCCATTGTCTGACCAGCTAAGACGTTGTCCAAGTCAGCCACTGCCTCCAGCGCTGACTCCCTGAACCGATGCCGGGGCATGAGCTGACCTCCCCTGGGAGAGTGACTCCTCTGCCCCCCCCCCCGGGACTTAGCTCCCCTCAACAGGCCTCTTCAAAGCTGACGTCGGCTGCTACCCCCAACAGTCGTCAGCTACACCCGTGGGATGTTGCAGGAAGTAGGCTGTTGGTTAACTAGAATCTGTAGCTTATCCAATAGGTAGGGAAATGGGCAGACTGGGTGGGCCAAGTGGTCCTTATCTGCCGTCAAAGTCTATGTTTCCATGTCTCTTCAAGGCCAGTATCCCTGGCGTCTGTTCCAGTTACCTCTAACCCAGCATTGCTGGACCTGTGTACATTACCATCCAACAAACGACCAAAACCCAGGCTGACTCCAGCGGTACTGCCGTCCAATCAACTGACGTCACCGGACGACAGTACCTTGGTACCACCGGCGCTTGATGCTTCCAGTCCACAGACACTGGCACTGCCTCAAGGTCCGACACCAGGACCGTAGGCCCGCCCCAGACACCAGATTAAATATATCATACCTGTGGAATATGTATTTAACTACAAGTGGCATATCTGAGGAACATAGGACAGAAATTTAATGTAGCCTTGGAGCCAGCTCCTTGCTGGAATGGATCACAGTTAAGAGGCTGATTATTTAGCAATTATTGAATAAATGAGGTGCAGTGAGGGGACATCATAGTGGGTAGAGGGCTAGACAGGGGAAACCAGCTGGGGGAAGGAGAGGATAATGATGGGGGGAACATTATCGGAGCAAAGTGAGCAAAAAATCAGTTGCGGGGTGCAAGTTAACAGAGGGCTAGCGCAATCTGGGAGCACTTCAGAGAGAACAAAAAGTGCAAGTTATTAGCTCAAATTAACTAATTCCTTTGTTTAAGTGCAGGGGGGTAGAGAGGGAGGCGGGGGTAAAGGATAGGGTAGGGAAGGATGAGTCATACCTGCAACTGGCCCCCTACAGAGTGCGGAGATCACTTCCAGTGGCGGAATGAGATGAGGACTTAGAATAAGGGGCGGGAGTAATCAAGGACAAGTTGGGTAGAGATAGAGGAGACGGTATAGGGAAGGAGGAGAAGGGGTGGGAGAAACTTGCCTAAGACTAGGCCTCTTCAGGATTTTGAGAACCCTGCCGGAGAGCAGAGTCGGGCGAGGATGAGTTAGGTAGGAAGAATGGAGGGGAAAGAGGAGGGAAGGAAAAGTCATTTCCCAGTGCTGGACCCCTCCAGGATGCTGAGAACCCTGCCAGGGGGCAGAACCAGGTGAGGACATGTTGGGAAGAGAGAAAAGAAAGGATGAAGGGGAAGCTTGTCTAAGACTAGGCAACACCAGGATGCTGTGAACCCTGCCAGAGCACAGAATCGGGCGAGGATTAGTTGGGCAGAAAGGATGGGGGGGGGAGTAAAGGAAGAGTAATTGCCCAGTGCTGGGCCCCTCCAGGATGCAGAGAACCCTGCCAGGGGATAGAATTCTGGGAGGTCAAGTTGGGCAGAGGGAAATGGGGGGAAAGAAGAAGAAAGGAAAATAAGGAGGGAGGGAAGAAACTTACCTGGAGTAGACATCGCCAGGGTGCTAAGAATCCCGACAGAGAGCAGATTTAGTCTAGGACAAGTTGGGTAAAAAGGAGAGAGGGGGAGGGGATGAGAAGGCTTGCCCAGTGCTAGATTCCTTCAGGATGCTGAGTACCCTGCCAGAGGTCAGTACTAAGAAGGGGCAAGTTGGTAATGGAAGAAGGTTAGGGGTAGGAGTGAGGGAGTAAGCGTTGAAGGGAGAGGAGAGCGTGCTGAGAAGCAGGCTCGGGGGGAGGTTTAATAGGGGGATGTGAGTCATGGAGAGGAGCAGAGGTATAGGAGGACGGTGAAGGAGGGTTAAAGCAGGAGCAGTTAGATGAGAGAAAGTTGTGTAAGGCAGAGGCAAGGGAGTAGGAGGACAGAGGTCAGACAGGGGTCATCATGGCCGTAAAGGCAGGAGACCCCACTCCTCCTCCAGATCGTCAGGCAGGCACCAGTATCACTCTAGGGGTCTTCAGTCCCAACATTCATATTCTAGGTCTACATCCTTAGAGGATTCGAGCCACAGCTCTTCCTCCTACTCAAGATCTTCCTCCCGGGGGGGCTTCTTCCCCTCTGGATCATAAGGACTTTCCTGGATTTCCGCCTGATGATCCATCTTTCATGGATGTCATGTGGCACATCCAGAACAACATGGGATGGGATACATCAGAAGCTCTGGATCCTCAGAGGCACCGCCTGGCTAAGTACCTCCGCCAGATGGATCCGAAACCTGTAGTGGTGCCACCCCCTGGTTGACACGTTCCAGGATGTCACCAGGACCACCTGAAAGCATCCGTGTACTTCTTCAGCAATATCCAAGAAATCAAACCGCCTTTACAAGGCCCCCAGGGAGGAACCCTTTTTGGGTGAACAACCCCTGGTAGACTGTATGGTGATCACAGCTGCCTATGACAGGTCGAAGTGACCCAGACACCTGAGCTCTCAGCCTTCAGACAAGGAGTCCAAACAACTGGACCAGCTTGGCAGGAAGATATATGCCTTTGCCACTTGTACCATATGCTCCCTCAATTTCCTTACACACATGGTCCAATATCAGAATACCCTCCCGTACCTGGATGTCTGGCACCTCACAGCCCCCTCCAGGGAAAAGTTGCTTCAGACCATTGAAGATACCTTTTCTCTATTCCGAGACTTAGGAATCACACTGAGCCTTCCAAAGTACTCCCCCTGGCAAAGCCAGAGGTTTTAGTTCATAGGGGCTCTTCTGGGCACTGTCCAATGCAGAGCCATCCTTCCTGCGGACAGAGCAGATTGCCTTCAGGCTCATGCTCAAGAAGTCTCCTCCACCCATCTGGTCCCGGCCAAAGCGATCCTCAGGCTCCTGGGTCACATGGCAGAGGCAGGTCACATGGTAGCGGCAGGTCACATGGCAGCGGCCATCGCTGTCGTTCCATTGGCACGACTTCACATGAGAGTGACACAGTGGAACTTGAGAGTTCAATAGGACCAGCACATGGATGACTTAGACCGACTTGTCTCCATCTCAGAATCAGTCTGCCAGACTCTTCAATGGTGGCTAATTCCATCTAACCTCTCCAAGGGCATGCCCTTCTGGAGGTTGCCCCCCTTCAGTTTCTTACCACAGATGCCTCAGGCATGGGCTGGAGAGCCCACCTCGCAGACCACTGGAGTGAAGGAACGTGGTTTGCATTGGAGAAATCTCTCCACATGTATGTGTTAGAGATGAGGGCAGTCCTCTATGCCATGCAAGCTCTGCAGACAGACCTAGTCCCACCTACTCATCAAAACAGACAATATGTCGATGGTGTTTTACATAAACAAGCAAGGGGAACTAATTCATATCCCCCCTGCAAGAAAGCCATGCGAGTATGGTACTGGGCCGTCGAACATCAGCTGGAACTCTCTGCAGTACATGTTCCAGGTGGTCAAAACACCTTGGCCAACGATCTCAGTCACTCTCGGTCCAAAGCTCATGAGTGGGAACTCCTACAATCAGTCACAGAAGATCTCTTCAACAGATGGGGTTGCCCCAAGTTAGACCTCTTTGCGTCCCCACTCAGTGCAAAACTGCCCAGTTTCTGCTTGCTAGACCTAGGGCCTGGTGCTTTCTGGCAAGATGCATTGTCCCTATGCTGGATAGGGAGATTCCTATATACCTCTCCTCCCTTCCCGCTGATTCAGAGAGTCCTCCTCAAGCTGCAATTTGGAGGGAGCAGACATGATCCTGATTGCCCCCTTCTGGCCTCGACAAATCTGGTTCCCTGTACTTCAGCATCTGGCAGTGGAGCCCCCGGTTCCCCTGCCCCTGAGCTCACAGTTGCTGTCCCAGGAGTGAAGGACACTAGTCCATCCAGATCTGAGGTCACTGCACCTGCATGCTTGGCTTCTGCAGACTTAGCCGTATCTTGGTTTGGAGTCTCTGCTAGAGTGGCAGAAGTCCTGGTTGCTGCCCAGAAGCCTTCAACTAGGGCCACCTATGTGATGAAGTGGAAGTGGTTTTGCATCTGGGCCTCCGCTTGCCACCTTGACTCCTTTACCTGTCCAGTAAACTTGGTCCTTGACTACCTCCTTTCTCTCTCGGACTCGGGCCTCAGCTGCTTGTCCATTAAGGTGCATCTCTCTGCTGTGTCTGCTTACTATGCGCTGCTAGGGGGCAAGGCCCTTGCTCAACTTGATTTGCCCCACACCTTCTTGCAAGGCATCTTGCATCTGAAGCCCCACATTAGGGACCTCATCCCTCCATGGGACCTTTTGTTTATTTTGGAGAAACTCACTTTGCCTCCCTTTGAGCCAGCCGCAGATTACGAGCTACGCTTTCTGTCATGGAAAGCGTTATTTTTAGTTGCAGTTACTTCTGCTTGATGGATTTCCGTGCTTCAGGCTCTGATGTGTAATGATCCTTATTTAATTTTCCACAGGGACCAGGTGTTCTTGTGGACCATTCCTAAGTTCCTGCCTAAAATGGTGTCCGAATTTACTCTTAACTAGGACATCCATCTCTTACTATCCAGAGAGATTGGTTAATTGCATTGTTTACTGTTACCAGAAATGTGACATGATCAGTGTCAGTGGCTCAGTAGGTAGCACACTCGCCTCTGAGGCTGGAAGATCAGAGGGCTGTGGGTTCAGTTCCCACACCTGGCACTTGGGTTAATATTCCAATACTGACACTGTAGTGCAGCATGAGGGGGATGCTGCACTTCTGAGGTGCCATATTTCGGATGAAACGTTAAACCAAGGTTCCATCTGCCTGGATTGGTGGTAGTTCAGGTGGATGTTAAGGATCCCATGGCACTTATTGAAAAGAGAAGAAGCATTTCCCAGGTGTCCTGGCCAAATTTCCCCCATTCACTGGAAATACAACAAACAGCTTAATCTGGTTCAGTCTCACTTGGCATTCATCTGTGTGAGGGGTAATTGTGAAGGGGGGGCAGCTGCAAAGTGGGGTGCTAGCTGCACACTCGAGCAGACTTGATAGACCGTATGGCCTATATCTGCTAGCAAGTAAGCCAGTCTTTACCGGGTTTGGCAAAAGGCCATTCTACCAGGAGAGTTGCTGCTTCCTTTGCATCTCTAAAAAAGTGTCAGCAGCAGACATTTGTGCAGCTGCCACCTGGAGTTCAGTCCACACCTTCATTGAGCACTATAGTTTGGACATTGCCACCAGTCACAGGACAGGCTTCCACCTTGCTGTCCTGCAGGGCCTTCTTTCATGAGTAATTCAGTTTTTCCAACCTCTTTTCCCTCTGCTCCTCCATCAAGGTTTGTCCTTGTACTGCTTGGGACTCAGTTCTTAATGGTGTAACCTGCTGCAAGAGCTCCCCCTCAAAGTAAGATAATGCAGTTACGTAAGAACTTACCGTAACAGTAGATCATTGAGAGGAGTTTTTGAAGCAGGTGCTGCTTTCCCTCCCATCTTCCCCCGGTATCTACTGCTGCATCTTTAGCCTTTTCCATCATATCTCCTCAACCAGAGGAGCCTCCTCAGTTCTCAGATTTCTAACTGTGCCGGGATCTCCAGCAGGAGAACTGAGGTGGTGCTGGGGAACCGCCCCTTTTGTACCATAGGCGACGTCGGGGGCGGGCCGACTTCAAGGGCAGTTCCCTGCTATGGACTGCTAGCTAGAAGATTTCTGTGGGGTCCTGGTGCCTGCTGGCTTCAGTTCTAATGGTGTAACCTACTGTAAGAGCTCCTCTCGAAGATCTACTTTTACAATAAGTTCCTAGGTAACTGTACTTTATGACAGGCAGGGGGAAACTACTCATACATGTATAGACTAAGGGATGAGGGGAGTAAAATGACCAGGGCAAAACTAGTGTGGAGGAAGGAACAGAAGAGGTAGCGGGTCATGAACAGTTGCAGTTTTAGATTCTATCTGCACCCACAGTGACTGTTCCTTCTTTACCTATCATCTCTATTGTTTTGTTTTTTTGCCTTCTTTCATATATAGGGTTATCCCCTTCCTTCCTCCCATGCTATCTTTTGTAAAATTGGATACCCTGGTATTGAGCTGTCCCAATCGTGGTTACCAGGTTTCTGTCCTTTTTTTTTATAATTTAAACTTTTATTAAGTTTTTATAAATACTTTATAAAATGGGTAGAGTCAATAAAGGAACGTGATTGGCTGGCATCCCTTGCCAGCTATGTCTTTTATTTTGAATATACCACAGCAAAAAACAAGTGCCACCACACGTGACCCAGTCACCCAGCATATGCTTGTGCCCTGCCATCTCAGCGATCCCAAATTCCGATCCGAAGTCCCCAATTGGCAGTGGCCCAAATAGTAAAAACACAGTACAGTAAGTGTGGGCATGAGGTGAAGAAAGCATGAGCAGTTTATTCAACTGCTATCTTTCAGTCTGTTCAAATCAATAAAAAAAAAAAAACACTATTACTTTTTCTTCCCCACACTCCTCAGTTGATTCGGCAGCTGTATCTCGCTCACACTCCTCAGTGAACGGCACGGGAGGGCACGCTGAAACAGAGTAAAATACAAACTGAAAAACATAAAATAAAAACTGTAACAATGCTTAAAAAGTGTTGTTTGCATGAAAAAACTGTATGGCTATAAATGCCGAACTGCTCCCTTGTCCCCCTCGCTTAAACGCTCCACAGTTCCTCAGAAGCCCCAGGCAGATGGACCAGCGGGACTTTTACAAAAGTTGCTACCACAGAGGGTAGCTTGCCGTGGGCAAGACCGAAAACAAAATCATGGTCTTGCCTGGGGCCTGGCTCAGTGACTCAGCGGCTGTCTTCAGCACCCCCTAGTGATAGCACTTCACCTAACAGCATCCCTAGCAACCTAAAGAAAGTGGAGGGACTGTTTCACATTAATACAGATTTTTTTTTTTACTATTTTCTTTTTAAATAATATGGCAGTTTCTCAACAGATACCCATTTTATAAGCACAATAACACACTACGAGTTGTGGTTTATTCTGAATATATGCACGTCTGGTGACAGTAAGGCACTCAGCTGCAACTTGTGCCTCACTACACCCCTAAGCGTGCTTCTATTCAGAATAAACCACACCCATCATGTGTTATTGCTTACTTAATCCATGCCTAGGTGGTTGAAGTCACTCGGCTTCGCCTCATGACTCCAACCCCCCCCCCCCGGGGCATGGATTAATGCTCAGTAAACCTATACCCTGTCGTGGGTTAATCTCACCTCACCATAACAAGTAGTTTTGAATACATAACAGTAAAATCACAGCTTATACATAAGGATACTAGAAGATTATCAACAATCATTCAGTACAAAAATATTAAAAAACATGACTTTTAAGTGTTGGTAAGTGAAGAACAAATGTTTGAAAACATTAGTTATTAATTACTTAAAGCATTGAACTCTAAATATGAACAACACTATACAAACACTGCAATGACATCTGAGAAATTTTAAGAGCAGAAGGCAAGTAAAGGTCCCCATATACTCTCAAATAACTCATTTTTCTTTAGTATAGAGTAACTAACCCTTTCATTATTAGCAATCCCCCCAAGGGAATCTAATCACTGTTGGGTTGAAGGGACCTTGACGTCTTTCCATGTTAGTAGGAGAAGCCTTTTAAAGGCCAATGTACAGTAGCTATTAAGATCCACAATTACCTTCTTGGACATACCTGGAATACCCGATATGTCTCCCAAGAATAAATGTCAAAGGGGATAAGGAAAAAGGAAGGCCTAAAATGGATTGACAAATATTGTGTATTATACAATGGGCACACAAAAAATAGACAGAATCCTGCATTTTGATTGGCTGGCTGGCACACTTTCAGTGTTGTAAATCCTCCAGTGTACCCACTGGAAAAGGTGCCAGTCACCAGTAAGCCACAGCAGTGACTCCTCCAAAATCATTCCGACCTCCATGAACTCAACATTGGCAAAGACAGCACACAGTAAGAATCTCCTCAGTAACTACTCCCTCTCCAAGCCTGCCGATAACAAAAAAAAAAAAAAAAAAACTGTCCCACACTTAAATGTTTTTGCAACACAGACTCTGTACCTGTAAGTCGATGTTTTCATGCAACATGAAAGCTCCTGATAGTTCAGCTTTCACTCTAACTGCCACTCGGAATTCTCAAGCCCTCCCGCCCACATTGCAGCTCCTCGCATTTCACCACTCCGTCTGGAAACTGCTCAAAGACCTCTATCTCCCTATTCTCCCCAAGTACCTTTCATATCCAGCAGCAAACTGATTCTCTCTCACCTCCCTCGACCACTATCTCCCCAATTCACCCAACATTCTCAAATTAAAAACTCTGACTCACACGCATTTCTCGTTCGTGACCCAAAAACTGAACCCGGAAATAACCACACTCATGTATGGCATCCCGTTACTGCCTTCAACATACTCTCACACTCTGTGTCCAATCAAATACAGCACAGATCATTTTTTTTATTACAAAAATACAACTAACAAGCATGATGGCTGTCCCAAATGAAAACATGAACCTCCAACTCGCCAGCCATTGTAACAGCCCTCACAACCAATCACAACCCTAGCAAATCAAGGGCTATTTTTTGACATGCACTAATAAACACACTAAAAATAAAAACACACAAAAAACGGACCATTGCATAATAGCAGTTTATCCCTCCAGGGTGTGGGTATACTGGAGGGCTTAACACGACTGGTGTGGTTCAGTCATTCGGCTACTTCATGACCGAACCATACCAGCCGTGGTAAATCTTCCAGTATACCCACACCCTGGAGGGATGAATTGCTCTATTTGCTTCCAGCCCAAAATGACCTCCTTACAATATCAAAACAGATGCGCAAGGCCTGAGTTGGCTTCCCTCACATCTCTAACACTGGTCACTAGAAATTAGGCCCAAGCTAAATAACTGCCATGGGGAATAGTATAAATAGTGGAGAATCTTGAACTGTATTCATTTGTCTTTAATTTCTCTACAGGCTTTGTTGGCATTATCCCACAATTTTCCCCAGGAGTCTACAGGAATAGGAAGACCCAGATCCATTTGCTATTTAGTTCTGGCGTGGTCTGTTAAGCCTTCCTCAGCCTTTTTCAGCTTATATATTAGACTAAAGCCCCCTTGGGAGGTAAACACGTTTAAAAAATAAGTTCCATGCCGCAGAAAGAGTTAAATTGTAATTTCTATCTAAAAATTTATTAGAAATAAAACTCCTTATTTGCAGATAGAACCAGAAATCACATTTATTTAAAAGGAATTTAGCACGGAGGTCTTCAGATGAAAGTAGGCTATTATAATCGTCTAATAGATCACCTAGGGTTTGTATACCTTTTCTTTCCAACATATAACTTTTAAGTTCTTTATTATCAGGAGTAAACAAGGGATTGCCCCAAATAGGCATAAACGTCAGTGGTACATATTCAGTTTTTTTAAGCTGGTTGAATTTTTTTTACAGGCCATAACTGAAATCTGAAGGGTTGGATGGGTTAATAAGCGAGACAGAGTATGTACAAAGAACAGGTCTGGCAAATTTAAAGGGGCAGCAAGTTCTTTTTCCACCCTTACCCACAGAGGCGTAGCAACAATGTCTTGATTTAAAAACCAGTGGGCAGCTTACTTGAGTTTGTAAGCCTAGTAATAACCCTGCCACCACTGAAGAGCTAGACCGCCCACTTTAATCGGGGCCCTTAGTTTAATTGTGGACAATCTAGGAGGTTTTCCTTCCCATAAGAATGAAGAGATGATTCTCTCAACTCTGTCAACTTCTGTCCTTGATAATGTATTCCAGGACCTCACGCAACACTTATGACTGGCCTCCAGTTTCCCAGGTTCAGACTTGCCCCTTCTACTTTTGATATAACTTCTTTTCCCCCTTGCCCACTCATCCTTCCAGGGATTATTTATTTATTTATTTATTTATTTCAAAAGCTTCGCCAGGAAAGACAGACTGAGCTAATAACTTGTGTCCAGATGCATCCTGGGGGAGAAGGGAAGGGGAGACAGATCAAGAGGTGGAAAAACAGTAATGACAGCGTTACATTACAAAAATAGAAGTTATACACAGTATATCAAAGGTGCGTAGTTGTAAATATTAAAGACAAATCAGTACAACAGATATATGTAGAAAATAAAATTGAGTTATATTTATTTATTTATTTAATGAATCTCGGAATTAAGACCTTTGAGCCAGGGGCTCTTTTGAAGAGGCTCCACGTCAGCAAGGAATTATACAGAGGAGGGAGTAACAGGCACAAGTACATTGGGTACAAATAAGCAGGCTGGGTGAGGTACAGTAAACCCAGGAGACATTTGAAAATAAACTTAGTACAAATAATACATAATACTGATATTAAGTGCTAGAGTTAAAAATGCATAATAATACCGATATTGAGTGCTAGGGTTAAAAATACATAATAATGCTGATATTAAGTGCTAGGGTTAAAAAGGTAACCAGAAGTTGGTTGAGGGCAGGTGTACAGGCAGAGAAAGGCAGTTAGAAGCAAACTAGTATAGTGATGAGTTATGAGGAGTAACAGGCCAATAGGTGGAGGAAGAACAGAAGAAAGAGCAGTCGAGGAGGTTGAATTTAGACAGGGGATAATAGTGGTGATTTTCCAGGTTATAGTGTGGGAAATGTTGCAGATGACCGTAGACTCAGTGGTAACGCAGAATAGCAGCCCAAGCGGGTGTTGTCATTAAAATGGCAGGATAGGTATAAGCAGAGGGCCACCAGGGTTAAGTGGGGCAGTCACAGCTGCTGCAGTTGGCTAGGTGCTGTCGAAGACAGTTTTTGAAAGGACCAATTTTGGGAGTAGACTGAAGGTGTGCGGGGAGGTTGTTAAACAAGCTAGGTGCTCTGTACATAAATGCTCTTTGTCTTTGAGATGTACGGCATGAAAGCACCTGAAAAGTTAGGTTGGGCATGCTTCTCATGCAGCGTGTGTTAGTGTGGACCCTGTTGAGGAGCTGCTGGGTAGACAGGGGGGCTAACCCTAAAGAGATCTTTTTGGCAGTAAGACAGGTGTGATAGGAGATTCTGCTCTGGAGGTTGAGCCAATTGGACTGCACATATAGGTCACAGGTATGTGTGTCCCTACTAGCACCAGTAACTAACCTTCAGGCTTTGTTAAGAGTAACCTCTAACCTTCTGAGGGCAGTGGTGGTGGCAGCACCATAAAATACAATGCTATAATCAATGATAGACAGTATGGAGCTAGTCGGCTAGCTAGGTGTAGTGCCTCTCGGGTCATACAGTGGCGATGTCTATAAAGGAGGCCTAGCCTGATATTAGCAGTTTTGGAGATGTTATTAATGTGTTCTTGACAGGGGAGAGTACTATCTAAGGTGATGCCCAGGTACCTAAAACTAGTTACCTGCTCAAGCTGTGTGCCAATATTGTTGGAGATGGGTAGTTGGGCTCTTTTAAACTTATTATGAGTTCCAGCAAAGACCATTGCTTTGGTCTTTTCATAGTTCGTAGGCAGGTCTCAGAGGGTGGTCACTGGAATTTATTCCTCTGACGCTCTTCCCCGTCCTGTGGGGTGCCACAGGGCTCCATATTGGCACCCATGTTGTTCGCAGTGTGTATGCTGCCATTGGGAGATATCATCAGGCGATACGGTTTGAGTTTTCACTGCTATGCAGATGATACTCAGCTGTATATGTCCTTTGTGCCCAGACAGGTTGATGCGGTCTTTTGCTAAATAGTTGCCTCTCAGGATCAAAGACTGGATGAGCTCGAAGTTAGCTGAGACTGAATCCAGATAAGACTGAGGTATTGGTTGTGTACCCATGTCACCCGGGGCGGGTTTGGGGCTGGGCACTTGTCGGGCTTGTGGCTTGATGGTGTCCAGCTCACTACCTCAAATCGGGTGCGTAACCTGTACATTATTTTTGATGATGGCTTAACCCTGAAATCTCAGGTGTCAGCTGTGGTTAAATCCTCATTTTACCATCTGAGGAATATTGCCCAGGTGAAATACCTGGTTCCACCGGGTGACCTTCCAACATTGGTCCACGCCTTCATTACTACCCATCTTGACTGCTGCATTGCTCTCTACCTAGGGCTGTCTGGGGTTGATATCCGCTGCTTGCAGCTAGTGCAGAACGCTGCGGCCAGGCTGTTGACTGGTACTTCTAGGACCAGTCACATTACGCCTGTGCTGCGCGAGCTGCACTGGATGCCAGTTCAGTAGCAGATCACCTATAAGGTAGGCTTGCTTACCTTTAAAGCCCTACACGAGCAGGGACCCGACTGCCTGAAAGAGCTCCTGACTCCCTACTCCCCCAATCGCCTTCTCCGATCCGTCAATGAGGGATTGCTAGAGATTCCCAGGGTTCGCTTAAAAACATCTGGAGCTCATGCTTTTTCATTTGCAGCACCAACCCTGTGGAATTCTCTGCCTCGTCGGTTAAGAGAATGCCTGACCGTCAGCAGTTTTAAATCCATGTTAAAAACGTGTTTATTTTCTCTGGCATTCCCTGACTAATTTTATATAATTTATAATGTTGTCTGTTTTTAATATTGTTGTTCAAACTGTATACAGCACCTTGACTTTGAAAGGCGCTGTATAAATAAAGATTTGATTAGATTTGATTTGATTAATCTATGCTCAGCAAACCAGGCTTCAACAGAGGTAAAGCTACGATGCAAGTCACTGGTAAGGGGATTATTATTACTAGGCTGACTGGTGTAAATCACAGCGTTGTCTGCATGCAGGAGAAGGTTATAAGGGCAAGCTAGGGGAAGGGTATTGAGGTAGAGGCTAAATAGTAGGGGACCAGGGATTGATCCCTATGGAACATTCGATTGCACGGGCGGCCACTTGAGAGGGTGGCTAGATATTCAGTTAGCTGTTCGGCCACTAAGCATTCAAGGGCAGGGGGAAACTATTCTTACAGGTATAGAAAGGGAAAGGGGAACAGCATGGCAAGAACAAGTGATAGGAAGGAAGACAAGAGGAAAGGGGTCATGGACAGTTACAGGTAGGAGATGAAAAGTCATGAAGAAGAGACTTTATCATCATCATCATCATTTTGATTTTTAAAAGGCGCCTTTCCTTTATTCAAGGCGCCTGTAGAATTAAAATTTACACACAAACAGCAGTAAAACCATCATAAAAATGCCATACAATGCTACTCAAATAATTCAATACTATTGATTGTCTGATTCTACCCCCGCTTTAGGGAGAAAGCAGGCAGACAGCATAGATTGACGGGAAGGCGGACCAGAGTTTAGGAAAGTGATATGTAAAAAGCAGATTGACCAGTAGTGCATTTTCTAGAAGGAATCTGGACCAGGGGAAGCCAGAGGATTCCTGTACCTGGACTTCTCTAAGGCTTTTGACTTGGTACTACACCGAAGGCTGTTGGAGAAGTTGAGGAGCTTGGGGTTGGGGGAGAAGATACTAGGGTGGATTGGGAATTGATTAACGAATAGGTATCAGAGGGTAGTGGTTGGGGGTGAGGTCTCGTTTCCCAGAAGGGTCATTATTGGGGTCCCCCAGGGATTGGTGCTGGGGCCGGTCCTATGTAACGCTTTCATCTCCGACATCAGGATTGGAATTAGGAGCAAGCTGAGTCTATTTGAGGATGACTCCAAACTGGGAGCACAGGTTGACAAGGAGGAGAGAAGGATGCTGCAAGACGACTTAGATACACTTGAAAGGTGGTTGCACACTTGGCAGCAGAGGTTCAACGCCAAGAAGTGCAGTGTACTCCACTTGGGGGCCAGGAACCCTGGGTACAGCTACAGTCAAAGAGACTCCAGGGAAATAAAGGATCTCGGGGTGGCAATAGATGCCAAAATAACTAATTCTGAGCAGTGTAGGAGGGCAGCTGCGAAGGGGAATAGGATGCTGGGGTGCATAGCCAGAGTGGTAACATCAAGGAGGAGAGAGGTCCTACTGCCACTGTATAACTGCCTGGTTAGGCCGCACCTGGAGTACTGTGTGCAGTTTTGGCACCCATACTTGAGGGATGTTGCCCTTCTTGAGAGGGTCCAGAGGAGGGTGTCAAGGATGATTCATGGCCTGAAGGACCTGTCCTATGAGGAGAGGCTATGGGATTTGAACATGTACTCCCTGGAGGAGAGGAGGGATGGGGGATATAATAGAGGCCTTTAAATATTTGAAGAGGATTAACTGGGTCAGCTCTGATGGACTGCTCCAGTTGAGGAAGGATGGAGCCATGAGGGGGCATAGCCTGAGATTGGTGGGTGGGAGGTTTAAGGGGAGATGAGGCAGCATTACTTCACTGAGAGGGTGGTGGCACCCTGGAACTCATTGCCGTCGGAGTTGGTGGGGATGGACACAGTGGAAGGCTTCAAGAGAGGGTGGGATAGACACAGGGGTATAGTCCAGGGGAGCAAGGTATGTAAAGGGTCTGCAGGGGGTCACAAAAGGTGAGGGGGGCAGCTGCAGTGAGTGAACTGTAGGCTGTTACTCAAGCAGACTTGATAGTAATCTACTAATCTGCTGGCAATTTAGTATGTTAGTATGACTAGAGGGAATGGAGGAATATTGCTGTGAAGAGGGTAGGAGGAAGAAGAGGGAGAGTATATACCCTGTTCAGGCCTAGAGGCTCCTTGTTCCCCTGGGTCCAGCTGACCCCAATGGCTCCCATCGCTTGCTCTATGGGTATGGGCTCCTGGGGAAGGCTACCCCCCCCCCGCAAAGCATCCAGTGTTTGGCACTAGGACCAGGGAGGCCACACCAACTGAGGCTTCTCTCTCATCACACATCACCAGAGGGAGGAAGAATGGAGCACTGTCCATACCATTCCGCCTAACCTCACTAGGGCAGCGTGCTTTCTCCTATCAGGCCCCCCTCTGGATAAATGAACTCCCGATGAAATTACAAACAAACAACAGCCTGTCTCAATTCAAAGCAGGACTCAAACAGCACATAATGTCTAGCTCAAAATGCACCTGCTTCTCAGGCACCACTTGATAGACAGGCTCTTAAGCCTCCAGCTTCTTCCTCTGGTACCTCGATTCAGAAATCTTCTGGCACCACCCTGCAGCAGATTCAGGTATGCCCACCCACTGAACAGGGATCCTCCACGGGCCACGGTAAGTCCTCCTCCCACTTGGCCTCCCTGTCTACAGCCATCTCCCAGGAGTCGAAAAAGGCCTCCAGGTCTTCTTCCAGAAGGGCGTCGTCTCTGCTGCTGAAAGCCAAGGGTTCCGACCGCCATCAGCCCCCGGCTGCGGAGCGGCGTTCATCGGACAAAACCCACAAACACTTCTGACCGTCCCAAGCCTTAGGCCTCTGAGGGATGTCCATCAGACCCTGCAGAAAAACAGGCGCCAGACTGACGCCACTCCACCCCGTCCACTCCGTCACCAGCCAAGGTAGTCCCGACAACAGCCTCAGCAGCCCCGCTACCAGCAGCAGTTGCAGTATGGCGGCTTTTGTCATAGAGGTGGGGCCAGGGGCTCCTCAACCACCACCTCATGACAGGCTAGACCTGCTGCTGCCACCCTTCCCCCTCCTAATGCCTGACTGTCTAGGCAACCCTCCTCTCCCAGACGTCCAGTTGGGAAAGCCGGTTGGAGGCCACTTTTCTCTATAAGCAGAAGCCTGGAGTCAAGTGACTTCCGACCAGTGGGTCCTCGACCTCGTGGAATTTGGGCATTCCATCAAGTTCAACGACATTCCTCAGGACAGACCACCGTCCAATCCTATTATCCGAGGAAACACAGAGCTCTTATCAATCAGGAGATTCAATCTCTGTTGGACAAGAACGCCATAGAGACGGTGCCCTTTGCAGAGAGAGAGAGAGAGAGAGACGGGGTTCTTTTCCCACTTCTTTCTGGTTCTCAAGAAGTCCGGGGATCTCAGACCCATCTTGGATCTCATGGACTTGAACCAGTGGGTCTCCTACAGGAGGTTCTGCATGGTCTCACTGCCCAATCTACTAACCATGGTTTCAGCCGGAGATTGGTTGGCCTCTCTGGATATGCAGGATGCTTACCTGCACATTCGATTGCCAGAAAACACCAAAAGTTCCTGAGATTCTGGTTTGTAGGCAGGCTTTTCCAATTCAGAGTCCTTCCCTTCGGTCTCTTCTCAGCTCCCAGGGTCTTCACGAAGTGCCTGGCAGTGGTCGCCGCTCCACTTCGCAAAATGGGCCACTTTGTGTTTCCTTACCTGGATGACTGGCTCCTTCCAGGCCCCGCCTGTTGGAGACCATCTGGGACACCCTGACACTGTGCCAGCATCTGGGCATTATGGTGAACTGAAACAAGTCTCATCTGTTCCCCTCCCAGACAATCCAATTCATAGGGGCACTCCTGGACACCACCCTCAGAAAGGTTTTTCTTCCTTCCAGCAGGGCAGAGCGCATTCCAGCCTTGGCCACTCACGTCTTTTCAGCCTCAAAGGTTCCTGCCAGACTCCTCCTTCTCAGGCTGTTGGGCCACATGGCGGCTGCCATAGTTTCGGTCCCATTCACGAGGTTGCAAATGTGGATGATTCAATAGTCTTTATGTGCCCAGTGGGATCAAACACAGGATGAGTTAAATGCGCTGATAAGAATCACAGAGCCAATCCGACGAGAACTCCGTTGGTGGATGTCGTCTGAAAATCTTCTGGTGGGGCTTCCATTTCATCTTGGACACCCCAGACTCTGACCATGGACGCTTCATGCTCAGGATGGGGCACACACTTAGAGGACCACAGGACCCAGGGTTCCTGGTCCCCAGCAGAGGAGAACCTGTACATCAATGTGCTTGAGCTGAGAGCAGTTCTTTACACACTTCAGGCCTTGGCCTTTGCCCTATGCACCCGGCCACCTCCTAATTCAGATGGACAACACATCTGTGGTGTTCTACATCAACAAGCAGGGTGGCACACACTCTTACCCTCTCTGCCGAGAGGCCATGCGAGTGTGGAACTGGGCACTCGACCATCATCTTTCCATCTCATCTGTTCACGTTCCAGGGACACAACGTTCTGGCAGATGCTCTCGGCAGAATGAGGCTGCAGGCCTATGAGTGGGCCTTGCTTCACGATGTCGCAGATCAAATATTTGCCAGGTGGGGAACACAAGAGCTAGATATCTTCGTGTCTCGATCTAACGCAAAACTGCCCAGTTTCTGCTTGCTAGGTCCAGAGCCCGGAGCTTTCTGGCAAGATGCATTGTCCCTCTTTTGGAAGGGGAGAGTCCTGTACGCCTTCCCTCTGCTTCTGAAGGTCTTCAAAGTTCAATCAGAACAGTCCACCCTGATCTTGATAGCTCCTCTGTGGCCTCAACAGATTTGGTTTCCCTTGCTTCAGCGTTTGATGGCGGCGCCTCCACTTCCTCTTCCAATCTATTCTCATCCCAGCTTCTATTGCAGGCCAACGAGTCCCAAACCTGCGCTCTCTCCACCTGCATACCTGCCTCCTCAAGACCTAGCAAAGTCCAAGTTTGGAGTCTCAGACAAGGTAGCACAGGTATTGGTAGAGGCGCGTAAGCCCGCCACAAGGGCCACTTATGCATTATGAAATGGAAATGTTTCTGCTTATGGGCCACAGCCAGACAGGTGGACCCTGTGGTCTGTCCGGTTAACCCTATTTTGGAATACCTGCTTTCCCTTTCGGTGTCTGGTCTAAACTATTCCTCCATTAAGGTACATCTGGCCACTGTTTCTCCCTATCACATGCCTGTCCAGGGCAAATTGGTGGTTCAGTTGGAGCTGCCTAAAGCCTTTCTGCATGGCATTTTGCATATCAGACCCCCCTATTTGGGATCCTGTCCCTCCTTGGAATCCGCTTTCATTTTGGAAAGCTGACGCTTCACCCATTCAAACCGGCCATGGAGGCTGAGCTCCGTTTTTTTTTTTCTTGGAAAACCTTACTCTTGGTGGCTGTCATCTCGGTGAGGCACATTTCAGAGCTTCAGGCTCTCATGTGCAAAGAACCCTACCTGATTTTCCACAGGGATAGGGTGGACCTTTACACCAATCCCAAAGTTTTACCTAAGGTGGTTTTGTAGCTCACCTTGAACCAGTCATTTCAACTTCTGGTTTACTACCTAGACTATTTCAACAAAGGGGAAGCACTTCTCCACTCTTTGGATGTTCACAGGGTGCTGGCGCTGCTTCCTGTCCAAAAGTAAGGCGGACAGGAAATCCGAAGAATTGTTTGTCTCTTTCGCAGGCAGGTCCTTAGGACACCCGGTTACCAAGCAGACGCTTTCATGTTGGCTGGTTAACTGCATCACCTTCTGTTACCAGAAACACAACAAATCCTCTCATGGCCTGATTAAGGCTCATTCCACTAGGGCAGTCGCCACTTCTTTCATGGCCATAAAGAGGGTGTCGGTGGCTAACATACAGTATGTGCCGCCGCTACATGGCATTCTGTTCACAGCTTTGTCAGGCATTATAGCCTGGACATAGTTTCCAGAAGCAGAGCAGGATTTGGCCTTGTGGTCCTGCAGGGCTTGGTCTCCTGAGAGATCCCTCCTGTTCCTGTTCCCTGTCTTTCCTTTCTTCCCCTCCCGAGGATTGTCTTCAGTTTATACTGCTTGGGACTCGATCCTATATGTGTTACCTGCTGCAAGAGCTTCATCTCGAAGTAAGATAGTACAGTTACGTAAGAACTTACCGTAACAGTAGATCTTTGAGAGAAGCTCTTGCAGCAGGTATGATTTCCCAGCCCTCCTTCCCCCAGAACCAGGCCTGCCCTGTATCGGCCATGTTCTCATGTTTCAGGGGTGAGAGTGCGATTAGGCCATATTCCATGTCGCCTCATGTGAACCTGCTTTTTGGCATGCAAGAACTGGAGCACGTGGGAACTGCCTCTCCTTTATACGGGGGGATGTCGGGGGTGAAGCCAATGCCGGAGGGGGCGGTACCCTAGGTACTACTAGAGAAGAATTTGCTGTGAACCCGCCGCCAGGTGGCATCAGTCCTATATGTGTTACCTGCTGCAAGAGCTTCTCTGGAAGATCTGCTGTTACGGTAAGTTCTTGCATAACTGTACTTTCACAGCTCATTGTTCTGATGTCCAGGCTATTCTGCCAGTTGAGGATTTCTAAACAGTCTGTACCAAATGAGATGAATATTTCTTCTTTTTAACACATGCAGGCTTTGAAGAGGCAGAACACTATTTGAAACTGATTGTGAAAGATGAAGACACTCCTGTCTGTGATTCAGTGAGCAGGAATGATATCGTACAGGAGCAACAGCCTTCTGAGGAAAGCACCACCACCAGTAAGTAGATGACCTCACAAATCTCACCAAGTGCTGGTCAGTGGCAGATTTAGGGGGTGGCGAAGGGTGAGGCTGCACTTCACCCCTCCCAATGTAACTTGTTACTGCTTTTTTATTTTACTTTGTTGAAGATGTCTAATGATTTATGGATTTACAAAAGTTTATATTCAAAACTATGGATTACATTTGTATTTTCTGTCAAAAAATGCAACAAAAAAGATAATAGCGGACAATATAAAGGATTAAAAATCATTAAAAAAAATAGCTTATCAAGTATGCATGCCACCTTAGCACCCCCTATTGTAAAATTCTGGATCCACCACTGGTGCCTGTACTGTCTTTTCCCCCTACCTTGCTGTCCTTTTCTCATTATCTGTCTTTCTTCCTACTTGCTGTGGTCTGCGAAGTCCCACGCCCTTCACATTCTCTGCTGCAGAACCTCCACTGGTCAAACTGCTTTTTCTATCCATCTCCCTATACTCTGGAATAACCTTCGTACTCCTCTGTGCCTCTTGCCCTCCTACCTCTCATTTAAGCAGTTCCAACAGGACCACATCGCTCCTGCCTGTGCCTGTCCCTAACTTCCAGCTGTTCTCCTCATTCTCTGTCCCCCCGTCCCACACTCATTGGATTTCTTTCCTTGCTGGAGTTTTTTTTTTGGCCACTGTCTCTTCTGCACTTGTTTTTATGGTTTCCCCTCCTTCCTGTTTACTGTAGCCCAGTGGCTACCCCCTTCCAAGGTATCCTCCCTCTCGTCCTGTTACACTTGTTTACCCCTTCCCGCCATTGCCGTCTCCTTTTTTCACCTAGCCTTTTGCCTTTATAGCATATTGTAGTTTGTGCTCTGTTTTACTTACCTGCTATTTGCACGCAGTATTATTTTTGTGTCACTGGCCCTTTGGACTGTGACCATTTATTTACTTGTGTATTTGAGCATTGTACTCCCTTCTTTTTACCATATCTGTTGTATTCTGGACTTCTGCACCTTGCCTCCCATACACCCCTTCCCCTGGGTCGCACCTGAAAATTAACCTTGGCTCAGTGCGCCTTTCCCAGTCACCAGTTTATAAATAAACATAGTGAGGATGTATATGACAAGGCAGATAGGAAATTTTATCTAGCAGGGGGAGAGTAGTTTGTATATGTCATAAATATCAGGATGTAACTGGCCACTGCCGTGCATAGGGCAGTTACCTCCCCTGTCTTGTGGGCTCAACAAGGTTGAGAGACTGGGGTCGGTAAACTCCTGACTGGGTAGTTCGTATCCAAGGATGAAATAAGTTGCACAGTGTCTCCACTTACAGAAAAGTTTAAGTGACCTGGTGTCAGTGTGGTATAACCCCATGGGATGCAGTCCCTGCTCAGTTCCCCACATTCATACCCCTCCTATGAACTAACACCATGCAACAACAATTCCCAATGAGCATGCACTTCAGCTCTAAATAGATGAGCTGCAGACAAATTATTCCAAACAGTAAATGCAGCTAATATGGAAAAAAGGGAGTCAGTAAAAAAAAAAAATGAAGTAGAGTTATTGGGGGATTTACCCATGCCTTGTGTGGTGTGTCACGAGGCACAGCCAAGTGACTTAACCACACAGGAAGTGGGTAAATCCCCCAACAACCCACACCATGGAGTGCCTTATTGCAATTATACAATTGACCCGTGTGTAAAATAAATTTTAAATGTGTTTTTAAAGTATGTTTTTTATAAATGCCATTTCACAGCCATGGGTTATTACAGAATAAACCATGGTCATGTAATGTGTTTTGACCAATGAGGTTCCAGGATTGTCATACCCCATTGTGTAAGACTGGTTGGTCCTCCAGTTTCCTATGTAGACTCACCCTGATTACATGTGTAACAGCGCTCTCATGCCCTGAACTGGCACATCCTAAGCAGATAGTTCCCTGAGATGTTACAAAAAACACCCACCTAGACACAGCTCTCAGATGCAGCCCGCCCCCACACCGCAGTGCATGACATAGTGTTGTGATCTCTCTGTCCTGTACTGGAGGCGTTATCCTCTCCCCACTGGTACAGTGCTTTGCTCTTAAAACCCTTCAATGCAGCTCCTGAATGTTACTGGGCAACCAGCCATGGAATCGGTGTAGGCCTGCTGCCATTGCACATGGCTGGTCAGCGGTGGTGTAATTTGAAAATTAGTGATGCTCAACGAAACTGTTTGTTTAAAAACCTCAAACCCAATAGCCATTCAATTGCAAGTAGTGAACTCGAATCTAAAACGGAGGTATTTGTATTCCTGGCCAGATGGCCAAATCCAGTAAATGCTTGCTAGTTAAGATAAACAAAGGTGTTGGATTCATGCAACACTGAGTTTACTCCCAGTTCTCCCAAGATCAGGGGAATCTCTCCCTCATAGCACAGGGGTGATGCACAGTTCATGAGTCCCTTCTCTGGCTTGTTCTCTCTCCCTCTTTCTGTCTACTTAAGTAGCGCAGGGCTTCGGCTCTTCCTCCAGTGCTCCTCAGGGGCCCCTGCCTTCAGCAGTCAATCAGTGACTCCTTTTATTTTATTTTTCTTTTGTTAACTGGGTAAGGACTCTGGAACATGTCCTTTTTCAGGTCCAACCCGAACATATAAAGCAAAATACAAAGTGCAGAATAACAACAAACAGATCACTTTAACACTTACATAGTATAACTAACAAACAAACAGATCACTTTAACACTTACATTGCAGATAAGCATAACAATGACAAACATACATTTTTAAAATTAATTTTCATGCAGTTCGTAACCCTTAAGCTGCCGACAGAATTAGAATGTAGTATAGGAGTTTTGGACTGATGTATCAGTTCGCAGCCCTGCAAGGGTTAAAACTTTGCAGAGAGGGGGCAGATCTCACACTAACTAGTAACCAATTCCAAAAGTGGGGAGCAGCACATGAAAAAGAACAATTTCCTGATTTAGATTTATAAAGTATTTCCTGTAAAAAAAAAAAATACATTTGAAAGATTGCAAATTCACTGAGGTATCTCGATTTGAAACTAACTTACTTAAGCGATATGAACTAGTGGTAAATATGGACGTATAGATTAAACATACAAAAAATATTCCAATCTAGCTTTAAATGGTAACCATTCAAGGTTGGTATACAGTAAACAATGATGAGTTCGGTTTGGAAGCCCTGAAACAAAATGACATATGTTATTATAAGCAAAAGCTAAAGCATTACATTCTTTCACAGCCAGACTAAAATACAAACCTGAACAGTAATCTAAGTGAGGAAAAAGAATACCATTAGCAATAGTTCTTCTAGTTTCAAGTGAGAAATGTTTCTTCAATTTATAAGGAACACTCAGTTTACAATTTATTTGTTTGCAAACAGCCATTAACCTGATAAGAAAAGGTTAAGCTGGGATCCAACAAAATACCCAAATATTTAGAGTCGTAAATTTGATCACGTACAGAACCCTTACAATCTTGGATAACTAAACTGGGATCATCTTTCAACAATGAGGGAGGGCCAAATAACATTACTTTAGTTTTTTTTTTTTAATATTAAGAACCAAAGAGAGAGTTTCAAGCCAGTTTACACACTTCAACAAATTCATTTCCCAAATTAAGGGATATCTGAGATGAAGATTTAGCCAACTGAAATATAATCACTTTATCCCGCATAAAGCAGACTGCTACATGAATGGCATGAAGAGGGTAACTGACTTAGAAAAAGTGAAAACAGCAACAGGCCCAAAATTGAGCTCTGGGGCACACCTGTGTCAATGGGGTAAGTGGGGGGAGGCTACATTGCCTATTTTAACAAACTGTATTCTATTCAGCAAGTAGTCCTAAAACCATAGAACAACCTTACTAGAGAACCCCAAGTCAGCCAATTTAGTACACAGCAAAGAATGATCAATCAGATCAAAAGCCTTTGTTAGGTCCACAAACACCGCCCCCATTATAAGACCTTCTTCAAAGCCCCTGAGGGTGGCATTCATGAATCCAAACAAGGCTGTTTCTTTTCCATGATTTTTCTGAAACCCCTTTTGCTGTGGACTCAAGATAAACAGGAATCTGATTTGCAACAATTTTTTCAAGCTTCTTACTTCTAGGGTTCAAAATTGAGGTTGGTCTGAAATCCGCAATTAACTTGGCTCCAGTTTTTTTAGGGACTGGGACCACCCTAGCACACTTCCAAGACATAGGGAAGGAACTAGTTATTAAACAGAAGTTGAAAATGGAATTCAGTGGGCCCGCAATAGCAGGAGCTATTAATCTAAAAAAAAAAAAAATGCTCATGCAGTCCCTCACCACAGTTGCTGAATCTGTTAGTTAATAGTTTTAACATCTCTTTTCTAGAGACCTTACAAAAATAGAAAGTTGGCCTTCCATTACCTGCAAGATCAAAATTTAAAGTACTGGAAGCCAGATTTGGGACTGCCGCCTTATAGCTTGATAAGTCAGAAAACTGAACCCAACAATTGTGAAATTTCAAATGGGTCAATTACAGTCCTATTTGGGGTACTCAATTCCTGAACCAAATGATTAGCTTTAGATGAGGTTCACTGGGTAACAGAATCCCAAAAGAGTTTTGGATTAGACAGATTACCATCAAATTGTTTTTTACGATACTCATTTTTAGCTTCCTTAATCAATGAGCTCACTTTGTTACGTAAGTAACGATACCTATCTAGTAAACTTCTAGAGGAGAACTGCTTATAATTTACCCAGGCTGAATCCCTAGCAGTAATCCAATCCGTAAGACCAGAGGAAAACCACCAATTGTAAGACCCACACACCCTCAATTTACGTAGGGGAAAACACAGTTCTTGAATAGGAATCAGTTTTCTGCAAAATAATTCAAATGCACAGTCGGGGTCAGGAATAAGATCCAAAAGAGACCAGTCAGTCTGAGATAACTGAGATTGAAGAACCTCAAAATCTACTGTCTTAAAATTTCGATAGTAAATGAAATGTGATGGAACTTTAGGTCGCTTGAAATTTAATACACAATAAATAGCCTGATGATTGCTGGTGGAATCAGCCAATACACCAGCAAATGCCGCCTTCTGAGCTCTATTAGTGATAACCTAGTGTATAATAGAATGTCTACCACTACATGGGTGCAGTCTTGTTGGATCAGTAATTAACTGCACTAAATTATGAGACTGTAATAATGTTTTGAAGCCAAATGCATCAGATTCCAACCAGTTAAGATTCATAGCCCGTAACAAAATAAAATCAGTATCCAAACAGTGATCACCATTTTTAATGAAAACATCACTTAAACTATCCAACCCACCACAGATTATACAGGCATCCAAAATTTATATGCTTTCTACCACCCATAGTCATTTTAATGATTAGCCATTCACACGAAGTACCACTATCCCTACTACTACTCAAATTAACAATATCCAAAATATCTTTATAATACATTGCGGCGGCTCCACCTTTCTTTTTACCAGACCTATCGGACTGTAACAATTTATACCCAGGGATCATACATAAACCATCAGGGATACCAGGTTTTAACCAAGTTTCAGATAAACCAATTAAGTGTAGATCATAAGTTTGAGAAAGACATTGCAGTTCAGCCAATTTCAGTAACAAACGTCGTACATTTAAATGCATGAACTTTAACCCATGGGAGAGATGCCAAGGTGTATTACCATTCTTCTGTACATTACTAGGCCCAGGGTTTAACTCTATGTCACCTGATATAATAAAACTAGTAAATACCCCAAAGCAAACAACCTAGAAACAAACCCTACTTTACCTAACCCCCTCAGAACGAGGCCAGGCAGCTCAGTTTAGGAACCTAGGGGCACACGTTTAACACACCGTGTACAGTTATCCAGTCCCTAGTGTGTGTGTGTGTTTGTTTGTTTATTTATTTAAATTTTTTCACCAGAAAAGGCACACTGAGCAAGAAGATGCTCGTCTCCCGGTGTGACCTGGGGGAGGGGGGGGTACAGAGGGAGATAACACGCAGGTTATCAAGAGAATTACATTTAGTCAGGTATACAGTAGGGTGAGATTATAGTTATACAGGTGTAACCCCCCTGCAAATGGGGGTTCCCAAAAGACTTCCAGGAGCTTGCTTGAATGCTCCAAGCCTGAATGGTGTTTGGCATTTAAGCCATTTATCAGTGAGTGTTTTTAGAGCCTCTGGTACTGTCTCTTTAAGAGCTGTCTGCTTGCAGACATAATTAGTTGTATGGGGGACTGTGTGCTTCTGAGTACCACTCGAGCTGCTGCCAATTCACTTCATTTTGCAGTCACTAGGAGTGCAAAGGAACCTATCTGAAAGATGTAACTGTTTGCCAGAAATTATTTAGAGTAATAATGAAATTACAGTTTGTCTAACCTGCTTTCTTTGCAGTCAGAACTGTGTCTGCTAGTTCCCCATTCTAGTTTTGAACTGCTGAACTGGACCAATCAGTGTGGGGTAAGCTAGCTCTAAAATGGTGCCTTGGACGAATCAGAACTTGGACTCATAATCTGAGCCAGCCACAAGAGGATTGTATGGGCAGTGACTCTGGGAGATGTAGTTTAGACTTCAGTGCCTTTTGGACCAACAGCAGCAGTCTATTGTGGTGACAGCCAATCCAGTCAAGAACTGGGAGGAACTCAAAGGAAGTGCCGGTTTTGTCGGTTGGAGCTTCAGTTGAGCTTTGGCAGTGAAGAAGGAAGGAGCCCTGTGCTTTTCAGTGTGCAGTTTTAGTCAAAAGCGTGTGTAAGGCCCAGAGTTCGGTCTGCAGCTTGTGTAACAGCTTGTTAGGACTGAATCCGTCCTGTGAAAAGAATCAAAGGATCTCTGAAGAGTAGAAACCAGGCTCACCCTGTAGAAGACTGGAGGAATTGCTGAAAATTGCACTCGGTCTGTCAGGAACTGAATCTGCTGTGTGTTCTCCCGGTATTGTGCAGTAATTGCGATCGGGATACAGATGCAGCCTGCCTGGTATAGTGCTTTTTTATATGGATGTGTGAAGAGGTTTGTGTACCTCAAGTGAGCCCTGCTGACATTGAAGGACCCTATCTTATTTGGAGGTCGTGAGTACTAATTCAGAGTCGCTCCCTGTTGAATTGCCACATTAAATCCAAATGGAATTACTGTACTGCTGACTGTTTTAATTCTCCTTTTCTCTGTGTGAAAGGGCCCCTACCAGCTGCCACGGTTTGGACTAGCCACTAGGGCTTGGGTACCCAGGGACAGTAACTGATAGGGATAGGCCTGTGCACAGAGCCATAGGTAGATTATTAGAGTGATAAGCTAATTAACCTGATTTCCCTGTCCTTGTTATATCCCCTAAATAAATCAGAGCTGCTTGTTTCAGCAAAGTTATACTGCCTGAGGTATTTGTCTATGTTAAAGTACTGTACTGTGATTGTTGCACTGTATCTCATTTCACAGGAGGTCCCAGTGCGGAACCAGACCTGGGGGTAAGTGTATACTGTGAAGGTAATTCTGATATATTGTGTGGGCCACTAGTGGGAAGAAAGGGGGGTTGCAGTGTCCCAGAGGGCTGTGACCAAGTTAGCTTAACTATTGCAAACCCTGACCTCTGGGTGGAGGCACCCGCCATTGGATCCAGGCCCCTCAACCTGTTAGTGGCAAATCAGGCAGGGGTAGTAGCCCCTGGGATAGCGCCATCTAGGGGTTACACAAGTTACAGAGGAAAACAGGGATATGACAATTGTTACAGTCCAACTAGTAGTACAAGGCACATAGGTTATAGTATATTGATTGACAGTAACATTGGATGCAGTTTGGCTTGTAGTACATAGAATACACTGGTTACTGTTTAGGATGAAGCACATACAATTTGATAACACTGAGGCGAAAAGACAGAGTAATAAGTGCAGTATAAGACAGGACAAGAAAACGCAAGCCAAGAAGTGCCGTAGTTGGTTTTGAATAAGCCAGCTTCCATAACTTATGCTAGGTGCCACTGGTCAAGCAAGGGGGGGGGGGTCGGACTGGGCGGGAGGTACTAGAAAGTATCAAGTGCAGGAGCAATTTACCATGAGGTAGTTTGCCAGCGCTGTAGATAGGGAGTGGGTAGAGGAGGAGTGGCAACTTTGAGGAGGGAGCTCCTTCCAGAGTTTAGGGAAGTGATGTAAGAAGATTGCTTGCCCGATAGAGGTCCTCCACCTTGGGATTAGTAGGTGACGGTAGTAGAGAGATCTAAGGGCATAAGTAAGGGTGGGAGCAGGGGAAAGTAGTGAAGAGAGATAGGACGGGAGGGCGTCAAGCCCAAATTTTGAGACAAATTTAGCGCACTGCTGCAGGTGGCAGTTTTCGAGGGATGGGAATGCAAGGGAATGGTAGAGGTTGCAGTGATGGGTGCAGGGGGGGGTGACATCGAGAGTGAAGCAACAGAAGGCATGGAAAAGGGGGTTCAGTCTGGCTAGGGTAGATTTGGGAGCAGCACTGTAGACTATGTCGCAGTAGTCGAAGGAGGGAAGGATCATCTTCTGCACTAGTTCATGCCTAGCAGTAAGGGGGAGGCTATGGCGATTCCTGTAGAGGGCACTGAGCTTGGGGCAAAGTTTTTTTATGATTGCATCGATTTGGTCAGAGAAGGAAAGATGACGGTCGAGCCATACTCCTAGGTACCAGAAGGAAGTGGTGTCCTCTAGTATTGTCCCATCAAGGGTGTGAAGGGAGGGGAGCCTCAATAGACGTTGACGAGTGCCGAAGGTCATGTGACAGTTTTTTTAGCGTTGAGGGAGAGCTGGTGAGAGCTGAACCAAAGCTGAACTTTGTTGAAGTCAGACTGGAGGTTGGCTGTTACCTCATCCGTGGGGGAGCCAGAGGCAGATAGGACAGTATCATCTGCGTACATATGAATAGATGTAGTTGAGCACTCTAGAAGGAGCTTATTGAAAAAGATGGAGAACAGAAGGGGACCAAGTACTGACCCTTGGGGGAAGGGGGAGGAAGTGGTGTCTGTAATTCTAACTGATTGTGTTCTGCCTGAGAGGTAGGCATTGAAACATTTTGTGGCTGAGTCAGAGAGGCCAGCTTCTGAGAGGCACGATAACAGCAGGGGGTGGGAGACCACGTCGAAAGCTTTGGCTAGGTCAACGAAGATAGCTGAAGTAATCAGCCTTCTGTCCATTCCAGTGAGGATGGTGTCTGTGAGCCTGATCCGGAAGGAGGCAGTGAAGTGTCCCTTCCTGAATCCGGACTGGAACGGCGTGAAGAAATTTGATTCGGAGAGAAAGGAGGTGAGTTGGTTGAGCACTAGGTGTTATTGTAGTTTAGCAAGAGCTGGGAGAAGAGAGATAATTAGAGGGGGAGGTGGGGGCACGCCCTTTAGGGAGGGGGATGACGATAGCATGCTTCCATATCTGGGGGACAGATGCAGTGGAAAAGGAGAGGTTTAGGAGGTTGGCAATGGGGGTTGCTATGGCAGGGGTGGAGAGGTGGAGGAGTTTTTTGTCTAAGTCATCGGGGATTTACCTTTTGATGGGTTGATAGCCCATAGGGCCTCGAGGGCATCAGCTGGCGAGATATCTTGGGAGGAAAAGGTGAGTGGCCTGTGAGTGTTCTTTAATCCGGCAGGAGGAATGTGCGGCACAGAAGTGGGCAAGGAGGAGAGGAGAGCAGAGGTGCAGGAGGAGAAATATGTGTTGAATTCTGTGGCAACAGCACGTGGCTCCGAGAGGAGGGTGTTATTCACGATTAGGAGTGGGGTGGGGTAAGCAGCTGGTGGGGAGAAGAGGGAATGAATGACCTTCCGGAATTTGGATGGACTATTTAAGTTAGAGTGGAGGGAGGAGCTGAAGTATTCTGCTTTAGCTAGATGGGTTGCTCTGGTACACTTGTTGCGTAGAGTCCGATAGATGGTGGAAGTTGTGTGGGGGGTGTGAGGCTTTATGGATTCTCCATGCTTTGTCCCGTGCATTTTGGCATGCTAAAAGTTCTCAGGTGATCCAAGGCAGGTGGTTGCCATGTGCTGTAGTACGACTCAGAGGGGCGTGTGTGTCCCAGACTTTAAGGAATGTGCTTTGGAAATGTTTGAAGGCCTCATCTGTGAAGAAGAATATATAGGGTGGCTCCCAGTTAGCAAGCACAAAGTCATCAAACACAGGAGTGAGGTTTAGGGATTTGAAGGAGTGTTGGACTAGGTACTTTGGGGCGGATTTGGGGCAGTAAATTTTCCGGACTAGGTAAATAATATGGTGATCACTTAGGGGATCAGATAGTAGTCCTGCATTGATGACCCGGGGGGGGGGGTGGCTGGTGAGAGCCCAGTCTATTAGCGAGCAGTTGAGCTTTTTGAGGCTTAGAGATGTGGGTTCGGTGATGGTTTGTGATAGGTTTAGTGCAGGTATATCTGTCCGGGGTTTTGTTGAAGGATGGAACTAGCCAATTGTGGTTGAAGTCTCCCAAAATATATAGTACTCCAGTAGGGGTTGAGGAGGAGATTTGCGCGAGGAGGTCAGTGACACATGTAGCTGGTGTGCCAGGCCGGCAGTAAATGCCAGCTATGTAGATTGGGAGAGACAGTTGTAGAAGTAGTAGTTCGTAGGCGTGGGGTTTGGTCTTGGCTAGGACTACTAAGGAGCGCAGTTCTGAGTTTACATAGATGGCCATGCCACCACCTCTAGACGACCTGTTCTGGCGGGCCAGAGCATAGCCTGGGAAGGTAAGCGAGGGATCAGAGATATTCTTGTTTACCATGTTTCAGAGAGGGTGAGGACATCAGGAGCGTGGTGAGCTGCAAGTAACTTGAGGGAGTCAAGTTTGAGGGGTAGACTTCTTATATTTAGGTACAAGAGATGCAGGCCATGTGGGAGGTGGTCTGCAGTGGGGCTTGTGGTTGTATTAGGGGAGGATTCCGCTGCTATTGGTAAGATGGGGGTGTTTAGGGGGCCTGGGTTAAGGTGTATGTCCCCTGCCGCAAGGAGCAGGAGGCCAATAGTGAGGTAGTGTGCAAACACTTGTAAGTACCGTAGCGCTGTCAAGCAATATCTTGGTAGTGGGCTTGAACGACGAGGGGTGGCAGGTCGGGAGGTAGTTAGTTGCAGAATTACCCAAGAGTGCGAGGGGGCCAGGAGGAAGGGTCAGGGACGCAAGGTGTAGTGGGACCAAATTAGGCTGGGTGATGAGATGGTCACAGAGTTAGAGGGGTAATGGGGACTGCCAAAGTGCAGTAGGGTGGGGGGAGGCAGTTTAGGAAGAGTTGGTGGCATGTAGACAGGAGTGGTGGGAGGCAGGTGCATAGGATAGTAAGAAGGAGCATGTGTCCGGGCAGGGGAGACATGGTTCCTGATCTCAGAGTGTGGCAGTGGAGTAGCAGCTCTGGGAGTTCATTAGTGTTTAGGGTAAGATCTGAGGGATAGGCAGCCAGTAAGTGATTGGCTGCAGGCTGAGCTTTAGCAGTCCAATGAGCGAAGGTGTTTAGGTGGCCAATGAGGGAGGCACCTGGGTTTAGGGGCGGGGAAAAAAGTTTATTTAATCAGTGGAGGGGGTGGGAGGGGGAGCCAAAAAACCGGGTTCCGAGAGAACTCCCAGTGCTAGCTGAGACAGTCTTGTCCAGGGAATTAGCCTGAGCCAATGGGGTTGAAGGAGCAGCGAGCGGCATCCAGTGGGGGGGCTGCAGTACCTCTGAATGCTCCAGTCGGCTCACGGAGTGGGTCCCGGGCTACAGTCTGGCTTGTCACTTGTTACTGGAGGCTACACCGGTGGCTGGAGCTCCTGCAGGGTCGGGGGCTCGTATCACAAGCCGTGTTACTCCGTCTGGGCGAGGTATGCCTGAAGGGGGGGCTGCCTGCAGGAGGGAAGGGAGGGCAACAATATAAGTAATTGGGAACAAAGCAGTAATTAGCAAATTAGGGGGAGGGGGCACAACACAAAGAAAGAATGGGGTAGGTGTGGGCACAGAGCTCTCGGACCAGGGGGGGTGTCAAAATAGGCTCGCGATTCAGGCAGACAGAGGGTCGGGAGAAAGCGCTTCAAAACTGGCTGAGCTCCCTGCAGTTTAAATTTTAAACAAGTCGGGATGGGGAGGGGGTGGCAGGCAAGTTAAGAGAGTACTGCCAGATACCGACCCATTCAGGACAGACGAGGGAAAAAGGAGGGTAAAATACAGCGCTTTAAACTTAATACAACACTTTAAACCTGGAGCTTAGTTTAGACAGAGGTGACTCAATGGAGGCAGGATCATTTGAAACACTGCAAGACTTCTAACTCCCCTGACTCGGCTGCACACAATCTACTCACTATTTTATTTTATTTTATTTATTTATTTAGTTAGTTAGTTTTTGTTTACCGGGTGAGTACCATAGCCATGAAATGACTGTTTTCAGGCATGACCCAGGAGATTACAGTAGGAAGGCATGGAATTACATTTGAAAGAGGTAGAAACAAAAATACAGAGCAAAACAGGATTTGACAATACTAGAGTTGGTACACAATTTGGCAATTACATGGGTAGGTAACAAGTTGGGTCAGAGTTTACACACACCAACAAAAACAGTGATGACTATCACATGTAGCTAAGCATAAAGGGTTAAGAGCAGCTAAAGCAAAAACCAATGGAGACATAAGTGCCTAATAACCTATCTGGAATGGGTAGGATGATTTGAGAGCAGTATGCAGCAGTGGAAACAGAGTGTGAATGCAAATTCAGCGGGGTTTGAAGCAGGCACAGGAGACCTGGCTAAAGAGGTAGGAGCAGCAGTTGGTTTAAACTTTGCATGACTAGGGGCTAGGCGAACTTCGGGAGGCAGAGAGTTCCAGAGTTTAGCCGCTGAATGAGAGAAAACAAGGGTTCCTTTGTTTGATTTACACCTAGGTATTTGCAGCAATGATTTGTCAGATGATCGGAGACCATGGGAGGAGGACAGCGGAGTTAGTAGGGCGGCCAGCGAGACAGAGATCCTTGATCTAATGACATTATCAGTCAGGAAGCCAAGGGCAAGCGTTCGCGCCGATGCGGGGGGTAGCCAGTTTAAGTCAGCATAGAGTTGACAATGGTGTTTCGACCAGGGGGAGGCCGAAGCATACCTACAGATGCTGTTATAAGTTGTGTCCCATTTCCTGAGGAGAGTATTGGTTGAACTATATACTAAGATATAAGATAAGTGACTACTCCATAGCATAATGATGGGAGCAAGATTCCGTGGGCTATAGCTAATCTAGCTGCCTGCATAAGGGCGTAGCTGGTTTTGTAGGCTACTGCAATTTTAGCATTAACTGATTTACATGTAGACATTACATGCTCATTAAACTTTAGATTTTCGTTGAGGAGTACTCCAAGATACTTGAAAGAGCATACTGGTTTAAGGACCATACCACCTAGACCAAAAACTGTAAATAGATCCCGGTTTTTGTTTAATTTGACTGCCGAACCAAACAGTATTGTATGTGTTTTATCAGCATTAAGGATTAGCTTATGTTGGAACAGCCAGGATTGAATAGACTTAAAAGCAGTGGTAAGGGTCTGGTTTATATGGTGAATGTTCTTATCATTACAGTACAAGACCAGGTCGTCTGCGTAGAGGATAGCCGAGCAATCGGGACTAATGACGAGATGCTGTTTATAAAAATGGAGGAGAGGAGGGGTCCTAGTATCAATCCCTGAGGAACACCTAGGTTAATGGCCATAGGACTGGACACAGCGGAATTAAATCTAACAATCTGAGTTCTATTTGAAAGATAGCTATTAAACCATGTCACTGAGTTAGGTGAGAAACCAAGGGCTAGGAGACTCTAATAGAAGAGGATGATCAACAAGGTCAAACGCCTTAGCCAGGTCAATCAAAATTGAACGCGTGAGGTGGCCGTTGTCCATAGCAATTAAAGTATCATTTGTGAGGTGGAGTAAGGCTGTGGAGGTGCTATGACCTTTGCGAAACCCATACTGAATTGGTGAGAGAAGTTTATATTTAGCCATGTATTCTGTAACTTGTATTGATACTAGCTTTTCCATTATTTTACTTAGCAGTAGTAGAATAGCTATAAGCCGATAATTAGCCATATCTCTTTTATCACCCTTCTTTAAAACCGGGGTGATTCTGGCCATTTTCCAGACATCTGGGACAATTCCATTACAAAGAGGGAGGGTAAAGATCCGTGATAACGGCTGGGCAATGAATGGTGCAGCCAGTTTTAAAAGTTTGGGTTCTATACCATCAGAGCCTACACTGGTGTTGACAGAAATAGTATTCAGCAGGCCTAGGACGTCGGATTTAGAAACAGCCTTGAAGTAGAATGGAGGGGGAGATGCAGTAGGTCTGGGTGGAGTGGTTTGAGGTGAGGGCTGTCCTTGGGGTAAGACAGATGTGAAGCTGGACAGATCAGAGAATTGTTTATTAAATGCTTCCGCAATTGTCCTGGGGTTGTTGCAGTGGACCCTACTAATGATCATTTCATTGGTCAAAGACGTGTTTTTTAGCACCTAGGAATGTTTTGACGTGTGCCCAGAATTTCTTGGAGTCACCTGATGCTCCCAGCCTTTTGCAATACGTGCTTTTTGCTACTCTAATCCATTTATTGCAATCTTTTCTCTGGATTCTGTAGGTATGGTAGTCTGAAATAAGGCCAGTTTTCCTGAAACGCCTCCAGCTCTTATCCCTAGCATGTAGTGCAGCCAGGAGGTCTTTGTGTAACCACTTGGTTGGTGCTATGTGGACCCGTCAGGTCACAAGGGGTGTATGGCTATCCTGAATTTCACGAAATTGGTCTATAAAGTAGTCTAGAGCTGTTTGTGCATCCAGGGATTGAGAAGGACAAGACCAGTCAATAGATGAGACTTCGTACAGGAACTGCGCCTGATTCAGATTGGCATAGTTCCTGAAGGTGATGTAGCGTGGGGGATGGGACTGGGAGCTAGAGTGTTGCCACACACAAAAAATGGGGCAGTGATCAGATATGCTATCCGGCAGAGTGCCAACAGCCACGATCCTGTCAACCCTATTTGTTAATACCCAATCCAGTAGCGTGCTTGACATTGCCTTAGAGGAGAATCTCATAGGCTCAGTTATAACTTGATGCAGGTTATAGCTCTGGAATAAAGATAGAAATTACCTCTGAGTGTGTCCCAGCCAGTTTAGATTCATGTCCCCTAGGATACGCAGTTCATTTTTGCCTGCTGGTTTTACCGTATCATCCAGCATATTAGTGAGAGCAGAGAGCCCTCCCTGGGGAGGGTTATAGGCAACAGCTATTATTTTGCACCCAGGCGGAGAAGTGCATGAAGGAATTCACAGACAGAGGATTGGGGTATAGTTTCTGCGAGACGTTTAGATGTGCTGTGTGAAACAGTGCAACACCCCCAACCCGCTTAGAGGATAACCTGTAATTCCTGAGAAGGCTATAATTTTGTAGTGAGCAGATAGAGTCAGCGGTGGAGGGCTTCAGCCATGTCTCAGAGAGGCACAGTATATCCGGATTGTGGGTGGAGACCCAAGCCTCCAGCTCCATGTGGTTGCGTGTAAGGCTTCTAATGTTCAGGTGGGCTATGCGGAGCCCAGAAGCAGTAGCCCAGGTGGTGTTATTGCACGGCTGTGGATGTACGGGACCAGGGTTTTGTTCCACATCGCCTGCCAGCAGGATAGCAAGCAGCATTAGATACCAGAGCTTGCAATGAATAAATGGAGTAACCATGGTACTTTTTAGGCAAAGAGTATGATCTAAGTATGCAGCCACAAGATAATTGATGAACCTTGGGACTAGTAGAGGGGTGATGTCAAGGTAGTTAGTAGGTCTTACCAGCATATTGGAGAAAGCAAAATTTCTATTTGCGTTCTGCTTCCAGGTACTGCTGCAGTAACGAGGGGGGAGTGAGAGCCTAGCCAGTGAGCAGAGCAACAGGCTGGCCATGAGAGTGACCAGATAATTGAGTGTCATGATGAGCAGCAGCCCCACCATTGCTAAAAATGTAGAGAGTAAAGAGGACCAGCACTATTACAGCTAGAAACAACAGCCACAGGGAGTCAGAAAATGAGCACCAGAAAAAGGCCAATGCCCCTAGTGGCTGTATGTGATAAGGAGCAAATGGCAAAGTGGCCTGTTGGACATCAGCTGAAACTGACCAAGAACAAGCTTATATAACTAAATGCAGAGATTGGGCAGGTGGGAAGAGGAGGGCGGGGTTTCAGCGTTGTAGTAACGCCACACAAGCTGCCGTGCTGGCGGGCAGCAAGGTTCATCTGATTACCTTGACTCTGCAGTAACGGAGGTGGGCAGTCTCCTGCAAGCAGGACCGCTTAATTAGATACAGTTGGGGTTTGTCCAGGTCTGGGCCGTAGACGTTTGAATCCAGGACCGTGGAGGTATGGCTCGTGCCCAAGCGGGCAGGGATATCCTGGGGAGAAGAGGAGAAGGGGAATTTAAGTAGGGAGAGAGAGGCAGGGCTAAATAAATAACAAAGGAGTAGGGCGGGTTTATGTAACCCCCAGGTGACGCTGTCCCAAGGGCTACTACCCCTGCCTGCTTGACTACTGACAGGTTGAGGGGCCTAGGTTCTATGGCGGGTGCCTCCACCCTGAGGTCAGGGTTTGCAGTGGTTAGACTAGCTTGGTCACAGCCCTCGGGGACACTGAGACCCCCTTTTATTCCCTCTAGTGGCTCACACAATGCACAGCAGTTACAGTCCCAATACCCCACATGTACACACTGTTCATTCATAAAGTACTACTTACCCTCGAGACTGATTCTAAGGTTCGTCTCTGGGGACCCCCTGTAAAATAAGGTTAATCAACATACACAAACCAATACAATGCTTGATATGTAGGTACTGACACTTCAGACAGTTTGAAGTTTAACAACATCAAATCTGGTTTATTTAGGGGGAATAAAACACGGGAGGGGGAGATCAGGTTAATTGGCAGAATTAAATCACAGTACTGTGCACACATACAGAGTATGAAAAGTCACACTCTGGGTACCCAGTTTGGGGGGCTAGCCAGGTCCGTTGCCCAGGGTTGGCCGGCAGGTTCAGATGGACAGGGCCCTGTAGAAGAAAATATATGCACAACACCCAATTGTAATCTGGAGCCGGATGGCTCAGTCCATGAAGAAGTGAAACAACAATAATTAGATGACACACTTGTAATTGAAAACAGGCTGCAGGGGAATACCCTGATTTGTACTCACAATACCCAAGCTGAGAACTGGGTGGTGGATGTTCTTCTGGGTTGCCAGAACAACAGGGCATGGAGACAAGGTCCTTGTGACTGGACCCCACTGCAGTAGATAGCAAACAGATTTAGTCCGAGACAAGCTGGGGTTTGCTTCCAGTTTCAACACACACAGCACACAGCACAGGGGAGTGGAAACAGCGATTCCCCACAAGCACTACGCACATTCATATGTAAAAGGAAAGTACTATACCAGGCAGGCTGCTCCTAGATCCCGACCGCAATTACTGCAAAATATCCGGGAGCACACACAGCAGCTTCAGTTCCTGACCGACCGAGCACGATTCAGCAATTTCTCCAGTCTTCTACAGGGTTAGCCTGGTTTCTACCTTTCAGACTTCCTTCTTTCTCCTCACAAGTTGGATTCAGTCCGAACTAGCACTTACAACGGCTGCAGGCTGAACCTCAGGGCCTCACATGCACTTCCCACACGAAACTATACACCGCAGAAGCACAGAGCTCCTTCTCTCTTCACTGTCACAACTGATCTGATCTTTCCAGTCAGAGAGCAGGGCATTTCCTTAAGCTCCACACCATTCTGTTGGCTGGTTCGGCTGTCACTCACTATAAGACTCCCTCTGTTGGTGGAAAAAGGCACCAAGGTTAAAACTACATTTCCCAGAGTCACTGCCTGTACAATCCCCTTGTTGCTGGCTCAAAATTGAGAGTCCAAGTTCTGATTTGTCCACAGGCTCCATCTTAGGGTCTCCCTATCATCCTGATTGGTCCAAATCAGCAATTCAGGACCAAAATAAAAGAGCTACACTGAAACAGTTCTTGCTGAAGGGAAAGCAGGTTAGACAAACTGTATTTTCATTGTCACTCTAACAGATTTCTGGCAAACAGTTATATCTTTCAACAAGGCTTCCTTTGCACAGGTAGCGACGGCAGAAACGGAGCGAATTGACAGTAGCTTGGGCGGGATTCGAGCATTAAATACACAGTCCCCCCATACAAACTAATTAAGTCTGCAAGCAGACAGCTCTTAAAGAGACAGTACGTGGAGGCTCAAATAGCACTCACTTGGAACCACATTTAAACAGCTCAGGCACCAAACACCGCCCAGACTTGGAGCATTCAGGCAAGCTCCTGGAAGACTTTTGGGAACCCCCATTTGCAGGGGGGTTACATTTAGTCTTAGAGCAGAAGAAAAAATCCAGAATTAAAGTTAAGTAGATATAGCCCCCTCACTTGTCCTTGTATTTTAAAATTAAGTTCAAGTTTTGACTACCACAAGAGTTTGCAGTGGGTTCCAAAGTATACGCAGAGAAATTTAACTGTGCCCCTTCAGAAGCAAGTGTAAAATAAGTTTTAAATAAAATGCAGCTAAATTCAAAACTGTGTCCCCCCTCTTAATCAAATGTGAGCAAACAACAAGGCTTTTGCAGCTTAACAGTAAGACTCAGTTTTGAACCACAGACAGCGTCCAGGAGGGACTACAAGCAAAGACTGCAAACTAATGGTTCAATTCAGAAAAAGGGCGCCAAAGTGAAATTCAAAAGAAATGTCCTCAGCGTCGTAGTAGCACCACACAAGTTGGCGGGCGGCAAGGTCCGTCTGATTACCTTGATTCTGCAGTAACGGAGGCGGGCGGTCTCCTGCAAGCAGGACCACTCAATTAGATACAGTTGTGGCTTGTCCAGGTCTGGGCCGTGGAGGTTCGAATCTGGGACCGTGGAGGTACGGCTTGCACCCAAGCGGGCAGGGATATTCTTGATTCTGCGGTAATGGATGTCGCAAACCCACTCAGCAGGTCAGCCCTCTACTCCCAAAGTGCCAACCTCCGAGCGCAGTCTTGTGAACAGTTAACAGAAACAGGGTAACCCTCCTGTCTGTTTTGTGGGTTTGAATCAACCTTTGGTCTCAAGTCTTGGAGGGATTCAAACTGTGAACCTCTTGTTAGCGTACCCAGTGTACAGGCTCAGATAATTCTGCTCTTCGAAGGGGCCAGATATCTTTCGCCTACGGGCACCTAACCAGGCGTACAAAATGAACCCTTAAAACTCTATTAAAGACTTCAGAATAAATTTTTACCTTTTCCCAGTTTGGTAAAACCAGTAAGCTTTGTGCAGTGTCAGCTTTAACCATGAATGCTTCCCTTGTCAAGAAAAAGAAATTCAGAGGCACACCAAGTAGTCTCTAAAGAAGAGATTTACTTCAAAATAGATAAAAAAATGTAAAATGTAGATACAGAACCATATATCATGAAACATACAAATCACTTAAACAAAACAGGTTTAGAAGTGCAGAGTCCTACCACTAATACACTCGGACTTGCCTGTTCTAAGGTATTCTCATCTCATAGTGCTAAAGATGTTTTTCTTTCAGAGTCCAAACATTTGTGTGTAAATGGAAAACAGAATACTGTTTAAAAACTGGCTTTGCCAACCTCTTTGCATGAGGTCACCTAGCTCCACCCTATCAGAATATAAAAAATGTATATCTATGCAAAACAGGATGTCTTATCAAAGGTAAATTCTGTGATCTCAGCATAACTCATTTTCTCATATGACTTTCTTTGCTCTTATGATCAGCTTCCCCTTTCCAGGACATCAAAGGGACTTGTTATGTCTCTCTACCAGATCTCACGGAGGTGCAACATGCTTTGTATCACCATGTGAATTTTACTGTGTTTCCTCTGAACGTTATAAAAGTTTATGATCCAACTTGGCAGTTGGCAAGCTGCAATTTAGTCACATAAAAAGGAGATCCTAAATTTTAAGTTTCTTCTAGCCTGTAATTATTCCTTGGCATTCCAGGTCACACTTATTAGCTAAAACCTGGGGGGGGGGGGGTTGTCATTCCATAGACTGTCCGCATCTCTCATGAGAGACATTCAATAACACATTTTTATATTACAAAAGGCATAGGTTAATCAGAACCAGCTGTCAAAGTGTCACAATTCCTCCCCACCTAGACTGAATTTGGGGGCTCTATCTCCTGCATGGGATGAGCTTTCCAAATTAATTCACTGCTCGTAGACACGAGACAGCCCATTGGAGTTCTGATTTTTGGCTCCAGCCCTATGTAGAATTGTCATATCATACCCTTGCAAAGCAAGACTCCATCTTAGCAATCTACCATTGTTTTTTCCCATCTGCTTCAGCCAAACCAGGGGGTTGTGGTCAGTCTGCTCCACAAAATGCTGCCCATACAAGTATGGCTCCAACTTCTTTATGGCCCACACTATGACAAGACATTCTTTTTCCACAGTAGAGTATGTCTGCTCCCTGGAAAGTAACTTTTTACTCAGGTAGGCTATTGGGTGATCCCTCCCTTGGCTGGATGTCTGACTCAGTACTGCCCCAATACCCACATCTGAGGCGTCAGTCTGAACTATAAGGGTTTGCTATGGTCAAGACTTGTCAAAACAGGAGCACTGCACAGTGCCTCCTTTAGTTTGGAAAAGGCTTCTTCACAGGCTGGTCCCCAGGTAATTTTCTTGGGCATCCTTTTCTTTGTCAGGTCAGATGGGGAGCAGCCAGGGCACTGTAACTGGGTACAAATTTTCTATAGTACCCTGCTGTCCCTAGAAAACTCCTGACCTGCTTCTGTTTTTCTGATCTGGGCCATACCTGGATTACCTCTTTCTTTACTTGGTTAGGATGGAGCTGTCCCCGGCCTACCACATGCCCGAGGTATGCCACTTCTCCCATGGCCACCTGGCACTTCCTGGCTTTGACAGTGAGCCCGGCCCTCTGTATCCTGCCCAGCACTTCCCTAAGGTGGGATAGGTGTTCCTCCCAGCTGGTACTAAAGATGGCAATGTCATCCAGGTACGCCACGGCGTACTCCTCAGCACCATTTAACACCTGGTTCACCAACCTTTGGAAAATTGCTGGTGTGTTCTTAATTCCAAAAGGCATTACTTTAAATTCCAATGAGCCTATTGGAGTGATGAATGCCAACCTCTCCCTAGCTCTGTCTGTCAACTCTACCTGCCAATACCCCTTTGTCAGGTCAGTGGTCGTAAGGTAGGTCACCCCTCCCAGCTTGTCCAAGAGTTCATCCGTCTGGGGCATCGGGTGGGTGTCTGACTTCGTGACTGCATTCAGTCCACGACAGTCCACACAGAAACAAGTAGAGCCATCTGGCTTGGGCACAAGGACTACGGGTGAGGCCCAGGGGCTGTGGGATCTCTGGATTACCCCTAACTCCAGCATCTCCTCCACTTCCCTCCTAATGTCCTTTTGGAAAGCCTCTGACACCCGATATGCTGTTCGCCGTATGGGCATCTGTGTCCCTGTCTCCACAGCGTGTATCGCTAAGGGGGTTAGTCCAGGCTTGGCGCTAAACAATGGGACAAAGTCTGCTAAAACCTCCCTTACTTCCTGGATCTTGTCCAGGGCCAGCTGGGGAGACAATTTTACTACCTCTACAGAGGACTCCTGCTTACTTTCTTCCAGCAAGTCCAGAAGGGGGTCTCCTTCGTCCGTCCCCTCCCCAGGACTACACACTGCAAACGCCATGTCAGCCCTATTTGCATATGGCTTCATCATGTTGACATGGTACATCCTTTCTGTCTGTCTTCTGTCAGGTAACTCTATAATGTAGTTCACGTCATTTATCTTCCTAACCACTTTGTACGGTCCTGCCCACTCAGCCTGCAGCTTGGCTTTCCGGACCAGAATAAGGACCATGACTTCCTGACCCACCATGTACGAGCGAGCTGTGGCTCTGCGGTCGTGCCACACTTTCTGTTTCTGTTGGGCAGCTGCCAGATTGCTCTGGGCTGTCCCCATAAGCTCCTTCAGCCTTTCCCTAAACCTAAGGACATAATCCACTATGGGAGTTCCCTGGGTGGCGTGCTTGCCTTCCCAGTCCTCCCAGATGAAGTCTAGGGGCCCACGTACCCAGCGTCTATATAAGAGTTCGAAGGGGGAAAATCCTGTCAACTCTTGGGGCATCTCCCTGTATGCAAACAACAGGTGGGGAAGGTATTTCTCCCAGTCCTTCCTATGCTGTTCAGCAAACACCCAGAGCATTGACTTTAGGGTACCATTGAATCTTTCCACAAACCCATTGGCTTGTGGGTGATACGGTGTTGTGCATCTCTGCACCACCCCACACTTCTCCCATAAACATTTCATCAGGTCCGACATGAAGGAACCCCCCTCGATCGGTGATAACCTTCTGCGGAAACCCAACATGGGAGAAAATCCCAAGTAAGGCATTTGCCACTTTGTCTGTCCTCAGTGAGGACAGGACGACTGCCTCTGGGTACTGGGTGGCATAATCCACCACAGTCAGGATGAATCTCTTCCCTGAGGAGCTGTGGGTATTTAAAGGCCCCACAATATCCATTCCCACCCTCTGGAATGACTCCTCCACTATGGGCAAGGGAATCAGGGCAGCTTGGGTTTTCTTGCCCGCCGTCCCTATTTCTTGGCACCAGTGACAAGACCTGCAATACTCCTTCACCTGCTGGGTGAAGTTAGGCCAATAGAAATTCTGGGCCAACCGCTGCATAGTGCATGGCGATTCCCAGGTGACCAGACTAGGGAATATCATGTGCAATCTTGAGCAACTGCTTACGATACCACTGGGGAATGACAAGCTGCCTGCCTAGCACCCCTCCCTCTGTCTGTACTGCCTGAGTATACATAAGCCCATTTTTCCAATAAACCTTATTTCAAACAACATGAAGTCTTGCTGTATTCTGACTATTGCAGTTAGGTCCTGCCTTTCAACTGCCCTGGAGAACAAAGAGTTAACTTTCTATGGCCAGCATGGAATGTTCAGCGCGAGCTCAGTTGAAGACCCCTGTCTGCTGTTGTGTAAACTCCAACCGTCAGATTCTTTACTCCGCCTCACTGAACAGTCGCTCCGGAGATTTCTCCTTGCTCAGTTCAAAAAAAGTCGGTTAAAGTGTCGTTTTTCGCTCGGTTTCTACCGAATTTCTGCTACCGAATCTGTCGGTTTAAGTCTCTGTCTGTGGTACCGTGAGTACTAGATAGGTTTTACATTTTGTTTCTGTGTGGAACTTGTAAATTTTGGATCGGTTCGGCTGAACCGATCAGTGTAGTTTAAAAGTTTGTGAATTTACTTAGAGTGTAGTAACTGGTCTGTATAGGTTCTAAAAACAGTTTATTACGTTTTTTCCAAGACCCATAACACGGTCAGGAACCGATAGGGGAGTCTTGCCTGGCGGATTGCCAAAAAAAGGGTACGTTTTGGATAGGATTGGCCATGTCTGAGAAACCCAAGAAAAAACGGGCCCACTGGGTTTCAACACTGCAGTGTGTGTGGGGAAGCCTTTGCTAAGGCTGATCCCCACACCACCTGTGTTTATTGTCTGGGGTTTGACCACCTCCAGTCAGACTGCCAAATTTGTAAGAATTTTCCCAAAGCTACCCTGGATAAGAGAGTAGGTAGACTGAGGGAAAGGGAGGCCGAGGCGTCCGCTGACCCAGATGGCCAGCCTGGTTCGGTTCCGACCGAACCAGGAGGAGTGCCCTCTGACCAGGGCCAAACTTCTTCTGGCAAAAGGAGAGTCAATTCTGAGGAGTCGGTCCTGGTTAAAAAGAAGAGAAAAGATAAATCGTCCGGTTTGGATCCTGAAATTCATACTCCGACCGCTGATGAGATAGCAAAAGCGATAAGAATAGTGCAATCGCTAACTTCGGTACCGGCCGAACCGGCACCATCTGGCAGGGGCTCGGTTCGGTCAGTTCCCCTGGTTCCGGATTACACTCCAGAAGAATTTTATGAACCGGAGGAGGTGGAGGGAGAGTATGAGGATGATGATGGTGATTATGAAAGTCTGGATGTACCTATTGACCCGGACATCTCCCCACACAGACCTTCAGGTATTTCTCCTCCTAGGCTTTCTGAGTCCCGTTCCCACTTTATGTTTTACAAAAAAGTGGCTGAAACCCTCCAGCTTCCATTGGAAGAAGCAGTAGAGGATCAGGAGGAGCCTGATTTTGTTGAAATGATGGACATCCCAGAGTCCAGGAGACTGTCTGTTCCCCTCCATAAATCTTTTGGGAAACAGACAAATAAAATTCTTAAGACTCCTAACTCCATACCTCCTGTGGACAGACGAATGGACAAGAGGTACACCCTTTCAGGTTCGGACACGAAGTTCCTTTCTCAGCAGTGCAGCCATGTTGGGGTAGTGCAGGCTGCTGCCTGTGATAAGGCAAATATTCCCTTGGCATCACACCCCCCAGATAAGGACTCCAGGAGGATTGATGCCATGGCAAAGAAGCAGTACAAGGCAGCATCTTTGGGACTCAGACAGGCTAACTATATGACCTACACAGCTAGATACTAGAAGTCCAGATGGGACACTGTGCTGGCTTTGGCTAAACAGGCCCCTGACCAGCTTGCCAAAGAGCTGGAGCAGGTGGCTGCAGATGGGATTGAGGCATCCAAGGTGCAATTTCATGCTGCTGTGGACTCCAAAGATGTTTCATCAAGAGTCATGTCTACATCTGTGGCCCTTCGGAGGATGGCTTGGCTCAGATGTACTAGCCTATCACAGGATACCCAGGCTAAGGCCATGGATTTCCCTGTCATTGGTAATTCCCTGTTTGGGGAGCAGACAGAGAACTACATGAAAAAGATGGACGAGTACAGGACCACTTACAGGAGTGCTCAGGCCAAGGAAAGGCAAGCCACTCCTCAAAGGCAGCAGTCCAGGGGCAGGGGCAGGCTTTTTCAAAGGCCTTTTTGCCAAGCCCAGGCCTCTTCTTTTTCTTTTTCTTATGCTCAGAGGGGGTTCTTCAGAGGGAGAGGCAGACGGGGAATGAGCAGGCCTGCTTCCACCCCTCAGCTTAAAGCCTCTGCCAAGCAGACACCCTGATGGGACTGCCCCGGCCAATTCTCCAGTACCTGTTGGGGGCAGGCTGGCTTACTTTGTCCAGGACTGGAAGTCTCTGCAATCAGACAAGTGGGTCCTGGAAATAGTAAGCCAGGGACTGGTTCTCAGCTTCAAAATATTTCCCAAGATGAGAACCAGATCCTTTCCACCTGCAAATCCATCAGAGACCCTTGTCCTAGAGGCAGAGGTTTCTTCCCTCCTGGCTCTCGGAGCCATAGAGAAGGTTCCTACCCTACACAAGGGCAAAGGACTGTACTCCAGGTACTTCCTAACCCCCAAAAAGACAGGAGAATGGCGGCCCATCCTGGATCTAAGATATCTGAACAAGCACCTTTTAAAACCAAAGTTCAAAATGGTGACTCTGGGAATAATTCTGTCCTCTCTAGGACCAGGGGACTGGCTAGCCTCCCTGGACCTCAAAGACGCCTATTTTCACATTCCCATTAGGTGCTCCCACAGAAAGTACCTCAGGTTCGAGTTGCCCTCAGGCCACTATCAGTTCAGAGCAATGCCCTTTGGCCTAACATCAGCCCCAAGGATGTTCACAAAGTGCCTGGCAGTAGTGGTGGCTTTCCTAAGGAGAAAAAAGATCTCCATCTTTCGATACTTGGACGACTGGCTCATAGTGGGTCAGTCTCCAGACCAAGTCAAGTCACATCTGCAAATAACTCAGCAAGTGCTCACTTCCTTAGGATTCCTCCTCAACCTTCCAAAGTCAGTTCTCGAGCCAGTACAGCTCCTCACCTTCATGGGGCAGAGCTGGATACAATAAGAGCAAGAGCCTTCCTTACCCTGGACAGGGCAAGGACTCTTATGGAACTGGCCTCTTCATTCACCCTTCAGGTGTCTCGACCAGCAAGGCATTTCCTGCAGCTTCTGGGCCACATGGCAGCCTCTACAGCAGTGGTCCAGGGAGCAAGATTCCAGATGAGGGACATTCAGTTCCACTTAAGAGCCTTCTGGTCCCAAAGAAAGGATTCCCTTACCAAATTAGTCCCAGTGACTCGAACCCTGATCCAGGCTTTGCAATGGTGGCAGGATCAGGACAATTTGCAACAAAGAGTTCCTTTTGTCACTCAGTCTCATTCAGTGATACTCACCACAGATGCCTCCCTGCTGGGCTGGGGAGCCCACCTGGGAGATCTTACCATCCAAGGGCTGTGGTCACCTCAAGAATCTCTGCTTCACATCAATCTCTTGGAACTCAGAGCAGTGTTTCTGGCACTGCAAGTTTTTTCCAAATCTGTACAGAACAAGGTGGTCCAGATCAGAACAGACAACACCACCACCATGTGGTACAAAGGAGGCAGTCGGTCTACGGCCTTGTGCACAGAAGCAATGAAGTTGTGATCCCAGGCCTATTCCCCTGCAAACCTCTCTGATAGCAGTTCGCCTCCCAGGGAAGGACAATGTCCTAGCAGATGCACTGAGCAGAATATCCCAGGGCCATCACGAATGGGCCCTGGATCCTCTGATTTTGAAAGTGATTTTCTCGAGATGGGGCACTCCAGAGATAGATCTTTTTGCAGCCCCAGACAATCACCAACTCCCTCTCTTTTGTTGCAGACCCCCAGTCTTGGGCTCAGTCCCCCTGGATGCTCTGATTCTGAATTGAGAAGGGACATTTCTGTATGCTTCCCCCTTCCCTCTCCTGTTCAAGCTGTTGATCAAGATAAGGTCACAATCATGCAAAGTGATCCTGATTGCTTCAGACTGGGTCAGACAGCCCTGGTGCCCCCTGTTGCTGTCTTTAGCAGTCCACCTTCCCCTGTCTCTTCCCAGGAATTACAACCTGTTGACATCTTCTCAGGGGAGGATTTGGTACCTGAACCTCAAGTCTCTCAGTCTCAAGGCATGGCTCTTGAAGAGTTAGAGTTTGCTGATCTGCAGCTTTCTCAAGGGGTTCTGGATATCCTTAAGGCTTCTCTCGAAAGCCTTCCACCAGAAAAACTTACAACTCCAAATGGAAAAGGTTCACTATTTGGTGCTCTAATAAGGATATTTCTTCAAAATCTGCTGGGTTGCCTACAGTCCTGGACTATATGGTCCATCTTAATGGCCTAGGCCTTAGGCCAGCTACACTTAAAGTGCATTTGGCAGCTGTTTCTGCCTTCTTGTCAGTAGGCAAGCCCTCTCCTCTGTCAGCCCATCCTGTGTTTTGTAAGTTCTTCAAGGGATTGCTGCACACCATTCCCCCCCTTTAGGGACCCTGCTCCTGCTTGGGACCTTAATGTTTGCATTGCTCAGTTTATGCAACCACCTTTTGAGCCTTTGTCCTCTGCAGAGCTTAAGTACATGACTTGGAAAACTGTGTTTTTGGTAGCCATTACCTCTGCCAGGCGTATCAGTGAATTGCAAGCCCTGTCAGTGGAGTCTGATTTCATCTCTTTCCATAGAGATAAGGTGGTCCTAAGGACTAACAGGAAGTTTTTGCCTAAGGTGGTTTCAGATTTCCACCTTAACCAGTCTATGTCTCTCCGTTTTCTTCACTGACCATTCCTCCTCTGGAGAGAGGAGGCTGCACAGCTTGGATGTTAAAAGGGCTCTCAGCTACTACATAGAGCGCATCAAGGGTCACAGGTTTGAGTCCCTCCAGTTGTTCCTCACATATAGAGAGGTCGGTAAGGGCAAACCTGCCACTAAGAGATCTATTGCCAGGTGGATGGTCTCTTGTATGCAATTCTGCTATGAAAAACTGGGTAGAACTCCACCCTCAGGCCTGAAGGCTCACTCTACTAGAGGTACAGCTGCTTCCCTGGCTGCTGCCAGGGACATTCCAATCTTAGAAATTTGTCAAGCAGCCACCTGGAAAACAGTCCATTCATTCACCAAGCATTATTCTCTGGATATCCAGGCTAGGAGCAATGCTCGGTTTGGCACAGCAGTATTTCAGAGCCTATTCCCAAAGTAGGTTCTGTCCCTCCTCCATGGAGGTACTGCTTAGTAGTCTACAGTAGTCAGAATACAGCAAGACTTCATGTTGTTTGAAGAAAAAATTACTCACCTTAGTAATGTAGTTTCTTCTAATGGAGTCTTGCTGTATTCTGACCTCCCCCCACCTCCCCTTTCAGAACCTGGTTTTTGGGATGTGGGTGGGAAGGAGCAGTGTTGGCACCCTAGGGGTGCCTCCTTTTTCACCCTCCTTACTTTGGGGTGTGTTGTGTTTTGGTTTTTGGGTTTCCTGACTTGAGTCTTTGCTTTGAAACCACAAAAACTTTTTTAATAAAAATGAGTTGCCAGTTGGCTAGTGTGAGTTTTACAGTTTCCACACAGAACTTCTAGTGAGTACTGCTCGTAAAGATCTGACGGCTGGAGTTTAAACAACAGCAGACAGGGGCTTCAACCAAACTCACGCTGAACATTCCATGCTGGCCATGGAAAGTTAACTTTTTGTTCTCCGGGGCAGTTGAAAGGCAGGACCTAACTACAATAGTCAGAATACAGCAAGACTCCATTAGAAGAAAAAACATTACTAAGGTGAGTAATTTTTTCGTCTGCCGTCACCTCCCTGTGTGCCATCCGAGTCTGCCCAAGCCCTCAGCTTCTCTAGACTAGGGTCAGTTCTCTGAGCAGCAGCAAACCCTTCACACATTCCCAAGGCATGGGACAGGTCCCCTTCAGTCACTAAACTAGGGTCCCTAGCACTAGCGTCAGGGCACTCAGGATCACTGTCAGTCCCAGCCCTCTGACAATGGGTCACCTCTCCCTCTTCGGAGTAACCCTCTGTAGCTGTGTGGTTACTTGCTACTGGGGAAATTTCTACCCCGGTTTCATTAGTCTCCCCATCTGAAGACACAGACTGGGGAACCAGCCTCTATGTGGTTTCCACAATGGTTTCTGTGGGGTTCAGGGAACTACAGTTTTCCCTTGCCATTTGGCTATGGGTAACTGCACATACCGTTCCCTGTTTGAGATTGTTGCCCAGGATCACATCCACTGCTAAGGTTTTAGCTACAGCCACCTGTTGCACAGTTCCCCCACTTTCACCCCAGTCCAGGAGAACACTGGCCAGTGGCAGTGTTTTTGCCTCACCAGTAAAGTCCTGTACAGTGACGTGTTTATTGGGTATAAGCTGACCAGGCTCTACTAGATCCCCTTTTACCAATGTCAGGGATGCCCCGGTGTCCCTTAACCCTTGAGCATGTACACCATTCATCATGACTGGGTGCATGTGTTCCTTCATGTTCTCAGGCATGCTTCCAGGGACACACAGACAACCCACTTCTTTTCTAGTACCATTCTGCATATCATTGCTCATTCTTTTGGGACACTGTCTGGCAATATGCCCATTTTTTTTACATAACCAACATTCACTTGTCTTTTCAGAGAAATCTTTTCTCTGAAACCTGGGGCTAACTGGTTTTGGTGGAGGCAGTGAGGGTTTTAGCTGCCCTGAAGGCATGCTTTTCCCTTTCTGCGCTGCCACACCTGCCCCATTCGTTCTCAGAGCAGGTCTGCTTTTGGCATAGTGGTCCGAGAGTTCAGCAGCCTCTTGCACTGTTTTAGGATCTCGGTCCTCCAATCTCAGGTTTTCAGCTCTGCTGGGCATGCCCAATAAAACTGTTCTAACAAAATCACATTTTCAATTTGTATCAACAGAGTTTGCTCCAATTCCTTCCCACCAACGTTTTAAAAACTGACATTGTTTTGTGGCTAGCTCTTTGGAGCTCATGTCAGGGCTTCTCCTGAGCTTATGTAATTTAGCTCTGTATGATTCAGCAGTTAATTCAAATTTTTTTAACAGTGCAGCTTTAAGTTTGCTGTAATCATCACTGTCCTCATTGTCCATTTGACCCAATGCATCCCGAGTTTCCCCGATAAGTAGCGGGGATAGCTGGAAGCTCCAGGACTCCTTAGGAATTTTAGCTTGAATAAACTTTTTCAAAAGAATTTAAAAAGGCATCCATGTCCTCCCCCTCTTTAAATTCGGCTATCAATTTGGAATTCAATTTGTAACCCAGTCCTGTAGTCCCAGTTAAACCCAAGCCACTTACCTGCTCTGGTGCCATTGGTTGGAGTCGTAGCTTCTCCAGTTCATGTTGCCTCTGGCGCTCTTGCTCCTCACAGTCTGCGTCTCGGTGTTCTCGCTCTGCCTCACGGTCCGCCTCCTGCTATTCATGATTCCTCTCCCTCTGGAACTCCAGCTCCATTCTGCACAACTCAGTTTGCAGCCTGAGTACTTCTGGATCCAGGATACTGGTGACCTTCCCCTGCTGCTGTTGCCCTTCGCTGGCACTGGCCCTGTTGCCCTCCTCATCAGATCTGGACACTGCACTGGCCACTAGCCCTGCCACACTCAAGGTTTGGTCCCTTTCAGTCACTGTCTGTGACTCGCTGCTCTGGGTATCTGCTACCATCAGGGCATCTACGAGGTTCTGCTTGGTGGCTTTCGCCTTGAACGGGACTCCTCTGTCCCCGCATTACTGCTTTAAGTAGTCTACAGTGTGCCTGCTGTAGTTGGAAGCCATCTTCTTCCTAACTACGCCGCTACTGACTTGCACTTTAGAAAAAAAAAATAAAATGGGTAGGAACTTGACTGTACGCCAAGTGATATAGTTCTGTCTCCTTTTTAAAAATAAATCACTGCCTTTTTCTTTCTTTGCAAGTGAGTAGACAGTTTCAAGCTGACACACTGAACAATAAAAGTTTGTAATACCAAAATTTTTCGCACCGGTGCCAACCAATCTGTCACAAACCCACTCAGCAGATCAGCCCTCTACTCCCAAAATGCCAACCTCTGAGTGCAGCCTTGTGAACTGTTAACAGAAACAGGGTAACCCTCCTGTCTGTTCTGTGGGTTTGAATCAACCTTTGGTCTCAAGTATTGGAGGAATTCAAACTGTGAACCTCTTGTTAGCATACCCAATGTACAGGCTCAGATAATTCTGCTCTTCAGTGGGGGGGGGGGCAGATATCTTTCACCTACAGGCACTTAACCAGGCGTACAAAATGAACCCTTAAAACTCTATTAAAGGACTTCCGGTGACGTCATGGTCAGAGCAGCAGCTTAGGTCGCAAGGCTTCCCCTGAGACCAACCTTAAAAACCTCGATCAAAACATCCAAAGTCATAAAATAAGCACAGCAAAATACCCAAGAGGTCGTAAGATGCCTAAAAAGAGGGGACAAGTTAAAATATGGTCCCCGATGCGTGCAGATGGAAGAAGATCCCAGGATGAAGACTCTGAAAGCGACTCGCGGGCCTCGTCGGCCTCCCGCCACAGTACCTCACAGGCCAACCAGGTGCCCCACTTGATTCTACAATGCCAAATGACACAAATACTCACAGAAATTCGCGATTTCAGGAAGGAAATGAGATCAACGGCTGCTGCACTCAGGACCGACCTCAGTAAACTAGTAAAGAAACAGGACAGGTATGAGGAGCAACTGACAGCAACCAACAGGAGAGTGGAGGAAGCCGAGAGGGCCATCGTACAAATGCACACACAACTAAAGGCCCTACAAGAACGAGCTGAGGATGCAGAATGCAGAAGCCGTCGGAATAATATCTGACTCTCTGGGCTCCCAGAGGGCACAGATGTAATCTCCTTTATTCACAAGCTACTGAGAGAGGTCCTCAAATTACCTGAAACTGTTACGCTGGAAATGGAGCGGGTCCACCATGCCCTGGGTCCTAGGCCTGCAGTGAGTGCTCGTCCCCGCACCATCCTAATCAAATTTCTCAGGCACCAAGAAAAGGAAACAGTCCTGCATACAGCGTGGAAGCAAGGCACAGTATACTACAAAACCCACAGGCTGTTCCTAGAAAATGATTTTGCCCCCGAAGTGATGACGCGTAGGAAGGCCTATTTCCTGGTGATGAAGGTTCTTAAAGCAGCAGGCATACGTTTCCGAACACTGTACCCTGCAAAGTTGATGATCCAGTTTAAGGAAGGTCCCCTCTTGTTTGAAAATGCAGCCGCAGCTATCACAGAGCTCCGATCCAGGAAGATGGAGATCCCACAACAGCGTACGAACACCGAATTGCCCATCGCAGCAAAGCTAGCTCAAAAAGCCTGGGCTATTGGACAGCGCAATGCCAGAAGGCGCCATGGGGCTGAAGCAATCCAAACGATAGTCAACACACTGAAGTCCAGGTCCCAAGGCCCATGGGAGCAAGAACTGAACACCCAGGATCCTGCCGATCACCCACTGGACTTTATGCTGTACAAAATGTGTATAGGCCCGATAAAAATGAGAACACAATGTATTGCAATTGGGGTGGGGGAGGAGGGGAAGCTGGAGAGGGATCGGGGGGGAAGGTTGCCTGTCTCAGCGATGTGCAGTGGTGATCTCTTTGGCCAGAAGGCCTGTAGATTTATTAATGGTATCCTCAAGGTACAGTGATTGGAAGTTGTTTCATGTGCTACGGATGCCATCAGGAGCCTGGGACCCGGGGAGCGCTAGGAGGGCTGCCCTGGACCGGCGGGCTGAGGTAAGCCGTTAAATAGGCTTTGACCTTGCTGGCGGGGGTGGTCTCGCCCTTAGATTCTGTGACTGGATGGGATCCCTGCGCCCACCGACCCAAAGCTCAATACAGCAGCGAAAAGGGAATCACTGCAATAGGCCAGCTATGTTTAACCCATGGCAACAGAATGAAGCAAAAGCAACAGAGGAAGGGGGGTAAGGGAGGGATGGGACATAAAGCCAGTAAGAGATCCTTGGAGAGGAGGGGGGGGGGGGAGTAACCAACAGAGATAGTACCTAAAACAACATACCGTGACTCAAGAGAGAGGTATTTACCTCGTAGACTTCTGGTAGGCTGCCATTCTAAGGAGCGGGTCCCAGATTGTGAAGGTCAGCAAGCCAGGTGCATGGAGTGCTTTAGCTGCAGTGCAATGGAAGTGGTGCTGCTGATGTGCAAAGCGTGTGGATGGGGGTTGCGAGAGGGAAAGCTGCCCACTACTTTATCACATCGGCCAGGCGGATGGGGGATGGCTGCGGGAGGGAGATGTGCACCCTGCACTTGCACGGGTGGGTGGCCGCGCTCCGGAGATGTGGTGATGTGGAAAATGATTGCATCTGGGGAGGGAGCATCGAGGAGGTGAGATGGGAGGCTGGTGTCCGCCTTCGGGATCTACCAGAAGGGATACAGCTCGTATCCTGGGATTGAACAGGGGGGACTTTCGGCCTCCTTGGGGGATTAGAGGTGAGCTGGGAGGGAAGGGATGGGAGGGAACAAAGTTAAACTGAAGGTCTTCCTCTTTGCAGCTCCCATGCCTGATTTCCCTGCGTTCCATAGGTATCACCACACTATGCGCAGGCGGCGAGGGTTAAGGCGAACATGAATTAATACGGCCTCAAGACCCTCATGGACAAAAGGCCCCACCGCATGCAGAGATTGGGAGGTGAGGGGAAGTTGGAGATATGCCCCAGCATGCACAATTACAATGGAGGGATTTAAAAGAGAATATCTGGGAAAAGGTGATACACGAGAATGAGAGGATAAGGGGAACATATGGGGCGCGGGAAGGGGAACCTAAAGGATTCTGGGAAGGGAAGAATACTGGGTGGGGGAGGACACCAATGGTCAAGTGCCAGACTGAACTAACTGAAAGGAACAGAGACTCGACTGGGATAGAAAGAGGGGTGGGCATGGGGAATGGAGAGGTATTTCTAAATGGAGAATGGGCACTGTTCAAATAACATAGTTCAGATGGATTGCCTGGGGCGGGGTGGGAGTAGTCTCTACCCATAGTCCCCGATGGGAAGTGTCCCCGGAGCTCACCGGTGACAGTGGCGGGATCTCGGCTTCCTGCCGGGGTCACCGGAAACCAGTGGTCGGTGGCAGCTCAGGTAACTGTTTATAGGGGAGGCTAATGAGAGTCCTGGAAGACACAAGATGGGTGACCCTCGTCTGGGGTACAGTGGACTGTATCGTGGTTCTCGATTGACTGGCCAGACCCCACAGTTGGGGAGCTGCCGGGGAGAGGCGGAGGATCACATCTCTGATAGGCTGTGTTACCCCCTTATGATCCCCCCCCCGGTGCCCCCAGTCCATGGGGAACCAATGGCAAGACGGGGTGGCCAGAACTGGGAGGAAGAACCCCCCGTCCACACTTCAGAGGACCAAACCCACCACAGTGTTACCTGAACACCTCTCTTACATGACAGTTCTCAGGGGAGCCTAACGCTCCGCTGAATACGCCACCTACCCCAACTACCTTTCCCCTTATGGGTACCATTGGTACCTAAGGCCCCTAGATAAGAAGGGCCGCTACAGTAGGATTAAACTCCTGCCTTAGATCAGGGCTTTGCCCAGATCAGTGGAAGTACCAGTTGTTTAGTTCTTGTTAATATGGCCATTTTGGCCACATGGTGGTGTCAAACACCTATGTTGTATGTTAAAAAATATGTGTTGTTTTGTCAGTATTGTTTTGTATGTAATAAGGTCATCAAACTCACCTTGGGTCAGCAATATCACAGGCCTCACGGGGGCTCAGGGGCAGCCTGCAGGGGGGCCGGGGTGCCGGGTCACAAGCGTCACAACCATTGGCTGAGATGCAAGTACCAAGATTGAAGTTATTATCCCTAAACATCAGTGGCCTAGCTTCCCCCATTAAAAGATCTAAGGCCCCAGCATATATCCAAAGAGCCAAATCTGATATAGTTTTCCTCCAGGAAACCCACATGAATCCAGCCGAACACACCAAATTTGCTAAATTAAGCAGAGGGCAAGTTTTCTACTCCTCTTATAAGGGAGGCAGATGCAGAGGCGTTGCTATCATTATTCCCCCATATACCCCTTTCCAAGTGGACTTAACATGGTCCGACCCTGAAGACAAGCTAGTCATCACCTGAGGAAAGCTTAATGATGAGGAGGTTAGCCTTGTCAATGCATATCTCCCACCGGGCATCACCATCCCACAGCTGAGGCCAATGCTAGACAAAATAGTCCAGATGACTAGAGGTACTCTCCTAATGGCTGGGGACTTTAATCTAACAGTGGATCCACGGATGGACTCCTCAAGTAGGAGACCACAGAAACAAACAACCATCCAGAAATTTTTTTAATAAATTTGTATTGGAGATGGGATGGTGTGACATATGGCGGAAACTACACCCACAAGCAAGAAACTACTCTTATTACTCCCCGGTACACCTCACCTACTCCCGTATAGATTACGCCTATACCCAAGTAGAAAATCTGAATGTTGTACATGATGCTCAGCTCGGCAACATCTCTATCTCGGATCATGTGCCCTTGTTTATCCTTTGGGACTTAGGCATACAGCCCAGAAGTACGCAATGGAGGTTAAACCCATACCACTTACGATCAAAAGAGTTCCGAGAGTTTGTTTCGGAAAAAGTCACAGAGATCCTGGCAGATAACCCTGCCTCGGATTCACCTCCGTCGGTGCATTGGGACATTATTAAAGCAGTCCTTAGAGGACATATAATTAAATACATGGTAGAGAAGGCGAGGCAGCGCAAGGAGTATAGGGCCAAGCTAGAAGACACGCTCCATTTCTTGCAAATGGCACACCAACAGGGTGATGAGTCACTCCTCCCTCAGCTACAACAAACCAAACAGGAGCTGAACAGGTTAGCCCAACAACAGACCGAAATCGCACTCACATTTCTGAAACAATGATATTACGAAGTCGGCCAGCGAGCTACGCATCTGCTTGCGTATCAAATACGCAAACAGAAGAAGAGCGCAACAATCACAACTGTAAGACACCTGCAGGGGGGCCAACCGCTCTCTAAAACACAAGACATCGCACAGGCCTTCACTAAATTTTATAGAGCCCTGTATACCCCAGAGACCACCCCACCCCCAGACAGATTGGCGGCTTATTTAAATTCCATCACCCTCCCAACACTCACAGAAGAGCATAGAGACTCTCTGGTTGAACCCATCACAATGCCGGAGGTGACACAGGTAATAGCAAATGCTAAATCCTTAAAAGCTCCAGGGCCAGATGGATATGGTGCGGAGTTCTATAAGACTACTAGAACTCAGATCACACCTGCGCTTCTTCGGGTGTTTAACTCGGTGTTGGAGGGGGAGTCCCCACCTCAGTCATGGTCTTTCGAGACCATATCAGTGATCCCTAAACCTGGTAAAAACCTCCAAGACTGCGCCTCATATAGACCCATCTCGGTGCTAAACCAGGATTATAAATTGTTTATGAGCATACTGGTGCAACGAATGGATCAAGTTCTCCCCTTATTAATACATAAAGACCAAACAGGTTTTGTGACAATGCGCACCACCACTGATAACATCAAACGCTCTCTCTATTTGGTAAATCAGATGCAAGGAATGGAAGAGCCAACAGTGCTAATAAGTCTGGACGAGGAAAAGGCCTTTAACAGAGTGGCCTGGCCATTTCTGTATCTAACCCTAAGCAAATTTGGATTCCCCCCCCTACCTTCATCGAAATCCTACAAAATGTATATTCTGCCCCTCTGGCATGCGTGAAGGTGAACGGACATCACTCTGAGTACTTTCGGCTCCAAAGAGGAACTCGGCAGGGATGCTCATTGTCGGCACTATTGTTTGCTGCAGTTATCGAACCATTAGCACAGCAAATCCGAGAATCCCATTTGGTCAAGGGAGTAAGGATAGGGGACGCGGAACACCGGATAGCCTTATATGCGGATGACATCCTTTTGTACCTCCAGAACCCCGAACAATCACTACCTGCGGTTAGACAAATTCTAGACGCCTTATGGCTCCGTGTCGGGATACAAACTTAATTTGACCAAAACGGAAATTCTTACATTTCACTACACCCCTACACAGAATGCTCAAGACATTCTTCCAGACAGATGGAACCTGATGAAGCTGAAGTACCTGGGAATTCACATACCCCAAGATGTAACAAAATATTATAAATATAATTATGTTCCCTTCATCACGCAGCTAAAACAAGATCTACAGGCATGGTCGATCCTGCCCTTAAGCCTCACGAGGAGAATAGACTTAATCAGAATGATAACCCTCCTGAGGGCCTTATATTTATTCCAAAATGTCCCTCTATACATACCACTAAAGACCTTCCAAGAAATAAACCGCTTAATAGGGAAATTTATATGGTCTAGCCGGAAGCCCCGTGTCCGCCTAAAGGTACTTTCCCTTGCTCACACGGACGGAGGCCTCGCACTTCCAGACCTAAAACTTTACCAACAGGCAATAACTCTTGTCTACATGATGGCTAGACAAAATAAAACCACCAACCCACATTGGCTAGAAATAGAGAGGGTATTAATGAATGACCAGACATACCTACGGGCCGTGTATCAACAGGAACCGGGGGAAAGAACCCACCTGATCACTAATCCCTGGCTAGCAGACCAATTCAGGAATTGGTACACACTTAAAAAATTCCGCTGATTACCATTGTATCAAGTGCTACTCTGTCCAATCCCTGCATTACTGGACTTTACCCCGAACAGCCTGGATGCTGGTTTTACGGACTGGGAAAAACACGGGCTAAAGTACCTCCCACAAATAATGACCCAGGGAAGTATCTGGATGTACACGGAAATACAAGCAAAATTTCACCTACCACACAAAGATTTTTTCAGATATCTGCAACTTCGACATTATGTGGAAGGCCTTCCGCGACCCCCACATAGCCCAGAGAACTACCCGGCACTAATCCAATGCCAAATTCAATTAAACAACACGGGGAAGCAGGAACACCTGATATCCTCATATTACCAATCCCTTAGCTCACAAAGGGAAGCTCTCACTGAGAGTATCCACACGCAGTGGTACAGGCAGATGGGGTATCAACTTTCCACAGTGGACTGGAGATTGGCGTGTGGCTATTCAGCCCGGGTCACTAGCTCACACCAATGGAGGGAATATGCCTGGAAAGTATTAATTCGCTACTTTAGATTCCCGGCAGTCACAAGACATTACTCACCAAACAAAACAGCAGTGCTGGAGACGGTGTGGCGAGCCAGAAGCGAACCTGACCCACATTATGTGGGCTTGCCCGGCACTCACCGCCTTCTTAAAACAACTGGAGACCCAGCTACGAGAACTCATAGAGCCACAGCTCCAACTGACATTAGAGATGTATCTGTACCTACTCCTTCCTAGGCAATACAGAGGCCCAAACACCAGATACCTGCTTTCGCTGCTCTTAACAGCAGCAAAAAAAGCAATAATTAGGCAATGGCTAACAGCAAAAATCCCATCACTACGTGACTGGTGGGACATCACAACACAAATTTACAACAAGGAAAAAATAACACATGGCCTGAATGAGCGAGAGGAGACATTCTCCGCAAGATGGACACGCTGGCAGATATATTACATGCTAAAAGACCATGCTTTTGTTCCCTAGGGAAAGTCAGCTTGGCTAGCAGCCGGAAACCACAGGCTGGGAAACTGGAACTGTCAGCCCAGAGGGCCCAGGCCTGGTCCCCCCCCCCCATGAGGTGTTGGCCCATGTATAAATTAGTCTGGATGAATAAGCCCAGTCAATATGAGACTAGTTGGGAAACTGTGAGCCTTGACATTGGAAATATATGTATATTCCTTGTCCAGTAGGATTAGATTGTAACCCAATATGGGAGCTAAAATAAACTCTGAAACTATCACTGTATTTTAGTGAATATGAACTTGTATTGGCTCAACTGACTGACTGACCATATAAGGTGACCGATTACGAATGTTTTAAGCTGTATAAACACTGATGACCTGTATGTATATAAGTTAAAAACTTAATAATAAAAAGAAGAATTAAAAAAAAAAAAACTGTTAAAGACCTCAGAATAAATTCTTACCTTTTCCCAGTTTGGTAAAACCAGTAAGCTTTGTGCAGTGTCAGCTTTAACCATGTATGCTTTCCTTGTCAAGAAAAATAAATTCAAAGGCACACCAAGTAGTCTCTAAAGTACAGATTTACTTCAAAATAGATAAAAAAAAAATTTAAAATGTATGTAACCCCTAGATGGCGCTATCCCAGGGGCTACTACCCCTGCCTGATTTGCCACTAACAGGTTGAGGGGCCTGGATCCAATGGCGGATGCCTCCACCCAGAGGTCAGGGTTTGCAATAGTTAAACTAACTTGGTCACAGCCCTCTGGGACACTGCAACCCCCCCCTTTCTTCCCACTAGTGGCCCACACAATATATCAGAATTACCTTCACAGTATATACTTACCCCCAGGTCTGGTTCCGGCACTGGGACCTCCTGTGAAATGAGATACAGTGCAACAATCACAGTACAGTACTTTAACATAGACAAATACCTCAGGCAGTTTAACTTTGCTGAAACAAGCAGCTCTGATTTATTTAGGGGGATATAACAAGGACAGGGGGAAATCAGGTTAATTAGCTTATCACTCTAATAATCTACCTATGGCTCTGTGCACAGGCCTATCCCTATCAGTTACTGTCCCTGGGTACCCAAGCCCTAGTGGCTAGTCAAACCGTGGCAGCTGGTAGGGGCCCTTTCACACAGAAAAGGAGAATTAAACAGTCAGCAGTACAGTAATTCCATTTGGATTTAATGTGGCAATTCAACAGGGAGCGACCTGAATTAGTACTCACGACCTCCAAATAAGATAGGGTCCTTCAATGTCAGCAGGGCTTACTTGAGGTACACAAACCTCTTCACACATCCATATAAAGAAAGCACTATACCAGGCAGGCTGCATCTGTATCCCGATCGCAATTACTGCACAATACCCGGGAGAACACACAGCAGATTCAGTTCCTGACAGACCTAATGCAATTTTCAGCAATCCTCCAGTCTTCTACAGGGTGAGCCTGGTTTCTACTCTCAGAGATCCTTTGATTCTTTTCACAGGACGGATTCAGTCCTAACAAGCTGTTACACAAGCTGCAGACCGGAACTCTGGGCCTTACACACGTTTTTTGACTAAAACTGCACACTGAAAAAGCACAGGGCTCCTTCCTTCTTCACTGCCAAAGCTCAACTGAAACTCCAACCAACAAAACTGGGCACTTCCTTTGAGTTCCTCCCAGTTCTTGACTGGATTGGCTGTCACTCACAATAGACTGCTGCTGTTGGTCCAAAAAGGCACTGAAGTCTAAACTACATCTCCCAGAGTCACTGCCCATACAATCCTCTTGTGGCTGGCTCAGATTATGAGTCCAAGTTCTGATTCGTCCAAGGCACCATTTTAGAGCTAGCTTACCCCACACTGATTGGTCCAGTTCAGCAGTTCAAAACTAGAATGGGAACTAGCAGACACAGTTCTGACTGCAAAGAAAGCAGGTTAGACAAACTGTAATTTCATTATTACTCTAAATAATTTCTGGCAAACAGTTACATCTTTCAGATAGGTTCCCTTTGCACTCCTAGTGACTGCAAAATGAAGTGAATTGGCAGCAGCTCGAGTGGTACTCAGAGAAGCACAAGTCCCCATACAACTAATTATGTCTGCAAGCAGACAGCTCTTAAAGAGACAGTACCAGAGGCTCTAAAACACTCACTGATAAATGGCTTAACTGCCAAACACCATTCAGGCTTGGAGCATTCAAGCAAGCTCCTGGAAGTCTTTTGGGAACCCCCATTTGCAGGGGGGTTACACCCTTCCTGGCCTGGGAAAGCTTGACGTCCGCGTCAAGCAAGTACTCATAAGTTTCAACTGCAACCATATACATTTGCATTAGGCTCGCACATGTAATCATCAGTCAATATATCATTTTACCAAGAACACATTTCTGAAACATTGCAGTACGTCACTCTTTACACAGTATTATATACACATTGTACCATAACTCAAGTTATTACCTCTTGTACATGAAACCTGAAGAGAGGGCCCTTCCTATCAGTTACCTTGGGGCTGGATGGGGCAAGGGCACCATATAGAAGGGCAACACAAGTAACTTGGAGTTAGCACTGATGCTCAGTTTGGGCAATGAGCTCAGGGACACATACACTCCTTTATGGACAACATTGAGAGGCAAGTCCACAGGCCTCCCAAGTGAATCATAACTGAGGTGCACCACAGGCTTTACAGCTCGACCAGTCTTTCTAGGGGAACTGTTATAGTCTCTGCACTCTGAGCCTCATTTTCAGCATTGTCCTCACTTGTCAGGGAGTCTCCATGGGGTAGAGAGGCTAGAACTTGGGGCACTTTCAGCTCCAGGAGTTACAGTTTCTGAGTCCACAACATTTGGCTCGCATGGAGAGCTTTCGGACACTGGCAGTGGACTGTCAGGGCACTCAAAATACTCTTCTTGTTCGGGTGTATCACCAGTCTGCCCCAATCTATCATTTTCCTCCCTAAGCTCAAACAGTTCAACCATGCACAATGATTCCATTTCATCTGATCTGATGCTTTGCACTTCACTTTCTGGGAGCATTGGCTCCAGGGATGAAGCTGGGGGCTTGGACAGTCCAGAAGGCCCAGCTTCATCTCCAGTATTGACTAGGGGATTGCCCCGAAACAATTGACTCAGTTCGTAAGAAGGATAGTATTCAAAGTCACTCTCACTTTCTTCTGATATGGACTGACAGTCATGCTCAACTGGGACTTGTGCAGGGGAACACTTTAACTCTGCTTCTGTAGGTGCAGACTTCCTTGGTCTTTTCTTAGCAGCAGCTCTAGTCACTGGTCCAGAGGGGCATCTTCTGGGGCTCAGACTCAATCAGGATTTGTCCAATGGGCAGTAAATGATTTCTATGCATTGTTTTACATCTTTTGAATTATTCTCAGGCCTTACTTTGTACACTGGCAGATCATCTAGTTTGCCCACTACAATGTGAGGGAGATGGTGCCATCTGTCAGCAATCTTGTGCTTGCCATGCAGTCCCAGATTTCTTAGCAATACCGATCTCCCTCCTGGAGTTCCTGTGCTTTCACCTTTTTATCATACCTTTCTTTGTTGGCCAGATTTCTTTTGGCAGCCATGGTTTGAGCCAGTTGGTACGCATGAGTTAGCTGGGCCTTTAACTTTGCACATACTGTAAATAGTTGTCAGCTTGAACCCCATCAGGAGACCCCAAACACACATCTACTGGTAGTCGAGCTTCTCTTCCAAACATCAGGCGGTAGGGGAGAATCCAGTGGCATCACTTTTGGTGCAGTTATAAGCATGTACCAGGGTGCTAATTTGTTGGCTCCATCTAGGCTTGTCCTTTGGGTGCAGGGTGCCTAGCATATCTAGCAAAGTGCGGTTGAAACGTCAGGCTGTGGGTCCCCCTGGGGTGGTAAGGAGTGGTTCTGGACTTTCGCACTCCCCACAGAGAAAGCATCTCTTTGATAAGACGACTCTCAAAGTCTCTCCTTGATCAGAATGGATTCTTGTGGAGCCCATAGTGAACAAAAGTTTTCTACAAGTACTTTGGCTACAGTGGATGCTTTCTGGTCTTTGGTGGGAAAGCTTGGGCATATCTCGTGAAATGGTCAGTGACCACCAGCACATTACTGATATTTCTTTGATCTGACTCCAAACTTAGAAAATCAATACAGACCAGCTCCATGGGTGCACTGGTGGTGATGTTAACAGGGGCAGCCCTCTGGGCAAAGCTTTCCTCTGTGTTGCGACTACAAGTTCGAATGTGTTGCTCCACATCAGCCCCCATCTTAGGCCAATAGAATCTGGATCTCACCAAGTCAAGTGTTCTGTCTATACCAAGGTGCCCCATGTGGTTGTGCAAGGACCTCAGTACTGAGTCTCGAAGGCAGTGGGCAGCACTAGTTGTTGTTTGTCTACTTGTCCCCTCTGTCTACTGTTTCTCTGTATAACAGTTTATTGATCAGTTTCAACTTAGGACCTTCTTTGTATAACAGTGCAGTTCTCAAATCAGTGGAGCGTAATTTGGACACATCTTTTCCTGCATAGAGGGCTTCTAAAGCTGCTTTGATCATGGGATCGGGGATTGAGCCGCGGAATACTGTCATTGTCCAGCTGAGGCAGTGCACCAATGTCTATTGCAGAAAAGTGGCAATAAGCAGCAGGTATGCAATTCTCAGAGGCTCCCAAGCAATCAACCATGCAGTCCACTGCGTCCGTGGACATTTGTTCCTCCCTGTCAAACTTCGGCAGAGTGCCGAATGTCAGGTTCTGTAATCGGACCCAATCATTCTGGGGAACAGGCCTCCGGAGAGAGCATCAGCATCTATGTGGTTCAGACCTGCTCGGTATTCGAGAGCATAGTCATATGTAGATAATGCAGAAAGCCACCTATGGTCAGTGGCATCAACTTAGCTGAGGTCTGCACATAGGTCAAAGGATTATTGTCAGTTTTACTAGTATTTTAGCCCCATACAAGTACTCATGGAATTGGTCAACAATAGCCCACTTCAAAGCTAGAACTCTAACTTATGTACAGGATAGTTCTTTTCGGATGGGGTCAGGCTTCTACTGGCAAAGGCCACTGGTCTCAGGCCATTCTCGTGCTCTTGGTACAACACAGCCCCCAACCCTTGCAAGCTAGCATCAGTGTGCAGGACGTAAGGTTTTCTTGGATCGGCATAGGCCAGCACTGGAGCATGGGTAAGTTGATATATGATCTCATGAAAAGCAGTCTCACAATCAGGAGTCAGCGGGCCCCAAATACTTCACTCGGATGAAAATACACTCTTTCAGTCTTGAGGACGCTGACTTTTGGTATTTTTTGTGGGTTGGGGATACCCTTGAGTAAGGTTAAGTAAAGGCGGATCACTCTTGAATAGTCCTTGATGAGCGCCGATAATAACCACAGAATCCCAGGAATCTTTGCAGTTCTTTTAGATTTTTGGGCTGTGGCCAGGTGGTCAAGGCCTCAACTTTACTTGGGTCGGTCTCTATTCCTCGGTGGATACTATGTGTCCCACATACTTTACTGATGTTTGAAAGAATTGACACTTATCAATGGACAGTTTAAGGCCAAAGTCCTCCAGTCGGTCCAATACCTTAAATAATCTGCTCTCATGTTCCTCCAGTGAGCTGCCAAACACAATAACATCATCTAGGTATACCAGGCACTCTAGTAAGTTCATGTCCCCACTGCACGCTCCATCAATCGTTGAAAAGTGGCTGGGGCACCTGAAATCCTTGAGGCATCCTCATGAATTCATAGAAGCCAAGCGGACAGATAAAGGCCGTCTTCTCACGGTCCTCTGGGGCCATCGGGATCTGGTAGTACCCACTGCGGAGATCCAGCACAGAGAACCACTTGCTCCCGCTTAGGCAGTCAAAGCATCCTGAATGCGGGCATTGTGTACTGATCAGGATAGTCCGCGGTTTAAGGTGCGATAATCCACACACATCCTTACTGTTCCATTCTTTTCCTCACTACCACAATGGGGAAGCATAAGGGCTTCTGGATTCTTGTATTACACCAGCAGCTAACATCTCTTGCAGATGCCGTCTCACATCATCTATGTCAGCAGGTGCCAGGCGTCGAGACCTCTCCACGAAATGGTCTTTCGTCATGCAGCGGATATTGTGCTCAGCTCCTTGCATGCATCCTACATCCCATTCCTTTAAAAAACACCTGGTCTCTCTGGGCAAGCTTCTCACTGATCCTCACTTTCCATTCAGCTGGCAGCGGGGAGTCGCCGAAATCAAACAAGTCAGGCGTTACTCTGTCATTCTTCCTTGAACTCTTGCTGCTGGGTAGCACTGCAGTGTCTGCACAATGCACATTAGCCAGGATGCAACCTCTGTTTACTCGAATGTCTCTTTCAGACACATTATGAACTTGGACCATTACCCTTCTGGCATAAGCATGGGCTCTAGCGGGCAAAATACTAGGCTTGACCAGCAGTCCCTCTGGCAATTTTCCATCGCCTGGTGCATCCAACATTAATATTTTATTCTTAACATCCTTTCTGATCACGGACCTCTCCCTGTAAGGTACACTGGGCATTTGGCGCCAGGATCAGAGAACTCAGGATCCTTCTTCCATACAATTCCGACCGGTTCCTCTGGTTCTGTTTTTCAGCATCTCTCTGTGCCTCATAGGCCTTCTTAATTAAAGCCGGAACTCTTAAAGCTCTACTAGTCTTTGACCCCTGTTTTTCATAACACAACTGTGCCAGCCTTCCGAACATATGAGCATTTGTTCCAATCAACAAGGGACACCATCATACAGTCCAGTGGGGGACACACTAAGGCTAGGGTCTCTACTTGTTCGCCACTCCAGCCACGGAGGTGGGGAAAGAAGCCAAATTCGGATATACCCGAATAGGGGTAGGCCTTCTCACTTAACCCCATACATGCAGTCCTTCTAATGGTTGTAAGGGTACGTCCTGACAAATGCTTCTGATACCAATCCTGGAACATAATTGTCACTTGGGAGCCACTGTCTAATACAGCTCTTGTAGACACTCCATTCACCTTTACAGTGGTGTCCATGGAGGACCCACTATTCTGGACCAGTCTGGAGAGGCGGTGAGTGGGCCTGGGCAACTGACCTTGCCACAAAAGGACGTGAATTAGCATTTTGGTGCCCTCACTGGGATCATGTCGTGCACCTCTTAACCACTGATTTCTTCTCCGAGCTCTCCTTGTAGCTATATGCAACTTTGTCAGTGTCTTTTGGGGACTGGCATTCCCTTTTCTTGTGCCCATCTTTCCCACAATTATAGCAAAACATACTTTCTGGAGTTTGAGCTGGCGAGGCACACTGGGAGCCAGGGCGGGGGTATTACTAACTGGAAACCTTGGTGCCATCTCTGTCTGCGGCGTGATAAGCATTTGGAGACATCTCGTCAGTTTCTCCACTTCCATGGTCAAGGAATCGAGTTTGGAGCTGTTATCAGCAGGAGATACATGGGTGGGTACCCCCACCCCATAGCAGATGCAGTCGGATATAGGTCAGGGCCCGTACTTGCAGGCGTGGCCTTCATAAAGGGACTGTTTTTGAATTCCCGGATCTCTCTCAACAGTTCGCCCCATTGTGGCATATCTTTTTCCTTGTCAGAGCACTCATTGACTGCCAACCTGTGCCCCTGAACTTCACTTGATGGGTCACCCTCAGTCACTCGGGTCATAGCCGCAGCTATTGGTGCAGGTCCCTCCCGAGGTCGTCTTTTCTCAACTCCTCGAATTTCTCTCATTAACTCATCATAGGGAGGTGGGGATTCCAGTCGATCTGCCAGGCGTAACTGAAGCAACAGCAGTTCTGAGAAGGGGCAGACTTAAGGATCCTGTCCAGCCTGGTTCGGTCCAGTTCAATCGCTGGCAAACTACCTTTTCTGAGGCATTCTTGCAACAATTTTTCCAGCCGAGATACATACACAGACAACAACTCCCTTGGTACTGTTGTGCATCTCTTACTCTCCACCATAGGTCCTCATCAGAATCTGGGCTCCCATACACATTCTCAAGGCCTCAAGATAGGCCTGTGCAGTCGCTTCAGGGTTACTGGCCCGTTTGCTACGGATGGTAGCCAGGGCAGGACCTCGGAGGCTCTCACTAACCCTCTTTGCTTTAGCCTTCCGAGCATTGCCATTCTAGCACTTGGGGCAACATGGTTCACCCAGGTCTCCCAGTCATCCTCCCTTGGGGGTGGGGAGGGTGCCAGAGAAGATCCTCAACCTTCGGTAAGAGTCGTGACTAATGGCAGGTGCAGAAATAGGAGTCTGCATTGGTTCAGCCACCATTACGGGCACTGGAGCAGGAGAGGGTGTTGGGGAGGAACACCCCAGGTGGCAAGAATAGTTTCTTCAAGTCCTCCACAGTTTTCCCTCTCCCAGCAACCATTCAGCAAATTTCTCCTCAAAAGTTTCAGATAGTGGTGGGGCTGATTCTCCCGGTCTTTACTGTCCTTAGTTATCACTCTCAAGCAGTGAGGGCTCCCTCTGGGGTAATGGTCTGTGGCACTTTGGAGCTATCTATGGGATCCTTAAACTCTACTAGGGCCAGGAAAGTGTGGGTGAGCAGATTAGCATGCTGACCCACCACCACAGGGTTTTGTAAACCTTCCACCTTGGAAAGTACTCCCTGCACAGTGTCCGTATTGATACCAGGGGATGTCCAGGATAAGCATAGCATTTTGAGGGTCGATCTCCTCCCCAGTACACCCTCCACCAGCGGTGCACAGCCACTTCTGTCGGGTACCCATTTTTTCTTAACAGTGGTTAGTAAATATGGCCACTAGAGGACACACAATCCCAGCGGTGAGCCTCCAAGATGTAACCCCTAGATGGCGCTATCCCAGGGGCTACTACCCCTGCCTGATTTGCCACTAACAGGTTGAGGGGCCTGGATCCAATGGCGGGTGCCTCCACCCAGAGGTCAGGGTTTGCAATAGTTAATCTAACTTGGTCACAGCCCTCTGGGACACTGCAACCCCCCTTTCTTCCCACTAGTGGCCCACACAATATATCAGAATTACCTTCACAGTATACACTTACCCCAGGTCTGGTTCCGGCACTGGGACCTCCTGTGAAATGAGATACAGTGCAACAATCACAGTACAGTACTTTAACATAGACAAATACCTCAGGCAGTATAACTTTGCTGAAACAAGCAGCTCTGATTTATTTGAGGGATATAACAGGACAGGGAAATCAGGTTAATTAGCTTATCACTCTAATAATCTACCTATGGCTCTGTGCACAGGCCTATCCCTATCAGTTACTGTCCCTGGGTACCCAAGCCCTAGTGGCTAGTCCAAACCGTGGCAGCTGGTAGGGCCCTTTCACACAGAGAAAAGGAGAATTAAACAGTCAGCAGTACAGTAATTCCATTTGGATTTAATGTGGCAATTCAACAGGGAGCGACCTGAATTAGTACTCACGACTCCAAATAAGATAGGGTCCTTCAATGTCAGCAGGGCTCACTTGAGGTACACAAACCTCTTCACACATCCATATAAAAGAAAGCACTATACCAGGCAGGCTGCATCTGTATCCCGATCGCAATTACTGCACAATACCCGGGAGAACACACAGCAGATTCAGTTCCTGACAGACAGAATGCAATTTTCAGCAATTCCTCCAGTCTTCTACAGGGTGAGCCTGGTTTCTACTCTTCAGAGATCCTTTGATTCTTTTCACAGGACGGATTCAGTCCTAACAAGCTGTTACACAAGCTGCAGACCGGAACTCTGGGCCTTACACACGTTTTTGACTAAAACTGCACACTGAAAAAGCACAGGGCTCCTTCCTTCACTGCAAAGCTCAACTGAAACTCCAACCGACAAAACTGGGCACTTCCTTTGAGTTCCTCCCAGTTCTTGACTGGATTGGCTGTCACTCACAATAGACTGCTGCTGTTGGTCCAAAAGGCACTGAAGTCTAAACTACATCTCCCAGAGTCACTGCCCATACAATCCTCTTGTGGCTGGCTCAGATTATGAGTCCAAGTTCTGATTCGTCCAAGGCACCATTTTAGAGCTAGCTTACCCCACACTGATTGGTCCAGTTCAGCAGTTCAAAACTAGAATGGGGAACTAGCAGACACAGTTCTGACTGCAAAGAAAGCAGGTTAGACAAACTGTAATTTCATTATTACTCTAAATAATTTCTGGCAAACAGTTACATCTTTCAGATAGGTTCCTTTGCACTCCTAGTGACTGCAAAATGAAGTGAATTGGCAGCAGCTCGAGTGGTACTCAGAAAACACACAGTCCCCACTATAAACTAATTATGTCTGCAAGCAGACAGCTCTTAAAGAGACAGTACCAGAGGCTCTAAAAACACTCACTGATAAATGGCTTAACTGCCAAACACCATTCAGGCTTGGAGCATTCAAGCAAGCTCCTGGAAGTCTTTTGGGAACCCCCATTTGCAGGGGGGTTACATGTAAATACAGAACCATATATCACAAAACATACAAATCACTTGAACAAAACAGGTTTAGAAGTGCAGATTCCTACCACTAATACACTCGGACTTGCCTGTTCTAAAGTATTCTTATCTCACAGTGCTGTAGATGTTTTTCTTTCAGAGTCCAAACATTTGTGTGTAAATGGAAAACAGAATACTGTTTAAAAACTGTCTTTGCCAACCTCTTTGCGTGAGGTCACCTAGCTCCTCCCTGTCAGAATATAAAAAATACATATCTATGCAAAACGATGTCTTATCAAAGGTAAATTCTGTGATCCCAGCACAACTCATTTTCTCATATGACTTTCTTTGATTTTATGATCAGCTTCCCCTTTCCAGGACATGAGCGGGACTTCTTATGTGTCTCTGCCAGATCTCACGTTCCACTGGTCAGCTTTGGCAGAGCTGCAGCACAGCAAAGTCTCACACTCAAAACTACAGTTTTCAGCTTTTTCTCTCCTGCTGCTCTAACACACAATTACCTTCTTTTTGTAGCAGGAGTTTAGTTTCTCACTTTTATCTCCTTCTCTTCAGGCAGATGCACAGTCTGTTTGTGCAGCAGCTCCAGCAAACCTTGGTCTTCCAGTTCCTCCTAGCACAGTCACATGAAGACTGCATGGATCCTAGCACAGCCCCTGCGGTTTACTCGAGGATCCCAGTTCATCATTGGTCCATGCGGCTGTCAATCACTCTGGGCCAGATTGAAGGTCTATCACGCCTCAGAAGGTTGTCCCTAGAGTTGTGGACGACATCTTTCTGTCCTCCAGTGTTCCATATACTCCCTGTGGCTGCCTTTCATGACTCTGTAGCCTGAAAGTACAACTCCTGACCTCACTTTCCATGTTAATGGGTTCACGATGTATGAGATGGTGGTGTCCAGTGTTTTTTGTGGGGCATTGGCCCCAAACGTTCTGTTCTAAAAGGGTTCTTGCCATGCAGAGTACTACAGCCCTCTTTAATGTTTGCGTAGTACGTATTTGCTGTCTGGTTTCATCGGGTGTGCAGTCGGGGAATCCCCAGTCCAGTTACATGCACCACTCACACTCTGGCTGTGGTAGGCACCATTTGGTGTGCAGCAGGAGTTACAGCGGCAATGGCAGAAGAGGCATCAAAGAAATGATGCTGCTCCACCCTGGCAGCAGTGCCTGCCCAGTCCCACACCACAGAAGGGAAGTCCTCAGGGGATGGGGGGCATAGAGAGGGAAGCAGGGCAACAGCAGCAGTTTGTCTGGGGCTTCCAGGACCCCTGAGTATCCCCTATTTAGTACCACACACTGGGTTCTGCCACTCTCTCAAATAACTACCAGTCTTGTGAGTTTTTCCCCACACGCCACACCCAGTTCATGCATCTTCTCTAACAGCCATCCATCACATTTTTTTCCAGCTTCTGTTCTTGCTTTGCCTAGTATCCCTTTTTCTGCTAGATCACCCTTCCCCCATTTTCTTTCCCCTCATATATATCCCTCATTTCCCCTTACCTCTCCACTAGCGTTGCTTTTTTTCTCTTTATGGACAATTACTGAAGAAGACTTGTGGTGGAAACGGCGATGCTACCTTTATTTTCTATTTTCTGTGAGCATTTATATTACCTTGTTGTTTTGTCTTTAGCCCACACGACATCACAGAACCTTGTTTTTTTGTTCCTCTGTTTGAGATGGTGGTCTTTTCAGGATGCAGTAAATCAGTTTGTGAGCTTGTGGTGTTCAGTTTGCCTACTAGCTTTCAAAATCTGATAGCCAAAACAATTTTTTTAGTGGCCATTGGCAACCTGGCTACCCGATTTGCCCCACTTTTCTGTTTTGATATAGTGGTCTATATAGCACCCCTGGCTAGCCTGATGTTCATTCCTCCTTCCATTACTACCTGCGCCCACATTGTCTCTGTGTTCATGCTTTTTCCAATATCCTCAATCTCTGCAGCCTTTATATTCTCTCTTAAATATAATGCCATCCCTACCCCATCCTTCCCAAATACTGCACACCCTGGAATGGTAATGCCCGGTCATGGTACTACATTGCCCATGTCTCTGTGATCACCACCAGGTCTCATTGTGCTTCTGCCACCATTGCCTCCAGGTCACTGGTTTCAGTCCCCATACTCCTGGCATTCATGCACTGCACATAGCCCTCCAGGTCGCCTGTTTCCTCCCACTCTGGCCCTAACACCTTCCCATTCCCCTCAACCTTCTCTTCTGCCCTGCCTGTAACACTGCTCCCACTTGCCTCCTGGATCCCCAGTCTCCTGCACTTTGCTCCCAGCTCTCCATGTCTCCACACTTACTATGCCCGGTTGCTGTCTCCATGTTTTCTAGCACTGGGAGGAGGCATAGCCAGGCCTCCTTCAACTGAAAAGGTGCACCTATTGACATCTGATCTACCTTCCCCACTGCTAGTTTAAAAGTGCCACAGTGTGCTCTTAAAACTTGTGCCCTTGCATCCTGGTGCCCTTCTCTGATGGGTGTAAGCCGCCCCACTTGAATAGCCTTTTACCCCTCAAAGAGTGGCCCAAATCTCCTAAATACCCCCATCCTACCTCCCTGCACCACTCCTTCAGGCATGTGCTGAAGTGAGCGATCAGAAGACTCCTCTATCTTGCACCAGATCGGCAGAACCTCAGAAAAGGCCGGTGAGGTTGCTGCTATATTAAACTCCTTCAAGGGTCAGCAAGTCAGGCCATTAGTCCCAAACTGGGAAATGGCATTAAGCACCCCCCACAGTGTATCCCTCCCAACCACAGCTCAGCCAGTTTGCTCCCCAACTCCTACCACCCCGTCATCCTCTTGACAATAGAATCTGCTATTACAAGCATTTTCCTAGCCCTTTCCTCCTTCATGGACTCTGATCACTTCAGGTGTCCTGTCTGGACAGACCTGGATTACTGGGCAGCTATAGGTTCCAGACTCGTCACAAGCAGATTGGATCAAACAGATTGATCGGGGCCGGGGGATCAATTACTCAGACCAGAAACTGAAAAAAAAAAATGTTTTTGTTAATAAAAAAAAACAAAAAAAAAAACGCACCAAGCAGATGAAGACTTACTCAGCCTTCCTGCGACTGGACACGCTCTGAGTGAGCACCACAGACACAGCAAGCATGCAAATTTAACCACTGGCTGCTGGCTTCCTGTTGAAGCTAGGCAGTTATATAATGCCCCCCAGATATGGTGTTGCTCTCAGTTGCCTTCTGTCCCCCATTCTTACACAATGCTTCCCTCTCCTCATGACCTCTTTGTACCCAGTGCCCACCGAACAGAAGCACCGAGCACTGAGAAATGTACGTTCCAAACCGGAACTATTAAAAGCTCTGGCTGTATTGTAATCCTATGCATACTCCCGCAACCACTCCCTGCATGATATGTCATCCTCGGAACAGTCATGGAAGGTTGTGGGTGCACCACTAGGAGCTCTGTGTTTTAAAACGCCGGCAGGGAGGGACACAGGATCAACCAGATAAGCATAGAAACTGACAGCAGATAAGGACCACTTGGCCCAACTAGTCTGCCCATTTTCCCTACCTATTGCAAAAATCGCATACCCTACTTGATCTCTGGCCTTTAACCTTTCTTTTCTTTTGCTCTCACGGCTGCTTCCCACATGATACATCATTCTTGGGACAGTCACGGCAGGTTGTGGGTGTGCTGCTAGAAGCTCTGTGCTTTAAAATGCTGGCGTGGCCAGATGCAAGATCAACCAGATAATTTCAGTATAAACCAAAGGCACCGTAAGTTAAAAAAAAAAAAAAGGCAGCTATTTGTGAAAATGCTAATCGGGCCCTGCCTTACATTGAGGTGGGGCCCAATCTTCCATGGACATTTCCCTTTAAGTATCTGCTAATGGTCTTATTGGCCATGCTTTACACCTCCTAGGTTGACTGCTTTTACAAAGAAAGGGCCATATTGACAACTGAACTTGTTTGTAACCTGAACATGCAGCCGAAACAGTGAATGATATCACAAAAACCTGTTTCAAAAGTATGCAAGCACTCAGAATGGCTCAAAAACCTATCAGTGAGCAAAACCGGATTACTGGATAGGGAACCTAAAAACTGGATTACAAGAGTACTCATTGGAAACCAGAGGGAGAGGGGGACATGATAGAAACTTTCGAGTTTCTAGAAGGATAAACAAAATGAGCAGCACTGCACCATTCACCTGAAGTACAAGCACTAGAGGTCGCTCGAAGAACCTGGTAGGAGGCAGGTTTAATGTTAGGAAATACTGTTTTATAGCGAGAGCAATGAACAGGTAAACAGATAGCCTAACGAGCTGGTCTGTATAGAATTAGTAACAGGGTTCAAGCAAAGGTGGGGTAGACACATGGGTTTTGTGGTAGCAATGGGGGAGAGGGAAAAAGAGGAGACGGGAGATGAATGACCACAAAGGGACTTGGTCTAATGGGTTAACCAGGGCTAAGGGCAAACTGCATAGACTAACTGGCCTTCTTCTGCTGTCAGTTTCTTTTTTTTAAACAAGGAAACTTTACTGGTTTTAAAATTCATATATATAATAATAGACATCATGAACATTCAAGACAGACCGCTATCCCCCCCAACTCAGATATACACATTTATACAAATTAATGAAGATAAACGGTGTTATACATCTGACAAAACGTAAGCAGAAACTGCACATTTGCATATTACACGTATCAAACGTTTACAATCCACAGTAAAGCATATAAGCTCTCCCACTGTTTTCTAAAGGCACCACCATATCTATGCCTCATTGAGGCTAACATTTTCTCCATTCGTAAAGATCGTTTTACCTCCCGATGCCATTCTGTTATGGTGGGAAGATCTTGATCTAGCCTGTGGGGTAATATGATCTATTCAACTGCCAACATTATCTGTGTTAAGTGATATTTCCTCTCTCATGATGGATTCTATATGAACATACGAAATTGCCAGCAGAAACAGGCCACATGTTCTGTCAAGTCTGCCCGAGTGTGAAGCTAGCACTTCATCGTGCAGCTGCCTGTCCCGCCCCCCCCCCCCATCACCGTATCCCTTCCCCTTATTCTGTCCCACCCCTTTTTGAAACTGCACACCATGTTACAGGACATCAGATCATCTGGTAGGGTATTCCACTTGTCCACTACCCTTTCTGTGAAAGAGTGTCTCCTTACCTCTCTCCTAAACCTTCCCCCCCTCTAATCTTAGTCCATGCCCTCTTGTGTCCCTCCCTCTCCTCAGCTGAAAGATCCCTTCTGTGTTAGTCTTGTTAATCCCTTTCAGATACTTAAAAGTCTTTGTCATATCTCCCCTGTCCTTCCTCTCTTCCAGCGAGTACATTTTCAACTCTCTCAATATGTCCTCATAAGGCCTGTCCCCCCAAAACGGTATCATCTTCATGGCCCTGCGTTGTACCCCCTCCAGTAACATTATGTCCCTTTTCAGGAACGGGCACCAGAATTGCACGCAATACTCCAGGTGGGACCTGACCAATGATCTGTACAGGGGCAGTATAACCTCACTCCTTCTGGAAGAGATCCCACTTGCTATACACCCCAACATTTTGTTGGCCTGTACTGCCACCTTCCTGCACTGGGCTGAGTTGTTCATGCTCCCTGTTATGATTACTCCTAGGTCCTTTTCCTCTGTGGTACTTCCCAACTGCACTCCATTCAAATGATAGTCCTTCCCCTGGTTCTTTGTTCCGCGGAGTGCAACACCTTGTACTTCTTGTCATTGAAACCCAGCTGCCATGTTTCTGCCCACTCCTGCAGTTTAGTCAGGTCCTCCTGCAGCCCCTTCCACCCCTCACTGTCATCAACCACGGCTCCCATTTTGGTATCGTCTGTGAACAGGCTGATCTTACTCCTGATCCCGTGCAAAATATGAGATATATATATATCCCAAAGAGCACCGGTCCCAGTACAGATCCCTGTGGCAAGAGCCCCCACCCCACCCACTACCACCCTTTGCTACCTCTCCTCAGCCAGTTTGTGATCCAGTTTGCTAATTTTGGCCCCGCCCACATATTCCAGCTCCCCCCCCAACCTCCCATGCGGTACTGAATCAAAGGCCTTGATGAAGTCCAAATACAGGACATCCACTGCATGGCCTTTGTCCAATTCCCATGTCATCCAGTCGCAGTATTCCATGAGGTTGGTTTGGCATGATCTTCCCGCTCCAAACCCATGCTGCTTCTGATCCTAGAGAACACTGTCCTCCAGAAAGCTCTCCAGTCTCTCCTTGAAGATGGTCTCTATGAGCTTCCCCATGATCAATGTGAGGCTCACTGGCCGATAGTTCGCTGGTTCATCCTTTGGGCCGCTTTTGCAGATGGGTACCACATGCACTACCCTCCAGTCTTGCGGTACACATACCATGTCCAGAGAGGTGATGAGCAGGTCAGCCAGTGGCCTCGCCAGGACCTTCGCTAGCTTCCTTATCACCCTTGGATGAATGCCATGTGGTCCTGGTGCTTTGTCCACTCTTAGAGCCTTAGCCCTTCCAGTACCCTGCCCTCTATAATCACTGCGTCTCTTATCAGTCCCTCCCGTACCCCTCCCACCATCGCCCTAGGAATCTTCCCCCCTTCTCCTGGGTGAATACCGAGCAGAAGTACTCGTTGAGTGCTTCTGTCTTCTCTTCCCCACCCACCCACCATCCTTTTTTATCCTCACCAGTTGGTCCTTATTCCTCCTTCTCTCTCAGTGCATTGGAAGAAGTCTTTCTCTCCAGTCTTGATACCTTTCACCAGCAGCAGCTCCCTGGCTGCCTTAGCCACCCTGACCATTCTTGTAACCTCCCCGGGTTTCTCTGCATACTTATGCTTATCTTCCTCCCTCCCTCCCCGATTTTCTATATTGTCTAAGCTCTGCCTTCTTGGCCCTTCCATGACCCCTTGCATCAGCCAACTTGGTTTCTTTGCCCTCCCTTTCTTACTTTTCTTCCTCGTGCATGCTACCATAGTCTCTACCAACCCATTCTTTATAATCCCCCATTTCTGGTCTGCATCCATGTTCGGTTGCATACCTGCCAGGTACCTTCTCAGAATTTCCCCCATTTTCCCAAAGTTTGCCTCCTTAAAGTCAGTCACCCTTGTGTCTATTTCCCCTGTATCCCTCCCCATGTTGAGCTTGAACCACACTGAATAATGGTCGCTCCCAGCCAGTGGTTCTCCCACCACCAGGACTCTAACTGACTCCCCATTATCCAGTTCAAGGTCCAGGGTCCTCCTTACCCGAGTCGGTACCAGCTGCATAAGGAAGCTTTCCTGGAAAGCCTCCAACAGGACCAGTTTCCTTGCATTCATGTTGGATGGTGTTCCCCACTCCACCCCCAGTAAGTTAAAATCCCCCACCACCACCGTGCTCCCCCTCTTGCAGACCCTCTTGATTTGGTCAGCCAATTTCCTCTCCAGGTCACTCCCCTGGTCGGGTGACCTATACATCACCCCCAGCTTCACTGCCCTGTTTTTTGCATCCCGAAACTGCATCCACAGGGCTTCTGTCCTCCCTTACGCACTTTATCCCTTCCCTTACATAAATCGCCCCCCCCCCAGTCCTGTCCTTTCTGTATATCCTAAACCCAGGTATCATCATGTCCCAATCCTGGTACTGGGTGGCCCAGGTTTCTGTGATCGCTGCAATGTCTACCCTCTCCACCGCCAACAGAGCCTGTATGTCTGCTGCCTTATTTCCCAGACTTCTTGCATTCAATGACACCACCTTCCAGCCCAGCTCCCTTCCCTCCTTGGCACTGTTCTTCCCTCCTCTATTTTCTCTCCATGCACCCTCCTCATTAACTTTATTTGTAACTGGGGGGGGTGAGCTTCCCAGTCTCACCTTTTCGGACCCTTCTCCCTACCGGTGCCCCTCTTTCATAGTTTAAATCCACTTTAGCTGATATATACCCCTTCAACCCTTGTTTCAGTATTCCTTTACCTCTTGTACTCAGGTGTAGCCTGTCTCCTGTGTACAGGTCAGTATTTCCCCATACATTACCCCAGCCTGCCACCAGTCCGTACTTCCTGGTGTGGCACCACTTACTCAGTCACTCATTAAACTCCTATATCCTAGCTTTCCTTGTTGTACTTGCACAGGGAACTGGGAGCACCTCTGATAATGCCACTGACACCCCCACCCCCTCACACTGCTTTCCCTGCTCCTCAAACCTCCCCTTACCACCTCTACCATCTCCCTCTCCAGGTCGTTCGTACCAACGTGCACCACTACATGCGGTTTCTTCCACCCCCTCCTTGTGCATTTGAGAATCACCTGTCCCACCCTTTACACGGTCAACTCTGGAATAGTCTCCACCCAGATGTGACTATGTCTTTCTCCTTTTCCACCCCATCTTACCTCTTTCAGTATAGAATACCCTAGTACTAGTACCCCTCCATCCTCCCGGCTCATTCCATCTCTCCTCCAATTATCTCCATTCCTATATCCCTCATCCCCTCCACCCCGCTCCTTATTTGCGCTATCCTCCCCCTTCTGAACCTCCATATCCTCCCCACCTGATTGCTCATCCCCCTTTTTCTGCCTCGCCTTCCGCATTCTTCTTGCCTATTTCCCTTCGCCCTAACGCAGACCTATTTCCATTCCCTGGACTCTCCCGTCCTCCATTCCCCGAGCTCCTGATACCTCCCATTCAACTTCGTTGTCAACACTGCAAATCTATTCCCTGCTCTTGCATCGGTGCTCACCACCTCTTCCCCCCTGCCCTGACTCTTTTTCTTCCATCCCCTTCCCCCTTCCTTTTCCCCACCCATCCTCCCTTCCCCCTCACCGTAGACCTATGAGGCATTGATCAGGGATGAAGGTGTTTTCCAGACCCAGCATATGATCTAAATATCTCTGGACCCCTTGCCATAAAGGCTGAGATTTAGGACAATCCTACAATATATGTTTTAGCGTGCCAGGTTCCAGATTACACTTAGTGCAAAATTTATTTATTTGAATTTTGATAACCGAGTAGGCCCACTGAGACAGACATGTCCTTTTTTCAGGGGTGACCCAGGGAACAGAGACAATTTCATGAGATGGAGCACTATACAATTGGATACAAGAGGCAAAAAATAAAGAGAACGAGTACAATCAGAGGCAAGAGACTATATATATGTGTGTGTATATATATATATATATATATATATATATATATACACAAAGGTATGCTGTGAGCTGAAAGTCAGTTTCCTCTGTAGCAGAACGATGATTCCATTCTAGTCGAGAGGGGTCCTACACTGGTAATCCTTTGATCAGGCGTGAACCGATGCACTGGAGCAGGTGAGCTTGCCCAGTAATAGTTACAACACAATACAAATACATAGTACAAGTATATAACATATTTACAAAATATAAGAGTGGGGAAAGGTGAGAGCAGGAGAGGGGGTTCGGGAGAAGATTGGAAGGCCAGAGAGGGCAGGCGAGAGGGGGAGGGAGCACAAGGGTAAGAGAAGAGGTTTAGGAGAGGCTTGGACAGCCAGAGAGGGTGGGTGAGAGGGGGAAGGTATATAGGGGTGAGAGGATGGGATTAAGTGCAATTGCCACTACAGATTGGCAGGGGAAAGAAGATTTCCTTGAAGCAGCTTTTAAAGAGGGGAAGTGACGTATATGCAAGTAAACTATGTGGGAGAGTATTCCATTTTTGTGGTGCTGAGAAGGTGAAATACTGCTTGCCAGTGGCTAGTTGAACTTTGGGAAGGCTCAACAATGGGAGGTGGGAGTGTCGGAGGGTCCTGGGGAAGGATTTCAGGGTGAGCAGACCCAAGAGGATGGGAGGGGAAGGGAGGTGGATGAGTTTAAATGTGGTACATAGCACAGGGAAGTACATTTTGGGCTCGGACGGCCAGCCTAGGGATTTGAGAACGTTACAGTGATGTGCCTGAACTGATGCTACGTCGGCGAACCCTGTGATAGGCCTGTTTAGGTTTGGCCAGAGTAGTGGTCTTGACTGAGTGAATTAAGGGTGCACCATAGAATAAACAAGGGAGGAGGGTAGCTGAGGAATTGTCTTCCTAGTGCAAGGAGTAAGGTAGGGGGCAGTGCGATGGAGGAGGCTGAGTTTCTGATTGGTAGTTTTAATAACACTGTTTACATGCATGTCGAAGGACAGATGTACGTCGAGAGTCATACCGAGGTATGTGAATGATCCCACCCCTTCTAGAGGAAGACCAGAGGATGTGTTGATAGCCAGAGGAGGCTGGGAGGTTATGTCAAAAGAGGTATGACGGAACAGCATGGATTTTGTTCTCTTTGTGTTAAGTACCAGCAGGTTCTTTTTGAACCAGGCTTCCAGCTGTTGGAAGTCTTTTTCCAGGTCAGATTGAATATAGGAAACGTCTTTGCCGGAACGGTATATTATGGCATCGTCTGCGTAGAGCTGGATCGATGCCCCCCACACACACAATTTTGAGGCAAGTCATTAGTAAAGACTGAGAAAAGTAAAGGCTCAAGAATAGAGCCTTGGGGAACCTGTGTGTGATTGGACATAGGGAGGAGTGGGCACCAGCCCATTTGGCACATTGAAAACAGTTAGATAAATAGTTAGAGATCCAAGAGAGGGAGTTGGAGTGAAGACCTAGAGATTGGAGCTTGGAGATGAGGAGAGGATGGTTAACAAGGTCGAAGGCCTTTGTGAGGTCAATGAAGACTGCCCCCATGGCACTACCTTGATCCATGGTGTGAAAAATGTCAGAGGTGACCCTCAAGAGAGCAGTTTCAGTCCCATGAGATTTCCTGAAGCCATATTAGTGTATGGTAAGGGCATTAGTCTGTTCAAGGATAGAGTACAGCTGATTATACAGGAGTCTTTTCTGAATTTTTGCGATAGGACACAGGATGGATATAGGTCTATCGTTTTCAACGAGGTTAGTTGGGCCATTTTTGTGTACGGGGACAACAGTCGTGGTTTTCCATTTGTCTGGGATGGAGTGTATGAAGAAAGATTGATTAATCAGCTGGGCGATCGGATGGGCCAGCGCTGGTGCACCAATCCTAAGGAATCTGGGTGGCAGGGTGTCAAAAGCCTGCAGAGCTATCAGGGTTGAGACCCAATAAGAGCTTAAGAACTTCATTACACAAGGTAAGTTTTATATGAAAGAGGGGTAGTGATCTTTGGATAGAGTATTTGCAATGCAGGGCGGGTATCCGGGAGACCAACCTTGTAAACATTGAGGTCAGTGAAGAATAAATTTATTCCTGCAGCGATCTCAGAGGGTGAGGATAGTTCTGAGCCTTTCGAGATCATGATCTGGGGGATTTTCCATTCATTTCCCTTTAGTAGGGCGTTGATTTGCATCCAGAAGCGTTTAGGGTTGGCAAGGTTACATACTTGCAGGGATTGTAGGTAATTCTGCTTAGCTTTGGTTACTTTAGCTTTGCAGGCATTCCGCAACTGCCGGTAAGAATGCCAATCTGTTTGGAGCCCAGACTTTTTGAAGGATCACCATGCCTTGTCTCCGGAGCGCATTAGGAGTCGTAGCTCCTGGGAGAGCCGGGGGAGTGAATTCCTTTGTCCCTTCTCAACTTGAAGGGGGCATGGAGGTGAAAGTGTTGATTAAGTATTCTAGAGCCTGATTTATGTCAGGGAGAGTGATGATAGGGGTCCAGTCAGTGGAAGCAAGGCTATGCAGGAATTCAGAGGTGCTAAAGTATGTTGGGTCTCTGGATTTGATAGTTTTTGGGGGAGGGTGGAGAAAGTTGTTTTTTCCAGATACAGAATGTCAGGAAGTGATCGCTTAGCATGTTGGGGAGGACTCCCACAGCCCTGATGTGTAGGTCCTGTTATTAGTTAACATCCAGTCAAGTAGGGTGTGATTTCCTGACTTCATGTTAAGTCTAGTTGGTTGGTTGATTAATTGTTCTAATTTGGCGTCAGATAACGCTGACAGATAGAGGGCATTTTTTGGGGCCAAGCCAGTCAGGATTGAAGTCACCACAGAGTATGGTGTCTCTGTGAGGGAGGGTGTCAAGACTGGCAAATAGTTCAGTGAAGGAGGTGGATGCATGTTTAGGGGGCAGGAAGATGCAACCTATGGTCAACTGTTTGATTTGGCTGAGGGTGACTGAGATGCGTATCACCCTTTGTTGTCGACACCCTGACGACGAAACACGGAAAAAGACCAATACAGCGACATTCGCTGTAATGGTCCTTTTTCTGTGTTTCGCCTTCCCCCAGTGTTCTGCCCCCTTCCTGGACCAACTCCAACCTGGAGTTGGAATACTAGAGTCCGGGGGGTGCAGGGGGCAGAGCCCCCCACAGAAAACACCCATGTAAGAGGCGGCACAATACATGCGTCGGTATTGTGCCATCGCTGTGGGAGAGGTCGGCATTCTCGCCAGCGAGAAAACCTGGTGCTTTCACTGAGATGAATAGGTGATCATTGTCAGGGTTAATGTTTATGTCGGGTAGTTCGTTGACTGCCAGCCCTACCCAAGTATATATCAATACCTCTCTCCTTTCTTGCTGGGTCTGTCCCGGCGGTAGGAGGAGTAACCTGGGGGAGCAACTTCGTGAGATTGTATTGATGGTTTTAGCATAAGAGCAAGTCCGGTATATTCCCATCATGTAATTTCAGTGGGGTGTGGTACATATTTGCAGAATGTTGAACTCCATTGTTTATCATCTGGGCTGAAATTTAGAGCTTCTAGCCAGCAGTTTACACCATATGCAGACAAACATTTGCCTAGAGAACAAAGATGTGTTTACCTTTTTACAATGACAGCACATGCTAACTACAGCTGTAGGGCAGTCTATCAATGCCCAAGCACAGCCTCCAGCTTCACAAACACTGCCAGACCTGACTGGTGTCCCACATGCCATCTCTACGTCTTATCAAGCACAGAGATCTAACGCCACACAGATTCAGCTCACCCTCTGGATATTTATTTGTTTGTTTTATTTTATTTGGTTTTTGTAGCTGAATTTGTGTGGCATTCGATCTCTTAGTGCTTGGTAAGGTGTAGAGATGGCATGTGGGACACCAGGCAGATCTGGCAGTGTTTGTAAAACTGGAGGTTGTGGTTGGGCATTGATCGACTGCCCAATAGCTGTAGTTAGCATATTCTGCAATTGTAAAAAGGTAAACACATCTTTGTTCTCTAGTTGGAAGCTTGTCTGCATATGGTGGAAATCCATCCACTTTCCTTGTTGAAGGAAGTGGCCTACTTGTGTTATACCTTTGTTATTCTACTTACTGCATGATTAGAGACCATTCTTTGCACTGCTTTGCATCAGTATCCAGCTGTTGTGGGACATATTCAGCATTCACCTGGGTTTGAAGGTTACCCAATCTAAGGGTTTTTATTTATATATTTATTTATTTTTAATTCTTTGGTAACTGGGTAAGGCCCACTAGGAACAAGTGCCTGTTTTCAGGGGTGACCCAGGAGAACTGGGGCAGTTAAGTGACTTGATGGCTGGCTTAGAATCACACAGTATGCAAACAGAGGTTGTGGTTATCAAAGCCAAGTCTGCTGGATGTACCAAGCTCGTTTGCAGCTTGTTGGGAGAGGGGGGACATGATAGAAACTTTTAAGTACCTCAGTGGAATCAACAAAGTCCAAGAGGGTAGCATCTTTCAGAAAAAGAGACATGCAAGAACAAGGGGACACAATTTAAAGATAGAGGGGGGGGCGGTTCCGGGGCAATGTGAGGAAGTATTTTTTCACAGAGAGGGTAGTGGATGCATGGAACAGCCTTCCTGAGAAGCTTGTGGGGTCTAAAACTGTGGGAGAATTCAAGAATGCATGGGACAGACATAAGGCAATTCTTGTGGGGGGTAGGAAGAAATAGGCTGTTGGTTAACTAGGATCTGCGGCCTATCCTGTAGGTAGAGAAATGGGCAGACTAGGTGGGCCAAGCGGTCCTTATCTGCCGTCAAAGTCTATGTCTATGTTTCTATGTTATTCTATCATCTTGGCTATACTGCCAGCCCCAAAGGTATTTTGCACCTTGTGTCACATGGTTTAGGCCCCTTGCGTTTTTTACTGCTGCTAATTTGAGACAGGCCCTTCTGGGCTTCTTTCCATGCCACAAGAATGAGGAGACTGTGGCATGTACTTTTTGGAACCATGACAGGAGTAGCATATTACCAGTATACTTCAGGGATACAAAATTCTGGACAGATGTTCATTTTAACTATGTCGATACAGCCCCATAATGAAATGGGGACTGTAGTCCACCTGTACAATGTCCTGTTTAACTGCGGATAAAAGTCACCCCAGTGGCGCTGAGGGTTGAGACGCTGGACGCCACTCCTCGCGCCACGCTGGCGACCCGAGTTCAGGAGCGAGCTCGGGCACCGGGGGGTCAGCAGGAGAGGGAGAAAATGGAGCGGCCGCTGGGCTGCTCTCCTTTCCCGGGGGGATGGTGAGGGACTGTCAGGCATTCCAGCGACCCCTGCTGGAGAGCAGGGGTGCTGCAGAATGCGGGCCGCATGCACACAGCTTGGCTGATGCTGGCAGGCTTGCCATACGCCAAGCATCAGAGGTGCGCCATGCACAGGGGGAAGGGCGGGGCAGGGAGCAACAACTGTGGGGAAAAATCCCCTCCAGCCCGGATAGGCGACGGCCCTCCCAGTGCCGTCCACAACACGCCCAATGCTGGTTCCCCGCTGCCCCATCGGTCTCCCTGGCCCTTCGGGGCGGGAGAAAGTAATGTATAATGAAGATGGCAGGGTTCACAGCGGGTGGTAGAGCGGACCAGGCGAGTGGAGTGGCCTGAGAGAGGTCCAGTGCTGAAGAAGTAAAAATTCTTGGAGAAAAAAAAAACCAACTCTGGATAAAATGGAAGTTAGGTTGCCCTGAATCATATAAGAACATGTACTGGAGACCTTTACCCCCAGATACTGTAGGGTGGTGGTAGACCAATTCAATCCCAGGTGAACAAGTTCCAGACATCTAAAACAGTGATTTACTGACATTCAACTGCCTCTGTATCATTACTCTGACATTGTGTTTTTTTTTTTGTCCTATGTATTTGTGGTATAACTTTCTGGGTTGTACCTGAAAATAGCTACAAAGGTGTCTAGTGTACTCAACCTAGTCAGTGAAAGCTAATAAATAAATAATGTAGAAACAGACATTTTACCAAATTCGTCCACTGCATGAATGGTTTCAAGGATGGATTCGGCCGGTTTTTTGACTTGGAACAGAATGTCCTCCGCAGACAGTGACAGCTTGTACTGCATCTCACCGAACTGTAGTCCATGAATAGCTGGCTTTTGATTTATCTTTAAGGCTAAGGATTCCAGATAGAGATTAGAGATAGAATAGAAATGGGGAGGGGGCGACCCGGCAACCCTGGCGTGTGCCATTAGCTAAATGAAAAAACAGATGACAGGATGTTGTTAAAGCATACCTTGGCTGATGGGTGTGAATACAATTATTGTATTCACTTGATAAATTCTGGGGTATATCATTGTTCTAGTATCCTAAATAAGTATCTCCAAGAGACCCTATCAGAAGCTTTATCTCCATCCAAGGAGGCCACCGCCACATGGGCCCCAGCCTCCCTGGATACAGAAGTGATGTGGAAGAGTATTCTGAGATGATCCAAAGACACAACGTCCTCACCAAAACCAACCTGTTCTGCCCTGAATACTGGTATCCAAACCTTTTTCAGCCATGTTGCAAGCAGTTTAACTTACATTTTAATATCAGTACTGAGCTATGAAACCAGGCGCTAATTCTGTACTGCACTATCATCTTTGCCTGGTTTGCGTATTACCAGTATTATGGCTTGCTGTATGTACTTGTCCAGCTCATCCTGCTCGTAAACTTCTGCATAAAGGCCCCTGAGAGGTTTAAGGAGCTCCGACTATAATGCCTTATAAAAAATTGACAAACAGAATTAGTTATAAAAAATAGGTCAGCAGGCCATCCGGTCTAGGAGCCCTATGTAAAGTCGGAGCATTTATAGCTGTTTCAAGTTCTGTTACAGTGAGAGGTTGTTTTATATGTTCCTAACTAGTCTGGAATACTTTAAGCAAAGTAAGCATGCTCACGTATTCATCAGTTGTTTGCATAAACACCTCTGTGTCGTCTAGGTTATATAGATCTCAATAATTTTGGAAGGCTTGTAGTTTCTCTAGAAGAGGTTAGGGTTCTCTTGGTACCCGGTTCCCTAATAACTCCGACTGTTCTGGCTGCCTTCTGTTTTTTTGAGGAGCAATACACTGAGCATCCCTGCCTTCACTCCCTCTGAGACATAATTTACCTTAGCATGAAACAGTGCCAGTTCTGCCTGTTAAGTTCATGGTATTGCTCCCTTAGCACCACTCACCATTGTCTGTGCTGATCTGAAGTGTTCCTTGAGAGAGATTTCTCTGCCTCTCTGATTTAGGACAACAGACTAGTTACTTTGGCTTGTTTTTTGCTCTTGAAGGTCCAGCAAATCAATTCATCTGTCACTGCACCCTTGTATGCAGACCATATTGTTTCAAATTTTGGAACCGAGTCTGCATTCTCTTGAAAAAAATCTCTCAGAGAAGGTCTTAAGATGACTTACTGCTTTGGCATCTTTCAGAATATTATTGTTGAAACTCCAGATTTTGTCTACTTTTGCCTAAAAATCTGAAAGTAGGGCTAGGTGGACTGGTTTGTGGTCAGAGACTATTTGTGGTAAGATTTGTGATGATCATATGCCTGGTATCAAGGGGTGTTAACGAAAAAGTAAACCAGGTGGGAGCTAGTTCCATGGGGAATGGAATAAGATATGAATTCTATACTTCCAGCGACATCATCAAGAGAAATGCAGCACTAGACACTCAGCTCCAGCTCCAACTAGACAAAAAGCTCCATCAATGAGACCCATTTAAAAAAAAAACACCTTTTAAACCCAGAAAAGACTCTGCAAAGTGGATGCGAGGGAGAAAAAAGAGGAACAGCGCCACATCTGTGCTGGATTCTGAAGGATTACAAGCAAACTTGCCTACCGCCAGACGTGGCTGCTGCCACCCTGGACCGCCAGACCAGCCGACTAATGTGGCAGTCATAGTGGAGCTTAAGACTTTTGATCAGAGGTCCGCTCCATTAAAACTAAACTTGCCGTAGAAATGACTAAAGTCAATGCCAGAATCACCGACCCTGAAAATCACATCAGGGATAGTGACTCCCGCCTAGACCAGCTCGAACACGTGATGCTTCACGTCCTCATGGAATGCCAGTCCATCACAACTAAATGTGAAGATCTTGAAAACAGATCCCTGTCGAAACAATGTCCGGATTTGTGGTGTGCCTGAAGACAGCAAGGGGTGCAATAAGGGAGCATTTGTTGATGGGTTTCCGAGGAAGCTTCTACAGTTAGACCCTGAATTTCCTTTGGACAAAGAGTGTGCACAAGTGTGCTATAACAGTGAAGCTCCACTCAGCAGAAACAGGCCCAGCTCAGTTGCTCAGGGACCGGGAGAAGGGACAGAGGGAAGGGATGGGGTCGGGGGGAGGTTAGCTGCAGTGCCGTGGTATTAAAACTGAGAGCTACACATTCAGGCAGACTTGATGGACCTCTGAGCCTTTTTCTGCCAGCAATTTTGTATGTTTGTACATTTTTAAGCTATGCTGTTAAACCAAGATATTTTGCTCCAAGCCTGGCGTATACAGCAGCTTCACTACAACAAGGCATGTATTCTGTTCGATACTCACTACTCATGTTCCTTGACATCCAGACATGAAGTCTTTTCCCCAATACTGAGAGTTTTAAAGTCCCAACAACTGCAATTTCAAACACCATATCCAGTGAAGCTGGTCATAATGTTCTCGGAGGGGCCCCACACATACAATACTCCCACTGAAGCTCAAAAAGACCTGGCTGCAAAAAATTCCAGTTTAGAATAATAGGGTGGCCCCGGTAGATGTGCCAGGCCTCTGAGTAGCAACATGGAAGAAGTTGCCCACCAGAGCAGAGAGAAAACAACAAGGCCAAGTAACTCTGTGCGACATAAAGCAGCCCCTTCAGTCATTTCAGCAAACAAAAGCGACCTGAGCTAGCCATGTATCTTTTTGGCAGTATATGAATTGAGCACACCTATAGCCAAGACAGCATGGGTTTACAAAAGGAAGGTCCTGTCAAACTAATCTCATAGATTTCTTTTTTTTTTTTAATCATATCACATTTTTCACCCCTGCAGCCACTGACCTGCCTTTTTCCAGCCACGCTCCAACTCCACCTCCGTCCATGAAGTTGCAGCCCAGCAGGCATGCAACTATACCTTCAAAGGGGGTACCTCCCTATTGCCCCATAGCACGGAACCAATGCGGCATGCGCCGTCCAGGTATCGTCCAGCCAATGGAGGCAGATCAAGCTGCTGCGGTCTGTGCTGCTATTTTTCCGCTTTTTCTGCCCCCGGAGGTGAAAGCATGTAATGACGCCAGGCACACACGCAAGCCGACGCCTGCCACACTCCATACTGCTATGCCAACTCTAGCAGTGCCCCGGTCGTCACCGGGGCGCTGCAGAGCGGTGGCACCCTGGCTCCCTCCCTGGGGATAGGAGAGCAGTCCTTCGGTTGCTCAATCTATCTCCACCTGACCCCTGACAGCCCGGCTCCCAGTCTCAACCCAGGTCACCAGCGTTGCGTGAGGTGTGTGGCATCCCTCAGGTGCTCCTCAACCTCAGTGCCACCGGGCCAGCTAATCTCACAGATTTCTTTGACTGCGTAAGCAGAGTGGTGGACCAAGGAAAGCACTGATGCCGCCACCTTGACTTCCAACAAAGCTTTCGATACTGTTCCACATAGAAGATTGATTAATAAGCTGGGTAGGCTCAAGGGGGGGAGGGTCAGAAGTTGGTCAACTGGGTGGCAAACTGGTTGACTGGCAGAAAACAGAGAGTGGTGATAAATGGTATACAGTCAGATGAGATACAAGTCACAAGTGGGGTACCTCAGGGATCAGTCCTTTTTAATATCTTCATCAGTGACATTGCAGATGGACTGGAGGGTAAGATTTGTCTGTTTGCAGATGACACCAAGATCTGCAACAGAGTAGATGATCTAGATGGGGGGGGCAGAATGAGAAGAGATCTGGACAAACTGGCAAACTGGTTGGAAGAGTGGCAGCTGGGGTTCAATGCAAAGAAGTGCAAGATCATGCACATAGGGAAGAGAAACCCTGAAGCCACCTATAGGCTGGGAGGGGAGTTGCTGGCAGTCACAAGGGAAGAAAGAGACTTGGGCATCATCATCACTGATGACCTGAAATCATCCAAGCAGACCACTAAAGCAGTAGGTAAGGCTAGGGGGATGTTGGGGTGTATTAGTAGGGGTATCACAAGTCGGAAGAGGGAGGTAATAATCCCTCTTTACAAGACATTGGTTAGGCCCCACCTGGAGTACTGTGTGCAGTACTGGAGGCCACATCTTCACAAGGACATTAACCAAATTGAGGCAGTCCAGAGTAAGGCAACTAAAATGGTGCAGGGACTGCATTAGAAAACATATGAGGACAGATTAACGGAGCTCAATATGTATACCCTAGAACACAGGAGGGAGAGAGAGGTGATATGATCGAAACATTCAAACTCCTTAAGGGCATTAACAAGGTGAAAGAGTCTAACATGTTTCAATATAAGAAAAATAGCAAGACAAGAGGACACAGCAAGAGATTAGAGGGAGGCCGATTAAGGGGTAATGTGAGGAAGTTCTTTTTCACAGAAAGAGTAGTGGATGCATGGAACAGCCTACCTCAGGAAGTGGTGGATACGAATACTGTGCAGGGCTTCAAACAGGCATGGGATAGGCATAAGGGAGCAATACAGATGAGTATGAATAGATAGGCCATTGACAGAGCAAAGGCCGATGGTACACTTATAAGGTAGAAAAAGAAATGGGCAAGGTTGGAGGAATGGTCAGACATATGGCAACTTAGATTCAGTGCAAAGAAGTGCAAAGTAATGCACCTGGGAAATAAAAATCCAGGAGAAGAGTACACAATAGCAGGGGGGGTACTAATGACAACAATAATGGAAAGGGATCTGGGTGTAGTCATATCAGATGACCTAAAGGTGGGTAAGGAGGTCAGGGGTAAGGGGCAACAGACTTCTAGGAAAACAAACTGAACTTACAAGCTCAAATGGGCAGACTGGGTGGGCCATAGGCCCTTATCTGCTGACACTGTCTATGTATCTATGTATCTATGTAAGCAATGTGAGAAGTCAGTAAGAAGAGCCAGGGGGATACTGGGATGCATAGGGAGGGGCATCACAAGTAGAAAAAGAGAAGTGGTTATCCCTCTGTACAGACAGTTGGTGAGACCCCATCTGGAGTACTGCGTGCAGTTTTGGAGACCTCATCTACGCAAGGACATAGACAGGATGGAAGCAGTCCAGAGGAGGACAACTAAAATGGTGCAGGGTCTACAACAGAAACCATATGAAGAGAGACTGAAAGAGCTTAATATGTATACCCTTGATGAAAGGAGGGACGGGGGGACATGATAGAAACTTTTAAGTACCTCAAGGGAATCAACAAAGTCCAGGAGGGTAGCATCTTTCAGAAAAAGAGATGTGTAAGAACAAGGGGACACAATTTAAAGTTAGAGGGGGGAAGACTCCGGGGTAATGTGAGGAAATTCTTTTTCACGGAGAGAGTGGTGGACGCATGGAACCGCCTTCCTGGAGAGGTTGTGGGGTCTAAAACAGTGGGGGAATTCAAACATGCATGGGACAGACATAAGGCAATTATAGCGGGGGGTTGCAGGAAGTAGGCTGTTGGTTAACTAGAATCTGCAGCTTATCCAATAGGTAGGGAAATGGGCAGACTGGGTGGGCCAAGTGGTCCTTATCTGCCGTCAAATTCTATGTTTCTATGGATGGGCCTTGCGGTCCTTATCTGCCATCAACTTCTATGTTTCTATGTAGCTGGACAGGTTGATATGTACAGGGGGATTTAATGTGACTGCTCTCAATCTCTAACCATGACATTAACTAGAATTACAGGGAATGAATCAACTTCATAGGTTTAAATGAATACAATAGTTATAGTACCAATGTTAAGTTCACTCCAAAGGATGGGACCTCAAGGGGAGGGATGGGGAATTTTTTCTTAACCTAGGCCTATTAGTTTTAACACTTGTCACCCTGTTGAGAAGGTGCATGGCATGATAATGCAAGTGAGCGCAGGATCTTCACAGGGGGCAGAGCAGGGAGCAGGGTCTTTCCCTCCCTGGGGCTGTCAACAGCCATGCTACCCATTCGTCATTCTTGTAATGGTGTAGATCCCTTTAATTAAAATTGTCAGCTTCTAACATGGTCTGATCAGGTGGCGGCTTTGGTGGTGGCATGGGGGGGGCGGGCTGCAGGGACCCCTGTGCTCCTGCCTCTATACTCTGGCATTGCTATATGGTGCATCAGTCTCAGTGATCCCCACATCTGTTGCTCTTTACATTATGTTAGCCATTAAGTTTCAGAATGGGGCTGTGGATGGACAGGATGCTGTTGGTGTGTGGAGGAAGGGGAAGTCATGACCATTTGCCATGCTCAGACAGCAGGTTCAGTGTTCTTAGTTGATATGCATGTTCAGATGGCATCCCCTGGAGCCCAGGATTTTACTACAACCTAAAAGCGTCAGACCGTGAATTGCACAGGATTCACTCATCTAAGAGGTCTTGGCACATACCAGTCACAGTAGAGCAATAATCCAAGGCTGAAGTTGAATGCCGCCCTACATGTTGATATTGCAAAAGGAACTAGGCAGATTGGGCAGCCCCCCACCCCGCCCGGATGTAGATACTTGCAACAAAACTGCCTTAAAGACAAGCAAGAACAGAATCAATATTTAGAATGGAATGCCATACTTACTAATGCAAGAAGTCTTGTTAACAAATTTGACGTGGTTAAATTAATTCTGCATACACAAAATATACATATTGCACTAGTGACTGAGACTTGGTGGAGCGAAAGTGACCATTGGGAGAAAGAAGTCATAGGGTATAAATTGTTTTCCAAATCTAGAGAGTATAGAAAGGGAGGTGGGGTAGCAATATACATACATGAAGCTTTAAACTGTGAAGAATTAACATGGGATACAGGTTCTCTGGAAATATTATGGGTAAAGCTGCTCCCATATAATAGTCCAAAAATCATTTTAGGATTAATCTGCAGGCCCCCTTCTACTGCGTTAGATGACAGCATGGCAATTTTAAGGGGCATTAGTGAATTAAACCCAGCAGACAGAATATTGTTGACTGGTGATTTCAATCTGCCTAATATTGATTGGGCAAATGGGAAAGGGAATTGTCCCCTTGATAGTCAGTATTTGGATGTCATGGACCAGGGGGGACTAGAACAAAGGGTCCTAGATTGTTCTAGAGGAAATAATATCCTGGATTTGGTTTTTACAAATATGGGGACCATAGTAAATACAGTCCTGGTTAAAAGTCCTCTGGGTAATAGTGACCATAGCTCTGTCCATTTCAAAATAAGTGAAACAGTACATCTAAACCCTATTGGAACCACTACCAAATTAAACTTTTACAGAGCAGACTTTCATAGTATTAAAAAAGTTCTTCAACATTGGGACTGGTCATCAGACTTCAAACATAAAACAGTCCAAAGTATGTGGAACATCTTAAAACTTAAATTGGAAAGTTTGATTCTTAAATTTATCCCTAGTACTCCGAAGTATAATAATAATAAAAAAAAGGAAGAAAACATTCTGGATGAATGTCTCTATAAAAAGACTTATTAACAGAAAGAATAGATTGTTTAAAAAACTAAAATTAACTAAAAAAGAGGAAACATTTCAAAACTACAAAGACTGCCTAAGGAAGGTCAAAATTCAAATAAGGAAAGCCAAAGCACAAACTGAGGTCGAACTAGCAAACAAGGTTAATGATAATAAAAAAAAGCTTTTTTTCCCTATATCAATAGCAATAGAAATGTGCGTAGCAATATTGGTCCCTTTATTAAAGAAACTGGTCAGACAGCATCAATCGAAGAAATGGCAGACATACAAAATGATTATTTCTGCTCAGTTTATAACACCTATGATCCTAAAGTACACAGAGGTAGTAGGCTTTCTATACCTGGAGGGATAACCTTTGACCATAAAAACGTCCATGATTACCTAAGCAAGCTTAAAGTTAATAAATCTCCCGGCCCAGATGGTATGCACCCTAGGGTTTTAAAAGAACTGGCAGATGTACTGGTTTTACCAATCACTTATATCTTACAAGCCTCTATAGACTCAGGAACGGTCCCTAATGACTGGAAAATAGCTACAATTGTTCCCATCTTAAAAAGAGGGCCAAGAACAAGGCCAGAACATTTTCGACCTATTAGTCTGACATCCCTGATCGGAAAAACTATGGAAGGCCTAATCAAAGATTTAATTTTGGAACATTTAACAGCTCATGATATGATAAACCCAGTACAGCACGGGTTCTCAAAGTCTAGATCATGTCAAACAAACTTGTTGACCTTTTATGAAAACGTCAACAGAGAACTGGATGTAGGTAATACAGTCGATGTGATCTTTTTAGACTTGCAAAAGTGTTTGACAAACTGCCCCATAATGAATTACTAGTTGTATTGGAAAACATCAACCTTAATGGGAACATCTGTAATTGGGTATCAGACTGGCTCCAGGTTAGAAAACAGAGAGTGGTTATAAATGGTGTCCTTTCCAACTGGGCCCCCATTACTAGTGGTGTCCCCCAGGGTTCTGTACTGGGCCCTTGCCTTTTTAATATACATATCACTTCCTTAAAACTAAGTAACCCCAACATCTGGCTGTACAAATCTGCCAACGACTGCAGGCTAGGGACAGCAGCAAATACACAGGAGCATACGACAGCTTTACAAGAGGCTATGAATGAGATTCTGGATTAGACACTTAGTAATAAATTAGTATTAAATACTGCTAAATGTAAGGTCATGCACCTCAGTAAAAATAATGAAAGGAGAATCTATAAACTAGCCAACTCACCATTGGAAGTTACCAATGAAGAAAGAGATCTAGGGGTTGTAATTACAAATGACCTCAAATTTAAATCCCACTGTAGGGTACAGTTCAAGAAAGCCAATCACAATGTAAACTGCATCCTTAGGCACATAGCCAGTAGGGATGAGAGAGTGCCCATTCTTCTCTATAGTGCATTAGTTAGACCACATTTAGAATACTGTGCCCAGGTTTGGTCACAACAGAACAGGGAGGACATCAACCTGTTGGAGGGGGTACAAAGAAGACTAACTAGATCTGTGAAGGGATTAAAAAACAAGTCTTATCAGGAGAGGTTGGCTTCCCTCAATTTATATTCCCTATATTACAGAAGAATTAGGGGGGACTTATGTTTACTATTTAGATTGTTGGAAGATAATCTCCTAGCAGAAATTGGTCTTAAGCACAATCTGGGGAGGATCAGTACCTGGAAGCATGATGGGCAGCTCCTTCTCCAGACCTGGAATCATAACCTGCGTAAATACTGGTTCAGTCACAGAGTAGTCGCACTATGGAATGACCTTCCACATGATGTTGTGAGCAGTTCAAACATGACTAGTTTCAAAAATGGTGTAGATAGGCACTTTGGGCATAAGATTTTCCAATTTTAAATAAAATTTGGGATCACAAGCTTTAAAGGACTACTGTCTACAAGCTTGATTATACCTATGATACCTAAGACTGATGGAGGGGCCGCTGGCTTCTGCTCTCCTGGGGGAGGGGGGAGTTCAGACACCTTGCCACAAAGCTGATGAGTATTCTTGTAAGCCAGCATTAGCTGCTAAGGCAGACATGGAGCAGCATCCCAAATCGGATCTAGGAAGGGGGCTACCTAGCAGATACCACATCTAAACAGCCACGTTCAGTAAGCTTCTAACTTAGATACATAGCTCCACAGCACAGGGGAATACCCTTATTTGAGATGTGTATTCTGAATGGCAGAGCACAGAGAGTGGTCTGTAGGGTGCTGTGTGGGAGACTTCCATCTTTTTTATCCAATTCAGTTTGGAGACAACAAGAGTGCTTACCTCCCCCCCCAAACGCACCCCTTGCCTAGACAAAGTAATGGCTGAGAGCTGTGTGATGTGTGCAAACGGGGATCCTGGGGACATGCTGGAGCACTGTGAGGCAGTGTATTCTCCACAAAGAGATGGCATAATGGTACGCAGGTATTTTAGGCTAGCCTTCTACAGAAACAGTAGAGTACCTACTAATGCCCATGTGTCCCCCCTCTTTAGCCTAGTTAACTAGCAGATTCTAGGTAAGGGGGTGGAGTTAATAATCAAAATAACACTCTCTCGTTTTTACATCAGTGATGCATAGCATACCCTCTGGTGTGGATAGTGGGGAATAACACATATCCAGCTTCAGGATTCGTAGTAGGTATTCTGCTATGCAAGCCCACAACTCAGTTGTAACTTACCCCCACCACAGGGAGACCAGATCACCCCCGTCTAGGAAAGATCATAGCTTTCCTTTCCTTGGAAGTCAAGAAGAAGTGTGATGGGCTTTTTCCCTCTCTCTCTCTCTCTCTCTCTCTCTCTCTCAGTAGCTAGTCTTTATAGGCTCATGGTTCCCTGCACTGTTAGCGAAATGGCACTTAAGAAGTTGCCATGTTTGTTACAGTTAAATGTTTTAACATGGAGTGTTTTTACATATAATTACATGTATAATCTGTGTGTATGGGATTCTATTGTACTCTCAATCACGGAATCTAGTCAGAGCAGAGTTCCTACAACCTACCAAATTCTTTTTAACCTTTTTCTTCTAGGTATCTGTCTTTCCTTTTTTACGTTTATTTATCCCTGGCAGGGCAAGGCGCTCGACCCTTAAAGCAACAACAGCTTAACCACCAATCTCGTGGTGGCTGATCCTTCTAGGGTTATTTTGCTTAATATCAGTAGGATACAAAGTCCCATTAAGAGGTACTGTCTTATAAATATTTAAAGTGAGAAAAAGCAGAGATTATTTTCCTCCAAGAAACTCATCTCTCAGATATAGAACATGCAAAACTGCAGAAATGTGGATTTCAGATGGTAGTTGCGCCCTCACGCCACTCAGCTCAGCATAGAGGAGTAGCAGTTTTAATCCCACAACACAAGGGGTTCCCCTCACTCCAGGAACAAGTCAAGGATGACGCAGGATGATATGTCATAGTCACAGGGCAAATTTATTCATCCCTGGTTACCTTAGCCAGTGTCTGTCCCCCCCCCTTCCCCGGATCAGATAAACAGGTAGCCCAGGTTTGTTTTTGTTTTTTTGTTTTTTTTAGCAAACTGTTATCAGTATTGCAAAGCCAGATGAGTATGGAAGGGGACCTCAGTACAGCTGTATCCCTAGTGCTAGACACTATGGGCCGTACTCATCACAGAGCCTCCTCACTACAGAAGCACCTTCATGCTACCCTGGCACACTTGGGCATAGTCAACTTATGGAGGCCTGCCTACCCCACAATACGTGAGTCCACCCAGCATAACTCCAGGACAGGCTCCACAGCCCACCTGGATGATATATTCACAACAGTAGAACATCTAGAGACAGTACAGGATGTTTCGCATGACCCGATCTTCATTTCGGGCCGTGCACCAGTATGCGCAAAAAATTAACTTGGGGTATGCACATCGTAGCTCACACTGGAAGTTAAGTCTGGCCCTACTTCAAGACCTAGAGTTTGTACGGCTAGTAGAGGAATGTCTCCTGCAAATCTGTAGGGAAAATTTCTCACTAGATGTCTCTCTTTCTTGTCACAAATGCACTCCACAGGTCAGGCACTCTGCTCCCACAGTGCCAAACTCAGAGTGCAATAGTGTGAACAGGTGACAGACAGGGTAACCCTCCTGTGTGTTTTGGGATCGAATCACCTACTAGCCTCGATTTCGGGAGGGAGTTAAAATGTGAACCTTATGCTAGCATACCCAGTTTCAGGCTCAGATATGTATCCTCTTTGGGAATGCAGTACAATCCTTCACCCAGGGGCACCAAGCTAGGTTTTCAAAATGTACCGATACAACTTTATGAGAGGCCTAGGTGTATTCTTACCTTTTAAGCAAGCTTAGTAACACATTCAAACCCCTTAACAGCTGCCAGACTTGAACACAGGTTCAGCAATCACATGTAAAATAACTGAGAGAAAGCACAGGCAGTATTTTAAAGAAAATGTTTACTAAAAATTGTAAAACAGGTAAAATCAAACAAAGAACAATTATATCACTAACTTACAGTCACAATAAAAAAAAAATGGGAAGTCACAGAACACAAACTCCTACCACAAATACTTAAGTTCTTTCCTATCTAGATGTTACCCTTAAGTGCTTTTCAAAAGTGCAGAGAACTGTGTCTCTCTTGAGTCCAAAATAATATGCACTGTTTCCTTCTGATGTCTGTTCATTTCAGGATCCATCTCCCCACCCTTATTGGTGAGGTCACAGCCTAGACCCTCCCAGCTTCAACTGCTTAACGTAATTATCTACAAGGATGTATTTTATTAATGTGAACATCAGCAACTAGCAATTTCCCAAATTATTAGTCTTTGATCAAAACATTTCTCTTTGAACTGTCTGCTGGTTCCTGTTTTCCAAGAAGATCTTAGGTTATAACTTATAATACAGTGCTGTTATCAAATGGCCTGTTCCTGCAGGAAACATAAAAGTTTATGAGGCCTATATCCTGGCAGATGGCCAGAAGCTTTAATTAAAGACAGAACAGGAAACTCTTAATTAGGTTTTCTTCACTAGTCAATTTAACACATCCTGCAGCTTTCTCACACTGAAACCTTTTGGGGGTCAAAGGTCACTCACTGAAGCAGCTAGCCTGTTTGTATCTAACAGACATTCACATTTGTTTACAATACAAATATTATACCATAATAATATTAGAGGGTTTTCCCCGTTACAGTCCTAATTTGTGGGACACTGTAGTGGCTGCTCTTCACAAGGACCTCATAGCATATTTCTCCCAGAAGAAAAAAAAAGCATAAGACGTGCTTAGAAGAGCTGAAGCAGACACTTCAAACCCTACAGGTATTGTACCAACAGTAGGAACCCAAATACAACAGGTGAAACAAGAACGTCAGAAAATACTTAATGAAAAGATTGAACAGACCCATCTATACTTCAAAAGTTACCATTACGAAGGTGGACCGAGGGGGGCTCATAACTTTATTTATTTATTGAATTTTGTTAACCAGGTAGGCCCACTGGAACCCAAAGTCCCTTTTTCAGGGGTGACCCAGAGTTAATTACACAGAATACCAAACAGTATAGATTTTACAAAGTCAGACAATTCATAGGGTAATGAACTACTGCAGTTTAATACAAATACATACCATAACAAGAAACAATATACGCAAGGGTACAGGAGATTAGTTCACAGGTTGGAACACAATACACGTCAAGGCAGTAACATAGTATTAAACAAACAGGTCAGATATCAATTCCATAAGAAGTGCAAAAAAGAGTACAGTGGAAAGGCCAAGTGCCACTGCGTGCAGTGCCAGAGGCAATAAAGAGTGGCAGCAGCTCCAGATCAGCAGTTGCAGGCGCACAGACTGCGTTTACGCAGGTATGCCTTGAGGCCTTTTTTAAAACATCCAAGTGAGGTGCAATTCTGAAGGGAGGATGGAAGCATGTTCCACATAGAAGGTGCTGAGCTGAGAAAGAATCTCCCTCCTGTGCTCGATCTGACCCTTGGTACTTCTAGTAGAGTACATCCGGTGGACCTGAGCACTCTCCGTCCTGGCTTGAGGGGCAGGATACTTCAGAGGCAGGGTGGAGTTGGGCCTTTTAGGATATTATAAGAGAGACAGAGCAGGGGGTACTCTAGTCTGCCCTTAAAGATGGCCAGTTGAGAGAGGAGGATGTTACAGTGATGCATCCTAGGAGGAGCGCCCAAGGTGAATTGGCCAATGTTGTTGTAAAGGACTCTGAGTTTGTTAAGCTCAGTTTCTCTCACAGAGTGAAGAGCAAGTGCCCCTTATTGTAAGACTGGGAGCAGTGGACTCCTGGCAGTAGCTAGGTGAGTTTACTTGGTGAGGTCATTACTTAGGCAGTATAGCCAACCAGTCTTTTGGTGTAGGGATTTAGTGAGGGAATCAATATGTGCTCTGAAGGAGACTTCCTGATCAAGGGAAAGACCTAGGTATTTAGTAGCCTCAACCACCTCTATTTGGTTACCCCCTGATGTGGACAAGTTTAGGAGGTGTTGCCTGTCAACACCTAGGTGCCTGGGGCCGGTCAGGATGGCTTTTGTCTTTTTGGGATTGAGAACCATTTTATTTGATGAAAAACACCTTTTGAGTATCAGGAATTCCTCAGTGAGGAGTTTGTTGATGAGGGTGATATCATTCAAGCTCCCATACAGTACTGCATCATCAGCATAGAACTGAAGACGTGCCCCTCCACAGTCACCAGGTAAATCATTTACAAATAAGGAGAACAGCATTGGGCCCAGGATGGACAACTGGGGGGATGCCGTCTGTTATAGTTCAGAATGCAGACTACATACCTTTCCATTTCACTTTCCGGAACCTGTTGGTCAAGTAATGGGTGAACCACCTACAGGATAAGTCATCTAGACCCAACCTTCTGAGTTTGTCTAATAGGATGCCATGACTCGCTAGGTTAAATGCCTTTGTGAGATCTTTGAAGATTGCCCCAGTTATGCACCACCTGTCCATATCACCCAGGATGTCGTCAGACTAACCAGAGCAGTGTCAGTACCACAAGATTTTCTGAAACCATGTTGCCAGTCGATTAAGTGACGATACTGCTCAAGATATTCTTGGAGCTGGTTATATGTAAGCCTTTCCCTGAATTTGGTTAGGAAGCTAAGTTTGGAGATGGAGCAGTAATTTTCTGTAGCCACTTGGGGGCATCCTTGTGGACAGGTATTACAATGGCCACCTTCCAGCAATCAGGGGTTCTTCCTTCCATTAAAAGACTTGTTGAATAACATGGCAACAGGAGAGGCAATTGCACGAGCTGCTAACTTTAACAGCTTGGGCTCCAAATTGTCAAAGCCCGCCAAGGCCTCCGCTTTTACATTTTTTAGTAAAGTTAGCACTTTTTTCTGGTTATGCGTCTAAAATGGAATTTGGGTGCCAGCCCACTAGCACAGCGGTACCGCTACTGCTCGCGACACCAATGACCCAAGTTTAGAAGCGAGCCTGGGCGTCGGAGGGCCGGCCGAAGGAAGAGGATTGAATGTCCTATGAATTGCTCTCCTCCTCCTCCTCCGGAGGGGAGTGTGGAGAAGCTGCCGAAGCTCACCCGACCCTTGGTGGAAACCAAGGGTCCAGCAGCCGGTGCTAGCAGCTGCTGGAGGCGGGGAAGACAGCAGTGTGCATGCCTCTGACATCATTGCATGTCCTATCTTCCTGGCCAGAAAACAGGAAAAACACTTCATCACACAGGATGCCTTCCACAGCTCGTCACAGGCTCTGCACTGCCGACTGGGCATTCTGCCTTGCCAACTGACTACCCAAACCCCACAGGGGATCCTCTGTGAGGGAACATGCGAGGCACAGGTAAGTCCCAGGGATGGCGGGTGACGGGGCTGGGTGGGCAGTCAGACTGATGGGGGAGCTAGTGGAGATGTGGGGGGGGAGGCAAATTTAAAAAAAAATGAAATGGAATTTGGGCTTGGGTACTTCAGCTTCATGCAAATCTGGGGTGTTCGGGGTGGGCCACACCAAGGGAATTTTGCTCCTGTCTAGATCAGTGAAGAATCTGTTAAATGGATTGGCAGTTTCCAGGTGTCATTAACTAGCTTACCCTCAACTAGGATGTCAGTGGGTAAGTCAGCCCTTTAGAAGGGTGTTTATATGGGTCCAAAACATTTTGGGGTTGAACAGCTTAGTGTCTTGCTGATTCCTGACATATTTTCACTTGGCCCTTTTGATGCTAGTTTTACAGATATTCCTGTACTCCCTGCATTTATCCAAATCATTTTTGAGACCTGTATTTTTAAATACTCCCCATGCCTAGTGCAAAAACTGCATAACAGGCAGGTGCAGGCCAGCATGCAACAACTATATAATGCAGAAACAGGCGTCCCACACCCACACCTCACAGACATTTGGGAGGCGATGGTTACCTACTATCGCAAACTATATGCGGAAGATAACTGCCCCCCCGCCCCGAGCAAATACAAGAGTACCTAAGCAGCCTTCAGCTTCCTACACTAAATGACAATACCACCCAACAGCTACTGTCCCCAGTAGGCATGGAGGAGATAGAACAAGTAATCCAGGACTCAAAAACACAAAAAAGCAAGCTGGCCCGGTGGTGCTGAGGGCTGAGGCATTGGACACCTTACCTTACACCACGCTGGTGATCCATGTTCGGGAACGAGCATGGGCTACTGGGGGTCAGCAGGGGAGAAGGATTGAGTGTCCGATGGACTGCTCGCCTTCTCCAGGGAGGGGAGTCACCAGTGGTTGGCATTTGACTGGCCCCTAGCGGAAGCTGGGGGACAGTGTGCCGACGATACAGTAAGTGAGAGGTGGGGCAGATGCTTGGAGGAGCACATGCGGACACACGCGCGGTTTTCATGGGCATCGCATTGCACACCTCACCTCCTGTAAGGAGAAAAAATGGAGGAAATGGTAATGCAGCGAATGATGGAGGTGGCCTTGCAGGGTCCGCTCCCGGCTAGCCACGGCGCAGGCCACACTGGATCCGGTCTTGGGTGTGGGTTGGGGAACCCTGCCGGCTCCACCGGGGGGGCAAGCCCTGGGAGTATGGGTCAGCACCGGATGGTAGACGCCACGGAACAGGAGGAGCATAAACCAATAACAAAAAAAAAAAAAAATCACAAAAAGCCCCAGCCCAGATGGATTTCCTGCCGAATATTATAAAAAGTTCCAAGAGTTGCTTGTACCTTATCTTACTTCAACATACCGGCCAGTTCAGCGGGGAGATGCACCACCACCATCATGGAATTACATAATAATGTCCACGATCTTAAATCAGGATAGTGATCCCCGGTATACCATATTATACAGGCCTATAAGGAGTGTTTCAAAACGGCAACAGTCGAAATCCCGATGCTCAAAATCCCCGAAATCTCGGTTATTACATCGATTGCCCGACAGACCACCATCCCAAGACCGAAAGCTGGCATCAAACTTCCACAACGTGGAGTTGATTGTATTATTTACGGGGGTGCGGGTGGCGAAGCACCCCACAATGGGGGGTGCAGGGGTGGAGCCCCTTGCCAGCCCACAAACATGGCATAAATCCAGTGTCGGACTTTCGGTCATCAGGATGGTGGCCTGTCAGGCAGTTGTCATGTCGGGATGTCAGACTCGGGATTTTGAGCATCAGGATATCAACTGTCGAGATATCGTAGTATATCTGATCTATATCCCATTTTAAATCAAGACTACAAATTGTTTATGGCAATTATGGCCAAGCAGCTAGAAAATCTGCTTCTCAGGCTCATTGACCCTAATGAAGTAGGATTCATATGTACCAAGCAAGCCTTAGATAGTGTATGGTGCACTGTATTGTTATTAGATCATGCAGTCAAATACCAGATTCCAGTATCTCCTAAGCCTGGATGCCAAAAAGGCTTTCGACAGGGTGGCCTGACCATTTCTCTGGCCCACCCTGTCAAAATTTGGGTTTCCAGTGAAATTTATACCGATGTTGCAGAGCATATACTCATCAGTGTAGGCATACTTACGTGTCAGTGGCTTCCTTACAGCTCTCTCCTCGCTTAGCAAGTGGGACAAGACAGGACTGTCCTTTATCCCCCTTGCTTTTCATACTGTATTTAGAGCCCTTGCCAATCCAGATCCACACAACTCCTCATATAACCGGAATCCCAGTTGGCGGCAGGGACTATAAGGTGTCCCTGTTTGTTGATGATACACTCTTGATATTAACCTCGCAGAAGGATGCCATACCAGAGGTGTGGGAAGTTCTGAGTTCTTTCGGGGGCCTTCTGACTTTTAGCTCATCGTGATGGAAACAGAAGTACTTCTGTATAATTTTGACCCTTTATGTCAACTCAAACAAGCATATCCCTTTCAATGGCATAAAACAGTCTTTCGCTGCTTAGGAATTAAGCTAACCAAAGAACCTTTGACTCAAAAAATAACTAGAGACTTAGCCAGATGGACCCAGCTCACCCTCGGTTTCTTTAACAGAATAGACGCCATCCGACAGAATATCTTAGTAAGAATATTATATTATTTACAAACTTTGCTGAACATACTGGATAAGATGTACTTCAGAGCTTTGAATAGAGCTATATCGAGGTTCATTTAGCAGGGAAAACCTTCCAGACTAAGGCTTTCCCATCCTACAGTTGCTAAGAGAAGAATGAGGTGTGAATTTACTTAATTTTAGGTGGTACACCCTGGCCTCTCATCCCTGCACAGTATGTATGTGGATAGCATCATCCTTACAGCCATGTTGGAAGCAAATTGAATTTGCCCAAAATGATGTATATAATTGTGATAAATATTTGTTTAGTAATCCAACACACTGTCTTCCATTAATAAAACATTATCAGTATATAACAGAGACCTTCCGCCAGTGGCTGAAGGTTATAAAGGAACACTTTCCCCTTCGGCAGTGTTTTCAACTCCGAGCCTTAGCCTGCGACATTGATTACCCTCTCAATAGAATTGATAAAACTGTGCTTAGGTGGAGCAGGTTAGGACTATGACATATCTTCCTGTTTTGGGACATTCAGGGGATTTTGCCTTTCTCTGTGTTGCATAACACATATCAACTCCTGCCATTGGATCATTACCGATACTTGCAAGTTAGATCCTACCTGAATGATAAACAAGAGAGCTACCACACAATACCCCAGCAACCCCATAAACTCATGCAGATTATAACAGCCTATCTTAGGGATGAAATATGGCCCCATCTCATTGGCCACATCTATAGGGCATTGCAGGAAACAGCTATTGAATCCACAGAAACAATACTGATATGCCTCAAGGGTATAAACAAGACTCAGGAGGCAAATGAACTTTTCCAGTTCAAGGTAGACAGCAAAATGCGAGGGCATGTCCAGAGACTGCACGGGGGCAAGTTCAAGACAAACATCAGGAAGTTTTTTTTCTCAGAGAGGGTAGTGGACGCCTGGAATGGCCTGCCCTCTGGGGTGGTTGAGGCTAAAACTGTAAGTGGCGTCAAGTAAGCATGGGACAAATATAAGGGCATCATTACCCAGACCAGGTATCCAGGGAGAGGGGGTAGTAGACAGCAAACCATGGGCCGACTAGATGGACCTTGAGGTCTCCTTCTGCCATCACATTCTATGTATCTATGTATCTGTGATGTGGTGGAACACAGAATTAGACACTACTCATGCAGTAGGCAAGTGGAATAAATATGCTTTCCCAGCATTACGAATGATTACAACCACTTATTGGCGGGAATACACATGGAAATGCACATATAGATTTTTCCGCATGCCAGACTTTTACCTCGCTCAATGGCGAGAATTTACATTGACGCCATGTTGATCATTGCCGCCATTCTTCCTGAAATGCTGCGGATCAGCATCCAGACGGCATGGCTCTGGAGCACAGTAGAAGCTGTCAGTGAAGTTCTGTTGTTTTAAGGAGGGCTCCTTTGGGGGGGGTCATGGAGTTGGGGTGATGCAATAGAAATGGCGCTGCAGCATCAGGGGGGGTCATGGAGTTGGGGTGATGCAATAGAAATGGCGCTGCAGCATCACAAGGCTCGAAGATGGGTCTTCAGACCCGAGTTTAGCTAAAGATTGTTTTTGGTAGTTTAAATCGGCTAGAAGTTGTTTTTGGTAGTTTAAACACAGCTGAACTCGGACAAGTGGCTCTTTTGCCAAACTGAGGCTAAAATTCAGAAAACACGGTCTCCTAATCGAGTCGTGACACTGGGCATGCATGTATGCATATGCAACCGCATGCCCAGTGTCATGGCTCTATTCTGAGACTGTTTTCTGTCATTTTTAGCTCTTGGTTTACTAAAAGAGTCACTTGCCAGAGTTTAGCTGTGTTGAAAATACCAAAAACAACTTTTAGCTGAACTCGGGTCTGACATATTAGTGGACTAAACAACTGCAGAAGGCTCATGTAGCCTCGGAAACAACCACAAGTGCAGGCTGGGAAAAGCATGTCACAACATTGTGGGTGGTGCAGCCTGTTCAGATGGCCATGCAAAACTGCACAAAATGCTTGCACCATTGCACATTCCCAAGAAAAGAGGGATCGCTGTCACAATGAAACACTATCCGAAAATGGCAAAACTGTGGCGTTCGGCCCCATGGCACCAAGTAATGGGGAATTGTTTGGCACGCTGGTGACCTGGGTTCCAGCCAAGAGCCCAGATGTCAGGAGCAGGGTCCAGCAGGGAGGAAGTCAGAGCATCTTATGGACGCTTCCCTCCCGGGGACATGATGGGTCGCTTCTATAGAGACTCCTAGGGGTGGCTCCCAGTGTCGTACATGGCAGTGTAGGTGACCACATGCCACCATACATCCATGCCCCAGGACGTCACCACAGCCGCATGCATTGTGGGTGGAGGGTGGGTCACCCAGAAAACAGAAAATGGCTGCCTGTAGCGCCAGATGACGTCCCTCTTGTTGGACCTCTCCTGCTGCCAACCATCCAGCACACCACTCCTGGCACCCCGACCAACATCCTGAGGGTTGCGGATGGGATACACTGGAACACGGTGGTATCTATTGAGGGAGCCTAAGACAGGGATGGTGGTGAGGGATGGATCCGTGACCCCATAGGGGCGCACCAGCATAGGAAGCCCAAAGGAGTGGGGCTATCAAGGCCATGGAAGGAGCCTAAAAAAACTGTGGTGTTCTGACATGCACAGCAGCAACAATCTTGCTGCTGTGTACCACCAACAATGGCACAGAATTGGCTATGTGAATGGGACTTTTTGTGGTGAAATATGCAGGGCAAGAGAACGGTTTCTGCTGAAGAGCGTGTGGTCAAACTCTAGCAGCCATACATATGTGATGTGTTTAGAGGTGGGCTGGCAGTATAGACTAGAGGTAAGAGTACCAAGCTGTGAATGAGCTTGGTCATCCAGCGGACCTGGATCTGATTTCCACCACCTCCACGTTCATACTGTGTGACTCTGAGCAAGTCACTTAACCTCCCCATTGCTCCCAGGTCACCCCTGAAAACAGGCACTTTTGCCTAGTGGGCCTTACCTAGTTACCAAAGACTAAAAATAAAATAAAAAATTGTGTAGTTGTCCACAAATTCAGCACTATTGGGATGGTGTCATATAAGAAATGAAAGATATTTTCGACTGCCCGGGAAAGATCACCTCCTCACTAGTACTTATGGCAATTCCTACAGCAGGGTAATGCTTTAGCCTTACCACTGAAGACCTGAAGTTAATATTAATAGCCAGTATTGCTCACAAAAAGCTATTATGAGATTTTGACACACAGAAAATGCCCCTACCATAGAGGGATGGTGAGCCATCAGACCAGCATATATACAATGGACTGGGTTACCAAAGACTAAAATGTAACATATTTGTGCAGTACCTCAGTAAATATCTGCTTTCGGAGCTCCATTGGCATAAATAGGTGCTGTATTGTACCAGAAGGTCAGACAATTCTTCTTCTTCCCCTGTCAGCTAGTTTTCTCTCTCTCTCTCATACCTTTATATCCTCTTTGTCCATCCCCCAATTTTTTCTTCTTCTCTTCCTTTCTTCATATGTATGTCATGAATTAATGTTAAAGCTCTCTACTAAAGGAATGTATCGTAGTCCTATATTAAAGAAAATGACATACTGTATGTACAATGAGAAACTTTAAAGGACAACTTACCAGGATGAAACGCGTAAGCATTAATCACTGACGAAGGTGGCATCTAACGGGGAATTATTGCATGATGAGACCATTGTGGCACGAGACCACAGGCCGAGTGCATACAACGGTCCAACCATGCATTAACTCCCCATTAGATGCCACCTTCGGAGGGGATTAATGTGCTTGTAACATGGTCTTCCTATCGGTTTGGATGTGACATGTGTTTCTATTACTGTAATAAAATAGACAATGACACTATTGAAGTTCTACAGTTCAGTTTACTGTTACTTTTAACACTTCATGCTATACTCTCTTACATACATATATGTGTTTTGCATACTTTGGCACACTGCTACATTCCTCTATTGCTTAACGATTGGTGTACTTTTTTTAACACTTCTAACAGCTGTTTGTTATGCTTGTTAGGAGGACTGCTGTTGTGTCATTTTACTGCTTCGCCCTCAGCTGTCCTGTCTCATTTGCATACAGCTTTTTCCGCTTCAGTTCATAGAGTGAATTTTTCACCTGCCGCGGCTCTCTTTGCACTAGTCGCTGCATTTCACATCTTACATCTGCCCAGTCTCTTCTCGGTTTTCACTCTGCATCAATTCTGTTGCATAATTGACCTTCACTGTCCCATATACAGTGAACGTCTCAAACTTAAATGTGCTTCCGGTTGCTTGCTTTCTCACTCTGTGTTCCTTTGGCTCGCATCCCGTCTGCCTCACTCCTTCTCTGACAGGTTCCTGATTTATGTCTCCGTCAACTATTGTATGCTGTCTGCTTCTCACTATTTGTATTTCTGGTATTCTGCTACTCATTCCAATTTCTTGTTTATCTGTCTCCTGCTCTTGCCCAGTATTCTCCCGTCTCCTGCATTGTCTGCCTCCTATCGCCTTGCCTTCTCTTTCTACGCTCCGCTGCTCGCTGCTTCAGCACATCTAGCCATTTCTTGATCATTGCCAAAATTCTCTTGTGCTCATCGCTCCGTATCTGTGTTTCCACATAACTTGGATATTACTATGCGTTTCTCCATTTCTACCTCCTTCTCCTTCACTACTACCATAGATACATAGACAATGTCGGCAGATAAGGGCCTATGGCCCACCCAGTCTGCCCATTTAAGTTTGTAAGTTCAGTTTATGTTTTCCAGGAAGTCTGTTGCCCCTTACCCCTGACCCTTTCTCTTTCTACTGCGTATCAGTTCTACGTGTCCTACTAATCGTTTAGCCTACCTACTTGCTGTTCCTAAACTTGATTTTTACCTTTTGTTACATTTCGTTTTGTTCCACACTGCTACTTTTTCACCTCTGGCTCTTCATAAACACAAGCAACACGGAATTATCGTGCCATAATGCCGTGTTGCTCATGTACCACATGATGCCTTTCCACCACTTATTTTCCTCCTTTGGTGTCCTTTTCATTTTGCCATGTTACAAACAGTTGTAAACCGCAGGAATTCATCATGATGTGACACACGGAGTTCACTGGACAAAGAGCTACCCTTTGGGTAGCGTAAGGTTGAGATGTCATAAAAGCAGCTTTAAAAAGCATACAGCTTTATTTCAATTAAAGACTTTATATCCTGGATAAGGACTATGGCAAAGGATGGCTTTGCAGCCTTGAGCAATTCTGAATTGCTATATGCTTGTGGATACTACAAGACACTTATTTTTAATTGTATTTTATTTTGATGATGTGACACACGGAGTTCACTGGACAAAGAGCTACCCTTTGGGTAGCTAAAGGTTGAGATGTCATAAAAGCAGCTTTAAAAAGCATACAGCTTTATTTCAATTAAAGACTTTATATCCTGGATAAGGACTATGGCAAAGGATGGCTTTGCAGCCTTGAGCAATTCTGAATTGCTATATGCTTGTGGATACTACAAGACACTTATTTTTAATTGTATTTTATTTTGATGATGTGACACACGGAGTTCACTGGACAAAGAGCTACCCTTTGGGTAGCGAAAGGTTGAGATGTCATAAAAGCAGCTTTAAAAAGCATACAGCTTTATTTCAATTAAAGACTTTATATCCTGGATAAGGACTATGGCAAAGGATGGCTTTGCAGCCTTGAGCAATTCTGAATTGCTATATGCTTGTGGATACTACAAGACACTTATTTTTAATTGTATTTTATTTTGATAATGTTCTGTTCATTGAAACTCACTCTGTGCCTTTAACAAGTTCAAATTGAATGCTCTGTGAAATTGATTTGGATTTACAAGCAGATAGTTGTATAAATTATCTTTATTCTTAATAAAATCAACAAATCCCCCTACCCACAAAATACCTACCTTGCATAGTCTACACTACAATAAACTGTCAACCCCCCACCCACAGTTCTCCCACTCCATAAACTACATCAGCTACAATACGCGAACATCTGACAGTGCCTACCTTGGGCTGCCCCCATTCTCACCCCTGGCCACCACTGGTGAGCTCAGCCTACCACTCTGGCAGCCGTCCATGCCCCACCCCCACTTGTCCCTTGTACTACCCAGCGGAGACTCAGTCCCTGGCCTCTCCCCCTCTTTCCTGTTTCTAACACTACTATGCCCACACTTAGTGCTGTTACTTACAATGTTTGACTCCTATGTACTAGTGAAACCTAGACTCCTATGTATTAGTTAAACTTAAAAGTATGTGCAACCCTCTGTAACCTTATTTTGTAATCCACTGCTGTGCTATGTGTTATGTTGTCTGTATCTGTTCGTTTAACTGACTCAGAACCTTTGAAAATGAGTCCTTGATTCAGAGGTATTAATCCTAAACTGAAATAAATAAATAAATAAATATTTAAAAAATTGCATTTTCCCCCACGGCATTCAGCATTCTCCCTGGATATGTAAGACTGTGTGCATCCCGGAGCTCCTTGAAGCTTGCTGTGAGGAGGTTAGGCCCCTTTTGTGATTCCCTGATCTGTCTAAATCTGTGTCGACTACAGTGTTCCAATTTCCAGCCATTACAACTGGTAAATTTGGCCAAGCGGCTCATTGAGTCATTAAGGCGGTGAAAAAAAGGTGGTGTCCTCTTTATTAGGACCATACATCTTAGCTAGCACCACTTGGCTTCTGTCTAGCAGCCCTTTAAGAATAAGATGGGTATCTTTTATCTCTTGGTGCATCTGAGAGGAGGTAGACTTATGAAATTAATATAGGAACTCCAGCTCTCTTTAGAGTCTACTCCAGTGCCGAAGACTTGATCCACCTACTTTCTGCAAAGTAAGTTCCCTTGAGTTATCTTTCAAGTATGTTTCCTGTAGGAAAACCACTGAAGGACAGTACTTTTTAAGGTCAATGAGAATTTAAAAACACTTCTTTGGGGAGTTGGCCCCTGTTTTATTCCAGGTAATGAGTGTCATAGGGGTTTTAGCCATTGAACCTTTTGTGAAACCTGTGGTGTCGTGAGGCATTTTTTATTTTATGAGGCTGCTGTGGGAGACTTGGGAGAACACCATACACTTTCACTGTTATCAGCTTTCTCATGTCAGGTTAAACTGAGTTGAGATCCTCCCCCCACACACACACACACAGCTTCCTCATTTGCTCCCTGCCCCATCTATGTCTGTATATGTATTTATTTCTATTACCAGGACAAAAGCTCCATTGAGCAGTGCTCATTTGTAAGGAGGTCCTGGTTTGGACAGATAACATTACAGTAGGCAAGGAGGCAGGTAACACAGTTCAGGGATTGATAAAAAATAGATACAGCATGCTGGGCCACTGGTAGAGCTACCGCTTACGATGCCAAAGAACTGGGTTTGAGAACGAGCCTGGGCTATTGGAGGGCTGGGCGGGGAGGATGATTGAGCATCCCACAGGATGTTGTCCTCCACCAGGGAGGGAGGGCACTGCATCCTGCTGCATTACGCCAGCTGGGTAACCACAAGTGGTGGTGCAGCCAATCTGCAGCTAACGGAGGGGCCATTGGAGTGTGACCTTTGGTTGGCTGCATTGCACCTCACTGGCAGTCAGTCCCGTTGTGCACTCCTGGCAGGGGCGCACTGCCAGAACACGGGAAAGTGGAGGTGCAGGCATGAGTAAATGAAGCCTGTGCCACTCTACTACATCCACCTCTGGATCCGCGACACCATCCTGTGGGGTTGTCACCAGTCTTCACCTCCACTGTTGGTGGCCATATGTCTGCAGGGAAGAAATGCTGATGGAGTTGACAACCTACCCGGCCCTTGGGGGCAAGCCAGGGAGCAGCACAGCAGTGAGTCGCGGGAGGGGGGGCTGATGGTGGTGGTGTTAGATGGATGGCAGGATCTCAGGTTGGATGGGAACAGGGCATTGGCAGGTGGCAAAAGGAGGTCCCAGCCTGGCCCAGAGCAGGAGGAAAAAACATGTTCAAAAAAAGAAAAGAATAGATGCAACATTAGCAATCAGGAATTTTATAAGCAAGAAGAGAGTATATGCAATACCAGCCCCCACCCCATACCCGTTTCTCTGCTCCCCTCCATGATTATTCTGAGGCATTGTGATTTTCTGCTGTGGAGCTCTGCATCCGTTCTCACCCTTCAGTTGCTGACTGGGGTGGATCGTCTAACAGCACTCTGAACATCAGCCCACATTTGTTGTAAGTCAGTTTAACTGTATAACATTCACTTTGAACATTATAAACTAGAGCCTTCTTAACATAAATGGATTCATACATACCAAGCTCCACTCCTAACAATGGGAAATGTAAAATATTTAAACAGATCCAACACCAAGATAGGATATGGGGCCCAATATAAGTTGTTCCAGGTGATTAACCAGGCCGTCAGTAATCATGGTGGAAAAATCATTTGGGGAGAAGAAACAGGTCGGGTTGTTCACATTCATCTGCTGTTACACTGCACAACACTGCTATAGATTATCTGATAAGAGCCCCTCAACCCTGTCACCCCTTGACTCAAGGTCATAATTATTGGGGGGATATGTCCCCCCCCCCAACATTTCTGCCCCTGCCTGTACCATCCTTTTTGTCCCCCCAATATATTTAATGATGCACCTGTAAGACACACCGCGCTGCCCCGCCGCAACTCTGACTAGTTTCTTCCCTGAGAGTAGCAGGTGTGGCAGCGTCAGCTTGGTGGTGATGTGTACTTTAAAAAAAACTTTTTTGTACTCCGACTTCAATCAGAACAATGTCAGTGCACTCAGAAGACTCATGACAATACCAGGCTGTCCTGAAAATGTAATTATTAGTAAAGAAAAATAAACAAACACACAGGCAGTGAGGCAGCTCTTTATAAGAACGGGTCGAGAGACTAACTTGAAAGTTAATGAATGATGACTGCCAGTCACCTACCTACTGGATTGTCCTCGATAATCGGACAGCCCCCCATGCCCTCTCAGCTCTCCGGTTTTAGTGACACTGGCAGTTGGTAGGTTTAGGTTAGAAGAAGTTCCAGTTCCAGCAGCCATGTTGGTCCTCCGATGTCCAATCAGAAGAGAATAGTGTAGCTCCCCTCCTGTGCTGAGCCTGGCTGTGGCAGGCTTCTGTTCTCTCTGAGTCAAGTCCCCTTCACTTCACTCCTCCTGGTTCTGGCGGCGGCTTCACTCTGGTCTCTGCCTGTTCTCGTCCTCCGCGCTCAGTCTCTCTCTCTGTCTGGGTCGGCCACACTGGTGCACTCGCCTCACACCACCCAGTACATGCTGACTGACTCCTCTGCCTCCTCCAATCACGGTCCCTCCCAGTCTGTTTCATCCAGACACGCGGTGTCAGTTTAGTAACTGTTCTAAAGGCTTGGTGAGCTATTCTCAAGGCTTAGAAAAACAGCCTATCAACATCCAGGAGTAAAATAGTGACCAGTCGTGGTACAGTGGCAGAGCAGGCTTGTGATTGGTCCAGTGGGAGGACCAATCGCAAGCCTACATTCCCGAACATCAGTAACGGGGAAAAAACAAACAAAAGAAATCACCTTGGCTCCTGCCCTATATAAGGGCACAATTAAATTAAACAACAATTCAACAAACTTTCACAAAAGAGCTGAATCACTACTACTACTAAGAGAGAAAAGAGAATCCCACAGCCATGACTAGCTGCTGCTCCAAGGAAGAACCAGTGACTGAAACACCTTATTAAGGAAGGCATCCAGGAGGGCTGAAACTGCCGGATCACACTGTTTCACCTGCCCAGCAGAGAACCAGGACCTCGGTCACATTTTGCTGCAGCAGATCATCGCAGCCATCAGACAGAAGGCGCCAGGTGGGGACTTGTCTTGATCTTGCTGGTAAGTTGAAAAATGTGAAATCTTGACACCGAGTGATACCAGCCAGGCATTGGTACCAAATAGACAGCAGGAGAGGGGCATTTCATTTTTAAATTGAATAATATCTCTTAGCTCTAAACTGTGGTGGTGGAAAAACTGAGGGTGAGATGAGATAATTAGAGAGATTTCTGGAGCCACTGTGAGTGATGTGCAGTATTTATTTGTGACTGAAGAAACAGACAGCATCAGCAGTAGTCAGTGGCTGTTGATGGCAGGTGCAGAATGTATTTAGCTTTAGTTATTGCTAACCTGAACCAACTTAATTAGCCAGCAGGACAAGTTGATTCCGAATTGCACTAACCTGCAGATGGTTGCACTAGCCCACAGAAAGGACATGCTGGGTAGGGCAAGGGTGGGACTGTATGGATGGTGTTGGCTGCTGGCATGGTCCATTTAGAATAGCTGGGGACCCCTGCACTTGGCAGCAAGGGGTCTATGGATAGTCATTTTAGAGTATGGTCTGCAGTGGTGTACAGGGAAAGTAGTAAGCACAGAGTGGAGAGATTTGGAAGGGAGAGGGAGCAGCTGTGTCAAGGCTGGGATAAGACCCACCGCCTGCAAAAATACCACAACCCAGAAGCCAGAGTATACTAGCCATGTATGTTGTCTGTGACTGTCGATGGAGGCAGATTGTTCTGCAAATTTAATTTATTTTTACCTTCACGTGTCATTTCATTTCCCTTTACATTTAATTTATTTCCCCTCACCTGTGACTGTTATAAGCTAATGAGTAATAACAATTTAGAGCACCTTTAATAATGTGTTTTACTTCATCAGTGTGTGGGCATTAACTTACAGCTGGAGCCAGATTGTTCTGGGAATTTATTTTTACCTTTACATTCAATTTACCATTACATTTAATTTCCTTCCACTCACATGTGACTCTTCTGAGCTAATGACAATTCATAGCAATTTTGATAAGGCTTTTTCCTTTAAATTACTGTGTCCTTATCGGCACTTGCTTTGTGCAGCAGCAGCTACCCTAAACATTTTGTGCAATTTATTTTGTAACAAACTTGTGATATGCAAAGCAGTATTTTGAATGTGAACCAAGGCTGTTCTCTCCACCATACCCTGGTTCTGCATTGGGCTGCCAATCCTGTGTTTTGCATAGTGTATAGTGCCCCTTGTATCCTATTTTAGGTTTTCTAACTAAATGTTTTCATTGAAAAATAAACTGTAGTCTCCCATTTCGTATTTCGGGAGCTACGGGTTGATTTTGCCAAGTTGTGTGGTTGCTAGGGACTGGGTGTCACTATGTTAGCAGCATACACTCCAATTGGTTGCCACTGTAGTGTGGGCAGGTTTTCAAAGAAAAAAAAACATGGGGGGCAGATATCTCCCTTAGCGAGCTTACCCACGAACTGGAGGCAGCAACTTCTTTTTTTATGCTGGTTCTCATCACGGAGAATAAACTGCTTCTGAGCGGTGAGTGTTTTTAAAAAAAACATCACACATAGCTTCCACGTTTGAAGCAGATTACACTGCTGTCAATGCGCAGCATTTTTTTATGGTGGCTTTCACACTGGGCTTGAGCGTTTCACTCTGAATGAATGGAATGCTGTTCTGTATGCATGGTTAGTACAGCATTCCATTCATTGTTGAGCGTGTGGCTGAACAGCATTTCAGTATGGTGAAATTTCCAGTTAGAACAGCATTCCACCATACACTATATTTAGAGTACTGCTTTGCTGTGTCATTTTTCCTTACCGGGCCAGTATGCTGTTGTAGAATGCATAGTTTTGCCCAAGTGTCACAGCTTTTAACATCCCCTGTGATGAGTGAAATATAATTTGTACACAACACACAAGTATAATCACCATTCATTTCAGTAGCAGTGCAGAAACATTACAAGCTGCCAACCCCTCAATGTTTGTTGTTTGGAGAGTCCCGTTCCGCTAGCTTGCTCTGTATTTGCACTGCTATGCAATACTTGCATCAACCTTACCTTTTCTTTGCACTAGCTGGCAGGACACATTGATTCAGAATTGCACTAGCCCACAGAAAGGACATGCTGGGTAGGGCAATGGTGGGGCTGGCATGATTCATTTAGAATACAATAGAATAGTGTCAGTGGCTCAGCAGGTAGCACACTCACCTCTGAGGCCAGGAGATCAGAAGGCTGTGGGTTCTATCCGCACACCAGGCACTTGGGTTAATATCCCAGTACTGACACTGCAGTGCAGCACGAGGGGGGTGCTGTACTTCTGAGGTGCCGTCTTTTTTTTTTATTTATTTATTAAATTTTGGTGACCAGGTAGGTCCACTGAGCCCCGAAGGTCCCTTTTTCAGGGGTGACCTGGGATAACAATACAAGTTATGATACAGAACAGGGACATAAAGAACTTTTGAAAACATTATCTGTTACATCATGAGGTAGTTACAGGAAGACAGTGGATACAGGCATGGTTATCATCATGACACAGTTTAAATAGGTAGTACTTTACATATAGTTTATTCAGGAGGTAGCATGTGACCACAGGTGAACAGACAGTTTTAAGCAGGTAGTAGGTAGGCTAGGAGAAGGTGTGTTGGAGAGGAGGGGAGTACCTTAGGAGCCTTATGTATCATGGCAATGGCATGCACTTGAGGTCAGCATATAGGACTTAAGCCTGGTGCGAAAGTTCATGAGTGAGGAGGAGGCCTGGACAGGGTGGGGGAGCTTATTCCATTGACGGGATGCTTGGGAGGAAAAGGATCTGCCACCAGCATTTGTCCTTATCCTAGGGACTTCTAATAGTGTTCTTTCTGACGTCCTTAAGTTCCTTGGGTTGTGTTTGAGGGTTGCGGTCCCAGCTATGCTAGGCGGAGCGTGGGGTTTGAGGAGCTTGTAGGCCTGGACAAGCAAAGGGTATTGGAGGCGAGCGACCAGTGTGGGCCAACTGAGCTGGGCCAGAGTGTCACAGTGGTGACGTCACGGGTAGTCTAAGGTAGCAAAGCGAGAAATTTTATTATATAGGGTTTGCATCCTGGTTATCTCTTACTTGGCCGTGCCATGTATTATCAGAGCCGCAAAGGTCAGGTTAGGTAGAAGGACACTGGTAGCAATGGAGAGCCTGGCCTCAGTGATGAGCTGGTCCCTGAGTCGGTACAAGGTGCCGAGTTTGCGATGTAAGGTCCTAGTGACCTGGTCCATGTGTTCCTTGTATGTGATATTCTGATCCAGCGTGAGGCCTAAGTATTTAAGGGAGGGAACTACATTAATGGCTTTGCCAGAGTGTGTTAAACTGAGGGATGAGGACCTGTCAAGTTTTGGATGAGTTGTTTAACCAAGGTCCCATCTGCCAGTTCTGGTGGTAGTTCAGGTGTATGTTAAAAATCCCATGGCACTTCTCGAAAAGAGTAAGGGAATTTTTTATTCAAAAACTGAAAACAAAATATACAGAAATGTATTGCTTCATACGTAAACCATAAAGAGAAGAAACAAGAAGAGGAATAACAGCATACTTGAAACTACAAACAAAAATAAGCTGTTACTGTACACAACCCCTGTCTCATCCCCATTAAAAGTAGGGGAGTTCAATAAGGAAAAGAAAACATACAAGAACATGTTACATCATGCAATTCATAATAAAGGAAAAACAAAACATAAAGAAGTATTACAGTATACAGTAACCGCAAACAGAAAATATCTACATTAGGAGATAAAAAAACATCCCTGACTCCCAACCCAGTCCAAATGAAAAGGCAGGGGAACATCACAATACAAAGAAAAATAAACTCAGGAAAAAATCCAGGAGCAGAAATCCCAGTAGCGTCGGAAAACTCCAAATAGTAATGAGGCCTGCTCGGAGCAATAGCTAATACACAAACCCTGCAAAATTTGGGTTACTATTTGAGTGGGAGTACACACCTTTTGTTGCAGCAAAAACACACATCTGGTCTGCCATAAATAGTAGCGGCAAAAGGCAAAAATCAAACGCAATGTACTGGGGTGATAGCGACTCAGACCAGAAGGATAGACGCCATAAATTAAAATATCATAGGTGAGAGTAGAAAGGGTCTTGTCTTTCCGCTTGTGAAGGAGAAGGGTCCAAACAGGTCGCGTAGAGGGGCAATCAATAAAAAAATGAAACATGGTTTCAGGAATAGAAGGGCACGAGTCACGAGGACAAGTTCTTTCCTCCTGAGATTCATGTTTCAGATTATCCCGAACACCTAGCCTGCCGTGACATGAAAGCCAGGTCACATCCCAAACCCGCTGAGGAATGTGGGGATCAGTCAATTGGCGAAAGACACAAGAAGAGCCCAGAACAGAGCCATGAGGGTTCCGCAACACCGGGAGGTCCAGAAAGGATGATCCCAGAATAGACTGATATAGTTGCTTCCTGGATGAAGAAAGAAGCATCGTAGGAGTCAAAAACCATTGACGAATCTTTGAAAGAGTCGGGATAATAAAACGAGGGAGATTATATTTCTAAAATTCCGGGGAATCTCCATTGGTGGAAGACACCATGCCACACACAATGGAGCAGCACAATGATGGAGAAGGGAAAACAAAACATCTGGGCTTGCAATAAGGAAGGAAAAGTGGTCTTGAGAAACAAACAGTGAAAGAACACCAAATGGTTCAACATCCGAATACTGCCATGGCTATAATCAAGATACATGTAATTCCTTTTCACCGGGTTCAAGCGACTACCTCAGAAGCCCTGAAAGAAAACATTATACAAGCGAGCTTCCAAAGAAAAGGGAACCGGAAAAACAGAAGCCAAGTGAAGAAATAGAGGAAGGACAAACGTTTTCAACAGCAAAACTCGTTTCCATTTAGAAATAGTATGACCCAGCCGGCCCGGTGGCGCTGAGGGCTGAGGCGCTGGACGCCACACCTCGCGCTGCACCAGCGACCCGGATTCGGGAACGAACTCGGGTGGCCGGTCGCAGGGAGGAGGAGGATCGAGGCCCCAGCGGGATGCTCTCCTCAGGGCGGGAACCAAGAACCTTATCCGCGTTTACATCGCCTCTGTGAGTCAGGAAGCACCGACAATTGAAGGGATGGAGGCAGCTCCGCTCATCGGAGTCGGGAGGGGATGTCGATGGCGGTGAGAGGTCTGGTGTGCGTTAGCACGCACCACCTGGACTTACGCCCTAGTGCTCGACGTCCCCAGAGGGTGGGGAAACCAGGGAGAAAAAGGAAAACACCTCTCGGGTAACCCTAGATGACAGCCTCTCGGAACCATCCAGGACCACCAGAAGAGGGACAGACCCCACTGTGCAGGGGGGAGAGAAGGAGGCATTCTAGGGGCAGATCCCCCCGAGGTGGAAACGGAGGTTGACAGGAAGGAAGGAGAGGGCTCCGAGAGCAGGAAGGCGGAGATAAAGAAATAAAGTAAAAAAAAAGGAATTAGTATGACCCTTCCAGAAAGCAACGGTGTGAAAAGCCTTGTCCAAAACAACAGTCCAGTTGACGAGGGCATCATCCGGTGTGCCAAAGGACAGCCCTAAAATCTTGATGGGGGTATAACAGACTGGTACCCCAGCAATACGACGAGTAGAAGTAGGAGAACTAGGGAGAGGCAACAATGGGAGGTATACAGCGGAGCTTTAACTGGAATTCAACCTAGAGCCAGATACTCGCTCAAAGTCCAAGAAGAAATGGAGTAAGGCCGTCTTTGGAAGTTGTGGTGTGGTGAGAATACATAGGTCATCTGCATAAGCTAACACCGGAGGTACACGGGGCGCAGAGAAAAAAAGAGAGATGAGGAGTAGAAGGATGATGCAAAATCCTGCAAAGTAAGGGATCAAGATGAAAAACGTAGAGAAGAGGACTCAATGGGCAACCTTGCTGAACTCCAGTCCTACTCAAGAATGAGGGACAAGGGGTGCCAGTCACATAAGGCTGGATCCACTCAGTAGAATAAAGCAATTTGAGCCACTGGATGAAACGACATGGGATACCATAATGAGAAAGGACATGGAAAAGATAATCATGGTTCACCCTGTCGAACGCCTTCTCCTGATCTAGAGAAAGAAGAAGTGAGGTAGAAGAAGAAGAGCTGAAAGCAGAGACATCCCGTAGAAGAGAAAGATTCGAAATGATGGAGCGACGTGGAATAGCACAAGTCTGAACTTCAGAGATAACATGTGATGCAACAGGAAGAAGTCAATGGAGCAAAACAGAGGCAAAAATCTTGTAGTCTACGTTCAAAAGGCTCAGTGGTCTCAAATTCTGAATATCTGCCCTATCCCCCTTCTTATACAAAAGAAACATGATGGCGTCCGAGAAGTGTAGGGGGAGAGAATGAGAAGAAATAATAGCATTAAAAAGCATGGTAAGGAAACAAGAAAGAATATCAGTAAACGTGTGGTAAAGCTCCACTGTTAGACCATCTGATCATGGAGAAGTGCATCGTTTTTGCTTTTTAATGGCAGTCTGGACCTCCAACAAGGATATCTGGGCAATCAACCTGGTACAGGGATCTAGAGGGGGAGAAGGGAGAGGAAAATCAAGAAAAGGAAAATCCAGAGGTGAAGTCACTGTAGGGGTACCAAAGGCAGTTTCCAGATGTGAAAATACCTTACCCTGAAGGGAGGTAATTGTATCGTGAACAGATGCAGAGTCAGAGTCTACAAGACGGTCAATATGCGTGGCCAACACTCTGTCAGAACAACACTTATAGATGTCAAATGAAGCATTGGAAGACCCAGTGCCGCAAAAGGCCTCTAGGCGCAAGGCGGGCTCTATCATACTGTGCAGCCGATCTGGGTCTTCAGGGAAGCAGTAGAGGAGAGATCAAACCGGACCCAGACGCCTCGAGATAGTATCCTGTAAATGTCCGTAAGTACTGATGATAAGAGGAGTGGCCGATTTCTCCTAGCGTGCCGTAGAAAGGAACACTTGAGATCCAGTTTAGTATCTTCCCACCACAGAAGGGGGGAGGTATAAGCATCTAGCACCAAGGCTCGGGCCAACAAAAAATCTCCACAAGCCCGAACGAGACTAGCATCAGACAACAAGGAGCTATTCAATTTCCAACGCGATGAAATGACCAGAGGGTGAGAAGCAGTAGAAGGGGAGCAGAGCATGGAAATGGCCATGTGGTCCGAGGTTTCACAGGGAACAACTTTAGCCTGGTGAACCTTGACATTCTGTGACAGAAAGAAAAAATCAATTCGAGTGGCCAGAAGTCCTCTGTGATAGGTTTTAGCTCCTGTGGGGTGTACCTCACAGTAGCCGTCCTTAAGAGAGGCAGTCTGAAGAATGGTACGTAGAGCAGTAGAGTCGCCAAAAAGTTTCTGAGTGGAACCCCCTCTATCCGCCAGGGAAAGACCGCAGTTGAAATCCCCCCCATGTAAAGATGACGGAGGTATGTAAGGTTGTAAAGATCTGAACAAGTCAGAGCATGCAGCGATACTTTGGGTGCATAAACATTCAGAATCCGGAGCCATAGGCGGCGGAAAGTGCAGTCACATAAGGGTTCTACGGAACAATGTCAACCAGTCGGGTAACGGTGCAATCAAAACCAGAAAATAAAATGCCCAGACCATCACAGGAATCCACTCCCGAGGACCAATAAGAAGGGCCCCTGGTCCAACCCACAGAAGCCCGAGACAATTCGTAATGGGTCTTTAATCTGGTATCCTGGAGCAAATAAAAATCATGAGGGAGATCCAAAAAGTATTGTAAAGAGGTGAGAAGTTTCCTATGGGATTTCATGCTGCATACATTAGGCGTAAAACAGTGGAGGCTCAAACACCCCGACATAGGAAAAGAGCAGAAAATGAAAAACTAGGGAATAAAACCCGCGAGGGCAAACTAAGAAAATCAAGTAACCACAGATCGCTGTCCAGTGTTGGGTCTGGTGGGGGAGGGATCTCGCTGGGAATCAGAGGAGTAATCCATGTGGATAGAAGAAGCTTGAGAGGACTCCGAATAATTTTCTTCTTCCATTATGTCACTCCACTGTTTCCATTTCATCAAGGCCTGGTACTAGTTCCTGGTCAGAACGGACTGCCTAGGAGGGGGACCGAGAGCCTTCCGCTTGCCTTTAGACTTGCCCCGCTTACCCTGGGAAACCTCCTCGAAGGGAACCTGGTCTGGAGGGGGAGGAGGGGGCATAGGGTCAGACGGGGTAACAATCTATAGATCCAAGTCCGAACTGGGTGGGACTTGGTCCCATGGCAAAGGATCGGCCATACAAACTGCAGGAGGGGAATCAGAGTTAATGACAGTGGGGGGCACTTCATTCCAGAGCTCCTCCGCACGCTGACGAAGGATCTGAGATTGGGTATCAGAAATAAGGGCTACCTGGTCCTGAGGAGTACAATCCAGTCTATTGTGGTCTGCCCAAGGGCACAGGAGGTGGATATGGCCGGACTCATCACAGAGATTACATTTCTGTGGATCTGGACAGCCAAGGCTGACATGACCATAGGCCAGACAGAGAGAGCAGCGAGGTTTATCGCAGGTGTGGCTGAGGTGTGTACGAGCCCTGCATTTATGGCAGGTACGAGGCTGGCCTGGGTAAAAACACAAACCCCTGTCCTGACCAATGTAGAAGCTGCCTTGCAAGTGGGTAATACCCCGGTCTGTTTGTCTTAATTGTACTTTAACCTTCCAACCCCCAGTCCAAACGAGGTCTCTCGCCACGATAGGCTCTGAAGCCTCAAGGATATCACAACGGGCCAAGTTTAAGCCAGTATTGAACATCCGCTATGCTCACTCCCTCATTACTAAACAGGAGAGTAATAAGTTTAATAGTAGGTTTAGTAAGGGAATGAGCATAAAGGTGGTCCATAAAGGCTGAGATCTCACCAGTTCATATTTAGTCCAAAATCTCTAAGGTGTACACATTTTTAAACTAATGTCATATATAGATTCCCCTTAACATGTATAAAAGCAAACATCCGCTAGCAGAGATGCCCAAAGAGTCCCTTAACATCGAAAGTAAGCCAGTTTTATGATCAGGAGCATCAGAAAGGTCACCAAAAATTTCAGGCAAACAGCGTTCCTACGCTGAGCTGGGGCACCCAAGTTCTGAAAAAGATCACTAAGGCGAAAGGAGCCATCTTGCAATGTCTCACCTGTAGGCAGAGGAGGCTGAGCTATGTCGTTCTTGCCAAGTTGGGACTCGTCGTCTGAGGTAGAAAGTACAGAAGCAAGGAGCAGAACCATGGTCCTGAGCCAGCATAGCGGTCGTTAAAGGAAGAAGTGGTTGGCCAACATTGGAGTCCTGGGTGGGAGTTGAAAAATCCCTGTGTGGTAGCAACTGAGGAGGCATGGACGGTACAGAAACAGTCAAAGTGGAAGGAATAGGAATCGAGGCACTGTGAATAATATCCTGTGTGCTAACTGCATGAGGCGAAGACCAAGGTGCACCAGGAAGCGGTTGCATCCAGCCCGCAGCCCGTAAAGCAGAAGCTGGGGACCAGGCTAAGTCTGAAGAGGCATTAATTCCATGGACAAGAGCAGGAGAAAAGGAACCTTGATGTGTCTCAGCAGAGCAGGTAGGGTTCACAGTATGAGTAGGTGACGGAGTAGAAGGTAGCGTAGTAGCAAGCCCAGTCGGAGTGGAAATCAACAGTGGGGCTGGACGAGAGGCGTCATCTTCATGCACAAAACGCTGCAGGAGAGAGCGATGCTGTTGGTAGAGAAGGCGTAGATGCGCAGGGGACAAGGAAGCAGTACTAGGCTCAGGAATCGGTGCTGTAGAGGGGTTCACAGGAGACTGTGTAACATCCATGGTAATAGCAGCAGTGGAAGACTGAAGCACCACAGTTGAGGCATCGACAGGAGGCACAGAGTCTAAGAGACCATTTCTGTAATGCATAGCAGGAGAAGTAGGCTGAAGAGCAAGAGCTGGAACCTGGGGACAGAGAGCAGCATTTCCACCACCTCCACCAGGATCTGGAACAGCAGCCATCTTGGAGTCACTGGCAAAAGGGTCCCCCTGCTCACAGGAAGCAGAGTAGGGGAATTTCCTGGTGTCCTGGCCAAATGTCTCCTATTCACTAAAAATGCCACCAACAGCTTAATCTGTTTCAAGTTCAGTTGGCATTCATCTGTATCCCCTCCTCGGGTCATGCCTGAAAATAGGCAAGAATTTGTTTAGTGCACTTACCCAGTCAACAAAAGTAAAATAAAATACATAAATAAAAATAAATGGAATAGCTGGGGCCCCCGCACTGGGCAGCAATGGGTCGATGGAGGATAGGATAGTCATTTCAGAGTATGGTCTGCAGTAGTGTCCAAGGAAACACAGAGTGAAGAGATTTGTAAGGGAGAGAGAGCAGCTTTGCCAAGGCTGAGATAAAACCCACCACCTGTGGAGCAAGAGCAGACCCGGTATGCCTCTTAACATTCATTCACTGAATTGCTACAGACACTCAAATTAGGGAAATGGGGTCACTGGTCTTAATAATGTGGGACAAATTGTCAGAGACAGTCAGAAAACTGGAAGCTAGTGACTTAACAGCTTCTACCCCCAATCACACTTTGGACGCTAGCTGAAAGTTCTAGCAGTGGGGTGATAATGATGCACACTGACTCTCTCGTGGTATCCCCCTCTTGAACTGCCAGATAACTGCATCTCTTACTGAGGATGTGTTTAATTACACCAGGCCATCTGGAACACAGAGATTAGCATGATGACTAGAGCCTCAACCTGCTAAAGTAGGGACATTTTAACTTCGTTAACAGCCATGGAAAACCTGCACAAGTCAAGACAGACGAGCACAAGGTTAGCTGCACTAGCACTGGTCAATGTGCACTAGGTTTTTGGTGTTTTGGGGTAGAACAATGTTATAATCGAACCAGAACCCTAAATAATGAGTCATAGACTCTGTTATGGTATCTCGTGTTTTTTTCCCTTTGGAATCTAAACATTGTTTTTAAAGTTCTTGAAAGGTGTGGGTTGTTACTTAAAAGTCCCATTCATTATTTTCTATATTGAATGCCTTCTCTGACTCTTATCTGTGCATATCTATTCAGAAACATGTGAACTGGGCTTGGGCAGTACATTGTGTGCTTCACTACTTCCGTTTTTCTCTATTTTGTTGTTTGTGCACAACTAGTATGTACCTTCAGTTGAATATATCACGCTGTAATACTAGAGACCTTCTCCTGGATGATTTTATATATAAATGAAAATGATCATAGAATAAATCCTAAACTAAGCTTGCATGATGTATCAGAAAAAGCAGATAAAGGGGCTTACAGAGTCCCTGGCATCCCCAGCCATGACTTTAGCTGAATTTTCACTTGCCCCTGTTAATTACAATGAAATTAGCTCTCTTTTTGTACTTGCCCTTCAAAGAAATTTACTTGCCCTGGACAAGGGGCTGTAGGATTTGCACACCCTTGCATACCGCTCAACTGCTATGATTTTCACATAGCGCTATGATTTTCACTCAGATTTACCCTTGCTCTTCATAAACTGATGTTCCTCATGAAGTCACAGCTATTTCTGGATATGCAAACTATTAAATCATTGAACTAAGTTGATAGAAAAACTCCTTATCACTAGCTACAGTATATGGGTGCCACTATCTGTATACAAATTATTGTTTAAAATAAGAAAGTGCTACACATTCTGGACCTTTGCTATGATTTTTGAAGGCCACTACTGTGATTTTTAATGGTTAGAGTTATGCATCTGCGCCTAACACAGTTGTAAGAACTTTGAAATACAGGCTCAGGGGCTCTTTAAGCCTTGCATTACTTGCCAAATAATGGCCTATTAGTATTATGAACATACAAATCTGCCAGCAGAACAGACCAATCAGTGTATCAAAGTTTACCCAAGTGTGTAGCTAGCACCCGAGATTGCAGCTGTCTCAGCCTCCTCCCCGACTGTTCCTCCCATGCCTGTCACAGACCCTGCTCCCAGACCCTTCCTCTTGCTTTACCCCACTCATTCTTAAAGCTAGTGACTGTCCTACATGTTACCAACCCCTCTGACTGCGTATTCCAGCTAGGCACCACTCTCTCAGTGAAGTAGTGCCTCCTCATTTCCCTCTTAAAACATCCCCCTTCCAGCCTTAGTCCGTGTCCCCTCATCTCTCTTCCACTCCTCAGTGTAAACACCCTCTCAGTGCTAGGTTTATTTACCCCCCTCAGGTATTTGAACAGTTCAATCATATCCCCCTATCCCTCCTCTCCTCCAGTGTGTACATGTTCAGATCCTGCAGCCTAACCTCATATTCCATTTTTTCCATCCCCTTTAACATTTTTGGTGCCTTCCTTTGTACCCCGTCCAGTACTACTGTCTTTGACCTGCTTAGTCCTCAAATGAGAACTACATTTCAGTATGATTTATCTGTAAATTTTACTTACTGGGTTCTCTTGTGAGTATACTATGTGTTGGGGGGGGCTTGCAATGGTGCCAGGCATTAACAGAGAAACACAAGACAATGCAGTTCCACTCAATTAACTTCATTGGCATCACAAGATATACAGATACTGGTAAATGTTCAAACTATTCAGAAGATATCAATATAATGTATAAACATTTGGATGTACTGTATAAACTATGGATGTAATTTCCACCCTCAAAATAATCTCTGAAAAAAGAAAATACTAATGGTCCACTTTTTATCTTGGCTTGCGGCGCTTGCCTTTAAAATGCACATGTAGGGAGAGTGCAGATTTGGGGGCGGCAGCTGTTGGCGAATGCGGGACGCGCATCAGTAAGGGCGTCTGTCATTCCCTAATCAGCCTGCATGCCGGTGCCACACCATGCATACATAATGGGGTGAGCACATCTAAGCAAAAGGTCTGCGCAATCCGAGCAAAGCTCGTCATATGCAGCGATCAGCACAGCAGCATGCTACCACCATTATGAGCATGGTTAGCTTCTGACTGCCATTTCGAGGGGTGCCCAATCACGTCGGTAACCCCCGCTCTGTTTTACTGTGCCGGCCAGAGGCCCATTCCTAAATCAGCATACCCCCAAATGTTCAATGCGAAGTTGCCCAATCCCTCGGCTCACGGCACCCCCTGTTGTTTTGTTTGCCAACGGGGTGCCCAACCCCGCCGGCTACTGACAAAAAAAAACAGGTGGCACGCTGAGAGCCCACCCCAGCGTGCCAGTGCCCTGCAACACAGAAACTGCCCCGCAATGGTTTTCTTTTTTCCCTGTAAAATGAAAACCGTCCCTCGTAGTCTCGATGCCCCCTCCCCACCCACACCCACCCACTGCACACCTGCCTCCCTCACCCTCCCCAACCCCATACTTACCTCCGGAGTCCGGTGCGACAATCTTCCGTGGACCGGGAACACGTCTGCACTCTTCAAAGCCGACCGCAAACTGAGGAAATGCCAGTAAGCTGTATAATGAAGTGAATAGGGTTTTTTTCAACTTTGCTGCATATCTCAGGCATTTCTTGGAATTTTGGCACCAAATTTTCAACATGGGGTTTTTGGGGCCCCTCCTCATGAATTCTATCATTGTCATGGCGTTAATTGGCCTTGAAAGGTGATTTCGCAGTCACTGCGCGAAATCACCTTTCCGGACCCATTAACGAAATGACAGTGACAGTGTTCATGAGGTGGCCTCTCAAAAAGCCTATGTTCCAAATTTGTGGAAAAATCCAACAAATGCCTAGTTTTACAGCGTCGCGTTATGCGAGTTGCTACGAGGCTCGGAATTTGCGCATTCACAATATTTTAATGCCGGATTTTCAGCATTGTCATTTTTGTACACCTCCTTAGGTGCTCAAATGTGTTTCCGCACTTCGGCACAATAAGCGCAGTCGCTGTGGGAAATCAGTGTTTGGGCCAGATTATGAAAATAGCGGTGACACAGTTCATGAGCAGAGGTCCTAAAATGCCTATGTTGAAAATTTGGTGATGATACTCCATAAAATGACTGTGTTACGAGCGTGCGTTAGCAGATTGCACGCACACTCGTACCGTCGTACATTTGTGATATTTTCACTCTGGATTTTCACCATTGCCATTTTCCCACACCTCTTGATGAACAGTATAGCCGTCATTTCACATATCCTGCCCAAAATGTGTTTTTGCACTTCCGGCGCAGAATAGCGTGGTCGCTGTGCGAAATCACTTCTTGGGACACTTTGTGGAAATAACAGTGACACTGTACATAGCAGAGTCTAAAATGCCTATGTTGAAAATTTGCGCCGAACGCCATAAATGGCAGTGTTGCAAGCGCAGCGCTGTATATTTCCACACACACTTGTAACTTCAGAATTTGGTGTATTTACATGCCACATTTTCAACACTGGCATTTTTTTACACCTCCTTATGAACTGTGCAGCTGTCATTTTTCACATCCTGCCCAACATGTTTTCCCGCACTGCACTACCAAACACCCAAAGGGACACCCTAATGCCTGTCACTCTCTGCAGGGTGGGGGTGGGTTGGCATCAGTTCAATACTTCACTGCCATCCCTATGATGCATCTCTCTAACTCCTGCACTACCAATGCCAATGCCAGCAAGCCAACATTCGGCATTGACAAATGCTTGCTTTTATTTATATGTTGCACACATTGGCAATTACCTTTCAGCACAAGTGCTCATTTACAGAGGTTCCACATGAAATTCACAATCTCAAAAAACATCACAACAAGCAATCCCAGAGAAAATGCAGTAAAGTCTGACTCAAATGACGCAAGGCAGAACAATTACATATAGTTTGAAAACCACCCATAGACGCTTTGCAGGTTGAAATATAGAACGAGAACATAACATGGTGCAAAGTTGGTGTCTGCTATCCAGGCGCAGGTGGTAATGGCACAGAAGGCCTGGTGCCACTTTGCTATTATGGGTGTTATTACAGCATACTTTGCAGTGCAAAACATGTCACAAATGGGAAAACCTGTCTGGGGTGCCCTGGTGCTAGCCTTGTCCTCAGTCATTTTTTGCAAATGAGCGTCACCTTGGAGAAATCAAGTGGCATGCAGTGCAGTGAAGTGTTTCAGTGATTTGTGCTGTCTTGTCTGTCCACTGGTGGTGTGTAGCATCTTGCCAGTCTTCTGTATGTGTTGTATTGTGGGGGCAGATCAATAATTGTTGTGCTGCATGGAGTAGGAGACCAGTCAGTAACTAGTGTATCTGTGCATAATCATTGTATGGGTTATGCAGTTCACTCATGTATTTTGAATGCCTTCTAATATACCACAATGATTTTGTTCCCCTGGTATTATGAGTCATGTTGTGTATCTCTGTGTAAGTCTGAGTTCATAATCCACATAGTATTTGTAATGTATTATGTCTAAATGAGGAGTTACTAAAGAGTCTTTGTGCTTTGTGACTGATTTGTATTTTATATGTTTTGGTTATTGTGTAGCAGTTTAATGACTTGTAGGACTTTATCCAGTATGTATTTTTATGTTGGCGCAGTTGCACAGCCAACATCTTGCAGCAGTGGAAATTTGGAGGCGCAGTCGTTGTTGGGCGAATGCAGGGCATGCATCAGTAGGTGCATCCTTCATTCCCCAATCAGCCTGCATGCCAGCGCCACACCATGCATACTAATGTGGCGAGCACATCTAAGGAAAGGTCCGCTGCAATCCGAGCAAAGCTCGTCGACACAGCGGACCCTTCCTACGTGCTCAGCCACATAGTATTCATGGCGAGCTGCCGCTTCTTCTCCCAATCGGCATAAAGCAGTCCCCCATTTCTTATATGCTGAGGAGGTGCTCAATCCCCTCAGCTCGTGCTCCCCCCGCTTGTGTGCCGACGGTGGTGCCCAGTCCTCGCCGGCATAAATTAACCCCCTTTGTTGTGTGCAGACGAGGTGCCAATCCCCCGTCGGCTGCAGCAACCCCCCAACAGTTAGGTGGCACACTGGGAGCCCACCCCAGCGTGTCAAATCGCTCTGAAAAGAAAAAAACTGTCCCGCAGTGTTTTTGTTTTGTTTTGCCCTGTGACAAAAACGGTCCTCGTAATCTCCTACCCACCAACCACACCCCACCCACTGCACACCTGCCTTCACCCCCGACCCCATACTTACCTCGGAGCTTGGCACGATGATCTTCGTGGACAGGGAACACGTCTTCACTCTTCAAAGCCGACCGCGAACTGAGGAAATGCCGGTATGCTGTATAATGGAATGAATAGGGTTTTTTTCAACCTTGATGCATATCTCGGGCATTTTTTGGAATTTTTTCACCAAATATTCAACATGGGGTTTTTGCAACCCCTCCTCATAAATTCTGTCACAGTTATGACGTTAATCGGTCCCGAAAGGTGAATTCGCAGTCACTGCGTGGAATCACCTTTCAGGACCGATTAACGCAAGGACAGTGACAGTGTTCATGAAGTGGACTCTCAAAAAGCCTATGTTGCAAATTTGGTGGAAAAAATCCAAGAAATGGCTGTTTAATGAGCGTGCATTGCACAGTTGCTACGCACGCTCGTAACTTCGCAAATTCACAATATTTTCATGCCAGATTTTCAACATTGTCATTTTTCTACACATCCTTGTGAACAGTACAGCTGTCATTTTTCACATCCTGGCCGAAATGTGTTTCCGCCCTTCTGGCGCACAATACTGCAGTCGCTGTGGGAAATCAGTGTTCAGGGCAGATTATAAAAATGACAGTTACACTGTTCATGAGCAGAGGTCCAAAAATGCCTGTGCTGAAAATTTGGTGACGATACTCCATGACGTAACTGTGTTACGAGCATGCGTTGCGCAGTTTGCACGCACGCTCATAAGTTCGCGAATTTAGAATATTTTCACTTCAGATTTTCAACATTGCCATTGTTCTGCACCTCCTTATGAACAGTACAGCTGTCATTTTTCACATCCTGACCAAAATGTGTTTTCGCAGTTCCGGCGCAGAATAAGCGCGAGTCGCTGTGGAAAGTCCATTTTCGACACATTATGAAAATGACAGTGACACTGTTCATTGGCAAGGTCCTAAATGCCTATGTTGAAAATTTAAACAAAAGTCCATAAAATTAGTGTTTTACGAGCGTGCGTTGCGCAGTTTGCACGCACGCTTGTGACTTTGTGCATTTGTAATGTTTTTACTCCACATGTTCAAAATTGGCATTTTCCCACACCTCCTTATGAACCATACAGCTGTCATTTTACATATCCAGCCTGAAATGTGTTTTCGCATGTCCAGTGTAGAATCGCACGGTCGCTGTGCGAAATCAGTTTTCGGGGCAGTTTGAGGAAATGATGATGACACTGTCCATGAGCAGAGGTCCTAAAATGCCTATTTTGAAAATTTGGTGCTGAAAGTCCGTTAAATGACTGTGCTGCAAGCATGCGTTGCGCAGTTTCCACGCAGCCTTGTAACTTCGTACATTTGCAATATTTTTATGCCACATTTTCACCACTGGCATTTGTGCACACCTTCTTATTAACAGTACAGCTGCCATTTTTCACAGCCTGCCCAAAACGCGTTCCCACAACTGTGGCGCACAATGGCGTGCTCGCTGTGAGAAATCACCTTTTGGAACACATTTACAAAATCACAGCACCACTGTTCATGAGGGGAGGTCCCAAAATACCTATGTTGAAAATGTGCCTAAAATCTCCCACAGATAATTGGGTTCCGGACATCTGCTGCGCAGTTTGTTTGAGTGGTCATTGCTTCACCAATATTTCATATTGCCACTCCAGATTTTCAACGTTGTCATTTTTTATGCCTCCTCATGAACAATACAGTTGTCATTCTCCACATCCTGCCCAAAACTGTGTTTTCGTCCCTCTGTCACCAAATGCCACAGCCGCTGTGAAAAACCACCTTTCAGCTAACAAAGTGATTGTGCCGCTTTTCATGAGGTGGCCTGACAAGCAGCCCATGTTGAACATGTAGAGTGAAACTGCCACTACACGCCTGTGGTGTTGGGGTTTCCAAGTGTAGCACCCCAACCGGTATGGACTGACAGGCGTCAGGGCTGTGACTTGGGATCATCGGATGTAATGCTCATGCCATTCCACCCCCCCATTTCCACCCTGCAGCCCCTGACAGGCATCGTGGTGTGTCTTGCACTGTTCGGCCACAAACTTCGCCCCACGCTCCTATACTGCACCCATGTCAGCGTATTTCCTTATGGAATGGCGTAAGTATGATGCCCAAAGACCCCAAGGCACACCATGACACTTGTCAGTGTCTACAGGGTAGGGTGAGGTACACTGGCATGAGCATTATAGCTGACTACCCAAAGGCACACCCCACTGCCTGTCGCTCTCTACAGGGTGGGGGTGGAGTTGGCGCCACTTCAGTACTTCACTACCGTAACTATGATGCGCCTCTACCTCCGCCAATGCCAGCGCGACAACATTCAGCATTGACAAATGCTTGTTTGTGAATGGTTCTCTTTTGCCACGGAGTTTAAATGAATCTTAACAGTTGTGTATTATAGATTAAGAGACCAGTGTTTAATCACATCTCACCGTGAAACATCGGAGAGGTCAACCTTTAATTGACACCTTCTTCAAGAAACCTCGTATGGATTCTGTGCCCAAATCAACAGAGATGGTTCCAAATGAAGAAAGGGGGAACATGCGTTCTGCAACTTGTGAGAAGATACCTCAGAACTTCAACACTAATGACACAGGAGAAAAGCATCCAAGTACAGTCCTTGCAACCATCGACAACACAGTGCCTAGACTGGAGATTGAAACAGTGCATCTGGATCAGCCTCCCCAACTGCCATCTATCGAAGAAACAGTGCCTGGAATGGAGATGACAGCAGTGGATATGGACTGCCCCTACCAACCCCCTTCTGAGGAAATGCCAAAGCAGGACTGTGGAAGCAAAAAACTGAGATTCCAGGAATCCTGGTACAAAGAATTTTCATGGCTGCACTACAGCCCTGAACTGAAAGCTGTGCTCTGCTTTGCTTGTGCAAAATGTGAAAAAATGTGGATGCTTGAGCTATCAAAAAGGCGAGAACCAGCATTTGCAACCACAGGCTTCACTAACTGGAAGAAGGCACGGGCTAAGTTCATAGCTCACCAGAGCTCAGAAATGCATCAGCATGCTCTGTGGAAGATGACTCATCTATCCCGTGGGCAAGATATTGACTCTACTCTACAGGAACAGAAGAAGATATCGCAGGATGTGTCTCGTAAGTGTTTGCTAAAGTTACTATCATCTTTATGTTACTTGATCAGACAGGGCTTGGGAATAAGAGGTCACCAGCTTGATGAAGGAAACTTTATTGATCTTCTCAAACTACGCAGTGAGGAAAATGAGACCCTAGAAACATGGCTGAAACGAAAGCAGGACTATACAAGCCCAGCAATTCAAAATGAACTTAATATTCTCATGAGCCATGACATCATTCGTTCTGTTGTGAAAGATGTTACTCCATAATTGTTGATGGGATACAAGACTGCCAAGGAAAAGAACAGGAAAGCATTTGCCTTCGATACGTTGATGGCAACATGCAGCCCATGGAGGAGTTTATCGGGTTTTATGAACCACTGGATACAACTGGAGCCTCAGTAGCAAATGTTATAAGTGATGTCCTCACCAGACTTCCTCTACCCATTGAATTCCTCTGGGGTATGGCATTTGGTGCAGCAGCAAAGATGTCAGGGTGCTATCGCGGTGCACAGGCTATCCTCAGAGAAAGTCAGCCACTTGCCACATTCATGCATTGTGGTGCTCACTGTGTCAATCTTGTGGTGAAGACGGCTGTGAAGCAAGCCCTGTACTGAGAAATTCTTCGGTAATGTCAATGAACTGGGCAAACTGTTCGGTGAATCACTGAAATACAGAACACTTTTTTCTGAAATTGCCACATCTGATAATGCATTCAAGTCCTTAAAAAAACTGTGACCCTTATGCCCAACTAGGTGGACTGTAAGACTATCAGCAGCTGAAGCAGTGATACAGCAGTATGAGCAAGTCCTGGGGAGTCTCCAACAAATGGAGCTAGAAAATGGGGATGCTGTGACAAGGGCATGTGGTCTCCTAGAGCAACTAAGCAAAGGGAAGACGTTACTAAGTCTACTGCTGGTCAAGGTTGTCATGGAACCACTGACTTGTCTTAAAACGAGTCTACAAAACTGAAACTGTACAGTAGGTGGCATGCTTACTCAAGTAAGCCTCATAAAAGACCAACTACAAAGGCTACAAAATGAAAAGACTGTCCTGGATGCCATCAAAGAAGCTGATACACTTGTCCAGAAGCTGGATTTGGACCCCATTGCACCCCCACGATAACGGAAGCTTCCAACCTGCTTTGCTGGCAAGGGGGAGCAGTACAATCCTGCCACAGTGGAGGACTGTTTCAGGATGGAATTCTTCAAACTGGTAGACATTTCGGTTGCCCATCTTAAAGAGAGGTTCCATCAACCAGGGCTGATGAAATATTTAGCTTTTGAACAGTTGCTTCTTGTTGCTGTACAAGGTGATGGGAGTGACCATGCACTCCAAGAAAAGATGGACTGTATTCAAAAAATCCAGAACCGAATGCCAGAATGCTGAAAGTTCAGCTTGAAATGTTTGCACGCACTAACACTTATACCTCTTTTATTGAGGCTGTAAGCCTATTTAAAGCACTGTCTCCTGATGTTTGTGGGCTTTTTAGGGAGTTGGAAAAGTTTCTGCGCCTCTTGTTAGTGATACCAGTAAGCAATTGTGAAGCAGTGCGCAGTTTTAGTGCACTTCGGCGCCTAAAACATGGCTTCGATCAACAATGACTTAGGCTCGTCTGAATGCAGTTGCTGTATGCCATGTTCACCAAAACAGACTTGATGGACTATGACTGTACAATGTATTATGCAATTTTGTGCATGCTCACGAGAGGCGCTGTGTTACATGTGGACTTGTTGCTATGAGCTGATGCACCCAAAATATTGAAATGTATTTTATATCATATTCTGTCATGTAAATCATAAATGTTATTTGTTAGACATAAAATAAAGTTAGAGAATAAATACAGAATATACTTGAAATTAAGACTTCTGTTTCTTTTATTGTCTTTACATTTTCCCCGTATTATTACCATTCAAAGGTATGCTGTTAGAAATAATGGTATTTTTCCGTAGAAAAATTGCTTCTGGATGGGTAGCACAGCACTCGCAATCAGTCTGGTTGAGAATGAGGTTGACCCCCTCAACATTTACACCAAAGTTACTCCTCTGCCTTGACTTGTGCCTGTACCTGATTTGCCCAAACCACCACAGTTCTGAGTCTACTAAGGAAAAGTTGCAGGTTAATCCTGGATGTAAGTGGATTGGCTAAGGTTCATGGGAAGGTCCCCAAATTTTTTTGAGTCCGCACAGAGAAAATTAGTGATGCTGGTGGAAATTTTTGTTTAAAAGGATGCCGTGTGTGATGCAGTCCATGCTCATTCACCTGGGGATGTGCACTTGCATCTCTGGGTCATTTTCTGTTTCAGCCTGCAATGTCAGTTATTAGCTTACTGCTGTTCATCTGCTTCTATGTCCCTTGGTGCATTTATCTGGAAGAGCCAGGGTTGCAACAGGACTGTGTGCTACAGAGGCCAGCAATGAAGTTCCAGCTCTGGAAACTGGGTAGAGGAGGAGCAAAATGCGAGTGGCGGCAACCGAGCAGCTCGGTGTTTCCCATTTTTAGTGCCATGCTGTCAAGTATATGCACTCTGCAATGAGATGCTTGACTGGTAGGTGAGGCACTTAAATCTTGTTTAATCTTGACCTGGCTCCTTCCTTCCTCTGGCCTAAAAATAGCATCACTAAATATCTGCAGCTTAACTGCAAAATTCAACAAGCTCCAGGCTTGGATGGCCCTCCGTGCCCCTGACATACTCTGTCTAACTGAAACCTAGCTGTCGGGTAGGATCAAAGATGGTGAGGTGGCCATCAAAGGCTTTCATGCATTTCAGCTCGATAGAACAGGCAGGAAGGTGGCGGCTGCCTCATATACACCAGATACTCGCTGAGTTGCTCCGTCCTCCCCATCTCCAAAGTTGCTGAGGATCACGAGCTATTAGTGGTAAAATTACAAATTGGCCTAAAAGGCAAGATTCTCACCATCGCCACAACCTATCTGCCCTCCCCCCCCCACAAAAAAAAAGCCAAGGAAGGCCTTCCTCTTGTTATGGAAGAAATTAACACAATCAACAAGGGTCAGAACTCATCTTGATCGGTGACTTTAATATTAACTGGTTAAGTAAGGAGGCAGCACCTTCCAGAGACCTGATCACCTCCCACAATCTCACGCAACTCGTAAGCAACCCCACCAAGCAGAACTACAAGACTGGTACCAGTACCCTCATTGACTGGGTCTTAGCTAGTTCACTGTCTTGGATCTCTAAACTCAGGGTTCTCCTGGACACGCTGAGTGACCACTCCCCAGTCACCTTTGTGTGGACCACAAAACTTACCAAAAGCCCACCCCTCCTTATCGAAAGCAGGGTACTGCAGAAAGGCAAACTTGAATCCCTCAAATCGTCCCTCTCTACCTACAACTAGTACCCTATCAACAAGGCACCTACTCGTGACCAGGCCCTTAGTTTCTTCATTGATGGTTTCAGTTCCATTTGTGATATCTATGCACCACGCACAAAATGGAAAATTCATGGGGGGAGGTAAATGGATTGATGGAAAGCTCCTCTCCCTCCTGAAGGAGAGAGACTGCCTCTGGGAAAAGGCTAATAACTCAGGTAGCAAGCACAACCTACAGTGCTACAAAACGGCTAGAAATTGGTGTACCAACTTTATCAGGCTCGCCAAAACCTGATTTCCATAAGACCCAGCTTAACAACACATGGGGAGATGGTAAGAGTTTTTGGGACAACATCAAGAACATGCTTGGCAAAGATCAAAAGCAGCACCCTGTTCTGCTAACTCAAACCAGGCAGCTATTTACCATTCACACTCACATGCACACAATAACAGCACAATAAGTACAGCAAGCCAAAGCTTTATTATAACAAAATATAAACATCTTATATAACTATGATTAAGCATTAAGCATTTCAAAATGGAATAATATCATACAAAATGGAGTGACAATAATCAACACCAATATATATATATATATATATATATATATATACACATCATTCGGTCCTTTGATTATTGTGAATACAATTTGTATGAAAATGGCATCATAAAAGGTTTATTGTCATATATTTTTCGTATATTGATATGACAAGTAACAATTCCATATTGTTAATTGAGAATGTTTTCCACACAACACCCCATCCATCGTCTGTGAGCATAAACTTAAATTGTCAGTCCTATTATTACTATCTATATAGTCCCGTTAAAATGTGGTAACCAAAATTGGATCAAATATTGGGGCCAAATATTGGTAATACTACATATTTACACATTAATTGTGGGTCACTGACATTATAATGGACAATTTGTCCAGAACAATACGTGTCAGTACATTTAACTTTATTAGAAGATACCGATATCCAATTAGTGACTGGTATCCATTGCTTAAACACGGTCCTCCATATAAATTCATTATTACTCATTAAATCACTTGTGCTTTGTTCTTTGTGTTAATGCATATATTTTTGCATAGTGCATCCTGTCCAATTAATAAACTGCTATATGTTCTAGAATGTGCTTAACTGCAAAGCTTGTGACATATTAAACAATTGCAAGAATTCTGCATCGTAATCTAACGTTAACTTCATGGATTAAAAACAGTAGGCATCCATTGCGCTTTGTAAATTAACTAACTGTGATACATCTGTCCCTGCCACTTTTAACTTGTTTGCTAATGATTCTATATCTATGCTATTCAATATTCCTACACCAGCACCAGTGCCACCTAGTAATGTATCATACCGCTCGTCTATTTCTACACTTATGACTAGAAGCAAAGGTTATATTGAAATTAATAAATTCTTTTGATACTGTTGCGCTACCGATATGCAAGTAGATGGCACTTTAACCAAGCTATCATTACTAACAATAGGATGATTTCTTAATACAGTAATATAGTCTACCCAAGTAGTTCTATTTTCTATTACAGTTGCATTCATGCAAAATGAAGTATTTACATTAATTAGTTCAATGGTTTCGTTAAAAATGTCTGATTGATTCATGCAACAGTCTCGTCCTCGGTGAGGAGTTATCATGCACATGTCTGATAAGTTGCAGCATTTAATAGCAGTCTTATTCTGCAAAGAGATTTCATCTGTTTCAGTAGGCATATTGTACATATAATCGTCCCTGGGCCACCAGTTGTCATCCAGAGATTGACCCTGGTGAAAATGTCATGTTCAGTACCACACACTTCTGTCCGGATGGGCAGCTAAAGTTCCCTGGGTTCTATCTTTGGTATCATTTTTCCAACTCCAGGTTCCTTTACAACCAGTGTCATTACAGTTAACCTTTGAATCCTTCCTCCAGGGGTAACTAGCTCTGCCAAATGGACCATAAGACACACCAACATTCCTTTTAGGACCCATTGCAGGACCTAGAAATACACAAATTTTATTATTCTCGAAGATAACATTTGTATCAAAAACATTATAACATACATACACAACTCTACCCTCCAGCGTAACTGATTACTTGCTGAGGGCAGAAGCCCTTGTATTAATAATAGGTGTGGGATTCAACTGTTTGCACTAGAGAAAACAGAAGGGCTTGGGCTGGGTTATGCTGTTGTAAATAAGAAACAATTATTGGCAAATACACATTTTTTTTTATACCCCTTTGGGGGAACAGTGATGTACCTTGCAACCTTTGTGGGTATTACACTGGAAGGGATGGAGGAAGGGTAGCTTACCCCCTTCCCCCAAGCTCCTACTGGTGGAAGAGACAGCTCGAGGTGCAAGAGACAGCTCGAACACTGTAGCAATAAAAAGGTTAGCTGTGGATGGTGACATGATCCCCACCTACTACACTTTAAATTATAACAAGATAATAATACTATAAAGATGGGGAACTTCCTTTTCTCTGGAAGAAAGAGAAGAAACACAGACAAACAACAAAAACAAACACACATCAGTTTAAAAATAAAACAAGATTATTTCCATAGGATAAAAGAAGCCAAGCATCCCTGGGTTCCCTTATCCTAAGCATGACAAAATGTCAGCTGAGTTTATAAAAAATCCAGATTGATGGTAATACCATACGTACTTATCTCTTAGAATGCATTTCAAAAAGACAAAAAAAAAAATGATTACACCATGGTCACACATAAAAACAAAAGCCATTGTTTTTAACTGTAGATGGTAAACTCTCAAAAACAGCTGTAATAGTCCTTTTTTCAAAAGTGTAATAAAAATATGGGGAGATGATGAATAATTCTCCCCTTCCAGCTGGAGTATTGCCTGTGTTGGCTGCAAGTCAGAAGCAGTGAGACGAGAAGAAAAGTTTGTTCCTCTTCACTTAGAATACTAGTTTTGCAATAAAAAGTCAAATTACGTGGTTCACTCTTGGTGTGCTTTCATGAAAACATACATTTTGTGTGAAAAGTTGTGCTTTAGGCATGGAATACACATCAGGTTTGTGAAACACAAGAAGGTCAAATAACGTGCAAAAGGTCACAGTGTGCATGCAAGGGTCGTTCAAACCCAGCCATTCCTGTAGTGTCCTTGAACACCACCAATATTAAAATATCTTTAAATAACAATAGAGCACACAATAAAACTGCTGGCCAAGACAGTACACACACATACACATACACAAAAAGAAATACTTAACACAAAATAAGACTGACATTGTTTCACACCAATTTGCTGAGGTAATGCCCTATAGTTTCATTAGAAAACTGTACGTGTTTAGATATATGCTGCCTCCTGCCTGTCTTGTAACACTGACAATTTTAAACTAACACATTTATACATATTGCCATGCCAAATCTTTCCAGAACAAAACACTTTTAAACACATCATCTGTAAGTGAACACATCTCAGATAACATGATTACACCTTTGGCACATAACTAAAATATGGCACTCTGCCATTTTGCAAAAAGTTTCTAGTTATAGCCATTTATAGCTGTTAACACATTACATTTTCACCTAGCAGTGGCTTGACACGTTGCTTGCAAACTACAACTCTTTCTGCACATTGCAATCTATATGACGTCATAACTCTTCACCATCAACACTACCTGCTCCACCAAACAAAAGTTCTTCACTGACCCTATCTAGGCAGCACAAATATTCCATTAAAAATAAAGCCAATTAAAACAGTCAGCTATGAGGCAAAGAAGCTTCTTCTTTCTTTTTTTTTTTTACTGTAACGTGTTGTGCACTGAAGGCAGTCAGTCCTATCTCGCAACCTTGACAACAGAACATAAACACAGATATAAGCTAGAAAATATGCACGAGAAAGACGGAGCATTACCTTGTTTAGTATACGTATTACAGAAATAAAACAGACAGACATAAAACAACTTTAAATAAAAAAATTCAGACTTACCCGGTGCCAAGGTATTTTTCTTCTTCTTTTCCGATACACTAGTCTGAGTAAGAAAACTGACTGCAGGACCTTCATGATAATTTCCAAACACTGCAGCTATTAACCCTTTTAAAGGTTTTAACCCTTTCAAAGGTTTTCTTTTACTATTTTAGTAACCTGCCAAACCAAGTCTTTTCCAGAGCTCTGGTTTGCAGTTTAAAACACAAACAAACAAAAATCTCTAACAGTACTAGGTTGAGATCCATCTGGTAGAGGTCCCAGTACTTGGGTTTGGGATCAAATGTTTCAGCCTCTATAGGAGGCAAGGAATTGAAATTGATACAGAAAAACTTGAAACTACACAGATAGGCAACATGGGGGATTTTCAAATCATCCGTCTGTAGTCACCTGATGTGACATCCACAGTAGTTTACTTTTCTTTTTCTAGATGTTGCTTATCTAACTTTACTTAACCAGCCGCTGCTTTTCTCCTAAAAGCAGCCTGAACTGTGAAAGCCATCATTGGCTCTAACAGTATATACTTGCAGCAAGCACAAATTACAAGTACAAAGGGCAGTGCAGTTGCTTGTTTGAGAGACTTTTCCTTAATACATCTTTCCACATATTCTTTCACAGTTTCATCAAAGAGAAAAGATAAAAAAAAAAAAGAACTCATCCTTTTTCCTAAAAATAGACATTTTATTTTCGAATCCTGCCGACTACGCCAAAAATGTTCTGCCAACTCAAACCAGGCAGCTATTTACCATTCACACTCACATGCACACAATAACAGCACAATAAGTACAGCAAGCCAAAGCTTTATTATAACAAAATATAAACATCTTATATAACTATGATTAAGCATTAAGCATTTCAAAATGGAATAATATCATACAAAATGGAGTGACAATAATCAACAAATACATATATATATATATATATATATATATATATATATATATATATATATATATATATACATCACACCAAAGTTGCTCAACATCAATAACTCATCCTCCTCAGATCGGCTAGCCATTGCTGATGCCTTTAATAAGGCCTTTACAGACCTGTCCTCAGTGCAGCCTCCAGACTACCTTCTGCCTGTGGAGAACCAAGCATGCACCAACTTGCCCAAAACTAACCACCCAGCCTTCTGCTTTAAGAAGATGACGGTGAAGGAGGTCCTAGCTATGGTCAGGAAAGTCCTAGGCAAGACCAGATTGGGGAGTGATGGACTTGACATGAAGTTACTATCCCTCACCCTAGATGTTCTTATCTTGCCCATTACAATGCTATTTAACAAATCCTTGTTTCTAGCTCAATTTCCGGAGGTATGGAAGCAAGTCCTGGTAACTCCAATGCATAAAAATGGTGATATGGCACTGGTGTCAAACTACAGGCAGGTATCCATCCTCTCCCCACTATCCAAAGCTTTGGAAAAAATCATGGCAAGTCAACTCGATGAATACCTCAGTAAGTACAATCTGCTTTGTCCAACCCAGCATGGTTTCAGGTGAAAACACACTACCACCACGGCACTGCTGGACTACACTGACTATGCCCACAAGGCACTGGATGAAGATAAATTAGTGGGGTCCATCTTCATAGACCTCATCAGAGCCTTCGACACCGTCAACTGCCCTCTACTAGTATTCCAACTCCAAAGATTGGGTGTGGCACCAAACGCCCCTGAATTGGTTCAGTGACTACCTAACACAGGAGCCAGCGAGTCAAAATCAGGCAGACATTATCCAGCTCCAGAGATGTATTCCTAGGAGTCCCTCGAGGATCAATTCTAGGGCCCCTGCTTCTCAGCCTCTTTGTAAATGCCCTACCCACAGCCTGTGACACCAAATTTATCCTGTATGCAGACGATGCTGAGCAGCAACGCCTCTCAAGGTGCCCTTCAAACAGAACTCCTTCACTAAACTTGAGGACTGGTTCAGTAGGCTTAAGCTGCTATTAAATTACAAGAAAACCGTGGCCATGCTACAATCCAACCCCTATAACAAACACAGGCTTGCTGCCCTTGTAATCTCCAGTACAGCTGGTGAGCTGATTGAACAGGTGTGATTGTTCAAGTACCTTGGAGCCACCATTGATGACTCTTTCACTTTCATGCACCACATCGACTCCCTTGTCAGGGTGGTAAACACAAAGTTCGGGTTCTCCATAGGCATAAGAAATCTCTCACCCCAGAAGCACTCCGCATCTCAGTCTCCAGCTCCATAATCTCCATGATAGACTATGGGCTGGTGATCTATGGAGCTGCTAGTGATACAGTGCTCAAAAGTGTCCAAATTGTGCTTAATAAGGCATGCCACCTCACCCTGGGTGCAGATCATTACACTCGCACCTGTACCCTGTTTGAGCGTACAAACTGGCTTACACTAAAAGACAGGATCAAATACCAAACTTGCCTCCTGGGGAAGAAGGCACTCCTGAGCAAACCCCACCCTGTGTAGGAGAGCTGCTGGAGGCATCTCTCTCATCACACATCACCAGAGAGAGGAAGAATGGGGCAATGTCCATCCCATTTTGCCGAACCTCACTAGGGCAGCGCGCCTTCTCCTATCGGGCACCCCTCCAGATGAATAAACTCCCGATGAAACTCCAGACAAACAGCCTGACTCAATGTGGCCCAGGTGATGAGAAGCTGTTCCTGCAGGAAGTAGCAGACTTTGCCGCCGACATGGCATTGGAGTCGCCCAGATTGATGGTTCTGGGCAACTTCAATGCTTGGGTCAACGACGAATCCTTGCTTTTTGGACAACACTTCCTCCAGGTGATGACATCACTGGGCTTCACACAGGTTGTTTCCTCAGTTACTCACAATGGTGGTCACTCTCTTGACTTGGTCTTCCTCCTGGGGATCCTGTATCACCCTTGCAGGATGTTGTCCCTGAAGACCTGGCTGCAGTGATTGAACTCTTGGTGTTTGGTGAGATCAGTACACATTGCAAGCTGTTAGTCACTACCTATATTATGGCCGTTTCTTCAGCGCTCAGTCTGATTGCTCCTGTCCATGTTTGCCCACTTCGGCTTCTCCCTGGGGCCCCATGGTTTGGTGGGTCCCTGAGGGAACTGCGTAGGTTGAGGCATAGGTTAGAGTGTCGTTGGCAGAGGTCTGCCTTGGATACTGACCATCTTATTTTGTTAGAGCATTACAAACTCTATCAATCAGAGATATCTTGTAAGAAGGCAGATTTCCTGTCCGGAGAAATCACTGTTGCACGGAACCGACCAGCTCAACTCTTCCGAACTGTTGACAGGCTCTGCAACCCAGCCTGTCTGCAGCTCAGTCGAGCTTTTTCACAAATAGAGTGTGATGAGATCGCTCATTTCTTTGCGAATAACATAGAAACATAGACTTTGACGGCAGATAAGGACCACTTGGCCGACATCAGGAAAGAGTTCTGTCAGACTCGCTCTGTGGGGGATGCTGTTGGTCGGTGCTTAGTCACACAGCCTGGAGTTTCCTGGAGTTCCTTTGATCCGTCAGAGTTCGTTGATATTATGAGGATTGTCCAGGGGATGTTTCCCACTTGCTGAAGTTTAGACCCGGGCCCTACTTCCTTGATTTTGGGATGTAGTGATATTATCGGCCCGGTTTTAGCTCAGATTGCGCAGGTTCTTTGGATTCGGGTGAGTTTCCTAGGTCCCTGAAGGAGGCGGTAGTGACACCCTTCCTGAAGAAAGCTTCATTGGACCTGGAGAATCTAGTGAACTACAGCCCTATCTCTAACCTTCCTTTTGTGGGAAAGGTTATGGAGAAAGTTGTGGCAGCTCAACTGGAGAACCATTTAACCATCCATAATTTATATGAACCTCTCCAATCGGGTTTTCGTAAGAGGCATAGTACCGAGACTGCTCTGGTTCGGGTGCTCAATGATCTCCTGATGGCGAAAGAGCGGAGAAACCGCTCCATCTTAGTACTCCTTGATTTGTCATCACCCTTTGACACTGTGGATCATGGGGTTCTGCTGGAGTGTCTGAGGCTCATCTGTGGGCTGTCGGGGACAGTTCTCAGATGGTTTTCATCTTTCCTCGCTGGTAGAACTCAGAGAGTTGTATTGGGAACATTTTCTTCCGAGTCTTTCTCTCTGCCTTGCGGGGTACCTGAGGGCTTGGTGCTGTCTTCAATGTTATTTGCCGTGTATATGCTGCCCCTCGGAGGCATTGTAAGATGGTATGGTCTGAGGTTTCACTGCTATGCTGATGATACCCAGATCTACCTGTCTTTTGCCCCCGACCAGGTTAGAGTTATCTTGGTATTGAACTGTTGCCTCATGGAAATCCAAGACTGGATGAGTTCTACTGGTTTAAAGTTGAAAGCAGGAAAGACTAAGGTTTTGGTGGTGGACCCTGGTCGCAGGACAGAGGGGTTGAGGAATGATCTCCCCTCTGGTTTAGTCCGGGGGGGGCTCAGATCCTTACCGCTGAGCGGGTGCGTGACCTGGGAGTGGCACTTGATGATGGGCTGACCCATTCGTCATCAGGTTTCAGCAGTCGTCAAGCTGGCCTTTTACCATCTTAGGAACATTGCCAGGATCAAGCATCTCGTTACGTCTAGCGATCTGCCTGTTCTGGTCCACGCCTTTGTGACCTCACGCCTTGACTACTGTAACTCCCTTTACTTAGGGCTTCCTGGGGTTGATATCCACCACCTGCAGCTAGTGCAGAACACTGCTGCACGTTTGTTGACTGGGGTATCCAGGAGATCTCACATTACCCCAGTGCTGCGCGATCTGCACTGGCTGCCTGTTCAGTGGCGGATCACCTTTAAGGTAGGTTTATTAATTTACAAAGCCCTACACTGACAGGGTCCCGACTACTTAAAAGAGCTCCTGGTTCCATACACCCTGCTGCAACAGCTCCGCTCAGCTGACGAGGGGTTGCTGGAGATTCCGAGGGTTAGCTTAAAGTCATCTGGGGCCCGTGCCTTTGGGTTTGCTGCCCCTACCCTCTGGAATTCTCTGCCCCATCAGCTACGGGAGTGCAGGACAATGGGGTGTTTTAAGCAGGCATTGAAGACCTCTTTATGGGGTAAAGTCTATTCTGAATTTCGCTGATTTTATTGATATTTATTGTATTTGCTGGTTTTTTTTTTATCCATTTGTTCAGTGCCTTGATATTTGAAAAGTGCTATACTAAATAAAATGTATTATTATTGTTATTATTAATTCAAAGCTGGCCTCAAGCAGCACCTAATGTCTAGCTCATAATGCACCTGCTTCTCAGGCCCCCACTGCTCAACTGGCCTACCCCCAAGGTAGCACCCAGCAGAACTATATAGAGACCCCTGACTCCATTCTAGCCTAGCCAAAGGCTTAAGTAAGCAATCAGTCCTCTTAAACGCCTCGGTACAGCCCCTCCCCAAACCCCTTACATCCACCCCTATCAATTAGCAAAAGCTTTGTATTCTAATTAGAATTTGCTCAGTTTTTTCCTATTTGTCTAATTCTCATGTAACTGCTCTTGATGCCTAATGATCGGCCCTCTGTAACCACTGAATTTGTGTATTGTGTTATCGTCCACCCTGTCGTGGAACCTTTGTAAAATAACTTGCGCTCAAAGGTCTTTCCGAAACACTAAATAAATAAAACAAAAAAATAAAATTTACTCCAGAAGCAATGTCATTTGTAAGCCCAAACAAAAATTCAGAAAAAGTCACTGAGGAAAAAATAGTCAACATAGTCTGAACAGTAGTTTCAGTTGGTTTGTCAGTGTTCCATTTGGGTTGGACAGGGTGGTTGTGAGGTTTTAGGGAACATCTTGGGGAGAAGATCTGGTAGCTGCTGAGTGGCAGCCACTGCGGAATCTAAACTGTGCATGCCGTGGGGTATTGCAAGACCAATTTAGCCAGAAACATATAAACATAGACTTTGACGGCAGATAAGGACCACTTGGCCCACCCAACACCACTTTAGTCCCTCCAGCCAAGAAGTTTTTTGTTTGATATCCTTATATACTTTCTGTTTGGCCCTCACACTCTGACTGAGATCATTAAAAATGTAAAAGCAGGTCTTTTTCCAGTGCAGGAAGGCTTGGGTACGAGCTGCCTGCTGTACATGAACTTTGTCTTGGAAATTGAGGAGGCAACAGATTATGGTTCATGAGTGCTGTCTTTTCTGCAGCATGGGTCTCAGGGCTTTGTGAGCCGGTTCTATCACATAACATTGTCCATGTTCAGGAGGACCCACTACCTGTAGAAAAGTTACTTGACAAAGTTTATAGAGTCCAAACCTTCAGCTACCTCCGGTATCCCCACTAGGAGAATGTTATTCTACCTGTTCCTTTTCTCCTTGTCATCAATACATTCTTCAAGACGAATGACCCTTTCTCTGGAGTGTGATGAGTTCCTTCTACTCGTTATGTGCCTCGTCTTTCAGGGAGCTCACTTGAGCTTCCACATTGCCTGCTCTGGTGGTTAGGCTTTCCAGAGAAGCTTTGAACATACGAACATATGAAATTGCCGGCAGAAAAAGGCCCACAGGTCTATCAAGTTTGCCTGATTGTGCAGCTCTTAGTTTCAAATCATTACCGCTGCCCCACCACCACCCAAACCTTTCTCGTCCTCCTCTTTTCCGGTCCTCCCCCCCCCTTTGTGTTTTTGTCTGTACTAACCCTGCCCTTGATTCTATCCCATCCCTACTTAAAGCTATCCACTGTCCTTTGAGCGATAAACTCCTCTGGCAGTATGTTCCAACCTGACACCACTCTCTCTGTGAAATAGTGCCTCCTCTTCTCCCTCCTAAACCTTCCCCCTTCCAACTTCAGACTATGCCCCCTAGTGACCCTTCCCCGCTTGAACATCTCCTGTCACCTCTGAGATGATCATTTTTATGGATGTGAGCTCTGCCAGGAATTTTCCCTTGAAGATCAGCTTGGCAGTCTAGTCAGGCGGGGTGGTAGGTGACATGTCTGCCTTGTGTCTCATCGGGTACTGCAGCTGTGCAGGAATCGGTGGAGGCTGTGACATTTAGATCAAGAAATCTGGAGGTACTTACATTATTCTGTACACTTTTAGGCGGTTTTGATGCTAGAGCTGTTAAAGAAACTGCCGCAGTTCATATCTATTTGAAAAGCTGACTTAGTTGTGGCACTCAGTGGGCCAGTTAAGAGGTGTATCGGTGTATGTTGCGCCCATTTTTGCCCTTTTTACACCCTGTGTAGAGTCCTGGGTAGTATCATTATGACTAGGTGTTTCCACGGACTTTTCGCATTCGCACTTCAGTCCATCAGAACAGTGTGACCACGCCGCAAAATACTACCTGGCATACTGAAAAACTACCACCTTGGAAAACAAGGAAGTTTTCACTTCCTGTCCTAAAAAGTTATCTGGAGCACTGGTGGTAGTTTAGATTTTATGCCACAGTCTGGTCCAGAGCTCACTGAAGCATGACCTTTGCCATTAGATGCGTCACCAGACGTCTTGCTGTCAATTTCTGTTTATGTGTTACATGTAGGATAGACCCAAATGAGTCCTGCTTTTCTCAGGGTGGGAAATCTGAGCATGTTCCCAAACCTGAGCATCCCAGATGGTAGTACAGAGTGCTGTGCCTGTATCACTGAACCAACACCAGTATTATTTTCCTTGTCTCTGTGGCACAAGGACATGGGATTGAGTGCAGTAGTCAGCCTTTTTATTGGTAGAGGTTTGCCTAGGTTCTTGAACCCTACCCTCAAGGTGCCTCTTGATTTTGCCCACATAATAGAATCCGCAGCTGCATGTGACCAGATGCACAACACTGGTTTTGTCACACTTTATGAACTTCTTAATTTGGACTGTGCTCCCATTAGCTGGGATGGGGTTAATAACCTGCGTTGTATTCTGTGTAACCTGACAGGCCTTGTAATATCCATACCAATAACAGCAAGCTGGCAACATGGGTAGCCAAGTTGTATAAGACTGGATGGGGTGGAAACTATAGATGAGGTTATCCCCAAGGTTCCAGCCTCTGTGGTTGACCATGCATGCTGGGCACGCCATAAAAGCATCTCACTTCCTTTTTGTACATAAGATCCCTCCAGTGTTTGTGGAGAATCTCCTGTACTTTGTGAGATTGCCAAGAAAAAAAAGTGGTAGCAAAATTCAGACAATCATCAGGTCTGTAATCTCTTGTTGCATGAGAGATTATAGGGGATGGAACGTCCAGGTAACCACCCCACACCTATTGTGAGGGGCAGCCCCTGATTTGCACTTTTAGAGCATTTTAATAATTTTTCCTTACTTTGTTTATACCAAACTCTTATTTATCTGGTTATGGAGATGCCAAGCAGTCTCCTGAGCTTTGAGGCGGGCAGTGAGTTCAGTGGAAAATTAGAGGAGATGGGATCCATCTACTTGGGCCTTCAAGGGGGCAGCATTAGTATGCCAGACTGCAGTGAATTTGTTTGGAAGCATGTCAAGACATCCTCAAACTCAGTGGATGAGGTGCTGAAAGACCAGTCAATATTATGCGGGTCCTCTGGTAATGAGGACAGGCTGAGAGGCCTGAATAATCTACATTTTTCTTTTAGTTCATACTTTTTTCATCCTGGACCGTGCTTACATTTCTGAGGCAAACATTCCAAGCTCCATTGCCTCCCCACCCACACCCCCACTTTCCAGCCCCCCCGACTTTCTCCCTGAGCAGGACTGCATTAGGGGTAGGTCACCTCCTCACTGGAACACCTAAGGGTAGTGAGGATATAGGGGTGGCACAGGGCTCTGAATATACTGGGCATTACTCTGCTGGACAGGTCATTTTCATTTTTATTTTTTATACTGGAGAGCAAGATCAGCTACATAGCCTATTTCATAAGCAACCGCTTGTACAGAAGGGTACAGGGTACAGAGTGAACAACATCACAATAAATACAGGGTGCAGTAATGAACAAGTGGATAAAAGATGCAGTTTTAGGATGTTGTACCGGAAGGTTATGATCTAAACCTAAAGGTACAGGGCAGGCAACATCACAATGATTACAATGTCAGTCAGACAGTTTGCACAGCAACCAATTCTCTATGTCCTAACACTGCATCTTAGCCACTTGTTAATTTTTTTTTTTTATTATTATACAGAATGTAAAAAAAAAATTAACAAGTGGCTAAGGTGCAGTGTTAGGACATAGAGAATTGGTTGCTGTGCAAATTGTCTGACTGACACATGTTGGCGTAGCCGGGAGTTGAAAGAATGAATGCTACCAATATCACTGAGATGAGTCTGTAAGTGGTTGTAAGGGCCAGTGACTCTGTAGGTCAAGGCCCTCTGTCCGGCAGTGGTTTCCTCAGTGGGGGTGTAATGGCAAATCTGGATTGCGAGTTGAATGAGCATTAGAAGAGCTCTGAAATGTATAATGGAGCTTTCCTGGGTGCCACCTTGTGGAGGAATACAGCTGACGTATGGGCCAGGCGATCCTCCAGAGAAAGGGCAGGAGGCAACGGAATACAGATGGCAGTGATGGTGTAAAATGACAGACTTGAGAGAAAGCGGCATTCACTGTCGTAGACAGTGCACACCTTGGCGAGGATCCTGGCAGCGACATATACCATGAGCCATCATCAGTTAGAGGGAACAGGAGGCTGTGGACAAGCATCCTTTTTGTTTGTGGGGCTCAGAACCCTTTTATTCAGTAGAGAGAACCAACTCTCATGTGAACAGATTTTACCATTTGGTTTACACGGGAGTCAAAATTTAGAGAACAGTCCATGTACAGACCCAGGTGTTTAAACTGAGCGACATGCTCCACCTCAGTGTCATCCACGTCAAAAACCTAGAGATGGGCACCGGCCATTTTTTGTGCACCCTGAAGAAAACTATGGGTGTGTGTGTGTGTGTGTGTGTGTGTGTGTGTGTGTGTGTGTTTTGAGAACTAGCCCATGCTTTACAAACCAGTCCTGGAGTAGGTCAAAGTCCTGCTACATGACATTGTTCAGGGATGCCAGGTCCTTGCCCATACTGAAAATGGCAGCATCATCAGTATACAGTATGGTTTCTGTTGATGGGCAGACATTAGGTAATGTGTTCAGAAACATGGAAAAAAAAGAGTGGGCCAAAAACAGAGTCGTGTGGAACCCCACAGCAGATTTGCTGGAAGCCCGAGAGAGAGTTATCAATCACTGTCCTATGGACACAGTTGGTCAGATAAATTTTGTACCAGTGGGTGACTTCCAAAGAAAAATTGAGGGAGAAAAGAGCCTGGATTCATGGTCGACAAAGCCGAAGGCTGTGGTGAGGTCCATGAACACAGAGGCTACAAAATTAACTGAGTCAATTTGCTTGATGTACAAAGTCTGTAAGCTTTACCAAGGCAGTCTTCATGTTTTATTGAGGGTGGAAATCTTGCTGGGCATGGATCAGAAGATCATATTGCTGGATGTACTCAGTAGTTTAGTCAAAGGCAATCCTTTCAAAGACTTCAGAAAGAGGAGCCAGAAGAGAAATAAGGTGGTAGTTGGCAGTGAGATGTTTGGGACCAGACTTGTAGATGGGAATGGTGGTGGCCAGCTAACACACATAGGGGTAGCTACCTATGCATAGGGAATGGTAGAAGATTTTGGAGATGGGATAAGCCAGAGTCTTCCTGGCTAGTTTAACTGTGTGGTAGTCGAGCCTTTCGGGACCAAGCAGAGGTTTGGGGTTGGAGCAGTTCAGGTATTTGGCCACCTGGTCAATGGATAGTTCCCTAAATTAGAATTTGGGAGAGTGCTACAGGTTGAAGTACCGAGTGACTCCTGAGGAGGGGGGGTAGCCTGGGGAGAACTTTCTATATTTATTGAGGTCCCCGAAGAAGTCACTGAACAGGGTAGATCTTACTTCGAGAGGGTTCCTTCAGTAGGTCATCACATATAGGACTGGCGCAGTGTTCCCATTAAGGCTGCAGATCTGGGGGTGCACTGCACCCTCTCCAAAAATTTTCAGGGGTACAAAATAAATTATAAGGGTTCATTCTACTATTTGTACAACATTTTTGTGGGATACATATACTTCAAACAGAATTATGGGGGTATAGTGTACCCCCTTCACACAAAAATGTACTTGAATTTCTTAATTTGTACTTGAATCAAGTAGAGATGGGGGTAAATGGGAACACTGGACTGGCGCCACCTGGCCTGGGGCCGCACGGCAGACTTTTCTAGCAATATCTGACAGCGGACCAACCACTCGACGTCACGTGACTGACGTCAGCGTGACTGTATATAGTGGGCAGTCCCCACGCCCACCCTCCAGTTCTTTCCCACCGCCGCCTTGTCTCAGTCGCATTGCAGACTTCCATTAGTGATTGTCATGAAAGTTCATCGCGTCAGTTATCACTCGCTGCTTTATTCTCTCAGTTTTTGTGTCTTTTATTAATGTCTTCGCCTAAGAAGAAGTGCTTGTCCTGTGGCACACAGATCCCGCACAAAGACGTTCACCCAAAGTGCATTCTCTGTCTAGGCCCGGACCATCCAGTCTTCTCCTGTCCTGAGTGCCAATCCTTCAGTCAGGCCACGAAGAGGAGGAGACAGCAGGTTTTGGAGGCCCACTTACTAAAATCCCACCTGGCTTCTTTAGAGAAGAAAATGGATCGTCTCCGGGACTCGTCCGAAAAATCTTCCCCTTCTGAAAAACATAAGAAGAGTCTAGGGCGCGGGCTCGCTCTGCGTACAACGCCAGACCCTCGACAAGTAAGGCCCAGCTGCTGCCCAGGAAACCGATGGTAAGTCGACAAACTTCATCGATAAGTCGGCTCCTCCGTGACTGCGCCATCTCAGCCGATAAGTCGCCTCCGGCTCCTCCGGGGACCACGCGGAGTGTTGCAGTCGGCTCCCCGACTGGTGGCAGTCGCTAGCTGCAGTTAATAAGTCGGCCGGGGGTTCCACCCCTGACCGCCCAACCCCGCCCACTAAGCCGGCCATCTCTGATGACCGCACGGGCTCAGTTCTCCCGGCGGAGCCTAACGGCACCTCACCCGACGTCCGGCGGGACCAGAGGGAGAAAGCCTCTCTCTCCCCTCCTCCTTCCTCACCCATGTCCTCTCATTCTCCAGTGGACACGTCCGGCGAGGGCAAAGGAGAGCCCATCGACCCTGTCAATGTTGTAGGCTCCTCTCCACGCTCCCCTGGTGGGGTTCAGGAGAAGGAGGCTCCTCCTCGGCCTACTGGCCTTACAGTGGAGGCACCTCCTATGCCTTCCAGCGGACTTCCGGCACTTCCTCTGACGCCTGCGATCCCGACGACAGTCCCTCAGCTGGGACCAGCCAACCGGCCTTTACCTTTGGCCCCGACGCTGGATCTGGCCCCGACACCAGGGCCCCTTCATCTGGTTCCAACACCAGCCCCTCCGATGCCAGATCCCCTTCTGGCACCAGATCGGGTAGGACCGGTGCCGACGTCAGTCCCTCTGACGTGAGCTGTCCCGACGCTGGAACCTCTTCCGATTTATACAACGGCGGGTCCGACGTGGGTTCCCCCAATGCCGGATCTGACGACGTAGATTTATACCCGACCCCGAACTGTCCCGCATTACCCATTTGGGTATCCTGGGGATCCTTACCCGGGGGGGGGGTTCCACTCTGGATTGGAGTCATCTGGGACAGTTCTACCCTGGATTTAACCCTTATTCCCACTACATGGGACCCCAGGGATATTATCCCCCAACGGTCACTCCTCCTCCTCCTCCCAGCCTCAACTGGCTCCACCTCCCCCTCCTCCGGTTGTCCCGGATTTCAAGACCCTGATACAGTCTTGGTGGCAGGGGGCCAGGTCGGAGCTGGTCTCGGACCTGGAAACTAGACTCCCACAACCGCAGCTTCCTAGATCCCCTTCCCTGAGCAGCTCGCTTACCACCGTCCACATCTTGGGGAAGAGTCAGCAGGATATTTCTCTTCCAGATTACAGACGCCGTCCTGTCGAGGAGGCGGATGATGACAGCTCAGATGGGAGAGAAGATTCCTCAGAGGAGGAGGAGGAGGTCCTGGAGGAACCCGAGGAACCAAAAGGTAAGGCCTCACCGAAATCCCCACCGGAGGACCCTTCCTTCTCAGACCTCTTGAGGGCCTTGAGAAACTACTTTGATTGGGAGTCTGAGGAACAGGACCCCATGAGACAGAGACTCACGGAACACCTGGACTTGGAGTCTTTGTCTCCCATCCCTGTTCCCCCATGGATCGTCCCTCATCAAGACCTTACCACGACCATCTGGCAGATGCCTCATTCTATACTGGCTGTCCCCAAGCGGGCAGGCAGACTATACCGGATGCTGAAGGATGCTCCTTTCTTAAAGTCTCATCGCAAGGCTGACTTTGTGGTCATCTCGGTGGCTCATGATCGCTCCTTTGTTCCCAAGCACATGAGCACTACACCTCCGGATAAAGAGTCTAGACAAATGGACCAGTTTGGAAAAAAGATCTACTCGTCGGCCACGTGTGCCCTTTGGTCCCTCAGTTACGTGGCCCATATGGTGTCCCATCAAAAGGCGACTATAGCCAGGTTGGAGGCGAAGGTCCAGTCCATGGATCCTTCATCTTTAAAGGAGGAACTTGCCAAGGCTCTCCGCCTCTCCAAGATCTCCTGTAGGCATGCTTTATGGGCCACTTATGGTTCTGTCAATTCCGTGGCCCGTACCTCGGCAACTGCAGTTGCCCTTAGATGACACTCCTGGCTTTGCCTCTCCGGACTTGCCAATGAGGTCCAGTCGGTGACTCAGGACGCCCCTTTCAGGGGCTCAGTCCTTTTTGGTGGGGATGCCAAAGATATCATAACAGACCTACAGGACAAGGGAGTTGCTCTTAGGTCTGTTAGGTCAATGTACCGATTGGGTTCTCAGCAGCAGCAGCCCTTTTGGAAAAGGACCTGGAGGCAGAGGAAGAACGCTCAGGCGCGCCGCCAAGGGAAGCGTAAGGCCACAGATACAGCCACCCCTCCTACCTCCAAAAATTAGAGACATTAAGGAGGTCCTCCCCCTGAACGTCCCACCACTTCTTGACTCTCTGGCCCCACTGCCTCCCCAGTCTTGCGACGGGGAGCAGGTGGGGGGAGGTTCGTCCGCCACGTGCAGGAATGGAGGGCGATTACCTCCAATGAATGGGTCCTGCAACTAGTGTCCTTCTGACACACCATAGAGCTTCTGGCGTTTCCCCCGAAAAATCCTCTGCAGAAGTCCTCGTACTCTCGGGAACAAGCCCTTCTCATTCGTGAGGAGGTAAATTCGCTTTTGCTCAAAGAAGCGATCGAGCGCATCCCCTCAGGGCAAAGGGGAAAGGGATTTTACTCCCACTTTTTCTTGGTTCCAAAAAAGACCGGGGACTTCAGACCCATACTCGGCCTAAGTCAGCTCAATCAGTTTGTCGAGTACAAAAAATTTCGAATGCTGACACTCCAGGGCCTCCTCCCTCTCCTCATGGAGAACCACTGGCTCTGCGTCCTGAATATGCAGGATGCCTACCTGCACATTCCTATTTTCCCCAGCCACCGCCGATTCCTGTATTTTTGCTTCCAAGGGGAACACTTACAGTTCCGAGTGCTCCCCTATGGTCTGTCTTCGGCACCATGGGTTTTTATCAAGTGCATGGCGCTGGTCGCGGCATTCCTGTGCCACCAGGGTATTGCGGTCTTCCCTTACCTGGATGACTGGTTGATTTCAGCTCCATCCAGGAATTCCTTGCTGGAGACTCTTTCCTTTACTCTGGACCTGTTCAGTCAATTAGGGATCACGGTCAACATGCCCAAGTCATCCCTCATCCCTGCCCAGAAACTCCAGTTTATTGGGGCAGTCCTGGATACGGTCCAGTGCAGAGCCTTCCTACCTCCAGACAGGGTGAAGACCCTTATCCATCAGGCCTCCAAAGTAGCCTCCCTCAGGACCATCCCAGCCCAGGAAGTCCTTCACCTTTTGGGCCTGATGGCGGCCTCCATCACTACCATTCCCCTAGCAAGGCTCCACATGAGGATTACTCAGTGGGCCCTGCGGGTGCAGTGGGATCAGCTTCTGGACGACCTGGACCATCCGGTCCTGGTCTCCTCAGCGGTTCAGAAGGATTTGCAATGGTGGATGGATTCTCGCAATCTTTCCTTGGGACTTCCTTTTTGGAACCCTGCACCAGCAGCTACCCTCACCACGGATGCCTCAAATATGGGATGGGGTGCTCACTGGGGGAACATCAAGCCCAAGGACTTTGGTCCGGCTTGGAGACTTCTCTCCACATCAGTGTTCTGGAGCTCAGGGTGGTCCTGTACGCATTACAGGCCTTTCAGACCCTCCTTCCGAAGGGAACACTGCTGATAGTTTGGTATGTCAACAAACAAGGAGGAACCTGGTCGTATCCTCTATGCAGGGAGACAACCCGGGTGTGGAACTGGGCAGTGGCCTTGGTGGCCATGCACGTTCCAGGTGTTTTAAATGTCCTGGCGGACAGTCTCAGCAGATCGCGGACCCTAGCTCATGAGTGGGAACTGCATCAGGAAGTGGCGGAATCCATCTTCCGAAGTTGGGGGCGTCCAGAAATCGACCTCTTCATCTCCCAGTCCAATGCAAAACTTCCCAAGTTTTGCTCGCTCTTTCCAGAGCAAGGTGCTTTTTGGAGCGACGCATTGTCTCTATCTTGGACAGGGAAATTTTTGTATGCTTTCCCTCCGTTTCCCATTCTGCAGAGGGTTCTTCTCAAGCTTCAGGCAGAGAGGGCAAAGATGATCCTCATCGCTCCTCTCTGGCTGAGACAGGTCTGGTTCCTGCTGCTACAGCAGCTTTCCAGGAAAACACCAGTTCCGCTTCCACTGACTCACGGCCTCCTTACTCAGGACCAAGGCCGTCTGATTCATCCGGGGCTCAGGACCCTGCATCTTCATACATGGCTCCTGCAGACATAGCGATATCCTGTTTCTGGGTTTCCTCTCGGGTTGCTCAAGTCCTCATTGAGGCCAGAAAACCTTCTACCTGTTCCACTTATGCCATGAAGTGGAAGCGGTTTTCCATTTGGGCGACTGCTAAGGGCTGGAACCCCTTCTCTTGCTCGGTCCCGCAAGTCATGGAATACCTCCTTTACTTGTCAGACTCTGGTCTGTCCTACTGTTCCTTAAAGGTCCATATCTCAGCTATTTCAGTGTACCACGAGCTAGTGGAACGTAAACCCCGTGGCTCAGTTGGATGTCTCTAAAACCTTTCTGAAAGGGATTCTCCATCTGAAACCTCCCATCTGCAGCCCGACTCCACCTCGGGACTTGAACTTTGTCTTGGAAAAGCTCACCCTTCCTCATTTTGAGCTGGCTATGAGCTGTGATTTGCACTTCTTGTCTTGGAAGGCACTTTTTCTGGAGGCCATCACATCAGCCCGAAGGATTTCGGAGCTTCACGCTCTAGTCTGTAAGGAGCCTTAGTTGATTTTCCATTGGGACCGGGTGGTCCTTAGAACTCATCCGAGGTTTCTCCCAAAGGTGGTGTCGGAAGCCACGCTGAACCAGTCAGTAGAGCTTACGGTGTATTATATGTCCCCCTCTAACAGAGGTGAGGCACTCCTTCACACGATGGATGTCCATCAGATTCTCCTGTGTTATACCCACCGGACTAAGGAGTTTCACTGTTATGACCAGATGTTTGTCTCCTTCGCCCTGAGATTGAAGGGCAAACCGGTTTCTAAGCAGGGCCTTTACAAATAGTTAGGCAACTACATCCGATACTGTTACCAGAAGTACGATAAACCTCTGCCAGGTACCATCACAGGTCATTCTACTAGGGGCATGGCTGCTTCTGCGGCCTTCCTACGGAACGTTTCCGCGGCTGACATTTGTGCTGCCGCTACTTGGAGTTCTGTCCATACATTTACCAAGCACTATAGTCTGGACATTGCTTCTAGGCGGAAGGCTGGCTTTCACCTAGTCGTCCTGCAGGGCCTACTGTCCTAGACAGGGTCCTTGTTTGAACTTCAGTTTTTTCCATTGGAGTTAGTTGTTTCCTCCTTCCTGGTTTCTCTCGGTCTCTCCTTGAAGGGACTGCTTGGGACTCTGTCCTATATGTGATGACCTACGAAGGAACCCTCTCGAAGTAAGATAGTACAGTTATGTAGGAACTTACCGTAACACTAGATCTTCAAGAGAGGTTCCTTCAGTAGGTCATATTTTTCCCTCCCTCCTTCCCCTCATTTTGTGTTTTACAGGGTCTCCACATCCTGTTTGCTCACTGCTGTCGGGCTCTTCCTGGCTCCGGCGGAGAACTGGAAGGCGGGCGGGGACCGCCCACCTATACATAGTCACGCTTGACGCCAGTCATGACGGGCCGGGTGGGCGGTTCCCCATCAGGTATTGCTAGAAAAGTCTGCCGTGCGGCCCGACACCAGGTGGCGCCAGTCCTGTATGTGATGACCTACTGAAGGAACCTCTCTTGAAGATCTACTGTTATGTTAAGTTCCTACGTAACTGTACTTTATGGCCTGTGGGTCACAAGTAACCCCATCTTTGTTTTCTATAGCACAGGATTGGTTGGGCTTGGATCTACCCATAAGGTTATTGATGTTAAACCACAGTTTCTTTGGGTTCCATGGTTAGAGGACAGGCTGAGTTTTATGTGGATAATTTTTGGATTTCCACACTGTTGACTTAAAGCTTTTGCAGAGGGTCTTCTATTCCCTGTTTTTTTTTTTTTTTAAATTGGGACCATTTTTCGTCTCGACTCTGAAAAGCCCAAGGAGTTCCTTGGATACCCAGTCATGTTTGTTACCCCTTATTCTGAGTCTTTTCTGAGGGCAGAGGTGATCGGAGATGTTAGTGAGAATATGGCAGAAGTTATTGTAAGCAGTGTCTATGTCCAGCATGTCAATGCAAGACCAGTGGATGAAGTGTATAGCAGAGACAGTTAAAAGCCTCCAGGTTTAAGTCACCAAACCATCTAGAATAGATGTAGTGGGCTTGGGTCCTTGGTAGTTTAGTGGACCACTCACAGAAAATTGTGCTGTGGTTGCTGATGGAGTTGGGGAGTACTTCAGCTTTGAGGATGTTTGAGGGGTTCAGCACTGCAATCCAGTCAAGGATGGATTTGTATCCTGTTTTGTAGTTCACCCTAGTGGGGTTGCTAATAATTTGGGCTAAGTCTAGGTTTAAGAATAGCGCCTCAGCGACGTCCATTTAGTTGGTAGAGCAGTTCATGTTAAAGTCACCTAGTAGGAGCCATCCTCTGCTTTTTGGCAAGTTTGGCCAAACTCAGAGATAGCAGCCAGGCCATCAGCAGCAAGGCCGGGGGGCCGGATGTATATGGTGCTGACTGTGAGGGTTTTGTCTTGGCTAAATAGGATACCTATAAAAAGGAAATCGTAAGGGCCAGTTGGTGGTGGGGGTGGGGCTCAGTGACCCTCGAGTGTTTCAAGATATAGAAACATAGAATTTAGGCATTTTTTCTATCCAACCCTTTAAATAGTGCAAAACCAGATATTATATGGGGGGCCTTCAAGGCTTACATGAGAGGAGTTCTTATTGGCCTCTCGGTGGCTAGGAAAAGAGCTAGGGAGAGAGAATTACTGTCTTTGTTATCCCAAACTCGGGCTCTGGAATCCAATCTCTCTGTTAACTCCTCGGAGGAGGAGGATAAGGTGAGGCTCCTAGGGTTGAGAGGCAAATACTTAGAATTACTCCGGGAGAAGGCGGAGTTAGCTATCATACACACCAAAGCTAGCTATACTGACCAAGGTGAGAAAGCAGGGCGCCTTTTGGCACTTCGCATCAAACAACAAGAATCAGCGAGATTTATCCCTTCAGTTAAGGCTTCTGTAGATGGGTCCCTGAAAACATCTCCCACTGAGATAATTCAAGAGTTCGCAGCATACAACAAATTGCTTTACGGGGACATGGAGCACCCTCTCAGCCCAGTAAGCGTGGAGAAGTACCTGACGGACTCACATCTACCCCCCCTCCCAGTACATTACATAGCCTCCCTGGTCTCTCCCATAACTCAGGGGGAAATCTCCGAGGTTATTAGCGGTTTACCCTCGGATAAAACTCCTGGACCTGATGGATTTTCCTCCCTTTTCTATAAAACATTTTCGGGAACTTCTATTGCTAATATTTAATAGTTTATTTCAGCACATTTTATCCGGGACAGAGGTTGACCGCCACCTCTTTGAAGCCTTGATACTGCTCCTTCCTAAGCCAGATAAAGACCCTGAGCTCATCCAGAGCTACAGGCCTATATCCCTCCTTAATCAGGATATCAAGTTCCTTTCAAAGATTTTAGCTAACAGGTTATCCGTGGTGCTGCCCGAGTTAATAGGTATGAATCAGGTAGGCTTCATGAAGGGACACTCTTCAGCGGATCATCTGCGAACGTTATCCCATGTCTTCTCGGCTTCCAGAGATGCTGATTTCCCTGCAGGTTTGGTCTCCTTGGACGCAGAGAAGGCGTTTGACCGGGTGAATTGGAGTTTTCTCTTTAAGGTATTGAGTGCCTTTAACTTTCCTCCGGTATTCATCTCTTGGGTTGCTGCACTATATAAATCCCCTATAGCAAGAATCTTGGCTAACGGGGCCTTCTCAAACTACTTCTCACTCCATTCAGGTACTAGGCAGGGTTGCCCCCTATCGCCTCTCTTGTTTAACCTATATCTGGAACCCCTCATCCAAAACATTCTCCAAAATATCTCTATACAAGGTATCAGAGTTGGGCGTCATGAGATTAAACTCACTGCATACGCAGATGATCTGCTGATATATCTCTCCCATCCGGTTTCTTCAATACCACCCTTACTGAATGAAATAGCTAGGTTCAGTGTGCTATCCAATTATAAGTTGAAAGCTAGCAAATCCTTATTTTTCCCATTAAATCACAAGGTATTTAAGGATGACATTTCCCCCCTAGGAACAGGTTGGACTCCTAGAGTAATTAAATATCTGGGCATAAAGCTATCCCGCAACCCCTTAAGATGGGTCAAAGATAATCTAGATTCTCTCTCACAGGTTATTATGCAAGACCTTGACAAATGGGCTAAACTTCCCATATCATTATGGGGCAGGATTAACATTATTAAGATCAATGTATTTCCTAGAATTTACTACCCCTTATCCCTTCTCAACTCCTTTATTCCCATGCACTGGTTTAAGAAACTGCACAGCATATTTACCAGATTTATCTGGGCAGATAAACATCCTCGGTTGGCCTATCATAAACTAGCTGCCCCAAAATCTAAGGGGGGGCTGAGGATTCCCCATATGGCACTATACTACTGGGCCAGTCATCTAGCATATTGTCTGAGATGGATCTCTCCAGGCCCTGAAACGGCACAACCAGTGTGGCTTAAGATTGAGTTAGATGCAATTAAATCTAAACACCTGGTTCCCTCAAACTTATTTTACCTCAAGTTGTCGCATGTAAAGATGATCAACTGCGCCACAATAAGTACCTCTTTAAAAGTTTATACACAGTTATGCTTTTTTCTTCATCGTTACCCTCAGACTGACTTAGCTCAGTGTATCTGGAATTCCCCATCTTTCACTCTTAGTGGAAGGTGGATTCCTCCTCACTGGTTGCCCCAACTAGGCGATGGAAAACTGCTTTCCCTGGTAGGTGGGGAAGGGCACTGGTTGTCCTCATGTGGAATTATTGACAAATTTCGTATTCCAGGCTCATCTCATTTTAAAGTTATGCAGTTAAGACACCTCCTCACTGTAGCCCTGGGGAGTCCTCCCCCCCCCTCTCAGAAGGTATCAGCATTGATTCCTGAAATCTCCCTATTGTCCGGATCTTCAGGCATAATATCCAAGCTATACAGGGTGCTGTACTATAAAAAATACGGGGACACCTTTGGACCTACTAGTCTCTGGAACTCACTCCTCCCTCAATACCAGTTGGACTGGCAATCCTTATGGAGATCCTGTCATAAGTATGTTTCCCAAGATAGGCTGCGTCTCATGCAATACCACATTCTACATAACATGTATTGTACCCCTACCAAATTAAAAAAAAATGGGGCTTCTCAAACTCTAGTACATGTACTAAGTGCCTGCAAGAAGAGGGTACTCTCTTGCACATGTTCTGGTCCTGTCCCAAAGTTTCTTCCTTATGGAATTCAATTAAGATGTCCCTTGATCCCCTACTGGGCCTACAGGAGTATTTCACTCCAGAGGTGTGTCTTCTAGGAGACATGTCCCTGGTCAGTGCTAGAACTAGGAAGTACCATATTTCTATGGTTGCGCTCTCAGTGAAGAAACTTATACTACGTCATTGGAAGGAACAATCGGCTCCTTCCTTCCAGGAATGGCTACATGAAATCACTGCTAACCTTCGAACAGAGAAGGCTATTGCAAGAAACATAGAATTTGATGGCAGATAAGGACTGCTTGGCCCACCTAGTCTGCCCTAATAAATAAGCTGCAGATCCTAGTTAACCAACAGCTTACTTCCTCCTACCCCCCACTAGGACTGCCTTATGTCTGTCCCATGCATTCTTGAATTCAACCACTGTTCTTGACTCCACGACCTCCTCAGGGAGGCTGTTCCATGAATCCACAACCTCTCCATGAAAAATACTTCCTCACATTACCTCTGAGCTGTCCCCTCTGTCTTCAAATTGTGCCCCTTGTGCCTTACATCTCTTTTCTGAATGATGCTACCCTCTTGGACTTTGTTGATTCACTTGAGGTACTTGAAAGTTTCTATCATGTCACCTCTCTCCCTTCCTTCCTCAAGGGTATACATATTAAGCTCCTTTAGTCTTTCTTCGTATGTCTTCTGGTGCAGACCCTGCACCATATTGGTTGCCCTGTTCTGGACAGCCTCCACTCTGTCTATGTCTTTGTGGAGATGGGATCTCCAGAACTGCACACAATACTCCAGATGGGGTCTCACCAACTGTCTATACAGAAGGATAACAACTTCCTGTTTTCTACTATTGATGCCTTTCCCTATGCATCCCAGTATCCCCCAACCTTCCTTACTGCCTTCTCACATTGCTTTCCCACCTTTAGATCATCTGATATAATTACCCCCAGGTCCCTTTCCATTTTTACTGTTGTCAGTATCTCACCCCCTTGTGTACTCTTCCCCTGGGTTTTTGTTTCCCAGGTGCATTACCTTGCACTTCTTTGCATTGAATCTGAGCTGCCATACATTTGACCATTCCTCCAACCTTGCCAAGTCCCTTCTCATCCTTTCCAGTCCATCTTGTGTATCAACCCTGTTGCAGATCTTTGTGTCGTCTGCAAAGAGACATACTTTTCCTTCCAGTTCCTCTGCAATGTCACTTATAAAGACATTAAAAAGAACCGGTCCCAGTACTGAACCCTGCAGTACCCTGCTAGTAACCCTCCTTTCTTCACTGTGGACTCCATTTACTACTACCCTTTGCGTCCTGTTGTCTAGCCAATTTTTTATCCAGGCTACCACCTTGGGACCCACTCCAACGCTGGCTAACTTTCAGAAAAAGAGACATGCAAGAACAAGGGGACACAATTTAAAGATAGAGGGCGGGCGGTTCCGGGGCAATGTGAGGAAGTATTTTTTCACAGAGAGGGTAGTGGATGCATGGAACAGCCTTCCTGAGGAGGTTGTGGGGTCTAAAACTGTGGGAGAATTCAAGAATGCATGGGATAGACATAAGGCAGTTCTTGTGGGGGGTAGGAAGAAATAGGCTGTTGGTTAACTAGGATCTGCAGCCTATCCTGTAGGTAGGGAAATGGGCAGACTAGGTGGGCCAAGTGGTCCTTATCTGCCGTCAAAGTCTATGTTTCTATTAATCTTTTGTGTGGGACTGTATCAACTGCCTTGCTAAAATCTAGGTTGGCCCTGTCCACAGCCCCTTCCTGATCTACTACTTTGGTCACCCAGTCAAAGAAATCTATTAGATTCATCTGACATGACCTTCCCATCATGAATCCATGCTGCCTTGGGTCCTGTGCCCCACTGGCCTCTAGGTACTCAACAGTTCTTTCCTTTCAAAGTGATTCCATCATTTTCCCTACCACTGAGGTCAAACTAACTGGTCTGTAGTTTCCTGCCTCTGTCCTGCTCCCACTTTCGTGAAGAGGAATCACTTCCACCCTGTTCCAGTCCTCAGATACCACCCCATCCTCCCATGATTTGTTAAAGAGAGTAGTCAGTGGTGTCACTAGTTCTACCCTAGTTCTTTTAGAATTCTGGGGTGAATCCCATCAGGCCCCATTGCTTTGTCCACCTTCAGTTTTATTAGTTCTTTCAGAACCCTTTCTTCTGTAAATGGACTGGTATCAACCCCCGTCTTCAGAGTGTTTCTCTTGTTTGGTTTAGGTACCTCCACCTCCTCTTCCTTTGTGAATACTGAGCAGAAATATTCATTCAGTATCCCTGTTTTTTCACTGTCACCCTCTGCCCACATTCCCTCCGCTTTATTAAGCCTCAGTATCCCTCATTTGGTCTTTCTTCACTCTCTAATGTACCTATAAAAGGTCTTATCCCCCTTCTTAACAGAGTTGGCTATCCTTTCCTTGGTTTGGGCTTTTGCTATTCTGACTGCCTTCCCTGCCTCTTTCTGCTTTAACTGATAAAGTTCTCTGTCGTGCTCCTTCTGTGTTTCCTTATATTTCCTGAATGCTATCCTTTTCTCCTTAACCTTCCCTGCCACCTCTTTTGAGAACCATAGCGTTTTTTTCCTTCGCTGTGTTTTGTTGATTTGCTTTACACAAAGGCTTGTTGCCTCTGTGATGGCTGTTTTGATTACTCCCCATTGTTCCTCCACCCCTCCTTCTTGCCTGTTTGCTAGTGCTTTTCTGAGGCACTCTCTCATTTTCCCAAAGCCAGCCCTCCTAAAGTCCAATACTCTTGCTTTTGTATGGCTTGATTGTATGGCTGTGTTTATTGTGAACCACACTGTTTGGTGGTCGTTTGTTCCCAGATGGCTACCCATTTCTAAATTTGAGATTCTATCTCCATCCCCATGTGAGAGTACCAGGTCTAAGATTGCTCCCTCCCAAGTGGGTTCCAATACTAGCTGTCTGAGGCATGCCCCTTGTAGGGCATCAAGAATGACCGTGCTCTTGGATGTGCCTGCAGCAAAGGTGCTCCAGTTAACATCTGGCTTATTCAGGTCCCCCATCAACAATATCTCCCCTTTTTCTGCCATTCTAAGGATGCCTTCTATCATTTCCTTGTCCATTCCCTCCCCCTGAGATGGGGGTCTGTATACAACACCCATGCGGATTGTGGTGCCATTTCCTGTCTCCAGGGTGACCCAGAGTGACTCATCTGCTCCCTGTTTACTCTTTAGTTCTGTTGCTTTGATCCCTTCCTTTACATAGAGAGCTACTCCTGCTCCTCTTTTACCCTCCCTGTCCCTCTTGTAGATTGTGTATCCTGGTATGTTGACATCCCAGTCATGGTTCTCTGTGTACCTTGTTTCTGTGACTGCCACAATATCCAGGCAACCGTCTTCCATCAAGGCCCTATTTCAGGGAGCTTGTTACACAGGCTACGGGCATTGGTACTCATCACCCTCCACTTTTTGATGGCCTTACCCCTTTTGGCCCCATCCCTGTCCTTACTGCCTTTGCCTTTTTTTTACATTTACCTTTGTCCTGCTCCCTAATGACTTCTCTACCTTGGTGTTTACCTCACTAATTACTGTGTTTTGTTGGGGGAGGCTGGGATTTCCCTGCTCCTTTTCAGTGCCTCCCCCCCTTGGCTAGTTTAAATGCTTGCCAATGAAGCATGTAAACCTTTCACCTAAGATCCTGGTTCCCCCCCTGGACAGATGCAGACCATCACACCAGTATAGGTCTGCATCCCTCCAGGTGGCTCCCCAGGCCCCAGTGAAGCCAAAACCCTGAGCTCCACACCAGTTTTTCAACCATTCATTGAATTCCCTGGTGCAGAGTACCCTAGCATCTCCCTTGCCATAGACAGGCAGCACCTCCGAGAAGGTTACTGTCTGAGCTACTTGTCTAAGGCCCCTCCCCAACTCTACAAATTCCTCTTGCACTGCTCTGATCCTATTCCTAGCCAGGTCATTTGTCCTCAGGTGAACAATGACATCCAGCTCCCTCCCTCATGCAGCTGCTGCCACGATCCTGAGGATTCGCTTCCTGTCCCTCCAAGCCATGGCACCAGGCAGGCACCTTACCTCGCTCTCCCCTTCCTCCCCCACTTCTACCCCTCTAATGATTGAGTCCCCCACCAGGAGTTGTTTCCTTCCCCTGTGGGGTCCCATGCCACCCTCCTGTGGGTCTCCTTTGTGAAGGTTCCCAGCATCCTCCTTGGTCTCCACTGCAGGTGCCTCCATAGAGGAACCACTATCCACCAGAAGAGTGTATAAATTGTGGAGATGTACAGCTGGAGGGATGCAACTCTGTTGCACCACTCTCTCCCTCCCTGAGTCCACCCTGGTCCAGCCTCTCCTCTTTCTTGGCAACCTCTGAGGTAGTGGCATTGGGCCTGGTGGTCCCTGGGTGGAGGAGGTTTCACGAATCCTAGCCAGGTCAGCCTGGAGATGGGCAACCTCCTCCCTCAGACCAGTGAGGTGCCTGCAAATAGGGCAGCATCGCAGCCTCTAGAATGTCTCCCGGAACACTGCCACCCCACAGCCACTGCACTGCACCACTCCTATCATGTCTTATTTTGTGTCCCCTCTCCTGTTTCTCTGTATGCTTACTCTCTCCTCTCCTTACAACTCTCACCCTTCCTGTTCTGGGACAGCAACTTCCTATATTCTTCAGTAGCCTTCTTTCTTGCTCAATGTCAGACCACCAGCAGCTAGGGGGGAGAGCGAGCTACTTTTTTCCTTTAGGGTTGACAAAACTAATGTTTCTCTATGATCCTTCCCTTCCTACTGCCGAACACGAAGTTCCTGTTGTCAGTCAAATACAGTGGCTATAAAAGTAGAACTGGCTTAGCGTGGTTGGGATGGAAGACAATTAGTAAGAAGAAAGGCTAGCAACAGGAAGTTGTAATTGGAGTCACCTGCTTTTATATTGTCTAAGCCACACCCCCAATTAAGCTCTCTCTCCTCCTACTGGTTTGACAAAGTAAGTTGATACAGTACCCTTCCCAGCACAGAACACACATTGACTTTCTTTCTTTTCTTTTTTTAACCCTAAATAAGACCCCTTCTGCTTCTAATAAAGTATCTGTCTGCTTAATCTCAACAGACCCTGACTCCTGCTGAGATAGAAGTGTTAAATTAGAAGAAAATTGATGAAGAGATGTAGAAAAGGCAACCCCTACCCCTTCTCTTTGACCTCTCTCCTAAACAGAGTAACCTGCCAGTTTTGTTCCATTACCTGAGATTTTGTTAGTGTGCCAGGTCTCAGACAGGGCAGTGATAGCTGGACTCCCTGACCCATGCTTTAAACAGGTCTGTTTTGCAGTGAGGCTCTGAATGTTCAGATGAACTATTCTTTTGCCAGATTTGGAGGATGGGCTCTTCTCTGGGAGGGAGGGCCCGGGGTGAAGGTGGACTGATCGAGACATGAGAAGTAGGAGCAGGATCAGATGTTTATGTCTGCGGTGGCTCCGTAACCTTTTGGTAGGGGACCTGTGGGATTTGGTGACCCTGATACAGGTTGTGTGGCTGCTGACAAGGTTAAAACAGCCTTCCCATTACATCGGGCACTCAGCAATAAACCTCTGGTGGTAGTTGTTGAGTGGGGTTGCAGGGGAGACAGTCTCCCCAAATGTGTAGGGACGGCCAGTAGAGAGAGAGAGAGAGAGAGAGAGACTCTGCCCCGGGGTTATAGGCTCTTCACTGGGCTGGGATTACCCTGAGGGATCGGAGGTGAGGGACCATGATCATAGCCAACCATAGTGAGGCATGCTAGAAAAGTTAGGAAGGAATACATATTTTTCTGGCTAGCGGGCCCCAGCTGTTGGTAAGTAGGGGGAGTCTGCAGATATGGGCAGCAGCAGCACCATACCTCTCAACCTTTTGTTACTGAAATGAGGGACATGGATATTTTTGGACACTCAAAATGAGGGACAATGAGGGACACAGACTCTCAGAATGAGGGACACATCCTCAAACATGGAGACACAAGCTCAGAACACTGTGAAAACCATAGTGTTTACTTGTACAAAGTTTATTTTGGATTTAGTATTTTAGAATGTTAAGTGTTTCTGCTTTAAAGTCTAAATTTACAGCACATTCATTGTGTGGGCAGCACCTTTTCCATGAGGGACGGATGAGGGACTGAGCAATTTTAAGGGGCAAAATGAGGGATGTCCCTCGTAATGAGGGACACTTGAGAGGTATACAGGGAACCAGTAACAGCAGTCTAATAATAACAAGGAACAAGAGGCAGCAGATTTTTAGGGCCAGGTGCAAGACGGGACCTGTAACAGTGGTCGTGATCAACCGGTGGGAGGTGGCCACCTGGAAGGGGTACCAGGAAACCAGGAACTGCAGAAAATTAAACACAAGGCTAAGTGGTTATCAGAGTATTAACACAACTGCAAGAATTACAATTAGAGGGATTGCAATCACCCAGGAAGGGCAGCTGTAGGGCACAGAGGTTGAGACAGCTACTTAAAACACAGAGCACTGTAGTGTCGTTTTCATATCCCCCTACAGTTTCCCTAGCTATGAGGAAAGTTTCAGCCATCACAGCAGGGTCACAGCACTAAGGTGTAGTGAGGGCTGCACCACTACATACTCTACAGCTGTTTGGCACATTGCATTGTTCTAAGGTGCAGTAGATTCAGTGGACTCAGTTGCTAGCAGGTATGGTATGATCATAGTTCTGTTACAGGCAAGAGGTGGATAAGTATTTACTTTGGTAGTTTGGTAGTGTGGGACAAACAAAGGCAATTTGCCCATCATGGTTCGTCCTCCACGTTTGTGGATCATTGAGTAAATCCCTGATTGATTAACCATTTATCTAGTTTATATTTAAAAATCAAAATGTTAGGTGAGTCAACTATTTCCTGAGGCAGTTTATTCCACATTTTAGGTGCTCTTATAGTGAAATAATTCATTCTTTTATTTGTTCTTGCTTTCATAATCTCCAGTTGTCTATTGTGTAATCTTGCAACTATTTTTCTAGTAGAATATTTTAATCCGCAATTTTGCATCTGATCTGGATATTTTGTGATTTTGAATAATAATAACAAATCCCCTCTAAGTCTTCTTTGAGAGACCAAATGTAAGCCTGTTTGTTCTAATCTAGTGGTGTAATCAAGTTTAGAAAGGTGAGGTATTAATTTTGTTGCTTTATGTTGAATACTTTCAATTTTATTAATATCAGAGATTAAATAGGGGTTCCAAAAGGGGGAACAATAATCTAGGTAAGGTCTAACATGGGATCTGTAGAGTGGAAGTAAACACTGTTCAGTTTTGTTTATAAATGTTTTATTGATCCTTCTAAGGGTGACTTTTGCTTGATTGGCTATCTTAGTGCAATGTGATGAAGAGGAAAGATTGTTATTAATTAAGACACCTAAATCTTTTTCTACTGAAGAGGTTTTACTAGCCAAATTATTTAAGAAATATGTTTGCAATGGATTATTTTTTCCCAAATGAAGGGTTGCACATTTAGAGACATTAAAATACATATCATTTATAGATGCCCATTGTTCTATTAGCAACAGTTCTGCTTGTAAGCCAGAGTCCTTGGTTTGGCTATTAGCTTTTCCCCCAATTTTGGTGTCATCTGCAAACTTCACCATTTTGTTGTTACTAGATATGCACATGTCCCCTATGAAGAGATTAAAAAGAACAGGCCCCAGCACAGAACCCTGGGGGACCCCACTACTCACTCCCCTTTCTCTGACATTACATTATTGACCCTAACTCTGTGGTTCTGTTATCCAGCCACTGATTTATCCAGGAGACTAATATAGATGAGAGTCCTATTTTGATAAGTTTTTTAATCAATAAAGAATGTGAGACTTTATCGCACGCCTTGCTATAATCGAGTAATATAACCTCCATAGGTATGTTATTATCTAAATGGTAACTGATATGTTCATAGAAAGAGATAAGATTAGTTGCACATGAAAAACCATGTTTGAACCCATCCTGGTATATGTCAGTTATTTTTAATATTTCTAAAACAGCTTAATCTGGTTCAAGGTCAGTTGGCATTCATCTGTATCCCCCTCCCCCGGGTCGTGCCTGAAAATAGGCAGGATTTGTCTAGTGCACTTACCCGGTCAACAAAAAAAAGCTAATTCATGCTCGATTTTGATCTTAATAATTTTTTCCATAAGCTTGCATGGCATAGACGTCAGACTTATGGGTCTGTAGTTTTCAGTCTTTGACTGGGAGCCTTTTTTAAAGATTGGTGTCACTATTGCAGTGCGCCATTCGTTTGGCACTGATGATTCATTCAGTGATTTATTAAATAAAATTTTTAATGGTCGAATAATTTCATCCTTTGTTTCTATTAGGAATCTAGAACTGATTCCATCAGGTCCTGGACTTGTGTGTTTTTTGAGAGTATTAATTGTATATTTTATATCATCCTCTGAAATCTTTTCTGTGTTTGTTTCAGTAATCAGGGGAATGGTTATAGTGTCTAACTTGTATGTATAGACAGTAGAGAAATAATTGTTAAATTCAGTGGCTGTTTCTATATCAGAGGTAATGGTTTGTGAGTTTACAACCAAGGGTCCAATTTGGTTATTAAAGTTCTTTTTTTTATTTAAATAAGAATATAAGGTTTTATGGGAATCTTTTGTGTATGCTATCTTGAATTCAAGATTACGTTTTGCTATTTATATATGTTTTTTAAGTTTTTTAACTGTTTGTCTGTAAGACATTAATATTTTATCCACTACAATCCAGATACAGATTGACAGCATGTAATGCCACAGTGCTGACTCTCCAGGCGGAGGGATCAGGAGCCTCCTGATTGGAGGGGCTTGGTCGCAGTGTGCAGTGCTGAGTGGCTTACTCGGGAGCTAGGTCTTGGTGAAAGCTTGGGCCCAGAAGTGAGATGAAAGTCCTGGTTGGTGCTCTGGAAGTGTGGTTCCGGTCTGGGGCTAGTGATGTTCCCTTTGGTCATGAATGGATGGCTCTGATGATCCCTTTGGTGCAGTCGGCATGGAGGGCTAAGTGATGGGTGGAACAGGCCTTTTAAACAGCCCAACTCCGACTTTCAGGAACCCAGTTGGTGCACGGCAGGGTTCATGAGCCTCCTGATTGCAGGGGGCTTGTTCACAGTGTGTGGCGCTTGGCTCACTCGGGAGCTGGATCTCCATGGAAGCTTGGGCCCAGAAGTGGGAGGAAAGTCCTAGTCAGCACTCCGGAAGCGTGGTTCTAGCTGAGGCAGGGGCTGATGGTGATTCCCTTTGGCTATGGGCAGTCCCGACTATCTCTTTGTTGTGGCTGGTATAGAGGGCTTTGCAGGCAGAGCAGATCTTAATAGCCCAACTCCAATTTTTCAGGCATCCAGTTGGTGCTTGGCAGGGCTTAGGTGTCTCCTGATTGGAGGGGTTCAGTTGCAGTGTGCACTGTTGAATGGCTCACTCAGGAGCAGAGTCTAGGTGGAGGCTTGGGCCCAGAAGTGAGATGAATGTCCTGATCTGCACTCTGGAAGCATGGGTCTAATTTGGGCAGAGGCTTGCAACATTCCATTTGGCCACGGGCAGGCAGTTTCTAAGATTCCCTTTGTTATGGTCAGTGAAATGACTTCCAGGTACAGTTTGGTGAGGCAAGGTGATACTGAATCCAGAGCCGTAGACCCAAAAGGTGCTAAACAACTTATCACGGAAAAATTCCAGGCTGGGAGGTGTGATGTTAGTCCAAATACTGTTCAGCCTTCTGAGCAGTTTAAAGGGAACTATTTGTCCCTTCCCTGAGGGCGCGGGTAAGCAACTTGTTTGTCATCACATGGAACCATAATAAGGAGTCCACCCTCCCCTCCTATTCCACCTGCATTTTTTTTACCCCTATTTTCACCCATCTCGGGCGCTCGCGTGTGGAGGCACGTGCATGCCGTGCTTCGAGATGCCCTCACTATGTGCCGCCCCCTCCCACCTGCGCTACCACCAGACTTCCACCCGATGGTGGCAGAATTACGAGGGGGGGGCACAACCTCCCCGGGAGAGGAGAGCTACCATTATGCTGCTCAATCCTGCTTCCTCCCTCCCCCCTCCCGTGCCAGCTCCCCAATGACCTGAGGTTGTTCCCGAACCTGGGTTGCCATTGTGATGCGAGGTAAGGCAGACTGCCTCAGCCCTCTGCGCCACCAGGCTGGCTGTCCACCTGCATGTTTACCTGTGGTCATTCAGGTAGCAGTGTTGTGGTGGAGCTAGGTTCCAGCCCTTCCCAGAGACAGAGAGCATCCTTAGGGATGCTCAATCCTTCTTCGGCCCTCCAACAATCTTAGCTCGGTGCACAAAGCCGGGTCACCAGCATCAAGAGCAGGAGTCCTGCTGATCAGCTGGTGCATGAATTATCTAAGCATAATAAACTAGGGGGGAGCTTGGGACGAATCTTTTGCACACATTATACCATGCAGTGGTCACTGAGTACATCAGTGAGTGTTCCAGCTTGCAGTGAGTATACCCATCCAGAAATCCCCCAGCAGATTGCCTTGGTTTAGTTTTGGTATTTTATTTATTGAATTTTGATGACTGGGTAGGCCCACTGGGCCCCAGAGGTCCCTTTGTCAGGGGCGACCCGGGACTTACGGGACTAGTAGGATACACAATTATTACAGACGTAGATTATTGCATGTAAACAGGTGAATATCTATATATAGCAATGACATATTACATAACATATTACAAAGATTAGCAAGTTGAAACAAAGGAGGAGAGCCAGAGCAGCACCTGGGTCACAATTACCCGAGTAGAGTATTTTTGGAGGAGAGCCAGTAGAGAAGGGTTAGAGCTTCCAGCACAGGTTGGAGTGAGGTAAGTGCTCAGGTAGTAGGGTAGTGTGGAAGTGTCAGGTAACATTGCAGTGGCATTGACTCATGGCACGCATGTGCGCCTTGAGTCTTGTTCAGAAGCTCGCAGGTGAACCCCAGGAGGAAGGTTGTTCCATAGGGAAGGGGCAGTGTGGGAAAAGGACATGCCCCCTGTCTTGGTCCTTACCCTAGGGACTTCGAGAAGAGTTTGGCCCAAGGACCGTAGGTTGCAAGTATTTCGCTTGGCAGTTATGAGCCCTATGAGGCTTGGGGAAGGTGCTGGGCTAATTAGCTTGTATGCTAGGCAGAGCACTGGGTACCTGAGACGGGCTTCGAACAAAGGCCAACTGAGAAGTGCTAGAGAGTCACAGTGGTGGCTCCTAGAGTGAGACTGAATGGCGAATCGGACTACCTTGTTGTACAAGACCTGTAACCTAGTGAACTCAAGCTTGGCCGTTCCCTGAAGTATCGGGGCAGCATAGGTGAGTGTTGGGAGAAGGACACTCAAGGCAATTGCAGTCCTGGCTTCAGGGATCAGCTGATCCTTGAGACGATATAGTGTACCAAGTTTACCGTGAATGACTTTGGTGACTTGGCCAACATGTTGTTTTAGAGTGAAACCTTGGTCCAGAGTAAGGCCAAGGTATTTCGTAGAGGCAACCGTTTCAGGTTTGTTACCTGCCCTGGAAGTGAGTTGCAGGTGTTGTGATCTGTTTTGGCCTAGGGATCTGGGTCCGAACACCGTGGCCTTGGTTTTGGTAGTATTAAGGACCATTTTGTTCTTAGTAAGCCAATCCTCCATAGTGAGTAGGTCCTCTTGGAGGGCTGGACCTAGGTCACTCAGGTTATCAGAAGATCTGTAAATCACAGCGTCATCAGTGTACTGCATGACATTACTGCTCTCGCAGTGGTTGTGTAGATCATTTATAAAAAAGAAGAACAGGAGGGGACCGAGTATGTACCCTTGAGGTACCCTCTTCTTAAGGGGCAGTGGATCAGAAATCTTGTCCTTCTGCTTGACCACCTGAGAGCATGAGTGTCCAGGCCTATATTACTCAATTTGTGGTGTAGGAGTCGGTGGTCGACAAAGTTGAAAGCCTTGGAAAGGTCGATGAAGACCTCACCCGTGTTGGACCCCAAGTCAAGTTCTCTAAGCACATCTGCAGAGAACTTAGTTAGAGCAGCGTCTGTCCCATGCTTAGCTCTGAACCCATGTTGAGCCGGGGAAAGAAGCTGGTGTGTCTCTAAGTATTCCCGGAGTTCAATGCACACCAGTGTTTCCTGGATTTTTGCAAGGGTACAAAGCAGGGAGATTGGCCTGTAGTTGCCAATGGGTTCCGCAGGCCCACCCTTGTGAATAGGGACTACATGTGCATGTTTCCACAGCTCTGGGATAGTCCCTTCTAGAAGGGACCTGTTTATGAGGCAGGTAAAAGGCCTTGCGAGAACTGGAGCACCGTCTTTGAGTAGTCTAGCTTGGATACCGTCCAGCCCACCAGATCCTCTGGTTTTCAAGGACTTTAGTAAGGAGAGGACTTCTTTAACCTTAACTAACCTAAGATGAAAAGATGGGCAGTCTCCCCTGCAACCTCACCCCCATATCCTACCCCAAGGACGAGGTTGAAAACAGGAAATATTTCCTGTCTTTCCCAATCAGTAAGGACAAACAAACCAGTGTATTGTGCTGGTGGGTGGAGAGAAAGCAGTTTGTGAAGGAGCTGTTAAAGATGAGGTATTGAGTCGGGTTGGTGCCTGGATGTGTTCTGTGACATGAAGAGCCTGAGCACTCTGTACTTGTACTGTTTTGTTTTGGGGTGAGAGAGGTCCGGTTAGTGCTGAAGTCCTATTCATCAGCATGAGGAGCTCACCAACGAAAGAAAGGGAAGAGATGAAAGAGAGAAGAACCTGAGGTACATCAGATCTGTTGCCAGGGCAGTAATAAGAAACAGAGAAACATGGAAAATGACAACAGAAAAAGATTCAAGTTCCATCCAGTCTACCCAGATTTCCCATCTATTCCCCCACTAACTTACTGCTGAATAGGGTTTAACTCTTTAATCTTCCCCTCAATTTCCCCAGCTGTTCCCCCCCCCACCTACACCCTCCCTCCTTGCCCTATCTTTCAGTGCCATTAAGCCCCTGAATCTGTCCCACCCAGCCTCAAACCCATCTATAGACCCTGCTCCATCACCTTTGGCAGTCTGTTCCATTGTTCCACCCCTCTTGGTCAAGAAGAAATTCCTAACATCCCTTTTAAATTTCTCCACAACTAGTCTTCACCCTGCCCTCCCGTCGCTGCTTTTCATTTCGTAATGAACAGGTCTTCACTGCCAACACTGTTTATCCCCTCTGGAACTTGTCAATATCTCCCTCCTGGCCTCCAGCATGTGTATATTCTGCCTTGCTGACCCTGAACCATTTGAGTGACTCTCCGCTGCACTCTCTCTACCCTGTGTTTGGTCCTTCCTTAGATGTGGGTTCCAGAAGTGAACACAGTACTCCAGGTGGGGCCTCACCAGGGACCTGTATAGGAGCAATGTCACCTCCCTCCTCCCCCTGCTATCGAAACCCCTTCCTATACTGTACATCCCAATGTCCTGGTTGCCTTGCCATACATTTTGTTGAACTGATATGAAGTCTTGAGAATATTGTTGATGAGAACACCCAGATCCCTCTCCTCTGCCACTGTCACTAACTGTACCCCACCCATCAGTTACTCCATGCGTGAGTACTTCTTAGCAATGTGCATCAGTTTGCACTTTCTGGCATTGAACTTAGGGTTTTGTTTTTTTTATTATTATTAATCTGTGTTAACCAGGTAAGACCCAGAAAACACAAGCGCCTGTTTTCAGTGGTGACTTAGGAGCACTGGGGAGGTTAAGTGACTGACTTACTCAGAATCACACCATATGCAAGTGGAGGTTGTGGGAATCAAACACAGGTCTGCTGGATGTACCAAGCTCATTCACAGCTCATTACTCTTAACTTCTAGTCTATACTGCCAGCCATAGTTTGGACCACCTTTCCAGATTTCCAGGTCCAGAATTAATCTGAAATTCCCTGACCCCCTCTTCCCTGTCCGCACTGCCGCAGAGTTTTGTGTTGTCTCCAAAGAAATGCACCTTGCCCTGAATAACCTAGCCAATGTCGCTTATGCACACTGAACAAGACAGGGCCCAGGACTGACCCTAGCGGCACTCTCCTGGTGATCTTCCTGGTCTCTGACTAGATCCTGTTCACTACCGCCCTTTGTTTCCTTTACTCCAACCAATTTCCTATCAACCTTATTAGCCCTTCCCCTATCCCCAAATTCCCCTGCTTTTTTTAATTGCCTCTTATGCAGAACCAGATCAGCGGCTTTGCTGAACTTGAATGAAAGCAAATTGACTGCCTGCCCCCTTTCAACAGCCCTGGTGGCCCAGTCAAAGAATACTATGAGGTTGGTCTGATATGATCTTGCTGCCACAAACCTATGCTATTAACTGTCCTGCACCAGGAATTTCACCATTTTTTTCTTAACTGTGGTCTCCAGAAACTTAGGAGGTAAGACTAAACTTTCTGTAGTTACTAAAGTCCTGCCTGTGTCCACCCTTGTGTAGCTGTGCAGCACCACTGGACCTCCACAACCCCTTCAGATCTGGGGGGGGGGGATGGAGATCTTGCTTAAAAGGAGCTCATGTGAAGAAGGGGATCAGGCAGTGTCCATTACCGGGAACTGGTGGCTAAGGTAAATGTACACAGCCATGCCTCCACCTTTGCTCTGATCCTCATATATTGCCAGGCATTTCACAAGCAAGGAACAGTTAACAGCATCTATCTAGTGAACACGGGAAGGTAACTGAAATTTAAGGAAGATTAAGGAAAACTTTGGGGATTCTTTACAGAGTAACAAAGTCAGTGAGGCTGTCAATGACTTACTAAAAGTCACACAGTGAGTACACTACACTGGTGGGATTCAGTCCTGGATCTCCACGTTCACAACTGTGCCACGCTCACCACTAAGTGACTCACTAAAGGTCACACAGTGAGTATGTGGCACTGGTGGGATTCAGTCCTGGATCTCCATGTTCACAGCTGTGCCACTCTTACCACTAAGTGACTCACTGAAGATCACACAGTAGTGAAATATGTGGTACTGGTGGGATTCAGTCCTGTGTCTCCATGTTCACAGCTATGCCACACTCACCACAAAGTGACTTGCTAAAGGTCATAAAGTGAGTATGTGGACGTAGTGGGAGTCAGTCCTGGGTCTCCATGTTTACAGATGTGCCATTCTGTGCCTATCCCCTGCTATCCCTTCCTCTTACTTGTTGCGCTCCAGGGACAACTGCTCCTTCTCCCTTCCCATTTCCCACTCTACAGCTGGTCAATCTGCCTTCTCTTACTGCCTCCCTCTCCTCTGGAATGGCTGTCCCCTGACCTTCGAAATTCTCCCTCTTGCCCTGCCCTTAAACTCCTCCTCCAACTCTTTCCTGCTACTTCTTGCTCGTGTCCCTTGTCCTTCTCCTCTGTCTCCCCACCTTCCCATTTCCCTCCCCAGCCTCCGCTGTATGACCGACGATTTTGGGTTTTTTGTTACTGGTACTTATTGTTCTTTGATGTACTCTCAGTTTCCTTTTAACAGCTGTGTAGGTGGAGCCTGCAGCCATTTTGTGGTAGCTCAAAAAAAAGAGCTACCGGATTCAGACCGTGGAATGCTTCCGTTTTGGAGTTTTGGAATGATCCTTCCAAAACTCCGAAACACTCAGAAGCAGTCCACCATGGGCACACTATTTGTCTGGCTGTTTTTGGATGACTTGCTGCACCGTCAGTTAACAGCCGTCACTGCTAGTTAACTTTAGAACTTTAGATAGTGGCCAGTTTGCAGGGCACTTTTTTCTTCCTCAATAGCGAAACTGACGGATGCCATTCACAAGATGGCCATAAACTCAGACTGTGCATGCACAATACGCGTGCATGTGCAGTCCTGTCATCACCGCCATCTTGCGAATGGCATATTCAGGAGCTGCACTGAAAAAGTACTGTTTGCCTCGGCTCCGATGCCATTCTAAACAGCTACACTCTGCCGGCGCTCTGAAAAGCTCTGCCATGGCCCCAGTTTCCCTGTGTGAGGCAGTCCCACTTGCATTACAACCTACGGTGCTGTGTTCCTTTAAACACTGAGCCAGGAGCAGTTCAGGGAAAGCAGCAGTTGTGGAGTTATTTTGGTTTTGTGATATCGTGCCTGTCCACGATATGGAAGATGTCCAGTACTGAGCAAAAAACTATCCCACCATTCATCTGGTAGGTTTGTGTTTGGATCATATTTTTCATGGGGACAGCTGTCACAGGAACGCTTGCTGGCTGTATGGAAGATCCTTGAACAATTGTAAGCAGAAATTAGGTGGCCAGGTGCAGGGTGTGTGTTGTATTTTTTTCTTTGTTCTTTTTTTTTTGTGTGCTATTGTGCTGTTTCTGGGATGTTACAGAAACTTGAGGAGGAGGCACAATTTGATACCCGTAGTGTAGAAGTCATAGTACTGGGGGCGCTATTGAGCACTTCTACCGAACAGACGTGGCTCCCTTCCGCTCTACAACTGTTTGTTATAAACTTCGAATTTTTGCAACTGCGAAGAGATTCTGAACAAAATAAGTGGTACCTTTGGATTCCTGACATCGTCCTGCAGCTCTGGATATCCAATACTACTATGGGCCAGACGAACAAAAGCGGGTCTGGAAGTGCAAAAAATCAGGCTACAGTAGAGCAACAGGCCGCATCTCATAAAGCAGCCTCCAATTCTGGTGAGCCACCCTGGAGGGCTTTGCAGGCAGCCATGCAGGCCATAGACGGGAAGGTGGAGTCGGTCCTACAGCGACTGGGGGAGCAAGATTTAAAAATAGAGGCTGCTAATCAAACTACATCCTCGGCTGAATCCCAGGCAATAAAAGCAATGTCGACCGCAGCTAAACTAACCCAAGAAAATGGGCAGCTCCGATACTGTTTAGAGGCGCTTGAAAATGCTTCCAGGGCACCAAATGTTGGAATTATTGGACTGCCGGAGGGGACCGAAACCCTGACCTCCTTTCTTTCCTGAGATTTTGGCTTACTATTGCCCTACGTTTAGAACAGAATCTGGAGATGAACTTTATAAAAGCTTACCGAATATTCCCCCGCTTTGCGGGAGCGCAGAAAGAATTGCCCCGAACAGCACTGTTGGTGATGGCAAGCTCAGCCGTGAAAGAACGGATCCTCCATGCGACCCATAACTCAGATCATCTTAATTTCGTGGGGCATACTGTGCATTGTTTTCTGGATCTCTCCTACGCTACAAGGGTCCGCAGAAAGCAAATTGATGGGGTTCGTGCCACTCTTAGGAGCCTGGGGGTGGCCCATTCTTTGATGATGCCTGCGCGCCTGAGAATCTTCTATGGGGGCCATACGTTTCAATTCACTGACCCAGGAGAAGCAGGCAAACGCATGCAGCAGATCCAATGGGAGTTTGAGGCCTCAGGAGTTGCGACTAGAACTGGAGATGAGTCAGATCAGGATTCGGAGGACGAAGATACCTGAAGGAAGTAAAGCAGAGCACTGAATTCTCAGGGCTTATGGTAACAACATAGACTCTCCGTTACACCAGCTACCCTGAGTTGAGACTTTTAGTTTAAAATATTTGAATTGGAACTCCTTATGGGACTGTAACAGGGCTTAAGATATTCTGTGTGTACACTAAAGGGAGGGTCTTATACTTTCCAGTTATCTGGAGTGTTTTACTCATGAATCAGTTTTTTGCTTCATAAGCTGGATATGTTCAACTCTCTATAGCATGTTGTAGATGCATAAGATTCGGGTTTTAAGTTGTTCGAGTGTCAGGGGGCATGCTTATATTTTTGGGGATTCCCATGTTTGGTAAAGGGGTGTAATCAGCACTGGAGGTTGAATTCTAACTTTTTGGACTACAATACTTGGACTGACCTCCCTTCATGTGGAAGTGCAGCTTTTGGGATTATTATATAAGGAATGCTAGTAAGGTATTCTTGAAATACCCCCAAATTCGTAACCTATATGCTTAGACTAAGATATTCTTTTTATACTAGCTTTTCCTGTATTAACCTGTCGATATCTGGCTTATGTGATATGGAACTCTGTGTTTAAGAGAAATCAATAAACATAAAGTTTAAAAAAAAAAGGAGTCATAGTACTATGTGAAATTCATGACAGTCAGAATGGTTTCTTGATACCTGGTTAGAGTTTGATGTAAGTGTAGGTGGTAGCACGCTCGGAGGGGGTGGTTATGTAAAGCTTGGTGCAGCCCTATCGGCACTGACCAGAGTTTGTTCATCTTTGTTGCTTGATTTTTATTCCTATGTTTATACTGACTGTATAGTATTTTGTACTGCTATATTGATCTCTGTATTCCCTATATTTGTTTTGTCATCCCCACCCCCCACCCCATTCTCTGGGTTGCACCTGGAAATGAGCCTCTGCTCAGTGTGCCTTTCCTGGTTACCATATTTTAAATAAATTAATTAATTTTCACCACTAAGTGACTTGCTAAATGTCATACAATGAGTATATGGCATTGAAGGGAGTCAGTAGTGGGTCTCCACTTTCACAGCTGTGCCACTCTCACCACTAAGTGACTCACTAAAGATCTCACAGTGAGTGTGTGGCACTGGTGGGATTCAGTCATGGGTCTCCATGTTCACAGCTGTGCTATGCTCACCACTGAGTGACTCACTAAAGATCTCACAGTGAGCGTGTGGCACTGGTGGGATTCAGTCATGGGTCTCCATGTTCACAGCTGTCCTATGCTCACCACTAAGTGACTCACTAAAGGTATCACAGTCAGTACTAGCACTGGTGGGATTCAGTTATAGGTCTCCATGTTCACAGCTGTGCTATGCTCACCACTGAGTGACTCACTAAAGGTATCACAGTCAGTACTAGCACTGGTGGGATTCAGTTATGGGTCTCTATGTTCTCAGCTGCACCATGCTCACCACTAAGTGACTCACTAAAGGTATCACAGTCAGTACTAGCACTGGTGGGATTCAGTTATGGGTCTCTGTGTTCTCAGCTGCACCATGCTCACCACTAAGTGACTTGCTAAAAGTCATACAGTGAGTATGTGACACTGGTGGGACCTAATCCTGGGTTTCCATGTTCACAGCTGTGTCACTCTCACCATTAAGTCACTCACAAAAGGTCACACATTGAGTATGTGGCACTGGTGTGATTCAGTCCTGTGTCTGTACGTTCACAGCTGTGCCACTCTTGCCACTATGTGATTCACTAAAGGTCACACAATGAGAATGTGGCACTGGTCACTGTCTAGGTGGGAGTGAATGATCCCATGGCACGTATCGATGGGGAAGGGAGTTTCCATGATGCCATGGCCAGCGATCCCCCATCAATAAAACAGATCCACATGACCCGTCACCCAAGAATGCACCTGGAAACACGCTATCTCAGCTTAGTGTGCCTTTCCAGGTAAAAATAAATAAATAATAAAATCTCGCTAAGCGACTCACAAATGGTCACACATTGAGTATAGGGCACTGGTGGAATTCAGTTCTGGGTCTCGATGTTCAAATCTGCACCACTTTCACCATCATGTGACTCACTAAATGTCTCACCATATGTGGCATTGGAGGGATTCAGTCCTGGGTCTCCATGTTCACTGCTGTGCCACTCTCAAGTCATTCACTAAATGTCATACAGTGAGTATGTGACAGCAGTGGGATTCAGTTGTGGGTCTCCATGTTCACAGCTGTGCCACTCTGACCGCTAAGTGACTCACTACAGGTCACCCAGTGAGTATGGTATGCAGCACTGATGAGATTCTGTTCTAGATCTCCATGTTCACAGCTGTGCAACTCTCACCACTAACTGACTCACTAACAGACAGTAAGTAGAGTATGTGGCACTGGTTTGATGTAGTTCTGGGTCTCCATGTTCACAGCTGTGTCACTCTCAGCACTAAGTGACTCAGTAAAAGTCACACAATGAGTATGTGGCACTGGTTGGATTCATTCCTGTGTCAACACATTCAAAACTGTACCACCCTTACTTCTTAGTGGCTCCTTAAAGGTTACACAGTGCGTATGTGGCACTGCTGGGATTCAGTCCGACCAGGGAGGCACGGGTACTGGATGTGGTCCTGGCAGACAGTGACCAGATTGGGGGCCTGGAGGTAAGGGACCCATTGGCGGGGAGTGACCATGCCACGGTCTGGTTCTGCCTGGACCTAGGAGGGGTAGAAGGCTGCACAAAGACGGAAGTAACTGACTTCAGGGGGGCAAATTTTAAGAAATGGGAAGGATCCTAAGGAGCATTTGGATGGGATTGGGTCAGACATGGACGCTGATAGTAGGTGGGAAATCATCAGGAGAGGGTGCAAGATGCTACCAGCACCTGTGCAAGAGTAAGACAAAATGCGGTAGGGCCCAAAAACCCTGTTGGTGGACCAGGGAGGTCCAGAAGTTGTGCAGGGGAAAGAAAGCAGCCTATACTAAATTCAAGTGCTCAAGGAGTGAAAGGGATCGGGGAGTATGAGCTGATGGCTAGAAGGGCCACTAGAGTGGTGAGGGTGGCTAAGGCAAGGAAGGAGCAGAACCTGGCCAGGGAAATTAGGAGAGGGAAAAAAGGGTTCTTTAGATACATTGGGGAAAGACGAAGGGTGAAGGGCAGATTAGCAGGATTAAATCAGGGAGAGATGGGCACAAGACCCGGGGGAGCAGGCTGAGGTACTAAATGAGTACTTCACCTCAGTTTTCACCAGGGAAAATGGGGATGCTGCATCATACATGGGAGGAGACAGAGATAATGAGGAGGGGGGACTCTTACCGATCGGCAGGTCTGGGGGCATCACTGGCAGGTGGGGAGGGCTAAGCAGGGAGAAGAGGTACCAGAAGTGAAATCACAGCAGAGAGGAGGGAAGCCTCAGCCCTTAAGACGGAGAAAGCACCGGGGCCGGATAAATTACATCCTAGAGTGCTGAAGGAACTTGCAGATGTCCTGGCGAAACCCCTGGTAGAGCTTTTCACCATCTCTCTGAGGACAGGGTGGGTGCCCCAAGACTGGAAGGTGGCGCATGTAGTGCCTATCCACAAGGGATCAAGGGAGCTGGCAGCGAACTACAGGCCTGTCAGCCTGACATCGGTGGTGGGCAAGGTGATGGAGGGCATTGTCAAGGAGAGGCTGGGGGGGGACCTGGATAAGTCAGGGTGCCTGGACGATAGACAGCATGGATTCATCCCAGGGAAATCGTGTCAGACAAACCTGGTGGAGTTCTATGACTGGGTGACAAGTGCCTTGGACCTGGGTAGACCAGTGGATGTCCTCTTTCTAGACTTCAGCAAGGCATTTGACTCTGTTCCTCACGTGGGCCTGTTGGATAAGCTAGGAGAAATGGGGGTGGGAAACCAGATGATCAGATGGATAGGCAATTGGCTCGTAGTTGGTGGGATAGTCTCATCCCGAAGGAGGGTCATTAGTGGGGTCCCACAGGGATCAGTCCTTGGGCCCCTTCTGTTCAACACCTACGTATCTGACATAAGGACAGGAATCAGGAGTGAGATGAGTCTCTTTGCAGATGACTCGAAACTGGGGGTGGTGGTGGATGGGGAGGAGGGGAGGGTGGCCCTGCAGGGGGACCTGGAGGCTCTGGAAAGATGGTCTAGAAAGTGGAAGCTGAGGTTCAATGCAGGAAATGCAAGGTACTCACCTGGGCCAGAACCCAGGCCAAGTGTACACCCTGGGGGAATACTACAAGTCTCAATGGCTGAGAGGGACCTGGGGTGGTGGGGATGTCAAGATGAACAACTCTGAGACTTGTAGGAGGGCAGCAGCCAAGACCAACAGGATGCTGGGATGCATCACTGGGGATCACCTCCAGAAGGAGGAAGTGATACTCCTCTGTATAACTGCTTGGTGAGGCCGCACCTGGAGTACTGCGTGCAGTTTTGGAGCCACACTTAAGAGGGACATTAACCTCCTGGAGAGGGTCCAGAGGAGGGCAACCAAAATGATTTGGGGCTTGGGGACAGGACCTATGAGGAGAGGCTCGAAGAGCTAAATATGTACACATTGGAAGAGAGAAGGACCAGGGGACACATGATAGAGGTCTTCAGGTACATGAAGAGGGTAAATAGGGAGGAACAGCCAGGGTGCTTCAAGGAAGGAGGAAGGCCACTAGAGGCATGGGTGGAAGCTGGAGGGGAGATTCAGGGGAGAAAGGAGGAGGTGCTACTTCACTGAGAGGGTGGTGGAGCCATGGAATGCACTGCCTAGGGGGCTGGTGGAGGCAGAGACAGTGGAGGGTTCAAGAGGGGTGGGACAGGTACAGGGAAGGGTTCAGGAAGCAAAATCCAATGCAGCAAGAATATCCGGAACTGGGAAGGGAGAAGCCAGAGAAGGCGAGGGGGACAGCAAGGTCAGCACCCAGGGTGGGGGCTGACCAAACGAGCAGACACGAAAGACCGTTAGGCCTATTCTGCTGGCATTTTAGTATGTTAGTATGTTAGTCCTGGGTCTTCATGTTCACAGCTGTGCCACGTTTTTTTTTTTTTCTATTTAGTTGTTTAGCCAGGTATAGCACACTAAGCTGGAAGCTTTTTTACAGGAGCAACCTGGGAGCACAAGGAGGTTAAGTGACTTGATCAGGGCCACACAGTATGCAAGTGGAAGCTGTGGGATTCAAACCCAGGTCTGGTCTGCTGGATGTCACCAGATTTGCAGCTCAGAGCCTTAGACCACTGCACTATACTGCCTCCTAAACGTTCACCACTGAGTGCCTAATTTAAGGTTACACATTGAGTATGTGACACTGGTGAGATTCAGTCTTGTGTCTCCATGTTCACAGCTGTACCATGCTCACCACTAAGTGACTTGCTAAAGGTCATACAGCGAGTATGTAATACTGGTGGGATCTAATCCTGGGTTTCCATGTTCACAGCTGTGTCACTCTTACCATTAAGTCACTCACAAAAGGTCACACATTGAGTATGTGGCACTGGTGTGATTCAGTCCTGTGTCTGTACGTTCACAGCTATGCCACTCTTTCCACTATGTGATTCACTAAAGGTCACACAGTGAGAATGTGGCACTGGTCACTGTCCAGGTGGGAGTGAATGATCCCATGGCATGTATCGATGGGGAGTTTCTGTGATGCCATGGCCAATGATCCCCCATCAATAAAACAGGTCCACATGACCCGTCACCCAAGAATGCACCTGGAAACAAGCTATCTCAGCTTAGAGTGCCTTTCCAGGTAAAAATAAATAAATAATAAAATCTCGCTAAGCGACTCACAAATGGTCACACATTGAGTATAGGTCACTGGTGGAATTCAGTCCTGGGTCTCGATGCTCAAATCTGCACCACTTTCACCATTATGTGACTCACTAAATGTCTCACCATATGTGGCATTGGAGGGATTCAGTCCTGGGTCTCCATGTTCACTGCTGTGCCACTCTCACCACTAAGTCATTCACTAAATGTCATACAGTAAGTATGTGACAGCAGTGGGATTCAGTCGTGGGTCTCCATGTTCACAGCTGTGCCACTCTGACCGCTAAGTGACTCACTACAGGTCACCCAGTGAGTATGGTATGCAGCACTGATGAGATTCAGTTCTAGATCTCCATGTTCACAGCTGTGCAACTCTCACCACTAACTGACTCACTAACAGACAGTAAGTACAGTATGTGGCACTGGTTTGATGTAGTTCTGGGTCTCCATGTTCACAGCTGTGTCACTTTCAGCACTAAGTGACTCAGTAAAAGTCACTCAATGAGTATGTGGCACTGGTTGGATTCATTCCTGTGTCAACACATTCAAAACTGTACCACCCTTACTTCTTAGTGGCTCCTTAAAGGTTACAGTGTGTATGTGGCACTGCTGGGATTCAGTCCTGGGTCTTCATGTTCACAGCTGTGTCACTCCCACCATTAAGTCACTCACAAAAGGTCACACATTGAGTATGTGGCACTGGTGTGATTCAGTCCTGTATCTGTACATTCACAGCTGTGCCACTCTTTCCACTATGTGATTCACTAAAGGTCACACAGTGAGAATGTGGCACTGGTCACTGTCCAGGTGGGAGTGAATGATCCCATGGCACGTATCGATGGGGAAGGGAGTTTCTGTGATGCCATGGCCAGTGATCCCTCATCAATAAAACAGGTCCATACGACCCGTCACCCAAAAATGCACCTGGAAACAAGCTATCTCAGCTTAGTGTGCCTTTCCAGGTAGAAAGAAAATATAAATAATAAAATCTCGCACCGCTAAGCGACTCACTAAAGGTCACACATTGAGTATAGGGCACTGGTAGAATTCAGTCCTGGGTCTCGATGTTCACATCTGCACCACTTTCATCATTACATGACTCACTAAATGTCTCACCGTATGTGGCATTGGAGGAATTCAGACCTGGGTCTCCATGTTCACTGCTGTGCCACTCTCACCACTAAGTCATTCACTAAACGTCCTACAGTGAGTATGTGACACCAGTGGGATTCAGTCATGGGTCTCCATGTTCACAGCTGTGCCACTATGACCACTAAGCGACTCACTACAGGTCACCCAGTGAGTATGGTATGCAGCACTGATGAGATTCAGTTCTAGATCTCCATGTTCACAGCTGTGCAACTCTCACCACTAACTGACTCACTAACAGACAGTAAGTACAGTATGTGACAGTGGTTTGATGCAGTTCTGGGTCTCCGTGTTCACAGCTGTGTCACTCTCAGCATTAAGTGACTCAGTAAAAGTCACTCAATGAGTATGTGGCACTGGTTGGATTCATTCCTGTGTCAACACATTCAAAACGGTACCACCCTTACTTCTTAGTGGCTCATTAAAGGTTACACAGTGAGTATGTGGCACTGCTGGGATACAGTCCCATGTCTCCATGCTTACAGCTGTGCCACTCTCACCCCTAAGTGACTCGCTAAAGGTCATACAGTAAATATCTTTAACGGGTGGGGTTCAGTCCTGGGTTTACATTTTCAGCTGTGCCACTCTCTCCACTCAGTGTATCATTAAAGGCCACACAGTAAGTATGTGGCACTGGTGGGGTTCAGGCCATGTTCACAGCAGAACCATTCTCTCCACTCAGTGCTCACTAAAGGGCACACAGTAAGTATGTGGCACTGGCGGGATTTAATCCTGGGTCTCTGTGTTCACAGCAGTGCCACTGAGCACTGAGTCCTCAGCATCCATGTTCACAGCTTTGCCACTTTCTCTACTAAGTGACCCATTAAAGGTCACAGTGAGTATGTGACACTGGTGTGACTAGTCCAGGGTCTCCACATTCATAGCTGTGCCGTGCTCACCACTAAGTGACTCATTAAAGGTTACACAGTGAATACGTGGCACTGGTGGGGTTCAGTCATGGGTCTCCATGTTCACAGCTGTGCCACGCTCATCACTAAATGGCTCATTAAAGGTTACACAGTGAGTATGTGGCACTGGGAGGATTCGGTCCTGGGTCTCTGTGTTCACAGCTGTGCCATGCTCATCGCGAAGTGACTCATTAAATGTTACACAGTGAGTATGTGGCACTGGTGGGATTCAGTCCTTGGTCTCCATGTTAACAACTGTGCCATGCTCATCACTAAATGACTCATTAAAGGTCACACAGTGAGTATGTGGCACTGGTGGGATTCAGTCCTGGGTCTCCATGTTAACAGCTGTGCCACGCTTATTGCTAAGTGACTCATTAAAGGTTGCACAGTGAGTATGTGGCACTGGTGGGATTCAGTCCTGTGTCTCCATGTTCACAGCAATGCCACACTCACCACAAAGTGACTTGCTAAAGGTCATACTGTGAGTATGTGGCACTGGTGGGATTCAGTCTTGGGTCTTCATGTTCACAGCTGTGCCACTCTCACCTCATAGTGACTTGCTAAAGGTCATATAGTGAGTATGTGGCACTGGTGGGATTCAGTCTGAATCTCCATGTTCACAGCTGTGCCAGTCTCACCACAAAGTGACTTGCTAAAAGTCATACAGTGAGTATGTGGCACTGGTGGGAGTTAGTCCTGGGTCTCCTTGTTCACTGCTGTGCCACATTCACCAATAAGTGACTCAATAAAGGTTATACAGTGAGTATCTGACACTGGTGGGATTCAGTCCTGAGTCTCCATGTTCACAGCTGTGCCACGCTGACCATAAAGTGACTTGCTAAAAGTCATACAGTGAATATGTGGCACTGGTGTGATTCAGTCCTTAGTCTCCCAAGTTCACAGCTGTGCCACTCTCCCGACACAGTGACTTGTTAAAGGTCATACAGTGAGTATGTGGCACTGGTGGGATTCAGTCCTGGGCTTCAAAGTTCACAGCTGTGCCACGCTGACCACAAAGTGACTTGCTAAAGGTCATACAGTAAGTATGTGGCACTGGTGGGATTCAGTCCTAGGTCTCCATGTTCTCAGTTGTGCCACTCTTACCACTAAGTGACTTATTAAAGGTCACACAGCTAGTATGTAGCACTGCTTGGATTCAGTCCGATGTGTCCATGTTCACAGGTGCCACTGTTCATAGCTGTCCATGTTCACAGCTGTACCAGTCTCACAGAAGTTCACACAGTGAATACGTGGCATTGGTGTGATTCAGTCCTGGGTCTCCACTTTCACAGCTTTGCCACTCTCTCCACTGAATGATTCATTGAAGGCCACACACTTGAGTATGTGGCACTGTTGGGATTCAGTCTGGGCCTCCATATTCACAGCTGTGCCACACTCACCACTAAGTGACTCACTGAAGGTCACACAGTGACTGTGTGGCACTGGTGGAATTCAGTCTAGGGTCTCCATGTTCACAGCTGTGTCTCTCTCCCCACTGATTCACTAAAGGTCACACAGTGACTATGTGTCACTGCTGGAATTCAGTCCTGGGTCTCCATGTTCACAGCTGTGTCTCTCTTACCACTAAGTGACACATTAAGGTCACATAGTGACTATGTCACACTGGTGGAATTCAGTCATGGGTCTCCACATTCACAGCTTTGCCACTCTCCACTTAGTGACTCACTAAAGGGCACACAGCGACTATGTGATGCTGGTGGAGTTCACTTCTGGATGTCCATGTTCACATCTGTGTGTCTAACCACTAGGTGACTCACTAAAGGGCACACAGTGACTATGTGGCACTGGTAGGTTTCAGTCTTGTGTCACCATGTTCACAGCTATAAAAACATAGATTTTGATAGCAGATAAGGACCGCTTGGCCCACCCAGTCTGCCCATTTCCCTACCTAATGGATAAGCTGCAGATCCTAGTTAACCAGCAGCCTACTTCTTCCTACCCCCACCCCCTAGAATTGCCTTATGACTGTCCCATGCATGCTTGAATTCCACCACTGTTTTTGACTCCACGACTTCCTCTGGAAGGCCATTCCATGCATCCACAACCCTCTCTGTGAAAAAAATGCTTCCTTAAATTACCTCTGAGCCGCCCCCCTTCTATCTTCAAATTGTGCCCCCTTGTTCTTGCACACCTCTTTTTTTGAAAGATGTTACCCTCTTGGACTTTGTTGATTCCCTTGAGATACTTGAAAGTTTCTATCATGTCCCCCCTCTCCCTCCTTTCCTCGAGGCTATACATATTCAACTCCTTAAGTCTCTCTTTATATGTCTTCCGGTGCAGACCCTGCACCATTTTAGTTGCCCTCCTCTGGACAGCCTCCTGTCTATGTCTTTGCGGAGATTGGGTCTCCAGAACTGCACACAGTACTCCAGATGGGGTCTCACCAACTGTCTGTACAGATGGATAATAACTTCCTGTTTTCTACTGGTGATGCCTCTCCCTATGCATCCCAGTATCTCCCCAGCCCTCCTTGCTGCCCTCTCACATTGCTTGCCCACCTTTAGGTCATCTGATATGACTACCCCCAGGTCCCTTTCCATTTTTGTTGTTGTTAGTATCTCACCCCCCATTGTGTACTCTTCCCCTGGGTTTTTGTTTCCCAGGTGCATTACCTTGCACTTCTTAGCATTGAATGCTCACTGAAGGTTACACAGTGAGTTTGTGGTACTGGTGGATTCAGTCCTTGGTCTCCGCATTCACAGCTCTGGCAGTCTCACCACTAAGTGATTCACTAAAGGTCACACAGTGAGTATGTGGCAATGGTGAGATTCAGTACTAGGTCTCAATATTCACAGCTGTGTCTGTCTCACCACTAAGTGACTCACTGAAGGTCACACAGTGTGTATGTGGCACTAGTAGGTTTCAGTCTTGGGTCTCCGTATTCACAGCTCTGGCACTCTTTCCACTAATTGAGTCACTAACGGTCACACAGTGAGTATGTGGCACTGGTGGGATTCAGTCTTGTGTCTCCATGTTCATTTCTGTGCCACTCTCACCATTACATGAGTAGCACTGGTGGTATTCAGTCCTGTGTGTCCACGTTCAGAGCTGTGCCACTCTCCGTACTAAGTGGCTTAATAAAGGTCGCACAGTGAATACCGGTATGTCACATTGGTGTGATTCAGTCCTGTGTCTCCATGTTGACAGCTCTGGCACTCTCATCACTAAGTGACTCACTAAAGGTCACACAGTGATTATGTGGCACTGGTGGGATTCATTATTGGGTCTTTATGTACAGAGTTATGCCATGCTCGCCACTAGGATATACTGACTATATAAAGTAAAACTGGCTAGCAAAAGGGATAATTAATGAACTCATGAGATAACATGAGTGCTGGAAATGTGAGAGGGAACCAGCAACTCTTGGTAAGAAACCAGGGCAGACTAGATGGATGAAAGTCACAATCTGTTTTTATTGTAATTCTCCACCTTGATGGCCAGCCCTCCAAACACTGTCACCCACCTTCTCCAGGTACATACGCCAACCTCCGTCCTTCATGGCTTTCCACTGTGACAGGGCCTTTGGAGATGCACCCTTCTGGACATCCAGATCTGGTGGACAAAGGTGCCTGGTATTTGGAGAGGATGGAAACCCTTAATGTGTTCACCCTAGAGCAAATAAGGTTAGAGGGGAGCATGATCTCAGTCTTGAACTCTTAATGGCATCGGAAAGATTGAACAGAAAAACAGAGGTCATCTAATGTGCTCCAGCAGGAGGTAGGGGCACACTTGAGTGAAGAGATGCTAAATTCAGGGTTAGTGTTAGAATACACTTTCTCTTCCAGCGGGTAGTGAACCTATGGAACAGTCTACGAAAGGAGACATTGGAGGAGAAGAAAGTAGAGGTTTCCAATACATTTATCTATTCATTTATTTATTACTTCCACTGGGATAACCCCATGAGATGCAGCATCGTGATTTTATTGGAGTCCTAGGGAGGACAGCAGCATCAGAACATTACAATAGTCCAGCAAGAGTAGTTACATACAGGCTAAAATATACAGGGCTGAAAAAAAACTCCTGTAAAGGTAAGTACATCCAAACAGTAATGAAAGCAAGCTAATAAATCTCTACTTCTCAAGGGAACTGCATGGTACCATGGGTAGTAGAATGAATGGAAATTCCCTATAAGGTAGCAGGTTTATACAGCATTTTTATTAACCCTACATATATGGGACAGACTTGATGGACCTACAGCCCTGTCTGACTTTAAAATATCTGTGTAACCCTCAGAAATGTTAAAGGAGAACACTTCTTATTGTAACCCCCTTCCCAGGAAATCCCCATAACAAGCTTTTAAGCCAGTTATACAACTTTTGTTTTATGACCTGACTGCCGCTATGTTCCATGTATCTGCTCGAATGTAAACAATGGTGGAGTGGATCGGCACCATGTTGCTTGCACAGTGCAGCTCCGCACTGGTCAGCTGTATCACTTTATATAGTAGAGCGGTGCAGAGTCATGCTGGGCATGCGAAATGGCACTATGCTTCTCCATCATTGTTCACATTCGAGCGAACACACAGAATTAAGTATAACTGCAATCACATCAGAAAAAAATTATGCTACTGGCTTAAAAGCCTAATGTGGGGGAGTTTCCTTTGGGGGAGGGGGGTTACAATAAAAAGTGTTTTGCTTTAAGTAAGAATATCTGTGAAATTCTTTGTTACCAGTTGCCCAACTGTGAGAAAATACCAATAATTGTCTCTTTTTTTTTTTCCTTCTCTTTTTAGTCAGCGGAAGGACTGAGTGCAGTGAGAGTCTAAACCAGCAGTCATCACTCAAAAGCCACATGCTGAGTCACACACCAGAAAAACTTAATCTCAGTACTAGCCAGTGGATTCACACTAAAGTGAGACCATATCAGTGTACTGAATGTGAGAAGAGTTTCACAGTACGGAGGAGTCTCATAATTCATCAACAGCTTCACTCTGGAGAGAGACCATTCAAATGTACTGAGTGTGACAAAGGTTTTATACAGAAAAGACACCTTATAAAGCATCAGCGCATCCATTCTGGAGAGAGACCATATAAATGTTCAGAATGTGACAAGAGTTTTATAGATCTGTGTACTGTTGAACGGCATCAGCGAACTCACTCTGGAGAGAGACCATATAAATGTGATCTGTGTGACAAGAGGTTTACACGACAGAGTAATGCGATAATACATCAGCGAATTCACTCTGGAGATAGGCCATATAAATGTACCGAATGTGACAAGACTTTTATACAGCACAGTGACCTCCGAAAGCATCAGCGAATTCACTCTGGAGAGAAACCATATAAATGTGCTGAATGCGACAAGAGTTTTACACAGCAAAGTAGCCTTTTAACACATCAGCGAATTCACTCTGGAGAGAAACCATTTAAATGCACTGAATGTAACAAGAGTTTTACTCGTCAGAGTAACCTGATAACACATTACAGGATTCATTATGGAGAGAGGCCATATAACTGCACTGAATGTGACAAGCGTTTTATACAGCATTGTGACCTCATGAAGCATATGCGAATTCACTCTTTTGAGAGGCCATATAAGTGTGCTGAATGTGATAAGGGTTTTATACAGCAGAGTGACCTCATAAAGCATCAACGAACTCACACTGGAGAGAGGTCATACAAATGTACAGAATGTGACAAAGGTTTTATACACAAGAGTAATCTCATTAAGCATCAGCGAATTCACTCTGGAGAGAGGCCATATAAATGTACTGAGTGTGATAAGTGTTTTAAAGATCCAAGTGCCCTCAAACAACATCAGGGCATTCATGCAGGAGAGAGACCTTATCAGTGTGCTGAATGTCTTAAGAGTTTTACACGGAAGAGTAGCCTGGTAACACATCAGCGAATTCATACCGGAGACAGGCCGTATAAATGTACTGAATGTGAAGAGAGTTATACAAAACAGAGTCACCTGGTAACACATCAGCAAACTCACCATGGAGTGAAACAATATCAGTGTGTTGAATGTGCTGAGAGTTTCACTCAGCTCAGCAACCTAATAACACATCAACAAATTCATGCTGGAGAAAGACAGTATAATACTGATTTACTGGGGAGTGCTTTTGAACAAGCCCTTGCTCAAGAATGGGGTCCATTCTTGTGGTATTAGAAAGCCTCTAACACTAGACACTACACCCAAAAGAGACCTTATAGATGTACTGAATGTTACAAGAATTTTAGTCAACTTTCTTATCTCGAGTGAGACCATATAAATTAATAATATGTGACAGGCTTTATTTAATTGTCAACAGATTCATTAAAATCATGAACACGTTATTTCATGTTTTTTTTCTAATTCGGGTTCATTTGCATCACAACATAATGGCAGGTAAATCCCTTTAATGTGTTTTCATATCAATTGTTGCTACTAATTAACGTGAAGTATCCCAATGAAAGTTAAGAAATGTACTCTGTGTATATGGGCTTTTATATTTATTTGTATGCCTTTACCATTTTAGGAAACTAGATCCTTGTTTTTTGGATCAAACTGTGATTGGCTGTTTGAGTGTGTGGGGGAAAGTAGGAGTTAAGGGTATTGTTGAAAAACTGGTATTTGTTTTTATAGCAATGAGGAGAGAGGAGGGCTGAGGTACAACTGAGCAAATGGTATATATAGATACATATACATATTTGAGGAGGCAGTATAGTGCAGTGGTTTAAGGCTCTGAGCTGCAAATCTGGAGACCTGGGTTTGAACCCTGCAGCCCCCACTTGCATATTGTGTGACCCTGAGCAAGTCTTTTAACTTCCTTGTACTCCCAGGTCACACCTCTAAACAAGCTTTCAGCTTAGTGCATCTCACCTGGTTAAATAATTGGAAAAAAGTATGCACACACATATAAAATATATATATATAAAAGATGGGTGGGAAAAAATGGAGAAGTGTGATTGGCTGAGAGCCAATAAGCTTATCTTTTATTTAAGATATACCATGGCAAAGAAAAAGATCCAGGATTAGTGACTAACATGACATCCAGTTGAAAAATTTGCCGATCAGATCGCAACACATCCTCGACTGGAGCAAAGAAAAAAATGCCAGAGTGGTAGGCAAGATTGTGTAGCTCTGTAAACCCCATGACAGTCCCCAAGAAAGTAGCATTTCCTTTCTTCTGTGTTTGTTTTCTCCCATACACCCAAAAAATAAACATTTCCGGCGCCCACCTCTACATTAAAACCCTGCGGTCCCTAAACAGTTCTGTATTCACCGGGATGCAGTGAAACGTCTGAAACACGCTTCAACTTCCTGGTAAACCTCTGTAAGTCCCGCTGCAGAAAACAAACCCCTGCTTCATGATTTTTATTTTTATTTGTTACCCAAAAATTACAACAGCATCTTTCCCCAGAGCCATCCTCCAGGTATTCCCTGATCCCAAGCCATGCTCTGAAAACCACTGCCAGCATGTCATTTGAAGCTTTGTGGCACCTCCAAAAGTCACAGTACTTCCCAGTGTTAATCTCACAGAAAATAAGTAACTTAAAAAAAGCACTGTCACAACATAAAAGCTACAAAACAAGAAATGCAGCCAGAAAAGAAATGTCAGGCAAATTGGGCACTGCACAGCACAAGACAAGTGTGCTGGACCCTAGCACGAGGGTACCTACGCAGCTGCTGTTTACCTCAGTCTCAGGAAAACACACAGAAGTGCCAAAAGAACACGGAAACTATATTAAAAAAATGTCAGATTTCATACCACTTAATGCTCACAAAACCCTGTTCTTAACGTGCATAGTGGTGTACCAGCCAGAAGTAAATCTGCAAAACATGGACACATAGATACATAGACACTGTCGGCAGATAAGGGACTTATGGCCCACCCAGTCTGCCCATTTGAGCTTATAAGTTCACTTTACGTTTTCCTTGAAGTCTGTTGTCTCTTACCACTGACCTCAAGAATTCCCTTATGTCAATCCCATGCATTCTTAAATCCCGTGATTGTTTCAGCCCCCACTACTTCCTCTGGCAGGATGTTCTACTTGTCCACCACCCATTCTGTGAAGAAATTCTTCCTCACATTTCCTTTGAATCACCCTCCCTCCAACGCAGTGCAATGCGTGATTTAAATGCGTTTTTATTTTATTTTGCCCAGCCCAAAAGTAATCCAAGTTAGGAACTATTTTTTCTTGAGGAATGATATCTCCAATAAATTTCTCTTTTTTCCTTCAAAATTAATTATTTCTAGGGACATGGATATGTTGTTCTATCCACACTTACTGGCAGGTTCCTTATCGCTTTAAATCTTGCTAGAAGGTCTTCAAGCTGGCTCCTCCCACCCACCTGGGTGACAAAACTCTCGGCTCCGCCCCTGACGCCAGACCTTCCTTACCGCTTGGAAGCTCAGGTTCCCTCCTTTGCGCTTTGCGTTTTAGGCCTGGATCCTAACTCGTCAGTTAAACCAAAACTTATATTAAAATTTACTAGACTTCGGTCTTTTTCTTCCTTCGGGGCTGCGATGGACAAGTCGACTCCCGGATTTCGGTGGTGCCCTTGTGGGCAGAAGATGTCCTGGACCGATCCGCACTCCACATGCGTCTACTGCCTTGGGCTCGATCATGATTCGCAGGCCTGCGAATTGTGCAAGTTCTTCTCGGGCACGGTTCTTGAGAATCACGCTGCCAGACTATAACTTGGATGCCCCAAGAAATGTTATCCTCCGGTAAAGTCGAAGGAGGCCCGTTGGGCGGTGTCCACGGCTGCGGGCTCGGCTGAACAGCTCGAACAAATGATCGCCCTCGAGGAGGAGGCGGCCCTGGTCGCATCAACTTCTTCCTCGGTCGCGGCATTTATCCTGCTCTCTTTGGGCTCCTCCTACACGGCTTCATTCAAGGAGCTTTGTCGATCCCTCTCCACTAAGGGAGAGGGGCCTGCGGGACATTCCTCTCGGTCCAAGAAGAAGGACTCCAAGGGTAAGTCCCACCGTCAACGTTTGTGGGAGCGGGAGAGGTCCCCTTCCCTGGATAGTCAACACTCGACTTCAGTCCAGGTTGCGGCTAAGGCCGCTGGCTTCACGGTGTCCCTGTCAGGTAAGCCGGCCAAGACACCCGTCGATGCAGTCGAGATTTTTCCCGACCCGTCAGACTGGCTGTCGACTGGAGAAGCCGACAACCCTTCTTCCCCAGTTCCCCCGGTGGAAACCAATGACTTGCCTGTGCCTCCTGTGCCAGAGTCCCCGGTTAAGGTCCCTGAACCGATGGAGGAGCGGGTTTCCCCCGCTCCCTCCCAGACCCACCCTCGGAAACATCGAAGGTCTCAGTCTCTGACTTCTTCTTCTCGGTCTAGCCAATCATGCAGACATCAGCGGTCTCGGCACCGAGGAAAGCGGTGGCGCCGCTCATCCTCATCTTCGTCCTCTTCGGAGGATAGGCTCCGGTGCAAATTGCGTCGGCGCTACGAGGATCTGATGTGGCAGCAGCTCCTTTTGACCAGGAACAAGTCGACTCCATCGCCTTCCCCAGCCATTAAGTGGCAGTCACCAGAGCGGCCGAAACAACCCCTCATTGTCATCGAGGAGCCGAAGCCGGTGCCAGTTGTTCGGCTGAAACCAGCTGCACCACCCATTGTGGTGGAACCCCCGCTTTCACAACCTAAAACTGGGGCACCGACCAAGGATTCTCAGTCGGGTCAGGGGTTGCCCCATCGGTTGTCGGTCACCCTCATTCCCGATCGGCCTCAGCAAGTGGAGGGTGGCTCAGGCCCTCGGCAGTTGTTTGCAGACTCCTTAGAGTCTGACGATGATTCCTCGCTGTTCTCCAGGCCCCTCGACCTGGAGTCCACTGGGTGTCAATCGGTGGACGAGAGCCCATCCTCATTCCTGGGAATGCTTTGGCTCAACTCAGAATCTACTGGGATGGAGCTCGAACCCGTTTCAAAGCGGGCTAAGTATCCCCTCACTGAGATACTGGACCGAGGGGATTCTCCTACGGAGTACGGAGGCCTTTCCGGTGGCCGAAACCATTGTTGGCCCGGCTCTGGAGCTATGGCAGCGGCCGGCTTCTTGTCCAGCACCTTCGGCCAGGATGGCCAGAAAGTATGCTGTTCCCACCGGTTCACTCTCCAGATTCTCGGAGGGGCTGGTGACCGACAGTATCTTCCGGCGCTCCGGAAATGCTCGGGATGTGGACAAGCCACCCGATAAGGAATCCAAGAAACTGGACTACTCTGGGCATAAAGTCTATGCTGCATCCTCCTTAGGCCTTCGTGAGGCCAGTTCAGCCGTTCTGATGGCACACTTTTCCCATGCCCTTTTGGGCTCCCTGGATGAGGTGATTCCTCATCTCCCAGCTGACCTCCAGACTACGGTCAAGCAGGTGCGGGATTAGGGAAGGGTGGTGGCTAAGCAACAGCTCCAAACTGCTTTAGACATTGGAGACTCTTGTGCCCGGTCAGTAGCGGCCGCAGTGGCCATGCGCCGCAGAGTTTGGCTGCGGATCTCCACCTTCACGGCAGATACCCAGCACAAGCTGGTAGACGTTCCCTTCCTGGGTACCGACTTGTTCGGTCCCGGGGTGGAGGGTTATCTGCAGAGGATCGAGAAGTCCAGTGCCACCTTGGACTCTGTCACGTCTGTCCAGAAGGACAAAGGCTGCCAGCAGCAGCGTAAGCCCTTTCGGCCTTCAGCCCCTGTGGCACATGGGGCCCAGCAACACCAGCATCAGGGCCAGCAGGCTCGCACTTGGCTTCCCAAAGCCAAGCCTGCAGCTTCCTCCAGCAGGAAGCCGGGAGGGAAAGGCCCAGGAGGCCCCTTGGCTGGTCCTTCCTCTAAGCCTGCCCAGTGACGGGTTGAGGGGTGTCACCCCCAACCTCGTCACTCCTCCCTAGGTTCCACCCATGGGGGGACTGCTCCGCCACTTCCTTTCCACCTGGTCCACTATCACCATGGACCGCTGGGTGCTGGAAGTGGTAGGAAAGGGTCTGCCTCTGAAATTCGAGCAGGCCCCTCCCTATCAGGCCATCGCCCCACTGGGGGCTACGGGGTCCGCGGCCTCTCTGTTGGCTCGTTGAGCTGACATTGCCCTGATCCTCCAGAAGGAGGTGATCAGGGAGGTGGTGGATCCTCCACCAGACCCAGGGTTTGTGTCCAGGTATTTCCTGGTCCCAAAACGGACAGGGGGCTGGCGCCCCATTCTAGACCTACACGACCTGAACAAGTTCCTAAGGTCTCGAACCTTCAGGATGGTCATTCTGGCACAGATCATTCCATCCTTGGAACGAAGCATGTGGTTCTGTTCTCTGGACCTCCAAGATGCGTTCTTTCACATCCCAGTCCATCCGTCCCACCAGCGATTCCTCCGCTTCAGGGTGGAGGGGTCCCTTTATGAGTTCCGGGCCATGCCCTTTGGCCTCTCTCCAGTTCCCAGGGTCTTCACCAAAATGCATGGCAGTGGTGACGGCATTCCTGCGGCGCTGAAGGGTCCGGGTGTACCCTTACCTGGACGGCTGGCTGATTGCAGCCCCCTTCAGACTGGAGGTGAAGCGGTCCAGGGATCTGGCCCTTCAGGTCTGCTCTCAGATTGGCTTCCTCCTCAATGAGGCCAAATCGGAACTCATGCCAATGCAGGTGATTCAGTTCATTGGGGCAGAGCTCGACTCTCTTCGAGCCGGAGCATGGCTCCCAGCGGACAGGACCGAGGTTCTTTCCTCCTTTTCCCAATCATTTCTGGTTGGGCAGTTGCGCCCTGCCCGGGACTTCCTGGGCTTCATGGTGGCCTGCACCAGCATGGTCCGTTGGGCCCGTTGGCACATGCGTCCCCTACAATGGGGACTGGCCCGCCATTGCTCACAGCGCTCCGGCCCTCTGGACCAGCCAGTGACAGTGACCCAGGAGATGTGGAATGCTTTCCAGTGGTGGATCGTTCCAGCTCATCTGTAGGAGGGTATCCCGTTTGTCCACCCCAAGCCAACGGTCACTCTAATGACCGACACCTCTCTGATGGGTTGGGGTGCCCATCTGGGGGAGCTCAGAGCACATGGCCTCTGGTCCCCTCAGGAGTCTCGATGCCACATCAACCTGCTGGAGCTTCAAGCAGTCTGACTAGCCCTCACCGCCTTCGCTCCGTTTGTACGGGGTCAAGTGGTCCAGGTCCAGACGGACAGTACCACAACCATGTACTACCTAAACCACCAGGGTGAGACACGCTCCTTGCCCCTGTGCAAGGAAGCTCTCCACACTTGGTCTCTCGTGAGCAGACTGGAGGCGGATCTCCTAGCCATCCATGTGGCAGGAGCCTCCAACACTCTGGCCGATGCCCTAAGCCGGATAGGTGCTGCATCTCGCGAATGGTCTCTCCTGCCGGAGGTAGTACACGATCTGTTCTCCCACTGGGGCAAACCTCAGGTGGACCTGTTTGCCTCCAAGGAGAATGCAAAGCTGAGGCTGTTTCATGCCCCCCCTCAGCAGGGCTCGCTGCAGGGGGATGCTTTCTCGAGGCCGTGGACCCCGGACCTCTTCTACACCTTTCCCCCATTTCCCTTGATCCACAAGGTGCTTCTCAAGGCGAGGAGGGACAAGGCGCAGGTGATTCTGGTAGCCCCAGACTGGCCGCCAGTTCTGGTATCAGATCTCCTCAGCCTCAGCTCCAGGCTCGGCGGCTCCCAGCTCGCCGGACCTGATCTCAGTCAGCCAGGGAAGGTTCTCCACCCAGACCTTCAATCCCTGCACCTGACGGCCTGGTTCCTGGTGGCTAGAGTTCCAGGCCTTGGGTCTTTCCAATGAGGTCCTCAGCGTTGTTGAGGCATCCCGTAAAGTCGACCAGGAAATGCTCGCCTTCAAATGGAAGAGATTCTCCATTTGGTGTCAGAGTAAGGGTTGGACCCTTCCTCCTGTTCCTTGGCCAGCATTCTGGACTACCTGTGAGTCCCTTTCTCAGCTAGGGCTTGATTCGACAACCCTTAAGGTGCACCTGGCAGCCATCTCTGCTTACCAGGCACGGGCCGGAAAGCAGTCAGTGGTGCAGAAGAAGGTGGTCGGGCGCTTTTTCCAAGGCCTTGATCACATATCCCCTCTGGTGCGAGAACCTCCACCTCCGTGGGATCTACTGCTGGTATTGGCTAAGCTCATGGGCAAGCCATTCGAACTGATGCAGAGGTGTGACATCTCTCACCTGTCATGGAAGACCACCTTTTTGGTTGCTATCACATCAGCCAGAAGGATGGGAGAGCTCCAGGCGTTTTCCATCAAGTGTCCCTATCTGGTCTTCCACAGGGACAAGGTTGTCCTCTGCCCCCAACCGAAATTCCTTCCGAAGGTGGTGTCGGAATTTCACCTTAACCAGGTGTTGACTCTGCCGGTGTTCTACCCCAATCACACCTCGGAGGCCAAATATAGGCTCCATACTTTGAACCCTAGAGGAGCACTCTCTTACTACAAGGAGCGGATGGCTGAAGTTCAGGGAGAGGTTCACCAGCTGTTTGTCACCTACGCTAAAGCTGCACCTGGCAGACCTGCAGCCAAGCGGACGATAGGCAGGTGGGTCACCTCCTGTGTAGATCTCTGCTACAGGTTGGCGGGCATGGAGTCTCCCAAAGGGATAAGAGCTCATTCTAGCCACCATACCACTGCTTCGGTGGCTGCTTCCAGGGATGTCCCTATCCAGGAAATCTGCAGGGCTGCTACCTGGAAGTCAGCACACACCTTCATTACCCACTACCACATCGACCTTGAGTCACGCGGGATGCTGGTTTTGGGACCTCAGTTCTCCAGTCCTTATTTCCCAAGTAGGGGGTGTGCGCCTTGCCTCCCTCCCTCCTCCCAGGGAACTGCTAGGAATCTGCCAGTAAGTGTGGATAGTACAACATATCCATGTCCCTAGAAATACAGGTTACTCACCTGTAACAGGAGTTCTAGGAATGGTATATGTTGTTCATCCACACAACCCACCCGACCTCCCCGGCTTCGACGCACAACCTGGCTTCCAGCGGGCTAGATCTGGCACCATGGGGCGGAGCCAAGAGTTTTTTCACCCGGGTGGGTGGGAGGAGCCAGCTTGAAGACCTTCCGGCAAGATTTAAAGCGGCAAGGAACCTGCCAGTAAGTGTGGATGAACAACATATACCATTCCTAGAACTCCTGTTACAGGTGAGTAACCTGTATATTTCTCCTGTGTCTTCATTTTTTTCAACAGATACCCATCTTATAAGCACAGTAACACACTCCGGGTGTGGTTTATTCTGGGTAAACACGTTCCTAGGGGCAGTAAAGCACTCAGCCTGTGACTTCGTGCCTCACTATGCCCCTAGGCATGTGTTTGTCCTGAATAAACCACACCCCGTCATGTGTTATTGCATATATGTGTGTGTGTGTATATCTGTGTGTGTGTGTGTGTGTGTGTGTGTGTATATGTATATATATATATATATATATATATATATATATATATATTATAGAGGCGCAGTCTCGCCCCTAGGGTTGAGAAGGCACTTTAATGTTAAACTTGAAAATTTGCATGTTAATAACTTTGGACCCGTTTAACGGATTTGCATGAAATTTGGTATGTGCGGTGGAGCATGGTGCATCTCTTGATTTGCCAGGTTGCGTTTTGGTCGGACTTACGGTTTGTGTGCAGCGAAACGCTCATAAATGCACTTTTCCCCACATTTGTGTGTAGTTTTTTTGATTTTGTCTGTGGCGCTGCACAGCCATCATGTGGCATGCCAGTCTGTAACATGGACCCATAGAAAGAGCTTCGGTCATGGAACATGCCACTTTTTGTTTGGTGAAAAAATATTAATCCATTCAAAAGTTACTAAAGTTTTTAGCTCCCATTATAAGTCTATGGGAAAATTTATGTGGTTATTTTGTGAAAGAAAAATGGGGTTTTGGCCATCTGGTCACTCCTCACGATCAAAGAATTTGCAAGCTCGCGATCAGAGAATCTTTGATCGTGAGAAATTTATCGTTCGCGATGGCCACCATCTTGTTTTCAGTTTGGGGTTTGAAAAAAACAAATAGCTCAGGGGTGACTTGTGAAATAAAACTAGGATGGGTTTTGCTAAGGGGGCTTCCCTTTGTCGACTCATGCCTGTGGTTTAATGTAGTTGTGTCAAAAAATGGAGTTTTAAAGTTTGAAATTCTTTGATTGCGGCTCGCTAACTATCTTTGATCGCGAGCCTGCAAATTCTTTGGTCGTGAGATAGTTTTCATTCACGAGCTTCTTTTGTGACTTCCCGACCAGATGTCCAGGTTTTTTCTGGACCAGATCTCCCTGGGAGGGACCAGATAACCCAAATTTCTTGACTAGATGTCCCCCAACGGCCAAAAATGATCTTAGGTCGTGAGATTGCGACCAGTTCTCGTGACCAAAGACTTTTTAAAGGTGGTAACATTTTAAAATTAAATATCTCTGAAATGGTTTGGTCTTTTTATTTGAAAATTTGGATGGTGTTGAGGGGATGTCCTAGAGATGTGACTGATGTTGTTTAGGTGTTGGAAAATTAATTTGTTGCGGAGATATTGAGTGACGTAGTTAACGTTTTGCACATAGGCTTATGCATGGTGCTGTTGGCTTGAAATTTATAGGGTAGGTGGCCCTAGTGCCTCGGAGGTGCGTTTCAGTGGTTTGGTGTGTAAAACATAAACTGGTGCAGAATTATACCACTCCGACAAATGAAAATTTGGTTCATTCCGTTTTAATAACTTTTGAACCGTGTGTCCGATTCGCCTGAAATTTGGAATGTAGAAAGATTAATTGGTGGCAGTTACGGTTGGTGAATTGTGGTGCACGCTTGTTATACTTAATGGGGAAGTATATATGTGCATTGTGAAAACCATGGTGAGTACATTTTTGGGTGCGAAGAAAGATTTCATTATAAGGTATAGGACATCTCAAAAGGTATGGCAGAATTATATTTTTATGCAGTGCTGGGCAGTGTGGTGGGAGTGCAGGGCCCTCTCAAAAGGCATGGCAGAAGAATATTGTTATGCAGTGCTGGGCAATGTGGTGGGAACGCAGGGCCCTCTCACAAGGCATGGCAGAAGTATATTGTTATGCAGTGCTGGGCAATGTGGTTGGAGTGCGGGAACTCCCACCAAAACATGTGATTCAATACTTATATTGTTATACAAGTTGGTGGGAGCATGGATCCCGAAGATTTTGAACTATAGAGTAAGCCTACTGTGGAATTTCTTTTGTAGGTTGCATGGTTAACGAGATACACCAGTACATGTTTTTTACTACTTATATTACACCTTTTCAAAAAGTAAGGAAATTCTATGCAAAAAAAAACTGCATTAATGCATCAGTTAGGGTTGAAGCGATAAAAGTTAGGTAATTCAATGTCAGGGGTGAGCACCCCCCTCTACTCCCATCCTCGACAGACTGACAGATGCCATGGTGTGGCATGGGGTGTGAGACCCAACTGTCACCCATTACCCTTTACTGTACCATGTAAGCCTGGTTACACTTGGAATGGGGTGACAGTTAGTCTCACGACCCCATGCTACACCAAGCATGCCTGTCAGTCTGTGGAGGATGGGAGTATGTTGGGGGGTGCTCACCCCTAATGTTGAATTTTCTGACTTTTGTCGCTTCAACCCTAACTGATGCACTATCGCAGTTTTTTGCATAGTGTATATATATATATATATTAGGAATCTAATGCTGCAGTGGCATCTAGTAATATTGTGGCACGAGACACAGTCTGCTTAGGAAACCCAATGCCAGCTGGTGGATATTGGATGCATATATCCGAAGATTGTAAACAGGAGGCTTATTAATTCAAAAGAGACAGTCACTTCCAGAAGCTCTAAATGTACATGAAGCGCAAAAGTTAGTATAGTCTTACAAGCACAGAACATGTTGTAAATGAGCAGAGTATGATCAAATATATTCCCCTAGAGAACAGCGCAAAGTAAGCCACTAAGAGGTGCGCACAGTCTCACAGCACAAACTCCCTGCTGACCACAGAAGGGCATGGCTATGGATTCACATTAGTGGGCATGGAGAAATGTATCAGAGCATCCCAAGCATGTTTGCTCTGTTACTCAAGGTTCCTGCATTCAAACTCTTCCTTCTTCATTGTAAGTGACCTTGTTCTTCATCCAGGACCCTAAGGGGTTGATGTTAATAGTATGTAAGGTGGCCATTTACATGTTATTATCAGAACATGATTCCTTGGATTGCATGGAGGCTGAGTGTTCCCCTGATAAACACCGCCAGAGCTCAGTGTAAAGAAGTGCCTTTCAGAGCTACACAACAACACTGTAGTAAGTAGCACTGGAACACATTTATCTATTGTGCTGTGGTCAAAGTACCGTCCATGCCTTTGAATCATTTTCTGGGTCATTTAAATGCGGCATGTAAATATTTTATAATGTATGGTAGAACGTTGTTAACCCACAAAAATCATTATTTCCCAGTGCTGTTAATCCATCGATGTGACGTTTTATCCTTGTTAACCCATTGATGGTTCATCACATCGATGGGTTAACAGGTGGGAACAGTCTGTGCATGTGCACACATTTTTTCTGTCAGGAACCGGCAGAAGCACACAGCGGTGATGGAATGACCGAACGGCCGTGGCGGCGACTTATTTAAAAAGTAAGGAGCCCTCTTCAATCTTTCTTGGGACCATACACTATAAAAAACAATGTATGATCCCTCTATCGGCAACCGGTTACTATTAACTGTGTCGAGGTTGCCATGGCGACATAAACCTCTTGAGCTTCACTCTCAAGGTTTACATGGTCGCCGTGGCAACCTCTCAATGGTTAATAGACCGGTTACCGATAGAGGACCATACATTATCCTCTGTTTTACAATGCCCCAGTGAATTGTTCACATCATATTATGGAACAGAATTGTAGGACTGCCATTCACCCAACTGTTTTAACTGCAGTATGATTGCCACATACCACCTTATGTCCCTGCAGTTCCATTTCATTTGGAGCCTCCGAAGTCAGTTTAGGGCTGCGAGAATGTGTCCTCTGAACTTTGCACAAAATTAAAACACGGTTTTCACAAGCATTAAATTGCGCAGCACAAACATAATCTTAGTGCTCTCACAGTGCTTCAGATAAAGTGTTGTGCTTTTTTTCAAGTCTCCACCACTCGTCTGCTCGTGGTCAGTCTCTAACTTGGAGCTGTCTTGCAAAGTACTGTACTTTGAGCAGCACAGAGACTTTAAATATAGCAAATCTCATGCTTAGTCTAGCAACAAGGAGGGAATTTCTCTTTGCATACCAAAAAGGCAGTTTGTGCATCTCGAAACATTTGAATATCGGGCCCATGGGCATTACTGCTGTAATGTAGAAGAACATTAACATGTATTTAAAGCAATTAATTGTAATGGTACTGCACTGCACCAAAGATCATGCCTCTACTAAACAAAACCATTTGAAGAGCTGAAAGAAAGGCTGCCACCTTAGTGTACCATGGATCGACTACAAAAAAGTACTGGATAGTATTCCATATTCTTGGACGCTTGAGTGACTAAGAATTTACAGAATCCATCCCATTCTGATAAACGCCATCAAGAACACTATGAGAATGTGCCCGACAAATTTGCAGTTAAAGCATAATAAAGGCCCAAGCACCATCCCAAACATCAGGATACTGCAAAGGGTATTCCAAGGAGTTTCCTTGGTGCCACTCCTGTTGTGCCTTTCTCCCAACCTGCTGAGCAGCCTTATCGAGTATTTGCAGTATGGGTGTAGCTTGAACTGTAAAAACAAGAAGGATCGGCAACTAACACTTTATTTTTGGTTTGGGGATGACTTAAAGCTCTACAGATCCTGCAGTATGCATCTGAAAGAGCAGTCACAGACTACTAAGTTCTCTGACATCAGGATAAGATATGGCTTGGATAATGTGCCAAAGTAACATAACTATATCGTGAAAACATTGACTTGACGGAGGACTGGAACAGAACGAAACTTGAACAAGAGGGGGTATACAAGTATTTGCGAATAGATGAAGGGGCAGAAATAATACACAAACAAGAGAAAAGATCAGCAAGAAATACTTCATATAGCTAAAGCTTGTACTAAAAACTGCTTTTGACTGCATGCAATAACGTTCAGGTTATGAATCAACTTGCCCTTTCAGTGATCTTTTACAGTTGCGGTGTGATTAACTGGCTACAGAAAGAGGTCCAACCAACAGGATAGAAAAACAAGAAATCTTCCCCCATGCTTATCAATCAATTTACAAAAACCAGTGTATGCGAAAGTGTACATTGCAAGGTCAGATAGCTGCATGGACCTTCTAGAGACTACGCATACAGGGTGGCAATTGTCGGGGTGCAAGCAACATGCTGACTGATATCTTCAGACCCAAACATAGTTAAGGTTCTGCAGCAAGAAACTAAATGCAGCTATTTCCATCACCAGATTAGGGCAAGCTCCCCAAGAGAGATGCAAAACTGGATGTCAGTCTACCTATAGATATGGAATAACCAACAACAGAATGTGCATAGTAGCAGCAGCAGAAGAAAGTTGGACACAGCAGCAAAGAAAAGGCAGCCGGAGAGCCCACAACTACAGTAAAAGGTAGATCTGCTGCAACAATCCCAAAGTGTTGATTTTTGAACATGCCTCTGCTCAAGAATAGGGTAAATTCCTGTCCTGGCATTAGAAGACCGCTAACATTGAAGACATTACCCCCAAAAGAGTGATTAAAAAAATGACTTTAGGACCCAAAACTGCAGTGGAGCATACAGGAATCTGCTGCAGCAATAATCTCATGTTGATCAAGAGCTGACCCATAAGTGGTTAAAAAGAGGAGGCATACGTCCCCATAGGACAGATTAATATTGGCCAACTGGAGCAGCAAGCCTTGCACAAGATGTTTCACAAACTACATAGAAATCAGAACCAACAGACAGGAATAGGATCTTACTACCTATATTGGGTTTACATCCACTGAGTATGCTCAGTCACCAGAACAGTCTTCAAGCTCGACTACCCCTACCACTCGAACATGTGGTTCTCTGACTCTGCCCCCTTTGCACTTAGATCTTTTTTTCCACTGGAAAAAATGGGTCTTCTCCTTCACAGCTCCTGCTACTGAATTAGGATTCTGCTAGTTTTCAGGCTTTTAATTTTTTTTTCTCCCCCTTAATGTTTCTTTGGTCTTTGAATCTCTGCTGTCACCTCATTGATGGCTCCTTTCTCCATTGTTTTGATTTGCCTTGGAATGAAAGAAGAAGCCAAAATTTAAGGGGTGCATTTTGTGCAGGTACCAAACGTCCATGACCGACAGACATGATGCCTGTGTTTATGGTTTGACCCTAGGAGACCATGTGGAACATTGCTCCTGGTGTCAAGCTATGCAAATGCCAGCTTTTTTGTAACCAGGAGAGAAACACTAAGCTGAAAGCTTGTTTACAGGTGCGACCTGGGAGCACATGGAAGTTAAGTGACTTGCTTAGGGTCACAAAGTATGCAGGTGGGGGCTGTGGGATTCAAACCCAGGTCTTCAGGTTTGCAGCTCAGAGCCTTAAACCACTGCGCTATACTGCCTCCCAAAGCTCTTAAGCACAGACAGTATGCGATCCAGGGCAAACAGCTGAAAGTGCACATGCCATCTGTGGCTGCAGGATCAGCAGCACAGTTACAGGCCAAAGAGGCGGAGGGGGCCGGTGAGAATGTTCCGGTCCTTGATCTGCTCTCAGTGGTGGTGGAGGAGTTCACACTGGATCTACCGACTCCTTTTAAGGACAAAGGGTTTAGAGTCTTTCTTCTGTCTCCCCACTCCTTTAAAGCTGAATCCCTGTCTTGTCTATGAAAACACAAGAAGAGTCAACACTAGTTGTGGGATCGTTGTTGGTCGAGGGAATTTTCATGTTGTCTTCGGCTGGAGGATTCATGTGGTCATCACCCTTGAGAGAGGTCATGCAGTCTGTCAGTCGGCCTGGGGAATTCCTGTCAAATCAACTGACTGGGTCATTGGTGATCAATCTGATAGTCAACTTAGTTGAAGACTTGTCCATCAAGGGAGAAGATTCCTCTCTGTCTGACTTCGGCACTAACTGCAACCCAACCTGGGCAGGCTTCCAATCGGGCCACTGCAGATTCAGCAGCCATCAGTTATTCTGAGACGGGCATCACCTACTGTTCATCTTGTACTCATGGACACTCTGTTGGGATATCTGGACTCAAAGGCCACAGCACCATTTTAGTCTCTGAGTCGATGATCTCACTCTTGACATTGATGCCAACATCGACATTGGTGGTCCACGTTGAGTTCTTCATTATCTGGTTCCCAACACCAACATCAATCCCATCTCAGATGGGAGAGAGCAGCCTGGCAGCAGTGGGTCCACTGAGGGCTTGACCAGAGTTGAGGTTGACCAGCAATACCGATGGACCAGTCTCAGCCTGACTGACTTTCCTGGCCCAGACTCTGGGTTGTGCCCTGTTGCACCCCCTCCAGCACTGCCAGCCGAGGAGCCACAACAGTTTCAGGTGGAGCCACCACCTCAACAGCCAGTAGAGGCTATTCCAACTAAAGACTGTAGGCTTCAGTCTAAGCTTACTCATCTCCTGTTGGTGGTTATTGAAGAGGATCATCCACAACCCATGTTAGACATTGAGGAGGCTTCTCTGTCCCAACTCTGATTCTGAGGTGTCGCCCATCCAGCCGACTCTGCATTATCAGGAGGGTAGTCTGCTGAGAGATAGGCTCCTCTTTCCACAGGGGAAACCTGTCCTCCTATGCTGTCCACATGGAACAGATGTCTGGCTCTGGACACTCCATAGGAAGAGGTCTTGTGTAAGGGGACCTACCCACTGATGGGTATTCTTTCCTGCGATTCCTTACTGGGAGTAATGTGCCCTGTTTCCCCTGCCAATCAGGGCTTAGCGCTCAGAGTCTGGCAGCACCCAGCCTCCTGCCAGACACCATTGTGTGAGATGGACTGCAAGTATGTGGTACCTTTAGGCAGATTGTCCAGATTTTTGGAACAAGTGTCACTGGTGAGGCTAGTGGCATACACAGTGTTCTACAAGGTGAAGCTATTGGGTGAGTCGGACAAGCCAGTTCTGGTATCAGGATTTACTCAGACTTAGTAACAGACCTCTGTGGCTTCTTCCACTCCCTGCCAGACCTGCTGATGAGATTTTTGGGGGTAAAAAGACATCCAGACCTGCAGTCCCAGCCCCTGACCACTTGGTTCCTGTATGTGACAGAGTGCCAGGCTATTGTGCTTCCCAAAGATGTGCTTCAGATGTTGGAAGCATCTTAGAAAGAGTTGACTTGCAAGTGGACAAGATTTTCTTGTTGGTGTGAGGCAGCAGGATTGTTGTCCCTTTCCTGATCCATGTCACACATAATCGATTACCTTTGGTCCCTGTCTCAGGCAGAGATGCATGCCACGTACCTCAAGGTGCATCTGGCTGCCATTTCAGAATACCATGCCAAGTCAAGGTTGCAGATGGTGGCACCAAGCTGAGGCAGCCATTTTTTTAAAGGGCTAGACTACCTGTCCCCTCTGGTGTGGGAGCCACCTCCACAGTGTACTTATGCTGGTGCTGTCATAGCTAATAGGTAAACCATTCGAGCCTGTAAACACATGTGATCTCTTACATAGGTCATGGAAGGCCACGTTTTTGGTTGCAGTCACCTTGGTCAGATGGATGAGTGCCAGGTGCTTTTTGTGACGTCTTCATATCTGTTTTTCACATGGACAGGGTTGTCCTAAGCCGCTATGCAAAACTTCTGCCAAAGATAGTCTCTGAGTTTGGCCTTAATCAGGCACTCAGTGTACCAACATTCTTCCTGAAGCCTCACACTTCAGACACTGAGAAAATGCTGCACACGCTAGATGTTCACCGGGCTCTGCTCTTTTACTGGCAGTGTATGGTTGAATTTCATGGGGAGGCTCACCAGCTGTTTATCACGTACGCTAAAGCCATGCTAGGCACACCGCCAGCCAAACAAAAAGACTGCCCGATAGATAACCTGCATTGGTCTGTGTTATAGGTTGGCTGGGGAAGAGTCACCCATGGGGCTGAAGGCTTATTCCACCAGACATCCTGCTGCCTCTCTTGATGCTGCCAGGTACATTCCTATCTCTGAATATGTAGGGCTGCTACAGTACCAGGTTGAAAGCACATGCATCCATATCCCATTACAGCACTCACTTGCTCAGTTGTCGTGATACTGCTTCTGCGACCTCGGTCCTACACTCTTTTTTCAGCTCATTTTGGGGGTGGGGTGCCTTCCCCGGACTGCTAGGAGTCTGCCGAGTGGATAGTGAACTGAAGCTAGGTAGTTAGAAATAGAGCTTACTTATTGTTAACATAATTCTGTTGCTCTTGTTCAGTTAACATCCACATGATTCACCCGATTTCCCTTAGCATGGCTTACTTCAGATTCTTTTTTTTTTTTTTTTTAAATTTAAGTTTATTGGTATTCATCGGGTACAATTAAAATGAACCAATCAGACAAAATCAGTTCCGTTTACAAATATACAGACCATTTAGAGATGCAGCCAGTGGGAAATACAGTAGAAAGGAAGTGACCCACATCAATCTATTTCAGGTGGCAAGATAACATCCTCAGGGTCAATAGGGGGCAAGCCCCGTCAAGCTCTCACCACAACGAAGTGGGCCGTCCCCCGGGCGGCTGTTCCACACTGAGATCATTTTAGGAGGTGCTTCCATTTAACCTTAACCTTGACTGGTAATGATCCTTGGGCAAAGCCTCAAGAAGACCGGACTGGGAGAACTCTCCCCTCCAGCCCCCGCCAGATCTCCCATCTCGCCCATCTCCGAACATAGACCGGTAACCTATAATTTATCTTATAGGTTATTTCCTCCATATCTGCCACCTCCTGCACCACCCCAATCCAATCACCCAGGCTGGGAGGGTCTTTTCAGCCACAGCCTAGTGATTGATTTATGGGCCGCCGCCAAGAGGAGGGACCAGAGATATAACGTCTGCTCCAGCCAGGTTCTGGGGGATCTCCCAGAATGAGATTTGTCAGTCAGGGGTCCAGGGCAAACAACTCCGCAAGTGCCTGAGCCACCACTCCCAGAAGGGCACAAGCCGGGGACAGGACCACAAGACATGCAGATAGTTGCCTGTCTCCCACACATCCAGCAGCTCGGATCCCGATCAGGGGATCTTTTACTCAGGGACAAAGGGAGAAAAAGTAAGCGTATCCTCACCTTCCAACTGAATTCCTGCCAGAAGGGTGAACAAGTAGTTCTAGAGGCCAGTTTAAATACTGGCTCCCATTTAATTCCCTGTCGGCCCACCTGCCCTTCCTCTAGCCATCTCCCTTTGACTTTATTCAGAGGATCCTTTCTTAATCCCGTCAGGGCTTTGTAAAGCATAGAAATGAGACCTGATGATTTCTGTGAAGTTAGTATTATATGGAGACTCTCTATGAAGGGAGCCGCCTTTTCCCCTAAGAGATCCCTTTTTCGGCAGTAGAGGATATAATCCCTCACCTGCAGGTATCTAAAATGGTCAGTATTACGCAATCCATGTTCTCTGCTTAGGGTTCTAAAGTCCACCACCTCTCCTCCTACCATAAATTGCCTAATATAGATTAAGCCCCTCTTCTCCCAGGTCCTAAAGGTATGGTCAAGGAGGGATGGTGTAAAGTCAACGTCCCATGATAGCCTATGCAATGGCCATAGGGAAGTTTTTAGTTTATACTTCTGCCAAGCCCTATGGGTGGCTTTCAAAGTGTCCCTGACAGTCATTAGTGGGGGGGGGGATGAGCTCTGTCCGTATTCAACTGTATGGTGTGAGATCGTAACATTGGGCCCCGTTCTTCCTCCTCCAGTGTTTCCATTTCCTTCCAGTTGGCTGCATATGTAGGAACAGACCACTGTAATGCCCTCTTAACCTGTGTGGCAAGGTAGTAATCTTCAAGGTCTGGTAAGGATTTACCCCCTTTTATCTTAGCCAGTTGGAGGATCTGAGTGTTTATTCTAGGTTTTTTATTGTTCCAAATAAACTTTGTGATCATTCTGTGCCAGTCACAAAATGGATTCTGGGTATAAAGGTCGGGAGGCATTGAAACAGGTATAGAAATGTGGGCAGGATATTCATGGTAATGGAGTGGATTCTCGAGTAAAAGGGAGGTTCAGCAGGGACCATCTGTCCAGTCTCTTTGCACTTGGCTAGAGAGTGGGGCATAATTGCCTTAAAAAGATGGGAGTTATGTTTAGTCAGGATAACCCTAGGTATTTCATTTTGTCGGCCTGCCAGTTAAGTGGCAGGAATTCCTTAGTCTATGAGAGAGGAGTAATAAAACAGAGCACTTCAGTTTTGGTTTTATTAAGGACATACCGAATATTCTCAAACTCTGATAAAATTGACCATACCTGTGGGACTACCGCTCTGGATGCGACATGCAGAGTAGAACATCATCTGCATACAATGATATTCTCCGCTGTTGTCCCCACCCCTCAATTCCCTGTACTCAGAAGTGCGAATGGCCTCAGCTAGAGCTCTATGTATAGAGGCGAACAGCAATGGGGACAGAGGACAGCCTGTCGGTACCCCTACTAAGTGTAAATCTATCCAGAGACTCCGTTTACCCTGACACATGCTTGTGGGCTAGTGTATAGGGACTTTAGGCTATTAATAAAGGATTGTGGGAATCCCATCCGTTCCAGAACCGCAAATAGAAATGACCAGGAGACCTTATCGAAGGCCTTTTCCACGTCTAAACTCATGAGACATGCAGGGAGGCGTGTGCGGTGGATGGTATCAATTATATTGATCGCTGACCTAACCCCGTCTGGGGCTTGTCGGCCCTGGACAAATCCCGACTGGTCCGGATTGATGAGTTCTTGGAGGATTGGATTCAATCTCGATGCGAGAATTGAGGTAAAGATTTTATAATCAGAATTCAAGAGAGAAATTGGTCGGTACGATTCGCAACAAGAGGGATCTTTATTTTCTTTGGTATGAGGAAATTGTGCGTATTGCCATGATGGGGAATTGGTCGCTCTCCTGCATACTCCTGAGAAGACGCCTGCCAGTATGGGAGCTGCTTGTGGCAAAGGCCTTATAGAATTCGCCCTCAAAGCCATCTGGCCCCTGGACACTTCCCACTCTTCAGGCCCTTAATAATTTTTAGTATTTCCGCCTGTGTGATTGGCCTGGTTAGCACCTGGCCTTTTTCCCTTGTGAGCTTAGGGAGGGGGAGGGTCCCTAGGTAGTCCATAATCGCCTGGGTGGGTGGCTGTGTCTGCGGGGTGTATAGTTTGGTAAAATAAGAGACAAAAGCCTCTGCAATCTCCTTTGCCCTATTAGTCATCTGGCCTGTGGTTGGAGATATAATTTTAGTTATTGTAGCCCTGTCTCTATAATGTCTCAAGCGAGCTGCTAATAATCTGGTACCTCTGGGGCCTCCCTCGTAATATTTTTGTTTGAGGAAAAAGAGACTTCTCTCTATCTCCTCTCTTTGCAACTTCTGGTGTTCTGTCCTCATGGATCTAAGTTCTCGGTCTCTCTGCATGTCCCAATCCATTTTTTGTCTAGCCTCCAGCTCCCTCATGTCCGTCAACAGCTTTTGTTGCCTGAGGAGGTGTTCCTTTTTTTTCTGGGAGGCTGTGCGTATAAATTGTCCTCTGACTACGGCTTTCAATGTATCCCAAATAATCTGTGGGGACATCCCAGGGGTAGTATTTTCCTGAAGCATATCTATAATCATCTGTTTAATTTTATCCAGTGTCTCTTTATCCCTGAGTAAGGAGGTATTGAGCCTCCAATGAGTTATTTTCTTGGGCAGGGAGAGGGCCACCTCTAAAAAGATGGGGCTATAATCCGACAGGGTGGCAGTACCCACCCGCATCGAGGGGAAGCTGTCCACTCCATCTCTAAAGGTAAAGAATGTATCAATTCGGGAAAAGACCTTATGGCGAGGAGAATAACAGGTGTAATCTCTCCCTCTTGGGTATCTTTCTCGCCAGATATCTACTAGTCCCACCTGGTGTAGGGCGTGTTTAATCTTCCTGACCTTCTGCTGATCATTGGCCTGAGCCCTCGAAGTAGTATCTAGTTTTCTGTCCCATATCAAGTTCCAGTCTCCCCCCATGATCAACATGCCCCTAGACCTTTCCGCAACCAGTCGGGCAATCGATGCGTAGAATGCTGCGGGGGAGCCCGGAGGGGCGTATACATTAACTAGGGTTACCGGAGTATCCTGTACTTTACCCACCACCACGATGTATCTGGCACCAGGGTCTATCACCGTCTCTTCATGCTCGAATGGGAACGTAGCCACAAGCATAATGGCTACCCACCTCTTACGAGCCGCATCAAGGGACGAAAAAAATATGTGGGGATATGCCCTGGTCTTCAGTTTTAATGTTTCAGGTGGTGACAGATGGGTTTCCTGTAGGAATACCACCTCACAATTTTGTCTGGTAATGTACTTCTGAATTTGTTTTCTTTTAACTGGGCTGGAGCAGCCGTTGATGTTGTAGGAGAGCACTTTCACATTTCCACTACTCATTTATATCCGTCTTGACTAACATACTTAAGCAAAAGAGGACTGATATAAACATGTCTGATAAACGATCTTATCCCAACTGCATGTGTACCCATTTAACTTTTCTAACCAGAAAAATTATAACCAGAGAACAGCAATATCAATAACTCCCAACTGTGGAATGGAAAACTCATGCAGGACATTCCTCAACTGAGGGCCCTGTAAAAGTGTGATGGTGCTAGTGAGCTCTTTAGCACTCTCTTGCTCATGCTAGAAGAAACTGGTGGTGTACTTCCAAGGGAGGGCTGGCAGTAGGTCCCCAGCCGTAGGGCAATTGCGCAGCCAATATTCCGAAGGGGACTCCAATCTAGGAGGATTTCACCCTTCCTTCCCGGGGGGAGAACCCCTATGCGGGACACCCTACAGTCAGCAACCTGCAGGCTTCGTAGGCTCCCTCCTCGGTCTGGGATCTAAACAGATCAACATTATAACATTTATCATCACTCTATATAATTCCTAAGTGACCGGCCAGAGTGATGCAAAGTATACAGCTGCAAGGTTGACCAGCCGTGAAGGGAGAGAGGAAGAAAAAAGAAAAAAAAAAAAACCCCATCGCCCCCCCCAAGTCCATAGTGTCCCGTGAGAAAGTTATGGATTAATCATCCAAAGTCTCGAGGTGTTCAGGACAGCTGTCGGCTCTACTCCGAGTTACCCCACAGATAGCTCCTAGTGGAGGACCTCTGTCTTTTAAACCATGTCCAAACCAGTACAATTAGGGCAGGGTACAACTAACCGAATCCAGCGGGGGGTGATACCGGAGCGCGAGTCAGAGTGAGGCCCTATTGGCTTACTTCAGATTCTTGTTCCAGCTTGCAGATCTGAATGCAGAGGAATGGAGCCGGAGGACCACATGGTTGAGTGGCAGGAAGCATCAAACTTAGACTGTTCTGGTGACTGAACATGCTCAGTGGAAGACTAAGTGTGGAGTAACTGAGTACTAGTAGTAGAACTATAGTAACACATAAGTAACCTCTATTTCTGTGATACAGAGTTAGAAACAGTCCTAGCTAGTGGCTAGATCTGAGGTACCCATTCAGAAGGCCTATATACAGAAAGGTACAATAATATTCCCCGTACTCTTTTTTTTTTTTTTTTTTTTTTAACTGCAAACATTATTGCATACAGGTAGCAGAAAAACACTGGAACACAAATGTTGAAGGATCATGGGGAATGAAGAAGTAATGGTCTCTTGGGACCTCTCAGTATCAACTGTCAATTAATGCGATGCCAGAAAACTGGATAGCACAAGAAAAAACAAATTTAGCACCACTAGTCGTCCCTAGTGATTACATTGTCTTGTGGGTGAAGAAAACAATAAAATCATCAGATGTGAAGATACTTTTTGTTTGCTGACCATATAGGCACACTGGTCCAGTGGACCTTTTTCATGTATGAATTGAGCCCAAGAAGGGCAGTACAGAAAAATGGAATGAGTGGTACAGCATTTAGAGTAGATATGCAAGGGACAATGGAGAAAATGTGCGCACAGTAATATAGGAGTTTCAGTGCTTGAGGGAAAAAGTTTAAGCATCATCTGACTGTACATAATTATACCTGTGACTGATAAGCACACACACTCATCTAAGCCTAGGCATGTGAACTGTACAGTAACAGTACGCAAATGGAAACAAAATAAATGTGGAAGAAAGACACAGTAACAGTCCCAGTTGTCCTTGGAGCCACATGGATAATTAAGAACTTTCCTATTAACGTGTGTCCTCCCCAGACATTGTGGACACCATATTCAAAGCTGGACAAAATTGCAGTGCAGCCTTTTGTGCTGCACTTGCAATTGTGAACAGCCAGTTCTGAGCAATAAGTGCTTGCTGACGGAGCAGCGCTAACCCACTGAATATGGGACCATGTTGGTGCAGTGCCAAGTAGATCTGCACTACACTGACACAGACCAGGGCTGCATATGACCCAGAGCAGGTGGCTCTGCCTGAAATGGGGTAGTGCCAGGTCGTCTGTGGGCCATATTCGTCCCGAACTTGCAAATGAGCTCATTGGGCATGCAGGGTGCTAAGGGTCACCTGCATGTGGCACAGCAGCCCTGTAGTACCCATCCTGCAGTAAAGCATTCATCCCCGATGGTTTAGTGGTTCCCCCTCCCCACTGCTCAGCCTTCAGTATTCAATGAATCCCTGGTGGTTTAATGGTCCCCCCTCCCCCCCAATTGCCCAACCTTCAATATTAAATGAGTCTCTGATGGTATAGTGGTTTCTTACACCCATGATCATCCTGCCTTCAGTATTAAATGAATCCCTGGTGGTTTAGTGATGACCCCCACCCCCAATCGCCCAGTCTTCAGTATTAAATGAATGCCTGGTAGTATAGAGGATCCCCCACCCCTGATTGCCCAGCCATCAGTATTAAATGAATCCCTGGTGGTTTAGTGGCCCCCCAACCCCCAAATCGCCCAACCTTTAGTATTAAATGAATCCCTGGTGGTATAGTGGTTCCATCCTGCCTTCAGTATTAAATGAATCCCTGGTGGTTTAGTGATTCCCAACAGCCCCCCAACCACCCAGCCTTCAGTATTAAATGAATCCCTGGTGGTGTAGTCATTCCCCCTCACCCCAACCACCCTGGCTTCAGAAATGAATCCCTGGTAGTTTAATGGTCTTCCTCCACCAGATTGCCCAGTCTTGAGTATTAAATGAATCCCTGGTGATTTAGTGGTTCCCCCCCAACCCCGATTGCCCAGCCTTCAGTATTAAATTAATTTGTGGTGGTTTAGTTTCCCCCCCAACTGTCCACCGACCCCCCCACCTGTAGAGGACCCCCATCCCATATCCCTGCACTTCACTCTCCATGCTGCGTTACATCAGCAGCCAGCAAAGCCCTCCTCTCAGCTGCTCAGCCAGCCACAGTCTGACAGTCATGGAGTGCGATCATGTACATGTAAAGGAGCATGCTGACGGGGGCACAGAACAGGGGTCCTCCGAGGGGTGGGGACTGGTAGATGGTCAGTGGGGTGGAGCGGAACCACTAAACCACCTGGGATTCATTTGCTACTGAAGGGTGGGTGCTCAGAGGATGAGGTTGCCAATCACCAGGATTCATTTAATACTGAAGCTAGAGTGATTGAGGGTGGGTGGGTAGGAAGCTTCGCACAGGGGTGGGTGGGGTATGGTAGCAGTGCAGCTGCCCCGCCTTCAGGTAGTGGGGGTGCAGGCTTCGGGCCCAGATAAAACGTGACTTTCAGCAGCGGTAGACAGCGTCGGCTTGGGGGCTGTTTACCGCTGCCATAAACAGTGTCACTTTGGGGTCCATTTACCTTTAAATATACTGCTGTGCTGGAATGCATGAAGAACCCCCTCATTTGCACTGGTGCAGCAGTATAGGCAGCAGCTTAGGGATGCCGGATTAGGGCAGCACTCCGGGGGCCTCTGAATATGGCCCCACCCAGAGTGCTGATGCAAACCACATTCGCCTCAGTGCTAACCTTTGAATATGGGGCCCTGTATCCCATGCAGATGCTTTCTATGGAAATAACAAGGGCAAATAATGAAAAGGTGGAAGCAAAGTAAACAAGGATTATTTGGTTTGGGAAACAGCCCCGGACAAGTCTGACTTAAGGCAGGTACAGTACAGGGCGGTTTGAAGTTCCCAGCTCCCAACAGCTATTTTCTGTCAGCCCAGCTTGGAGTGGTTCAGGATTGGATCAAAGGAGAAGAGGCAGTGAGCTGTCCTAGTTTAAAAGAAGGTATTCTCACAATCCCCCTGCACTTTGGGGCATGGTGGGATGAAAGCATATAGAACCATCCTCATAAGAATCCCTTGACCCATTATACAGTACAACGCTGCCTGCTAGGATGAAGTGCGGGATCACAGTTTCAGCCAGCGTATCTTGCAAGATACCCCAGAAACCAGTTTAATCCAGTGATAATTACTCTAGTTTGTCACACAGGAAACTGACATGTAATTACAGAGTGCATCATCCTGGCAGGTGGCACTGTACGTTGAAAGCATAGGAGGGTTTAAAGAAGGTATGGGACTGCCAGGAGGAGGCTAAGCTACATTACTGTTTCCAGTGGCCATAAATTGAGTCTTCCTAATGGGGCTAAGAGGACCAGATTTTAGGAACTGGAGAGACCAAGGCATATATTGTGTGAGAAATCTTTTTTTATAGCAGTGGCCTGCATAGTTTTGCTGCTCTTCCGCAAAAGCTGACTATTTCACAGATACATTTAAACATAGAAACATAGAATTTGACGGCAGATAAGGACCGCTTGGCCCACCCAGTCTGCCCATTTCCCTACCTACTGGATAAGCTGCAGATCCTAGTTAACCAGCAGCCTACTTCTTCCTACCCCCACACCCCAGAATTGCCTTATGACTATCCCATGCATGCTTGAATTCCACCACTGATTTTGACTCCACAACCTCCTCCTACTGGTGATGCCTCTCCCTATGCATCCCAGTATCCCCCAGCCCTCCTTGCTGCCCTTTCACATTGCTTGCCCATCTTTAGGTCATCTGATATGACTACCCCCAGGTCCCTTTCCATTTTTGTTGCTGTTAGTATCTCACCCCCCATTGTGTACTCTTCCCCTTGGTTTTTGTTTCCCAGGTGCATTACCTTGCACTTCTTAGCATTGAATCTAAGCTGCCATACATTTGACCATTCCTCTAACCTTGCCAAGTCCTTCTCATCCTTTCCACCCCACCCTGTGCATCAACTCTGTTGCAGATCTTTGTGTCATCTGCAAAGAGACATATTTTCCTTCCAGTCCCTCTGCAATGTAAACTATAAAGACATTAAGAGGACCCGGTCTAATACTGAACCCTCATGGTACCCACTAGTAACCCTCCTTTCTTCTGAGTGGACTCCATTTACTATTACTCTCTGTGTCCTATTCTCCAGCCAATTCTTTACCCAGGCTGTCATCTTGGGACCCACTCCCAGGCTGACTAACTTGTATATTAATCTTTTGTGTGGACTGTGTCAAATGCCTTGCTAAAGTCTAGGTGAGCCATGTCCACAGCCCTCCCTGATCTACTATTTTGGTCACCCAGTCAAAGAAATCTATCAGATTCGTCTGGCATGACCTTCCACTGTGAATCCATGCTGCCTAGGGTCCTGTGCCCTCTGGCCTCTAGATACTCGACAGTTCTTTCCTTTAGAAGTGATTCCATCATTTTCCCTATCACTGAGGTTAAACTAACAGGTCTACAGTTTCCTGCTTCTGCCTCCCACTTTTGTGAAGGGAATCACATCTCCCTCCTCCAGTCCTCAGGTACCACCCCATCCTCCCATGATTTGTTAAAAGGGTAGTCAGTGGTGTCACTAGTTCTACCCTTAGTTCTTTTAGAATTCTGGGATGAATCCCATCAGGCCCCATTGCTTTGTCCACCTTCAGTTTTAAGAGTTCTTTCAGAACCCTTTCTTCTGTAAATGGGCGATATCAACTTCTGTATCCAGAGTGTTACTACTGTTTGTTTTATGTACCTCCCCTCTTCCTTTGTAAATACTGAGCAAAAATATTTGTTTAGTATCTCTGCCTTTTCACAGTCTCCTCTGCCCACCCTCCTCCCCTTTATTAAGCCTCACTATCCCTCCTTGGTCTTCCTTCGCTCCTGATGTACCTATAAAGGTTTTATCCCCTTCTTAACTGAGTTGGCTATCTTTTCCTGGGGTTTGGGCCTTTGCTGTTCTGACTGCCTCCCAGCCTCCTTTGCTTTAACTGTTACAGTTCTCTGTCCTCCTTCTACGATTCCTTGTACTTCCTGAATGCTTTCTTTTCTCTTGAACCTTCACTGCCACTTCCTTTGAGAACCATAGTAGTTTGTTACATCGTCTTGTTTTGTTTATTTGCTTCACACAAAGGCTCGTTACCTCTGTGATGGCAGTTTTATTATTCCCCATTGTTCTTCACCCTCCTTCCTGCCCATTTGCTAGTGCATTCCTTAGGCACTCACCATTTTAGCAAAGTCAGCCCTCCTAAAGTCCAGTACTTTTTGTCTTTGCATGGCTTGACTCTATTGCTGTGTTTATTGTGAACCATACTGTTCGATGGTGCTAGTTCCCAGATGGCTACCCACTTCTACATTTGTGATCCTCTCTCCATCTCCATTTGAGAGTATCAAGTCTAATATTGCTCCCTCTCAAGTGGGCTCCAGTACTAGTTGTCTAAGGCATGCCCCCTGTAGGGCATCTAGAATAACTGCACTCTTTGAAGTGGCAGCTGCAACTGCACTCCAGTTAACATCTGGCATATTCAGATCATCCATCAGCAATATCTCCCCTCTTTCTGCCATTCTAAGTATACTTTCTATCATTTCCTTGTCCATTTCCTCCCTCTGAGAAGGGGGTCTGTATACCACCTGTGCGGATTGTGGTGCCATTGCCTGTCTCAAATTTACCCACAGTGCTTCTTCTCCTCCCTGTTTACCCTTTTGTTCTGTTGCTTTTATTCCTTCCCTTATGTAAGAACTACTCCTCCTCCTCTTTTACCCTCCCTGTCCCTCCTGTAGATAGTGTATCCTGGTATGTTTATGTCCCAGTCATGGTTTTGTGTGTACCATGTTTCTGTGACTGCCACGATATCAGATGTTCCTCCTCAATCAAGGCCACTAATTCAGGAAGCTTGTTACCTAGACTACGGGCATTGGTACTCATTGCTTTCCATTTTTGATGGCTTTACCTTCTGTTGCAGCATCCCACTGACCGTTCTACCTTGGTCTTTTTCTCATTTAGTACCCTCTGTTTTGTAGGAGAGGCTGGGATTTTTCTGCTGCTTGTCAGTGCCTCCCCTTTGACTAGTTTAAAAGCTTGCCAATGAAGCATTTAAACCGATTGCTCAAAAGACTTGTTCCCTTCCTGGACAGATGCAGACCATCCTGCCAGTATAGGCTGGTGTCCCTCAGGTGGAACCCAGTTCCCAATGAAGCCAAACCCCCTGCTCACACCATTTTTCAACCATTCATTAAACTGCATGGTGTCAATTGCCCTCGCCTCCCCCATGCCTTTGACAGGCAGCATCTCTGAGAAGGATACTGTGTGTGCTACTTGTCTTAGGCCCCTTCCCAACTCTGCAATGTCCTCCTGCACTGCTCTAACCTCATGATGAGCCAAGTCATTTGTCCCTAGGTGGACAATTACATCCAGCTCAGAATCTCTTGCAGCTGTTCTCTTGATCCTGAGGATGCGCTTCCTGTCCCTCCAAGCCATGGCACCAGGCAGGCACCTTACTTCAGTTTCCCAGCTCCTTCCAGTTCTATCCCCTAAATTGAGTCCCCACCAGGAGCTGCTTCCTTTCCTTGTGGTGTCCTCTGCCTCCTTCCTGTGGGCCTCCTTGTGACAGTTGTCCTCAGCCTCCTTAGTCTCCTCAGGGTGTATCCATGGGGAGCTAGCTCCCCAGGTGAATGGATTGTGGTGTGGAACAACTGACTGGGTGTGCCTCTGTTCCACCTCCTCACCCTCCCTAGCCCACTGTGGTCCAACTGCTGTGCTTTCTTGCAACCTCTGAGGTAGTGGTGGTGGCTCTGGTGCTCCTGGATGGGGAGGTTCCTTCCTACTGTCCAGTGTGGCCTGGGGAAGGTCCCGTACTACTGTCCAGTGTGGCCTGAGGCGGGCAACTTCCTCCCTCAGGGCAGAGAGCTGTCTGCAAATAGAGCAGCATCTCAGCCTCCAGAAAGACTCCCGGAGACTGCTGCCCCCACAGCCATTACATTCCTCCCCATTTTTTTTTTTTGTGTGTGGATTGGTTTGTAATATAGAAATAGATATATATTTATATTATACAATGTGTATGCTTATATTGTCAGTGCAGTGTGCTAGAGAGGATATGACAGTGACATGCACCTTGCACTCTTGAGGAAATGATGTCAGAACCGTAGGTATAAAGGAACTATTTCCAGGGGTGGGCTAAACTGTGCCCTCACAAAACAATCAGCTAAAAGCTCTGACCCTCTGCTGCAATGAGTGCCTTGCTGTCAGCAAGATGCCCTACACAACAATTTGATAGAGAAATACCCTGCTAATCAGACAGAGAAAAATCCACACATCCAAGTCAGACACAGGTAAACCTCCCCAGCCCCAAAACAGGCCTGGTGGTTTGTGCTCTGAGAGCTGTCAGCCCCAAAATAAGTCAGCTGTGCTTTAAACTCTTCCTGCACTGAAAATCTTAAGAACTGTAACAAACAAACGTAAACCTAGATCCACCACCCTCTGTTGCTTGAAAGACTGTCTTTTCCTGTTTCACACTGCAGGTTTTTCTGTGACCACTGCTTAACCCCAGTAACTTTGTTAAAAAGAGTTTAACTATCACAAACTCCTACGCACCAGTAAATTATTTAAAAATAGTTTCTGTCCCAAAATCCTAGTAGTCAATCCAGCTACCCCCAAGGGACAACCAAAATGCAGTATTCAAACACTTATGAGGTTACTTCCAAGATAAGCAGAGTTCGCAAGTTTCTTTTTCAACTCCTCAGACACCTGTAATTCATTTCAAAATAGTTTAATTGTCAGCAAATCCTAGTAGACAATCTAGCTACCTCCAAGAACCTACCCAAATGCAGTATTTAAATCTTTCTGAAGTTACTAACAAGATAAACCAAGTTTGCAAGCCCTTCTTGGTTAAACACTAAATAAATATGTGAATAAAAAGCAATTACCAAGGGTAGTTAGTTTCATCTCCCACAGAATTAAGCAAAAGTGCACGTTTGTTGCAGATATCAAGTGCAATATAGAATTTCTCACACAGCTCACAGTTGAAGAAAGTAGTGTCCTTCCAGCTCCAGAAAATGTGCTTTGTGTCTTTGAAAATTGCAGCCTTCAGTAACTTATAGTAATCTGATCTAGTCTGGATATCTCCACCCAGGGCAATTTGTTGCCAATTTGATGTAGCCCTTCTATAAATTTTTGCAGGTGTGTGATATTGTAACATCCATGAACTGCCTTTCACCAGTCAAAATGGAAATATTAAATGGCAGACCGGCTAAAAGGTATGCTCCTAAGGTATATAAATGTATACGCTTGGGGGCGTTGGCTAAAGCCAGACAGCAAAGGGGAAATGATCTTGGCATGGAAATAACAGAGAAATCTTGTGTGATGATCTTCGAAAGTTTCATGGTCCTGTTGTTGTGTAACAAGCACAAATAAGCTTAGTGAGCAAGGTGTCAACCATTTTTGGCAGAACAGTGCCAGAATCCTCTGCCCCACTTCTGTTTGGGATGGAAGATACTGACATGGATGACTGGTCTGCTTACCTGAGGGTTATATGGGTGGTTTTATTAGTGGCCAGCAAATGCATACATAATACTTGGGTCATGTAAAATGCCCACCATATTGACTGTATCCCTCCCAGCAAGGTGCATAAGTTTAATAAACAGCAGATACAGTATGGGTGAGTGTATAATCATTCACATAGCTCTCATGAAGATAAAAACCATATTATACAATGGCAAGAAAGAATCGTGGCTCCTGATTGGTCAATTGGCCATCACAGCAGGGATGTTATCCTGGCATAACATCCCTGCTGATTTTATCATAGAGCAGCTTGAGCATTGCCTGCATCTTTTCTTAAAAAAATATTTTAAAACACTAAATAAAATTCTTAAAAATTATTTTTTTCTGTATAAAACAACGAGCCATTGTATAATAGGAATTATGCCCTCCAGGGTGAGTGTTATGCTGGGATAACATCCCTTCTCGGGTGTTGGATGCCCTCGGCCGGTGGCCTCGAGCCCAGCCACCCGAGGTAGGATGTTATCCCAGCATAACACCCACCCTGTCAGGCATTATTCCTTTAATGAACCCTCATGAGTTGCAGTGCCATGAGTGGGTCGATCAGGCGCATACCTCTAATGAAGATAAAAATGATATTACACACTCACCCATGCTGTATCTGGTTTACACAACTTGTGTGAACACTGCCTTACTTGTGCTCTTTATTGAGTGTCCAATGCTAGAAAGGCTTTCTTTTCATTTGAATGGTAAAATAGGTGTAGTTTCCTTACATTTGTAGTCTGCTTCCACTCAAATAGTTGCCGTTCCATTTCCAAGGAGCCATAACCTAGCTACCAGGTTGCTATGGCGGTACTTAGGCAGCCTTCACAATTTGATTGGGCCATGCACCTTGGAAAAATTCTTCCCATTGGCCTGTTACTGTGTTAGCAGTGCACGTGTTCTAGCTCAACATGCGGCCTGTATTAAACAACTGCAATGTCAATTTCATTTGCCATTTGGGTTGCAACACTTTAGTGATTTCACCCCTTTTTGTTTATCCAATGCTAACACTACATATGACTTTATTAAATACTCTGACACCACACTCAATAGGGAAAACAAGCTTGTGAGGAGTAGTGCGTTTGAAAATGCTTCACTGATTACCATTTTTCTGTACTGTACACCATTTGTAGCCCGCAAAAGTGAAAATGCAATTTTACAGCCACTTTCAACTGCAGTCACAGGAGAGAATTAGCATGACTGTGGGACACCAGGTACATTACAGTTAAGAAAAGCTGTTCAGTATACTGACTGTTTTTAAAATAAATGTGATCACCTTGTGAAAGTAGATCCAGCTCTGCAGAGCTATGACTGCGCTCATTGTGTCGAATCGGACTGTGGAAATAGCATTCGTGACAAACCCAATTAATAAGATAGCATGCTATCTTATGCCTTGGATTCGTCATTAGCCAGGATACCATTTTTATCTATGTGATTGACCATTCAAATGTGTTACATAAAAGCGTGTTCCTCGTATGTGGCAGATGCCAACATGCCAGAGGTACACATTTTCATTTAGTCCTGTGACAGTGTGTGCCCGTACAGCATAGCAAGGGAGGTGTCGACTATTTTTGGCAGGAGCTTGCTGGAATCCTTGATGCCACTTCTGTTCGGGATTGAAGATCTCACTACCTGAAGGTTATAAGGGTGGCCCTAGTATTTGTCAGAAAATGCAAACTAAATAGCTGGGCCTCACGTAAAACAGACACCGTATTGATGTGGAAATATCTACGGGTAAAGTCCCTGCCAATTGATCATCTAACATGCAAGCAGAAAGGTGAAACTCAAGTGTTTGAGACTCAGTGAGCCCCATTCCTTAATAATCTCCCAGTACCAGAAGCTGCTGTCATCAGGTGAGGCATCTTGGGGTCGAACTGAACAAGAGATCCCCGGGTAAGGAATTTCTCTTCTTCCTTTTTGGGGTTCCCAGATCTCTCTCTTACTAACCTAAGATTGCTTTGTTAATTGGGATGCAGCTGTTCTTTCTCACCCACTATAGTCCCTTGTATGTGATGTGATAAAATTAACCTACTTTTTTGAGTGGATTTGAAAACCTATGATGCATGTGCTGCACTGTTTTACGTAATGTTTTTTTTCTGTTCAGAAATAGTTCTTGTGTATTTGTTCTGAATTTATCCATGATTGTAATGTGTTTTATTTCTGCATATGTAGTTTGACTAAGATAAACTATTGTACTGTGTCCTGTTTGGGGGGGTCCCCATTTTGTTTTAGGAGACTCAATAAAAACGTTCATAAAACTTTCAGGCACATCTGAATATACTACCAATATCTATGACACCTTATGAACTACAGAAGGATGCCATCCAAGAAACATTTCATATGTTAAGAAGATCACTTTCGGGAACTATTAAAGAATAATGTAGTTCTGCCATCCCGGTGGCGCTGAGGGTTGAGACGTTGAACGCCACACCTCGTGCCACACCGGCAACCTGAGTTCAGGAGCAAGCTTGGGCTTCCAGGGGTTGGCCAGGGGGGAGGGTGTGGAACAGGATTGAGATGCCGCAGGCAACTCTGTGTCTGGGGAGGAACGTGAGGAGGGTTCCTTAGCTCTTGGCTGCCACTCAGTGGAGGCTGGGTGGTAGCGCCAATCCACCAGGAACCCTGGCATTAAGCCGGGTGGTTGGAAGGGGGCGTCACTGGAGCCATGGAGTGCATGTGCGCCTCCACGCACATGCACGACCGCAATCTGGGATAATGGGGCAAATATGCAGAAAATACATGTCTCCCCCATTGCTAAGTGGGCGCAGATGGTAATGGGGGAGCAAAAAGCTAGATGGAACAAGAAAAGAATAATGTAATTCTGATTCTAGGGACATGGATATGTTGTTCATCCACACTTATTGGCAGGTTCCTTGCCGCTTTAAATCTTGCCGGAAGGTCTTCAAGCTGGCTCCTCCCACCCACCGGGGTGGTAAAATTCTCGGCTCCGCCCCATGACGCCAGATCTTCCTTACCGCTTGGAAGCTCAGGTTCCCTCCTTAACACGTTGCGATTAAGACTGGTTCCTAATTCTTCGAAAAGTTCAAAATTGAAAAGTTTTTGCTAAAAGACTTCGGTCTTCTTCTCCTCGCGGCTGCGATGGACCGTCGACTCGGTTTTGGAGGTGCCCTTGCGGGCAGAAGATGTCTAGAACGGATCTGCACTCCGCACGTCGTCTACTTAGGCCTTGAGCCACGACCCGCAGGCCTGCGACTTGTGCTCTTCCTTTTCGGCCTACGTCCTTGAAGACCGTGCTGCCTGATTACAACTGGGGCGCCCCGAGAAAAGAATTCCACCGGTGAAATCTGAAGAGGCCCGATTGGCGGTGTCCGCGGCGGCGGGCTCGGCAGATCAGCTAGAGCAGATGATCGCCCTCGAAGAGGAGGCGGCGCGGGCCGCTTCTTCCTCGGCTGCGGCATTTGTCCCGCTCTCTCTCAGTGTCTCGTACTCGGCTTCTTTTAAGGAGCTTTGTCTGACCCTCTCGACCAAAGGTGAGGGTCCAACTTCATCGGGAACTTTTTCCAGGTCCAAAAAGAGCAAAAGTAAGTCTCTCCATCGGCGCTTTTGGGAGCAGGAAGATTCCCTCCTTGTCGACAGTCGACTAGTCGACCCCTCAGCCGGCCACTGGCTTCACGGTGTCCCCGTCAGGCCAGTTGACTGAGACTCCTGTCGATGCGGTCGAGATTTTTCTTGACCCGTTAGACGGGTTGTCGGCTGGAGAAGCTGAGAATCCCCTCTCCCCGGTTCCCCCGGTGGGAGTTGAGGATCCCGTCGGCTCGTCTGTGCCTCCAGTTCTGGAGCCTTCTGTGGGATCGTCCGAGCCGAGGGGAGTGCCGCTTTCCGACACTTCTCCTCACCTTCCTCGGCCTAGTCGAGACTCTCGGTCTCGGTCTCGGACATCCTCGCGGTCCAACCGACCCCGCCACCATAGGCGGTCTCAGTCTCGGCACCGCGGCAAGCGGCACCGCCGCTCTTCCTCTTCCTCGGACGAGGGGAAGCTTCGGCGCAAGTTGTGTCAGAGGTGCGAGGAACTTATGTGGCAACAGCTCCTTTTGACTGGGAATAAGCCGACCCAGTCGTCTTCCCCGGCCATTAAGTGGCTGTCACCGGAGCAGCCGAAACAACCCCTCGTTGTAGTCGAGGCCTGTTCTCAGGCGGTTGTTGCCAATTCCAACTGCCCACCCGATTCTGGTGGAACCTCCGCCTCCACAGCCATTAGTTGGGGCTCCGACCAAAAATTCTCGGTCGGCTTTGGGTTTACCCCATAGGCTGTCTGTCACCCTCACTCCCGATAAACCTCGGCAGGTGGAGGGTGGCTCAGGGCCGAGGCAGCTCTTTGAGGACTCTTCTGAGTCCGATGATGGTTCCTCCCTCTTCTCCAAGCGCATGGACTTGGAGTCCTCGGGAGGGCAGTCAATGGACAATAGCCCTTCGTCCTTCTTGAGGTTGCTGACTCATCTCGGAGTCCACCGGGATGAAACTCGAACCCGTTTCTAAACGGGCCAGGTATCCCCTCACGGAGATTCTGGACCGAGGGGATTCTCCTACGGAGGCCTTTCCGGTGGCCGAAGCCATAGTGGGTCCGGCCTTGGAACTTTGGCAGCGTCCTGCTTCCTGCCCTGCGCCTTCGGCCAGGTTGGCCAGGAAGTATGCGGTCCCTAACGGTTCCCTGTCCGGTTTTTCGGAACACCCCTCGGCCGAGGGGTTGGTTACCGACAGCGTTTTCCGGCATGCCGGGAACGCCAGGGATGTGGACAAACCTCCCGACAAGGAATCCAAGAAATTGGATTATGCCGGGCGAAAAGTCTATGCTGCGTCCTCTCTCGGCCTTCGTCAGGCCAGTTCGGCCGTCCTCATGGCACATTTTTCTCACGCCCTGTTGGGCTCCCTGGATGAGGTTGTCCCTCATCTTCCCGCGGATCTGCAGACTACGGTCAGGCAGGTGCGGGACCAGGGCAGGGCAGTGGCTAAACAGCAGCTCAGACTGCGTTGAGACATCGAGGACTCATGTGCCAGGTCTGTGGCGGCGCGGTGGCCATGCGTCGTCGGGCTTGGCTGAGGATATCCACTTTACCTCGGATACCCAGCACAAGTTGGCGGATGTTCCTTTTGGGACTGACCTCTTGACCCTGGGGTGGAAGGTCACCTGCAGAGGATCGAGAAGTCCAATGCTACCTTGGACTTGGTCTCTTCCGCTCAGAAGGACAAGGCGCAAGCCACAGCCTAAGCCCTTTCGTCCTTCTGCGCCCATGATCGTGGCCAACAACGTCAGGGCCAGCAGGCTCGACCTTGGTATCCCAAGCCCAAACCGTCGGCTTCCTCCAACAGGAAGCAGGAGGTAAAGGCCAGGAGGGTCCCTCAGCGGTCCCTCCTCCAAGCCTGCCCAGTGCCGGGCTGAGGGGTGTCGCCCCCATCCCTGTCACCTCACCCTGGTTCCCCATGGAGATAGCTCAACACTTCCTTTCTGCCTGGTCCGCTGTTACCACGGACAGGTGGGTACTGGAGGTGGTGGGAAAAGGCCTACCTCTGGAGTTCGAGCAGGCCCCAGCCCTTCAGAGCCGTCGCACCTCGGGGGGCCTCGGGGTCCACAGCCTCACTGGCGGCTCGCCAAGCCGACATCGCTCTCCTCCTCCAAAAGGAGGTGATCACGGAGGTGGAGGACCCCCCTTCAGACCCAGGGTTCGTGTCCAGGTATTTCCTGGTTCCGAAACGGACGGGGGGCTGGCGCCCCATTCTCGACCTACACGACCTGAACAAGTTCCTAAGGTCTCGAACCTTCAGGATGGTCACTCTGGCGCAGATAATACCATCTCTGGAACACGGCGTGTGGTTCTGCTCTCTGGACCTACAGGACGCGTTCTTTCACGTCCCTATCCGTCCGTCACATCGGAGATTCCTCCGCTTTCGAGGGGAGGGATCCCTCTTCGAGTTCAAGCCATGCCCTTCGGCTTATCTCCATCTCCCAGGGTCTTCACCAAATGCGGCAGTGGTGACAGCATTCCTGCGGCGCCGGGGGGTCCGGGTGTACCCTTACCTGGACGATTGGCTGATAGCAGCCTCCTCCAGACGGGAGGTGGAGCGGTCCAGAGATCTGGCCCTCCAGGTTTGCTCTCGAGTTGGCCTTCTCATCAACAAGGCCAAGTCGGAACTCGAGACGAAGCAGGTGATCCTGTTCATCGGGGCAGAACTCGACTCTCTTCGAGCCAGAGCACGGCTCCCGACGGACAGGGCCGAGGTTCTTACCTCCTTTGCCCAATCATTTCTGATTGGGCAATCGCACCCTGACCGGGACTTCCTGTGCCTTCTGGGTCTCATGGCGGCCTGTACCAGCGTAGTCCGTTGGGCCCGCTGGCACATGCGCCCCCTTCAGTGGGGACTGGCCAGCCAGTGGTCACAACGCTGCGATCCTTTGGACCAGCTAGTGATAGTGACCCGGGAGATGTGAAGCTCTCCAGTGGTGGACCGTTCCATTTCATCTGCAGGAGGGCATCCCGTTTGTCCGCCCCGAGCCGACGGTCTCTCTATCGACTGACGCCTCTCTGATGGGTTGGGGTGCCCATCTGGGGGAACACCGAGTGCACGGCCTCTGGTCCCCGGGAGTCGATGCCACATCAACCTGCTGGAGCTCCGAGCGGTCCGCCTAGCTCTCACCGCCTTTGGTCCGTTTCTCCGGGGTCAAGTGGTCCAAGTCCAGACGGACAATACCACGACCATGTACTACCTGAACCGCCAGGGCGGGACGCGCTCCATGCTTCTATGCAAGGAAGCTCTCCACATTTGGTCACTCGTGCGCAGCCTGGAGGCGGATCTCCTAGCCATTCATGTGGCAGGAGCCTCCAACACCCTGGCCAATGCCCTGGGCCGGATAGGGGCTGCATCTCACGAGTGGTCTCTCCTGCCGGTGGTAGTACAAGATCTGTTCTCCCACTGGGGCACACCTCAGGTGGACCTGTTTGCCTCCAGGGAGAACGCAAAGCTAAGGCTGTTTCATGCCCGCCCCCCTCAGCAGGGCTCGCTGCAGGGGGATGCCTTCTCGAGGATGTGGAACCCGGCCCTCTTCTATGCCTTTCCCCCATTTCCCTTGATTTACAAGGTGCTTCTCAAAGCAAGGAGGGACAAGGCGCAGGTGATCCTGATAGCCCCAGACTGGCCCCGCCAGTTCTGGTACCCAGATCTCCTCAGCCTCAGCTCCAGGCTCCCGAGGCAGCTTCCAGCTCGCCCGGACCTGCTTTCAGTCAATCAGGGAAGGTGTTCCATCCGGACCTTCAATCCCTGCACCTGACGGCTGGTTCCTGAGTGGCTAGGTTCCAGGCCTTGGGTCTTTCCGATGAGGTCCTCAATGTGGTTGGGCGTCCCGTGAGAGTCGACCAGAAAATGCTCGCCTTCAAATGGAAGAGATTCTCCATTTGGTGTCAGGGCAAGGAGCCTGGACCCTTCCTCCTGTTCTGTGGCAAGCATTTTGGACTATTTATAGTCCCTTTCTAGTCAAGGGCTTAGGTCGGTGACCCTAAAGGTGCACCTGGCAGCCATCTCTAACACGAGGTGGCAGGCAGGAAGCAGTCCAGTAGCCGCAGGGAAAAGGTGGTCGGGCGCTTTTCAAAGGCCTTGATCACATTCCCCTCCGATCGAGAACCTCCACCTCCGTGGGATCTACTGCTGGTACTGGAAAAGCTCATGGGCAAGCCATTCGAACCAATGCACAGGTGTGAACTCTCTCACCTGTCATGGAAGACCGCCTTCTTGGTGGCTATCACGTCAGCCAGAAGGATGGGAGTGCTCCAGGCGCTTTGCATCGAGTCTCCTTACCTGGTCTTCCACAAGTACAAGGTTGTCCTGCGCCCCCACCCGAAATTCCTTCTGAAGGTGGTGTCGGAGTTTCACCTTAACCAGGTGCTGACTCTGCCGGTGGTCTACCCCAGTCACACCTCGGAGGCCGAATATAGGCTCCATACTCTGGACCCTAGAAGGGCGCTCGCTTATTATAAGAAGCGCACGGCTGAAATTCGGGGAGAGGTTCACCAGCTGTTTGTCACCTATGCTGAAGCCGTATCTGGCAGACCTGCAGCCAAGCGGACGATAGGCAGGTGGGTCACCTCCTGCATAGATCGCTGGTATAAGTTGGTGGGCATGGAGCCTCCCAGAGGGATAAGAGCTCATTCTACCCGTCATACTGCTGCATCGATGGCTGCTTCCAGGGATGTCCCTATCCAGGAAATCTGCAGGACTGCTACCTGGAAGTCAGCACACACCTTTATTACCCATTACCACATCGACCTTGAGTCACGCCGGGATGCTGGTTTTGGGGCCTCGGTTCTCCAGTCTTTATTTCCCAAGTAAATATCGAGGGTGTGGCCTTGCCTCCCTCCTCCCGGAGAACTGCTAGAGTCTGCCAATAAGTGTGGATGAACAACATATCCATGTCCTAGAAATACAGGTTACTCACTGTAACAGGAGTTCTAGGAATGGTATATGTTGTTCATCCACCTGACTTCTCGACCTCCCGGCTGCGGCACAACCTGAGCTTCCAGCGGGCCAGATCTGGCGTCATGGGGCGGAGCCGAGAGTTTACCACCCGGGTGGGTGGGAGGAGCCAGCTTGAAGACCTTCCGGCAAGATTTAAAGCGGCAAGGAACCTGCCAATAAGTGTGGATGAACAACATATACCATTCCTAGAACTCCTGTTACAGGTGAGTAACCTGTATTTTCCTGCTATTCGAAAACCCCAAATGTTGGAGGCATTCCCAACTAGGGAGAGAACAAATAAATGTACAGAATGTGACAAGGCTTTTCTGGTAGCATATTCTCATGAAGTATGTCTGAAACCACACTTGAGAGAAATAAATCGACTGAGTATGACCTCATAAAGAATTTGATTGCTTTATTTTTGTTAGACAAATTGCAGTCTGGAACAATGAGTGGGACCTTGCAATCTTAGGGTATACCTTGTATAGGAGAAATAGGGGTAAGGGCAAAGGGATGGGGTCAACCTCTATGTTAGTAACATCATAGAGGCCACAGAGAATGGGTCCATCAAGGGTGAAGGAGGGGAGGCAGAATCCAGTTGCCAGCTACTGCAGGGAAAAAGTTACAAACGGGAGTGGTCTACAGGCCAAGGAGCTTGGGAGGAAAATGAAATAGAAGAAATTAGGAATGGGCAGCAAAAGGGGTGGTAGTGGGGGTGATGGGGGATCTCAGTCTGCAGGATGTGGACTGGGATACCTCAACAGTAAGGGATACCAGAAGTCAGGCCCTGCTTGACATGTTGCAGGGCTGCTTGCTGGTGCAACTGGTCAGAGAACCCACAGGACAGTCAGCCATTCTCGATGTGGTACTTACCCACTCAGAAATGGTGGCTGGAGGGAAGGTTACCCACTCAGAAATGGTGGCTGGAGGGAAGGTTACCCACTCAGAAATGGTGGCTGGAGGGAAGGTTACCCACTCAGAAATGGTGGCTGGAGGGAAGGTTACCCATTCAGAAATGGTGGCTGGAGTGAAGGTTACCCACTCAGAAATGGTGGCTGGAGGGAAGGTTACCCACTCAGAAATGGTGGCTGGAGTGAAGGTTACCCACTCAGAAATGGTGGCTGGAGGGAAGGTTACCCATTCAGAAATGGTGTCTGGAGTGAAGGTTTACTTGTTTTGTTTGTTAACCAGGTAGGTACACTGGACCAAACTGGTCTGTTTACAGGCACAGCCTTGGTGTTTTCAACACTTTAATAAACATTACATACAAAATGGAAATGGACAATACAAAAATGTAACATCAGATAATAAAGACTGCATTCAATTGAATTTAAACAAAAACATTAGCAGCTACCATGAATTAATCTACACAGTAGCTCTTTCAAGCTGTAATTAATTTGTGCAGTAGCTGTTTTCTGAATTTCTGTACAATAGCAGACAAGCAGTAAATGTGAGAGGACTTCGGCAGCTACTTACTATAGTCTGTGCCACTCTCAGTGCTACCCTGCCGGCACTTTGTGCAGCTCCCTGCCCTATTTGGACATTTGCTTTTATAGCTCACGTTTGTTAGTTTCAATCAGAAACTAACAGGTCACTCTGCCATTTGCTCCTTATAATAATCTACCACTAGGGGTGTCTGCTAAACACTGTGTACTCTCTCCTTACTTAAAAGAACTGTTTTGTTCTCTCCTTTATAAGCTACAGACCTTTGTACTCACAATCGAGAATTTTTTCCCCACGGATGCACATCATAACTTGTAAAATTACGTTTTTGCTTCTGACCTGCCTACTGCTCCACTCATTTGCTAAGCTTTCCCTCTTCCCATGCTCCCATAGCTATTCATGGCATCAGCACCCAAATGAAGATTTCCATTTTTCAAACCAGCTGGTCTGACCTAATGAATGCTTTGATCTCACTCCACTATTAATCCCTAGATATCTAAATTATCTGGTAGCTGCCTACCTAAACAATACACTCAGCCCCAAAATCACCCCTGTCACCCTGTGTTCCCATCACAAGATCTGGTATTTTCTGCTGCTCGCTATCCTACTAGCAGGCGATGTGGAATTGAACCCTGGTCCTCCACATCATCAGACGTGTAATGATGTCTCCTGGGCCACTACTACAGGGCTTCGTATTGCCCACCTAAATATTAGGAGCCTTATATGTAATCTCACTGATCTAGAAGCATGGGTCTCCATACATAACCCAGACATACTGTGCCTATCAGAGACATGGCGCAAACCTTCCACCCCTGACTCAGTCTGTTCGTTAAAAGATTACAGTCTCCTCAGGCACAACAGACTATCACCAAAACGGAGTGGGGGTGTTGCATTGTTTTATAAGGCACATCTAAATGTTTAGCTAACTAATATCCCACAATCCTCCACTTGTGAATCCCTTCATGCACTTCTACTTTTGGGCACCAAGAAACTACACATAATTGTTGCCTACAATCCGCCCTATTGTCAAATTTTCTTGAGGAAGCAGTAAAAATAGCAGGGAACAGTGAGCTACTCATTCTTGGGGATATGAATCTAAATTGGCTTGGGCAAACTCATAGCTCACTACTATCTACAATCCAAAACTATCACCTACACCAAGTCATATCTGTGCCAACAAGGATCTCCCATAAAGCAACGTCTGGTATGCTATTGGACTGGATATTAAGAAATAGGGTTGACAGAATTGTTGATGCAGGCATCCTTCCCGACTCAATATCTGATCACTCCCCCATCTTCTGCACATGGCAACACTCCCGCTCCCAATCTCTGCCACCACGCTATATCACCTTAAGGAACTATGCCAACCTAGATCAAGCTAAGTTTCTATATGAAGTTTCATCAGTTGATTGGTCTTATCTTTCTCAGCCCCTGGATGCCCAAAAAGCTCTAGACTATTTTCTAGATCAATTTCTAGCAGTCCAAAATAGACATACTCCCCTTGTGACCCGATGTGTTCGAGTAAAACCTACTAGGTGGCTACACAAAAATCTCCTAGCTGTGTTGCACACCAGGGATAAGAGCTGGAGGTGCTTCAGGATATCTGGCCTCAATATTAACTTCCAGACATACAGGGCACAGATAAGTGTTTGTAAAAAGCAGATCAGGCTAGCAAAAAGCTCTCACTACAAGGGGCTACTGCTGGAAGCATCTGGTGATGCTAGAAAATTCTGGGCACATGTGAAAACATTCCTAGGATCAAAGAAAACTCACCTGGAAGACGATATGGTCATAAATGGAGTCCACTGTAATGATCCTAGAACCATTGCTGAAGCATTTAATAAGCAATTCTCTGACCTGTCCAGTTTCACATCGGCATTCCTCCCAACGCAGCTATCATCCATATCCTCTCCACCCAACTACTCTGCTTTTCCCCTCCTTTTTACTTTAAGGCAGTAACTAAATCTGAAGTTCTCATTTTTTTTAACTCTATTTCTGATAACACCAGTGTGGGCTCTGATGGCATTGAGCCCAAACTTCTAAAACTGGCAGCACCATTCATTGCCCAACCTTTGTCTAGAATTTTCACCCTCTCGCTTTGTACTGGATATGTCCCTGTGATCTGGAAAGTGGCCAAAGTCACCCTGGTCCCAAAGAAAGGTGATAAAAGAATCATGACGAATTATCAACCGATAGCCATACTATCTGTATTATGCAAAATTTTGGAAAAATTAGTATCTATCCAAGTTACTGAATTCCTGACTAAATATAACCTCTCACCGATTCAGCATGGTTTTCATAAAGGTCATAGCACCTCCACAGCCTTGCTTCATCTGACTAATGACACTCTTACTGCAGTGGACAATGGCCATCTCACAGGGGCACTCTTTGTTGACCTCATGAAGGCATTTGACCTTGTCGACCATCCTCTTCTACTAGACAGTCTCCTAGCCCTCGGCTTCTCTTGTAACTCAGTGGCCTGGTTTAAGAGCTATCTATCAAACAGAACCCAGTTGGTTAGAATTAATTCCTCTGAGTCCAGCCCCCTGCCAATTAAAACCTTGGTGTCCCTTAGGGGTCGATATTAGCCCCCCTTCTTTTCTCTGTTTTTATTAACAGCATCTCGTCAGCTATCCCTGATTGCTCTGCGATCCTATATGCGGACGACCTGGTCTTATACTGTAGTGATAAGAATGTAGGCCACATAAACCACCAAACACTCTCATCTGCTTTCATGTCTATTCAATCTTGGCTCTTCCACCATAAGCTAATCCTTAATGCTAGTAAAACGCAAACCATGCTGTTTGGGACTGCAATCAAATTAAAACGCAGTAGAGACTCATTTAAGGTATCTGGACAGGGTGGGATGGACCTTGAATCGGTACGCTCCTTCAGGTGCCTTGGAGTCCTCCTTGATGAAAACCTCAATTTTGCTAAACACATAATAGCCACCTGTAAAATGGTTAGCGCTAAAATTAGGGTAGCCTACAAAACAAGCCATGTCCTTACACAGTCAGCTAGATTAGCCATTGCCCATGGGATATTGCTCCCGTCACTATCCTATGGGGTAGCCTCCTATCTCTATGCATCCCTCTCACTCCTTAGAAAGTGGGATACCACCTACAACAGCATCTGCAGGTATGCCTCTGCCTCCCCCTGGTCAAAACACCACTGTCAGCTCTATGCTGATCTAAATTGGCTACCCCCCAATTTTGCTCATGCTCTGGTCCTTGGCTCTTTAACTGACAATATTCTCAGAGCAGGTATCCCTGTCTTACTTGCCTCCCTGCTTACTCCACACTGCCCTCCTCATGTGGTCTTCGATCATCTCACAAATCTCTGCTGCTTATACCCATATGTGAATCTAACAAAGGAACCCTAGCTTTCTCACATTTGGCAGCCAAACTCTGGCACTCCCTACCTCCTGAGGTCCATCTAGCTCCCAGTCATGGCCAATTCAAAAACAAATATCGCTCCTTCCTCTTTAGCCAAGTCTCCTGTACCTGCTTCAACCCCCCCGAACATGAGACCCAGTTTTTCTGCTGCTCTGCTGACACTCTCTCCCTGCTGTATAATGATCTCCACTTCACAGGCACTTAAGTTTCAAATGGCTATGCTTTATGCTCTGATACCAATTTGTTGTTTGCTTGATGCATTGTATTTCAGTGTTGTATTGACTATGTACTCTTAACTATCCTGTAATTAACCCATGTACCAGTGAACTCTTATCTGTCTTAGTTTCTCTCTCATTGTACAATATGCACTTCCCTGTTTTACCCCACCTGACTGAAATCCTCTCTGGTTGTGCCTGGCAATAGTCATATTTTTTGGCATGGCAGTTATCTGGTAAACAAAACTAATTAATTACACTATTACTGAAACCGATTATAATTACTACATCTGTATGAACCAAACTGTGCAAAACAATGTAACCTTGTTTCTGTAACCCATTCCAAACACAGTACCTTATTCATGATGTAACCCTGATGTAAGTTCCATTGTCTGTTTTGAACCATTTCTGTATTTGCCACCATCTGTTATTTTCCCTGAAATTGCTCTGTAATTCTCCCGGGTCGTGCCTGAAAATAGTCATCTCTATGGCTAGTGCGCTTACCCGGTAAACAAAAACTAAATAAATAAAAATAAACAGAATGTAACAGCAAGTATAAGAAGTAGCAGCAAATAAGCATGCGCTATTCTGTCCTTAACTAGAGGCAAAGAATTGTGATATCTACAGGTAAAAGAGGCAAAGAATTGTGCTATCTATGGGTAAATTGTTCCACTGTTTTATAGCAAAATATGAAAAGGCTCTTTGACCCCCAGTTGTTTTATTGGCAAATTACATTATAAAGTACTTGCCTTTATTTATGATGCCACTTGAGACAGATCCTCAAACTACGTTGCTGTACTCCAAAACTGGCAACAAATAATTTCTTACAATTAGTTTTTGCTTCAGATGTGAGCACGTTTTTCAACCTGTATAAATGTCCAGCTTTTTCTGCAAGTTACCAGTAGCAATTTCCATGTGCTTTTGCGTAGTTAAAACAAGAGTCCATTGTTATTTCTGAAAGTTTAAAAATGATCAACTGTCTCTACCACAACTTTATCCAACATTTCAGTGCTTAGTTTATGTGTACAGTTATTGTACTTTTGCAGAGTACAAAAGAGGATGGCCTTTAAAATCTTCCTATTCAACAGCAGCTTATTCACATCAAACCATTTTTGCAGTTTGGTAAATTCAGATGTCAAACTTTTATTCAACACATCAATATTACTTGCTGCAGTGTTCAGTACCACATTATCAGCATATCATCAGCATAGAAAATAAGTTTTGTGTCGCCACACAGAAATGGCATAACATTCACAAATATTATAAGTAACAGTGGACCCAAGTCTGAACCTTGAGGTACATCATGCTGCACAGAACAGGAAGACATCAAAACACCATTCACTGTCACCTTCTTCTGTCTGTTTTTTTAAGTACTCATCAAACCATTTTAACGTCGGTGGACCCACTACAAGGTTCCCCACTTTTGCCTCCAGGAGGGACTGATCCACCAAATCAAATGCCTTGGTTGGGTCCCCGAAGATCACAATGGTCAGGATATGCTTCTCCATATTCCAGTGCAAGTCATTTGTGAACCTGACCAAGACAGTGGTCATCCCACGCTCCCTGCTGAAGCCAAACTGAGAATCTGTGAGGAGCTAATGACAGGGGTGGTTAGAGACGGAAAGGGAGTGGGAGGCAGGAGGCAGGGGCCAGATAGCAGGAAGAACGGGGGGGACCTGGAATGCAGGAGAATGGGGGGAGCAGTGAATCAGAGTAGGAGGGGCAGGGGGAAGAGGGAGGAAAGCGCAAGGAGAAGGACCAGTTGGGAGGAAAGGTAAAGGAGAAGGACCAGAAGTACAAGGAGGATTCAGTAAAGGGAGCTGAGGGTTTGGCCAGGGGAGCACGACTCAAGGAGGAACTAAATGGAGACAGGAAGGAAGGGAGGATGAGCCAGGCTAGTTTAGCAGATGGGGAGAAGGACCAGTTATGAGCAGTGAGGGGGAATTAGAAGGAACAGAAGGATACTCAGGAGGAGGAGAGCATAGGATTGGAGGAGGGGTGGCCATGGTAAATAAGATGGGGTGGCATGTGGCACCCAGATGGGAGGAACAAGGCCAGCTGGGTGGAGGGGCCTGTAGAAAGGATGAGGACATGGAAGGGGAAATGGAGGAAAAGGAGTGGTCAGAGTGCTCCTGCTGGGGATTCTATGATCAGGGGTATCAAATGGGATAGGGAGGGAGAAGCCTGGCCAGTTAGAACAAGATGCTTCCCTGGACTAACGGTGCACAGGGCTAAGCACGAGGTATATCAGCTGGCAAAGGATTGTGGGGGTTCCCCAGACATACTGGTCCACCTGGGTACAAATGACATTGAGGGAAATAGCTGAGCTAGAGATACAGGCAAGATTCAGGAGCTCGCCAGGGTCTGTCATGACATAGATGCACAGTTTCCTTCTCAGAAATCCTGCCAGTGCCAAGGGCTAGTGGGGAACACAAAAGGAAAATTAGGAGATAAACCAGTGGCTCAGGGGGTGTGTGAGGCCAGAGGGTATGGGTTGATGGGGATTGGGGAGACCTGGGAGGATAAGGAGCTGTATGCTAGAGATAGACTACATCTCAATTTGGAGGAGGGAATCCTTAAGTTGAAAATAGAGGTTCATTGGTGAAAAGTGGGGTTTAAACTTGTGAAGAGGGGTGGGATGGGAGAAAAGGCTGTCAAGGGGTGCCGATAAAGGAGGGACTCTGTCTCACCCCTGGGGACCAGGAGGATTGCAGAAAAGGCCAACTGGCAAGTGCAGACCAGGGAAAACAGAATCCCCATGGGAACACGAGCAGGGAAATGGAACTATAGGAAAGGGTGGAAGGTAGTCCTGCTAAATGCCAGGAGCTTGGGCAATAAAATGCTTGAGCTCCAGGCGTGCTAACTGAGGAGCAGTGGATGTGGCAGCGGTCACTGAGACTTGGGCCACTGCAAGACATGACTGGGACCTGAACCTGGAGGGATACACTATGTTCAGGAAGGACAGGGGAGGAAGGGAGGAGGGTAGCAATGATAGTCAAAAACTGCATTGGCATAGGGGAGTGAGGAGGCGGAGGGAACCGTGGAGGCGATTTGGGTCACCTTGATAACAAGGGGCAAGAGAGTAAAATAGGAGTGGTGTATAGACCCCTGCCCTGGCAGAGGAGCTGGAGGACAGTCTGGTGGCAGATGTTGGAGACACTGCAGACTGGGCAGAGGACAGTGGTGGTGTTGGGGACTTAAACATGCCAGGAACAGACTGGGAGACTATGACATCCTCTGTGACCAGGGAACAGAGGTTGTTGGATGTCTTTCAAGATGCGTTCCTAACTCAGCAGGTGAGGAACAGACAGGGTGGCTTACGGGTACTGGATGTGGTCCTGGCAGACAGTGACCAGATTGGGGGCCTGGAGTAAGGGACCCATTGGCGGGGAGTGACCATGCCACGGTCTGGTTCTGCCTGGACCTAGGAGGGTAGAAGGCTGCACAAAGACGGAAGTAACCGACTTCAGGGGGCGGATTTTAAGGAAATGGGAAGGATCCTTAAGGAGCATTTGGATGGGATTGGGTCAGACATGGACGCTGATAGTAGGTGGGAAATCATCAGGAGAGGGGTGCAGGATGCTACCAGCACCTGTGCAAGAGTAAGACGAAAATGCGGTAGGGCCCAAAAACCCTGTTGGTGGACCAGGGAGGTCCAGGAGGTGGTGCGGGGAAATAAAGCAGCCTATAAGCAATTCAAGTGCTCAAGGAGTGAAAGGGATCGAGGGGAGTACGAGCTGATGGCTAGAAGGGCCACTAGAGTGGTGAGGGTGGCTAAGGCAAGGAAGGAGCAGAACCTGGCCAGGGAAATTAGGAGAGGGAACAAGGGGTTCTTTAGATACATTGGGAAAAACGAAGGGTGAAGGGCAGATTAGCAGGATTAAATCAGGAGAGATGGGCACAAGACCCGGGGAGCAGGCTGAGGTACTAAATGAGTACTTCACCTCAGTTTTCACCAGGGAAAATGGGGTGCTGCATCATACATGGGAGGAGACAGAGATACTGAGGAGGGGGACCCTACCGTCACGGCAGGTCTGGGGAGAGGGAGGCATCACTGGCAGGTGGGGAGGGCTAAGCAGGAGAAGAGGTACGGAAGTGGAAATCACAGCAGAGAGAGTGAGGAAGCCCTCAGCTCCCTTAAGACGGAGAAAGCACTGGGGCCAGATAAATTACATCCCAGAGTGCTGAAGGAACTTGCAGATGTCCTGGCGAAACCCCTGGCAGAGCTTTTCACCATCTCTCTGAGGACAGGGTGGGTGCCCCAAGACTGGAAGGTGGCGCATATAGTGCCTATCCACAAGGGGGGATCAAGGGAGGTGGCAGGGAACTACAGGCCTGTCAGCCTGACATCGGTGGTGGGCAAGGTGATGGAGGGCATTGTCAAGGAGAGGCTAGGGGGGGACCTGGATAAGTCAGGGTGCCTGAACGATAGACAGCATGGATTCATCCCGGGGAAATCGTGTCAGACAAACCTGGTGGAGTTCTATGACTGGGTGACAAGTGCCTTGGACCTGGGTAGACCAGTGGATGTCCTCTTTCTAGACTTCAGCAAGGCATTTGACTCTGTTCCTCACGTGGGCCTGTTGGATAAGCTGGGAGAAATGGGGGTGGGGAACCAGATGATCAGATGGATAGGCAATTGGCTCCAGGACTGGACCCAGAGGGTCGTAGTTGGTGGGATAGTCTCATCCCCAAGGAGGGTCATTAGTGGGGTCCCACAGGGATCAGTTCTTGGGCCCCTTCTGTTCAACGTCTTACGTATCCGACATAAGGACAGGAATCAGGAGTGAGATAGTCGGGAAGATCATGGAAGCACTACTGAAGGAGAGATTGGTGGAACATCTGGTTGTCAATGGACTACAGGACCCAAGGCAGCATGGTTTCACCAGGGGGAGGTCATGTCAGACCAACCTCGTTGAATTTTTTGACTGGGTGACTAGGGAGGTGGATCAGGGGAGGGCAGTGGACATGGCCTATCTGGACTTCAGCAAGGCCTTTGACACTGTGCCACATAGAAGACTATTACACAAACTGGGGAATATGGGTGTGGGCAGGACAGTAGTGTGGTGGGTAGGTACTGGCTGGGTGGCAGGACACAGGGGTGGTGGTAAATGGCTGTCACTCCACAGAGGAAGAGTGACCAGTGGGTACCACAGGGATCAGTGCTGGGACCGGTCCTATTCAACACCTTCATCAGTGACATTGCACAGGATCTAGAAGGCAGAATTTCACTGTTCGCTGATGACACAAAGCTCTGTAACAGAGTAGACACACCAGAGGGTGTAAATAGAATGAGAAGCGACCTGCAGAAACTTGAAGAATGGTCAGGGGTTTGGCAGTTGAAATTCAATGCAAAGAAGTGCAAGATAATGCATATGGGGCACAAAAACCCTGGCACAATATATCAGTTGGGGGTGAGGATATAGCATGCACCAAGCAGGAAAGGGATCTTGGGGTTGTCATCTCTGATGACCTCAAGGTGGGAAACAGTGTGACAAGGCAGCAGGTAAAGCAAATAGGATGCTGGGATGTATAGGCAGGGCATCACCAGCAGGAAAAGGAGGTCATAATTCCGCTATACAAGACACTAGTGAGGCCCCACCTGGAGTACAGTGTACAGTTCTGGAGACCATACCTCGTAAGGACATACACAGGGTAGAGAAGGTTCAGAGGAGGCAACAAGATGGTGCATGGATTGCATCACAAGTCCTATGAAGACAGGTTGAAGGAACTGAACATGTACTCCCTGGAGGAGAGGAGGAGAGAGGGATATGTAGAGACATACAAGTATCTTACAGGGAGGAACAGGGTGCAGGAAAACACTATTTTAAGCGAAAAAGATGTTCCAGGACTAGAGGGCATGGGATGAAGTTGGAGGAGGACGATTCAGAGAAACATGAGAAAGAATTTCTTCACAGAGCGGGTGGTGGACAAGTGGAACACCCTGCCAGAGGAAGTGGTGGGGGCTGAAACAATCACGGGATTTAAGAATGCATGGGATAGACATAAAGGAATTCTAGAGGTCGGGGGTAAGGGGAAACAGACTTCTAGGAAAACAAACTGAACTTACAAGCTCAGATGGGCAGACTGGGTGGGCCATAGGCCCTTATCTGCCGACACTGTCTATGTATCTATGAGATGAGTCTCTTTGCAGATGACTCGAAACTGGGGCAGTGGTGGATGGGGAGGAGGAGGAGGAGGGTGGCCCTACAGGGGACCTGGAGGCTCTGGAAAGATGGTCTAGAAAGTGGAAGCTGAGGTTCAATGCAGGGAATGCAAGGTACTCCCACCTGGGGCCAGAAACCCAGGCCAAGTGTACACCCTGGGGAATGCTACAAGTCTCGATGGCTGAGAGGACCTGGGGTAGTGGTGGATGTCAAGATGAACAACTCTGAGACTTGTAGGAGGGCAGCAGCCAAGGCCAACAGGATGCTGGGATGCATCGCTAGGGGAATCACCTTAGAAGGATGGAAGTGATACTCCTCTGTATAGCTGCTTGGTGAGGCCGCACTCTGAGTACTGCATGCAGTTTTGGGAGGCCACACTTAATAGGGACATTAACCTCCTGGAGAGGGTCCAGAGGAGGGCAACCAAAATGATTTGGGGCTTGGGGACAGGACCTATGAGGAGAGGCTCGAAGAGCTAAATATGTACACATTGGAAGAGAGAAGGGACCAGGGGGACATGATAGAGGTCTTCAGGTACATGAAGAGGGTAAATAGGGGAGGAACAGTCAGGGTGCTTCGAAGGAAGGAGGAAGGGCCACTAGAGGGCATGGGTGGAAGCTGGAGGGGGGAAGATTCAGGGGAGAAAGGAGGAGGTGCTACTTCACTGAGAGGGTGGTGGAGCCATGGAATGCACTGCCTAGGGGGCTGGTGGCGGCAGAGACAGTGGAGGGGTTCAAGAGGGGTGGGACAGGTACAGGGAAGGGTTCTGGAAGCAAAATCCAATGCAGCAAGAATATCCAGAACTGGGAAGGGAGAAGCCAGAGAAGGCGAGGGGGACAGCAAGGTCAGCACCCAGGTTGGGGCTGACCAAACGAGCAGACACGAAAGACCGTTAGGCCTATTCTGCTGGCATTTTAGTATGTTAGTATGTTAGTAATGCACCTGGGAAACAAAAACCCAGGAGAAGAGTACACAATAGCAGGGGAGGTACTAACAACAAAAAATGGAAAGGGACCTGGGAGTAGTCATATCAGATGACCTAAAGGTGGGTAAGCAATGTGAGAAGTCAGTAAGGAGAGCCAGGGGGATACTGGGATGCATAGGAAGGGGCATCACAAGTAGAAAAAGGGAAGTGATTATCCCTCTATACAGACAGTTGGTGAGACCCCATCTGGAGTACTGTGTGCAGTTTTGGAGACCTCATCTACGCAAGGACATAGACAGGATGGAAGCAGTCCAGAGGAGGGCAACTAAAATGGTGCATGGTCTACATCAGAAACCATATGAAGAGAGACTGAGAGAGCTTAATATGTATATCCTTGATGAAAGGAGGGACAGGGGGACATGATAGAAACGTTCAAGTACCTCAAGGGAATCAACAAAGTCCAGGAGCGTAGCATCTTTCAGAAAAAGAGATGTGTAAGAACAAGGGGGCACAGTTTAAAGATAGAGGAGACGGCTTCAGGGGTAATGTGAGGAAATTCTTTTCACGGAGAGAGTGATGGATACATGGAACAGCCTTCCTGAGGAGGTCGTTGGGTCTAAAACAGTGGGGGAATTCAAACATGCTTGGGACAGACACAAAGCAATTATAGTGCGGGGTTGCAGGAAGCAGGCTGTTGGTTAACTAGAATCTGCAGCTTATCCAGTAGGTAGGGAAATGGGCAGACTGGGTGGGCCAAGTGGTCCTTTTTTGCCGTCAAATTCTATGTTCTATGTTTCTATGTTTTCTAATAGCAAGACTGGTCTATAATTACTCAAAACCTCTGAACTCCCTCCCATATATTATGGAATAACAAATGCTGTGGCTAGACCAGTCCTTTAGCACCTAACTTACCACTTACTTTAGCAACTTACTTACCACTACCCTACAACTATCCACCTTACTTGGAGAGAAGCTGGAATTCGTTGATAACTTCAAATACCTTGGAGTCTGGATTGATAACAAGCTTGACTATTCTGTCCATATTGAGGAGCTACTAAAAAAACTGAGACAAAGGCTTGGTCTATTTTTTAGAATAAAGCACTACCTCAACAGAGACTCCAAAAAAAGATTAATCCAGGCATCATTCCTATCCCTCATTGACTATGCTGACTTTCTCTATTGCCATTGTTCACTGCCCCGCTTAAATAAGCTGGACACCCTATATCACAGGTCCATCAGATTTATTACTGACCTTCCCTCCAGCACCCATCACTGCTCCTTTTATAAGGCAGTTAACTGGACATCATTACAACACAGAAGAAATAGGAATGCTGCAATTTGGATATTCAAAGCTTTATCAGGCAGTCTACCCACCTATATCACAGACTGTTTTACCCGAATTACTTCTAGGCCATACAACTTAAGGATCAGCAAACTTATCATTCTAAAGGTCCCCAATGCCTGCACCCGGTTTGGGAGGGCCGCTATCAGCTACTCACTAGCAGTTGCATGGAACTCACTCCAAAAAACCATGAAGCTAAATAGCCTCTTACCTTTAACATCCTTCAAAAGATTATTCTCCACCGTATTCCCAGAAGTCTGCAATTGCTTTAACAAGGCCTAATCCCCGACCCTACCTACCCGCACCCCCTTTTCCGTGTTCCATTATGCTAGCTCTACTTCTTTTTTCCAGTCACCTGATATACTCTCATAAAAGCCAATTAGGACCTATAATTTACATATTATGCCTGCTATACCCATTGCCTCCTTTTCTTACAGGTTAAATGGTTTTAATGTGCCTTGTATATATGTAAATTGTTATATATTAGCACTTTATGTCATTGTACTACTGTTTATGTTTTTCTTGTCTATGTAATAATACTTGCACTTCTTGACCACTCAGGTCCATCTTGTAAATGAGCTACGCTCAATGATGTTCACCTGATTAAATAAAGATTTTGATTGATTGATTGAACTTCAAACATTTTGAGTTGGCGCCATCCACCCCAGGGCCTTTAGTGATATCTAAAACTATTAAGGAGTTGAATGCTTCTCTATAAAAGGTCATTTACACAGTCGCCTTTGCATCTGAGCAACCTGAACACTTGAGTTGCTCCAGTGCAAAGGCAGCCGCAGCCGTGAGAACACTGTGCCACTTCGGGAGCCACAAAAAAACTCAAGACGTGGGCTGCAGTGAGTGTTGTAAGCAGCTGTGTGGACAGGCTGCACCACTTGTTCCAGTGTACCAGGGGATGACATCAGTCAGCAGATGAGCTCCACCTCCCCCCATCGAGTCACAGCCCTTCACCAGTGCATCTTGCAACAGTGCTGAGAGGGGCCAGGTAAATGTGCACCATGAACGCTCTGGAAGGTCAGAGCACACAGGAGCAGCAACACAAGGTAAGCCGAATGGCTGTGTATACCTGCCCTTTGAGACTGCTCTCAGGTAGTTTCTGCCTATCTTAAGACCAGATCACAAACCATTGCAGCCTAGTTCCCGTTTATTTGATTGGTGTAACATTCCAGATCAGAGAAAGAAAAGTTAAATTTGTCAGCAATTTTCTTTTTATCAACATTTTTTTTCAATTGTTTAACCAGGTGAGACACACTAAGCTGAAAGCTTGTTTACAGGTGCAGCCTGGGAGCACAGGGAAGTGACTTGCTCAGGGTCACACAGTATGCAAGTGGGAGCTGTGGGATTCAAACCCAAGTCTCCAGATTTGCATCTCAGAGCCTTAAACCACTGCGCTATACTGCCTCCCTGACATATTTGATTCCTTCATCTATTATTCTATCTAAACTTTAGCAATTGGTTTTATCAAGTCATTAACTGATTTCCCAAACATTTTAACATTACCTACATTTTGTGTGTGTTGCTGAATGTAATATTTGTTTCATAGCAATTTGTATCTCATTTTTGCATTTGTTTCTCAAATTTCTATTATTTTGCCAGATCCCGACATCACCTGTGGCTTTATAATTTTCTTAAAACTTATCTCTTTCTTTTATAAGCTTTATTATGTCTGAATTTATCCACATATTAGTCCTGTTTCACTGTCCTCTTTTTAAAGGGTGCACATTTATCCATAACCCCAATTAATTTCTTCAGGAAGATTTCAAGAGCCTCATTTACATCCTTTAGTGCCTCTAGGGGTGACCAATCAGTATATGCCAGTTCTGCCTTGTAATTATCTTTGAAAGTTGCACCTAATGTTCTAAATTCAATTATTCTAGGTTTTCTTTTAGGTCTTTTGTTACTTCAGATACAAAGTATTGGAGCATGGTCACTCACACCATTGGGTAGAGAGCCACATGTCCCAGCGTTCATCCTACTGTTAACCATTACCCAGTCAATCAATTTGCCTTCATTAGTTTTATTGTTATTTATTTATTTAAAAGTTTTACCACGAAGGCATGCTGAACAGACTACTGCTCGATTCCAGATGCGTTCTGGGGCAAAGGGGTAGAGGAGAGTACAATAGAAACAGTGTACAACAGTAGCAAAACAAGCATACAGAATATTGCATTACAGTATGATTGACACAAGACAGTACAAAAGGGCATCTTTTAACATACAACTGAACAGGAGGCAACTATACAGGTCATTGGCTTACAGCTAGTGCTTAGACAGCAGTAAAGAGCAAAAGTGTGTCACTTAATATACAGTACATACTAATGGGGGGACTAGATTCTGGTGACAGAAATGCTTCTTAGGCACATAAACAGGTGGAAGAGAAGTGTGTATTAATAAGGTTGTTGAGGTGCTGGCTGGGGGAGGTGTGGCGATTGTCCACAGGGAGGGAGTTTCACAGTTTTGGCATGTGGTAGCTAAAGGCTGCTCATCCCGCCGTGGTGGACCTATGCGGGACTGACAAGGATCGGGAGTCAGGGTTCCTGAGTGGGTAGCCAGGGGGATGGGAGATGTTAGGAGTGGGGCAAGGTAGGGTGGCAGTGACTTGGTCCAGAACCTGGCCGTGAATCTAACACTGTGAGATTGCCTCCAATCCTGAAATGAGGGGAGTTCCAGGGATTGGTAGAGGTTGCAGTGGTGAGTAGTAGGAGGGACAGTCCAGAGCAAAATGACAGAATTGAGTAGAAGAGTGGGTCCATTCTGGCTAGGGAGGACTTGGGAGCAGCACTGTAGACTACATCACCATAGTCGAATATAGGGAGAATCATTTTCTGCACAATTGCACAGCGTGCCTGCAGGGGATTGCAACCACAGTTATGGTATAAGGTGCCCAGTCGGGGTGAAGCTTTTTGTGGATGGCTTCAGTGTGTGCAGAAAAGTCGAGGTGCTGGTCAAGCCAGACCCCGAGATATCTAAAGGAGGAGCAGGCCTCCAAAGAAGTCTATCAAGGGTGGGAGAGGGAGATGAGCTGAGATAGTCTCTGCCTTGTGCCAAAGGTCATGGAGATTGTTTTCTTGGCATTTAGAAAAAGTTGATTAGAGTGAAACCAGAGCTGAACATTTCTGAAGTCCTGCTGTAGTCTGGTCTCCACATCAGAGGAAGAGGGGCCGGATGCATACAGTACCGTGTCATCCACATACATGGGAATGGATTTGTGTGGGCAGGCTAAAGGCAGGTCATTTAGGAAGATGGAGAACAAGAGCGGGCCAAGGACCGAGCCTTGGGTGACACTAGCAGTAACAGGTAGGGGAGCAGAGGTGGAGTTGCCAACTTGGACTGATTGGGACCGACCCACCAGATAGGAGTGGAACCAGCTGGTAGCCTCGCTAGGGAGACCAGCATGGGAGAGTTTGGTCAGGAGGAGGAAATGTGATGCAGAGTTGAAAGCCTTTGCTAGGTTGATGAAAATGGCTGTGGTGATATGGCCTTTATCCATCCCAGAGAGGATGTGGTTGGTGAGTCTTAGGAGGGAGGAGGTGGTAGTGGAGTGAGATTTCCTAAAACCAGGCTGGTAGGGTGAGAAGAAGGAGGTGGAGTTGAGAAAGGAGGAGAGTTGCGTGAAGGACTATGTGCTCCTGGAGTTTAGCTAGTATAGGGAGGCGGGAGATCGGGTGATAGTTGCTGGGGGAGGAGGGATTGCCACCTTTAGGGAGGGGGATGACCATGGTGTGCTTCCAGTCGGTGGGGATAGAAGTGAGTGAGAAAGATTTGTTGAAAAGTAAAGCCAGAGGGGTGGCTATGGCAGGAGCCGAAAGGTACAGCATTTTTGAGTCTAGATCCTTTGAGCATTTATCATTGGAATGACTTGGGTCGAGTAAGGCCTTAAAAACTTCAGCAGGGGTAACCTGTTGAAAGGAGAAGGAGGAGGGAGAAGGGGCATCCTGGGCAGGGGGCATGGTGGGATTGCATTGAGCAGGGGGGAGGATAGACAAAAGTGACGAGATACAGTTTGTGAAGAAGGAGTTGAATTCATCTGCCACTGCCAGGTGTTCTGAGATGGTGGAGCTGCTGGCGTTGAGGATGGGTGGAGGGCTGTGATGGTTTGGTGAAGTGATGAAACCACCCTCCAGAATTTGGCAGGATGATTTATGTATGTATTGCAGGAGGATTTGAAATAATTGGCTTTAGCCCATCTGATTTTACTTGTACAGGCATTGCGAAGTGAGCGGTACCTTTGACAGTCCGCAGGGGAGCCAGAGATTTTGTAGGCCTTCCAGGCCTGGTCTGTAGCTCTGAGGTGGGCCAGTATGTCGACGGGGAGCCAGGGCAGATGGGTACTGCCCATCCTGGTCTTTCTAAGTGGGGCATGTTTGTCCCAAGCTGTGAGGAACCTGGACCTGAAGTACTCCAGGGCGGAGTCAGTAGATGTAGCCTGGGAGATGGGTGACCAGTTGGTATATGCCAGGTTGTTCAAGAGTGAAACTGGGTCCAAGGATTTGTAGGATCTTGTCAGGGTTTTGTGTGGCGGTGCCTTGGGCCAAAATATTTTCCTTACCAAATAAATCATGTGATGGTCACTTAGAGAGTCTGGTAAGAGACCTGAGGCATAAACCCTGTGTGGGTGCATGGTAAGGGACCAGTCCAGCACAGTGTGGTTGTGGATTTATGATTCAAGTGTGTGGGTTCCGTGATCTGTTGTGAGAGGTTTAATGAGGCGACTTTGTTATGAAATTTTGCAGTGGCACTTGAGAGCCAGTTCAAATTAAAGTCCCCAAAGACATAAAGCTCACCACCCACTGCATGTGATTTGAGGGTACCCAGGTGGTCTATAATGTAGGGTTTGGGGGTGTCTGGGGAGCAATAGGAGCCTGCAATAAATAAGGGTGCTATGCTGTGGAGTGAGAACTTTATCAACAGTGAGTCTGTAGACTGCATGGGCAGTGAAAGCGAGACAGGTAAATTGGAGGGTAGATAAGATGTACATGGCTATGTCGCCACCTCTTTTGTTACCAGGGCGGTCCTGGCAAATGAGCGAGCAGCCAGGGATAGAGACTTCTGTGTCCTGGTTGTGGAGCTTTAGCCATGTCTCAGCTATAATCAGGATATCTGGTTTGAGTGATAGGGCAATTGGTTGTAGCAGAGTGATTTTATGTAGAAGACTGCAGATATTTAGGTGCAATAGTTTTAAGCCCCGAGGGAGGTGGAGAGGATAGGCGGAGTTTCAACCTGCGGTAGTGGCGGGTTGCCCGAGGTAGCTTGGGCCAGGGTTTGGTTCTGTATCCCCAGCTAGCAGTAGCATTAATAGAAGTTTAGTTTTTGGTATGACCCCCAGGAGTTTTTGCCGAGAAGTTAGAGGTTGTAGCCATGAGATATGCACTGAGGAGATCTGTGTGGTGCATTTTAGGGCTAGTAAACTGGCATGTATGAAGGAAGGGAGGATGGAAGGGCCAACCCAGCTGTTGTGTGGGGGAGGGGGACTCTGGAGGCATCCTGGATGAGGCGGTAGCATGGGAGGGTAAGCGAGCACCCTGGACTAAATTTATGTTATGCCGATTCAGCATCTCGGGGTATGTGGATGGTGGGAGGGACACTAGGGGTGTCTGGATAGTAAAAATTACTAAGTAAACTGGCAGCATGGTGTGGCAGTGCGAGTACAGAGAATTCTGTAGTGTCGGCCTCTAGTGGCCAGGGTTGATGTACTGCAAATGGAAAAATTTCTCGATTGGTTTTTACAACCATGTGATCCCTCCTATATAGTGCGAGGTTCACCAAGGGTGGTGGTGGGGCCGCCGATGTGAAGCATTGGCAGGGCTTTCCTCACTCGGCTTGAAATCTCGGCCGCACTGTTTTTTGAGCTCCGTACCTGAGGTGATGTGGCAGGGGGTTGTTCTGTAGCTTGGGGGAGGGCTGAAGCTTCCGAGGCCCTCACGACCACCTTGCGGGCGAACAATCTGAGGAGAGAGCAAGACAAGAGGTGGGGGTTTTAAGGAGGTAGTATAGAAGAGGGGCAATGTCTGAGACTAGATTTAGGCCAGCCTGCAGCCGTTTTACATAAACTTAGTTTAGCTCTTGTTACATGCACTCGTCATGTCTTGTAGTTTCAGTTAAGATGTAATCTAGATTTACCCTCATTAACCTTCTTTTGAATGTATCATTCTTAGTGCCATTCCAGTTTAAATTAATATCACCCAGCAACAACAATTCACCAAATTTCCTTTTATTTCAAAAAATAAATGATCTCATCATGACCTTTTTTCACCAATTTTTTTGGGGGGGGGGGCTATAAAGACCCCCTAACCATAGTATATTAGTATTTCCTAACCTGGTTTTCATCATTAATAATTCACATAATGTTTCCATTTTAGGCCCAAGAACTTCTATCACCTCTGTTTCATTCATGATATAAAATACAATTCTACCTCTCTTTTTAACCATGTCCTGGCAAAAATCCTACAACCCAGCAAGCAAACTTCCTCATCTAAAATTTTGTCAGTTAACCATGTCTCACTAGCTGTCATCAGCTCAAGTATGTACACACACATCCACTCTCCCAACTCGTTCCATTTTGAAGTCAGGCTACAAATATTCATATGTGCAATCCATGTGCTACCTTGGTTAAACTAATTTACTTTCAAATCAAGTAAATTATCAATCAGTCTTTAATTTACCAGGTAAAACACCACTGAGTGAAACTCATTTACAAAGTGGACTTGGGCAGCGAAAGCGACACTGATACAAAACAACAGAGATAATACAAAGTCTTAAGGATAAACAATAACAACATTACAAACTGGTATACACAGTGATCACATGATTTATATTTGCATTACATTCATATATAAACAGGGCGTATAATGCCCAAGTGCATCGGAGAACATGAACATTTACTTATGGTATAAAGTGCGATCAATCATTAGTAAAAAGAATGTATCAGAAGATCAGAGGAAAGGAACATAGGTAGAAACCCCACATAGTTGGGGTAGTTAAGACAGAAAGGAGGAGAGAAAAAGGAAGGAATAGGAGGAAAAACGGGGGTGTAGTTGGAAGAAGTATTTTAAGGTTTATTAGAGAGTGAATGGACAAGGGCAGTATGAGGCAAGCTAAGCACATGCAGCTAGGAAACTACTCGGAAGTTAAGAGTAGAGCAGTTGCAGGTGTCCCTGACATGTTGTCTGAGCAATGTTTTGAAGGTTGCCACTTTAACAATAGTTGAAAGCTTCAGGGGGTTTTGAAGGTTGTTCCATAAGGCTGGGAGGGGATGGTTTATAGATGATAACCCAAAGCGCATTCTAGATCTAGGAATGTTGAGTGATATGTAGGAGTGTCTCTTGAGAGAATAACTTCCAGGGGTGCTGGTTAAGAGACTAGATATGTACTGAGGGAGCTTACCAATTAGGGCTCTATAGGTCCATATTGCCGCATTTTTTACTCTCCTGGCTTTTAGGGTCTGACAGCGAAGAAGAGCATGAAGGGAGCAGTGGTGAGTCTTGTACAGAGCACCGGTAATGAATCTTAGTGCCTTATTGTACAGGGTGACAGGCTTGGTCAATACTGTGCATGGGCCATGACTATACCGAAGATCGGCATAGTCCAGGAGGGAGAGGAATGTAGATTGCACTAAGCTTAGTTTCCTAGGATAATTTTTTGATTCTGAAGAAAAGTCTTCATCTTTGCTTCAACTTTTTAGCCAGTTCCTCTATGTGAACTGTATAGGACAGTTTGTGATCAATCCAGAGTCCTAAATACTTGAATTTGTCTACTAGTTCAGTTGGTTCCCCCTAGGAGGGACATCATTTGCTGCTGGGCTCCCGATAAGGGGTAATTGACCGAGCTGAGTTTAGGGGAAAATATCAAAGCTTTTGTTTTCTTGGCATTCAGCAGAAGTTTGAGATTCAAGAGATTTTGCTGCAATAAGTTGAATTCTTGCTGCAGTGCACTGCAGGCGAGGTCAGGAGGGGGTCTGGCAACATGGAGAACAGTATCATCAGCAAATAACTGAAAACTTGCTTGGTTGATACCCACATTAATATTGTTAATATATATTGTGACTAGTAAAGGTCCTAGTATTGAACCCTGCAGTACACCTCTGAGAAGTGTTGTCAGTGGTGTCAAATCCCCTTGTGCCTTGATTTTCTGTTGCCTACCTATCAGGTAACATGTAAACCATTTGACAGCAGAGACATCCAGGCCAGTACCTTGTAGTATGGTCAGCAGTAGGTCGTGGTCTACTGTGTCAAATGCATTGCTTAGGTCGAGGACTAAGGTGCTCACATGAAATTTAGAGTCAAGTGCCAGTCATTTGTTACTTTGGCTAAAGCAGATATCATGCTGTTTTTTTTTTTTCTGAAATCAGACTCAAGGGAGTTAAGCATATCAAATGAGTCTAAATAGATTCTAATCTGTGTATTGACTAGCTTTTCGAGGGATTTAGATAGGATGGGTAGGAGAGATATGGGTTTGTAATTATGGAGGTCGCTCGGATCACCAGACTTAAACAGCAGGACTACGTGTGGTATTTTCCACATGGTAGGAAGTTCACCATGGGCTAGGGACATGTTAAAAAGATGTGTAATGAGTGCAGTCAACACATGGTAACCCACTTTCAGGAAGTACAGTTCTAATTTATCCACTCCTGCACATTTTTTGGTGTCCAGGCCCAGGAGGAGGTCTTCAAATTGCTTGAAGGTGATAAGGCTAAAAGGAAGTTTTGCCTCCTGAGCAGAAGCCTTAATGGGGGAGATACAGAGATGGGGTTATTGAGCTGGGCAAGAAGTTTACTAGCAGTGGATAAGTCAAAAGCTAGCCCAGCTGTAGCGAAGTGGTTATTTAGTAGCTCTAGTACACATTGCATATCGAGGTCCTAGTACCACCAGTACTAATCTTGGCAGGGAGGGAGTTAGCTGGACGATGCTCTTCTAATTCCCGTAACATTTGCCAAAACTTAGCGCAGCTGTTGGTGGAGGAGTCTAGCTGTGATTGGAAATAATTGACTTTTACTGCCCTAATTAGTTTTGTACATTGATTCCTCATCATTCTGAAAGCAGCCCAGTCTGTAGGGTTCTTAGTTTTTATGCCCTTTTCCAGAGGGCATCCCTACTGCGTAATGCTGATTTTAGGTCAGTAGTAAACCAGGGATAGGACCTTTTTTAGTTTGAATTTTTGAAAGGGGTGCATGTTTATCTATAACTTTTAATGCAAGTTTTTGGAACAACTTGTAGGCTGTGGCAACAGAGACAGCAAGATAGAAGTCTTGCCATCTGATATTACTTAGGTCCACTAGAAAACTATTGCAATCGAAGTTCTGACAACTTCTTTTTAATATGTATGTAGGGATAGATACAGGTTTAGGAATGGACCTTACACAAGTTATGATGCTGTGGTCACTTACATCATTAAAGAAGATGCCAATGTGGCTGAAGAAGTGCAACTTATTTTCTAATATTAAGTCTAGAACTGTAATATTGGCAGAATTTTTGGGGTTGGGGTGGGTGGTCTCCGTTATGAGCTGGGAAAGTCCATACTCATCACAGAAGTCTTTTAGTGGTTTAGAACAGTTGGGAGTGCCAATCCAGATTTAGGTCTCTCATGATAATTGCCTCACGGGACTGTGTATCTGAGAGTTTACATAGGTAGCTCAAAAGCTCAAAATCCCTGAGGGAGGTCTGTAGCAACCAGTGATACATAAGGATTCGGAGGATAGTAATAAAGTTTTACAGAGATACCTTCAAACTCTTTGGGGGTAGAGATAGAATCAATGAGGGTGACTGAGAACTTGTCTCTAACATAAATTGCGACACCACCCCACCCCTGGAGGATCAGTCTGCCCAGCACACATTATAGGTGCAAAAGTTAATTTCATGATCGGGGTGGAACTTCTTAACCAGGTTTCACATACTACTAATACGTCTGGCTCTGTGTGAGAAATCCAGGCTTGGACAGAGTCCAGTTTTTGTAAAAGACTGCAGACGTTTATGTGCAGGAAGGTCATACCTTTTAGGTGTTCTAGATCAGAGGGTGCTGAGATGGGTGAGGGGGAACCCGGGTTTAGTTCCACATTTCCAGAACATAGTAACAGTATAAGGAGTAATTTCTTGACTGCACCTAGTTGGAGTTTTAGGAGTCGAAATGTTCCCCCTTTGGTGTGAGAGGAGGAGGTAGATGCAGCAGTCGGTGAATTTGTATGAGGCCATAGTGGAGTATATAGCCACCCATATTGAGAGGATTAACGGGTAGGAGCAAGAATGGAGGGGATGCAACTTACAGGGGGCTTCTTCTTTGCTGCATATGGGTCCTGGTATAGCCATTAGTTTATGCAGATACCTTGATGCAGGGAGGGTGCACTGGCATACTTAGTACGTGATGGCGTTTAGAGATGTAAGAGAGAGTCCCTAATATGAATACACAGCAAAATAAGAAAAGTTGCACAATGAAGACTTTTCTGCAATAGAATAATTGCATAATGAAGGCCTTCCTGCAGAGGGAAATGAGCACACCGCTCTTATAAGTTAGGGGGAAGAGAAGACTATACTGTTATGACACAGTCGCACTGCAAATGAAAATACTAATTCCTTCATTGACCCTTGATTTGTTTCAGTATTGCCAGCAATAAAAAACTAACTATATCCTTAAAACTAAACAAGCATACATTTTGTACATCATTTACAAGTCAATTTCCACAACAATAATGAAAGCAACCAGGTATATCTTTACAACTTGGCACTTCATAAAGGTTTGCATTCTTATAATAATCAGTTGTACTTACTGTACCCCCAAAATGTAAAGAAAACCTAGTAAACACTCTAATTTGACCATTATGTTAATGAGCCCTGCTACTTTAGCGAACAGATTACTAAAACTGTTATATACAGTATAACTAAACTCCTAAGTCAAATTAAACTCAACAAACATTAAAGGGGAACAGTCAGCACCACGGACCCTGCGTTCGAGTGTAGGGCTGGTCCCAATGTACACTTTTTGGGCAAAAGCATTTTGGTTTACTTACTGTTTACTTTAGTGTAGTAGATTGTATCAGACTATTTTTGCTTAGTTCTAGGCTGACATCTTCTGTTACTATAAGTCCCAGAATCCCCTGCAGTTGGCATCACATAGGCAGCAGTGGGAGACTCAGTAACCTGCAGTGCATGTTACAGCTTCTCTAATCTCCGAACAGATTTTTTCCATGTCTGCTCTTCTCCAGGGGCTAAGTACAATCCTCTATGACTGTGCTTAGCCCAGGGAGGCCAGCAGGACCAACAAAGAAAAGATCAGAGTTTATATAAACTCTGACATGCACAGCAGGCCATTGAATCTCCCACTGCTGTCTGCTGCTCTCATGTCAGCTGCACAGCTGCAGGGGATTCTGGGATTTATAGTAACAGAAGATTTCAGCCTAGAACTATGCAAAAATAGTCTGATACAATCTACTTTATTACAGTAAACAATAAGTAAGCTAATGTGTTTTGCATAGAAGAGGCACATTTCTGTCAGTCCCACACCTGAGTGTGGGGCCCTTGGTACTGACTGTTCCCCTTTAAGGGTAAAACATTTACATAGGGTCTCCCACTATGTCTCTTTCCTGTGACTCTCACTGAGGACACACTCCTGTCCAGCGAGAGCCTTTCTGCAAAGAGCTGCTAGAGCTGCTCATGTTTTATACTCACTAAGCCCACCCCTGAGCATTGCAACAGTGCCACTTCCAGTCCCACCAGCTCCCCCTCTACCTTACTGGACAACTGGGTGGCATACTGGATTGGTGGCAATGCTCGTGAGTAGGTTTTCCTCAACTGGAAGCAGGGTAACAGGATAGAAAGTAAGTAGTCACTGGCAAGGTGGTAAAAGGCGCTGCTTCTTTTGAAATGGTCACAGGGCAGTTAATGCTTTATACTCGCTAACCCTAACCAAACCAGAATGTGCTCACAAGTGCAAGACCCTGGTGGAGGTTGAGGGTCTGCTAACCCCCAGACAAGTACAGTCCAAAAAACAAGAAGGAGACCTGCGCCCAGAAAGTGCTGGGAAACCAAGCAGCAGATAAGCGAATCCAGGCCAGGAATGGTTATCTGAAAGGTTTTAATCCAGGTGATAAAAAAATATCACAAATGCAAGATAACCGAAGGGAATTGCTACTAGGGTGTGAGACAAACACAAATCGACATGCTAAGTTAGGTGTCCTGGTGCTTTGTTCAGTAGAGCCTCATCGGGGGAAAGCTGTACTGAGCGAAGTGCCAGGGTACCTGGCTTGGTGTGTCAGTTTATGTTTGTCTCACACTCAAGCAGCAATTTGCTTTTCTCATCTTGCATTTCTGATATCTTTGCATCATCTGGACTAAAACGTTTCAGATAACCATTCTTAACCTGGACTCACTTATTTGCTGCTTGGTTTCCAGCACTTTCTGAGAGTAAGTCTCCTTGTTTTGCTGGTTTTACTCACTAAGCCTGCCCCCTCTGAGCAGCATCACAGCTCTGGCCTCAGTCCCAGCAGCTCCCCCTCTAGCTTACTGGACAATGGGTTGGGGTACCGGATGTGGCAGCAGATCTCAGGAGTAGGTCCTCCTAAGCTGGAAGCAGAATAGAAGGGTAAGCAGTCGCTGGTGAGGTGGTAAAAACTGATGCTTCTTTTGAAACCGTGTCAGTGTCTCTCATGCTTTATACTCGCTAAGCCACCCCTGAACAATGTCACAACTCTGCCCCCCATCCCGGCAGCTCCCTGCCTAGCTTAACAGACAACCAGGTGGAGTACTGGATGTGGTAGCAGTCCTCAGGAGCAGATCCTCCTCAGCTGGAAGCAGGGTAGCGAGTAAGCAGTCACTGGTAAGGTGGCAACAGCTACTGCTTCTTTTGAAACACAGAGTGGCTCACGCTTTATACTTGCTAAGTCCCCCCAGTGTCAGAACTCTGCCCCTTCATCTGGCGGCTTCCTTCTAACTTATCAGACAACTGTGTGGGTTACTGGACATGGTGGCAGTCCTCTGGAGCAGGATCCCCTGAGATTGAAGCAGGGAAGCAGGATAGAAGGTAAGTCATCACTGAAAAGGTGGTAAAAGCCGCTACTGTGTTGGGAAACCACTGGAGTCCAGTGATCATAATACTATCTGGTTTGAACTGGCCTTGGACATTAAATAAACCCTCGTCAGACTGTGGTTCTGGATCTCAGAGGGGCAGACATCAACCAGATGAGAGTAAAATTCAGGGAATGACTGGTAGAAATGGATAAGGTTAAAGGGGTCGAGTTAAAAATGGTGAGAAATCAAGGGGGTCATTCTCGAAGCAGCTAAGGTGAAGGTTCTGTGGTGCAATGGATAGCACATGGGACTTCTACTGTAATAAGGAAAAGGCATTCAAATGTGGTGGGTTTGAGTCCCACCAGAGTCAATCATTTCCATTCAGGAAGGGCATCACAGTTCTTGGTAGGAGGTTTAAATGCTATTTGAATTAGCTTTTAACAGGAAGGGGACCACAGTTCTTCGTAGGAGGTTTACATGCTACTTGAATGAGCTTTTAAACTAGCTAGGAGGGAGGAAGTAAAACCAACAGAGGCACCAATTGCACCCCTCCACATGATGAAGCAGCAGAGAGGGAGGGCCCATGGTGAGAAAACTTCCCTAAGGCAGGGGTCCAGGAAGACAGGGATGGGGACAAAGCACAGAACAAAGGGGGTATAAATCAGGAAAGAAAGAAGAATGTCATAAACAAGACAAATAGAAGGTTACATAGAATCTGTCGGCAAATAAGAACCATATGAAACACAGAAACATAGAAGTTGACGGAAGATAAGAACCGCAAGGCCCATCCAGTCTGCCCATTTATTTTTCTACTTTATAAATGTGCCATTGGCCTTAGCTCTGCCAGTGGCCTATATATTCATACTAATCTGTATTGCTGCCTTATGCCTATCCCATGCCTGTTTGAAGCCCTGCACTGTATTCATAGCCACCACTTCCTGAGGTAGGCCATTATGGCCCACCTAGTCTGCCCATTTCCCGACTCACTGCTGGTTAAAAGGGAAGAGGTGGGTAAGGGTGAATTTCAGTGAACAGTACATGCAGGAGGAGGGGAGAGCAGGCAGGGAGGGAGTAAGGTATGGAGAGCCATGTGCACCAATGCAAGTAGTCTGCAAAATAAAATTTGGAACCTCAAGATCATCGTGGCAGAGGCTAGCCTGGATTTGGTGGCCATAATGGAGTTGTGGTGCATTGAAAGCCATGACTGGGACATGGCCATACTGAGCTACTCTCTGTTCACCATAGACAGGGAGGGGAGGAGGGGTTTCACAGTATGTGAGGGAGGGAATAGAAACATAGAAACATAGAATTTGACGGCAGATAAGGACCGCTTGACCCACCCAGTCTGCCCATTTCCCTACCTACTGGATAAGCTGCAGATCCTAGTTAACCAGCAGCCTACTTCTTCCTACCCCACCCCCAGAATTGCCTTATGACTATCCCATACATGCTTGAATTCCACCACTGATTTTGACTTACAACCTCCTCGGAAGGCTGTTCCTGCATCCACAACCCTCTCTGTGGAAAACATACTTCCTTAAATTACCTCTGAGCCGCCTCTATCTTCAAATTGTGCCCTTTTGTTCTTGCACACCTCTTTTTTTGAAAGATGCTACCCTCTTGGACTTTGTTGATTCCCTTGAGGTACTTGAAAGTTTCTATCATGTCCCCCCTCTCCCTCCTTTCCTCGAGGCTATACATATTAAGCTCCTTAAGTCTCTCTTGATATGTCTTCCGGTGCAGACCCTGCACCATTTTAGTTGCCCTCTTCTGGACAGCTTCCATCCTGTCTATGTCTTTGCGGAGATTGGATCTCCAGAACTGCACACAGTACTCCAGATGGGGTCTCACCAGCTGTCTGTACAGAGGGATAATAACTTCCTGTTTTCTACTGGTGATGCCTCTCCCTATGCATCCCAGTATCCCCCCAGCATTCCTTGCTGCCCTCTCACATTGCTTGCCCATCTTTAGGTCATCTGATATGACTACCCCCAGGTCTCTTTCCATTTTTGTTGTTGTTAGTATCTCACCCCCCATTGTGTACTCTTCCCCTGGGTTTTAGTTTCCCAGGTGCATTACCTTGCACTTCTTAGCATTGAATCTAAGCTGCCATACATTTGACCATTCCTCTAACCTTGCCAAGTCCCTTCTCATCCTTTCCACCCCACCCTGTGCATCAACTCTGTTGCAGATCTTAGTGTCATCTGCAAAGAGACATACTTTTCCTTCCAGTCCTTCTGCAATGTCTCTTATAAAGACATTGACGAGGACCAGTCCTAATACTGAACCCTGCGGTACCCCACTAGTAACCCTCCTTTCTTCTGAGTGGACTCCATTTACTATTACTCTCTGTGTCCTATTCTCCAGCCAATTCTTTACCCAGGCTGTCATCTTGGAACCCACTCCCAGGCTGGCTAACTTGTATATTAATCTTTTGTGTGGGACTGTGTCAAATGCCTTGCTAAAGTCTAGGTAGACCATGTCCACAGCCCCTCCCTGATCTACTACTTTGGTCACCCAGTCAAAGAAATCTATCCGATTCGTCTGGCATGACCTTCCCACTGTTAATCCATGCTGCCTAGGGTCCTGTGCCCCTCTGGCCTCTACATACTCCACAATTCTTTCCTTTAGGGAAAATGATGGAATCACTTCTATCACTGAGGTTAAACTAACAGGTCTATAGTTTCCTGCTACTGCCTTGCTCCCACTTTTGTGAAGGGGAATCACATCTGCCCTCCTCCAGTCCTCGGGTACCACCCCATCCTCCCATGATTTGTTAAAAAGGGTAGTCAGTGGCGTCACTAGTTCTACCCTTAGTTCTTTTAGAATTCTGGGATGAATCCCATCAGGCCCCATTGCTTTGTCCACCTTCAGTTTTAAGAGTTCTTTCAGAACCCTTTCTTCTGTAAATGGGCGGTATCAACTTCTGTATCCAGTGTTACTACTGTTTGTTTTATGTACCTCCCTCTTCCTTTGTAAATACTGAGCAAAAATATTTGTTTAGTATCTCTGCCTTTTCACAGTCTCCTCTGCCCACCCTCCCTCCCTTTATTAAGCCTCACTATCCCTCCTTGGTCTTCCTTGCTCCTGATGTACCTATAAAGGTTTTATCCCCCTTCTTAACTGAGTTGGCTATCTTTTCCTCGGTTTGGGCCTTTGCTGTTCTGACTGCCTTCCCAGCCTCTTTTTGCTTTAAGTGATACAGTTCTCTGTCCTGCTCCTTCTGCGATTCCTTGTACTTTCTGAATGCTTTCTTTTTCTCTTGAATCTTCACTGCCACTTCCTTTGAGAACCATAGTGGTTTCTTACATCGTCTTGTTTTGTTTATTTGCTTCACACAAAGGCTCGTTACCTCTGTGATGACAGTTTTTATTATTCCCATTGTTCTTCCACCCCTCCTTCCTGCCCATTTTGCTAGTCGTTCCTTGGGCACTCACCCATTTTAGCAAAGTCAGCCCTCCTAAAGTCCAGTACTTTTGTCTTTGTATGGCTTGACTCTATTGCTGTGTTTATTGTGAACCATACTGCTCAGTGGTCGCTGGTTCCCAGATGGCTACCACTTCTACATCTGTGATCCTCTCTCCATCTCCATTTGAGAGTATCAAGTCTATATTGCTCCCTCTCTGAGTGGGCTCCAGTACTAGTTGTCTAAGGCATGCCCCCTGTAGGGCATCTAGAATAACTGCACTCTTCGAAGTGGCAGCTGCAACTGCACTCCAGTTAACAACTGGCATATTCAGATCACCCATCAGCAATATCTCCCCTTTTTCTGCCATTCTAAGTATACTTTCTATCATTTCCTTGTCCATTTCCTCCCCCTGAGAAGGGGGTCTGTATACAACCCCTGTGCGGATTGTGGTGCCATTGCCTGTCTCCAAATTACCCACAGGCCTTCTTCTCTCCTGTTTACCCTTTTGTTCTGTTGCTTTTATTCCTTCCCTTATGTAAGAACTACTCCTCCTCCTCCTCTTTATCCTCCCTGTCCCTCCTGTAGATAGTGTATCCTGGTATGTTTACGTCCCAGTCATGGTTTTGTGTGTACCATGTTTCTGTGACTGCCACGATATCCAGATGTTCCTCCTCCATCAAGGCCACTAATTCAGGAAGTGTGTTGCCTAGACTACGGGCATTGGTACTCATTGCTCTCCATTTTTTGATGGCTTTACCTTCTGTAGCAGCATTCCCCACTGACCGTTCTACCTTGGTCTTTTTCTCATTTAGTACCCTGTTTTGTAGGGAGAGGCTGGGATTTTTCTGCTGCTTGTCAGTGCCTCCCCCTTTGACTAGTTTAAAAGCTTGCCAATGAAGCATTTAAACCGATTGCTCAAAAGACTTGTTCCCTTCCTGGACAGATGCAGACCATCCTGCCAGTATAGGCTGGTGTCCCTCCAGGTGGAACCCCAGTCCCCAATGAAGCCAAACCCCTGTGCTCCGCACCATTTTTTCAACCATTCATTAAACTGCATGGTGCCAATTACCCTTGCCTCACCCATGCCTTTGACAGGCAGCACCTCTGAGAAGGGTACTGTCAAAGTACTTGTCTTAGGCCCTCCCCAACTCTGCAATGTCCTCCTGCACTGCTCTAACCTCATGATGAGCCAAGTCATTTGTCCCTAGGTGGACAATTAGTCCAGCTCAGAATCCTTGCAGCTGTTGTCGTGATCCTGAGGATGCATCCTGTCCCTCAAGCCATGGCACCAGGCAGGCACCTTACTTCAGTTTTCCCAGCTCCTCCCAGTTCTGTCCCCCTAATAATTGAGTCCCTCACCAGGAGCTGCTTCCTTTCCTTGTGGTGTCTGCTGCCTCCTTCCTGTGGGCCTCCCTTGTGACAGCTGTCCTCAGCCTCCTTAGTCTCCTCTGTGGGTGCATCCATAGGGGAGCTATGCTCCCCCAGAATGGTGTATGGATTGTAGAGTGGAACAACTGACTGGGTGTGCCTCCGTTCCACCATCCTCACCCTTCCTGAGCCCACTGTGGTCCAACTGCTGTGTTTCTTCAACCTCTGAGGTAGTGGTGGTGGCTGTGGTGCTCCCTGGATGGGGAGGTTCCTTCCTACTGTCCAGTGTGGCCTGGGGAAGGTCCCGTACTACTGTCCAGTGTGGCCTGAGCCAGACGCTTCCTCCCTCAGGGCAGAGAGTTGTCTGCAAATAGGGCAGCATTTCCGCCTCCAGAAAGACTCCCGGAAGACTGCTGCCCCACAGCCATTACATCGCATTGCTCCCCACATTTTTTTTTTTGTGTGTGTGATTGGTTTGTAATATAGAAATATATATTTATATTATACAATGTGTATGCTTATATTGTCAGTGCAGTGTGCTAGAGAGGATAGGACAGTGACATGCACCTTGCACTCTTGAGGAAATGATGACAGAACCCCAGGTGTAAAGGAACTATTTCCAGGGGTGGGTGGGTGAGGTGGGAAGGGCTTGGGCCTAAACTGTGCCCTCGCAAAACAATCAGCTAAAAGCTCTGACCCACTGCTGCAATGAGTGCCTTCCTGTCAGCAAGATGCCCTACACAACAATTTGATAGAGAAATACCCTGCTAATCAAACAGAGAAAAATCCACACATCCAAGTCAGACACAGGTAAACCTTCCCAGCCCCAAAACAGGCCTGGTGGTTTGTGCTCCGAGAGCTGTCAGCCCCAAAATAAGTCAGCTGAAGTAAAGGCCACAGAAGTAAAGGGGGCACCTGGAAGAAAAGGAAGGGCTGGAGGTGGTGCTGGGGCTGCTTTCTGTACAGGGGTGGTTTACTGACCTCCTGTATAGGGAGAGGAGTTGGATATGGCACTAGGGGAAGCCATCATTAGGATGGCAAATAAAAGGGTGGTGCTGCTAATTGGTGACTTCAGTCTGCCAGATGTAGATTGGAGCCTTCCAACTGCAGCTTCTGCAAGGAACAGGGCTATTTTTCACTCCCTACATGGTGCCTTTCTCAGGTAGCTATTCAATTAACCCACTAGGGATGAGGCAGTGCTGGACCTGATGCTTACAAACAGGGACAGCATTGCAGATGTGACAATGGGCAGTCCCCAAGGTACTAGTGATCACTGTACAGTGTGGTTTAACATTATAGGAACAGAAGCAAAACATGAGGACAAGAGTCCTATATTTTTGCAGGGAGTATTTTAAAGAAATGGGAAGCTACCACATAAACTGCCTCATGGGGGGAATGGCAGGGAAGGGTAGCGGCACAGTGGGGAGAAATAACGGAGAGTATAATTAAGGCAGACAGCCTCTGCATGAAGGAAATCAGTAAAAGCAGAAGGAAAAAGAGACCATTATTGTTGTCTAGGGAAGCGGCCAAGGTGGTGAAGGAAAGAAGGGTGGCATTTAGGAGATATAAGGAAATGCAACAGGAGGAAAACGGGGAAGTGTACCAAGTAGAACAGAGGGAAACAGGTAAGGCAGTGAGGAGAGCAAAGGCACAGATAGAGGAAAGGATAGCCAAAGGGCTACTTAAAAGGGATAAGACCTTCTTCAGATACATAAGTGAGAAGGGGAAAGTAAGGGAAGGGATAGTGAGGATGAGGGTGGCGGGGGAGACTGCGCAGAAGAGGACTAGCAAAATGCAGACATCCTGAACAGGTACTTCTGCTTAGTCTTCAAAGTGGAGGGAGAGAGCAACAGACCACAAGGGAACAGCAGGAACAAAGGAGGGAGGGTGAACACAAGCCCATTTTCAGAGGAAAGAGTCTTGAAGTGACTTGCAGCCCTGAAGGTGGAAAAGGCTATGGATTAGAAAGGATACACCCAAGGGTACTAAAGGAACTCAGGAAGGTGCTAGCTGCCCCACTGATGGCCTTATTCAACAGTTCACTGGAGTGGTTCTGGAGGTCCGGAGGAGAGCAGATGTGGTCCCTCTACATAAGAGCAGCAACAGGGAGGAGGCTAGCAACTATAGGCTTGTTAGTCACACCTCAGTGGTGGGGAAATTAATGGAAACCCTGTTGAAAGGTTAGTACAGTATCATGAAACCAGTGGACTGAAAGACCACAGGCAGCATGGATTCATGTTTCTATGTTCATTGGATGGTCATACCAGCAAATCTGATAGATTTCTGTGATTGGATGACCTGAGAAATGGATCGGGGATGGCAGTGGATGTGGCCTATCTGAACTTTAGCAAGGCCTTCAACACTCTGCCACACAGCCTAGGGGTGGGATCCAAAGTGGTGAATTGGATTAGAAACTGGTAAAGAGATAGGTGACAGAGGGTGGGGGTTAATGGCACTCACTGTACTAATGGGAAAGTGACTAGTAGGGTGCTGCAGGGCTCAGCACTGGGTCCAGCCTTCTTCTCCTCTCTATATGCATTATATGCCCCGATCGTCCCTGGCACATCCCCTTCTGTTCAGTCCCCCCAGTCCTGTCCCCCGGCTTCTCCTGGACTTACCTTCTTGCTGACGTCCTCCAGCTTGCAGGACTGTGGTGGGGTGCCCAGTCACTGGTGCAGGACCTGTGAGGGACTGGACTTCATCTTGCAGCCAAGGGGGGTGTCCACCTTGGTTAGATTCCCATAGGGCCCGAACTATGCAGTGTGTGGCAGATGAGCTCTGCCTCCACGGAGATGTCCTAACACGTCTAGCTGTGGCCCTGCCTCCTGACATGTCCAAACCTGTACTGCCACCCAGACATCTCCAGATGTAAGTATTGCTGCAAGTCGCAGTAACACCCCCCCAAAAGAGAGGAGAGCTGTCCTCCAGACAGTCATTCCTCCCATCCCCATTCAGCTCACTAGTGACCTGTGTCCAATCCTGAATTCAGGTTGCCAATGTGGCAGGAGGTAAGATGCCAGCACCTCAGCCCTCTATTCCACTGGGCCAGCTTGTGGCCAGTGTTCTTCAATGTCTTCATAAGTGACATTACAGAAGAACTAGAAGGGAAAGCTTGCCGCTTTGCAGATGACACCACAGTCTGTAATGGGGTGGAGACACAGGAGGGGACAGAGAGAATGCATAATAATAATAATGATAACTTTATTTATAGGGTGCCTTTCAAAGTATCAAGGTGCCTAACAAATTTAAAATACATCAAAGATCCCGATCATTAAAATAGTATTAACAAATAAGCCAAACACAGGGCTATTTATTCACTGAAAGCTTGAATCCATAGATACATTTTTAAAGCTTGCATAAATCCCTCCACAGTTGTGCATGCCCGTAACCGATGGGGTAGAGAATTCCAGAGGGTTGGGGCTACGTGCATAAATGCATGGGCCCCTGATGATTTCAAGCACACCCTCGGAATCTCTAGCAACCCCTCGTCGGCTGAGCGGAGCAGTCGTCTAGGGCTGTAGGGGACTAGAAGCTCTTTCAGGTAGTCCGGGCCAAGTCCGTGTAAGGCTTTAAAAGTCAGAAGACTGACTTTAAAGGTGATCCGCCACTGTACTGGCAGCCAGTGCAGTCCGCGCAGCACTGGCATAATATGACAGGATCTGGAGGTTCCCGTCAAAAGCCGGGCTGCAGCATTTTGCACTAGCTGCAAGTGGCGGATTTCCACTCCAGATAGCCCTAGGTAAAGGGAGTTGCAATAATCGAGGCATGAGGACACAAAGGCTTGGACCAGCATAGGAAGATCGCTGGATGGAACAAAGTGCTTAGTCCTGGAAATATTCCTAAAATGGTAAAAGGAGGATTTGATGATGGCTGACACGTGCGAATGCAGAGTCAGCCCTTCATCAAAAATTACCCCCAGGTTTCACACCTGTTCAAAGGTTGGGAGTGATACACCCCTAAGAACAAGTCCTGAGAGAGAACCCACCCCTGACCCCTCTATCCGGCGCACCGGATCCACAACCAACACCTCAGTCTTTTCCGAGTTCAACTTTAGCCAAATGGAATCCATACACTCCTGGATTTCTGTGAGACAGTTATTAAAGACTGAGACAGCTCCATCTTGCTCGGGTGCAAAAGAAAGGTAGAGCTGGGTATCATCAGCATAGCAGTGAAACCTCAGTTCATACCTTCTTACAATGTCTCTGAGGGGCAGCATGTACACTGCGAACAACATGGGAGACAACACTGAACCCTGAGGGACCCCACAAAACAGAGAAACTGGCTGTGAGGAATAAACCCCGGACACCACTCTCTGAGTTCTTCCAGTGAGGTAAGATGTAAACCACCTGAGGACTGTACCTGATAATCCACAGATGCACCTCAGACGGTCAAGCGGGACCCCATGGTCCACAGTGTAAAATGCTGATGAGAGATGTAGAATAACCAGGATAGAACGATTTTTCTATTCTTTGGCCATCGGGAGATCATTGAGCACCCAAAAGAACGCTGTCTCAGTACTATGTCTCTTTTGAAATCCAGACTGTAGAGTTTCATAGATGTCATGGATGGTTAAATGGTTCTCCAGCTATATGGCCACTACTTTCTCAATCACATTCCCTAAAAAGGGAAGGTTAGAGATTGGTCTGTATTTGCATGGCTGTCTGGGTCCAAAGAAGCTTTCTTTAAGAGGGGTGTTACCACCGCCTCCTTCAGGAAGCTAGGAAATTCACCTGTTTCCAAGGAGCACCAGACTATCCATGCTAGGACCAGACCAATGGAATCAATACAACCCAAAATCAGGGAAGTTGGTCCTGGATCCAAACTACAGCACATAGGGTGAGCACCCTGGACAATCCGCATGACTTCCATGAACTCCGGTCGGTCAAAGGTACTCCAGGAAGGCTGAGAAGTGGTGGCCTTGAGCTGATCCATAGCAACACCCATAGGGTGTGCGGGCATAGGGACCTTGGGAAACTCAAGGAATGGTCAAGGGTATGGCAGTTGGGGTTTAGTGCCAAAAAGTACAAAATCCTGCACCTAGGACATAGAAACCCAGGAGCTGAGTACAGGATATGGGAGGTACTGACAGTCATTAAGCAGGAAAAAGACCTTGGAGTTATCATAGCTGATGACCTCAAAGTAAAAGGGCAATGTGACAAAGCAGTGGGTAGGCTCATTGGAATGCTGGGGTGCATAGGGAAATGTATCTGCAGCAGGAGGCGGGAGTTGGTGTTGCCACTATATCACGCGCTGGTGAGACCCCATCTGGAGTACTGTGTCCAGTTTTGAAGGTTGGACCTCAAAAAGGATATAGACAGTGTGGAGGCAGTCCAGAGGAAGGAAGCTAAAATGGTGCAGGTGTTGCAACAAAAGCCCTATGAGGAGAGACTAAAGGGTCAGAACATGTATACCCTGGAAGAGAGGAGAGTGAGAGGGGACATGATAGAGACCTGCAGGTACCTCACAGGGTAAACAGGTTGCAGGAGAGGAGTCTCTTTCAAATGAGAAAGAGCACCAGGACCAGAGAGCATGCAATGAAACTGGAGGGGGGGACTTTCAGAGGGCTGTGAGGGAGTACTACTTTATATGGGGAGAGTTTCAGAGGGATGTGAGGAAGTACTACTTTACTGGAAGTGTTGTAGACTCCTGGAACAGAGTGCTGGGAAAAGTGGTGGAGGCAAAAAAAAACAGTAGGGATCGTCAGGCATGCATGGGATAGACATAGGGGAATATTACAGTAGTTATTAGACAGGTAGGAGGGAGGGTCACCAGATATCAGGGTCTGCAGAGACAAACTAGGTAGGAACCATCTGGACAGACAGGGTGGGCCAAGTGATCCTTTTCTGCTGACAAATTCTGATTTTATGAATACCAGTGTAAACTGAAGGAAGCCAAAAAGGTGATAAAGGGGCAAAGGCAGCAACAGAGCTGTGGAAGGGGTCAAGGAAGAGGAGAAAGGATTCTTCAGATATATCAGATGAAAATATATGGGGGGAATTGTTAGGCCAGCAAAGGGAGGTTGTGTAATAGAGAAAGATGATCAGAAGGCAGCTTCCAAAAGATTGCTTTTGCTGAATATTCACAGTAGAAGACAGTTGGCCTCTACCGGAAATTAGCAGTAAGGCTGCAGTACAGGGCATTTGGGAAATGGGGAGGATAGGGTTAATAGTGGAAAGAGTAAGGAAGGGCTAGCTGCCCTGAAAATATATAAAACACCAGGACAAGATGGCATGCACTCGATTCCTTGGAGAACTGGCATCAGAATGGGCTATTCAGTAGTACGTCAATATAGCGTGGCAATTACAGCGAATATATTTGAGTGATTGAATTACAGCACATACATAAATAGCGAATGAACACGGTAAGCATGTACACATTTGAGCAAATGTAATTGTAAATCAAATGTGCAATAACAGCATCTCACCTGCTTGGTGATCACTGTGATTACTTACCCCCATGATCCAGGAGCGGCATGGTACTAGAATCCATAAGATGGGGGCTCAGGGGCACAGTCCCCTGGAGGGTGTGTGCAGGGGGGCAGAGCCCCCCTGTGTGACACTGGTGGAGCTCTGCACTATAAAGGTATGCTGAGGATTTGTATTCCATCGAGACAAGGAGGTCCGTGGGAAGGTCCATTGGAGGTGTATGAAATATCACAGGTATCACTGTCCCACACGTCCCCACACTGTAGCTGTTAATCTGCATGTGCATATCTGAATTAGGGTACTGTCGCTGAGTGAACTCTGCAGGTCACTTATACTAGGATAGCCCGATTATACAGGAGCCAGGTGTTACAGTCACCCAGATTGTGGTCAGTGTGTAAAATTCGCCCAAATTGTAGTTGCCTTGTAATTTGCGCTGTTAACATGGAACTGGCTATTCAATAGCTTGTTGCTGTTGGGTGATTCTGAGGGATTAGAGGAGAGTGGACATGGTCCCAATCCACAAGGGGGCCAGGGAGGACAATCCAAGTAACTACAGGCCCATCAATCTGACTTCCTCTGTAGGAAAGCTATTGGACATAGTAGTGAAGGAAACATAGTGACATACCTAGCAGGAAATGAGCTCTAAGACAGTAAACAGCACAGGCTTATAGCAGGATGGTCATGTCAAACCAGAATAATAGTTTACTTTCACTGCGTTATGAGAGCTGTGAGTAAGGGGCAGGCAGCATATCTAATATGCTTTAACTTCACCAAGGTATTTGACTCAGTGCCACACAGGAGACTTCTGAAGGCAGTAGGGAGGACTGGGGGGGGGGATACTGGGATGTATAGGGAGAGGCATCACCAGCAGAAAACAGAAAGTTGTTATCCCCTCTGTACAGACAGTTGGTGAGACCCCATCTGGAGTACTGCATCCAGTTCTGGAGACCCCATCTCCTCAAGGACATAGACAGGAAGGAGGCAGTCCAGAGGAGGGCAACTAAAATGGTGCAGGGCCTGCAAGAGAAGCCATATGAAGAGAGACTAAGGGAGCTTAATATGTATACCCTTGAGGAAAGGAGAGAGAGGGGGGACGTGATAGAAATTTTTAAGTACCTCAGTGGAATCAACGAAGTCCAAGAGGGCCGCATCTTTCAGAAAGAGAAATGTGCAAGAACAGGGGGACACAATTTAAAGATGGGGGCGGTTCAGGGCAATGGAGGAAGTATTTTTCATAGAGAAGGTGGTGGACGCATGGAACAGCCTTCCTAAGGAGGTTGGTGGGTCTAAAACTGGGGGAGAATTCAAGAATGCATGGGACAGACATAAGGCAATTTTTGTGGGGGGTAGGAAGAAATAAGCTGTTGGTTAACTAGGATCTGCAGCTTATCCTGTAGGTAGGGAAATGGGCAGACTAGGTGGGTCAAGCGGTCTTTATCTGCCGTCAAAGTCTATGTTTCTATGTAGAGGACCTTTGAGTGGGGTAAGAACTAGTAAGGTTGGTGGGAAATTGACTGGGAAGGCAGACAGCAGATGGTGGTGGTTAATGGAGTCAAATCAAGGGAGCAAGAGGTCATGAGTGAGGTGCTGCATGGGTTGGTCCTGGGACCTGTCCTTTCAATAATTTTATCAGTGACACAGGAGAGGCTATACAGGGCAGGATACGTCTCTGCAGACAACACAGAGCTATGTGGTAGGGTGGACAGTGAAGAGGGAGTTCAGAGACCTTAAAAGATTAGAAACATAGAATTTGACTGCAGATAAGGACCGCTTGGCCCACCCAGTCTGCCCATTTCCCTACCTGATGGATAAGCTGCAGATCCTAGTTAACCAGCAGCCTACTTCTTCCTACCCCCAACCCCTAGAATTGCCTTATGCCTGTCCCATGCATGCTTGAATTCCACCACTGTTTTTGACTCCACAACCTCCTCTGGAAGGCCGCTCCATACATCCACAACCCTCTCTGAAAAAATACTTCCTTAAATTACCTCTGAGCCACCCCTTCTATCTTCAAATTGTGCCCCTTGTTCTTGCACACCTCTTTTTGAAAGATGCTACCTCTTGGATTTTGTTGATTCCTTGAGGTACTTGAAAGTTTCTATCATGTCCCCCCTCTCCTCTTTTCCTCGAGGCTATACATATTAAGCTCCTTAAGTCTCTCTTCATATGTCTTCCGGTGCAGACCCTGCACCATTTAAGTTGCCTCCTCTGGACAGCTTCCATCCTGTCTATGTCTTATGGAGATTGGGTCTCCAGAACTGCACGCAGTACTCCAGATGGGGTCTCACCAGCTGTCTGTACAGAGGGATAATAGCTTCCTGTTTTCTACTGGTGATGCCTCTCCCTATGCATCCCAGTATCCCCCAGCCCTCCTTGCTGCCCTCTCACATTTCTTGCCCACCTTTAGGTCATCTGATATGACTACCCCCAGGTCCCTTTCCATTTTTGTTGTTGTTAGTATCTCACCCCCATTGTGTACTCTTCCCCTGGGTTTTTGTTTCCCAGGTGCATTACTTGCACTTCTTAGCATTGAATCTAAGCTGCCATACATTTGACTATTCCTCTAACCTTGCCAAGTCCCTTCTCATCCTTTCCACCCACCTTGTGCATCAACTCTGTTGCAGATCTTTGTGTCATCTGCAAAGAGACATTATTTCTTTCCAGTCCCTCTGCAATGTCGCTTATAAAGACATTGAAGAGGACCGTCCTAATACTGAACCTCATGCACCCACTACTAACCCCCTTTTTCAGAGTGGACTCCATTTACTATTACCTCTGTGTCCTATTCTCCAGCCAATTTTACCCAGGCTGTCATCTTGGGACCCACTCCCAGGCTGGCTAACTTGTATATTAATCTTTGTGTGGGACTGTGTCAAATGCCTTGCTAAAGTCTAGGTAGGCCATGTCCACAGCCCTCCCTGATCAACTACTTTGGTCACCCAGTCAAAGAAGTCTATCAGATTTGTCTGGCATGACCTTCCCGCTGTGAATCCATGCTGCCTTGGGTCCTGTGCCCCTCTGGCCTCTAGATACTCAACAATTCTTTCCTTCAGAAGTGATTCCATCATTTTCCGTACCACTGAGGTTAAACTAACAGGTCCGTAGTTTCCTGCTTCTGCCTTGCTCCCACTTTTGTGAAGGGGAATCACATCTGCCCTCCTCCAGTCCTCGGGTACCGCCCATCCTCCCATGATTTGTTAAAGAGGGTAGTCAGTGGTGTCACTAGTTCTACCTTAGTTCTTTTAGAATTCTGGGATGAATCCCATCAGGCCCCATTGCTTTGTCCACCTTCAGTTTTAAGAGTTCTTTCAGAACCCTTTCTTCTGTAAATGGGCTGGTATCAACTTCTGTATCCAGAGTGTTTCTACTGTTTGTTTTAGGTACCTCCCCCTCTTCCTTTGTAAATACTGAGCAAAAATATTTGTTTAGTATCTCTGCCTTTTCACAGTCACCCTCTGTCCACCCCCCCTTTATTAAGCCTCACTATCCCTCCCTTGGTATTCCTTCGCTCCCTGATGTACCTATAAAAGGTTTTATCCCCCTTCTTAACTGAGTTGGCTATCTTTTCCTCGGTTTGGGCCTTTGCTGTTCTGACTGCCTTCCCAGCTTCCTTTTGCTTTAACTGATAACAGTTCTCTGTCCTGTTCTTTCTGTGATTCCTTGTACTTACTGAATGCTTTCTTTTTCTTTTGAACCTTCACTGCCACTTCCTTTGAGAACCATAGTGGTTTCTTACCTCGTTTCGTTTTATTTGCTTTACACAAAGGCCTGTTACCTCTGTGATGGCAGTTTTTTATTATTCCCCATTGTTCTTCTACCCCTCCTTCCTGCCCATTTGCTAGTGCATTCCTTGGGCACTCACCCATTTTGGCAAAGTCAGCCCTCCTAAAATCCAGTACCTTTGTTCTTTGTATGGCGTGACTTCTATTGCTGTGTTTATTGGAACCATACTGTTCGATGGTCGCTAGTTCCCAGATGGCTACCCACTTCTACATCTGTGATCCTCTTCATCTCCATTTGAGAGAACCAGGTCTAAGATTGCTCCCTCTCGAGTGGGCTCCAATACTAGTTGTCTAAGGCATGCCCCCTGTAGGGCATCTAGAATAACCCCACTCTTAGAAGTGGCTGCTGCAACTGCACTCCAGTTAACATCTTGCATATTCAGATCACCCATCAGCAATATCTCCCCTTTTTCTGCCATTCTAAGTATACTTTCTATCATTTCCTTGTCCATTTCCTTCCCCTGAGAAGGGGGTCTGTATACAACCCCTGTGCGGATTGTGGTGCCATTGCTGGTCTCCAAATTTACCTACAGTGCTTCTTCTCCTCCCTGTTTACCCTTTTGTTCTGTTGAAGGTGGTCTAAAATATGACAGTTGAGATTCAGTGTCCAGAAGTGCAAATGTAACCCCTAGATGGCACTATCCCAAGGGCTATTACCCCTGCCTGCTTGGCTAGTAGCGGGTTAAGGGGCCTGGGTACTGAAACGGGTGCCTTCACCCGGAGGTCAGGGTTGTTAGTGGTCAAGCTAACCTGGGCACAGCACTCTAGGACACTGTAACCCTGTTTCTCTTCTAGTGGCCTGAACAACACACAATAATCACTTTCACAGTACCCCTTGCACACCATACAAGAACCCACACTGTACTTACCACCAGGGCTGGTTCCTCTGGCTTGATCCTGGGGACCCCCTGTAAAACAAGGTTATGCACAGAAAATAGCAACAATACAGCACTTTTGGCACAAACTGGAACCACAGTCAGGTTAAATACAGAAAAAGTTAGATCTGATTTATTCAGGGGACTTGAACAAGGAAGGGGCATAATCAGGTTGATTGGCTTAAAGGCTATATCAATAAAACAGTTATGCATGTGCTTTAAGTCCCCGCACAGTCACACACTCTGGGTACCCAGGTAGGAAGACGGTGGGCTAGCCAGGAACATTGCAGCTGGTTGGGGCACTGTGATGGAAGAAAGCAACATGCACAGCACACACTATTTGTAATCTGGAGCCGGAGAGCTCGGTCCGTGAAAGAAAAGGCAAACACAATCAGATGACAACACTTTAGATTTAGCTGTTGTTGCAGGGAGCTACCCCGATATTTACTCATGAAACCCAATACAGGACACAAGCAGGACAAAATTGAGACTACAGGTTGTTGAGCTGGAGTGCCAGGAGAAGCAGGGCTCACATGAATCACAGAGGCATCATTCCTGTACAAGCGTTGAGCAGGGGCTGATCCCCAGGTAGGTCTCTCGTCAGTGGCTTTCTCTGTGCAATGGGTAGTCTGGCTGGGCTAGTGTGGCAAAGCCCAGGTGAAATGGCAATGAATTCGGATTCAGTCCGTTGGAGCTGGATGCAGCCTCCAGCAAGCAAAACACAGTTCAACACACAGTGGGGAACCAAATCACGACCCACTAACAGCACACAGCACATTTACATGTAAGAAATTCCACTATACCAGGCAGATTGCTATCCAGTCGCAATTACAGGCTCTGCACAAACCAGGAGTTCAGAGGTGGCTGGAAATCCTGAAAGGCCGATCGCATTCAGCAAATCTTCGGCCTTCTTCAGGTTAAAGTCTGGTCACAGTCCAGTGGCTTAAATTGTTCTCACAACTCTGATTCAGTCTGAATAAACTCTATTTTCCCTCTCAGGGACAGCAGGCAGACAGGCAGGTCAAAACTCAGCCCTTTCACAGTTCTTCCATGCTAATTACGCAGGGACGCTTGCTTGAATCACTCAAGCTGTTACCTCTTCATTTCCAAACTCAGATCTAACTGAAACTGCAAGCAGTCTGGGACTTTCCCCAAGATCCAAAAGGTTCCTTTGGTTGATCTGTCAGTCACAACAAGGGCTCCCCCTCCAGGTTCTTATAGGCGCCAAAAGCCCAAAACTACAATTCCAAAAGTTTTGGCCCCACCAAGGCCCTGTAGGCAGGCTCCATTTTAGAGTCCCAAATGTACTGATTGGCCCATTCAGACAGTCCCATGCCAAGATGGTGGAGAAGACAGAACAGTCCTTGCTACAAAGAAAACAGGTTAGAACAAACTGCAATATTATTATCACGCTAATAGATACTCAGCAAATAACCACATCTTATAACAGCGCTCCCTCTGCGCAAATAACGATGGCAGAACAGAGCAATTATCTGGAAGCCCAGGCGGGACCTTGAGCTGAGCATAGAAACACTCAGCCCCCTCCCAGATGAATTATAACTGCAATCTAAGCAGCTGTTAAAGAGACAGTACACAGAGACTTTATAGGCACTTTCTGGCAATACATTTAAACTGCTAAAACACAGGACACCAGCCCGGCAGTGAGCATTTAGGCTAGCTCAAGGAAGACTTTTTTCCATTTGTGGGAGGGGGGTTACACAAAGTAATGCACACAGGAAAGAAAAACCCTAGGACAGAATACTGGATAGGGGCGAGGGGGTTCGGTTAGCCGCTACTAAAGAGGAAAGAGACTTAGGAGTCATCATAGGTGACTCCCTCAAACAGAGTAACCAATGCAACAAGGCTTCAGTAAGGCAACCAGAATGTTGGGTTGCATTGGGAGGGTTTTTTTATAGCAGGAGAAAAGAGGTATTATCGAAACAGTGATCACACAGAAAGACCAATGGTCCCTTCAGGCTACCAAAGTTCCCTGTTTAGCCCTGGAATCTACTGTTCCTCTAGGTTCCTAGCCCCCATACAGATCACTGGTGAGGCCACATCTTGAGTCCTGCACCCAGTTCTGGAGCCCACGCCTAAGAAAAGACAAGGATAGGCTGGAGTCAGTGCAGTGAGGGCTCGCCAAAAGGATTCGGGACCAGCAAGGGCGATCCTATGAGGAAAGGCTGGAGACCCTGCACATGTACTCGCTGGAGGACAGGCGGGAGAGGGGCAACATAACTGAGACTTTCAAGTTTCTAAGAATAATAACAGGGTGGTCAGTGGGAACATTCAGTAGAAAAGTGACAAGGGGTGACAAATGGTTTACATCGATGCTAAAACTGCATTTATAAATGATAGATAGATGCAGTTCCGTACCATTTAAAAAAATGTAAACAGCCTTTCCATTTGAAAAACCTGCCTTGTCAGCTCTACAAAATGGCTGGCAGATGTCAAATAGAATGAAGTCACAAGAGTGAGAGGCAGAGCTATATAGCGCTCTGCAGTGCTGACTGGTGCCGTTCATTCCCATTATGTTTTATACTTCTTTCAGCAAAATTATCAAAATCATGATTTACCACGTATATTATTTTAAGCAGTACACATGTAAGGCCATGATTTTGTTAATTATTTTTACATAAACAGCTGAAAATTTTCATTTTCTTTTGTCATAGGAAGTGAACAACAGCATAAGTCAGCAAATACCTGGTCATCTAGGGGTTATCTTGAAGAACAACACGTTAGTCCAGTGCAAAAGTACACATTTTGAAAGGCATGCAGGCTTCTGTTCAATCTCCAGCTTTGTTTGCCCATTCTCAATGTCAGATACTGAGGACATACACTCCCCTTCCTGCCAGCCAGTCTACCCATGTACAGTAGCACACCCCATTAAAATATCATTCTCCACATAAAACTGTCAGCCTCTGGTCCCACTGCCTAGTCTCACTATAAGCACACCTGCTTATTTCTAAGTCTGTACTACTGTAGTAGTCTGAGTGCATGCCTTCTGAGTCCCCAGCTCCCTGAACTCTTCCTGTACTGTACTGTCCTAGCCTCTTCCCTAGCTAGGTCATTGGTCCCAAGGTGGATCATGACATCCAGCTTGCCCTCTTGTCCTGCTTCCCTAGCGATCCTCAGGATCCGCTCCCCATACCTCTGAGCGGTGGTGCCAGGTAGGCATGTAACCTCCCTCCCCCTTCCTGTCCCCAAATCTATCCTCTTAACCATTGAGTCCCCTAGCAGGAGTTGCTTCCTCCTCTTTCTGCTGGCCTCAGTGTTTCTCCATTGGGCATGTTGGCCGAGATGTGGGTCGACCAACCAGTCAAAATATTTCTTAAATCGGTCGACTCATTGTCACCGGACAAGGGGGAGGATTCTCTATCCAGGACCCCCAGTCCTGCCTGTTCTCTCCCAGGGTAGGCCAGATCAGCACACTGAGCTGGACCACTGTCCCTGGGAGCCCAACCTTTCTGGGATTCTCAGGTGTCCTTCACCTGTCCCCACTTTTCCTCACCATTTGGTTCATCAGCGGTCAAGGTCCAGGACGAGGTTGAGCAATTTCTGATGCAGCTGTTGATCTTGCTCTCAACATTCAGCCAAGAGATGCCACCAGTACTCCTCTTCTTCCTCCTTCTCTTTGAAGGAGGATCGGTTCCATTGCAAGTTGCGCGAGGTTTTGAGGAGTTCATGAGTCAACAGTTGCTCCTTGATGCTGGCAACAGGCATCTCACCGGATCCCGGGCTTCAACCATGAGCCTGGGGAGGCTATCTCCATGCAGCAAGGGCCTACCTCCTTCGGGGCCTTACTGTGCTTGATCTCGAAGTCCATGGGGATCCCTCTAGAGCCTGTCCAGAAGTGGGCTAAGTACCCCTAGACTGAGATCCTTGACAGGGATGACTCCTGTGGGGTCACCTTCCCTGTAGTGAAGCCCATCCTTGGCCCCTTTCTGGAGCTGTGGCAGTGTCCGGCCTCCTGCCCTACACATTCAGCCCATATGGTCCACAAGTATGCGGTGCCTACTAGGTCCCTGTCCTGGTTCACTGACCACCCTTTGGCCGAGGGGCTGGTTGCCAACTCAGTCTTCCAGTGCATGGGCAATATCGAGGATGTTGACAAACCCACCAACAAAGAGTCAAACAAGTCGGACCATGTGGCCAAGAAGATTTATGTGACCTTGGCCCTGGGTCTTTGGCTGGCTAGCTCGGCCATCCTTATGGCCAACTTTGCCTATATCTTATTGAATACTCTGGACCAAGTTATTGCTCGACTTTGGGCTGACCTGCAGCTGTCAGTTAAGCTGGTCCACAATCAAGGTTGTGCTGTCGCTAAACAGCAGCTCCAGACAGCCCTGGACAGTGGTAGCTCTTGTGCCAGGTCTGTGGCCTAGGCAGTGACTATGCGCGCCACAGGGCATGGCTGTGGATTTTGACTTTTACAGCCAATACCCAGCACAAACTGGTGGATGTCCTCTTCTTAGGCACTGACTTGTTCGGGTCTGGGATGGATGGCCATCTCACTGGCATTGAGAAGTTCAGTGCTGCTCTGCACTCCATCACATCTGCCCAGAAGGATGTTAAAGGCCAGAAGCAATAAAAAAGCCCTTTTTGTTTTGGCCCTATTCTGCTCTTGCAGCCCAACCACCTCAGTCCCCAGCAGGGTAACGGCAGGCCTGGCAGTCTTGGCCAATGTAATCTTCTTCTGCCACCACGAAATCCGGCAGGCGAGGGTCGTCTGCTTCCTCAGCCAGTCCTGCCACTGCCTTTAAGCCTGCATAGTGACAGGTTGGGGGTCCCCTCCTCCTGCCCATTCTGTTTACCTCAGGGCCTCCTGCGGAGGGCTGGCTCCAACATTTCACTTCCACCTGGTCTGTAATTACCTCGTACAGGTGGATGCTCGAGGTGGTCAGCCAGGGTCTACCGCTGACATTTGAGGCTCTTCTGCCCAGCTGAGCCAATGCTCCATTGGAGGACATGGTGTCAGTGGATATGTTGTCTGCCCTTAGGGAAGGACATTGCCCAGCTCCTCCAGAAGGAGGCAGCTGTTCATGTCCGGGACACCAGCCAGTCCAGGGTTCATCTCCAGATACTTTCTGGTTTCCTAAACAGACGAGGGACTGGTGCCTCATAATGAATTTGCACAACCTCAACTGTTATCTACATTAGTGCAAATTCCGGATGGTCACTCTGAATCAGATTATTCTGTTCCTGGCACAGGACATGTGGTTCTGCTCCCTGGACCTCCAGGACACGTTCTTTCACGTCCCCATCCTTCCATCCCACCAATGGTTCCTGAGATTCCATGCTGACAGGATCCTGTACGAGTTCCAGGTCATGCCATTCAGCCTCTCCTCTGCCCCCAAGGTCTTCACCAAGTGCATTGCAGTGGTAGCAGCCTTCCTGCAGCACCGAGGAGTCAGGGTGTACCTGAACTTAGACAATTGGCTGATAGCCGGTTCCTCCAGGGCAGCGGTGGAGCGGTCCAGGGACCTGGCCCTCCAGATCTGCTCAATCCAAGACCTCCTGGTCAACAAGGCCAAGCTGGAACTCGCAGGTGATTCAGTTCATCAAGGTGGAACTCGACTCCCTTTGGGCCACGGCTCGCCTCCCAGCAGACAGGATGTAGGATCTTACCTCCTTTGCCCGCTCATTTCGAGTTGGGCAATTGCGCCCTGCCTAGGATTTCCTGCGCCTCCTGGGGTACATGGCAGCTTGCACCAGTGTGGTCTGTTGGGCCTACTGGAGGCTGTACTCCCTGCATTTGGCGCTGGCACGGCAATGGTCTCAGCGCCGTGGTCACCTTGACCAGCTGATCACAGTGACACTGCAAATGTGGGACACCATCCAGTTGTTGCTTGTCCTGGAATATCTCCAGGAAGGAGTCTCATTTGTCTGACCAGTCTCTTCGGTCACAGTCATGACCAATGCCTCCCTACTGGGCTGGGGGGGAGCCTACCTGGGGAACCACAGAGTCCATAGGCTCTGGACCCCCGAAGAGTTCCAATGTCACATCTACCTGCTGGAGCTCCATGCAGTGCATCTGTCACTCTGCATATTTGGGATCTGGTCATCTAGGTCCAGATGGACAACACGACACCATGTTCTACCTCAGCAAGCAGGACAGGACACATTCCCTTCTATTGTGTTGGGAAGTTCTCTGCATCTGGACCCTTGTGCACAGCCTGGACACCCACATTTGGCAATTCATGTGGCCAGCATGTCCAACCAGCTGGTGGATGCCCTCAGCCATGTGGGTGAGGCACTTCATGAGTGGTCCCTCCAGGAGGTAGTTAACCAACTGGTCTCCCAGTAGGGCAATTAACAGGTCGACCTGTTTGCCACTCAGGAGAAAGCGAAGCTGAGGCTTTGTGCCCACCCCCTCAGTGTGGGACACTGCTGGGGGATGCCTTTGTGAAGCCTGGACCTCGGGCCTCATGTACACCTTCCCTCCATTTCTCTTGATCCACATGGTGCTGATCAAGGTGCGGTGGGACAAGGCACAGATGCCCTGGGGTGGCTCTGGACTGGCCACGCCAGTTCTGGTACCCTGATCTCCTCAGCCTCAGCAGCAGGCCTCCATGGTATTTGCCTCTCCACCCAGATATGCTTTCATGGAAAGGTCCTTCATCCAGAACTTCAGTCCCTGCTCCTGACAGCCTGGTTCCTGAGTGGCTAGAGTTCCAGGCTTTGGGTCTCTCCGGCGAGGTCCTTCAGGTCGTGGAAGCAGTCAACCCACCAGTGCTATGCTTTCAAATGGAAGAGACTTTCCATTTGTTGTCAGGGCAAGGAGCTAGACCCCTTGTCCTGCCTGGTGCTGAGCATTCTGGACTACATGTGGCCTCTCTCTCAGTCAGGCCTCCAGTCGACAACCCTGGAGGTGCACTTGGCACCCATCTCTGCATACTGGGCATGGGCTGGTGTGCCAACGGTGGTGCAAGAGAAGGTGGTTGGGTGCTTTTTCAAAGGCCTGGACCACTTGTCCTCACCGGTGCGTGAGCCACCACCACCTTGGGACTTGTTGCTGGTGTTGGCAATGCTCATGAACAAGCCATTTGAACCAATGCACAGGCGTGACATCTCTCACCTGTCATGGAAGACTGCCTTCTTGGTGGCTATCACTTCTACCAGAAGGATCAGTGAGCTCCAGGCACTTTCAGAGGAGTCTCCTTACCTGGTCTTTCACAAGGACAAGGTTGCCCTCTGCCCCAACCCAAATTTCCTCCTGAAGGTTGTTTTGGAGTTTCACCTTAACCAGGTGATTAACTCATTGTACCCTGTAGCCCTTCTATATCAGGTTAAGCAATGGATGGTTCGAACTTCAAAGGGAACTAGTCAGTGTTTATGGGGTTAACCTTACTGTGTACTTCACTAATCTAACCTCGGTGGCTGAGCACGGACTCCATTTGTTGAACCTGAGGTGAATACTCGCTTATAATAAAGAGCATGTAGCTAGATTTTGGGGAGAGGTTCGTCAGCTGTTTGTCACCTACGCTGAAGCCACACCTGGCAAACCGACAGCTAAGCAGATGATTAGCAGACAGATTGTCTCCTGCATCGATATCTGCTGTAGGTTGGCTGGTAGGGAGCCTCACATAGGGCTTAGGGTTCATTTCACCAGACACATCATTGACTCGGCAGCTGCTTCCAGGGATGTCCCTATCCAGTAGATCTGCATGGCTGCTACCTAGAAGTCAGCACACAACTTCATTTCCCACTACCACATCAACCTTGAGACATGCTGGGTTGCTGATTTTGGGACCTCAGTTCTCCAATCTCTGCTTCTCAAATAGGGGGTGCATGCTTTGCCCCCTCCTTCTGCAGAACTGTTAGGAGTCTTCCAGCAGTATAGATAAGTACACTATATCCATATCCCTAGAATTGAGGGATCTTACTTCGAGAGGGCTCTTACAGTAGGTAATTACATATAGGACTGATGCTGGCCGGCATCAGGACCCAACAGAAAAATTTCTAGCTAGCAGTCTCTGGCGGGGGACCACCCCCACCTCAGGTGACCAACGTCATGCGGTGTCAGTATAAAGGGGCGGTTCCCCACGCCCACCTTCCAGTTCTTTCCCTCCGTTAGCTCGTGTCAGCACCTCGTGGTAAAGTTCAACATTTGACAGCTCTGTAGCCGGTAGAATTTACTGTCGTTTTTTCGAATTATTCAACTTAATCGTCAACTTTCGTTGGTGTATGTCATCCCCTACACCCTCCGAGCACAAAAATAAGTGCGACTCTTGCAGCGCCCAACTCCCGTACAAGGACGGCTATTCCCAGTGCCTCTTCTGTCTGGGCCCGGACCATCAGGTGGAGAAGTGTCAGCACTGCCTTAAATTTAACGCTGTCACCTGTAGACGGAGGCAGCAGTCCCTGGAGGCCCATATCCTGAAGAAGAAGATGTCCTCCATGGAGAATGAGTTGAAAAAGCTCCGGCAGGCATCCACTTCCCCCGAAGACCATCGTAAAAAGGACAAGGAGAAGCATTGGGACAGGGGCTCCTCTTCCACCGTGACTCCGGCTGGAGTCACCATGCTCCAGGTAACGTCCCCTCCAGGGGACCACTCCACGATGGCCGTCTTGGAAGTTTCCAAGGCGGCACTGTCCCGCCCGTCTGGCTCGCGCTCGGGCCCTTCGTGCGCCTCCAGGCTGTTGGAGGCCCCTTGCTCCTGGTAAAGCCACCACTGTGCAACCTACTGGTTCGAGCGGCTACGGTAAGCAGGATGTCAGCTCCTCTGATGCCCGCACGGAGACAGTCGATAAGTCGCTCGACCCTTCAGGGCAGTGCATGGCCATTATCCCGCCCAACCAGGCTGCCCCTCCTTTGCGACCTGCCTCAGGTGATGGGTCTAAGTCAGACACCAACTCCTCTGACGTCCGCCCGGACCCCATTGATAAGTCGGATGTCGGCCAACCCGACGTCCACGTGGCAGCTGAGCTGATGTCGGACCCTCTTACATCCAGTGTTCCCGGCTCCCCACAGCCTTCGCTGCCCTCTGGGGAAACTGGGTCTCCTCAGCCTGATCCCGGGGATTTTTCCCCACCGTCCCCGGGTGATGCCGAGGTTCCTGCTGTGCCCCCATCAGGCCTCCCTCCCTCTGGGCCAGATGACCTGACGTCGGTTCCCCAGACGCCGGCTCCGACGCTGGTCATACCGATGCCGGGTGACATCCCTCTCCCAGATGCCGCTCCAACGTAGGGCCCTCCGCCTGCCAGGCCTTCTGCTCTAGGCCCGCCCGCTGGGCTTCCGGCCAGGCCGTCTGCTCCGTCTGACCCCCCAGCCCCCGAGTATCTGACTCCGTCTTATCCAGCGCCATCTTACCCAGCTCCGCAGTATCCGATGCCCCAGTACCCAACACTGCAGTACTCGGTGCCTCACTACCTGATGCCAGGTTACCCGCCATCAGGTTATGGATACGCACCCTAAGGGTACATTCAGTATGCATATCCCCCTCCTCCTCCACCGTCCCCTCAGCCACCGATGGACTTGAAGGAGACTCTGGCCTCCTGGTGGTCTGAGGCCAAGGCTCAGCTCACCAGAGAGGTGAAGAGTTGTCTCCCGGTGATGGTGCCGGTTCTGGCTCCCGTACGCCCCAGACGACAGACTCCCTCCCCACCTCCAGATACCAGGAGCAAGCCTTCTGGTTCCAGGGCGGGGCAGGACATGCTTCCCCGAGGGCTTCCTAAGGGGTCCGTTCCTCCCCCATGCTGGGAGATGGAGTCTTCTTCTTCTTACTCTTCCTCCTTGGACACTTTGGATGACTCCCAACGGTTGTTCCAACCCGGATGACGAGCCACGCTCTCCGACCAAACCCAGGCCTAGGACTCCACCGAAGTCTCCTCTGGAGGATCCTTCTTTCTCAGAGTTGATGCGCAAAATCCAGGAAGTTCATCAGTGGGGCTCTTTGGAGCCGGACCCACAGTGTAAGAAACTCGCTGAGCACCTGAATCTGCCCGAGACCACTCCGACCTTGGTGCCACCCTGGATTGAGCCTCATGCTGACCTTGTTTCCACCATTTGGAAGCAACCGTCAGCATTAGCCCCCTTCCTCGGAAGTCTAATAGGCTATACCAGGCTCCCGAGAGTGTTGAGTTTCTTGATTCTCACCCTCGAGCTGACTCTGTGGTGATTAGTGCCGCTCATGGCCGGTCAGCTAATCTGAAGCATTTAAGCTCATCTCCACCTGACAAAGAATCCCAACTTCTGGACTAGTATGGCAAGAAGATCTATGCTTCTTCCACTCTGGGTATCAGGGCCCTGAATTATGTCGGTCACATGGAGGATTACCAGAAGGCGATTCTTAGTGAGGTGGAATCCAAGTTAGACTCCCTTCCTGACTCTCAGGTTAAACAGAAAGTGGCTGACCTTGTCCGTTCAGTTCGTTCGGCCAGTCAGCACATGCTTCGTGCCATGTACGATGCAGTGGACACTGCTGGTAGGAGCTCGGCTTTCACTGTAGGCTTACGGCATCATGCCTGGCTCCGTGTGTCAGGTTTGGTCCCAGAAGTGCAGTCCACTATTCAGGAAGTGCCCTTTCGGGGTTCGGTGCTGTTTGGTGGGGATGTCAAGGACATTATGACCGATCTGCAGGAGGAGGGGACTGCACTGAAGTCTGGATTCCATGTACAATCCCCCTCCAGTGCAGTGTCATCCCTTTCGCAGGCAGAATCGGCAAAAGGCGAAACCACAGGGAAAGCGGGCGAATAAATGTCGGGGCCCCTCTGGCTGCCAAGCCCCCACTGCCCAAAAAAGCAGTGGGAGCTTCAGCCGCGACACTGCCCCACACCACCTGACTCCTTTCCTCTCCCACAGCCTCTGGTGTTTCAAGAGGAACTGGTAGGAGGGAAGTTTTCCCTCCATTTCCCGGGTTGGGAGAGGATAATGTCAGATTCCTGGGTGCTCCAACTCATCGCAGAGGGACACTCAATAGAGTTTCTTCAGAAACCCTCTTGATGCCCTCCCCCAAGGTTGTCGTACTCACAGGAGCATCTTCTTCTGGTCCGGGAAGAAATTTCCTCCCTTCTCTTGAAGGAGGTGATAGAACCCATCCCCATTCCTCTTCAGGGAATGGGGTACTATTCCCATTTCTTCCTGGTCCCGAAGAAAACAGGTGACATGAGGCCGATTCTCGACCTCAGCTCCCTGAACTTGTTCATGGAGTACAAGAGGTTCAGGCTACTCTCGCTGCAGAGCCTCCTGCCCCTTCTCTGGCCGGGACAGTGGCTATGCACTTTGGATATGCAGGATGCCTACCTGCATATCTCTATTCACCCTTCCCACCACAAATACCTGCATTTTGCGTTCCAGGGGGACCACTACCAGTTCAAGGCCCTCCCATTTGGTCTTTCCTCGGTGCCCCAGGTGTTCACCAAATGCCTTTCGGTGGTAGTGGCCTACCACCCAGGGGGTGCAGGTTTTCCCGTACCTGGACGATTGGCTCTTGGTGGCCCCATCCAGGGAGGAACTCCTGTGCTTCATTTCCCTTACCCAGCAGGTCTTTGCCTGCCTGGGTATTACCATCAACCAGGCCAAGTCCCATCTGATCCCATCCCAGAGACTCCAGTTTATCAGGGCGATCCTGGACATGACCTCTGGCCTGGCCTTCCTGCCACCAGACAGGACGGCCACTCTCCAGGCTCAGGTCAGCCATAGGCAGGTCAGCCCAGGTCAGTCCTTCACCTCCTTGGGCTAATGGCAGTTGCGATTCTGACAGTCCCTCGAGCTCGGCTCCACATGAGAATCTCTCAGTGGACGCTTTGGTCACAATGGGATCAGCTAGTGGATGATCTAGATCAACTTATCCTGGTCTCCACTCCCATGGCTCAGGACTTGCAGTGGTGGATGGTTCAGGAGAACCTCTGCTGGGGAGTTCCCTTTGGTCTCCCTCCCCATCCCTCGACATTGACTACGGACTCCTCTAGTGAGGTTTGGGGAGCCTATCTCGGTCCTCACAGGACCCAGAGCTCCTGGTCCAAGCTTGAGAAGTTCCTTCACATCAGTGTGCTCAAACTAAGGGTAGTACTTCAGGCTCTGCATCTTTATCTGTCTCCCGGTTACCTAGCTGTACAGATGGGCAGTATATGTGTGGTCTGGTACATCAACAAACAGGGAGGAACTCGTTCCTACCCCCTTTGCAGAGAGGCAATGCGAGTCTGGGATTGGGCAGTGTAGCACAACCTCCACCTCATGGCATCTCACGTCCCGGGGGTCGAGAACGCGCTGGCAGACAGGCTCAGTCGGTCATCTGCTCTAGCTCACAAATGGGAACTGGATCAGGTGGTCGTAGACGACATCTTCCTGTGCTGGGGAACTCCATGGTAGACCTGTTTGCATCCCCTCAAAACACAAAACTTCCTGTCTTCTGCTTGCTCACTCCAGAGCGCGGCATTTTTTGGAGAGACACTCTGTCTTTAGACTGGAAGGGCAGATTCGTCTGTGCCTTCCTCCCGATTCCACTGATTATCAGGGTCTTGCAGAAACTCAGTTTGGAAGGAGCTCGAATGATTCTGATAGCTCCTTTCTGGCCCAGGCAAGTCTGGTTCTCTCTTCTGCAACAGTACTCAGAGGAACCTCCTCTTCCTCTTCCTCTGTCGCTATTTTTGCTGACCCAGGATCAGGGGACCCTGGTCCATCCAGGCCTCAAGTCCCTTCAGTTGCACACATGGTTCCTGCAGATATAGCGCAAGCCCAATTTGGGGTTTCCCCCCTGAGTAGCTGACATTCTGGTGGAGGCCAGGAAAACCTCAACCAGATCTACTTATGCCATAAAATGGAAGTGGTTCTCTATTTGGGCTGCCTCCAATGACGTTGAGTCCTTCTCGTGCTCTGTCGGCCGACTTCTGGATTACCTGTGACACCTCTTTGATCTGGGTCTCAGCCATTCATCCTTAAAGGTTCACGTGGCAGCCATTTCATCATATCCCCTTTGCAAACAGAACATTTGCTCAGCTGGAGGTCTCTAGGACCTTTTTGAGAGGGGTCCTTCACTTACGACCCCCTATCCGGGTTCCTGCCCCTCCTTGGGATCTGAATTTCATTTTAGAGAAGCTTACTTTGCCTCCTTTCAAGCTGCAGCCTCAGCGGACCTAAAGTTCCTTTCTTGGAAGACTCTCTTCCTAGTGGCCATTACTTCTGCTTGATGGATTTCCGAGCTCCAGGCCCTGATGTGCAAAATTCCGTATTTGAATTTTCACAAGGAACGTGTGGCTCTGCGTACCAACCCTAAGTTTCTCCCTAAGGTGGTAGCGGAATCGACGCTGAATCAATCCATAGAGCTGCCTGACTTTTTTACGTAGCACTCTAATCATGACGAGTACCTCCTGCATACTTTGGATGTTCACCGAATTCTAAGATACTACACCAACAGGATGAAGGATCTCGGAAAGACTGATCAACTGTTCGTCTCTTTTGCTCATAAAAGAGAAGGCAGTGCTGTTTCTAAGCAATGCCTATCAAAATAGTTGGCTCATTGTATCACTTTCTGTTATGACAAGTACAACAAGACCCTGCCAGGTCAAGTTAGAGGCCACTCCACCAGAGGGGTTGCTGCCTCTGCGGCTTGTTTCAAGAATGTGTCAGCGGCTGACGTTTGTGCAGCCGCTACTTGGACTTCTGTCCATACCTTTATGAAACATTACAGTTTGGACATTGCCTCTCACCATAGAGTAGACTTTGGGCTGGCTGTTTTGCAAGGCCTCCTTTTCCTAAGGCCTTCACAACCAGAGGGTCTACTTCTGAGTAGCTTTCCTCCTCCCGTTTGCTTTTCCTTGTTCCAGACTGCTTGGGACTCAGTCCTATATGTAATTACCTACTGCAAGAGCCCTCTCAAAGTAAGACAGTACAGTTCCGTAAGAACCTACCATAACAGTAGATCTTCGAGAGAGGCTTTTGCAGTAGGTAATACCTTCCCGCCCTCCATCCCCCTAAGCTTTTTCAGCTCCTTTTCCAGGAGGGGAAATATCCACTTCTCTCTTATCTTGCCTTTTGGTCTTTGGCGGGAAAGAACTGGAAGGCGGGCGTCGGGGACCGCCCCTTTATACTGACGCCACGTGACATCGGTCACCTGACGTGGGGGTGGTCCTCTGCCAGAGACTGCTAGCTAGAAATTTTTCCATAGGGTCCTGACACCGGCCGGCATCAGTCCTATATGTAATTACCTGCTGCAAGAGCCTCTCTCGAAGATCTACTATCACGGTAAGTTCTTACATAACTGTACTTCACTCACCTTTAACTTTAAGCATAGTTCTAGGAGTGTATATAGTGTACATCCACATAACCCACCTGACCTTCCCTGGCAAGTAGCACACCTTCTTGCTTCCAACGTGCAAGATCTGACTTCATGGGGCAATGCCAAGGAGGATACCTCCCAGGTGGGTGGGAGGAGTCAACCTGAAGACCTTCTGGCTGTTCTTACAGGGAAAGAATTCTGCCAGAAATGTGACTGTACACCATATACCACTCCTAGAACTATGGTTACAGGTGAGTAACCCTCATTTATTTTATTTATTTTTTTGTCTTTTAGTAACCGGGTTGGGTGCACTAAACATAGAGATGCCTATTTTCAGACGTGACCCGGGAGGTTAAAACATGGTGATGCAAGACAATGGAGGAATGCGGTACAACATTTAGCTGGTAAAAATGCAATACAATAATGATTTTCAGGCAGTACAAGTTTCCCTCCCACGGTGGTACGCGAGGTGTGAAGATATATGTACCCAAGATGACCCAGCTGAGATGCAACATGTTTCCAGTGGGATCCGGTTTCTACTTTTTTCTATAGTAAGCAAGTGGCTGTAGCAGTTGGAACTGAGCAATTTTCAACAGTGCTGACCACCAGACCACATTTGAAAGGACTCCTTTCCTAAGGCCTTCACAATCAGAGGGTCTACTTCTGAGTAGCTTTCCTCCTCCCCTATGCATCCCAGTATGCCTCCAGCCCTCCCTACTGTCTTCTCACATTGCTTGCTAACCTTAAGGTCATCTGATATGACTACCCCCAGGTCCCTTTCCATTTCTGTTGTTGTTACTACCTCTCCCCATTGTGTACTCTTCTCCTGGGTTTTTGTTTCCCAGGTGCATTATTTTGCACTTCTTAGCATTGAATCCAAGCTGCCATACTTCTGACCATTCCTCCAACCTTGCCAAGTCCCTTCTCATCCCTTTCCACGCCTCTTTGTTTATCAACCCTGTTGCAGATCTTTGTGTCATCTGCAAAGAGGCATACTTTTCCTTCCAGTCCGTCTGCAGTGTCACTTATGAAGACATTAAAAAGGACTGGACCCAATACTGAACCCTGCGGTACCCCACTAGTAACCCCTCTTTCTTCAAAGTGGACTCCATTTACAATTACCTTCTGTGTCCTGTTGTCCAGCCAATGTTTCACCCAGGCTACCACCCTGGGACCCACTCCCAGGCTGGTTAATTTGACTATTAATCTTTTGTGTGGGACTGTGACATCACAATCCAGGTTGCACCTGAAAACAAGCTTCTGGTCATGGTGCTTTTCCCAGTTACCAACTTTTAAATAAACAAATAAAATAAATAATCCTCCGTTTAAGGCATCGTAGTTATCCCCACAGCAACAGACTGCAATGTCATAAACAGAATTGTGATGTCATATGTAGGCAAGCAGCCAGAACAGATAGGGCAGTGATCCTGTTTACATACAAATGTCCTTAGTAATAAAGAGGAATGAGAAATACAGAAACAATATTAAAATATGAGCTCACTTGTGCTAAACATGACATTTTCTCAAAGTTGTCACAATGGTGTCAGGGGCTCTTTAAATAACTTAGTTATTGCTGGAGACACTGTGCTGTCGGCATCCTTCAGGAACCTGATTTCCACTCCAACAAAGCCACTTGGTTTATTAGGGTCCAGTTTTTTGATTTCTTTGGATACCTCCTTTACCTTTAGTTCTTTGAAATAAAACATGAGTGTATTATCTCCTGATAGCACTTGCTCCACTCTTCCCTTTCCTGTATTAGGATTTGTGGGGTTGGGAATGTTTATATCTGGTAATGTAATAAAAGTATACATTCAGAGCATTGGCAGACGTTTTTTATTACTCACAATATCCCATTGGTATCTACTATTTTAATTTCAGGTCTTACCCTAACTGGGTTATCTAATTCCTTAATAATGTTCCAGTAATACTTAGGCTGAGTTGTAATGTTAATATTATTCTGATAATATTTTTTTTAACTTGTTTTAGAAGTTGCTTACATTTGTTTCTCTGCTTTTTAAATAGCTCCCAGTCATGGGAGTTTAATGCTTTGTTAGCCTTCTTCCAAAGTCCATTTTTAAACAAAATCATCTTCCTTATGAATTCATCCACCCATACTAGATGGTTTCCTTTTTAACTTCTTGTATCCTTAAAGGAACACGGATATTGCAAGTCTGCACAAAAGTGTCAGTGAAGTCTGCCACTCCTAGGTTTCAATCCCGAATCAAGTTTAACCATTCTCGGGTCTGATTTTGTAAATCACTATTGAAATTTGTGACATGATAATTAGCATAGCTCCATTTTTTTATAAATTTATCTTTATTAATACAATTATATATGTCCTGTAGGGTACAGATCGTTGCATTGTGGTCTCTTGAATTTGTGGAGTAACCTACAGTCTGTAATAGTTAAAGTTTTGGAAAAGAACATTAGGTCCAATACACGTCCCGTGGTTTGTGAGCACCCCTTTCTTGTAACCTGATCTATAACTTGCTGAATATTTAAAATCTGAAAAATCTGCTATAATTTTTTGCCCCTAGGTTTGTCCCATACTACATTACAGTCTCACATTAAGATGATGCCCTTGTTTTCTGCAATGGATAACATTTTTTGTACAACTGTCTCAAAATTGTCCATTTGTTTCTTAGTGGGGAATAAATCATCCCAACCATAAGTCTATGTGATTTAGACGTCATGTAACAAACAAACATTCAATTCCAGACAGTGTACCAGAGAAACTAACATCAAATAGTCCTAGTTTGGAGTGAATATATAAAAGTACCCCACCCCCTCATCGTCCTCTGTCTTGCCTAAAAAGTTTATAACTTTCTTGTGCTATTTCTTTATTTTGAATTTGTTTTGTTAACCATGCTTCAGAGAAACCCATAATATCAGGAATATGTTCCAGAGTCCAAATTCACAATTCATTCATTTTGTTTTTAATACTTCTCACATTTTCATGAGTTACCTTTAAATCGGGTCTGATTGTGATGTTGGGCCCTGGATTAACCTCAGTGTCACCTGCTAACAGCAGTGCAGTTTGGACAGTGATTAAATGTGATGCCCTGTCCAGATTTATGGGTTTCTTCAAGAAGCAAAACAAACTTTGTTGACTGTTAAACTGCGATTATAAGAAAAAGTATTCCTCCTCATTTTTAGGCCATTTGTCACACTTAGAGGGCATGAGTTCAACCATAAGGTAGCTTTATATTGTATGTTAGTTATTACTTCAGGGTATAATCTAAACAAGCCCCCTCTTCCTTCCCCTTCTGTATAACAGGCTGAAAAAATCACTAAGAGAAAACTAATTAAGTGTAAATTTAATTTCTGAACCCTTAAAAAGCAGCCTATATAGACGGACTGTGTTATTACAAATATATAAAATATGGTTCTTTAAGAACTAAAAATACTGTTACAAACAAACAAAAATGCCAGCAGAAATAGGCCTCACGGTCTGTCGAGTCTGCTTGGCTGTGCAGCTAGCCTTTCATCTCACAGCTGCCCCTCCCTCTCCTCCCCTCCTTAGATTTACCCTCACCCCGTTCCATCCCCTCTTGAACTTGTCCACCATCTTACAGGCCATCACCTCCTGTGGTAGAGTGTTCCACTTGCCCCCCACCCTTTCCATGAAGAACTGTCTCCTTACCTCCCTCCTGAATCTCCCCCTCAAGTCTGAGACTGTACCCTCTCGTGTCCCTTCCTCTTCTTAATTGGAAGAGCCCCTCTGTTTGGGTCTTGTTTATCCCTTTCAAGTACTTAAAGGTCTCAATCATGTCCCCCATATACCTCCTCTCCTCCAAGGAGTACAGACCTATCTCGCTCAGCCTTTCCTTGTAGGGCTTGCCCTCCAATCCTATTTTGTTGCTCTACGCTGCACCCCCTCCAACAATCTGACATCCTTCTTCAGGTACAGTTGCCAGAACTGCACGCAGCACTCCATGTGCGGCCTGACCAGTGACCTGTACAGGGGGAGGATTACCTCCCAACTTCTGGAGGAGATTCCTCTCGCTATGCTCCCCAGCTTCTTGCTGGCCTTCACTGCTGCCTTCCTATACTGAGCAGAGTTGTTCATACTCCCTGTTATAAGTACCCCTAGGTCCTTTTCCTCCAGGGTGCTTCCCAACTGTACCCCTCCCAACTAATAGTCCCTCCTCTAGTTCTTTGCTCCGAAGTGCATTACCTTGCACTTCTTGGCACTGAACCCCAGCTGCCATGTTTCTGACCATTCCTGCAGTTTAGTCAGGTCGTCCTGCAGCCCCTTCCATCCCTGAATGTCATGAACCACCTCCCCCATTTTGGTGTAGTCTGAAAACAGACTGATCTTACTTCAGATCCCATGTGAGATATCAACTATGAATAACCCAAACAACACCAAGCCCAGCACCGATCCCTGCGGTACCCTGCTCATCACTGCCCAAGGTGCTGAGAGTTCCTTTCCTATTACCACCCTCTGCTGCCTACTCCTTAGCCAGTTCTTCATCCATTTCACCATTTTTGCCCCAGCCCCCACAGATTCCAGCTTTCACCCTAGCCTCCCATGTGGCACAGAGTCAAAGGCCTTGCTGAAGTCCAAATACAGGACATCCACTGCATGGCCCTTGTCTAGTTCCCCTGTCACCCAATCATAGTACTCGATGAGGTTGATCTGGCAGGATCTGCCCAAGCCAAACCTGTACTGATGCCCATCCTGGAGTCCATTGTCCCCCAAATATGTCACCAGCCTCTCTTTCAGGATTGTCTCCATGAACTTCCCCATGATTGACGTAAGGCTCACTGGCCTGTAGTTTTCTGGTTCATCCTTTGGGCCACCTTTATGGATGGGCACCACATGCACCATCCTCCAGTCCTGTGGTATGCATCCCGTGTCCAGGGAGGTATTGAACAGGTCAGCCAGTGGCCCTGCCAGGACCTCAGCGAGCTCCTTGAGTACCCTAGGGTGAATGCTGTCTGGCCCAGGTGCCTTGTCCACCTTCAGTGCCCTCAGTCCTTCCAGTACCCTGTCCTCAGTAATCCTCGCATCTGTCACCCCATTAACTGTTAATACATATTAACTTGTCAACTAGAATAATAACTTAATTTATCTATAATTACAGTCTAAAAGTATCCTTCTGTGCTTTCGAACTAACTTCATTCACATTTACAGATGTAGATATAAAATCTAATGGGTAAGCTTATTGAAAAATTCCTCAAAACCTAAACACACTAAGCATCAATAATCAAACCAGTGAGGTAAAACCTTTATGATCTTTGGTTTGTAATGGATCGCTGCTGCAGCATAAAACACCACCAGAGTAATTCAATTATCTTTTAAGTTATTCCGTACTGTGCAAAGGGAATTCAGTGGATGTCTCTGAAACAATAAGGTGTCATCTGCAAATTCTGCATACAAGTTGACCTTAATCTTGACCCCTCCAACCATACTCAAATTCATTCTAGCTTCACTGCCTCTTAGTTATTTATTGAAAGAGTTTTACCACGAAATGCATACTGAGCCACAATAGCTCTTTCCCAGAAGCATCCTGAATGAAGGAAGGAGATACAAGGGAGACAGTACAGCAGCATTATACAAAATAGTAACGTCACTCCAGATGACAAGAGAAGTTGTGGACATGAAGTGGTAAAAAAGCATACAGTACATGTGCAAATAACAATTTATAATATTCATGTAGTTCAGCTTAGGGCAAACATTTACTTTGTCTTTTTAAATATGATTTGTTTATGTTGGGTAGGGGTGCCCCTTACCCTGTTTATTATACAAATACATTTTTCAATAAAATGGCGAGTAGTGCCCCACATAAATAAATAATATTTAAAAAGGAAAGATAATCAACTGCTTAGATTGCAAGCCTGAACTTTTATTTTTGGGCCAGCGATTCCCCAGTTATGCTCTTCCTTCCACCCAATTAACCCTCTGACCATCCTGATATCTGCTCTTGCACCTCTCGTTTACCTTGGCAACCAATACAAACACCGCCCAAGCCACCAACTGGAAGACCGTCATAATCTAGGAGGATGATGGTGCAGAGGAGGAGCTAGCGAACCAGTCCATTGTGATGTGGGGAGTGATTATGTTCATCCTATTCTCTTACCCATTTCCCAATTTTCCCTCTTCTGATATGCTGCAGAGTGAAAAGTACCTTATTTGGTGCTGCATGGCTCTCATACATCAGGGAGTTACCTGAGCATTCTTTTGCCACTTTCTACAGCTGGGCTACTTGGGGTGAGAGCCAGTTGGGCTTCCCCATTGAACTCTGGCAAAGGGACTTGGTGTCAGCTGGGAGAAGTGTCCCAGTCTTCATTCTGGAGGCATGGGCTGTAAGTGGAATGGCTTCAAAGAGCAGTGCATTTCAGACTGTGCCGTGTGGCTCTCATGCAAAATCTGCATGTTGCATGACAGTTTTCAAAACTTAAATGCTGCGTTTGTTTTCACAAAACTTTTGCACAGAAATCCTTCACAAAAGTTTTGAAAATCTATCTGATACATGATGGTTTTCAAAATCTACATGTCGCACAATGGTTTTCCAAAGCTACATGCTGTGCGAAGGTTTGTAGTTAGTGTTTAATTTTCTCACAGATAAAAACTTTACGGGATGATAACTTATTAAATACGTAAATGTGAAGAGTGATACTTTAGTGTTTATGAAGGAGAGGTAGAAAGAAACAAACAATGACCTCCATATTGTGAAGGACTGTGCAACTTTAACATGCCTAGTGCTGTGCTAACCAGACTTAGCATGTCTGGTCAGGATGGTTGTCATATAAAAAGGGTCACCCAACTCCACACACAGTGGTCTGTGATGGCACATTTTTACACTTAGTCTACCAGTATCGAGCATGCTGCATGATCAGTACTGCTAGACTGAGCATGAAAATGTTCTGTTGCAGAGTAAAAATTAATGGAGTGCTAGCATATAGACATCCCCTATGGCCTAGTCCGTCACTCATACAATCATAGGGCTGGCCACGGTATAGTTAGATTTTACTTTGAGAGGGTTCCTGCAGTAGGTCTTCATATATGGGACTGCACTCCCTGGCATAAGGACCACACAGCAAACTTGTAGCTAGCAATCATCGGTGGGGACCGCCCCCGGCGTCAGATGACGGATGTCAACGTGACTATAAAAATGGCGGTCCCCCACCTGCCCTCCAGTTCTTTCCCGCCATCGACCTGAATCATCCGACCTAACACAGTAGAACAGCTTCAGTTGCCCGCCATTTTCATAACCGTTTCTCGTATCTTTTTTCTGATTCTCCTTAAACAGCATAGCGATGTATGTCATCTTGTCGACCCAAGGAGAAGTGCTCCAAGTGCAGCGTGCAGATTCCGCACAGGGATGACCATTCCCAGTGTGTCCTCTGCCTGGGGCTTAACCACAACTCTACCGAGTGTTCCATCTGCCAGGGCTTCAACCAGGCCACACGCACCCATTGCAAGAGGACCCTTGATGCCCATTTACTGACCAAAAGACTGGCATCAATGGAAAAAGAGCTCCAGGAGCTGAGGGAAAGATCATCGTTGTTGGCCCCAGAAAAAAAGAAGAAAAAGAAAAGAACAAGGAGAGATGCCGGGAGCGGAGCCACGCTCCACAGGGGAAATCCAGCCAGACAGCCAATGACATCTTGAGTGGGCCCTCCACCTCTGTGAGTACCCCACCTCCAGGGCCTTCATCTGCTCCAGTGGACTGGACACCCTCTCCCCCCCTTGCCGAGGTCAGTGGGCAGTTGGGGGTATCCTCTTCGAAGGAACCAGCTAAGGTTCCTGCTTTGAGCCCTGCTGCTAAGTCACCCTCCAGCTCCACTGCCGGGCACCTGGCCCAGGCCGATCAGCCTGACTCTAGCTTTCTGGCTACTGTCAGCCTGGCAATGACCTGTAAGTCGATCAATGGCTCCTCCATTGATCACCAGGCCACCATCTTTTAGTCGGACCCCAGACCACCTGGTGACAACGTGGTGTCTTCTCTCCCATTGGACTCTCTTGTGGACTCCAGTGCTGGGCAGAGACAGCTCACAGGTCCCTCTTCCTCCCACCAGGGTTCTCCCGCAAGGGATTCGCTGTCCTTCTCCGACCTGTTTGGGCCTGATCACCAGGACCCTCTCCCATCAGATACCTTACAGAACCTGTTGACGGGGACTCTTCCTGAACTCCCCCCTTCACCAGGTTTTCTTCTGCTGATGGATTCTCACCTGATGCTGGATCCCTCACCGGACACTTTTGGGGGTGATATGAACCCTACTCCCTCGGGACCTTCAGGGATCCCCCTCCTACCCCACTGTCAGACTCACCACCTAGCGGTCCTTCAGCACCGCCTCTGATGGGGCCCTACATTTCTCTGTCAGGCCCAGCCAGGTACTATCCTGGGTATACACCACAATATCCGCAGTATCCAATGCCAGGGGCTCTGTCGCTGGGATACCCTCCTCTGATGCCTGGTTACCCGACTCTGGGTCAGGCGATTCATTATCAGGGTTACCAGTACCCCTACTGGTACCAGATGCCTAGCTTCCCCTCTTATCTTGCAGGGTACCCAGGTTATCCACCACCCTCTCCACCTCCTCCTCCGCAGCTGGAACAGGAGGCCATCCCTGCATGGTGGAAGAACGCTAAGTCCCAACTATGCCAAGAGCTGGGCCAACCTCAAATAGTGGTCATAGCCACCCCACCTCACAGAGTGTTGCATAGCAGCCCTGCACCTTCTAGTCGAGGCCCGGACAGAGACTCGGGTGTTCTGCTCTCTGGCATAATCGAACAAAGGCTCCCAATCCCAGTACCAGAGGCCTCTTTGACCAGCCGTCCGGAATCATCTGACTCAGATGAGGATTCTGATGTGGGGGTACCAGTCAGAGCCTCACTCTCAATCAATCAATCAATCAAAATCTTTATTTATCCAGGCGGACATCATTGAGCAAAGCTCATTTGCAAGATGGACCTGGTTAATAAAAGGATATTTACAAATTCAAGTGGATGATAACATTGCACATAGAAGTAAGCATATACATTTACAGAGCCAGGGGTTAACACAAGGTGTACATTGAATAAAATGAGGTAATACAACATCATTCCTGGTGACACAACAGAACATATGGGTCGATAATCCCTAGCTCATTTACAAAATTGCCTGTTTATGTATGTATATATATGTACATAGCAGCAAGGTATAATTGTACAGTATATGTACAGAATATATAAGGGGTGGGGATAAATACCCAACATGCACTCCTTTCCATCCCTCACAGATATATCCATAGGGGGATGGGAAAGGGGTATCTGGCAGTTGTGGACCAACCTGGGGAGGGTGAGCTGTAGAACGTGGGCTATTAGTAAGGAGAGGGAAAAGTGAGATGAGAGGACAAAGGGGTGAGATGGTGAGTCCAATGTGAGGAGTAGGGGTAAAGGGTGAAGAGAATATTGCTATTCATTTGGGTAATGAGTCATTTAGACGAATTTTAAGAGCAGTGTTGGGGAGCACATAGAAGAATCCCAAAGAAAAGGGAGACGAGGATAGTGAGTAGAAAGTAAAATAGTTGTACATTGGATTAGGAAGTACTAGTCAGACATGGTGGTGGCGCTGTGTATATGTGTGTTCTAGCTAACGATGCAGGAAGCATTGGCAGTGTTCCTTAACAAGGCATGAATAAAGGGACTTAAAGGAGGTAATGGTTATGGGTAAACTAATTTTCAACATTTTTTGCAGTTTGTTCCTCAAAGAGGGCAGCGTGAAACTAATGGCAGTCCTTCCGACGCGAGAGTTAACTTTGGACACTTTCAATTTGATATAAGAGTAGCTTCTTAGTGCATATTTACTTATTATGTTTTGCTGGAGACAGTCTGAAACATATGACGGTAATTGATTGGATAATGCTTTGATTGTCCATGTGGCAGCATTTCTGTCCCTCCTGAACTGAAGTGAAGTCCATCCCACTGTTGCATAGAGGGAGCAGTGATGTGTGGTAAACGGAAGTCCTGTAATAAACTTCAAAACTCTATGGTAGAGTGTATCCAGTTTTGCCAGGTAGGAGCTGTGACAGTGGCTATATAGAAAGTCTGCATAGTCAATGACAGACAGGAAGGTTTCTTGGACTAACCTTAACTTAGCATCCCTTGTAAGAAAGTGGCTAATCCTAAAGTAAAGACCAAGCCTTTGGCGTAGTTTTTTTAGTAATTCCTCCATATGTTCTGTAAAAGGAAGCCTGTTGTCAAGCCAGACTCCTAGATACTTGAAATTTGCAACAAATTCTACTTTTCCCCCTAGAATTGTGGATAGCTGCAAGAGAGATCCTGGGACAGTAGGGTTTACTGCATGCATGCCAGAAGACAGAGAAGCACAGCTTTTGTTTTCTATGCATTAAGCAGGAGCTTTTTGTTTAGGAGTTGATGTTGGAGTAAATTGAACTCAGTTTGTAGGATGCTACATGCTTTTTCTGGTGAAGTTTTGCTCACGTAGAGCACTGTGTCGTCAGCAAATAGATGGACTGTAGCCTTGGTAACATTATCATCAATGTTGTTAATATAGATAGCAAATATGATAGGACCAAGAATGGATCCTTGTGGTATGCCTCTTAGCAGCAGCTTAAGGGGTGAGAGTTCACCTTCAGCCTTGACCTGTTGTAGGAGTCCAGAGAGATAGTTTTTTAGTTATACTTTTTACCCCCTTGGGCCACCAGTTTGCCTACCTTCATCACGTCAGGAATCCTCTTCAGGTCTCAGGCCACCATCTCTGGGGATTCTCCTCGGCTCCTAGTCTGGTCCCGCAGCTACCCCTGCAGCTTGCCCCCCGCGACGGGGTGGAGGGGAGCTGTTCCCCTTGCTCTACCTCCCGAGTCAGGATCCAGTATTGCCACGTACCCTTGGTGCCAAACTGGTCCCCTCTGGAAATGGCCATCATGCCGCCACAACTGGTGCCCTATTTTCTGCTTTTCTACCCCCTGACATCTGTGGTGTGCAATGACGCCTAAGGTCCAGAGGGTGCATGCTTCCGAATGCTCTCTGATCTAGGCATTGGCCCCAGTATGTCCCCATAGGTCTTGCCAGTGCTCTTGAGATCATCCACAGCCACCGCCATGTGCCACCAGAGTACCGATGGCAACTCTCTCCCATCCCTGGAGAAGGAGAGCAGTCCTACTGACGTTCAATCCTTCCGCTCCTCTGCTGACCCCCGATGACCCAGGCTCATTCCCGAGCCTGGGTCGCTGGTGTGGAGCGAGGTGTGGCATCCAGCGCCTCAACCTTCTGCGCCACCAGGCCGGCTCCAGAGAGATAGTTGGTGAACCACTGTAGAGAGAGTGAATCCAGCCCTATGGCTTTCAGTGAAGAGAGGAGCAGATCATGCATGACCATGTTAAGTGCCTTACTTAGGTCCAGAAACACAGCACATATAAAATTCCTGTTGTCTAATTCTCTCTCCCAGTCATTGATGACTTTTGCTAGGGCCATAATGGTACTATGCTTGGCTCTGAAGCCAGATTGTACAGGGTTTAGGAGATTCATAGTATCAAGATAAGATCTCAGTTGAGTACTAACAATTTTTTCCAGTAGTTTTAGAAAGGACTGGAAGAATGGAGATTGGCCTATAGTTGTTAAAGTCGTGAATATCCCCTGATTTAAATAATGGGATGACCTGTGCAGTTTTCCAGATCGAGGGGATTGTTTCTTGGGACAAGGAGAGGATGAACAAGTGAGTTATAGGTACCACTAGTACGGAGTAGGCAATCTTCAAGAAGTACGGGTCAAGGTAGTCCGCACCAGCACTTTTCTTTGTATCCAATTGGCATAGCATTTCTTAAACCTGTTTCAAAGTGGCTGGTTGCAGAGAGAATATAGACTTTGTCACTATGGTATCAGTATATTGCGTGCCAAGCTGGGAGCACATCGAATTTGCAGGAGAGTTGTATAATGCAAGGCCTGCAGTAGTGAAATGATTGTTGAATGACTCTAGGATTTCCAATCTGTCAATGATAATCTCATTTCCAGAGATGATGTTGCTTGGGAGCAAGTTTCCTGGTGTGTGGCCAGATAGTTTGTTGATGGTGTTTCAGAACTTAGCTGGTTTCTTGATAGAGGAATCCAATTCAGTTTGATAGTACTCAGCTTTTGTGTCCCTAATCTTCCTTGTACATATGTTCTTTGCCCTTTTAAACTGACCCCAGTCTGATGATGACTTAGTTTTCCATGCTTTTTTCCAAAGCTTTTCCCTCTCTAACAGGGCAGTTTTAAGGTCTGGGGTGAACCATTTGCATTGCTTATTTCTTACATGCACTTTAAGTAGAGGTGCGTGTCTGTTTAAGGCTCCTACTATTATTTCATTTACGATTTCATAAGCTGAGTGTACTGTTTTTGACAGGAAAAAATCTTGCCAGCGTGTAGAAAATTTCAGATCATCTAGGTACGCATGAGGGTTGAAATTTCTCCTTGACCTTCTGATAGAGAACTTTGATGGTGCTAGAGGTTTATTGGTTGTTCTTACACTAGCGATGAAGTAGTGATCACTCACATCACTGAAGAACACACGAGCGTGTGAGAAAAGATGTGGTTTGCTCATAAGGATAACATCCAACAGCAAACTATTGCTTGGGTTCTTTTTATTAGGTCTGGTTGGTTCATTGATAAGTTGTGTCAGACCACATGTATTGCAGAAGGATTGAAGGGGTGAAGAAATCTTAGATAGCCAGTCTAAGTTAAGGTCCCCTAATATAATCGTTTCCATAGATCCCTTCCCCATGTTGACACCTAGATGTGTTAAAAGTTGAAGATCAGCAAACGGTGGTCTGTAACATTCTATCACACACAGTGTTGTGGTGTGCGAGACCACCACCTTAAGGACTAGACAGTCATATTCATTCTTCACAGATGTTGCATCAAGGCAGGTTACTGTGAAGGTGTCCTTAATATAGATGGCTACCCCTCCACCTCTAGTCTTTCTATCTGCTCTGAGTAGTAGGTAATTAGGTAGGTAAATTTCCCTGTCAGTTGTGGCAGGTCTAAGCCAAGTTTCTGATATTACCAAAATGTCTGGTGATGCATGATTTACCCACGTTTGGATCATAGTAATCTTTTTTAATAAACTGCACACATTGATGTGAAGAAAACACATGTCTTTAAGCCTGTCCAAGTCAGATGGAGAATTGATAGCCTCTGTGGGCCCAGGATTGGGTTCTACATCGCCAGAGCATAGTATAAATAGGAACAGAAGCTTTCTTATTGCAGTAATGGATAACTTATAAATCCTTTTTTTGTTTGCACGTCTTCGTAGGTTCTCCGATGGTGTTCTAGGGATCCCCACCTTGATGTTTTGCTGTCCTAATACAGCAATAACTAGTATTCTGGCTGAAAGTATCAGTGAGGGTTCCACACTGCAAGACAGGGGTTGTGTATCCTCTTTGTACAGCTCCGATCTTGTTCCGCCCAGATGTATTGGCCATAAGAAATGCTGTAGCTGGGGTAGGTGATAAGCACATACGTAGTCTACTGAGCCTGTAATAGGCCCACAGCAGGGCGGTGGTAATATACATTCATCCCCTGAGGCATCATGTTGTTGGTTAAATTGCCCACATGGTTCCAGGCAGAGGAGGGACAAGAGTAGTAGCCAAAGCTTAGTCTCCATGGTAGTTCTTATAGAGAGACGGTCTACTCGAAAGGACTGAGTTATGACTGTTTTGACAGGAACACGAGTAAAAACAAATAAAATGTAGGTAATGCCACTTATCCTTGGCTAGCGTGTACTACATGGAACACCTTGTAAGAATGAACCCTATAGTGATAGAGGCATAGAGAGTTTTAATAGAGATATCCTAGACTAAGGTGTACAATACAGGAATGCAGAGTTATTGAGAAAGAGAGATAGGAAAGGATAATGCTAGTGGGGCTAAGTAAGTGTAGATGTACCAGGATTGCTGTAGTGAGAAATTATTTGATAGCCGTAATTGATAGCCATAGCAGGAAATTATTTGACAGCCTGGTAGAGGACCAGCTTATGGAGAGGTTAGGGTAGGGATAGATGGACAGAAAATCAGATATCATAGGTTGGTGTACAATTTAGGATATAATAGGATGGTGTATGACCAATGAGCATTCCTTTTAAAAAGGGGCGTGGAGAAACTCTATTTAATAAGGGAAGGAGGTGAGGTATTGAGCCTCAGCTCAAAGAATCTCCAAAATCTCCAGAGGATGCTTCCTTCGAGGAGCTCCTCCAGATTATCCAGAATTCCTGTGGATGGGCCTCCCAAGAACTGGATCCCAAATGCAGGAGGTTGGCAGAGCACCCGGACTTGGTCAATGCGGACCCCCTTCCCATCCCTCCTTGGACAGGGCCGCATGAAGATCTCACGTCCACAATCTGGCAGCAACCATCGTCCATACCGGCTGTTTCGAAGAAGGCCGATAGGATCTACCACCCCCCAGAAGGGGTTTCCCACCTGACTGCCCAGCCTAAGGCTGACTTTATTAGATCAACCCAACCCAAACATCTCAGCACCTCTCCTCCAGATAAGGAGTCGAAGCAGATGGACCAGTATGGTTGTAAGATGTACGCCTCTTTCACTTGCACCATTTGCTCCTTAAATGATGTGGCCCATATGGTGACTTTCCAAAAATCCTCATCGGATCTGGAAAAGGATCTCCAGGAGATTCCCAATGAGCAGCTCAGGAACAATCTCCTGGAGAAGGTTAGGATGAACAAGTCATCCTGCCGCCATGCCGTCTGCACCACCTATGACTCGGTGTCATGAGGTGCGGCTACTGGCATCTGCCTTAGATGCCTAGCTTGGCTTCACCTGGCGGGGTTGGCTCAAGATGTGCAAAGTTCCCTTCTGGACGTTCCATTCAGGGGTCCAGTTCTCTTTCGCAGCGATGCCAAAGATATTATCACAGAGCTGCAAGAGAGCAGCAAATCCTTGAAGGATGTCCGTTCCATGTACCGTTCAGGACAAAAACAATGTCAGCAGTCCTTTTGCTGCCAGCAGACATGGAATAAGCAGAATCAGGGCAGATGACAGACCAAGCGTCGGGCCCGGGGTTCTAGCACTCAAACCCCAGGCCAAATTTCCCAAAACTGCCACTGGGGGTAAAGCACCCCTTCCCTCCACATCCTGGCTCCCAACTCCCCCTCCCGTTCCCTCCTATTCCCATGGTGGAACCAGTGGGTGGGAGATTCGGCCTCCACCTGAATGAGTGGAAGGCTGCAACTGTAGATGCATGGTTTCTACAGCTCATAGATAGAGGTCACTCGATAGAGTTCCTGGAGAGACCTCCCTCCAACCCTCCGGGAAGGTTGTACTACCAGTCAGGTCAACAACTTCTGGTCTTCCAAGAGATTCAAGCTGTACTGCAGAAAGCAGCCATAGAGCAGGTACTACTGGAACAAACAGGAAAGGGATTTTACTCCCACTTCTTCCTGGTTCCCAAAAAGACGGGGGATCTAAGGCTTATCCTAGACCTCAGCATGCTCAATCTCTTTGTGGAATACAAGAGGTTTCGCATGCTGACTCTCCAGAGACTATTACCCCAGCTCCTACCCAACACTTGGCTGTGCTCTCTGGATATGCAGGATGCCTACCTCCATATCCCCATTCTACCTATCCACTGCCATTTCCTGAGATTCTCTTTTCTGGAGCATCATTTCCAGTTCAGAGCCCTACCATATGGCCTCTCCTCAGCACCTCGGGTCTTCACCAAGTGCCTAGCAGTGATAGCGGCATTCCTACACCTCAGGGGCATTTATGTGTTCCCATATCTAGATGACTGGCTTTTCTCAGCCCCTTCTCCGATCAGTCTGAAGGAATTCCTTTCCTTCACCCTGGACTTTTTCTCCAGCCTGGGCATTTCTGTCAACTTCCCCAAGTCCCAGCTGACACCCTCCTAGCACCTCCAATTTATTGGAGCAGTGCTGGACACTGTGCAGAGCAAGACATTTCTTCTAATCGACTGAGCAGAGACCTTAATCTCTCAAGTGGCGCTTGTGGCTTCATCCCGGTGAACCATGGCATGGTCGGTCCTACGGCTGCTGGGGTTAATGGCAGCCACCATACCCACAGTTCCCTTGACCAGACTGCACATGAGGGTTACCCAATGCTCTCTTTGAGTCCTGTGGAACCAGTGCCTGGATGACAAGGACCAGAAAGTCCTAGTCTCTAGCAGCCTGCAAAAGGATCTCCTTTGGTGGCAGGACCCAGCCAACCTTTCGGTGGGGGTTCCTTTCCACTCTCCATCTCCCTCCATGATTCTCACCTCATATGCCTCGAACTTGGGATGGGGAGTGCATCTGGGAGACCATCGGACCCAAGGCTCTTGTTCTCCCATGGAGGAGAACTTTCACATTAACATTTTGGAGATGAGAGCAGTGCTGTATGCTCTCCAGGCCTTCCAGTCACTTCTGTCTCTGGGAACACTTCTCATCCAGACAGACAGCATGGCAACTGTCTGGTTCCTAAACAAACAGGGAGGCACCCAGTCATACCCTCTATGCAGGGAGGTGATGCGGGTGTGGTACTGGGTGGTACAGCACGGCCTATTTCTAACAGCAGTCCACATACCAGGGGTTCACAACATTCTGGTGGACAGTCTCAGCCGATGAGTCGCCAGGGCTCATGAGTGGGAACTAAAGCAGGCAGTAGTAGAAGATCTGTTTCTTCAATGGGGCTGGCCAGACATACATCTCTTCGCCTCTCCATCCAATGCAAAACTACCCAGATTTTGCTCGCTCGTTCCTGGGCATGGTGCTTTTTGGCGAGACGCACTGTCTGTTTCCTGGACAGGTGGATTTCTATACACTTCCCCTCCCTTTCCTATTCTTCAGAGGGTTCTGTTGAAGCTTCAGACAAAGGGGGGACACATGATTCTAATTGCCCCCCTCTGGCCTCGGCAGATTTGGTTCCCATTGCTACAGCAATTGGCATGGGAACCCCCAGTACCTCTGCCTCTATCTCATGACCTTCTGTCCCAGGAGCAGGGCACCCTGGTACATCCAAGCCTCAAGTCTATTCATCTTCATGCGTGGCATCTGTGGAGTTAGCGATCTCTCGCTATGGCATCTCTTCTGCAGTCACTCAGGTCATAGTGGAGGCCAGAAAACCCTCCACCAGATCCACCTACGCTATGAAGTGGAAGAGATTTTCCATCTGGGCTTTAGCAAAAGGCCTAGACCCCTTTTCCTGCTCGGCCTCCAAGGTTTTAGAGTACCTCTTGCATCTTTCAGAGTTGGGCTCAGTTATTCCTCCCTGAAGGTCCATCTCTCTGTGGTTTTGGCCTACCACCTTCTAGGGCAAAACCCTAACTCAGTTAGAGGTTTCCAGAACTTTTCTGAAGGGGATCCGTCACATCAAACCTCCAGTCTGGAATCCTGTTCCCCACTGGGATCTTAATTTTATGTTAGAGAAGCTTACCTTGCCTCCTTTTGAACCGGCAGCAATCTGTGATATGCGTTTTTTAGTGTGGAAAATGCTCTTTTTAGCTGCTATCACTTCAGCTTGAAGAGTTTCAGAGCTTCAGGCTCTAGTTTAAAGAGAGCCTTATTTAATTTTCACAGAGACCGGCTAGCTCTGTGGACTAATCTGTCCTTTCTTCCGAAAGTGGTATTGGAAGTGACCCTTAATCAGAATGCTGAACTGCCGGTGTTCTTCCCAGAAAATTCCAGCGGGGGGAGGGTATCTCTTGCACACCCTTGTTGTGCACAGGATTTTGAGATATTACGTCTCAAGGACTAAGGAGGTTCGTAAATCGAATCAGCTCTTTGTAGCCTTTGCTCCCAAGTGCCAGGACAAGGCCATCATGAAACAAACTCTGTCATGGTGGCTGGCAAATTGTATTCACTACATTTGCCAGAAGTATCAGAAGCCCCTTCTGGGTGCGGTTAAGGGCCACTCCACTAGGAATATGTCCACTGCAGACATCTGCGCAGTGGCCACTTGGTCATCTGTCCACACCTTCACTAAACATTACAGTCTGGGCATTGCCTCTAGGCGTAGGTCTGGCTTCAGCCTTGCAGTACTGCAAGACCTCTTGTCTTGAATAGACCTTCAGTTGATAGACATTTTCCCCCTCCCGGAACCTCATCTCTGACTCCTCCTTTTTGTTAGACTGTTTTGTATTCAGTCCTATATGTGAAGACCTACTGCAGAAACCCTCTCGAAGTAAGATATAGCAGTTATGTAAGAACTTACCTAACAGTAGATCTTCAAGAGAGGTTCCTGCAGTAGGTCTAGATTTCCCACCCACCTTTCCCCCAGCTCATGTATTTTATCTTTATTCCCTTCCCAGGACTTTGTCTCATCCAGAGCACAGGGTCTCAGGAGTGTTTCACTCCCTTTTTCTGCTTCCTCTCTAGAGGTCTCTGGTGGAAGAACTGGAGGGTGGGCAGGGGACCACCCCTTTTATAGTCACGCTGAAGTCCGTCACCTGACGCCGGGGACGGTCCCAGACGATGATTGCTAGATATAAGTTTGCTGTGCAGTCCTGATGCCAGGATGTGCAGTCTTATATGTGAAGAACTACTGCAGGAACCTCTCTCGAAGATCTACTGTTACGGTAAGTTCTTACGTAACTGCTATTTCAGTGGCATGGCAGGCCAGGAGGACGCAGGATCAACCAGATATAAAGTAAGCTCTCTAACTTGATAAAGTAAGGTATCTAACTTGAAAATGAGTGAAAAAAATTATTTCTTTACGTGATTTACTTAATCGGGACTGCTAGGTCCAGCAGCATTTAGACAGGGGAGCTAAGAGATCTTACTTCGAGAAGGCTCTTGCAGTAGGCACTAACCATTAGGACTAGAGCCATCAAGCACTAGGACCACATGGAAAGCTTTAGCTAGCAGTGTCTGGTGGGGGATTGCCCACCCGGTGTCATGGATGTCAGCGTGACACTATATAATAGGCAGTCCCCACGCCTGCCCTTCAGTTCTTTCCCTTCCATCGACCTGCACATGTCGACCTCATGGAGAACGTTGCTTCAGTCGACCACCATTTCTGGATAAGTATTTCATCGCTTTCATTTCTTTCTGTAAATCTTTTAAATTTATTCCTTTTTTTGTGCATGTCTTCTCCGATGCCTTCCGAATTGCATAAGAACAAGCGCAATTCCTGCGGCACTCAGCTCCCTCACAAGGATGGCCATTCCCTCTGCCTCTTCTGCCTGAGACCATAGCACAAGACTGAGGACTGTGAGGCCCACCAGAATTTCAACCAGGCCACAGAAATGCCACTCAACAGGCCCTGGAAGCCCACATTCTTAAAATTAGGATGGCTTCCATGGAGAAGGAGCTGCAGAAGCTGCGGGGATAGGAGGAGGAGGAGGAGGGGAGGGAGGGAGGAGGAGGAGGACTTCCACCTGCAGCCTCCTTTGGGGGCCGCGGGTGACAAGCGACCTCCTCTGACTAAGCCTGCCTCTCCTTGTGGGGAGTAGCCCTTGGTCCCCCCACCTGGGCTGGTCACAGTTCTGGAGGGCACCTGTGATCCATCAGAGATCTCCACCATCCTTAGGTCCCTCAAAGCCCCAGGGCCTAAGTCTGGTGTTGTGGCCGATAAGTCGTTCATCAGCCCGTCTGACGAACACCCGGTTCAGCTGATGTCACATGCCAGCTCCTCTGGTGTCAACCCAGCCACTGCGCTTCCGTCAGGTCCCAATAATTCGCCCGACACTGATCCTCTGGATCAGCACACCAGAGGGTTCTCCCACTCAGGATCCTCCTTCGCCACCTGGCTCTCCTGCACACTGTGAACTGGAGTCAGAGGAGCATCCACCCAACAAAAACTTGGTGCCAGAGCCAGAACATCTGAAGCTGGACCTCCCTCAGGGGCTGGTGTCCCCGGCACCACAGGCTCCCCTGTCTGGGCCAGCCCCCCCCACTCCAGACTCCAGTGGGATCCTCTGCCCCACTGGGGCCAACAACAGAACCTCCTCTGGATGCTCTGGCTTTAGACCTGATATTACCAGGCCCTTTTTACCCTCCATCAGGGCCCCCATCAGGTCCTTCATGCCCCCCCTTCCAGAGCCTAGGCCTGGCTACCCAGGGTCAGAGCCCCTGATAGGAGCTTTGGATCCTTTGTTGGGTCAGACACCGGGTTACCCGCTGTCAAGGCCTCCGGCAGGTCCCTCAGCTCCATTGTCAGGCCCTTCACTGGTATCTGCCACCAGGCTATCACATGCCAGGGTACCCCACACTGGGGAATCTGATGCCAGGCTACTCACCCTACAGGATGCTGGGATATCATTACCCAACGCCACGCTATATGATGACGGAGTTCCCCTAATAAGGCTACCTGCCCGTCTATCAGCCCCCCTCCTCCTCCTCCACCACATACTCTACCACCTCAGGTGGATTTCATACTAACATACTAAAATGCCAGCAGAATAGGCCCCTGTACCTGTCCCACCCCCCTCTTGAACCCCTCCACTGTCTCTGCCTCCACCAGCCCCCTAGGCAGCACATTCCATGGCTCCACCACCCTCTCAGTGAAGTAGCACCTCCTCCTTCTTTCTCCCTGAACCTTCCCGCTCCAGCTTCCACCCATGCCTCTAGCGGCCTCCTCCTCCTTCAAGCACCCGACTGTTCCTCCCCTATTTACCCTCTTCATGTACCTGAAGACCTCTATCATGTCCCCCGGTCCTTCTCTCTTCCAATGTGTACATATTTAGCTCTTGAGCCTCTCCTCATAGGTCCTGTCCCTCAAGCCCCAAATCATTTTGGTTGCCCTCCTCTGGACCCTCTCCAGGAGGTTAATGTCCCTCTTTGAGTGTGGCCTCTAAAACTGCACGCACTACTCAAGGTGCGGCCTCACCAAGCAGTTATACAGAGGGAGTATCACTTCCCTCCTTCTGGAGGTGATCCCCCTAGCGATGCATCCCAGGGTGTACACTTGGCCCGGGTTTCTGGCCCCCAGGTGGAGTACCTTGCATTTCCCTGCATTGAACCTCAGCTTCCACTTTCTAGACCATCTTTCCAGAGCCTCCAGGGCCCCCTATAGGGCCACCCTCCCCTCCTCCCTTTCAGGGAGGCATTACAGTCTTGGTGGTCAGTAACCAAGACACAATTGGTCTCGGAACTGGATAGGCAACAACCATCCATGACTTCCATGCCGGCCCGCATGGACCCTACTCCAAGATCCCCTTCTCCAGTGGAATCTCACCCTTCTACCTCAGGACAGACCTTGCATCCTACTGTGGTAGCCAGTATCATCAGGGGCCTTATGGTCTCTCCGCAAGAGCTTCCACTTCCACGGGCTTTATCTCCGGACCGAAGCCCATCATCAGAATCAGACTCAGACTCCAACTCCTCTACCTCAGGTTTTCAGGCCCCCTCTCCAGAGGATCCAAAAGCCAAAGACTCTCCCTAATTCCCTCTGGAGGATCCCTCTTTTACAGAGATCCTTTGGAAAATACAGGAGGCAAACTTGTGGAAAACAGAAGATCAGGATCTCCAACACAAGAGGTTGGCAGAGCACCTGGTTATGCCAAAACTGTCCCCTCTGCTCATTCTTCCATGGATCAGACCACATGAGGACCTGGCCTCCACAGTCTGGGAACAACCTTCATCAGTGGTCGCAGTTGCCAAGAAGGCTGATAGACTGTATCGCGTCCCCGAGTGTAAAGACCACCTTAGTTCTCACTCTAAAGCGGACTCAGTGGTCGTTAATGCGGCCCATGACTGTACAGCTAAACCTAAACATATGAGCACCTCTCCTTCAGACAAGGAGTCACAGCAAACAGATAATTTTGGATGCAAGGTTTACTCCTATTCCCCTCTGGTTCTCAGAGCTTTGAACTACCTGGCACACATGATTGTGTACCAGAAATCTATCCCTAGGTTTTGCCTTATTCTGAAGCTAAAACGAAAATTTCCCAGACTGTTAGGACAGTGGAAATCTGCTGTCATTCCCTCAGAGCGACATATGATGCTGTAGATGCCTCTACCTGGAGTACTGCCACAGCTATGAGCATGCACCGGTACTCCTGGCTGCGGGTATCTGGATTGGCCCCAGAAGTTTAGTCGGCCATCCAGGATACCCTTTACAGAGGAGCAGTCCTTTTCAGAGGTGACGTCAAGGACATAATCACTGAGCTCCAGGACAGTGGCAAGGCTCTGTGCTCTGTCCAGACTATGTCTCGCTCTAACTCCAAGCCAAAACAGCCATTTTGTCACCAGCAATGTTGCCAGAATAAGCAACAGCCAGCCCAATGTCAGAACAAACGTTAGATCCCATCGGCGGGAGCCACCCCCCCCAGCCAAGTCCCAAAGGCTGCCATGACAGCGCTCCCCCACACCCCCTCAACCTCCTGGCTTGTGGCAGGGCCCCAAGCCTCGGCCACCAGCTCTGGAGGAACCAGTAGGGGGCAGATTCACCAACCATTTGGCCTTGTGGGAGGCAATCACTTCAGACACATGAGTCCTTCAGCTCATCGCTCAAGGCCACACCATCGAATTCACAGAGACCTCCAAAAAGTCCTCTGGGTCTCTCTCACTACCCAATAGCCACATTCCTCTCATAAGGGAAGAGATCCAGGCTCTTCTGACAAAATCAGCTATAGATCCTGTTCCTCGGATCCAGGAAGGAAAGGGATATTACTCCCACCTCTGCCTGGTCCCCAAAACGACAGTGGGTCTCACACTGATCCTGGACCTTAGTATGTTAATCCTGTATGTAGAGTACAAGAGGTTTTGCATGCTGACCATACCAGGTATGCTGCCTCTTCTGCACCAGAGTCACTGGCTTTGCACTCTGGATATGCAGAATGCATACCTGCGTATCCCAATTTTTCCTTCCCACTGCTGCTTCCTACACTTTATCTTCCTGGGGGAACACTTCCAGTTTGAAGCGCTCCCCTTTGGCCTCTCCTCAGCACCCAGTGTGTTTATCAAGTGCCTAGGGGTGGTGGTGGCAGCTTTATGCCACCAGGGAATATATGTGTTTCCGTACCTCGATGACTGGCTCTTGTCAGTACCCTCAGTGGACAGCCTGGTGGCTTCCCTGACTGCTACCCTGAATCTATTCAGGCAAGTTGGGATCACAGTGAATTACTTCAAATACCATCTTATTCCTTCACAAAGCCTCCAATTTATTGGGGTGGTGCTGGATACAACTCAGGGTCAAGCTTTTCTCCCTTTGGATCATGAGGAAACCTTGCATCAGCAGGCTATCCAAGTGGCAATCAGCCAGTGGACCATGGCCTGTTCCATCTTACGCCTTCTGGGCCTGATGGCAGTGGCTGTTCCCACTGTCCCTCTAGCCAGGCTCCATATGTGGATTACGCAGTGGACCCTTCGGGTCCAGTGGGACCAGAAAGCAGTTGACCTGGATCACAGGATTCTGGTGGCCAGCCCCATGCGTCAGGACCTCCTGTGGTGACAGGATCTGTCCAGTCTCACCAGAGGGGTTTCCTTTCAGACACTTCCACCAGCTCAGACCCTGACAATGGATGCTTCCACTCACGGCTTTGGCGCCCATCTGGGTGACCACGGGACACAGGGATCCTGGTCTCAGTAAGAGCTATCTCTGCACATCAGTGTGCAAGAGATGAGGGCTGTACTATACACCCTTCAGGCTTTTCAGCACCTACTCCTCCCTGGGTCCCTACTGGTATAGACGGACAGCATGTGCATGGTCTGGTACCTAAACAAACAGAGAGGCAGGTGGTCATACCCACTGTGATAACATAGAAACATAGAATTTGACGGCAGATAAAGACCGCTTGGCCCACCCAGTCTGCCCATTTCCCTACCTAATGGATAAGCTGCAGATCCTAGTTAACCAGCAGCCTACTTCTTTCTACTCCCACCCCCTAGAATTGCCTTATGGCTGTCCCATGCATGCTTGAATTCAGTCACTGTTTTTGACTCCACAACCTCCTCCGGAAGGCTGTTCCATGCATCCACAACCCTCTCTGTGAAAAAATACTTCCTTACAGTACCTCTGAGCTGCCCCCTTTCTTCAAATTGTGCCCCCTTGTTCTTGCACACCTCTTTTTTTGAAAGATGCTACCCTCTTGGACTTTGTTGATTCCCTTGAGGTACTTGAAAGTTTCTATCATGTCCCCCCTCTCCCTCCTTTCCTCGAGGCTATACATATTAAGCTCCTTTAGTCTCTCTTCATATGTCTTCCGGTGCAGACCCTGCACCATTTTAGTTGCCCTCCTCTGGACAGCTTCCATCTTGTCTATGTCCTTGCGGAGACTGGGTCTCCAGAACTGCACACAGTACTCCAGATGGGGTCTCACCAGCTGTCTGTACAGTGGGATAACAACTTCCTGTTTTCTACTGGTGATGCCTCTCCCTATGCATCCCAGTATCCCCCCAACCCTCCTTACTGCCCTCTCACATTGCTTGCCCACCTTTAAGTCATCTGATATGACTACCCCCAGGTCCCTTTCCATTTTTGTTGTTGTTAGTATCTCACCCCCCATTGTGTACTCTTCCCCTTGGTTTTTGTTTCCCAGGTGCATTACCTTGCACTTCTTAGCATTAAATCTAAGCTGCTTTACATTTGACCATTCCTCTAACCTTGACAAGTCCCTTCTCATCCTTTCCACTCCACCTTGTGCATCAACTCTGTTGCAGATCTTTGTGTCATCTGCAAAGAGACATACTTTTCCTTCCAGTCCGTCTGCATTGTCGCTTACAAAGACATTGAAGAGGACCAGTCCTAATACTGAACCCTGCGGCACCCCACTAGTAACCCCCTTTCTTCAGAGTGGACTCCATTTACTATTACCCTCTGTGTCCTATTCTCCAGCCAATTCTTTACCCAGGCTATCATCCTGGGACCCACTCCCAGGCTGGCTAACTTGTATATTAATCTTTTGTGTGGGACTGAGTCAAATGCCTTGCTAAAGGCTAGGTAGACCATGTCCACAGCCCCTCCCTGATCTACTACTTTGGTCACCCAGTCAAAGAAATCTATTAGATTTGTCTGGCATGACCTTCCCGCTGTGAATCCATGCTACCTTGGGTCCTGTGCCCCTCTGGCCTCTAGGTATTCAACAATTCTTTCCTTCAGAAGTGATTCCATCATTTTCCCTATCACTGAGGTTAAACTAACTGGTCTGTAGTTTCCCACTTCTGCCCTGCTCCCACTTTTGTGAAGAGAATCACATCGGCCCTCCTCCAGTCCTCAGGTACCACCCCATCCTCCCATGATTTGTTAAAGAGGGTAGTCAGGAAACACAGGACTTCTGGTGACGTCACGGCATCGATGCAAGCTTAGCCCATGATGCTCTGAGCCAGGCAGACCTAAAACCCCCCAGAAACAGCTTTAAAATCCAACCAAGATGTCCAAAAGTGCAGGGGGACACTCTCAACAAGCAAACAGAGGTAAATCCCGGCAGGAATACAAGGCTAACAACAAAGATGTAGCCAGATTAAAACCAGGCCCAGCTAGCAGGACGTCCTCGCCGCAGGGCCGGTGTTCCCCAGAGTATGACACGGACGGAGAGACAGAGCAATTATCGCGGTCCAGATTGAGAGGCTCCTCCACGAGATTACGAGTCAAGAAAGAAAACAAGCAAGAATTCCGAGCTGTCCAACAACAGCTAACAGCCTTTGAAACCCGGGTTAACCAGCTTGAGGAACGGCTTTCGGAGACAGAAGATACAACTACACAAATGACTAAGGTGATACAAACTCTACTGCTGCAAATGGAAACCCTGAGAGCAAAGTGTTTGGATCTCGAAGGACGATCCCAGAGAGAGAATTTAAGATTGTATGGCCTCCCGGAGGACCTAGAGACTGTCCCATTGTCAGCTTTTCTAGAGAACCTGTTGAGGGATATACTGGACCTTCCCCTCTCCATGTCGTTCCGTATTGAAAGGGCTCATCGCGCACTACAGGCGAAACCATCTGATCCCTCAGCCAGACCGAGATCGATTGTCTTCAAATTAAACTCTTTCTCTGCCAAAGGAGAAATCTTAAGGCGTGCCTGGGCTATGAAGGATGTCAGATACCTGACTCATAGACTGTTTATTGATCATGATTACCCGGCAGAAATACAAACAGAGAGAATAAAATACCTGCCTATCCTGAGAGCTCTCAAAGAAAAATCTGTATGCTTTCATACTCCATACCCAGCGAGGCTGAGGGTCTTTTGGGAAGATGGCATCAAGATCTACTCATCCGCGAAGAAAGCCCTGGAGGCTCTGGGGAAGCGCGGACTTGTGGTCAAGGAGAGGAGGAACCTTGGAACGGGAGGAAGGGAACCTTTCAGCCAACAAGCATTATACAGGAAATCAGGGGGAACCAGAAGAGGGGTGCACAGCAAGCTAATAGACACTATTCAGAAGCTTCTCACGAAGAAGGCGAGGCACGGGGCGCCCCCCCCATGATCGGGCTGCAACGAGGAGCAAAACTCCATCAGCGATCTAAAATGTTAGCTGCTGGTGCTAAAAAACATACTGAAATATTAAGACATGACAATTAAAACATTACTAAACAGGAACTCTCTGTAAGGCCGAATGAATAGCTGAGAAATCCTAGAGACCTTGTACTAACTCGCATGAACTTCCCCTCGTGGATGGGATAAGTAGTGTCCTGTTTTCTTGGAAACGTCCCTCCTCTCCCTCCCCCCCAACCTCTGTCCTATGCGGTGCTCGAAAACAGAATATATGACCTAGCACTTCGATGCAGAGGCTGAAAGATCTATGTCACCACCTCCCTCCCCCACCCCAAGGGAGATCCCGAAGATAAAAACATGCGGGGTTAACTATTGTGAGCACACCCTGGAAGTTCAAACATCTCAGAGTATAAATGTGTGCTGTCTGGTTAAAGAGAGAGCAGGTACAAGGCTGAGCTACTAGGCTATGGCCAGAGAATCCTCTCAGGAAAAGATATAATGCCCAAGAGGCGTAAACAGGGCCTGCCTGGCTCAGCGTAGGTGTTGTCCTTGTTTTTTCTTTTAAGGCACACCACAAAGGAGCCTAACGGCATTCAGGCTCTAGGGGGGGTGCCCCGGAAACGGAGTGGTAAATACTTCCCCCCGTCCCCCCCCATTGAGGGAGACAAAGGGGCTAACAACATAAGGATAGCCCCCAACCTTGGAAGTAGGTTAGTTATGAAAGTTCTAATAGTTGAAACGTTACTAATGTTTAAAGTTTGTTGTATAACTATGGTTTTGTTAGATAAAGCAGGGCGAAGATATAAGGCAGGTATCAGAGTGGCTGTACTGAAAGTAGTGTACACAGGTGGAAAATGGAGCAACTACCAGGGGGGAGAAATTTAGGTAGAAGAAGGGTACTGAAATTCGGAAATACCACCAAGCTTAAGAAATGACACAGAACTGGGTGGTGTGCACGTATAATGTGCACGGATTCACTAATCCAATTAAGAGGGCTAAGATACTTCAGTTAATGAGACGACAGGGGGCAAATGTTTTACTACTACAGAAGACCCATCTCTCGAATGCTGAACATAAAAAATTCGAGAAATTGTTTTTTTCCCAGGTGGTTGCCTCATCATGTAGGGGGGGCAGGCGTAGGGGCACGGCGATATTGATCAGAAAAGGTACCCCTTTTGAAATACTAGACAAGGTAATTGACAAAGAGGGTAGGTATGTCCTTATCAAGGGCCAAATGGAAGGTCAAAAATATAATGCTCGCCTCAGTATATATCCCTCCGGCCTCAGAATTTTTAACATACCAGAAGTTTTTGTCGAAATTAGTGAGCTGGGCTAAGGGTACCTTAATCTGTGGGGTGGATATTAATCTGGATATAACTAGGGGGAAGGGTGGACCTACCCAGACTAGAGCTTCAAAGTTGGGCAGAAAAGTGCAGGAGCTGGGTTTCGAAGATATCTGGAGGCAATTGAGGGGGTCAGACAACCGGCACACCTTCTATTTCCAGGCACATGATTCGTACTCCTGTTTGGATTATCTAATAACGCAAAGGGAGTACTTAGGTAGTATAAAGGCAGTTTGGCAGGGGGATTTTTCCCTTTCAGATCATAAACCCGTCTTTTGTAAGATCCATTCCCTAGTCCCCAAAAAAATTACATTCTGGAGACTCAATGTATCAATTCTCAGAGATAAGGAAGCACAGGAGGAGATCTCCAGAACCATAACTCAGGCAGTGCAAGACAATGATGTGCAAGGGACATCGATCCCAATACTATGGGATACGGTGAAAGCAATGGTGAGGGGGAAAATGATCACAATCTCCGCATTTAAAAAAAGACAGAGGGAGGAAGGGAGAGTTCTAATAGAAACTAAAATAGCCAATCTAGAGGAAGACCAAAAAATAAAACACTGTAAAAAGCGAACTAGGGAATTGAACACCCTTAAAAAAACAGCTCAAATAATATTTTAGACTACGAGGTGGAGCGAAAGTTAGTTTATTTGCGTGACAGATACTACAATGGGGGCCCGAAATTCACCAGAATGATTGCGGCCCAGTTAAGGAACCGAAAGGCTAAGGCCACAATAATTAAAGTTAAACGTTCATTTACCGGAGCCACGAAAACCACCACTATTACCATAACAGAGGCCCTGCGAGACTACTATTCCTCCCTATACACGGAACACTTGGACCCTCCGGAAGGAGAGATTCAAAGCTTCTTATCCTCCCTTCAACTTCCAACCTTAACCCAAAAACAAGGAGAGATTTTACTAGCCCCAATTGCACTCAGGGAGATTGCAGCCGCAGTAGGGCACTTAAAAACAGGCAAATGTCCTGGGACAGATGGGCTCCTGGGGGAATTTTATAAGGCCTTTTCTAAGGAGCTATTGCCTCTATTATCCAGGGTGTTTGCATCTGCTACTTCACAGAAGGGAGAGATCCCCCCATCCTGGAATTAGGCTATAATCTCATCCATACCCAAGGAGGGCAAAGATCCAACCCTCTGTCCCTACTATCGCCCCATCTCGGTTTTAAACACCGATTACAAAATATTGGCCACTATACTTTCCAAACGTATGGTGGAGATCGCTCCGTCATTAATAAACATGGACCAGAGCGGTTTTATCCCCGGCCGACAAGCCCAAGACAATGTCAGATGTACGGCCTATATTATAGAGCAAATTAAAGATAAGAATACCCCTGCGATCTTATTAGGACTCGACGCGGAAAAAGCTTTCGATAAGGTAACTTGGAAATACTTAAGAGAAGTCCTCCTCGCTTTCAAATTCCCTATCCCCCTGGTAGAGACTATTTTTAGATTTTATAGAAGCCCCATAGGATATATACGGGCCAATGGCCACATCTCCGAGAAATTCTTTTTACAACGTGGGACTAGACAGGGCTGCCCCCTGTCGCCTTTTCTGTTCACCTTTTATATAGAGCCTCTCGCCCAGAGCCTGAGACAAGCGCAAGAACTGCAGGGAGTGATGGTGGGGGGAACGGAACAGAAGCTGGCCCTGTTCGCCGATGACATCTTGTTATATATAACGAACCCAGGTAAATCCCTACAAACACTTTTTACTCTTATTGAACGCTTTGCCAGCCTTTCGGTTTTACCCCTTAACGTGGTAAGTCAGAAGCCATGACCTTCAACTTCCACCCGACCCCTTCGATTAAAAAACAATTTCCAATTAGGTGGGGGAAAGAAAGTATTAGGTATCTAGGAATACAAATCCCTACAGACCGGAGAAGTCTATTTTCCCAAAACTACAACCCATTAGTACAAAAAATAAAACAGGATCTAAGTAGATGGTCTTTGCTCCCCCACAACATTTTATGCAAGGAACTTAACTCTAAAAATAAATATCCTCCCGAGATTCCTATACCTATGTCAGTGTGTCCCATGCCCCCTCACATCCAAAGAACTACTCTCTTGGCAAAAACTGTTAAACAACTATTTATGGAGTTACAAAAAGCCCAGAGTAAGTTTCTCGAAGCTTATTCTCCCGAAAGACAACGAGGGTATAGCCCTTCCTCTCTGTGAGTATTGGTCTGCCCCTCAGGTAAGGCTAGCTCTATTGTGGAAACAAAATTACCAGGCGCTGGAAGCAGATTGACTCTGCAAGAGAAGTACAGGTCCCCTTCGGGCTAGTCTTTTCTCACCTAAACACCTCAAAGCGAACCCGAGAACAGCTCCATGCACAACCCTGTCTATTCTCACAGGCTGGCAGATGGGTATGAAGGCTAAAAACTATCAGTTCCACAGCTGGAGATACAAATGATTAATCTTGGTTCCAGCATTCAATAACCCCTGGTATAAACATCAAATAAATAAAGGACTAGAGGCCCCTTGGCAACTAATGAGAGGCGATGAAATAATAACTTTTGAGGAAGCCAAAATAAAATTTAAATGGACTGAAAGAGACAGGCTATTTTATTATCAAATAAAAGCCCACATTGCTAGTCAATTAAGGCTACAGGATAAGAATACTTGGGTAGTTGGTGCGGACCCTCTATATGTGCAAATATGGTCTTCGCAGTATGGGGAGAAAGCAATAACGGTCCTATATAAATATAACACCCATTGAGCAGAGAACGCTATGGCTTCTGTACAGTCGAAATGGGAGCGGGAGACCAAACGTCCAATGACCACTGCAGAATGGGAAAGGATCTGGAGAGACACGTGGGCAACCACCTCATCTCCGACATGGAGGGAATTCATTTGGAAGGTGCGGGTGAGATTTTTTCTCGTCCCCTCCACAACACTCTCGCGGAATGGGAGGGGCACCACTCGGTGCTGGAGGGCATGTGGCGAAGGGATGGCCTCGCAAATACATATTTATCTGGAATGCCAGGGTATACGTAGTTTTTGGAACCAAGTTACGAGCATATTAAGAATATATTGAATATACGAGAGGAGCTAGAACCCTATCACCTAATCCTCGGTTTGCCACCCTCAGGGCTAAGGGATAAGGCCCAGAAATATCTATGGGCAATCCTGCTGGCTTCAGCATATAAGACAATAACCAAAAAATGGTATCAAATATCGCCTCCCTGCCTTGAGGAGTTGAAAGCAACAACAACGCAAATAAAACAAAACGAGCAAATCACATTCGGTTTGCAGAATCGATTAGGAGTCTATATATCGAGATGGGCAAGATGGGAACTTTACCAGGAGGGGATTGCGTAGGGTCTTGTAGGAGTAGATAAAGGGGTAGGGAAACATGAGAGTGAAAAGCATATGTCCTCAGTGAGAACATGGATATCTTCATGGTAGTTAAAAGACCAAAGTTTAAATATACTGACATAGAATAGCCGCCACAAGAGACAGATCCTGCCTGCTACTTCTTTTTATTTTTCGTTATACCAGCTGCCCGAATTAATTTGCATTCTTTTTAAATGTTTGTGATTGGAGTAGAGATATTAAATGTCTGAAGACTATATAACAGAATTGTACACTAAATGAGAATGTAGATTAATAATGTGATTCTAAAGTGACCATGCTATGTGTACGTGTAAGTTGAACGATAAAATAAAACAAGTATAAAAAAAAAAGAGGGTAGTCAGTGGTGTCACTAGTTCTACCCTTAGTTCTTTTAGAATTCTGGGATGAATCCCATCAGGCCCCATGGCTTTGTTCACCTTCAGTTTTAAGAGTTCTTTCAAGACCCTTTCTTCTGTAAATGGGCTGGTATCAACTTCTGTATCCAGAGTGTTTCTATTGTTTGTTTTAGGTACCTCCCCCTCTTCGTTTGTAAATACTGAGCAAAAATATTTGTTTAGTATCTCTGCCTTTCACAGTCACCCTCTGCCACCCCCCTCCCTTTATTAAGCCTCACTATCCCTCCTTAGTCTTCCTTTAGCTCTCGATGTACCTAAAAAAGGTTTTATCCCCCTTCTTAACTGAGTTGGCTATCTTTTCCTCAGTTTGGGCCTTTGCTGTTCGGACTGCCTTCCCAGCTTCCTTTTACTTTAACTGATACACTTCTCTGTCCTGTTCCTTCTGTGATTTCTTGTACTTTCTGAATGCTTTATTTTTCTCTTGAACCTTCACTGCCACCTCCTTTGAGAACCATAGTGGTTTCTTACATCATTTTGATTTGTTTATTTGTTTCACACAAAGGCTTGTTACCTCTGTGATGGCAGTTTTTATTATTCCCCGTTGTTCTTCCACCCCTCCTTCCTGCCCATTTGCTAGTACATTCCTTAGGCACTCACCCATTTTGGCAAAGTCAGCCCTCCTGAAGTCCAGTACTTTTGCCTTTGTATGGCTTGACTCTATTGCTGTGTTTATTGTGAACCATACTGTTCGGTGGTCACTAGTTCCCAGATGGCTACCCACTTCTACATCTGTGATCCTCTCTCCATCTCCATTTGAGAGGACCAGGTCTAAGATTGCGCCTCTCGAGTGGGTTCCAATACTAATTGTCTAAGGCATGCCCCCTGTAGGGCATCTTGAATAACCCCACTCTTAGCAGTGGCTGCTGCAACTGCACTCCAGTTAACATCTGGCATATTCAGATCACCCATCAGCAATATCTCCCCTTTATCTGCCATTCTAAGTATACTTTCTATCATTTCCTTGTCCATTTCCTCCCCCTGAGAGGGGGTCTGTATACAACCCCTGTGCGGATTGTGGTGCATTGCCTGCCTCCAAATTGACCCACAGTGCTTCTTCTCCTCCCTGTTTACCCTTTTGTTCTGTTGCTTTGATTCCTTCTCTTATGTAGAGAGCTACTCCTCCTCCTCCTCTTTTACCCTCCCTGTCCCTCCTGTAGATAGTGTATCCTGGTATGTTTGCGTCCCAGTCATGGTTCTGTGTGTACCATGTTTCTGTGACTGCCACAATATCCAGATCTTCCTCCTCCATCAAGGCCACTAATTCAGGAAGCTTGTTACCCAGACTACGGCATTGGTACTCATTGCTCTCCATTTTTGATGGCTTTACCTTCTGTAGCAGCATCCCCACTGACCTTTCTACCTTGGTCTTTTCTCATTTATTACCCTGTTTTGTAGGGGAGGCTGGGATTTTCCTGCTGCTTATCAGTGCCTCCCCCTTGACTAGTTTAAAGGCTTGCCAATGAAGCATTTAAACCGATTGCCCAAAAGACTTGTTCCCTTCCTGGACAGATGCAGACCATCCTGCCAGTATAGGCTGGTGTCCCTCCAGGTGGAACCCCAGTCCCCAATGAAGCCAAACCCCTGTGCTCCACACCATTTTTTCAACCATTTGTTAAACTGCATGGTGCAAAGTACCCTCGTCTCACCCATGCCACTGACAGGCAGCACCTCTGAGAAGGATACTGTGTGTGGTAGTTGTCTTAAGCCCCTCCCCAACTCTACAAAGTCCTTCTGCACTGCTCTAATCTCATGATGAGCTAAGTCATTTGTCCCTAGGTGGACAATGACGTCCAGCTCAGACTCCCGTGCAACTGTTCTCATGATCCTAAGGATGCGCTTCCTGTCCCTCCAAGCCATGGCACCAGGCAGGCACCTTACTTCAGTTTTCCCTGCTCCCCCCAGTTCTATCCCCCTAATAATTGAGTCCCCCACCAGGAGCTGCTTTCTTTCCCTGTGGTGCCCTCTGCCTCCTTCCTGAGGGCCTCCCTTGTGACAGTTGTCTGCACCCTCCTTAATCTCCTCTGCAGGTGCATCCATAGAGGAACTATGCTCCCCCAGAATGGTGTATGGATTGTGGAGTGGAACAACTGACTGGGTGTGCCTCTGTTCCACCACCCTTACCCTCCCTGAGCCCACTGTGGTCCAACTGCTGTGCTTTCTTCGCAACCTCTGAGGTAGTGGTGGTGGCTCTGGTGCCCCTGGATGGGGAGGTTCCCTGCCACTGTCCAGTGCGGCCTGAAGATGGAAACTTCCTCCTCAGGGCAGATAGTTGTCTGCAAACAGGACAGCATCTCAGCTCCAGAAAGACTCCCGGAAGACTGCTGCCCCACAGCCATTACATTGTACTACTCCCCACATAACTGTCTACCTTGTTTAGTTTTTTTTGTGTGTGTGTGTGTGTGTGTGTGTGTGTGTGTGTGTGTGTGTGATTGGTCGTTATATGAAATATATGTATTTATATAATGTGTATGCTTATATTGTCAGTGCAGTGTGCTAGAGAGGATATGACAGTGATATGTACCTTGCCCTCTTGAGGAAATGATGTCAGAACCCCAGGTATAAATGAACTATTTCCACGGGTGGGTGGGGAGAGGGTGGGAAGGGTTGGGCCTAAACTGTGCCCTCACGAAACAATCAGCTAAATGCTCTGACCTACCGATGCGATGAGTGCCTTCCTGTCAGCAAGATGCCATACATGACATTTGGAATACTGCTTCAAACCAATTTGACAGAGAAAATACCCTGCTAATCAAACAGAGAAAAATCCAAACATCCAAGTCAGACATAGGTAAACCTCCTCGGCCCCAAAAGAGCCTGGTGACTTGTGCTCTGAAAACAGTCAGCCCCAAAACACGTCAGCTGTGCAGAAGGGCAGACACAGAAAACAGTATTCAGCCTATGTGGGTTTAAACTCTTCCTGCACTGAAAACCTTAACAATTGTAACAAAAGTAAAGCAAACTCCACCTCCCTCTGTTGATTGAAAGACTGCCTTTTCTGATAATTCTAAGTTCCTTATTTCACCCTTCAGTTAGAAGTATCCTCCACCTGAAGAATAATAACTTTCCTAAGGAATCTGCTTCAAACCAAAGACAATTGTAAACTGTAAGGTTCACCTCCCTCTGTTGTGAGCACTACTATTCTTGCAAATCTTAAGTCCAGTGTTGCAGCTTGCAGCCAGAGGTAGCTTCACCTGAAGACTATAAGGTTATCTGATGAGCCTGCTAAAATTAATACTTTTATCAAGGTCTGTAAGATTCTTCCAGAGCTATTGGCTGTTAAGTAGCTGTGATGTAAGCACTTCCTGACACAGTCTGGCCTGGCCTTATAAGGCACACGGAGGTAAACAAAAGAAAAACGAGTTTCCAACCCCTAGGCACTGTCTGGGTCCAATACACAGCCTGTAACCTGCTCTCAATTCAGGGCTTATGACAAATTCTTAGCCCAGTGAATACTCACAGTATTACAAATATTGCAATGCAAACAGTCAATCACTAACTCCAATCAAGTCAGAAGGGCAGAAACACAGAAAACAGTAAAATCTTAACAATTGTAACAAGTAAAGCAAACTCCACCTCCCTCTGTTGATTGAAAGACTGACTTTTCTGATAATTCTAAGTTCCTTATTTCACCCTTCAGTTAGAAGTATCCTGCACCTGAAGAATATTAACTTTCCTAAGGAATCTGCTTCAAACCAAAGACAATTGTAAATTGTAAGGTTCACTTCCCTCTGTTGTGAGCACTACTCGCTTTCTTGCAAATCTTAAGTCCAATGTTGCAGCTTGCAGCCAGAGGTAGCTTCACCTGAAGACTATAAGGTGATGTGATGCGCGTGTGGCATTGGGCGATACAACACAGCCTGCAGCTCATGGCAGTGCATATCCCAGGCATACAAAATGTCCTGGCAGACACCCCCAGTCACACTCAGGCAAGGGCACACGAGTGGGAACTGAGGCAGTCAGTAGTCAAAGACATCTTCAATTGGTGAAGATGCCCAGATCTCGGGATCTGTTCACCTCCTCATCCAATGCAAAACTACACAGTTTCTGCTCGCTCATTCCTGGGTGTGGTGTTTTCTAGTGAGATGCACTGTCTCTCTGCTGGACAGGGAGGTTCTTGTATGCCTCCCCTTCCTTTCCACTGTTGCAGAGGGTGCTTCTGAAACTACAGCAAGAAGGAGGCCACATGATTCTAATGGCCCCTTGTTGGCCTCACCAAGTGTGGTTTCCTCTGCTTCAGCAATTGAGAGTGGAGCCTCCGGTTCCCCTATCCCTCCGCCAGAACCAACTGACTCAGAACCAGGGCAAGCTGGTCCAACGGGGCCATAAATCCCTTCACCATCACGCGCAGCATTTGCTGACATAGCTGTTGCACACTTTGGGGTCTCTTCCAGAGTGGCTCAGGTCCTTGTGGAGGTCAAAAGCCATCCACAAAAACCACTTACACTGTGAAATGGAAGAGGTTCTCCATTTTGGCATCTATCAAGGGTTACAAGCTTTTCTCTTGCCCTGTTCCACAGGTCATGGAATACCTGCTGCATCTCTCTGATCTTGGCCTTAGTTATTCCTCACTGAAGGTTCACTTGTCTGCCATTTCTGCCTACCACACTCTGGTGGACGGCAAAACTTTGGTTCAGGTGGAGGTTTCCAAAACCTTTCTGAAAGGAATTCTCCATCTGAAGCCCCCAGTCAGGAACCCTGTTCCTCTGTGGGATTTGAACTTCATCCTTGAGAAAATCACTATCTTACTTCGAGAGTCAGCTCTTGCAGCAGGTAACACATTTAGGACTGAGGCCGACAGGTATCAGGACCCCACCGCAAACTTCTAGCCAGCAGTACCAGGTGGGGACTGCCCCCCGGCATCAGCCTGCCCCCGATGTCCCTCATGATATAAAGAGAGGCAGTCCCCGGCATGCCCCAGATGTTTTCCTGCCATCGATGTGTGTTCATCAGCTCCACAGCTTGACTCGCACCAGTTCAACCAGCATTGCTCTGTATTCAACATTTTTTCTTATTTTCTTCTCTGGTACTCACTCCCACTGTCCTTTCCTGTATGTCATCTCCCCAGTCACCTTCTTCTAGGCACACAAATAAGTGCGCCTGTGGGAAGCAGATCCCAGCTAAAGATGGCCATTTAGCCTGCCTGCTGTGCTTGGGTCCCGACCACGATACTCAGTCCTGCCCGCACTGCCAGAGCTCCACAAACCAGACATGGATCTGACGTCAAAAAAAAACTTACAGGCCTGCCTCACTCAACAGCAACTGGCCACCATGCAGCGGGATTCCTCCTTGGAGACTGAGTCTTCCCACAAGAAATCGAGGAAACACAGAGAATCTTCCCATAAAGAATCTTCTAAGCATAAGGAGAAAGAAAAAGAGCGGGAGAGATCCGATTCGCAATCCAGGTCTTCCAGATCGCACTCTGCCTCGAAGGGCAGTCCTGAATCAGCCAGCCATGACTCCCAACTTACCCTTGTCAAGGCCCCAGCTACAGCCCATGTGTCAGGCACTAAAGAGAAGGCTTCAGGATCCCCGGACCCTGCGCTTCAGCCTATCAAGATCTGGCCTCCCATCCAAACTACAGGCCACTCTTGTGACCCAGGTAAGGGGCATCAGCCTTCCCCCCGTCAGCCTCTGCAGGCAGTGCCTCCTCCTGGGAGAGGCAAAAGACCATCAGCCATTCTTCAGGGAGATCATCCTCGCTCCCTCCCAAACAGACCAATAAAACAGCGGAAAAAACTTCCAAACCGCTGTGAGAGGCATCAGTCTGACAAACTCCCCTAAGTCTTCATCAGACCAACACCGATATCAGACTTCAGATATCGCCCCCAAGGTCACCTATACGCCGGCCCCGCTGGTAAGGACCCTGTCACCTCCAGCGTCACCACCTCCAACCAACGACTGGACCGACGAGACCCTGGTGGGGGCAGACCTCACTCTGGTCCACAAGGACCCCTCGGTGCCCGACGATCCTGTCGTCACCTCCCAAAGGCCCACCGAAGCCAGACAGACCCAATATCGATACCGACGATGGGGATAATGCAAATGTCAGATTGACAGTAGACCTGGTGACAGGTTCTCCGAAACTTAACCTATCACAGGTTAAGGACCTGTTTTGTCACTGGTGGGAGACCATCAGACCGGACATTCTCCTCCCAAAGCCACAACCAACAACTCCTGCTGCCCTGGGCTTGACACAAACTCCGGATGGGTGAGTCCCTGAAAATCCTTCTCCCCCATCTCCGGACTTAGATGTGGTCCCTCACCCACCTTCGGATGAGGACTGAGGAAAGCAGCTTACTCCACCAGAGAGGCCCAGAAAGAAAGCCTCCAAAAAGAGAGGTCACTGGTCCAGATCACAGAGCCCCAGTTCATCTAGCTCTTCTGAGACACATAGACACAGGAAGAGGCGGCACAGATCCTCATCAGTCTCCTCCTCCTCAGACTCTTACCAGCCGTCTGATTCCTCAGTCATCCACAAAGGACTTATCCCCACTGGACCCTGAGGAGGACACACCAAAATTGCCTCCTGATGACACATCCTTTATGGAGGTCATGAGACACATACAGGCAAATATGGACTGGGACACGGAGAACTTTGATCCAGAAAGGATGCATCTTACCAAGTACCTCAAACAGAAGGACCCCAAGCCAGTGGTCATTCCACCTATGATAGACACTTTTGAGGATGTCACTCAGGGGACATGGAGACACCCTCACTCCTCTACGGCTGTCCCTAAAAAGGCTGACCGCTTATACAGGGCCCCAAAAGAGCAACCTTTCCTGGCCGAACACCCCACTGCTGACTCGGTAGCAATTTCGGCAGCACATGATCGCTCACAAAGACCAAAACACCTTAGCACCCAACCTCCAGACAGGGAGTCCAAGCAGTTGGACTCCATGGGTCGCAAGGTTTATTCTTCAGCCACCTGCAACATAAGAAGCCTGAATTTTTATGACCCATATGGTCCAATTTCAGAATGCCCTCTGGGAACAAGGACTGGACATTTTGCAGGGGATGCTGGACTGCCCTCAAAAAGCTGAACTTTCTAAACTCCTTCAATCTGGGTCAGATGTAGGCACACATGTCCTACAATCCGCTTATGATTCAGCAGACACAGCAGCAAGGGCTGCAGCCACTGGCATATGCCTATGTCGCCATTCTTGGCTTCGAGCTTTGGGCTTTGCACAAGATGTTCACTCTAACATCCTTGATGCACCCTTCAGAGGCTCTGTCCTCTTTGGTGAGGATACAGAGAAGATAATAAGCAGACTCCAGGACTCTGGGAAATGTGTCAGAACCATGCAGTCCATGTATCACCCGAAACAGAGACAGTTTCAGAAATCTAATTTTTGTGGATGAGGGGGACATCAGCAGCAGCAGCCCCATTTTTAGCAACAACAGTCTAAATGGGGAGGCTTCAGCCGGAGAGATGCCCACAGAAGATCTGTGGGACCTGCCTCTCACCAGGCAAAACCAACTCAAGCCGCTTTTCCACCCCCTTGCACCGCCTGACTTCCTAAGGGACCAGCCTCTCCCCAACACTTTGTCGGGAGAGGTGCTCGGAGGATGCTTTTCTCTTAATGCAGCAGCATGGTGAAGAATGACCTCCGACCAATGGATCCTCAAAGTCATCGAGCACGGTCACTCTATAGAGTTCATCAACTTACCTCTGGATAGGCCACCCTGCCCCCATTACTCCACGGAACACACAGGTCTGATTTGCAAAGGAATTAAAGCCCTGCTCTCCAAAAATGCCATAAAACCTGTTCCTCCAAATCAGAGGGGAACAGGATTCTACTCTCACTTCTTCCTGGTCCCGAAGAAGACAGGAAACTTGAGACCCATTCTGGATCTCAGTGAACTCAAACCGCTCGGTGGAGTGCAAGAAATTCAGGATGGTCACTCTCCAGTATCTGCTCCCCATGGTTCCTCAGGGAGGACTGGCTAGCATCACTGGACATGCAGGATGCATGCTTTCACATCCAAGTAGCAGAGCACCACAGGAAATACCTTGGGTTCTCCTTTCAAGGCAGGCATTTCCAATTTAGAGCACTGCCCTTCGGCCTGTCTTCGGTGCCAAGGGTATTCATGAAGTGCCTTGCGGTGGTAGCCACGGTACTCAGGAGGATGGGGGCATTACGTGTTCCCATACTTGGACGACTGGCTCCTTACAGCACAGTACAAGGAGCAACTCCAAAGGTCCAGTCAGGACAGCTGTACTCTTTTTCCATAGTCTAGGTATTACCATCAATGCCCTGAAATCATCTCTAACTTTGTCCCAGAATCTGACTTTTATCGGGGGTCTTCTCGATACGGTGAGAGGCAGAGCCCTCCTGCCACAGGACAGGGCCACTCAGCTGCAGGTCCTAGCCAGACAAATCTCTTCAGCCTCAGTGGTGCCAGCCAGAGCCCTGCTGTGGCTGCTTGGCCACATGGCTGCATCCATCATTACAGTCCCCTTCGCAAGACTTCAGATGAGAACAATTCAGTGGATGCTTTGAGTCCAATGGGGCCAGAGGTGGGACAATCTAGACCTCCCAGTCTCCATTACAGGACCAGTTTGCCAAGAACTCCAGTGGTGGATGACATTACATTCCTTGCAGGAAGGAGTGCCTCTCCAAAACAAAGCACCAGATCAGGTCCTGACATCAGATGCCTCAAAAATGGATTGGGGGGCGCACCTCGGCACAAGGAATCTCTCCATATCAATGTTCTAGAGACGAGGGCCGTTCTCTACACACTGCAGGCCTTGAGCATAGTTCTCAAACCAGGACACCTCCTCATACAGATGGACAACATGTTGGTGGTGTTCTATATCAACTCACTCCTATACTCTCTGCCGAGAAGCGATGAGAATGTGGGATTGGGCCATATCCCATCATCTGATGATTTCAGCGGTCCATGTCACCAGAGTCCACAATACCTTGGCAGATGCTCTCAGGAGAATGAGGTAGAGAGCACACGAGTGGTCTACAACATATTCGCCAAATGGGGAACACCCGAGTTGAACCTCTTCGCCTCCCCTACCAACACAAAGCTGCTCAGTTTCTGCTCACTAGATCACACGCCTGGTGTTTTCTGGCAAAACGCATTGTCCCTCTCCTGGAAGGGGAGATTCCTCTATGCCTTCCCACCGTTTCCGCTCCTTCAGAGGGTCCTCCTCAAGGTGCAAACAGAAGGTGCTACAGTAATCCTGGTAGCACCACTATGGCCGCGACAAATCTGGTTTCCACTGCTGCAACAGTTAACAGAGGAACCCCCGATCAACCTTCTATTGAGCACGTACTTGCTTTCCCAGGACAGCAGGACCCTGGTCCACCCAAACCTGCAGTCTCTCCATCTACATACAGGGCTCCTGAGGACCTAGTCAGACTATGCATCAGTGTTCCTGATAAGGTCGCCGAAGTCCTTGTGGTGGCCAGAAAGCCTTCCACTAGAGCAACTTATACCATGAAATGAAAGCGATTTTGTCTATGAGCAACGGTTCATCACCTGGACCCTTTGGCCTCTCTGGTAAATATCCTACTAGAGTACCTGCTATCCCTTTCAGAGTCAGGCTTGGGCTACTCCTCAATAAAAGTGCCTTTGGCTGCCCTTTCTGCCTATCACACCTCTGTCCAGGGCAGAACGGTGGCACAGTTAGAAGTAGCTCGCACTTTCCTTAGGGGTATGTTCCACATTAAACCTCCCATTAGGGACCCTATTCCCCCTTGGGATCTTTTGTTCATTATGGAGAAGTTGACCTTACCACCTTTTTTTATTTGTTTATTTAAATTTTGATAACCAGGTGGGCCCACTGAGACAAACAAGTCCCTTTTTCAGGGGCGACCCAGGGAATTGAAACATTCCATACAGGTTGAAACAAACAATTGCAGATAATAATTTACAGACATGCAAGTCAAAAACATGGTCATGGAGTAACAGATATCATGAATAGACATTTAAAGGATGATTTAAAAGAAAACAATGGAAATCCTGGTTAGGCACAGCAGTGCATAGTGATGCTGTGTCCTTTTGTTCAAGTATGCCCCCATCGTTGATCATGTTTTTAAAAATCGCAATTTACACAGTGTGGCCATACTGAGCACAATATTGAGTCCTTCTCGCTTACAACTATTGAGCCACATGAGCATACCGCTGTTCAACCGTTGTGTTTCCTTTGCCTCATTTTGTCTTGTTGATTGACTCGTGCCTGAGTAACAAGTGAAAACCCAAAACTGATGTATTTGTGAAGTTCTCTGCCTAATTCCCGGTCACTACATTTATTTTTCCCATAGATACTTACTTTTGCAGTCACTTGTTCCTGTATTTGTCCAACATGGTAATCTCCTCGTGATGTTCGTCCTCCATATTGCCCTCCCATGTACATCTGTGCTGACGACGTTTTTCAGCCGTGCATGCTCTCGCTGTCACACATGCACATTTTGCTAGTGCATGAGTTCCATAGCGTGTGCAGCACATTTCAAGCTGACATCTCGTGTTCCTCTGTCAAAATGGAATAGCTGCAGTAAGACCAGCCAATGTTTTAGAGTGTGTATTGTAAAGAGCAGCAATGTGCAGTATACAGAAAGAAAGCAAAGTCTCGAACTGCAGTAACTTACATCCTTAGTGTCTGTGCCTGTGCTAAATTTCCATACTCAGTGGGACCATCATTGTCAACCTGAGCTGGTGTCTCGTGTTGTAACATTTACTGTTTACCACTACAGCTGTTCACTATGACAACTAGTAGTCATTATTACAATCATTCAGATAGTAGTAGTAGTGATGGAGGGAATGCAGAGTTACTGAATACACTGCTGAGCATACCTGACTCTGTCAGTGGTCCAGTTAGACCATACATGTTTGACCCAAGGCGTTAAGTACCTCTATCTAGCAGTGACACTTCAAGTGAAGATGAGGAATCTGAAAATTCTCTCCCTGTCCCAGACCGGCTAAATGACATGTCCTGGTATACATGTGGCAAATGCCAACCATCTGGGAGTCGTTATGTTGCCAGGAGGTCTCTCATACCCTTGGTGAAAAGATGGAGGGATACGTCTGTGTTATTGAGAACCCACAGTTTGTGACTGCATGCTTGGACCAATTGGTAGTTCGATTAGCACTTATATCAATTTGTTTGAGCTGCTGTGTCATCCTCTCCCAGCCAATCCAGTACCCAATAGGTATTATCCCTCTGCATATGTTCTTGTTAAATTATGATTGAATGTTTCTGTTTTCACCTTCTTTCGTTGTGTGCTGTGCTTTCGGCGGACACTACAAGGGGTTCCAAACTATGTTGGCAATGTCCAGCGATACCCAGCCCAGCATCCCCCCCCATCCCAAATGGTGTTTTACAGAATGCCACTGACCAATGCATTGCTGTTATTATGGTTTCCATATGTTGGTCCCCTACATTTTTTAATGTCTGCACTCTGTTTACCCCCACATCCTATGGCAGTGTATTACATGAAAGTACACTAACCTTTTCCGTGATGTAATAGTTTGTCATGCTACCCCTTATTCTACTACTTACTTCAAACTGTGTTTAATGAGCTTTGTTTCACGGACATCTCCTTTTACGAATATACATATGAACATACGAAAATGCCAGCAGATACAGGCCATTCGGTCCATCTAGTCTGCTCAAGTGTGCAGCATTTCAGTCCATTAAACTGCAGCTGCACCCTCTCCCTTGTATGCCCTCCCCCCATCTCCCACACCCTCTTGAATTCCCCAACACTCTGCAACGATACAACTTCCTGTGACATAATGCTCCACCCTGCCGCCACCCTTTCTGTGAAATAGTGCCTCCTCATTTCCTTCTTGAATCTGCCCCCTTCCAGCTTCATAGAGTGTCCCCTGATTTCCCTTCTGCCTTTCAGATTGAACATACACCTGGTGTCTACTTTGTTCAAACCCTTCGGGTACTTGAAGGTCTCAATCATATCCCCTCTCTCCTTCCTTTTCTCCAGGGTATACATATTGAGCACTTTCAGTCTCTCCTCATATGGTCTGTCCTCCAACCGCAGGATCATTTTTGTTGCCCTGCACTGTACCCCCTCCAGTAGTTTGATGTCCCTTTTCAAGTAGGTGCACCAGAATTGCATGCAGTACCTAGGTGCAGTCTCACCAGGGACCTGTACGGGGCAAGATGAGCTCCCACTCCTAGAAGTAATCGCCCTTGCTATGCACCCTAGCATCCTGTTTGCTTTTGTTGCTGCCTTCCTGCACTGAGCAGAGTGGTTCATCTTCCCGGTTACCAGCACTCCCAGATCCTTCTCATCCTTGGATTTTGTTAACGGGACACCCTTCTGCCAGTAATTGTGTCCTGGGTTCTTGCCTTCTAAATGCATCACTTTGCACTTCCTGGCATTGAAACCAAACTGCCAAGTATGAGACCATTCCTCCAATTTTGCCAAATCCTCCTGAAGTACTTTTGCTCCCTCACCCCATCTACCGAGGCAAAAATCTTTGTGCCATCTGCAAGGAGACTGATCTTACTCTTAAGCCCCACTGCAATGTCGGCTATGAAAATGTTAAACAAAACTGGTCCCAACACTGAGCTCTGTGGTACACCACTTGTTACTGCCCTGGGTTCATTTGCCCCCCCCACTACTGCCTTCTGCTGTGTACCATGTAGCCAGTTCTCGACCCATCTGACCAGTTTCCCCCCTGTTCCCAGACTCTTTAGCTTGCAGGACAGCCCACCGTGTGGCACCAAGTCAAAGACCTTGCTGAAATCCAGGTGGAGGATATCCACCGCATGTCCCCTGTCCAGTGCCCTCATAACCCAGTCGTAAAAAACAACCAACTTCATCTGGCAGGATCTACCTGAGACAAACCCGTGCTGCCTGCTGTCCTGGAGATTGTTATCCTCAAGAAACTGCACCAGTCTTTCCTTGAGGATTGTCTCCATCAGTTGTCCCACAATTGCAGCAAGGCTTAAGGTCTGTAATTCCCTGGTTCATCCTTGGGCCATTCTTATGGAATAGTACCACATGTGCGTCCCTCCAGTCCCTGGGAACGCACCCTGAGTTCAGAGAGGTATTGAAGAGGCCTGCCAATGGCCCTGCCAGGATCTCTGCCAACTTTTGTCACAGGTGTTCCCCTCCATGCCCTCCACCAATGTGTACTTGCAGTTATTTTTCCCCCTCAATCATGTTTATCTTTCCTGTCCTTCATTGTGAACCCCCCAACCCCCATCATGTAGGCCATCGTGTAATTCTCCTTTGTGTTCTTTCAACCAAAATGCATGCCTTTTCAATGTCTTGTATTGCATCTTTAGTTTACAGACTGTACAATATTACTGCAATGTACCTGTATCCATCATAATTGTTTCACACAATCACTTACTGTACATCTGGCTGTGTGTTAGACTGTTATCCGCAAGGATGCACACATTCCACTCATGCATCTGCGCAATGTCACTTACAAAATCAGTGAACCGTACTTGCCTCCACAGTTGTCCCTGTGGCACCAAAAATACCACCAACAGCCTAATCTTGTTAAATGTCAATTTGCATCCATCTGTATTGCCTTCCCCTGTTATGAGGCTTAAAATAAGCTGAAGTGTCTAGTCCTGTTGTAAACCCATGCTGTCTTGGATCCTGTGCTCCTATGGATTCCAGGTGTTGCACTATCCTTTCCTTAAGGAGTGCCTCCACAGTCTTGCCCACTACTAAGGTAAAACTGACTGGTCTGTAGTTCCCTGCCTCCTCCCTGCTACCACTCTTGTGGGTTGGGATCACATGAGCCCTTCTCCAATCTTCTGGGACCTCGCCTATGCTCAGAGACTCACTAAACAGTTCTGATAATGGCTCTGCTAGTTCCACCCTTAGCTCCTTTAGTACCCTGGGATATATGCCATCCAGTCCCATTGCCTTGTCCACCCTGAGCTTAGCAGCTCTTGTAGGACCCTGTGTTTTGGGAAGGGACTTATGCACACCTCCCTCCCCCCTGTGTCCATGGTGCTGAGCTGTGGGCCTTGCCCTACCTTCTCCTCAGTAAATACTGAGCAGAAGTACTGTACTTGTGCCATACTCCAACAGAGTGTGTGATAGGATAGCTTTTGGCACAGCAACAGAGTTGTTCCTGTGATCTGTGCCATTCAAGGCGTGTTATAGGGTGTGTGATCTTGGTGTGACTTTTGACAACAGATTGAGATTCGAAGCTCGGGTGTCATTCGTTGTCCGGAACTGCTTTTACCATCTTACTCATCTCGCCATGATTAGGCCCCTAGTTCAGAACATAGACCTCCACACCTTGGTACACAGTTCCCCATTTGTGAATAACACCCTCCACGTCCACGTCCAAGGGGTACAGCCCCTATACTGTTCCTGACACATGTCCCAACAGAGGTTGAAATCGGCACCTGCCCACTGGCCAAATGCTGGTACATTTGGTATTGTTCTAGTAAGATTTTCATTTAACTAGCCCTGCGGGCTTGTACTGCAGAAGGCAACACTTCAGTATGTACACCATCTGGGCCACTGTAAATGTCTCTGTGGCCAGTGGATTTTCCCAGTCAGTAGCCCTTACAGCTAATGGCTGTAAAACTTAATTTCAGCCCTTGTCCAATCAGGGTAAGACTGTGCCCCAATAAGGCCAATACTAGAGGACCATTTCTTTTCATAGTGTAGTGTCCACCCCACCCCAACAAGGAAGGAAGAACACCCTCAGCGCACTACCACTTACCACCCGTGCCTGCAAGTGGCACATCCCACTGCTCACCACCACTGCCAGCCACCGACTGAACAGTACATGAACTGCACTGTTCAGTTGGTAGTTGGCTGTGTTGGTGAGCGGAGTGATGTAATAGTCGCTGACACCAGTGGTAAGGTGTAGTGCGTGGTGGTGGTTCAGCATAACGGAGTTGGGTGGTGGGGTGACACTCCAGTATGGAAAATTGTGGTGCTGGGTTGGTTATTCATGCAGGTGGTCCTTGTACTTGACCGGGGTTGGGTGACCATACAGTACGGCAAAGAGGTGCTGTAAAGGCAGAAGGTGATAGGGAGAAGTACCAGTAAAATCAAAGGGAGTCAGGGAGGTCAGTAAGGGAAGCCAAAGCTCATACTGAATAACTCATCGCAAAATCAGTGGGCAGCATGGAAAAAACCTTTTACAGGTGCATAAGTGAAAAAAAGGCAAAGGGAAGGGTAATGACACTGACGGCAGAGGGTGGGGGCTGCATTGAGGATGACAGCAGTAAAGCTGACATACTAAACAGACATTTCGGCTCAGTCTTTACTGATGAAGAGGAAGGTAATGGGCCTAAAGGAACTATGAGGTGTGTGAACTGCTCAGAAATGCACACAAGTCCCTTTACATGGGAAAGGGTAGTAAAGGAACTGGAAGGAAAAAGAGTTGATAAAGCAGTGGGGCCAAATGGGGTGCACCCTTTCACACTATGCCACATAGAAGGCTAGTAAACAAACTGGGGAATATGTGACTGTGCAGGACAGTAGTGCGGTGGGTAGATAATTGGCTGGGCATCAGGACACAGAGAGAGTTGGCAAATGGCTGTCACTTCACAGAGGGAAGAGTGACCAGTGGGGTACCACAGGGATCAGTGCTGGTACAGGTCCTATTGAACGTCTTCATCAGTGACATTGCACAGTACCTAGAAGGCAGAATTTCCTTGTTTGCTGATGATTTGCAGCTGTGTAACACAGTGGACACACCACAGGGTGTAGAACAGAATGAGGAGGGACCTGTAGAAGCTTGAAGAATAGTCAATGTTTTTGCAGTTAAATTCAATGCAAATAAGTGAAAGATAATGCATATGGTGCACAAAATATATCTGGGTGTAAGGGTCAACCAACTTCTAGAAAAACATAACGTGAACGTACAACATCAAATGGGCAGACTGGGTGATCCATATGCCCTTATCAGCCGACAGTGTCTATGGATGTATTTCTCCATGTATTTGTGACATACACGGGCATTACTGAAGCAAACATAATGATTATGCCAACAGCAATCAAAATGCTTCTTCTGATTGATAATCCTAACATTATCATGATCATCATTCCTTGACCAGTACTTACTTTTACATTTCTAGAGCTATGCGTTTGACTGCCTATATACAATATACGCACTGGGTGCATGACATTCTGGGTTGGAAGGTATGCAGAGTCATACCATCATGCGCCATTACAGCAATCCAAAACAATTAGCGGAGGCAAGTGGACAATACCATGGTTTTATGGAAGCCGATGAGACTGATGAAGATGATGATATTCTTACTTAATCATTCCTGGCCGAGTTTAATGCCTGAGGATGTCACCGGAAGACATGGAATATTTACCTGATTGATTCTTGTTCTTTCTAAGATCAATACACTGTTATATATACTGTTGCACTATTCCTGCGGTTATGTTTGTACGTGTTTTACAAACACAGCACAGTACAGTTCATATGTTCGCTGTGTCACTCCTACCATTACATACAGTCCGACCTTACAATGTCAGAAGTTGTTTTCACTGTTTACTTGCTTCACTTGATAATGTTTGTCTGTTGTGGATGCAATCACTGTTAAATGAGGAATTTTTCCCCTCTGACTTGTTGAAAAAATAAAGAAATGCACATACTTCACTGTTTATCATGATTACTCGCTGTATGGCACAGGTCCCAAGGTGGTGAACTTGTTTTGTAGCTGGTTTAATGATACAATATGAGGGACATACAATCACAGAATGTTACAGTGACCCAGGTGCATCTCTCCTTCTCGTGGGTTGCTGTGTGTCTGGCTTGTTTGCAACCTCTGTTAGTGGCTGCGTGATTCCACTGAGATGCTGGCACCTGCTGTAGTGGGATGCGTGACAGATGCTGGCATCATTGTATGCATGCCTCTCTGTGAACCACAGCCAGAAAAATGTCCGGTTTACAAGTCAAGGATGGGCCACTCCGAGGACTGTATCATGGACGGTACTGTCCGCCATGGGTGTCCTGCTCCCATGGCCCTGTATCTGGTGTTAATTCATGGTGCACTTGTATTGATAGTTGGGACTGTAAGCCCACCCTTTGGCCTGATGACGGAGGCAAGCCTGGGCATAGTGTATCAGTGTGCATCTTATGGTACAAGCTACATTATGGGCATTGGCTGGGGGGAATGTAATAACAAAAGTAATAACATTTCAAGAAACCAAAATGTATCATAAATCAATGCAAGGTGCAGGTCACTGGATTTAAAATATACTGATTTGACATTTATACTAAATTCCATATTGAAACACACCGCCAGTATGACATGTTCTGGGTGTTGTGGGCATCAGACAGTCCACACAGCATTACTCAGTAGTGTTGATGACTCCACAATAACAACATACCCTGTATGTACTTATTTAAAATAGTAAAGAATGCAGAGATATGCAGTTGGCTGCATCAGTAACCAGCCTGAATCAAATGTTAATGGAAACCTGTAACTATACTAAGAAAATCTGTAAAAATGCTTCATTAAACAATAACAAGGGAAAACGTCCGGGCGAGCTTCATTATTACAACCGAACTATAATCATATTGTCAACATTACCATTTAAACATACACAACAGTTCATACAATCATAGATCCATATATATGTGGTGTCAGAAAAGGGCACAATTTCACTATGTAGTCTGACAATTCCCTTTCATCTACATGCTGCCATCAAAATTACATTACCCAATGAGAGTCACATCATTGTTTAATTCCCATTCTCAGGTCCCTTCACTGTGCTTGATAACCTTTCCTCCACCCATACCCCATCCAACCCCCTCCACTTGTCCTATGTCCTACCTTCGCTTACACTTCTTCCTTCTCTGTTGATCATCAAAGGCCATTGATTCACAGTTGCTGTTCCCTCTGATCATTTCTGAACTGAGTCATGTACTCTATCTGCCTGATGTGTGGATCTGTTACATACTGTAATGATCCCACAACCATGTGTTTCCTTTCTCCCTGTTGCTGAGGTATGTGTGCTTCCTTGTATTCCCCTTCATCTTTCCTCCTGCCAGCCATTCATCCCTAAACCGCCTACATGTGGCACCAGTTCTCAATGACGACCATGGTCATCCACTTTGCCCCATGTCACCAGCCGGTCACATCCCTTCCTCTTTCTATTCTATCATCCCAACACATCTCCCTTCTACTGTTACAGTTGTAGTTTCCCCCTCCCTCAATTCCGCTCCATTGCTGAACTTAGCATGCATATGTCAGCCTAAAATTGCCACAACATGATACATATTGTATGACATCTGCATAGTACAGCATTGATACTAACACATGTGAAATACTGAATTAGGTTTTACTAATACTCAGGACTGTGACAGCATAGATGCAATGACCAAAATACAACATTCACGCACTTGTGCAGAATACATGAAAGTGTGTAGTATAGGAGTTGTCTGTGGCTGTCAGCCACCAAGCAGGAACTGTACCCACGTGTACACAGCTCAGAAGTACAGTAAAGAAAAGCATTGAAGTAGGCTGTTGGTAAAGCTGATGGGATACTGTGCTGCATAGGGACAGGTATCCCCAGCGTCACAATTGCAGTACAGCTGAGGAATACATAGACGGTACAGTGTGTGCTTGAAAAACAGTACTCATACAGGTTCGCTAAATGTGATACCTAGAGAACAGGAGAAAGAAGGAGGACATGATTGCAACATTTATGTTGCTCATGTGTGTAAACAGTTTAGCACACTGCGTCATCTTTTAACAAGCCAAGATGTGCCACAACAAGGGGTTAGTGAATGAAATCAGATGGTGGGTAATAAAGTGTGTACAAATGATGTTAGTAGTACTAAATGTTCAAATATTCAGCTTTGCAGTATCATAGAAAACAGGAATCTGTATATATATATATATATATATATATATATATATATATATAACTGATGGACTTCTATTTAAGACACAGTAACATAATCTGTAAACTACAGAAGACAGAAAAACCTTTAACATACATTTTTTTTTTTTTTTAATTCTGCTCTTTATTTCCACGCCCCACGTCTGACCTCAGCTTGGTCACGGAACTCCGGGATCCCCGGCCACCGGACATTGCCGACTCCCCAGTCATCCCTGGCTTACCCCCCAGAGAGTGGGGCCGCAGTTCCGACCCCCGATATCGGACCGCGGAACTAATAACTGGTCGGGGAACGGCTCCTGGTGGCCAATCAGGGCATCCCGGAGTAAAGCGTCATATAGACGCTGGGCGTGGCTTTTTATCCCCATTAGCCCACACCCTGAGGGAGGCGGGGACGTGCAATGACGCTAAGCATCTGCCCGCTCACTCCCCACCCCCTGGCGTAGGCAGCGTGGGTGATCCCCTAGCCTCCGCTAGAGTCCCTCAAGCGCCCGACTGCCACCCAGCCCTCCCCGAGAAGGAGAGCAGTCCGTAGGACGCTCGATCCTTCTCCCCCGGCCAGCCCTCCGACGACCCGAGTCCGTTTCCGAACCCGGGTCGCCAGCGTCGCAAGCGGAAATCCAACCGCTGCGCCAACGGGCCAGCACCTTTAACATACATGTGACATTCTTGAAATGTTAGCAACGTGACCAGTTTCACACTGCTTAACTGTAAGTAATTCTACTGCTTAAAGCGGCTATAGTAGCTTGCAAGTAGTTCCTCCTTTGGTGGTCTTTGGGACTTGGGCAGTGCTCTTCGAAATGCCTGGCTTTGGTGGTTGCTGATCATCTGTTAGGCTACCATCTTTATACTCCACAACTGAGATCAGCAACTCATCAACATACAGATATGTTTTCTTCTCACTAATGGGTTTAGTGACCCATTGTTTGGAATGTTTCCAAAATGCAATCCTATGTCATTTTTTACTCTTGCATTCACCACTCTTGATTACAGCCTGCTTCACCTCACTGTTCTAGTGTAATCCATGAGCATGAGTTGTGTGTGGCACTGCATACCAAGATATGAAAAGTGCTGCCGCTTGGGGCAGTATTTGTTGAGGAGAGAGTAGAACACCTCTATGCTTCCCGTATGACAAAACTTTGTAACTTTTGTCATGTCATTGAGCAGACTTGTGTCCATTACTACAGATCACAGTGCCTCATATGCTGGTTCGCCCTTTCGCAACCACTTGATCAACCTGACTTCCATTGGATCGATTGGTGGATGTTCACAGTGGTGGAAAATAAGTCCCATGATCCAAGAGTGAACATTGGCAGTATGTCTAAAACCAAAATACATTTCTCCCATAGCATAGTGACGTTCTCATTACAAGTTGCAGATGACCACCACAGGTGGTTCATAATGGAACGGATCCATGGTGACAAAGCTTGGCAATTTCTTTGCTTGGCTTTGGCACTTTGCTTCTTCACTATGGACTTCGCAAGATGCCAGACATCGAACTGATGTTCCACAGTGGGGAAAGTTTGGCCCTTTGACATTAGACTCGATATTTGAGGATGGCGGTCTGTTGCAATGACTTCGATTTGAAGACCTGCATCCAACAGTTGATGCATACATCTGAGGAATCCCTCCTTCTCCATTACATTCGAGTTTGTGAGCTCTGAAACTTGGATAAGTTGTGATTCCATTATTTTCTTACTTCCACTGTCCAGCATGGTGTACGTACAATACTTAGCTGAATGCCCAGGAGAATCACAACGTCCGTCCCCAATTACTGTTATTTTTGAGCCAGCTACTGAATTCCAGTTATGCTGCCATGTTTTCAACCACATACTGTTGACAATAGGGAATAGGTATTTACATTTTGTTTCATGGAACTGTGCCTCTGATAATATTGGGACACGTAAAAACTGAAGAAACTGTGCTATTCTGCTATAAGTATTGCTGCTGAACAAAATGCAACTGCTGATTAGCAGATTTCCTGAACTCAATTTTTGAATCATTGGCTGTGATCTCCAAGTGAAGTTGTGATACTTCCCACAGCAGAAGTCAACCACAAGCATCATTCCACATAGGTATGTCTTCACTAAAAGAAGTGGTAGATGACAAGTCTTGCAAACAAGCATTGAAAGTAATTAAAAAAGGCAGGACTTGATATATTTTGATTTTGTTGCTAGCAAAGTAACACAGTCTGAATTGGAATATTCACTGTCAGTGTCAGTGCCTGACACTGTACTTGATGGTGGGGTAAACAGGGAGGGAGGGAGGTATCAGTTGTTCACGTTATCCTCCGGTACATTGATTGGCAGAATTGGTGTTGACATGCACACTTTTCTGTGATTCGCTGCTGTTACGGAAGTACAGGTGATCTTTCAGCACAGAATCTTGAGATTCTGGCCATTGACATGCAAAATCAACTGCTGCTGTGTTGCACTGTGTGGCAACAGATACCATTTTTACAGATAAGTCCTGTCGCACAGTCTGGGTGGAACATGAGACCATGTTCCTATACGATGTACATTCATTGGTGCATTTGCGTTGTGAAAATAAAGAAAGGAGATTTAATGTCTAAAGTACAACGTTGAGGTAAAGTCACTACAAGTACATGTAGAGAATGAGAAAAACACATGTTGGTAATGAGGAACACTAAATGCTGAAGTTACATAGAAGCATACTAATTGACAGCAGATAATGAACTCACGGTGGGCAAAGAAATGCGACAAGGCAGTAGGAAGTGTAAGCAGCATGCTGTGGTGCATAGGGCAGGGTATCACCAGCAGAAGGAATGAGAAGGTGTCACCACTGTATAGATCATTGGTCAGACAACACCTCTAATACTGAGTACAGCTTTGAAGACCATACCTCAGAAATGACATGGGTAGGGATCCTTGTGGCCATCAAGGGCACTGACAGGATCATAGGGTGCTGGAAGATGTGTGGTGGAGCGTTGCCGGGCATCACCGCGTCAGTGCCTTGGACAGCACTGCACGTCCGCTCTACAGGGGCAAAACAAAACAGGAAAAAAGACCCTCGACTGACCGATGAGGCTGCTTTGTCCTCCAGTCCCATGCGGGCATTGCTCTGCAATGCCAGATCGATCAGGAACAAGACTGCTATTATTGCAGACCCGATTTCCTTGGTCGATCTGGCTTGCATCATGGAGACCTGGATTGGGGATGATGCTGGCCAGGTTTTGCAGGCTGCCGTCCCTTCTGGGTGTACTATGGTGCACTGCCCCAGAGAGGTATGTAGGGTTACTGTTAGGGGTGGGCACACCTTTTGTGAACAGGACACGGTGCAGATGCATTTTTGATGAGATTCGTCGACGCTGTCGGCCCGGTTTTTGCCCTGATTATCCAGTGTTCCTTGTCAGAGGGGTTTTTCCCCGATGCCTTGAATGAGACATTGGTGAGACCACTCCTTAAGAGGCCCCATCTTTGGAGGTATTCAAGGCCTGCCTTAAGGCTCTCCTGTTCGCCCAAGCATTTCCCGACCTAGCCTTTTAATAAGATCTTTTTGCTTTTGCCTAGACCCAGTTCCCGGCCTATCTGTTTTTAGTCAACGTTTGTGACAAATTTGCTTTATTTTATTAATATGTATGGATTTTAATGTTAAAAATGGTACTTATTTTTGAGCTTATCTATGTTTATTCATTTGTTTATCTCATTTTGTACGGTGCCCAGAGCCTCCGGAATTGGGCGTCTCTTTAAATAAAAATTGCATTGCTTTGCCTCGCTACTACTTCAGCAATCACATAGATCCTCTCCGCATCCCTCTTTGCATTAAGTCAAATACACAGACATGTTATAGAGAGTCAGAACAACATATACCTTTTGTGACAAAGTAGATCCCAACGGAGTTTGGCCCGTGTACATCATGTCCATTATTGTTGGAATCGAGTCAGGATTTAGGATATGTCTGGGATCAGTAGAATCTATGGAAATTAACAGTAATTAAAGGAGCATGAGAAATACTTACAAATGATGTTAATACATTAATAAATGTGATGTGCAAGCTTTCTCCCCCTTCCCAAAGCCAGTACTCCCTCCTTGGGTTGTTTGCCACGTAATGCATAACCCTGCAGTTCTTTGCATTGAACCCTATCTGCCACCTCTCTCACCACTCCTCCACATTGGTTATGTCCTCCTGCCTTTCTTTAAGTATTGTCTACATGAGGTTTCCCACTAGTGGGTCTTCTACCCTTACTTCCCTCACTGCCTCACTATTTGATAGTATCAGGTCTAGTGTCTTCCCTACTGTGGTGTGTCCCACAACAAGCTGTATGAGGAAACAATCCTGGATTGCATCAAGGAATACCTGTTCCCTAGCGCTGTAGGTGACCGGAACATTTCAGTCCACCTCCCCCGGCATCTTGAAATCTACTATGACCATGTTTACCCTTTCTACATACCCTACTTATTTGATCTGATAGCTCCCTGTACATCTCCTTTGCCTGGGATGGCGGCCTATACAACACCCTGAACCTTAACTTACAAACATAGGCAGCTGGCCCGTCAGTGCAGCGGTTGGATTTCTGCTTGCAACGACGGCAAAACAGGTTCAGGAACAGACCTGGGTCATTGGAGGGCCAGCGGGGGAGAGGAGAAGGATGGAGCATTTTGAGGACTTCTGTCCTTCCGGGGGGGAGTATGACCATTGCTTGATGGACCACTGGCGGAGGTCGGGGGTACCATAGCGACCGGCGTCAGAAAGTTCAGGGGGGTGGGGCAGATGCTGGACATCATTTCACATCCCCGACACCAGAAAAAAACAAAGAAAAACTCTCAGCTGCCAGATGCCCTAGATGAAGCCCGTCTTGGCTTCAATTAGCCTCCAGGCCGACCCTCCGACATATCCCATCATTTGCAGCACTGTTGGGAGCTGGTGACACAGCCCCGCCCCATCTCATTCCTTTAAGTATGTAGTCACCCATTACCAATGCACCCCCTACTCCCTTCCTGTCCCTTATCCCCACCCTTCCACTCGTGTACTCCTTCCTAGGGTCCTCATTACTAGGCGTTCTGTTTCTGTACATAGTGGCACTCTCCCTTTCCACCCCATTCCCCCCTTCCTTTCCTCACCCTACTCCTCTTGCTCCACCCACTTTTCTGCAGCACCACTCTCTACACCCTTTTCTGCATCGACTCTATCTACCCATCCTCGTGATCACCCACTGTACAAACTCCTCTTGTTCACCCTTCCATTGCCCCTTGTGACTCCTCCGTCTACTCCGCCTACACTAGTTTCATCAATACACCAAACCTGTTTCCTGCCCCCTCTGTTCCAATTAGTAGCATCTCTTTTCTTATGTCTTGAGTCACCCCTTTCATAGTATGCTGTACTATAATCTGTCCCCTCTTGGTAGACCGCCCATCCAGATTGTGCCACACAAGGGCCCCCTACCCCTGACCAATAGTTCCCTTCAAGAAGTGTCCTTATGTTACTTTAATGTGGCTGCTTCATTGTCCCATACTCCTTCCTTTTCTTCTTGATCCTCTCTAGTTCCCCACCAGTCCTTCTCACCTCCTCTTCCATCGTTTTCAGCCTGTGGCATATCGGAGAACATGTCTCTGCATGCAAATAGACAGGATGTAGGCAGTCCAGAGGAGGGAAAATAAAATGGTGCAGGGTCATCAATGGAATACATATGAATTCATACTAAAGAAGCGTAATATTTATACCATCAAGGAAAGGAGGGAGAGGGGGACATGAGAGAAACTGCAAAGTACCTGAATGTAATCAACAAAGTTGAACACTGTACCATATTTCAGATAAAGAAATGTTCAAGAGAAAGGGGCACAATTTGAAGACAGAGGATAGATGGCTCAGGGTCAATGTGAGGAAGTATTTTTTCACACAGCTGGTGATGAACGCATTGAACAGCCTCCCTGAGGAGTTTGTGGGCTCAAACGCAGTGGGTGGAATTTAAGAATGCATGGGGCAGACACAAGGAAATTAAAACGGGTGATGGGGTGGAGAAGAAAGTAGGCTGTTGGTTACCTAGGATCTCAAGCTTATCCTATTGGTAGGTAGATGGGCTTTGCTCTGGACTTTCCTCCTCCTTCTCCTCCTCCTCTCACCCACCACTGTCAGCTGTACCACTCCCTGCCATTTCCCTCCATACAAAATCGACGCCTCCACCATTGTGCAACATTTGTCTATAAATTATGGTTCTGATCGCTCACATCCTATCTCACTTCCTCTCTTATCAGTCATTCATCCCTCGGCCCAGTCACTTACTGTAGATGTCACAACTCCCGTTACGTGGTTGTACCTTGCTGGTCTACCACTGTAGGCCAGGAAGCTTTCTTGCATCACTTCCCAAAACTGTGAAATTCACTTCCTCACCAGAGTCACCAACCCTCCTCTATAACTTCAGTCCTACATAATTTCCTCTCTGTGAAATGTACCTGCAATTAACCTACCTGGTGTTCCTGACCTGCTCCACAACCTTTGTCAATATATTCAGTATCTAGTCTGAATTACAGCCCCCTTCAAGCCCCAGTACTTTCTCTCCTTGCAGTGATCCATACCTTGACAGTCCTTCTGGTTATCTATAACTACCACCCTACATGGGCAAGGCTTCTCCCCCTGAGCTCTTGATTGGTTCACCAGCTATCTTGGGGGAGACAACAATACACCTGTTTCAACCATGCCCTTTCAGACCTTTCCCCAGTCGGATGCAGGGTACCCCAAGGGTCCGTTCTTGGTCCCATTCTGTTCTCCCTCTACGTAAATGAACTCCCCTCAGTTACTACCTTCGGGTCTACTACTCTATATGCGGATGACCTGGTACTACTATCTAGCGCCAAGGACCCCGTTGCCATCAACTCCCAACTCAATACTGACTTTGGGCGTATCCTACACTGGCTTGTGGGTCGCAAGTTTACTGTAAACCTTGACATGACTCACGCCATGTTATTGGTCGGCCAAAACCGCTTCTTGCACCCCCCTCGCCATAAATGGGGAACAGCTCCTCCTGCCTGTCTAAACTCCGCCAGATACCTGGGAGTGACCTAGATCCCCAACTTGATTTTACTGAGCATATTCGTAACATTTGCAAAGCATCAAACAGTAAGCTAGCAGCTTACAGGGCCAGGACTTCTGTCTTACCCGGCTGCCCGGCTCGCTATAGCCAGGGGGATTCTCCTACCTACGCTCTGCTATGGACTTGTTGGCTTCGCGCCGGTGCCCAATGCCTCCCTAGCAAAATGGGACATGGCTTACAATAACATCTGTCGTTTTGCCCTATCTGCCCATCGCCTTACGCATCGGTGTGCCTTCTATGCCCGTCTGGAGTGGCTTCCCCCTGATAAACACAGAGCCTTCATCCTTGGGAGCTTGGTTGACAACATAGTCTGCACTGCCTGCCCCCCAGGACTTGCCCTTCCCTTCCAATACTCCACCCCGGCCTACCAGCTTAGGCCCAGCTCGACTCTCGCTTGCAAGGTCCCTAGGACCCGCTCCCTCACCGGGGATTGGGCCTTCTCCGCCTATGCTCCTAGATTCTGGAACTCCCTCCCTGCTCCAGTTCGTGCCGCCCCTTCCCACTCTGGCTTCAAAACATCCCTCTGGAAATTCCTCAAAGGGGCCTCCACCTGCCCTTGTGGCAATGAGTAGCCATCTCCAGTGGCTGCCTGACACCTCTCCCACCATGTAGGTTGCGACCTCAGCCTCTTCCCCTCCCCGCGCCTTACTTTGCTTTTGTGGCACCCTCTCCAGCTTATAAGCTGTTCCTGGCTCCCACCTCCCCTCCGGACAGCACTTAGTGCCTCTTCCTTGTCGGAGGTCCCCTACCCTTCTAGCCGTGGTGGTCCCCCAGGTTGGAGTTCCCTACCCACTAGGTCCACGCTGTCCACTGCGATGCTCTCTCTACCCCTTGCCTGTCTCTCCCGACTGCCTCTTGGGGTGTTTGATGTATCAAGCCCCCCCCTTTTACAGCCACCTGTACCTGCTGTTCTCCCTCACCTTGCCACAATATGGGATTATCTGCTCTGACCTTGTAGTCCTACTCATGTTCGTTAGCTCTGACTCTGTACTATTGTCTATATGCTGTACTCTGACCCCACCTGTGTGTGGGTGAGATTGTTCCCTGTCTATGTATTGAATCCATGTACTGTATTCTCTCTGGCCCACATGTAGTTGCAGGCCTGTATGCTACCCTGAATATGTACCATGTTTATTGTTTCTGTATTGTAACCTTCCGGGTCGCACCTGAAAATAGGCACTTGTTGTCTAGTGTGCTTACCTGGTTAACAAAAACAAATAAATAAATAAATAACTATGACTTTACATTCATGTCAGTGTACAACTATCAATATATCTATAACTTTATACATGGATACATAGCAGTGTGGCGGCAAAAAAGGACCAACAGGACCACCTAGTCTTCCCATTTGTCTACAAAGAAACATAGACTTTGACGGCAGATAAGGACTGTTTGGCCCACCTAGTCTGCCCATTTCTCTACCTAGCAAATAAGCTGCAGATCCTAGCTAACCAACAGCCTACTTTTTCCTAACCCCTACCAGAATTGCCTTGTGTCTGTCCCATGCATTCTTGAATTCCCCCACTGTTTTTGACTCCACAACCTCCTCAGGAAGGCCGTTCCATGTGCCCACCACCCTCTCTGTGAAAATATACTTCCTCACATTACCCCTGAGCCATCCCCCCCCCATCTTCAAATTGTGCCCCCTTGTTCTTGCACATCTCTATTTCTGAAAGATGCTACCCTCTTGGACTTTGTTGATTCCCTAGCTGTCTAGCTATCTGATAGGACACGACCACCCCTTGAACAATACCGTGTCTGTCCCATGCACTTTTGAAGCCTTCCACTGTTGTTTCTCCAACCAACTCCTCCGGGAGCCTAGTACACTTATACACCACACTCTCTGTGAAATAGTACTTCCTAATGTTACCCTTGAACTGTCCCCACTCAAACTGTAACCCATCCCTCCTCGTCCTCTGATTATCTTTCAGCTGGAAGATGCTTCCTACTGGCACCCAGTTTATACCCTTAAGGTACTTGAAGGTGTCAATCATGTCCCCCATCTCCCTCCTCTGTTCAGGGAGTACATGTTAAAATCTCCCAAACCTTCATCATAGGACAGGTGGCTGAGCCCCTTAGCCTTCTTTGTTGCCCTCCTCTGAACTCGCGACAGCCTCCAAACATCCTTTTTGAGGTATGGCCTCCAGAACTGGACCCCATACTCCAAATGCGGTCTGACTAGATGGGTGTATAAGGGTACTGTGACCTTCCTTTTTTTACTGGTAATCCCTCTTCCCATGCAGCACAACATTCTGCTGCCTCTTGGCACTGCTCCCTCGCAGTGTCTTTCCACCATCAGGTCCCTAGATATAGTGATGCCTAGGTCCCTATCCTGTTCTGTTACTACCAGGTCTCAGCCCACCATACAGTACCCCGCTCTCTGGTTCCTGTATCCCAGATGCATGATCTTACAGTTGTCCGTGTTGAATGAAAGCTGTCGCCTCCATGATCATGCCTCAAGTGTACCCCAATCTCTCTGCATTCTTTACACCCTTTCCGGAGTGTCCACCTTATTGCAAACTCTAATATCATCTGCAAATTGACTCACACCCCCCTCAAGGTCCTCCATGATGTCCCCTAAAATTAGATTGAACTGTAGGGGCCCTAACACCAACCCCCGAGGAAGTCCAGTTGTGACCATGCCCTCTGCAGATGCCACCCCATTTATAACGACCCTCGGTCTCCTGTCCACCAGCCAGTTTTACATCCACTTAAGCACCTTCTGCCACAGACCCAGGCATGACAGCTTGTACTGCAGTCTCCTGTGGGGCACAGAGTCAAATGCCTACTTGAAATCCAGATAAGCAACATCTACTGCCCTCCCCTGATCAAGTTCCTTGGTGAATGTATCACAAAACACTATCAAGTTTGTTATTCATCTGCTTCCCTCCTAGCCTTGCTACATTTCCACCTCTACTGTTACTCCATATCTACCACTTCATTTTGGGCAAAGTGGTACCATCATCAAGAATTTAAGGTGTTATCCAAATACATACATACATAGATACATAGATACATAGACAGTGTCGGCAGATAAGGGCCTATGGCCCACCCAGTCTGCCCATTTGAGCTTGGAAGTTCAGTTTATGTTTTCCTAGAAGTCTGTTGCCCCTTACCCCTGACCTCCAGAATTCCTTTATATCTATCCCATGCATTCTTAAATCCTGTGATTGTTTCAGCCCCCACCACTTCCTCTGGCAGGGTGTTCCACTTGTCCACCACCCGTTCTGTGAAGAAATTCTTCCTCATGTTTCCTCTGAATCGTCCTCCTCAACTTCATCCCATGCTCTCTAGTCCTGGAACATCTTTTCGCTTAAAATAGTGTATTCCTACACCCTGTTCCTCCCTGTGAGACACTTGTATGTCTCTATCCATATCCCTCTCCCTCCTCTCTCCAGGGAGTAGATGTTCAGTTCCTTCAACCTGTCTTCATAGGACTTGTGATGCAATCCATGCACCATCTTTGTTGCCCTCCTCTGAACCTCCTCTACCCTGTCTATGTCCTTACGTGGTATGGTCTCCAGAACTGTACACTGTACCCAGGTGGGGCCTCACTAGTGTCTTGTATAGCGAATTATGACCTCCCTTTTCCTGCTGGTGATGCCCTGCCTATACATCCCAGCATCCTATTTGCTTTACTGCTGCCTTGTCACACTGTTTCCCTACCTTGAGGTCATCAGAGATGACAACCCCAAGATCCCTTTCCTGCTTGGTGCATGCTAGATCCTCACCCCACAACTGATATATTGTGCCAGGATTTTTGTGCCCCATATGCATTATCTTGCACTTCTTTGCATTGAATTTCAACTGCCAAACCCCTGACCATTCTTCAAGTTTCTGCAGGTCCCTTCTCATTCTGTCTACACCCTCTGGTGTGTCTACTCTGTTACAGAGCTTTGTGTCATCAGCGAACAGTGAAATTCTGCCTTCTAGGTCCTGTGCAATGTCACTGATGAAGATGTTGAATAGCACTGATCCCTGTGGTACTCCACTGGTCACTCTTCCCTCTGTGGAGTGACAGCCATTTACCACCACCCTCTGTGTCCTGCCACCCTTGCCAGTTACCTACCCACCACACTACTGTCCTGCCCACACCCATATTCCCCAGTTTGTGTAATAGTCTTCTATGTGGCACAGTGTCAAAGGCCTTGCTGAAGTCCAGATAGGCCATGTCCACTGCCCTCCCCGATCCACCTCCCTAGTCACCTAGTCAAAAAATTCAACGAGGTTGGTCTGACATGACCTCCCCCTGGTGAAACCATGCTGCCTTGGGTCCTGTAGTCCATTGACAACCAGATGTTCCACCAATCTCTCCTTCAGTAGTGCTTCCATGGTCTTCCCCACTACCGAGGTGAGGCTGACTGGTCTGTAGTTCCCTGCTTCCTCTTTGTTCCCGCTTTTGTATAAGGGGACTACATCTGCTGTCCTCCAGTCTTTGGGTACCTCCCCTGTTTCCAGTGATCGGCTAAACAGGATAACCAGAGGTTCAGCCACCACCTCTCTTAGTTCTTTAAGGACCCTGGGGTGCACCCCATCTGGCCCCATTGCTTTATCAACTCTTATTACTTCCAGTTCCTTCAGGACCCTTTCTCATGTAAATGGACTTGTGTCCATTTCTGCACCATTCTCACCCCTTGTACTCCCTCAGACCCATTACCCTCCTCTTTCTCAGTAAAGACTGAGCAGAAATACCTGTTCAATATGTCAGCTTTACTGTTGTCATCCCCACACGGACCCCATCCTCCCCTTCAGTCTCACTATCCCTCCCTTTGTCTTTCTTTTTCACTTATGTACCTGTAAAGGTTTTGCCCCTCTAACCACTGATTTTGCAATGTGTTCTTCTGTCTGAGCTTTGGCTTCCTTACTGACCTCCCTGCCTCCCTTTGCTTCTCCTGGTACTTCTCCCTATCCCCTTCTGCCTGTGTCTTTTTGTATTGCCTGAATGCAATCTTTTTGGCTTTCACTTTCTTTGCTACCTCTTTGGAAAACCATAACGGTCTCCTCTTCCTTTTCCTTTTGCTAACCTGCTTAATGCATAATTCTGTTGTTCTTGTAATCACCATTTTAAATACTGCCCACTGTTCCTCAACCCCTGATTCCTGTCCCATTCCCCTTAATGCCTCTTTCTAGTATCTCCCGCTGTAAACAGTTGCACTCATATGCTGCACTTAGTGGGCAGGATTGCTTCCCCGGGGCAGAGGAGATGCAGGCAGCGCAAACTGTAGTATTCACAGAAGATGCGCCAGGGAATGCACCCCCTACGTATCTACCTGCAACATCCCTCGTGGTATAATGGAACCTCCACCCCACCAGTAGCACCGAACCTTTGTACATATGCATCTGGATGATCCCTGGTGGTATAGTGGACCCCCCATCCCCACCTGACCGCATTGTGATTCATGCCTTTCGCAATAGCCCTGGTGGTCCAGTGCGACCACCACCCCCCACCTCAGGCCCCCACCCCAGCATGTTCCCATGTCCTAGCATGTGAAGCATGCCGGCATGCAGCACAACACACCCACACACCACCACAGCTGCCCTCAGACTGTGCTGTCCATGTATGACAGTGTACTGTACAAGTGTCACAGCATTGGTAGACCATGTCAACCAATGGGCTTGCAGCGTGCACTGTACGCTGTTATTCACAACTTTGTGAATGACATAGTTGTGAATGACAGTGTACAGTACATGCTGGGACGTGGGAGCATGCTGGGGTGGGGTGCATGACTGGGTGGTGGCATTGGGTGAGCACTGGATCACCAGGGCTATCGCGAAAGGCAGGATTCGCAGTGCAGTCTGGGCAGGGATGGGGGGTTCCACTATACCACCAGGGATCTTCCAGATGCATATGTGCGGGGGTTCGGTGCTACAGGCAGGAGGGGGGACCACTATGCCACCAGGGTTCCTAACGTGTCTGCATACCAGGGTTCTGTGCTATTGGCAGGGTGGCGGGACTGCTATACCACCAGGGCTCACACCGGTGGTAATGTGCATGGGTTTGGTGCTACAGACAGGTTGGGAGGGGCCAGACTGCCAGGGCATGTAGGCTGCCGTGCTGCTGTCTGCAGTAAGGCAGCCTGCCTGTGGGTGGACACCCACTGAAGTGTACTTGAAGTAGAATTAAGTTTGAGGACTTGCCTCGGGTATGCACCTCCAAGTTTGGCTGTGAATGGGGCTGCACTCCTTATGCATGGGCATGCCCCCTTCACAGCAACTCCAGATGCGCAGCATATCATTATGGACGGTATGCGGCATCAGGGTTGCGCCAGCGCATTGCACCCCTTCCACAATCACACTACAGTGCAAGTCGGGGATGCACCAGCGCATCTCAGATGCACTGGGTGCATCCCTTTTCAGAATCTTGCACAATATGTTCCTTCTGTTATTTGACGTTCACCACTGCCAATACTCTTGTAATAATGTTTGCTGTTGTATGCATGTATGCTTTTATTTCCACTACCATATCAACCAGGATGCACCGTGACAAGATCAACTTATTCAATGTGCATTTCCTGGTGAAACATTTCAATAAATAAATAAATACAAAATGTACAGTACACAAGGGAGGTGCATGGCACAGTACAAGATGCAGAGCAGGAAGAGGTCCAGTGCTTGATTGCTCTGTGCTTTACTGTTTTTTCGTGACCTTCTCCTAGCCACTTTTATATGTTTGCATGCTGTTTATTGCTATGTCTATGGCAGGTGGCACACACATATATACTGCCAGTAATGAACTGCAAACACAAACCAACTGCTGGTAGACACCTTTTTTTTTTGTTTTCTTCTTTATCATTGGTAACCAGGTAAAGCCCTCTAGGCACAGGTGCCTGCTTTCAGGGACAACCCAGAAACAATAGGGAGGTTACACAGTATACAAGTGGAAGTTGTGGGGGATCAAATCCAGGTTGTGGGAATCAAACCCAGGTCTGTATGCTGGATGTGCAAAGCTCATTCACAGCTTGTTACTGTGACCTGTAGGCTGTACTGCATGCACAGTAGATTGTAATAGCGGATGGTAACAAATATACAGCCCAGTACACACATAATGCAGGACCAATTGTTCACGCTTGATTTTAATAATGCTTTTACATTGCTGACAGCAGCAGTTTTGTCTATCTGGCTTGTGCTCTCTAGCAACACAGGGTCAAGCTGCTGACCATGGCACACATTCAAGGGATGTATATTCTTTGGGGTGAGGGTGGTATTGGGGGGGGGGGGCAGCACAACACCTGTCAATACTGGAAGCAGGTCTGCTATGACATCCCACTATCCCCGGAGCCACCACTCTGCACATGAGGCTACTTGCAGTCACAATCTGTGGCTTCGCAGCCTGGTCAACAGATGGACATTCACACAAGAAATGTAACGATGAATTTAAACAAAAAAACAAAAATAATTACTGATGCAAACTTACTCTTAGCAAGCTGTGCTGGTGGAATGTGGCAGTCCATCAGTGAAAAATGAAGTGAGCAGATAACATGGTGTTATGTGGGAATGAAACTGTGGCAGTCCAAATCTGCATGTCCAAGGAATGACAGCCATTTAGATTTCAGCTCATGTTGCTGTGGAATTCCATGGAATGTCACCTTCTGGTCGGACTGTAATCAACAAGTGGTTTTGGAACAACCAAATACCATGCAAGTTGGCATTTTAAGTTTGGTAATACACTACCATTCAATGGATAACAAAATGTTAGGCTAAAACTATAATCAATAAAGATAATATTCACTGCTTCAGTGCTATCTATGAACACAGCAATGCAAAAGGAAAACACACTTAGGCAATAGAAATAAGACACACACACACACACACACACACACACACACACACACACACACTGTCTCCTTCTTTCCCTCAAAGACAATGAGGGAACGACTGTACTTTTATTTTGCGTTTATTCCCGCCACATTATCACAGCCAATGGAAACACACATATGCAAACCACGATATTGTAACAGCAGATCACTGCAGGGATGCTCACTTTAAACACAGGAACGTGGAAATGAATGCGCAGACTGCAACGTGAACTACTGACACACAGTCCTTTCATGCTGTCATGCACAACTTCGGGAGAACATGCACGCGAACGGAGGACATGGGGAAGTGTGGGATTGAAAGCACGGGGCTCACGAAATGGCGACTGAGGAAACAGAGGAGCATCTGTGCAGCTTACAAAAACAAAACACAGCAACAAAGGCAGGATGGAGAAAAAATAGAAATTGATCCAGTGACTGCATTTCGGGTGGGACACTGTTGCATCCAGTGAGAAAGGACTGCTGTGTGACTGAACTTCTCTACTGGGACTATATTGCCGTCCACCCCCCACCTCCCCCAAAGCTAGTTCTATTTTTATAGGCACAGGATTTGACTGACAACAGGAACTTCCTGTTTAGGGGCAGGAAGTGAGTGATCACAGAACCACCAAGGACCCACCATCCTAGAAGGGCAAGAGTAGCTCTCCGGCCCCCTCTAGCTGCTGGAGGTCTGCCTCTGAACAAGTAAGCGGTCTACTGAGAAATATAGGATATTCTTGTCTCAGAACAGGACAATCAGGAGCTTAAAGGGCACACAGGCAGAAAGTAAGGAGAGAGAGAAAAAAACAGAGGAAAGAGTAAGGATTGCAAACAGTTAAGGGGCCAGAAATAAGACATGATTGGAGTGGTGCAGTGCAGTGGCTGTGGAGCAGCAGTCTTCCGGGAGATGTTCTGGAGGATGCGGTGTTGTCCCATCTGCAGGCACCTCTCTGGGCTGAGGGAGGAGGTTGCTCATCTCCAGGCTGAGTTGGCCAGGATTGTGGGACCTCCTCTTCCATCCAGGGACCACCAGTGCCACTGCCGTTGCCTCAGAGGTTGCCAAGAAGAGGAGCAGTTGGACCACAGTGGGCTCAGGGAGGGTGAGGGTGGTGGAACAGAGGCACATCCTCCAGTTGTACCTCTCACAATTCCTATGCCATTCTGGCAAAGTGTGGTTCCTCTATGGAGGCACCTACAGTGGAGACCAAGGAGGATGCTGGGAACCTCCACAAAGGAGACCCACAGGAGGGTGGCAGGGGACCCTGCAGGGAAGAAACAACTCCTGGTGGGGACTCCATTGTTAGGAAGGTAGAACTGGGCAAGGAAGGGGAGAGGGAGGTAAGGTGCCTGCCTGGCACCATGGCTTGGAGGGACAGGGAGCGAATCCTCAGAATTGCCGACAGCTGCACAGGGAGGGAGCTGGATGTCATTGTCCACTTAGGGACAAATGACCTGGCTAAGAAAGGATTAGAGAAGTGCAGGAAGAGTTTGTGGAATTGGGAGGGCCTTAGTCAAGTAGCACGCACGGTAACCTTCTCGGAGGTGCTACCCATCTATGGCATAGGAGAGGCTAGGGTGTTCCATACCATGGGATTCAATCAGTGGTTGAAAAACTGGTGTGGAGCTCAGGGATTTGGCTTCATTGGGGACTGGGTCCACCTGGAGTGATGCAAGCCTATACTGGCATGATGGGCTGCATCTGTCTGGGAGGGGAACCAGGATCCTAGGTGATAGGTTTAAATGCTTCATTGGCAAGCTTTTAAACTAGCCAAGGGGGGAGGCACTGGAAAGGAGCAGGAAAATCCTAGCCCCCCCCAAACAATCACGGTAGTAAGTGTGGCAAACACCAACATGGAGGTGTCGATAGGGAGAAGGGAAGGAGTAAATGGAGAAAGTGACAAAGGCAAGAAGGACAGGGATGGGGCAAAAGGGGTAAGGCCATCAGGAAATGGAGGTAATGAGTACCAATGCCCGTAGTCTGGGCAACAAGCTCCCTGAGCTGGTGGCCTTAATGGAAGAGGGATGCCTGGATATCGTGAGCAGTCACAGAAACATGGTACACAGAGAACCATGACTGGGATGTTAACATACCAGGGCACATAACCTACAGGAGAGACAGGCAGGGGAGAAGAGGGGAGGTAGCTCTCTATGTAAAGGAAGGGATAAAAGCAACTGAACAAAAGAGTAAACAGGGAGGAGAGGAAGCACTGTGGGTCACCTTGGAGACTGGAAAGGGCACCACAATCTGCACAGGGTTGTGTACAGACCCCATGTCAGGGGAAGGAATGGACAAGGATATGATGGAAGGCATTCTTAGAATGGCAGAGAAAGGGAGATACTGTTGATGGGAGACCTGAATATGCCAGATGTTAACTGGAGCACATTTGCTGCAGCCACATCCAAGATCAGGGCCATTCTTGGCGCCCTACAGGTGGCAGGCATTAGACAGCTAGTTTGGAACCCACTCATGAGGGAGCAATCTTAGACCTCGTACTCTCAAGCGGGGCAGTGAGAGGATCTCAGATCTAGAAGTGGGTTGCCATCTGGGGACAAGTGACCATCAAACAGTGTGGTTCACGTTAAACTCAGCTACAGAGTCAAGCCATACAAAAAGTGAGGGTACTGGACTTTAGAGGGCTGACTTTGGCAAGATGGGAGGTGCCTCAGAAAGCACTAGCAAACAGGCTAGAAGGAGGTGTGGAGCAACAATGGGGAATTATCAAAACTGCCATCACAGAGGCAACAAGCCTTTGTGTGAAGCAAATAAACAAATCAAAACGAAAGAAAAAGCCACTATGGTTCTCAAGAGAGGTGGCTGTGAAAGTCAGGAAGAAAAGATAGCATTCAAGTATAAGGAAACACAGAAGGAGCAGGACAGAGAGCTGTACCAGTTAAGGCAGAAAGAAGCAGGAGGGAAGTCAGAATAGCAAAGGCCCAAACTGAGAAAAGATAGCCAACTCAGTTAAGAAGGGGATAAAACCTTTATAGGTACATCAGCGAGTAGAAAGACAAAGGGAGGGATAGTGAGGCTGAATAGAATAAGCGATTGGGTGGGCAGAGGAGACAGTGAAAAAGCAGGAATACTGAATGAATATTTCTGCTCAGTATTCACAAAAGAGGAGGGAAGTGCCTAATCCAATTAACAGAAGCACTCTTGATAGGGGGTCGATCCCAGTCCTTTCACAGAAGAAAGGGTTCTGCAAGAACTCCTAAACTGAAGGTGGACAAAGCAATGGGTCCTGATGGAATTCACCCCAGAATTCTAAAAGAATTAAGGAAGGAACTAGTGAAACCACTGGCTACTCTTTTAATAAATCATGGGAGGATGGTGTGGTACCCGAGGACTGGAGGAAGGCGGATGTGATTCCCCTTCACAAAGTGGGACCAAGACAGAGGCAGGAAACTACAGACCTGTCAGTCTGCCTCTGTGGTAGGGAAAGTGATGGAGTCACTTCTGAAGGAAAGAATAGTTGAGTACCTAGAGGTCAGTGGAGCACAGGATCCAAGGCAGCATGGGTTCACAGCGGGAAGGTCATGTCAGACGAATCTAATAGATTTCTTTGACTGGGTGACCAAGTAGTAGACCAGGGAGGGGCTGTGGACATAGCCTACCTAGACTTTAGCAAGGCATTTGACACAGTCCACACAAGATTATTAGTAAAATTAACCAGCCTGGGAGTGGGTCCCAGGGTGGTAGCCTAGGTAAAACATTGGCTGGACAACAGGACACAGAAGGTAATTGTAAATGGAGTCCACTCTGAAGAAAAGGCGGTTACTAGTGGGGTACACTGAGGGTTCAGTATTGGGTCCAGTCCTTTTAATGTCTTCATCAGTGGCATTGCAGAGGGACTGGAAGGAAAATATGCCTTTTGCAGATGACACAAAGATCTGCAAAAGGGTTGATACTAAGGAGGCGTGGAAAGGATGAAAAGGACTTGGCAAGGTTGGAGGAATGGTCAGGCGCTGCAGCTAGGATTCAATGCAAAAAGTGCAAATAATGCACCTGGGAAACAAGAACCCAGGAGAAGAATACACAATGGGTGGGAGGTAGTAACAACAACAAAACAGGAAAGGGACCTGGGGTAATCATATCAGATGACCTTAAGGTTAGCAAGCAATGTGAGAAGGCAGTAGGGAGGGCCGGGGTATACTGGGATGTATAGGAGAGGCATCAGCAGCAGAAAACAGGAAGTTGTTATCCCTCTGTACAGACAGTTGGTGAGACCCCATCTGGAATACTGTGTCCAGTTCTGGAGACCCCATCTCCATAAGGACATAGACAGGATGGAGGCAGTCCAGAGGAGGGCAACTAAAATGGTGCAGGGTCTGCAAGAGAAGCCATATGAGGAGAGACTAAAGGAGCTTAATATGTATACCCTTGAGGAAAGAAGGAGAGGGGGACATGATAGAAACTTTCAAGTACCTCAAGGAATCAACGAAGTCCAAGAGGGTAGCATATTTCAGAAAAGAGACTTGCAAGAACAAGGGACACAATTTAAAGATAGAAGGAGGACAGTTCAGGGCAATGTGAGGAAGTATTATTTCACAGAGAGGGTAGTGGATGCATGGAACAGCCTTCCTGAGGAAGTTGTGGAGTCTAAAACTGTGGGAGAATTCAAGAATGCATGGGACAGACATAAGGCAATTCTTGTGGGGGGCAGGAAGATATAGGCTGTTGGTTAAATAGGATCTGCGGCCTATCCTGTAGGTAGGGAAATGGGCAGACTAGATGGGCCTAGCGGTCCCTATCTGCCGTCAAAGTCTATGTTTCTATGTGAGTCCAATAACCAAGTCCATTGTTTTCCTTTAACATGTTCTAAATAGGTGCTTAACATGTTTTGACAGACTGGGTATGATATACATTCAGGAGATAGTTCATAACAGATGTCAACAGCTACTATAACCTGCCGAGGATTGCGAGCTATGTTTCCTTTCATGGAAAACGTTAGTTTTAGTTGCCGTTACTTCTGCTCAAAGGATTTCCGAGCTTCAGGCCCTGATGTGTAAAGAGTCTTACTTGGTGTTCCACAAAGACAAGGTAGCTTTGAGAACCAATCCTAAGTTTCTACCCAAGATGGTGTCCAAAATGACGTTGAATCAGGATATCCAACTCCCTGTTTATTATTCCAGTAACACAAACAGGGGTGAGGCACTGCTCCATACCTTGGACATGCATTGCACCTTATGTTACTATCTATCCAGAACCAAGGAAAGCAGGCATTCTGACCAGCTATTTGTTTCCTTTGCTCCTAGGACTCTTGGGGCCCCTGTGACCAAACAGACTCTGTCCAGATGGCTAGTGCACTGCATTTCCTTCTGCTGCCAGAAGCACAATAAACCCCTACCTGGGCCGATACAGGGTCACTCCACAAGAGGTGTAGCAGCCTCTTTTGCCACACTGAAGAATGTCTCAGCCTCAGACGTCTGTGTGGCAGCCATGTGGCACACAGTCCACACCTTCATTCACCACTACAGTCTGGACATTGCCTCGAGATGCAGAGCAGGCTTCGGGCTTGCTGTCCTGCAGAGCCTCATCTCAGGGATTTCTTCCTTCTTTCTCCTAGTTCCCTACCACCCAAGTCGTTGTATTTAGTTTATACTGCTTGGGAATCAGTCCCAAATGTGCTGCCTGCTGCAAGAGCTGACTCTCAAAGTAAGATAATACAGTTACGTAAGAATTTACCGTAACAGTAGATCTTCGAGAGAAGCTCTTGCAGCAGGTATACTTCCCACACTCCTTTCCCCCTAGAGATTTCCTGCTGCATGCGACCACTATCACAAGTTTTCTGTTTTATGAGGTACTGCCCTAGGTTCTTGAGGTGGATCTCAGCATATCTGGATGCCAGAAACTCCAGCAGAACAAGAACTGGGGCATGCTGGGGACCATCTCCCTTTATACCATGAGGGACGTCGGGGTGGGCCAACGCTGGAGGCAGTCCCTGCCTGGTACTGATGGCTAGAAGTTTGCCATGGGGTCCTGATGCCTACTGGTCTCAGTCCTAACTGTGTTACCTACTGCAAGAGCTTCTCTTGAAGATCTGATGTTACGATAAGTTCTTATGTAACTGTACTTTGCCTCCTTTTGAACTGGCCATGAGTTGCGACCTGCGCTACCTCTTTTTAGTTGCCATTACTTCTGCTCAAAGAATTTCCGAGCTTCAGGCCCTGATGTGTAAGGAGCCTTATTTGATTTTCCACAGGGACTGGGTGGCTCTGTGCACAAATCCTACATTTTTACCAAAGGTGGTTTCTGAGTTTACTTTGAATCAGACCATACACTTCCCAGTGTATTACCCTGAGCATTCCAATCAAGGGGAGGCCATTCTGCACACTTCAGATGTGCACAGAACCTTGTGTTATTACACTAACTGGACAAAGTCAGTCCGTAAAATGGATCAGATTTTCATTTCCTTTGTGCCCAAAAGAGAGGGAGCGGCAGTTTCCAAACAATGCTTATCCAAATGGTTAGCAAACTGCATTTTGTTTTGTTATCAGAAGTATAACAAGCCCCTTCCTCAGAAAAAGAGGCGTGCAAGAACAAGGGGGCACAATCTGAAGATGGAGGGGGGACGGCTCAGAGGTAATGTGAGAAGTATTTTTCATGACGAGGGTTATGGATACATGGAACAGCCTTCCTGAGGAGGTAGTGGAGTCAAAAACAGTGGGGGAATTCAAGAATGCATGGGACAGACATAAGGCAATTCTAGTGGGGGCTACGAGGAAGTAGGCTGTTGGTTAACTAGGATCTGCAGCCTACCCATTTGGTAGGGAAATGGGTAGACTAGGTGGGCCAAGCAGTCCTTATCTGCCATCAAATTCTATGTTTCTATGTTTATTCTGGGGGAAGTCAAAGGGAATTCAGCCAGAGGCATGGCTGCATCTACTGCTTGTTTCAGGAATGTTTCTGCTGCGGACGTTTGTGCAGCAGTCACTTGGAGCTCTGTCCACACCTTTACCAATCATTACAGTCTGGACACTGCCTTTAGGCGAATGGCAGGCTTTGGAATAGTCATCCTTCAGGACCTCCTGTTTTAACCTGGTATCTACTGTAGACCTTTCCTGTCTCCTGTGCTTCAGCCTTTGTCTGTATTTCATTGCTTGAGACTCAGTCCAAATGGTTAGTATCTACTGCAAGAGCCCTCTTGAAGTAACTTACCATAACAGTAGATCTTCGAGAGAGGCTCTTGCAGTAGGTACCTTTTTCCCTCCCACCTTCCCCCTTCTTCTGCAGCTACTTCTTTCTAGTCTTTCTTTTGGTTCCAGGAGCCCACTCCTTTCTCCTGTCACACCTTCTTAGGTCTCCGGCGGGAGAACTGGACTGCGGGCGTGGGGACCGCCCACTGTATAGTGTCATACTGGTGTCCGTCATGTGATGTCAGGTGAGTGGTCCCCGCTAGACACTGCTAGCTAAAGTCTTCTGTGTGGTCCTAGTGCCTGATGGCTCTAGTCCAATGGTTAGTACCTACTGCAAGAGCCTCTCTCAAAGATCTACTGTTACGATAAGTTCTTATGTAACTGTACTTTCCCTTTTAAAGGACAGCTGAACTGGGGTTTGTAAGGGTTCCTTGTTCTACAAACCCTCCCATGTAAATGGAGACTAAGATCAGGTGTAACAGTTCATTTTAGTATTTATCATAAATGGTTTGTTTTATCACAGTTTCATCACATTTTAAATTTAGCCCAAAATGTAAACAAGTAATAGCGACTCCAGCGCAACTGAGCCATTGCTCAGGTCATAAAATGGTGCCAACTCCATGTGTGCTGACATCATTACAGCTTGTCCACTCTACTTATAATAATAAAATAAATGGGAATGGTTTTAAAATGTTATGTATTAGCACAATATGTAAATCTAATCATATGCATCAATACTTAACTTGTGCACCAGATGATTCTCAAATGTTTAACTTTGTAGTGATTTATACTGTACAAATTACAATTTGGTAATAAAAGTAGCTGGAATGTTAATTTATTTATTTATTTGAATTTTATTAACCAAGTAGGCCCACTGAGACAAAATGTTCCTTCTTCAGGGGTGACCCAGAGTTAATAATACAACATAAGACATACAGTAGTAAATGAAGACATACCATTGGTACGATTAAGAGGCATACAGGAATAGGAGGTAAGTATGAGACCATGAAGCAAATAATATACAATATTGTACCTGGTGTAATAAGACAAGTCTCAGACAGCATATAACATTATACCATTATTCAAGGTCTATAAGACAACAATTGGGCAACATCCCAAACAGGGTACGAGACATCAGATGTTAGCAACAATGTAATAGGGGTATAAGAACAGTGCAGTTAAATACGTGATCATTTTCTATAGCATAAGGCAGTTGCATCAGAGTACCTAAGTTGAGGCAGTGGAAATATCAAGACCAAGAGCTAGGAGCAGGTTCACATCAGAAATTAAGTGAGAGTGTCAGGGAAGCCGTTTATTGGTCTCTGCTCGGTTACATCTGCCGTTTGCCACTACCAGTGTATTGACTTTTAGACTGATTTTGAAAGCAGCCAGTGAGTCACTTGATATGACTGTGTATGGTAGGGTGCTCCTGAGGAAGGGGGCAGTGCGCAAGAAGGCACACCTACTGGAGGTAGAGTTAACTCTGGAAATTTCGAGTAGGGGGTTAGATGAAGATCAGAGGGGTCTGGGATGACTCTTGAGCTTGAGGACCCCTTCAAGGCGGGTGGGGTGGTACCTTTTATCAAAAAAGCAAGGCAGAGCAGGGGGAGCTGGAAACAGACAGAAAAAGGGGGCCAGCCCAGGGATGTTAAGACGTCACAGTGGTGGAGCCTGTGGGGGCACCAGCTGTGAAGTGCCCAATTTTATTGTACGGACAGTTAAGTTTATTGCAGTCAGCAGCCCACAAGGAGTGTAAGAACAGGAGCGCCATGTTTCAGGGCAGGTAGTAAGGTGCTATTGGCAATGGCAAGATGAGCAGACTTAGTGAAGTAGGGTAATAGACTGTATGTCAGTTCTAGTCTTTGGTGGAGTGATTTGGACACTGCCTGTACATGGCTAGCAAAAGTTAGTTCATAGTCAAGTGTGACTCCTAGGTATTTCAGGGAGTTGACCCCCCCCCCCAATAGTAGCTAACTTAAGTTGGGTCATTTTGTAATGCCACACTTATAGGGTTCCCCTGTTAGTCTCCAGTGCCCCAGTTAGCCATCAGTCCCCCTGTTCCCCCAAATCCCAAATGCCAGGAGCCCTGTAAAAAAATTAAACTGCAGCTACAGTTGTAAAAAATTTTTTCTTCTCTCCTACAGCCTCCCTAGTGCGAGGGAGTGCCATCCTCATGCTGGTTGTCTGCCTCCTTGGTCGCAAGGGACTCGGTGTCCCGAACACCAGTGAGGGCTTCTGTGGCCAGTAGCGGCCATTTTTAAAATGATTTGTGGGCAGCCAGCAGTGGGGACAGTCGGGAGTGCACTCTCAGGTGCCCTAACAACAGAAAAGTAAAGTTTTGTGGCCCAAGCCAGGGAGAAAGAGGACACAGGGAGGTAAATGTTTAGGGTAGAGTACCTGCAGTCTTCCTCTCGTCCCTGCAGCAGCTCCTGAAGTTCTGATGGTTCCCTCAGTGTCGCAGCGGTCCTCTGGTGTTCTGGCGGGTTCCTGCAGCAGTCGGCAGCCGGTGGACATCCACATTGTGGGCTTGCATAGCCCAGTTTATTTAATTAAAAAAAAAAAAAAAGTAAATTCCGGTTCTTCGGCAGCAGCACCCACAAGCAGGGCCGCATCCTCACCAAGCTTCAGGCCAGAGAGGAGCGTCAGGCCGAGCAGCAAGGCCCCTTAGTCATCCACCTTCCGCCTGCCTGCTTTTCCCAGTGCCAGCCACAACAGCAGTGTCTTCTCTACCTCCTCATCTCTCTTCTCAGCAGTGCTTCTCCCCGGGTTGGGGTGGTGAGTTGGCGGCAGCACCATATGTCAGGTGCTAACCACCAGTTCTTTTAAATAAAATATTAAAAGATTTATTTCCTTTAAGAAAATGTACACTGTCGCTGTATTCCAGTATGCTATGTCTTACTCTGTATTACTTGCATGTATTTGCTCAGCTCTATGTAACTAACTCTGGGTTGCCCCTGAAAAAGGGACCTTTGGGGCCCAGTGGGCTTACCTGGTTAACAAAATTTAATAAATAAATTTTGCACCTTAGGGCGCTTGAAGGGACAGCCACTAGAGCAGCAGGAAAGGCCCCCTAAGAAGAGACCACCCATGGGTGAGGATATTTAAAATTATTTAAATTAACTCCAGGTTGGAGCAGCAGGCAGGGGGCTGAACCAAGGCAGAGCAGCCTGCTTGAGCACAGTGAGGCCCCTGCTAGGCCTTAAAGAATTAAAGGAGCAATGCTAAGCCCATCTGTGTAAAGGGGCAACTTAGGCCCAAGTAGCTAAGGGCAGGGCAAAGCCCCCACACTATAGGCCAGTTAGCCAAGTGGGCTACCAGAAAGGGCTAGTTAGCTCAAAAGCTATTGTTTATTTCTTTTATTAAATAAAAGGAACAGTCAAGGCCAGCCTGGTGGTGCTGAGGGTTGAGGCGCTGGACACCACACCTAGCGCCACACTGGCGACCTGGGTTCTGGAATGAGCCCTGGGGGTCGGCAGGGGAGGAGAGGGATTGAGCGTCCATTGGACAGCTCTCCCTTCCTGGGGAAGGGGAGATCCCTGCTCCCACAGTCTAGTGACCTCTGGTGGTTCTGGGGGCTTACAGCAGTTGGGAGCCAGAAGATTGGGGATTGGCTGGGAAGCACTTCTGTGGGCGTGCTCGGGAGTGAGCACGCGGCGCACTGGAGTGTCGCTTTACTCAGTAATAGAGGCGGCTCAAGAAAAATTCCCTACCGCTGGGTGAGGTGATGGCAACCACCCCGTCCCCAAGCCCAATGTCGGCTTCAACTATCAACTCTCCCACTGGGGAATCTGGGGCCTCCCCATGGGGCCGGGGGAGCCCAGAGTCCTGAACCTGATGTAGCGTATGGGAGGAGTGGTTCAGGCAGGCAGTGGAGCCGCAGAGTTGAGCATGGGAACCTGAGAGTTGCCCCGGACAGGTAGGAGCATAAAGAAAGTTAAAAAAGGAAAAGAAGACCAGCCAAGGCAGGGAGGGCCTCAGTTGTCATGGTAGCTACGTTAGCCAGGCAGGCCAGTAAGTTAGGGGCCAGGTAGCCAATGTGGTTTTCCCAGTGTTGTTCTCCATTCTGTGCAGTTTATCCAGTTCTGGGTTGGTCAGTGAGGGAACGCCCCAGATAAGACATAGTGCCCCAGATCGGAGTCAGCTGGCCAGTAGCCAAGTGACCACCAATAGAAAAGTCAAGCAATTATTTAAAGAGTGCCATCCTGTGTCTTAGAAATGCACTTTTTAATTAGCAGTAGCCAGCAGGGAGGAAGGGGGAGTAGGTCAGGCAGTTATCCACCCCTTCAGCTCAGTAGCCACTTTCCATGCCCAAGGGCTAGTAACCCCTGTAACTTCCCTGTAGTCCCTAGTTCAGGTAGGGACAGTCAGGAAGGGACCCTTAGTGCTTTAGCTAGTCAGATTACCCTCTGCCTTTGGGTCATTTTCCCATTAGGTGCCTTTGGAGCTAATTACCTGTGGGAAGGGGAAAGAATTTATACCCCAATGTCCCCGTATAGCTAGCCCTTAACTTTTAGCAGGATTCCCCAGTTCATTTCCTTTCTAAAGTCCTTGCATGGAAAAATATTTCTGTGAGACACTGTGACTGTTGAGGAAGGCGAAGCATTTTATAGACATTGAGAATGTGGTTACGAAGAAGACAGTGCCTGAATTTTATATTATAACTGCCTTCCTCTGCTCAAGCTGTTTTTACTGCAAGAAACTATTGGATTAACCCTGCATTTGCTTTGCTCATCTCAAAAGGCCCTGTCTGCTTGATTTCACTGGATTGTTCTTAGAGACTATTGGATTAATCCTGCACTAACATTTCCTCCCAAGAACTGCCTTGCATGTCACCAAACTGCCAGCTCATCTAAGAATTCTTTAGCCTGATGCTAATCTTCTTCACCTGATCATCATCCTCTTCATAGACTGTTGATTGCAGTGACCAATTAGAGACTGATACCATCTTCCTTCTCCGACAAGTTGGAGCCGGTCGCCAGCATAGGTATAGCATAGATAGCTCCCGGCCACCCGTTTCATGTCCAGAATGTCAGGCCATTCCCCTTCCTAACAGTTTTTAGGTAGTGCAAGGAACCACCCCGGTTCACAGATTGGGTTCCATCGTAAAGATAAGGGTGGGGCTTCGGACACAAGAACCCAGGAGTCCTCATTCTGTTGTCTGCATCCTGAGTTGCCCTGGAGTCCAGCTTTGGCCCAGTTGTCTGCATCCAAGTTTCCCTGGAGTCCAGTTTTGGCCCAGGCATCTACAGTCACCTGTTTGCATCTTTTCTCATTTCTCTAGGGTCTTCCACCGACCAGGAGATCTTATACATGCATTGTATTGTTTGCTTCAGTTTCTTAACAGTTAAATTTCCCTGGAGCCCTATTCAGCCAAGAGGCTTACCATTGCTTGGGTTCTTGTTTGTTCTAGTTCTTCACCCTTCAGTTTTTCCAATCCAACCAAAAGCCGGCCAATAAAGCACACTGGTGGCTACCACTCTCAGCTTAGGAAGGATTCTATGTTCTTTTGGTCTCTGCTTGATAGGCTGTACTTATGTGATGAATAAAGTATAAGGATTATTTTAGAGTTTAGAATCGCAAGACCATCGTAGAGTTTTGGATAGAGTAATAAGGTATTATAAAGCTTGGAGTAATAAGACGACCATAGAGTATAAGAATCACTGTAGCGTCATAAAGTACTAAGTTACAGTATAGATTGGTTGTACACTTGACCTCTTCAATGCTTTGCACCCAGTAAACCTGCTTTCATTCACTGAGTTTGTCTCCTGCCTTTCCTTACTCAAGCACCGCTACACCATCAGCGAGTATAGACACTTGTGCTTTACAATTTTACCTGCAATTAGTTTTTTGGGGCCAAAGAGCATGGCTTTTTTTTTTACATTTAGAACTAGGTCATTATGCTGGAGCAATTCTTCTGTCTGTTTGAGGTTTTTTTCCCAGTTCTAGACTAATCTGGTTGATGTTGGTTGAGGACCTGTACAGGACAGCATTGTCTGCATAAAGTTGCAGAGAGGCTCTGCCACAGTGGTCAGGCATATTGTTGATGAATAGAGAAAACAGCAAGGGACCAAAGATTGAGCCTTGAGGCACCCCATCAGAAATGTGTCTGTGTTCTGAAAGGCAGTCCTGCTATCTAACCAATTGTTTGCGATTAGCTAATGTAATGGTGTGGAATGCAAAGACACAGCAACCAAAGGTAAAATGCATAAAAAACACACAAGTGCGTTCATCAGTTTATTTTCGATAAATAAAAGTAACAAAATAATACAGAAATAAAACAAAAGATGATTAGTCCAGTCACAATAATTCAGCCCTCTGCTTCTGTCAACAGAGGCTGCAGCTTTGCTTCAGCCAAGATAGCCTAAGTGTAATACTTTCTTACACTTCTCAATTCCAGTGTGAAAACAGCACACTCCCCAAAGCAGGTCTTACCCTGCTCACTGCTGGCACTAGACTGACTCGACTATTTGAGGTCCCCTAGTGGTGAGCCCTTTTTATAGTGCCTTGGGCTGACATCATCCCCTAGGGCTCCAACCACTATTCCTTTTTTTCAGGAAAACAGACTTTAAATGGGGTGCCTCAATTCCTTTACATGCTGGGGGAGAGAGGCATAGACTCCACATATCTCAGAAACCACTTCTAGCTATTATCCATATTAATAGAGGCATTCTATATATTAAGAATGCCTAATGAGCATATAATAAGGCTAAGCCCCTCCCTTTGGCTGTGACATCATTCCCTCTGGATGCCATAAAAGATGCAGCCAGACTTATAGGAACAACTTTAGCAGCAGGTTCCCCGCAGGTAATCACACTTTTACTAACATTTTATTTCTCAGGCATCCCTGAGTTGGTATGGGAAAGAGAAGATTAAGGGTGTGCATCTTATCTTCTTTCTCCAGCCAGATCAGGAGACCTGGAAACAGTATAAAATGCATTTGCTGAAGCAGTAATTTTTGTATTTAAACCCAAACAAAATCTTAATGGGTTTTATTCTGCAGCTTTCCCTTGCTGCCTCATTAGTTGCCATGCAGGGGCTCTGCTCCATGCTTCCTGAGCCCCTGCCAGAACCAACTCGTCCAGTTTTCATTTAGCCGATGGCTGAAATTTCAGCCGTCTGGCATACTTTTCATTTGGGCCTTTTCTTTGCCCATTGTGGCTTTGGCCCCTATGATTAAACTTCTTTATTTACATAAGGCAGCGCCAGTTACAAGACCTCTGGGGCTGCTACATCCTTCGTGAGTTTACTTTATTATTCATGGGACACTACGGGACTTAGTGTCTCTTGTCTGCAGTGTCCCATCTACCGGCACACCTCTTTCTTCATTGCCGCTCTTGTGGCATCTTCTTTATGCTTCAGAGTATGCTTTTGCTCCAAAGCAACCCTTCCTCCATTTGCTCCAAAACAGGAGCGCTATTTGAACTGCGGCAATATGCTGCTTTGCCATGATTCGCGGAGCGTCCCGCTCCGATGGAGGATCTCAGCTGGAGCTGCTTGTCTAAGTCAAGCTGCACTTTGCAGCAGCGGGTCCAGCACTTGGTTGCACTTGACCGTGGGTGCCATAACTTATTTAATCAGGGCGCACTCCAAGTGAAGCCATAAAATTAAGAGGTACCAGGTATTTATACAAAAAGCGTGATATGCACTTACAATAGTTTGCTCCCGCTCGGGAGTTTCTCAAACTGCGCCTCTCACACTTACAGAACCATCTACCATTTAGGGTTTTAAACAAAAGCACAACATACACTTAAAGGGCATAGCTGCAGGTAAACAGGGACAGCAAAGGGTTTAGAGGGGTCTGTCAGGTTGGCCACCCTGACAGAGAAAAACAGGAAAGACAGAAAAGAATAGGGCAGAAATGAGTGAGAGAGAAAAAGGGTACATGTATTTTTTTATTTTATTCCTGGGGAGCTTTATATTTTATAACAGGTGCCACCCTGTTACAACCCCTTGACAAAATGGCAATAGTAACACTTTTGGCAAAACCCTCCCTGAACCCTAGGAGGGTTGGAGCTTCCACCTGCCCACTCTCAGAAACTCCGCCTCAGGGACCCACTAAAAAATGTTCTAAACGGTATCAACAACCAGATACTTCAATATCTCCAAAACTGTTCTATTCCCTGAGGCTTGTTAACATAGGTTATAAATACCCATATATCTTTAAATACAAAACATTTCAACAGTTCCTCATCAGTCCATGACATCATACATCATAATCACATATTTCATCACGTTACATCAGCATGAGCCCCGTAGTGGGACAAGAAATCAGCATTTTGATGTTTTGACCCTGCCCTATGTTCAGCTGTAAAGTGGTAAGGCTGCAATGCCAGGTACCATCTCATGAGTCTGCCATTCTTGTCTTTCATTTGTTGCAGTCAGCACCAAGGGTTGTGGTCAATGAATACCTTAAATTCTGTTCCCCAAAGGTAATATTTCAAGGCCTCTAGGACCCATTTTAGTGCGAGACACTGTTTTTCCACAGTCAAATACTTTCTCTCTCTTTCATGTAGCTTTCGACTAATAAAAATGACTGAATGTTGCACATCTTTTTTGTTTTGGGAGAGGACAGCTCTGATGCCTGTATCAGATGCATCGGTGTGCACTTCAAAAGGGAGAGAAAAGTCTGGGCCAAGCAATACAGGGGAGGAACATAACATAGCTTTTATGCTACGGAATGCTTTGTCACACTCCTAGGACCATTGGACTTTGTTACGACGTTTATTTTTAGTCAGGCCCATCAGTGGCGTCACTATAGTGGCAAAGTTTGGTATAAATTAGCGGTAGTAACTGTCCAGACCCAAAAAGGGACGTACATGTTTCTTTGTCAGGTGGATGGGACTGCCAGCTATGGCCTTGACTTTGCTTACTTCGGGTTTAACAGCACCTTCCCCAATTACAAAACCTAAGTACTTAGTTTCTGCTCTAGCAATGGTGCACTTTGCGGGGTTGATAGTCAGGCCAGAGTCTTGAATGGACTGTATGACAGCACTAAGGTGTACAAGGTGCATGTGTCAGTCAGGGCTAAAAACGACAACATCGTCCAGATATGTAGCTCTATACTGGATATGGGCATGCAGTACCTGGTCCATATACCTTTGCAAGGTAGCGGGGGTGCCATGAAGGCCAAAAGGCATGGTTGTAAATTGGTAAAGGCCTACAGGGGTGCTAAAAGCAGTCATATCTTACTTCAAGATACAGCTCTTGCAGCAGGTTATACCATAAGGACTGAAGCTGGCAGGCAGCAGGACCCCACGGAAAACTGCTATCTAGCTATAGTCAGTGGGGGACCAACCCGATTTCAGCCCTGCCCCCGACGTCAGAGTCATCATAAAAGGGGTGCTCCCCCAGCATCCCTCAGTTCTTTTCCCACTGTCGACTTGCAAGCATTGGCTCCACAGATGCCTTCCACCTACGAACGATGCCAGAACTTTGCCTTTCACAATTTCTTCAGAATTAACCTCACATGTCTTTGTTCCCGACCCCCTCAGTCGATGGGCGTCCCTCCAAGTGCACATGCGGAAAGGAGATACCCTTCAAAGACAGGCATACGGCTGCTTGGATCCAGACCACGACACTAAGGCCTGCACCATCTGCCAGCATTTCAACAGCTGCATGAGGATCCACCGCCAGAAGGCCCTTCAAAGTTTTCTGCTTGAAGAAAAACTCAAGCAGATGGAGAGAGATTCATCCTCCCAGGAGGAATCATCCCACAGGTCAGAAAAACACAAGGAAAAGAGAAGGGAGAGAGATAGGGAGAGATCCCTTAACCATGCATCAGACTCCTGGGTCAGCTCCGGCTCGAACTGCTTGGATAGGTCCCCATCACGGGCAAAGTCCCAGACCCCACTGGTCAAGGTTCAGACCTCGGGTGGGTCAGGTACCTCTCTTTCTCTACAAACTTTAAAGATCAAACCGAAGGATAACCGAATGTCAGGTTCGGCCACCCGGTCTGAGGCTTCAGACATGCACAAACAGCCATCCAGGTCAGCCGACAAAGCAGGCCCTGACTCCCAGGACCAGTGTCAGAACATCGATTGGTCAGAAGCACCTCTCCGATGAACCATAGAGCTGACGTCCCTGAGGCGGAGGTCCAACTGCAAGCTGCCATCAGACCCGTTGACTGCCAAATGCCCTAAGGACCCAACACCTCAGGTGGACCCCCCCACCATTGGCACCAGATACCTGACGCTTGGGCACATCAGAAGAGGAGGTAATGGATGTCGGGGCACACCTGGCTACCAATGATCAGATGGGTGAATTAGAGGACCCGGGGTTACTCCAAGAGCCAGCTACAGATCAGACCACCCCTCAGGCACCAGTACCTTCTTCCCCAGCAGGGAAGCCCCCGACGCTGATACCATTGTTGGAGCTTGAATATTGAAAAGGTGAAGGAGTAATTCACCTTTTGGTGGGACACCATCTGGAAGGATGTAGTTCCCTAAAGGAGACCCCCCCTCCTAGGGCACTGCCTCCCGAACCTCCCTCCAAGGAGGATACCCCTGCCCAGGGGCAGATCTCGAGAAAAGAAGCCAGGAAACCTGAAGCAGCAACATTCTAGGACCCCTTCACAGTCTCCCAGCACACACGGGTGCAAGAGGCCTAGAAGAAGATCCCACTCTTCTTCTGGCGAGAACTCCCACCTGGACACCTCGGATACATCCAGGTCACCCTCTCCCTTCAGTGTCCCATCGCCTGACCCAAGTGACCTGCCCAAGTCACCCCCAGATGACCCCTCATTTATGGACATAATGAGGCACATCCCGGAGAACATGGGGTGAGACACTGAGTAGCTGGACCCTGAGAGGCAATGCCTGGCCAGGTACCTCAGGCAGAAGGACCCAAAGCCTGTGTTGGTTCCACTGTTGCTGGATACCTTCCAAGATGCCACCAAGGCGGCCTTGAGGTGACTTCATTCGACACCGGCAGTCCCCAAGAAGGCAGACCTCCTATATAGGGGCCCGTTGGAGGACCCGTACTTGGGACAACAACAAGTGGCTGACTCTTTAGTTATAACTGCCACCCATGACAGATCTCAACGTCCACTGCACCTGAGCACACAGCCACCAGACCAGGAGTCTAAACAATTAGACTCCCTGGGAAGGCGCATGTATGCGGCTGCTACATGCTCCGTCAGGTCCTTGAATTATCTTACCCACATGGTGCAATTCCAGAATGCACTGTAGAACCAAGGCCAGGACCTCCTGAAGGATTTCCCAGATGGGGACAAGAAGGAGGAGTTACTTAATCTCCTCAAAACAGGCTCAGATGTTGGGACACAGGTCCTCAGGGCAGCCTATGATTCTGCAGATTCTGCAGCGCAGGTGTTTACGTCCGGAGACACTGTTGGTTGAGGGTCTCTGGCTTTACGCCCGATGTCCAAAAAGGAATTTTGGATGTGCCCTACAACGGTTTTGTTCTCTTCGGAGAATAATCTGAAAATGTCATTACCAGGTTGCAGGATGCTGGTAAGGCCATAAGGACTGTACAGGCAATGTACAAACCAAGGCCAGGCCCCTTTCATAAGGATCAGAATTGTTTTTTCAGCCAACAGGGAAGACAGCAACCCCAGTCTGGCCAGCAACCCAGGGGCAACTTCGTCCGTAAGAACCAGCCAAGATATTCCAGAAGCCAAGGCCAGCGCAACCAAAAAGCTAACCAGCCTTCCAGTCAAAATACCACCACAGCATGACTCCTTTCAGACCCCTGCCCAACCTCTGGATCAAGGGGACGAAAGGGTCAGGGGTTGCTTTGCTTACCATCTCCCAGGGTGGCAGAGGATCACCTCCAACCAGTGGGTCGTGCAACTTATCACTTGAGGACACTATAGAGTTCCTCGACCGCCCACTGACAAGGCTTCCTTTGCACTCCCGCTACTCGGGGCAACATGCCTTGCTCATCCAACAGGAGATCTCTGCCCTCCTGGAAAAGGACACCATAGAGATCTCATGGAACCAGAGAGAAAAGGGATACTACTCCCACTTCTTCCTGGTCCCAAAGAAAACAGGGCATCTGCGACCGATTCTGGATCTCAGCAATCTCAACACCTCGGTAGTGTACAGACGCTTCCGTATGGTCACGCTTCCGGGCCTTATCCCCATGCTCAGACAAGGTGCATGGCTGGCATCACTGGACATGCAGAACGCATATCTCCATCTCCCCATTGCCCAACCACACTGGACGCTCCTGCAGTTCAAGTTTCTGTGGCGCCACTACAAGTTCCGAGCACTCCTGTTCATCCTTTCTTCGGCACCATGGGTTTTCACCAAATGCCTGCTGGTAGTGGCAGCGGCCCTCAGAAGACAAGGCCACTATGTGTTGCTGTATCTGGATGACTGGCTCCTTATGGCCCCATCTTGCGAGGCACTGGTCAGGGCAATCCAGGATACTCACTCCCTATTTGGGTCACCGGGTATCACCATCAACCAAGAGAAGTTGTCCCTGGTTCCTACTCAAAGGCTGCAATTCATTGGCGTGGTCCTGGATACCCACCAAGGAAGAGCCTTCCTGCCGGAGAACAGGGCAGAGTGCATACGGACCCTGATACGGGCCACCAGAGCACAGTGGGACCAACGACAGGATCACTTCGATCAAGTCTTCAGAGTTACAAATCCAGTCATTCAAGACTTGCAATGGTGGCTCATCCCAGAGCACCTGACAAAAGGAGTCCACTTCTTGGCACCCGCTCAATCTCTGATGCTCACTACGGATGCTTCAGGGTCCTGATAAGGAGCTCATCTAAATGGAACCAGGAATCAGGGAACCTGGTCCCCATTGAAGTCACATCTCCACATCAACATCCTAGAGATGAGGGTGGTCCTGTATGCTCTACAGGCCCTGCATTCAGAAATTCCATTGGACCATGTGCTAGTCCAGATGGACAACACCTCCGTGGTATAGTACATCAACAAGCAGGGAGGCACTCACTCCTACCGGCTTTGCAGAGAGAGTTTGGGTTTGGGTACTGCAGCACGGCTCCATGATCACAACAGTACATGTTCCCAGTGTCTGCTACACTGTCGCAGACCTGTTGAGCCGGCCGTGATCCAGCGCTCATGAGTGGGAACTCCTACAAATGGTCGCAGAAGCTCTTTTCCACAAATGGGGGACGTCAGACGTAGACTTGTTCGCATCCCCATACAATGCAAAACTGCCCAACTTCTGCTCGCTAGATCCAGGGCCTGGTGTTTTCTGGCAAGACACGTTGTCCCTCTCTTGGACGGGCAGACTTCTCTACACCTTCCCACCCTTCCCTTTGATCCAGAGGGTTTCTCCTCAAGTTACAAGAACAAGGAGCAACAATGATCTTGATAGCACCCTTCTGGTCCAGACAAATCTGGTTCCCGCTGCTCCACCAGTTGGCTCAGGAGCCTTTGTTTCCTTTACCGGTCAGCTCACACTTGCTCTCACAGGAGGGCGGGATCTTAGTTCACCCAAACCTCAAGTCTCTGAACCTGCACTGTTGGCTCCTAGGGACATAGCCATCCTTAGGCATGGAGTGTCTCATGGTGTTGCCGACTTCCTGGTGGCATCTAGGAAACCATCCACTCATGCTACCTACGCCATGAAATGGCGAAGGTTCTGCCTCTGGGCCACTGCACGGGATCTCGACCCACTCTGCTGTTCAGAGAGATTGGGCTTGGACTATCTTCTCTCTCTGTTCAAAACTGGATTAGCTTACTCCTCTTTGAAGGGACACCTCTGTGCCATTTTGGCCTATCACCCACCAGTTGGTCAATAAGCCCTAGCTCAGCTAGAGGCGTCACAGGCTTTTCTTCATGGCATCCTGCATCTGAAGCCCCCCATCAGGTACCCAATTTCCCCTTGGGATCTTCTTTTTTTGTTTTGGAGCAGCTTACGCTGCCACCCTTTGAACCGGCCGCAGATTGCGAGCTACGCCTTTTCTCTTGAAAGGCGTTATTTTTGGTTGCAGTTACTTCAGCAAGGAGGATTTCAGAGCTTCAGGCACTTATGTGCAAAGAGACTTATTTGATTTTTCATAAGGACAGGGTGTCCTTAAGAACCAATCCTAAATTTCTTCCAAAGGTGGTTTCAGAGCTAACCCTGAACCAGGACATCGACCTACCGATGTACTACCCGAATTACACTAACAAAGAGGAAGCGTTGCACACTTTAGATGCACAGGATTCTCAGGTTCTACCTGACCAGGACCAAACCACACCGCCAGTCTGACCAGCTGTTTCTGTCTTTTGCCCACAGGATGTTAGGGGCACCAGTGTCCAAACAGACACTCTCCAAGTGGTTGGTGAACTGCATAGTGTTCTGCTATCAGAAGCGTAACAAACCATTACCGGGATCGGTAAAGGGCCATTCTACCAGAGGGGTGGCTACTTCTTTCACTTCTCTGCAGAATGTTTAAGCACCAGCCATTTGTGCAGCTGCTACTTGGAGTACAGTGCACACCTGTATCAGACATTACAGCTCGGACTTTGCCTCCAGACGCAGAGCGAGCTTCGGCCTCGCAGTCCTCCAAGGACTTTTGTCCTAGGCGGTCACACCAGGATTTCTTCTAGGCCCCCTCCCAAAAAGTTTGGGCTAATACCCTTTATTGCTTGGTACTCTGTCCTTATGGTATAATCTGCTGCAACAGCTGTATTTCGAAGTAAGATAGTACCATTACATAAGAACTTACTGTAACAGTAGATCTTCGAGAACAGCTCTTGCAGCAGGTAGTTTCCCTCCCACCTTCCCCTCAGGAGGTTTATCTTTTCTCCATGTTGTTAAAAAACCAAAAAGAAAAAAAGGAAAAGAGACAAACTAAACATCAAGATGGGAAAAATATGCATCTGTATATTATCATACCTATTTAGTTTCCTCTGGAAGCAGATCCTTGGTCTCCCCTTCTGAATTACATTGCTTTGCTGGGAGTCTCCGGCAGGAGAACTAAGGGATGCTGGGGGACCGCCTCTTTTATGATGACTCTGATGTTGGGGGCGGGGCCGACGTCAGGGTCGGTCCCCTGCTGACAGTAGCTAGCTAGAAGTTTTCCATGGGGTCCTGCTGCCTGCCGGCTTCAGTCTTTATGGTATAACCTGCTGCAAGAGCTGTTCTTGAAGATCTACTGTTACATGATGAGTTATTTTGTAAATGTACTTTCCTGTGCGTGTAAAGCTAGAGGGATTTTCCAGTAACCTTTCATCAGGTCAAGCATGCTAATATAACTGGCATTCCCGATTTTGTCTAGCAAATCATCTATGCGTGGCATAGGGTATCCGTCAAATGCTGAAATGGCATTGATCTTTTTAAAGTCTAAAAAGAGCCAGATACCCCCTTCCTTTTTTGGCACTACCACCACTGGCAAGGACCAAGCACTACAGGATGGTATTATGACCCCTAGGGCTTCCATTTTCTTTAACTCTTCAATGGCCTCCTGTCTCACCCTTTCTGGCAACCAATAGGATTTTTGATGAATGGGTTTTGTTTTTGTGTTACCCTTATGGTGTGTGCTACCCTCTTTGCTCTGCCTGGAATGCTGGCAAATGTATCCTATAGTACTCTAATAGTTGCTCTACCTCATGCTTCTGGTTAACATCTAACTCTGGAATAATATGTACCCCTGTACTCTCTCTATGCTTTTCTCAAGCCTTTCATAGGCCTCCTCTAGTTCTGTTATATCCTATTCAGGATGAATGAAATAACTGGGTACCAGGTCCTGTCTAGTAAACCATTTTCTTAAGAGGTTAGCATGATAGACCTTTGGAAATCTTCAACCTGGTATTTCATTTTCATAATTAACTTTCCCCACTTGTCTGCTGACTACAAAAGGGCCTTGCCATTTCATCAAAAGCTTATTTTCTGATTAGGGTAACAATAACAATACTTTATCCCCTGGTAGGTATGTTTTATCTTTCAATCCTTCATCATAAAATTATTTTTGTTCTGCCTGTCAGTGAACCATATTTTGATGGGCCATGGTAACAAATTTAACCAATTTCTTTCATAAGTTGGGCATATGGTCTACCACATTTGTATGGCCCACATCCTTCCCTTCTTCCCAATGTTCCCTGTCCAATCCAAAGGACCTCTGGGGTTTCTCCCATACAACAGGGTGAATGGTGACAACCCTGTGGTGGCTCGGGGCACCTCCCAATAGGCAAACAGGAGATAAGGTAGATATTTATCCTAGTCTCGTCCGTCTGCCTGTACATACTTTTGGAGCATATGTTTAAGGGTTTTATTAAAATGCTCCACCAGACCATCAGTCTGGGGTGGTAAGGAGAGGTTTGGACAGCAGAGACCCTTAACAGGCAGTACAACTCTTTAAGGAGTACTGAGGTAAAGTTAGTACCTCTATCGGTCAAAATGACTTGAGGGATACCCAGTCGACTAAAAATTTTGACCAATTCCTCGGCAATCTGAGGGGCCGTTACAGTCCGAAGGGGCATCACCTCAGGATACATTGTGGCATAGTCACAGACTACCAAGATAAACTGGTTACCTTTTGAGCTCTTGGTTAAGGGGCCTACCACATCCATGGCTACTCTTTCAAAGGGGGACATTACTGCTAGTATGGGTTGTAGGGGTACCTTATCCCTTTTCCTACCTTTAGCCACCAATTGGCACTCTGGACAAGTGCGGCAGTACTCAGCCACACTCTCATGCATACCAGGCCAGAATAACTGATTGGATAACATACCTAGGGTCCGATCTCGGCCTTCATGCCTGGCCATGCAGGGTTTTAAATAAGCTTGGAAAATTGATTAGCAGTTTTGCACGTGGAAGTGCTAATCAACTGTAAAAATGAATAGCACTTGCCTCAATTTCATTAGCAAAATAAAAAAATGCTTAAATGTATATAACAAATAAAACTGTTAATTAAAATCAGCTCTGTCTTTGCCTCATCTGTTTCAGTACCTTCCCACACACATCTCAGTACCACACCTCCCCACCCTTGTACCCTTTGCCAAAACCCTCCTCCCACCCATCTCAGTGCCTAATCACCGACCCACTGTTAACTTTGCCAGAATAGGGTACCTGCCGAAAAACCCACCCTCAGCCTACCTGGCCCATGTCCCTCTTACCAAAACTAGGGTCTATTTCAACTACCCCCCCCACACTATACACCTCAATCTTTAGGTACTGATGAGGGACATGGACACTCAAAATGAGGGACAGTGATCATAAGAAGGATACACCAACATGCAGATAAAAGAGGATAATGCTGAAGAACCACTTTACTATCTGCTTCCAGCACTCCAGGAGGCATGTAGGAAAAAGAAAAGCACAAATTCCCCGGGGGCCATATAAGACTAGTATGTAGATACATTGTGAAAAAACTCCTAACAGCAGACAAGGAAAGGACACACTGGGATTGCACCCACAGATCAAATCAAAACACTCTGCACAGCATGTCTTTTAGAAGTGGGGCCAAAACATTTTTTTTGCCAGTGTTAACAACTGAAAACTAATAAGGGCATTTTAAAAACTGGCAGACTCAACCTGAAGTATTTGTTGAACCCTACCTGAGAACAGACATGCCAGAGGTGTAGAGCAGATGGTAAACTTCTGCATAAGGCTAACACTGAAGCACCTCTTAGACTCTTCGCCAGCCCATTCAAATAAAGCCAAAATGTTATTACTAGTACAGATCTGTTTTTGTTTGCAATAAAAAAAATCATTTTGTGCTTACTGCAGCTGCTGTTCTGTTTATAAACGATGCCAATGCAGTCATGAGGATGCTCCGACGTCTGTCTCTTCCCATTCGGCTGTGTGTGTCTGTCTCTGGGAACTCCCCAGTAATGCGACTAGAGTTCTGGGAGTTACTTGACTGTACAGAGGGCCGGTGGGGGTGAGGGAGGATATCCTTCTACTTGTGTGACGGACCTGCGTTCATCACGGCGGGAAACCTGCAGCGTTTTTTTGTTTTTTTTTACTGTTTAAATTTACCACATCGGTGCTATTGGTGGGGATTCCCGGAAGCACATCTAAAACAAGAAAGCATGTTCCCACAGCAGTTGAGAGAATGTTGACGTTATCAGAATTCTGCATAGCAGAGAGTGAAGAGACGCAGTGAAAGGACTGTCCCACGGTGCGGGGAGAGGGCGGTGGTAACCATAGATTCGGCCAACCTTGCCTGCTAGACATAACAAGTGCATTCAAACTGAAAACCCCCCATAGAAAATGGATCACACTTTTTTGCGATCCAATCCTTATTTTGTCTAGCGTAACCAGCTGGTTTGCATCGCAAACTGCGATGCGATACTGGCTATTTAAAACCCTGCCATGAGTATATCATGGGCCAGATACATCAATCTGTCTCGGAATTTCTGGGGTACCAACATTTGTTCCAGACATTCCCCCGTAGTGGGGTTAATACATTTTCTAAACAAAACATCCTTTACTAGACCATGTTGGGGTTGCTCTTCTGCGACCACCTGGTCCACCTGTAAAAAGAAAGGCTTCAAAGTCTCATTGACCTTTTGTTCTGTTTTTATGTCAATTCCAGTAGTCAGACCCAATATCGAGTATTCCTTCCTGATGGGTGTCCCTCCATTTCTTTTTGTCAGCCTTATTTTCCTTCCCTGTTTTCCTTGTTTTTCGAGGACCCTCATATATGCTTTCATCAAAGGGGAAAATGTTGTGGGACTGTTCTTGTTTTGCCTGGACCCTGGTGGTAACTGCCATAAGCTGGTCACAGGTTTGTTGACCTTTCATTAAATGATTAAAGTTGGAAAAGTCCTGACAAATAATAATGGGGACAGGCAGTCTGGGTACTAGACCAACTGTAATTTGTTGTTTCTCTTGCTCCACTGTCATTTCTACAGTGGCCGTTGGGTACTGGTGGACATCCCCATGTACACAGGTCACTTTAGCATTTGGCCCTGTATTGCTAGATTCTTTTACAATATCTGCCCTCATCAAGGTCTCCTTACTGCCCGAGTCTAATAACCCCATCATTTGATTTTATCCAATACTAACTGTGGTGACATACCCCCAATTTGCCAATGCTACGTGGGCAGGTTCATTTCTTCTATTTGGGCAGTTACAGGCTATGTGACCCTTCCCTAAATGACTATGGCAGATAATATCCACTGAGTAGGGCCTTCCCCTTTGATACTTTCTCCAACTGGTTCCCCCAGCAGGTGACTGTCTCTGATAATTAAAGTCAAAGGATCTTACCAGTGTTGTAGGTTGGGGTGAAGAGCCTTGATATCCATGGGGCTTCGATGGTCTGGCTGCTAGGTAATCTTCCACTAGATTGATGGTTTTCTTGGCTGTGTCTGGCTTATGCTTCTTCACCCAAACCTGGACATCTGAAGGCAATACCTGGATGAATTGTTCAATTATTACAAGTTCCAAAATCTGGTCGCGTGTTTTGACCGTTGGTTGTAACCACTTGCAACAAAAGTCCTGAAGTGTGGCATAAGTTTCCCTTGGGGTATCCTGTCTGGTCATCTTCTGGGAATGAAACCTCTGCTTCTATGTTTCGGTGTTGATGTCGTACCCGTGCAACATTTCTTCCTTCACCCGATTATAGTTGCTGGAGTCAGGGACACTAAGATGAATATAGACCAGCTGGGCTCTTCCTGACAGACAGGGGACAAGTCTGATGACCCACTGGTCTCTGGCCCAAGTGCATGTCTGAGCTATGTCCTCGAATGTCATTAGACAGCCTTCGATCCAGGCAGCTCATAAAGAGACAGTACACAGAGGCTATACAGGCACTCTCTGGTAATCACATTTAAACTGCTAAAACACAGGACACCACCCTGTCAGTGAGCATTTAGGCAAGCTCAAGGAAGACTTTTCAGGAACCCCCATTTGTAAGGGGGGTTACACCCTTCCCTGCTTGGAGAAAACTTGGCATCTGCGTCAAGTCTGTACTATCACAATATTACAAATGCAAACTATACGAGACATTTATACCATTAGCATGTTATGCAAGTGACATCTGATGCATCAGTCAACGTAAACTTATACCTTTACTATACATATTCTCTACACTTTACAATACTATACCCATTCTGACAATACATCATACATATTTCACACAGATAATTTACACATTACTATGTGGAATCATGTAATAACTTCTTGTACATTGAACAATGTAACCACCTATCAGCTAACTTGGGGATAGATGGGGCAGGGGCACCATGCCTAGAAGGCAGAATAATCAACCTGGAATTGACACTTAGGCTCAGTTTAGGCAGTGAGCTCTGAGAAACATAAACCCCTTTGTGGACCACATTGAGAGGCAAATCCACTGGCCTCCTGGGAGAATCATCACTGAAGCGTACTACTGGATTGACAGCTTGGCCAGTCTTTCTGAGGGGGGCAACTACAGTCTCTGTACTCTCAGCACTGGTCTGGGGACTCTCATCACTTGTGAGGGGTGCCTCTGCCTGGATGGGAACATCCAAACTTGGGGCACTGTCAGCTCCTTGCTCTGCAGGCCCTGTTTCTACAACATTTGACTCATTTTGTGAAGGCTCAGGTACAATCAAGCTTTGAGGCACAGAAAGGGGGTGGTTAGTACTCTCATAGTGTTCTTCAAGTTCTGGTATGTCACCAGAAGACTGAAACCCTCAGCTACTTCTTCAGGCAAATCATACAGTTCCACAATACACGGAGACTCAACATCTTCAGACGTGATACCTTGCACTTCACTTGCTGGGAGCATTGGCTCCAAGGATGAAGCTGGAGGGTAAGGCAGTCCAGAAGGCCCAGCTTCATCCCCACAATTAGTCATAGGGTGACCTCGAAACAGCTGACTCAACTCATAGGAGGGGTAATAGGCATTGTCACATTCACTTTCGTTCGAGGTGGACTGACAGTCACTATCATTCTGAACCTGCTGTGGGGGAAACCTTGAACTTGTAATCACTGGGGTAGGTTGACTTTGTCTCTTTTTTGCAGCAGCATGAGTCACCGGCCCAGGGGAATCAATCTCTGAGGGTTCAGCCTCACTTATGACTTGGCCGATAGGTAGCAAGTAGTTATGGTGCATGGTCTTGACAGCTTTGGAATTATTCTCTGGGTGCACCTTGTTCACAGGTAAATCATCCAATTTTCCAACTACTACATGGGGCAGATGGTGCCACTGATCAACAATTTTGTGTTTGCCATGCAGTCCCAAACTGCATAACAACACACAGTCTCCAGATCTAAGCTCTTGAGCCTTTACCTTTTTATCATGCCTCTCTTTGTTGGCTAGATTTCTCTTGGCGACCCCTTTCTTGTATTTACGATTGGTAGGAGGGTAACCCTAGGTAAGATTCAATAGTGGGCAAATCACCTTGGAATAGTCTTTTATGAACCTGTGGTAGTAGCCACAGAACCCCAGAAAATGTTGTAGTTCTTTCAAATTATGGGGCTGGGGCCAAGTAGTTAGGGCTTCAACATTACTGGAATCAGTCTCTATCCCTTCTGTAGATACTATGTGCCCCACATACTTCACGGAGGTTTGGAAAAACTGGCCCTTGTCAATGGACAGCTTGAGGCTGAAGTCTTCCAGTCAGTCTAGAACTTTAAGCAGTCAGTTCTCATGCTCCTCTAGGGTGCTCCCAAACACAATGACATTTTCCAAGTACGCCAGGCATTCCAGCAAATTCATAACTCCCACCGCACATTCCATCAGTTGCTGAAAGGTGGCCAGGGCACCTGATATCCCCTGAGGCATTCTCAGAAATTCGTAGAACCCCAAAGGACAGATGAAGGCTGTTTTGTCATGGTCCTCCAAGGCCATTGGAATCTGGTAATATCCACTGCAAAGATCCAACACCGAGAACAATTTGCTCACATTCAAGCAGTCCAGGGCATCTGGTATACGAGGCATAGTGTACTGGGGTGGGATGGTCCACTGGTTCAGGGTTCGATAATCAACACACATCCTCACAGACCCATTCTTCTTATGCATGACCACAATGGAAGAGGCGTATGGGCTCCTGGATTCTTGTATCACACCAGCAGCGAGCATTTCCTGCAGGTGTCTTCTCACATCATCTATGTCTACTGGGGTTAGGTGTCGGGACCTCTCTTGAAATGGCCGTTCATCATGCAGTTGTATGTGATGCTCCACACCCTGGACACATCCCATGTCCCATTCCTTCAACGAAAATACTTGAGTCTCTCTGGGCAAGTCGCTTGCTAATATTAGCCTTCCATTCAGCTGGCAATGGGGAGTCACCAAAGTCAGACAAGTCTGGGGTCGCTCTCTCCTTCTCACCAGGGTGCTTGTTGCTGGGCAATACTGCACAGTGTACTGTAGCTAAGGTGCACCCTTTGTTCACCTGGATCTCCCAATCTGACACATTGTGAATCTGGACCATCACTCATCATGCATAGGCATGGACATGAGCAGGCAAGATGCTGGGCTTGACCAATAATCCTTCTGGCAATTTTCCATTGCCTGGTGCATACAACATCAGTATTCTGTTCTTGACATCTTTCCGGAGGTGGACCTCCCCTTGAATGGTACACTGGGCGTTAGGGGCCAGTACCATTGAATCGGGATCCTTCTTCCACACGATCCCCACTGGTTCATCCTGGTCTACTTCCTCAGATTTCAGTTGCAAATCATAGGCCCTCATGATCAGAGCCAGAATTCTCAGAGCCCTCCCAGTCCGTCGCCCTTGTTTCTCGTGACAGAGTTGAGCCAGTCTCCCATACATATGAGCAGTTGTCCCAATTAACAGGGGGACCCATCATACAGTGCAGTGAGGGGATACACTAGGACCAAGGTCTCTACTCGCTCCTCTACACCAGTTACAGTTGCAGGAAAAGACAACCAAAGGTGAACATACCCTAGGTAGGGATAGGACTTGTCGCTCAGGCCCCACACATGTAGGCCTTCCAGGGATTGCAAAGGCACATCAGATAAGTGTTTGTCATACCAGTGCTGGAATACAATGGTCACTTGCAACCCACTGTCAAGCACAGCCCGAGTATGAATACTGTTCACAGTCACCGTACTCTCCATTGAAGGGCCCACTATTTTGGACCAGTCTGGAGAGGCAGTAGCAGAGGTCTGGACAGATGATTTAGCCACAAAGAAGTTTGAGTTAGGGTTTCTCAAACCCTCATTGTGGTCATTTCGGGCACCCCTTGGCCACTGATTTGCTTTTTGAAGTTCCCCTTGGAGTCTGTTTACTACTCTTTCTAAGTCCTTCTGAGACCGGCATTCTCTTTTCATATGGCCATCCTTTCCACAGTTGTGACAAATGATAGACTCCTGGGTCATCCTGGGAAAGAATGTCGTATGAGGAACTGAAGCAGTAGTAAAAGACTGGGGTCTAATATCTGCTTGCAGCAGTGAGAGTGGTGCAACGTGTCTTAGCAGTTCCTTCAGAGTGGCAGTCAACGTGATGATCTCAGCCTTGGAGCCACCCTCAGTAGCGGACGCCTGAGGGTGCACCCCCAACCCCATGGCAGTCATGTCCTGAGAGGGGCCAGAGTCTTGTTCCATGGGGTAAACCCTTGCAGAGGCACCCATCTTCAACTCTCCTTTAGCTTCCTTTAGTAGCTTGTCTTTCCAATGCTGGGCCCAGAGCGGGAAGTCCTTTGCATTCTCAGCGTTTAAGTGCCGACTTTTGCCCCTGAGCCTCACTTGGCTGATCACTCACGGTCACTAGCGCAGCAGCAGCAGATAGAGGTGCAGTTCCCCCATGGAGTCACCTGTGCTCAACCCCCGTATTTCTCTCATTAGCCCATCATAGGAGGGGGGCAATTCCAGTTGGGGGGCAAAGCGCAACTGAAGCAGTAACAATTCTGAAAACAGAGCAGACTTAAAGATCCAGCCTAGCCTAGTTCAATCTAATTCATTTGGTGGCAAACTACCCTTTCTGAGGCACTCTTGTAGCAGCTTTTCAAGCCAAGGTACATACACAGACAATGGCTCCCCTGGGTACTGCTGAGCATTTCTTACTGTCCACCACAGATATTCATCTGAATCCGGGCTCCCATACACATTCTCCAATGCATCAAGATAGTCCTGTGCAGTTGCTTCAGGGTTATTGGCCTGCCTGGCACAGATGGTAGCCAGGGCAGGACCTCAGAGGCTCTCACTCAACCTCTTTCATTTCTCTGTTTCTGAGCATTGCCATTCAAGTACTAGAGGGGCAACATAGTCTATCCAGGTCTCCCAGTCATCCTCCCTCTGGGGGGGTGTCCAAGAAGATTCTCAGCCTTTGGTAGGAGTTGTGACTAATGGTAGGTACAGATATAGGGTCCAGCATTGGCACAGGCACAGAAGGAGGTGCAGTTACAGATGCTAGAGTGGGAGGGGATGTTGGGAAGGAACACCCCCAGGTGGCAGGAATAGTTTCTTACAGTCCTCTATGGTTTTTCCTTCCTCCAGCAACAGCTTAGCAACTTTCTCCTCAAAAGTCTCAGATAACAGTGGGAGCTCAGCCTCCCCGGGGTCTTTACTGTCTTTTGTTATCACTCTCCAGGCAGCTGGAACCCCTTCTGGGGCAATAGTCTGTGGCACTTTAGAGCTGTACACGAGGTCACTACACTCTACCAAGGCTATGAAAGTTTGGGCGATCAAATCAGCCCGTCACCCCACCACCACAGGGTTTTTTAAATATTCAATTTTGGAGAGCACTCCCTCTACAATGTCCTTACTGATACCCAGGGGAATATCCAGTATAAGCAGAACATTTTGGGGGTCGATCTCCTGCCAGTACACCACCCCACCAACTGGTGTACAGCCATTTCTACTGGGGTAGCCATTAATCTTTAACAAATGTAACCCCCTAGGTGGCACTATTCCAAGAGCTACTACCCCTGCCTGCTTGGCTAGTAGCAGGTTAAGGGGCCTGAGTTCTGAAACAGCTGCCTCCAGCCGGAGGTCAGGGTCGGTAGTGGTGAAGCTAACCCGGGCACAGCCCTCCGGGACACTGTAACCCCACCTCTTTCCTTACTAGTGGCTGGAACAATACACAGTAATCACTTTCACAATACCCCTGATACACCACACAAGTACCCACACTGTTTGCACTTACTATCAGGGCTTTCCTCTGGCCTGGCCCTAGGGAGCCCATGTAAAACAAGGTTATACACAGCAAATAACAGCAGTACAGTACTCTTGCACAAACTGGAACCACAGTCAGGGTAAATGCAAAAAAGAGTTAGATCTGATCTAAGGGACTTGAACAAGGGAGGGGCGTAATCAGGTTAATTTGCTTAAAGGTTGTATCAATCAAACAGTTATGAATACATTTCAGGGTCCATAAACAGTCACACACTCTGGGTACCCAGATGGAGACTGGTGGGCTAGCCAGGAACGTTGCAGCTGGTTGGGGCCCTGTGATGAAAGAAAACAACATGCGCAACACAAACTATTTGTAATCCAGAGCCGGAGGGCTCAGTTCATGAAAAGAAAACAACAAGACAATCAGATGACACACTTTTAGATTAGGCTATTGTTGCAGAGAGCTACCCTGATGATTACTCACGATACCCAAGACTGGACACAGGCTGGACTAAAATTGAGACAGCAGGTGGTTAATCTGGAGTGCAAGGAGAAGCAGGGCCCACACGAATCGCCGAGGCGTCATTCCTGTTCAAGTGTGGAGCAGGGGGCTGATCCCCAGGCAGGTCCGTCGTCGATGGCTTTCTCTGTGCAGCAGGTAGTCTGGCTGGGCCAGTGTGGCAAGGCCCTGGCCAAATGGAGACAAATTCGGATACAGTCTGTTTTGGGCTGGATACAGCTTCCAGCAAGCAGAACACAGTTCACACAGTTGGTTACCAAATCATGACCCACTAACAACTCACAGCACATATACATGTAAGGAAATTCTACTGTACCAGGCAAACTGCTCTCCGGTCACAACCAGAGAATCTCTGCACAAACTGGGGATTCAAAAGCAGCTGGAAATCCTGACAGGCCGATTGCATTCAGCAAAATCTTCGGTCTTCTTCAGGTATGAGCTTGGTAAAAAAATCAGTGGCTTGCTTCGGTCTCACAAACTTGGATTTAGTCTGAAATAATTCTCTTCTCTCCCTCTCAGGGGCAGCAGGCAGACAAGCAGGACACAACTCAGGCCTTTCCACAGTTCTCCCACTTGAAACTACTCAGACGGCTGCTTGACTGTCTCAAGCTGTTCTTCTTCAGCTCCCAACTTAGATCTGACTCAACTGCCAGCAAGCCTGGTACTTTCCCCAGAATCCAAAAGGTTCAGTTGGCTGATCTGTCTGTCAGTCACAACAGCGGCTCCCTCTTCAGGTGCAAAAAGGCACCACAAGCCCAAAACTACAATTCCTACAGATTTTTACTCCAGACAGCTCCTATAGTCTGGCTCCATTATAGGTCCCACCACTGCTGATTGGTCCAATTTGGCAGTCCAGGACCAAGATAGTGGAGATAAACAAAACAGTCCTTGCTGCAAAGAAGTCAGGTTAGACAGACTACATTATCATTATCACTCTAAATGATTTTCAGCAAATAGTTACATCTTTCAACAGAGCTCCCTCTCAGATTACTTATGACTGCAATCCAGGCAGCTCTTAAATATACAGTACACAGAGGCTATACAGGCATTCTCTGGCAATCACATTTAAACTGCTAAAATGCAGGACACCAGCCTGGCAGTGAGCATTTAGACAAGCTCTAGGAAGACTTTTCTGGAACCCCCATTTGTAGGGGAGTTACACAGTAATTCATAATTTTTGGCCACTAGAAGGCACAAAATCCCAGCGGTGAGCCTCCAAAATGTAACCCCTAGGTGGCGCTATCCCAAGGGCTACTACCCCTGCCTGCTTGGCTAGGAGCAGGTTAAAGGGCCTGAGTTCTGAAATGGGTGCCTCCACCTGGAGGTCAGGGTTGGTAGTGGTCAAGCTAACCTGGGCACAGCCCTCCGGGACACTGTAACCCCCCTCTTTCTTTACTAGTGGCCGGAAGAATACACAGTAATCACTTTCACAATACCTCTGATACACCACACAAGTACACACACTGTTTGCACTTCCCACCAAGGCTTTCCTCTGGCTCGACCCTGGGGAACCCTGCAAAACAAGGTTATACACAGCAAATAACAGCAGTACAGTACTCTTGCACAAACTGGAACCACAGTCAGGGTAAATGCAAAAAGAGTTAGATCTGATTTATTTAAGGGACTTGAACAAGGGAAGGGCATAATCAGGTTAATGTTGCTTAAAGGCTGTATCAATCAAACAGTTATGCGTGCACTTCAGGGTCCATAAACAGTCACACACTCTGGGTACCCAGGTGAAGAAGAGGTGGGCTAGCCAGGATTGTCGCCTGGGGTAGGCCTGCGTCTCAGCTGGTTGGGGCCTTGTGATGGAAGAAAACAACATGCACCACACACACTAATTGTAATCCAGAGCCAGAGGGCTCAGTTTGTGAAAGAAAAGAAACAACAAGACAATCAGATGACACACTTAGATTAAGCTGTTGTTGCAGGGAGCTACCCTGATGGTTACTCACAATACCCAAGACTGGACACAGGCTGGACGAAAATGGAGACTGCAGGTGGTTAATCTGGAATGCCAGGAGAAGCAGGGCCCACACGAGTTGCAGAGGTGTTGTTCCTGTTCAAGCGTGGAGCAGGGGGCTGATCCCCAGGCAGGTCTCTCATCGATGACTTCTCTGTGCAGCGGGTAGTCTGGCTGGGCCAGTCTGGCAAGGCCCAGACCGCATGGAGACAAATTCAGATGCAGTCCGTTTTGGGCTGGATGCAGCTTCCAGCAAGCAGGACACAGTTCACACAGTGGGGAACTAACTCACAACCCACTAGCAGCTCATAGCACATTTACAAGTACGGGAATTCTACTGTACCAGGCAAAGCACTCCCCAGTCACAATCGCAAAGTCTCTGAACACACTGGGAGCTTAGGGTTAGCTGGAACTCCTGACAGGCTGATCGCATTCAGCAAAATCTTCGGTCTTCTTAAGGTTGAGCCTGGACCACTTCAGTAGCTTACTTTAATCACACAAACTGGGATTTAGTCCAAAATAATTATCTTCTCTTCTCTCCCTCTCAGGAGCAGGAGCAGCAGCAGCAGACATGCAAGCCAAAAACTCAGCCCTTTCACAGTTTTCCCATGCAAATCCACTCAGGACTGCTGCCCAAACTACATTTCAGCTCTTCTCATTTCACTTCCTAGTTCAGAACTAACTGAAAACTGCCAGCAGACTGTGACTTCCCCAAGATCCAAAAGATTTGGTTGGCTGATTTGGCTGTAAGTCACAGCAAGAACTCCCCCTTCAGTTGCAAAAAAGGCACAAAAAGTTCAAAACTACAATTCCTACAGATTTTGACTTCAGACAGCTCCTGTAGTCTGGTTACATTTTAGGTCCCACCAGAACTGATTGGTCCAATTTGCAGTCCAGGACCAAGATAGTGGAGAGGTCTAGGATTTTCTGACAGTTAAACTATTTTTAAATAAACTACAGGTGGCTGAGGAGTTGAATAAGAAGCTTGCAAACTCTGCTTATCTTGGAAGTAACTTCACAAGGGTTTGAATACTGCATTTTGGTTGTCCCTTAGGGGTAGCTGGATTGACTACTAGGATTTTGGGACAGAAACTATTTTTAAATAATTTACTGGTGCATAGGATTTTGTGATAGTTAAACTATTTTCAAATAAGTTGCTGGAGGTTAGTTGAATTATTATAAAGGGCAGTACTCACCAGGGTGGTGGAGCAGTGGTGTATTTGATTGTTTCTAACAGTCACCTATGGTTGTGGACTACCCACCCCCCTTGCCCACACCTCACTACCCCCAGGCGTGGCATTTCTTTTATAGCCAAAGTTCTGACATCACTCCCTCAACAGGTCTTGGGGCAGAACTGTCATATTCTTAATAACTCAGCACAGTGCATAAAGGGTAAGTACACACCACAAAAAAATAAAATAAATTATATATATTACATATTGCATTTTATAAGGGAGAGGGACATGTGGGGAGTGGTGCAATGCACTGGCTGTGGGGCAGCAGTTTTCCGGGAGACATTCTGGAAACTGTGTTGCTGTCCTATTTTCAGGCAACCGTCATCTCTGAGGGAGGAGTTTGCCCACCTCCAGGCTGAACTGGCAAGGACTAAGGAGACCTCTGTCACCCAAAGAGCACCACTGCCTCAGAAGCTGCCAAGTATGAAGAGCAGTTGGACCACAGTGGGTTCTGGGAGGGTGCAGGTGGTGGAACAGAAGCGAAGCCCCCTAGTTGTACCGCTACACAAATCATACGCCAGTCTGGCAGAGCAAGGTTCCTCTATGATGGCACCCTCAGTGGAGACCAAGAAGAATGCTGAGGACATCCACAAAGGGACACCACAGGGGAAGGAAACAGCTTCTGATAGGGGACTCAGTTGTTAGGGGGGTAGAACTGTGGAAGGGAGAGGAGAGGGAAGTAAGGTGCCTGCCTGGTGCCATGGCATGGAGGGACAAGAAGCAAATCCTCAGGATTGCAGAAGCAGCATCACAGGAGAGGGAACTAGATATCATTGTCCACCTTGGGACAAATGACCTAGCTAGGCATGGAATCAGTGCAGTGCAGGATGAATTTGTGGAGTTGGGGAGGGGCCTCAGACAGGTAACAAGCACGGTTACCTTCTCAGAGGTGCTGCCAGTCCATAGCAGGGGTGAGGCTAGGGTACTGCACACCATGCAGTTTAATGAATGGTTGCAAAACTGGTGCAGAGCACAGGGCTTTGGCTTCATTGGGGACTGCAGGTACACCTGGAGAGATGAAGGTCTATACTGGCACGATGGTCTGCATCTGTCCACGAAGGGAACCAAGCTCCTAAGTGACAGGTGTAAACACTTCCTTGGCAGGCTTTTAAACTAGTCAAGGGGGGGAGGTGCTGATAAGAGGCAGGAAATTTCAAGCCTCCCCCAACAAAACATGGCAGGTAGTAAGGTAAACACTGAGGTACAGAGCTCAACAGAGGGCAGGACAGGGGTAAATGGAAAAATAGACAAGGGCAATAAGAGCAGGGATGGGGGAAAAAGGATAAAGCCAACATTAAATGGAGGGCAGTGAATACCAATGCCCATAGTCTGGGGAACAAGCTTCCTGAGCTAGTAGCCCTGATGGAAGAGGAACACTTGGATATTGTGGCAGTCACAGAAACATGGTGCATGGAGAACCATGACTGGGATGTCAACATACCGGGGTACACAGTCTACAGAAGGGACAGGGAGGTTAAAAGAGGAGGTGGAGTAGCTCTATACATAAGAGAAGGGATCGAAGCTACAGAACTAAAAAGTAAAGGGGGAGGACAAGAGGCACTCTGGGTCACCTTGGAGACAGGGAATGGTATCACAATCCGCACAGGGGTTGTATACAGACCCCCGTCTCAAGGGGAGGAAATGGACAAGAAAATGATAGAGGACATTCTCAAAATGGCTGAAAAAGGGGAGATCCTATTGATGGGGGACCTGAATATGCCAGATGTTAACTGGATGACATGTACTGAAGCCACATCCAAGACCAGGGTCATTCTCGATGCCCTGCAGGGGTCAGGCCTTAGACAGCTAGTGTTGGAACCCACTGGGGAGGGAGCAATACTAGACCTGGTACTCTCAAATGGAGAGAGGATTGCAAATTTAGAAGTCAGTAGACATCTGGGAACAAGCGACCACTGCACAGTGTGCTTCACAATAAGTACAACCATGGAGACAAGCCAGACAAAAACAAGGATACTGGACTTTAGAAGGGCTGACTTTGACAAAATGGGTGAATACCTAGGAATGCACTAGCAGATGCCAAAAAGGAGGGGTGGAAGAACAATGGAGAAAAATCAAAACTGCCATCATAGTGGCAACAAGCCTTTGTGTGAAACAAATAAAGAAAACAAAGCGGAGTAAAAAACCACTATGGTTCTCAAAAGAGGTGGCAGGGAAGGTTAAGGAGAAAAAGGCTGCATTCAAAAAGTATAAGGAATCACAGAAGGAGCATGACAGGGAACTGTATCAATTAAAGCAGAAAGCAGTGGAGAAGGCAGTCAGAATAGCAAAGGCCCAAACTGAGGAAAAAATAGCCAACTCAGTTAAGAATTTGGATAAAACCTTTTATAGGTACATTAGGGAGCATAGAAAGGTTAAGGGAGGAATAGTGAAGATTAATAAGGGAGAGGGGAGGTGGGCAGAGGGAGACAGTGAAAAGGCAGAGATACTGAATGAATACTTTTGCTCAGTATTCACAAAAGAAGATGAGGAGGAGTTACCTAAACCAGACAATAGAAGCACTCTAGGTAGGGGGGTTGACACCAATCGATTTACAGAAGAAAGAGTCCTGAAAGATCTCCTAAAACTCAAGGTGGACAAAGCAATGGGGCCTGACGGGATTCACCCCAGAATCCTAAAAGAACTAAGGGAGGACCTAGTGACACCACTGACCACACTTTTTAACAAATCATGGGAGGCATACCTCTCAACCTCCTGCCTCATAAATCAGGGACATGGCTTAAAAAAATCAGGGACAAAGGACCAAAATCAGGGCCACATCTTCAAAACTGATAATGTCCACTCAGGTAGCTGGCAGAATAAGGGGCTTAGTGTAAAATGTGTTTTCCAAGGAAGAACAAGTCTGTAACTTTAATGTTTGACATTATTTTCTCCTAACAATCCCCATTGTTTTGTCAGGGGAACACAATTTTTAGGAGGGACGGAGTAAAATTTTGAGGCAAAATCAGGGACATCCCTGAAAATCAGGGACAGTTGAGAGGTATGATGGGAGGATGGGGTGGTACCTGAGGGCTGGAGGAGGGCAGATGTGTTCCCCTTCGCAAAAGTGGGAGCAAGGCAGAAGCAGGAAACTACAGACCTGCAAGTTTGACCTCAGTGGTAAGGAAAATGATGGAATCACTTCTGAAAGAAAGAATTGTTGAGTACCTAGAGGCCAGCAGGGCACAGGACCCAAAGCAGCATGGATTTACAGCAGGAAGGTCATGTCAGATGAATCTAATTGATTTATTTGACTGGGTGACCAAAGTAATAGACCAGGGAGGGGCTGTGGATATGGCCTACCCAGACTTTAGCAAGGCATTTGACACAGTCCCGCACTAAAGATTAATAATCAAGTTAGCCAGCCTGTGTGGGTTCCAGGGTGGTAGCCTGGGTAGCAAACTGGCTGCACAACAGGACACAGAAGGTAATAGTGAATGGAACACGTTCCGAAGAAAGGTGGGTTACTAGTGGAGTACCTCAGAGCTCAGTACTGGGTCCAGTCCTCTTTAACACCTTTATAGGTGACATTGCAGAGGGTCTTGAGGGAAAGGTATGCCTCTTTGCAGATGACACAAAAATCTGTAACAGAGTTGATACACAAGGGGGGTAGAAAGGATGAGAAGGGACTTGGCAAGGTTGGAGGAATGGTCAGACATATGGCAACTTAGATTCAATGCAAAGAAGTGCAAAGTAATGCACCTGGGAAACAAAAACCCAGGAGAAGAGTGCACAATAGCAGGGGAGGTACTAACAACAACAAAAATGGAAAGGGACTTGAGGGTAATCATATCAGATGACCTAAAGGTGGGTAAGCAATGTGAGAAGTCAGTAAAGAGAGCCAGGGGGTTACCGGGATGCATAGGAAGGGGCATAACGAGTAGAAAGAGGGAAATGGTTATCCCTCTGAACAGACAGTTGGTGAGACCCCATCTGGAATACTGTGTGCAGTTTTGGAGACCCCATCTACGCAAGGACATAGACAGGATGGAAGCAGTCCAGAGGAGGGCAACTAAAATGGTGCAGGGTCTGCATCAGAAACCATATGAAAAGAGACTGAGAGAGCTTAATATGTATACCCTCGATGAAAGGAGGGACAGGGGGACATGATAGAAACTTTCAAGTACCTCAAGGGAATCAACAAAGTCCAAGAGGGTAGCATCTTTCAGAAAAAGAGATGTGTAAGAACAAGGGGGCACAATTTAAAGATAGAGGGGACGGTTCAGGGGTAATGTGAGGAAATTTTTTTTCACAGAGAGAGTGGTAGATGCATGGAACCGCCTTCCTGGGAAGGTTGTTGGGTCTAAAACAGTGGGGGAATTCAAACATGCATGGGACAGACATAAGGCAATTGTAGTGGGGGGTTGCAGGAAGTAGGCTGTTGGTTAACTAGAATCTACATCTTATCCAATAGGTAGGTAAATTGGTAGACTGGGTGGGCCAAGTGGTACTTATCTGCTGTCAAAGTCTGTTGTGTTTAAGGACTGGTATGACAAACACTTATCTGCTGTGCCCTTACAATCCCTGGAAAGCCTACATGTGTTGGGGCTGAGCAACAAGTCTTATCCCTACCTAGGATATGTCCACCTCTGGTTGTCATTTCCCGCAGCTGTAACTGGTGTAGTGGAGCAAGTCAAGACACTGGCCTTAGTGTGTCTCCCCACTGGACTGTATGATGGGGTTCCCCTGTTAATTAGGACCAATGCCCATATGTTTGGGGGACTGGCACAACTCTATTGTGAGAAACAAGTTCGATGGACTGGGAGGGCCCTAAGAATTCTCACTCTGATCAAGAGGGCCTTTGATTTGCAGCAGAACCTCAAGGGGGTAGACCAGGATGAACCGGTAGGGGTTGTGTGGAAGAAGGATCCTGATTCAATGGTACTGGCCCCTAACACCCAGTGTACCATTAAAGGGGAGGTCCGCCTCTGCAAAGATGTCAAGAACAAAATACTGATGTTGGATGCACCAGGCGATGGAAAATTGCCTGAAGGATTATTGGTTAAGTCCAGCATCTTGCCAGCTCGTGTTCATGCCTATGCATGACGAGTGATGGTCCAGATTCATAATGTGTCAGATCGGGAGATCCGGGTGAACAGATGATGCACCCTAGTTATAGTACACTGCGCAGACACTGCAGTGTTGCCCAGCAACAAGCACCTTGGCAAGACAGAGTGACTCCTGACTTGTTTGATTTGGGTGACTCGCCGTTGCCAGCTGAATGGAAGACTAGAATTAGCCAGAAACTTGCCCAGAGAGATCAAGTGTTTTCATTGACGGAATGGGACATGGGATGTGTCCAGGGTGCAGAGCATCACATACGCCTGCACAATGAATGGCCATTTCGAGAGAGGTCTCGATGCCTAACCCCTGCAGACATAGGTGATGTGAGAAGACACTTGCAGGAAATGCTCACGGCTGGTGTGATACAAGAATCCAGGAGCCCATTTGCTTCTCCCATTGTGGTTGTGCATAAGAAGAATGGATCTGTGAGAATGTGTGTTGATTATCGAACTCTGAATCGGTGGACCATCCCGATCAATACACCATGCCCCATATACAAGATGCTCTGGATTGTTTGAATGGGAGCAAATGGTTCTCGGTGTTGGATATTTGCAGTGGATATTACCAGATTCTGATGGCTCCGGAGGACCGTGAGAAGACAGCCTTCATCTGTCCTTTGGGGTTCTACAAATTCCTGAGAATGCCACAGGGGATATCGGGCGCCCAAGCCACCTTCCAGTGACTGATGGAACGAGCAGTGGGAGACATGAATTTGCTAGAATGCCTGGTGTACTTGGACGATGTCATTGTATTTGGGAGCTCCCTAGAGGAACATGAGAGTCGACTGTTCCAAGTACTAGACCAACTGGAAAATTTCGGCCTCAAGCTGTCCATTGACAAGTACTAGTTTTTCCAAACCTCTGTGAAGTATGTGGGGCACATAGTGTCTACAGAGGGGATAGAGACTTATCCTAGTAAAGTTGAAGCTTTGACTACTTGGCCCCAGCCCCACAACTTGAAAGAACTACAACGTTTCCTGGGATTCTGTGGCTACTACCGCCAGTTCATAAACGACTATCCCAAGGTGATTTGGCCACTCTTGAATCTTACCCAAGGTTACCCTCCTACCAATTGGAAATACAAAAAAGGGTCTGTCAAAGAACCAGACAAAGCATATTTCCGACCAGGTGAACTTTTCAGGTCCCGTTGGACGCCGGACTGTGAAGCAGCTTTCCACGAAGTCATATACCAGCTCACCCATGCCTCCATCCTCACTTATGCTGATCCCACCAAACCCTATGTGCTGCATACTGACGCCAGTCTGCAGAGTCTAGGAGCTGTACTGTACCAAGACCATGAGTATGGTTTGAGACCAGTGGCATTCGCCAGTAGGAGCTTGACCCCGTCAGAGTGAAACTACCCTGTGCACAAGTTGGAGTTCCTTGCATTAAAATGGGCCATTGTCGACCAGTTTCATGATTACCTCTATGGGGCAAAAATATTGGTGAGGACTGACAATAACCCATTGACTTATGTACAGACTTCAGCTAAGTTAGACGCCACGGGGCACCGGTGGCTTTCTGCATTGTCAACATATGATATGCTGTCACCCTATCTCGGAGGCCCATTTCCAAGAGTGACTGGGTCAGGCTGTCTGAACCTGACATCCGAGCATTGTGCCAAAAGTTTGATAGAAATGAACAGATGTCTACGGACACAGCGGACTGCTTAGTAGATTGCTTGGGCCCCTCTGACACCTGCGTACCGGCTGCGTATTGCCACTTCTCTGCTCTAGATATTAGTGCACTACCTCAGTTTGACAATGACAGCATTCAGTGGGCTCAATCTTGAGATCCTATGATTCAGCCAGCACTTGATATCCTTCGTGCAGGAAAAGATGTGTCCAAGTTGCGTTCCTCTGATCTGCAAACTGCTTTATTGTTTAAAGAAGGCCCCAGGTTGAAGCTGCTTAATCAGTTGTTGTATAGAGAGACTGTTGATTGGGGTGGCCAAACAGACAAGCAACAATTGGTCCTGCCCACAGCCTTCAAAGATTTGGTACTGAGGTCCCTCCACAATCATATGGACCACCTTGGTATCGACTGGACCCCTGACCTAGTATGATCTCAGTTCTACTGGCCCAAGATGGGGGCAGATGTTGAGCACCATGTAAGGATTTGAAGTCACTGTCTGCAGAGAAAAGCATTGCCTCAGAGGGCTGCCCTCCCCTTGTCAACACTACTACCAGCACCCCAATGGAACTAGTCTGCATAGACTTCTTGAGTTTAGAGCCTGATCAGTGAAATGCTGGCAATGTGTTAGTGGCTACGGACCATTTCACATGGTATGCACAAGCTTTTCCTACCGAAGATCAAAAAGCATCTACCGTGGCCAAGGTGCTAGTGGAAAATTTCTTCGTCCACTATGGTGCCCCCCGGCGATTCACTCTGATCAGGGCCGGGACTTTGAGAGTCAGCTAATCAAAGAAATGCTGTCTCTATGGAGGGGTGCGAAAGTCAAGAACCACCCCTCATCACCTGCAGGGGGATCCTCAACCAGAACGCTTTAACCGTACCCTACTAGACATGCTAGGCACCCTCTACCCAAAAGATAAGCATAAATGGAGCCAGCAGATTAGCACCTTGGTACACTCATACAGTTGCACAAAGAATGATGCTACTGGGTTCTCTCCCTACCGCCTCATGTTCGGGAGAGAGGCCCGGTTGCTTGTTGATGTCTGTTTTGGGGTTTCTTCCGATGGGGTCCGAGCCAAAGATTACCTGCAATATGTACTAAAACTGAAAGCTCAATTGAACCAGGCCTATCAACTGGCCCAGACAATGGCCGCCAAAAGAAATCTAGCCAACAAAGAGAGACATGATAGAAAAGTAAAGGCTCAAGAGCTTAGGCCTGGAGACCGTGTGTTGTTGCAACATTTAGGATTGCATGGTAAACACAAAATTGCTGATCAATGGCACCATCTTCCCCATGTCATGGTTGGAAAGTTGGATGATTTGCCAGTGTACAAAGTGTGCCCAGAGAATAACTCCAAAGCTGTCAAGACCATGCACCATAACCACTTGCTACCTATTGGT